>BSEG01000005.1:2690000-4007500 GCA_036245055.1 Diospyros kaki | reverse complement strand
AAGACCAAGTCTGATATTCCTTTTCTCGGCAGCAAATTCCTTATGAGTCTGGTTAAAATGAATCCACGCAGGGGAATCCGACGGATGACGCATGACGCCATCTTCGACCACATGATCTGTGTGCCACCTCATTTCTGCTATTGTTGACTTGGATGCATACAATCTCAAAAGCCGATGAGTTAAAGGAAAATAATGCATCTTCTTATAAGGAACACAAGTTTTTTGTCGTTTGCTACTGTCAGCTTGATCAACTTGCTTGTACCGATTCTCATGACAAAACTTGCAGACTGTTAAATCATTGTCATCACCCTAAAAAATTATACAGTTATTTCCACAACAATCAATTTTCTCAACAGGAAGGCCCAACCCTCGAACCAGTTTTTTAGTACTGTAAAAATTATCAATCACCGTATTAGGTTCAGGAAGAACCTCCTTAAGTAATTCACAAAGTTGATTAAATCCCCTCTCAGATAGATGGTGTTCTGACTTAAAGCTAAACAATCTAGAAACAAGCGACAACTGCGTATGCTTTTGACAACCAGGATATAACTCTTTTTTGCAGCACTAAGCATATCATAGAATGCTTGAGCTTCCGGATTTGGAGGTTCCTCCTCCATATTCGGATTGAAATCAGGCCCGGCAGCATCCATTACCATAGTCTCAAATAAGTTGCTTGACTCTACTTCAAGTGTTGATGCTGAGTAAGACATATCGATCGAATCTACCGTAGCAATAACTTCCCCATGAAGTGTCCACTCATAATACCCCGGTACGAAACCTTTGGTGAGCAAGTGACTTGTCACGGTATCCTGGTCACGAAAAGCCGTGTTCCTACACTTTGGTTGATTACAAGGACATTTAATCTTATTCCCATCCATCCACTTTGGTTGACTCTTAGCAAAATTAACAAACTTCTCAACATCCTTGATAAATTCCGTAGAAACATAACCATCATCTTTACGCCTGATATACATCCACTGACGATCTGGTCTCATTTTTTTCCTGTACCATTAAATAATAAAAAAATACTAAATTATAATTATAATATTTTTTTATTTGAGTTGTTTTAATATTATTCCACTGAATTATTCCTTATAACTCCTCCTTAAAATTTGAAGGTTAGGGCTTATCCCATCCGAAAATGAATCGTGATATGACCACTAGTGGACGCATTTACTCACGATACGAAATTTCGACAGCATCTCAGCACAGTTCTCCAGATGCACGATAAAGATTATGTGTTGATTCATACAAGTTAAACTCAATTTGAGTCAATTGCATGAATCAAAACATATTCTTATATGCAACCGGAGAACAACAAGAAATGCTACTGAATTTTCGTACCATGCATGAGTAAATTAATGCGTATTTGCTGGGCACACAACACGACACCAAATTTCCAGACTGTCCAATTGGACAATTCAGTGATCTCCTCGCTCCATCGAGGAAGTCACAGAACGGGAATCTAAGGTTAAGTTCCAACAAATTTAATTAAATACCTAAAAAAATTTTAATTAATTATTTTTTTATTTAATATAATTTTTAGAGAAAATTCAATAAAATCTCTCATATAAATGGACTACACCCTATAGGATACACATAATCAAATTTACACATAATCAAATACACAATTAGATACAGACATACACATAATCAAATACACTAAATTAACACACATATCTGTACACATAAATTAAACTAAATTAAATTAACACTAAATTAAATTTATACTAAACTAAATTAAATTAACACTAAATGAATTTACACTAAACTAAATTAACACACATATCTGTATACATAATCAAATATACATTAATACACACGCAACTTTATACACACATAATAAAATAATAAAAATACCTCCCATCAAATCACTTACACTGCAAACATAAATATGTATGCGTATGGTATGGTACACGGAAACTTCTGATTTCCACGTTTGTAAAATATTTTTGTTTTTTAAACGTTAAGACTATTTTTATAATTTAAAAATATATTTTTATCTACAAATAGATAAAATATTTTTTGTCTATCACTCAAAATTTTTTTTTTTAAAAAATGTATTTAAATATATTATAAATTTTATGTTTATTTTTAAATTAAATAATTATTTTTTATTATTTTTATATTAAAAATTATATTTACAGAAAAAAATTCTTATTTTTTTATTCATTAATTTTATTCACATATTTATTTTTTAAATAATAATTTTTTATTTTCATTTTATATCATACTCATTTTTTATTTTATTTTCATTTTCATACAACATATTATATATATATATACACTTGATTGAAAACACTGAAAATTCGAGAAAAATAAGTGTTAATTATTAAAAATATATATATCAAATTTTTTTAATAATTTTATAATATATTTTAAAATTTATTAATTAATTTTACATTTAATTTTTAATTATGTATTAATTCTATAATACTATTAAAATTTACATACTTAATGCTTTTTTGATGTATTAATTATTCTTTTTTTCTCAAGTTTTTATGCTTGCATAATGAATACTCTTTCGAGAACTTGGGAGAGGATGGGTTTGATAAGGATGTAATCTTGCAATGATATTATAAGAAAAAGTTGACAAATTTTTAAATCTTCCAAGTAAATAAGACACAAAACTAACACTAAATTAACACACATATCTATATACATAAACTAAATTAAATTAAACTAACACTAAATTAAATTAATTTACACTAAACCAACACAAAATTAAATTAATTTACACTAAACTAAGGCTAAATTAAATTAAATTAAACTAACACTAAATTAAATTAATTTACACTAAACTAACACAAAATTAAATTAATTTACACTAAACTAACACTAAATTAAATCAAATTAAACTAACAGTAAATTAAATTAATTTACACTAAACTAACACTAAATTAAATTAAACTAACACTAAATTAAATTAATTTACACTAAACTAACACTAAATTAATTTAAACTAACACTAAATTAAATTAACACCAAATACAGAAAATTGCAAATAAATCTATCTATCTATATATATATATATATAGAGAGAGAGAGGACCTTCTGGAGGTGGCGGCGGCGGCGTGGCGAGGGGCGACGACGGTGAGCAGCAGGGGCGTCGGTGGTGTGGGGGAGACAGTGAGCGAGGGCGAGGGAGAAGAGGGAGACAGTGAGCGAGGGCGAGGGGGAGATAGTGAGCGAGCCGCGAGAGGTGAGAGCGAGTGTGAGATCGAACGAGAGAGAGGAGAAAAGGGACGTAGGCGATGCAGAGGAGAGAGACGGGGGGGTTTACGCGGGGAAGTGATGGGGGGTGAGTGGGGTTTTAAGGGGATCGGTGAAAGAGGCGGGAATTCCCCGCCTCTTTCATTAATAAATTATTAAAATAATTAAAAAAATAATTATTATTATATAATTAATAAAATTTATAATAATGAATAAAATTATTAAAATTATGATAATTATTAAATCATTTTATTAATAATTTTTTATAATCATTTAAAATATCATAACAAATTAATTTAAATCATTGTATTTTAAATTAACATTAATTTAAAAAATACTTATATTATAAATCTAATAATTATAATAAATTAATTTGATATATTATAAATACTATTTTAATAAAAAATTTATTAAAGATAAAAAAAATTAAAAATATTGTAACAATATTCTTTTAATATATTTTTTTTAAAAGAAAATTTTGATTATTTTCTCTTTCATATTCCTTCATTATTAGGGGAACGTGATCGGTTTAATTATCAAATTAATCAAAAAATCAATAAATTGAATTGAGAAATTAAACTTAATTGACTTGACAGATTAAACCCAATAAACTAAATTAGATAGAAAAAACTAAATATAGATTACATAAACTAAACAGATTCAATAAACCAAACAAACACATAAAAAAATTAATTAAAATTTAATTAACCGATAAACCAAATAAGCTAAAAAATCAAAGCTGAAAAATTGTATGATAGGCCAAAAACGACGTCATTTTATTATCATAAAAACATCATTGTCTTAAAATCCAATCGATTCGATTTTTTTTAATTAAAAAATATAATCGAAAACAAAAACTAATTTTTTTTAAAAACATTAATTGAATAGAAGCAAATTTTTTAAAAAATTGATAATTTTTATTAATTTGATTCAATGAATTTGATTATACCGAATTTTAATTAATTTGATTCAATAAAGTAGTAAAAATCAAAATAAAATTAGAAATCAAAACATAATACATTTTAAAAACTAACGATATATTGTCATACAAACAAAGAGTTTATATCGAATTTTAATTAATTTGATTTGATTCAATAAAGTAGTAAAGAATAAAAATAAAATTAAAAATTTTAAAAATCATAAATATTTAAAACTAACGATATACTATCATACAAACAAAGAGGTCAAACGATGCATAACAAAATAACAAAGATATAATATTTAATAACATCAGATAATTAAAAAGAAAAATTTATAAATTTTTTTAATTAAATATACATTAATATATTAAATTTCTTATAGCATTTAATATTTATATATTTAAATATTTATAAATTAATTAAATAAATAAATAAAAATTAAGGTTTGCGACAGATTGAAAGTTCCGTCTCTATATCAGCGATGAACTCAGACAATTCGTCACTAAAATTTTTTATTTATTTTTTATTATCAATATTAAATTTTAATTTTTTATTTTTAAAATTGGTGATGGAAAAAACTTTCCAGCTCTATATTTGAAAAGAAAAAAAATTACAATTAAAATAAAATTTTTTAGCAACGAAAATTGTTTTGCGTCGCTAAAAGTAGTGACAGAATATTAAATCTGTTGCAAAATTTAATTTATTATTATTTTTAATTTAAACTAATATATTTTTCTTATTTTAAACTTTAGGGACATAATTTATTTTCATCTCTAATTAACGATGGAAAATAAATTCCGTCTCTGTCTAAAAATATATTTTTTATTTTTTTATTATTAAAATAAATTATCGTCTATTGAATTTATTTATTTTTAATATTTTAATTATATAAAAAATAATATAACTTATAAAAATAATAATTATTATTATTTAATTGATAAAAATAATGTATTTTAAATATAATTTTATTATTAAATAATTTAAATAAAATCTTAATGTAATTATCTAAAATGTGATAATAAAATAATTTAAATTATTGTATTAATATATTGAAATATTTATTAATAGTTTGCTATATTAAAAATTTAATTTTTCTATAAATAAAAATTATATTAAACAAAATCTACATAATATTTAAAAAAAACATTAACTAAACTTAGGATTCTCAATTATAGAATAGAACAATACTAATGACAGAACCTATCTGATCAACACAATAGGTTTGAGATTGTTGAATTTCATCTATAATTCAAAGACAAAATTAGAGAGGACAAATGATAAAGTGATATATTTATTTTTGTTTCTTGATCAACATTAATGTTTTATATATAACACTTATATTAGATAGTGACATATGATACTGTTATTAAGTATAAGATACAATGTTGTTCATATATTGGCCCTATTTGTTGCAGCTTAATTAAAGAAATTATACCTCATAACTTATTAGTTTATAGTTTTTAAAACTTAAAATAAATTGTGAACTTGTTTGTTGCAACTTCTCAGAAAAATGTACAAGCTAGGGTACCCTAATTTTCAAAAAGTCAGCTTGTACCCCTTATAAAATCTAGTAGAAGGTATAAGTTATAATTCTACAAGTTAAAACAAACAATACATTACCACTTTTTTAAAGTTAGAAGTTAAAAATTACAGTTTTTAAGCTACAAAAAACATGCTTATTATGGTTTTTAAACTTTTTAACTTAGCAAAAAATTCTCATATTTATAAAGAGAAAGAGTTTGACAAGATAACTCTTAGACTCCTTTCTATATAATGTAATATCTCAATATTTTTTCATTTTTATGATTTCTAAAATTTAAAATAAAAAAATTTCAATAATATTATGATTTTAAAAAATTTTATTTATTTTTCAAATATAATATTTGTTTACATTTTACACACAGTTAATAAATATTATAAATAATTAATTATTATACATTTAATTGATATAGTTAGAATTTAGCAATATTATGATTTTTAATATTAATATATTCATTTAAATTATATAAATTAATTTTTTCATATTCATCTCATGGTTAAATGTAAATTTAAATATTCATTCTAAATTTAAATATTTATAAATTAATTAAATAAAAAAATAAAAATTAAAAATTAATGTTAGCGACGGAATAGTCAATCCATCGCTATTTTTTATTTTAATTATTTTAAACTAATATTAAAATTAATTTTTTATTTTAAAATCTTGCGACGGAAAGGAATTTCGTCGCTCGATAAAAATTAATTTTTATATTTTTTATTATTATTAAATTTTAACAACGAAAAATAATTTTCGTCGCTAAAAGTAGCAACGAAACAAAGTTCCGTTGCAAAATTTTAAAATAAAAAAATTAATTTTAATATTACTTTAAACAATTAAAATAAAATTTTAAATTTAATTTTTTATTATTAAAGTTCAGCGACGGAATATCGTTCCGTTGCTACATTTAGCGGCGGAAACTAGTTTCCGTCGTTAAATTTTAATAATAAACAAATTAAATTTAAAATTTTATTTTAATTATTTAGACTAATATTAAAATTAATTTTATACTTTAAAATATTGTGACGGTAAAGAAGTTCTGTCGCTAAAAATAGAAACGAAAATTTTTTTGGTCGCTAGAAAAAATTTATTTTTTATTTTTTTATTGCAATTAATACTTAGCGACGGAAATACCGTCGCTAAAAATAGCGACGGATTTTATTTTCTGTCGTAAAAAAATTTAAAATTATTTTTTTTTGCGACGAAATATTTTCCGTCGCTAGAACCCGTTGCTAATTGTGGAAAAAAAAATATTCGCAATCCGTTGTAATTCCGTCGCTGTTCCGTCGCAAAATAGCGAAGGAAATATCTGTCACTGAAAATCCGTCGCTAAATCCCGAATTTCTTGTAGTGTTATAAGTTGAAAGTTAAGAGTAATGGTTCAACTATTTTAGAAAGCATACTCTGATACCAATTCTTGGTCTCTTAAGGTATGATTACTCAAGATGAGGTGAATTGAGTAATTAAAATTTTCTTACATTTTAATAAATATTATTGATTAATGATTTTATTTAAGAATATATATTTGATTATTAAAATGAATTTATGTTTGAGATTAATAAATTATAAGTCACAATATAACAAAAATATATAAATGGAGTACAAGACAATTTATAGTGGTTTAGTGTCTCCACATACTTATAGTCCACTCTCCCAATGTCTCAACCACTCTTACGGTTCCATTAATCTCATCAAGGTTTCCACACTAGCTCACCTTGAAACCACTACACCAAGGTTTTCTCCTTAATTCACATTGAAAACTAGATTCACCTAGATTTTCTACGGTTATAAGAAACCAATACAATCCTCAACAAAAGTTTAATAGTTACAATATTTGTCCATAGTTGGACGTAAATGAATAAGCAATTAAGCATAAAAATATAAGACAATAATATACAAAAAAAAAAATTAAATCAATAACCTCGTTCGGATGAAGAAGATTGGATTTGACTTTACAATATCTTTTTCTCCACTTGCCTTGTGGTTCTTCGGTCTATGTGCAACGACGCTTTGAGAGCCTTGGATTGCTTGGATTTTTGTTTGAAAGAGTTTGAGAGCTTTTGGGTGCATTGGATGAACAATATGAGCAATGAATGATCTCCAAAATGAGTAAGCTTTTTGAAAAATACTGTAGCGGTACTGTAGTAACAGTCAAATTCATTGTAGCAACGGTCAAGTTCACTGTATATATAGCAACGGTAATGTGTACTGTAGCAACGGTCAAGTTCACTGTGACAAACGGTAAAAAATTCGACCGTTGGGGTACTATAGTAATATTGTAGTAATAGTAAAAAATTAATTTTTTTTATACGAATTTTGTAAAATTATTTTTTTACATTTTAAAAATACTTTGAGAAATAATTTTAATAGAAAATAACATTTTTGAAAATACATACACTATGAAAAAATATTTAATAAAATAATTTTAAAATATATTTTTAATAGAAATTAATATTTTTGGTAATACATATGTTATGAAAAATATTTTATAAATTAATCTAAAAATTATATAAAAAATATTTTTAATAAAAAATAATATTTTTGATAATACATATGCTATGAAAAATATTTTAAAAATTAATCAAAAATAATTCAATACTATAATTAATATATTTAATTAAAATACTCTTTTTATTAATCACCAAAAATATTATAATTTATATATTAATTTTTTTTTATTAATCATCCAAACTTAGTCAATATGCACAAGTTGGCTCAACACTCTCTCCAGCTCAAGTTCATGAGGTTTGTGTGAATTGTGTGTTGAGCATGACCCAACCTAACGTGACTTGAAGAAATTCTAATTCAACTACATACGTATGTACTCTTTACAAGAAATTTATAGTTATTATGTTCTAAATGTGACCTAATAGTATACAAATTAATTATATCAAATAAATCAATTCAAGATTAGGGAGTTCAAGTTATAAAAAAGTAATTTAATCCACAATAACTTATGTGAAAAGATATTCATCTTATAACCACCAACTCAAGATCTTCTGAGTCTACCTACACACACACGCACACACACACACACACACATATATATATATATGTATGTATCCCTTTGATGGGAGCTCTTCCATGCCATAACAATCTTGCTTCTGCTACTAACCAAAATATTTGTTGAGATATATTTTCATCATCCCCTCTGAAATGGGGGCTTTTTTGGTACATGTCACCATTTTGCTTCAGTTACCAACCAACCAAAGAATAGCTAGCTAGGGGGGAGCTAATATATTTGATGAGATTAACTTGTGGTTAATTCATCGTGAGATTGAAATATCTCATTTATTGAAGATTTTGAAGTAATTGACTTCATTTGGTAATTTCGTGATGAACAACTTTAAATGTAAACATCACCAAGCCCATATATGTTGAATCATCGACGTCGAGAACTCATATATATGCAAACCATATGCAACATGAACATGCCCAGAAAGAAGAAGAGTCCAATAAATTAAGATGATGGAATGTGGGAATGGCAGCAACATTGCCGAGAAATGGCGGATTCTCAGCGGAGAGAGCAACTGGGATGGCATGCTAGACCCTCCGGAGATTGATCTCCGGCGGTACATCATTCACTACGGCGAACGGGCTCAGGCAACCTACGACACCTTCAACTCCGAGAAGGCGTCGAAATACGCCGGAAGCAGCCGCTACTCGAAGAAGAATCTGTTCGCAAGGGTTGGCCTGGAGCTAGGCAACCCGTTCAAGTACCAGGTGACCAAGTACTTGTACGCGACTTCGTCGATTCCATTGCCGGATGCGTTCATGGTGAAGTCTATGTCCAGAGAGGCTTGGAGAAAGGAATCGAACTGGATGGGCTATGTGGCGGTGGCCACCGACGAAGGCAAGGCTGCGCTGGGGAGGAGAGATATATTGGTTGCTTGGAGAGGAACGATCCGGGCCTTGGAATGGGTGAATGATCTGGAGTTTGCTTTGGTTTCGGCTTCAGAGATTCTGGGAAAGAAGCATGATCCGAAGGTGCATCAGGGTTGGATCTCCATCTACACTTCATTTGATCAAGAGTCTTCCTGCGGTCGGACCAGTGCTAGAGACCAGGTATATATATTTGTATATTTTAATATATGTTTAGCCAGTGATTATAGGAGTAAGTAAAATTACCACAAATGTTTATCTAGTTAATATTATCACATAAATATATATAAAGTTTGTAATCTCATCAAATATCAACGATTAGGAGTAATTTTATTTTCTAGTTTAGCGCATATTAATTACCTTTACGTGTACATGCTTGCTCTAGGTTCTGGGAGAGATTAAAAGGCTGGTGGAAGAGTACAAGAACGAAGAAAGCAGCATCACCATAACCGGCCACAGCTTGGGAGCATCACTGGCAACCCTAAATGCAGTCGACATAGTTGCCAACAGCCTAAACAGGCCTCAAGACCAGCCAAACAAGGCCTTCCCGGTGACCGGTTTCATCTTTGCCAGCCCCAAGGTCGGAGATTCGGGCTTCAAGAGCCTCTTCTCCGAGCTGCAACAAGAATATCTTCGAGTTCTTCGAATCGCCAACCAGCCAGATATCGTCCCCAAGTATCCATTTGCGGCCGGCTACTCGGAGGTGGGCGAAGAGCTGGCCATTGACACCGGCAAATCGGATTACTTGAAGTGTCCGGGGAATTTGGCGACTTGGCACGATCTGGAGGCTTACATGCATGGCGTTGCAGGAACGCAAGGGTGGAGAGAAGGGTTCAAGCTGGAAGTGAAGCGGGATCTTGCACTGATCAACAAAACGCAGGACAGCTTGAGGGATGAATATGGAGTTCCCATGCAATGGCGAGTGGAGAAGAACAAGGGTGTGGTCCAGCAGCAGGATGGATCTTGGGACTTGATGGACCATGAGCCTGATGATGATGATGATGATGATGAATGTTAGTTTATGCATTTAGTAGTAATTAATTGGATTGGATGCGGGTTGTGTTTATGTTCTGTTCGTGGATGTTGGTGTTTCGTCGGAAGTTTGTTTTATATATTATAATTTTACTTACAGAATAATTAAATCGTACAATCACATTTTTACTATGTATAATTAGTTTCCATCATAAAAAATTATCTTAGGGTTGTATCAAGATGCTATTTAATTAATTAATACTTAAGTTGGATAGAGATAGAAAATATATACGAGAATAAGAGGGTTTGTGAGAATTGTCTAAAATTATACTTCCAAGTTACATGATATTTATATCAATTGTGTGTTGGGGATGATCACTGAGATAGCCAGCCATATTATTAGGGTTGTGCTATTTGTATAGAAGGAAGGTTTACAGAATACTTTATAGGGTGATATGTCACAATATTTTGACATCAAAATATCGTGATATATTGTGATTTTTTGTTTACCTCATTCTCTCTCTTCACTTTTCTCAGCGCTGCAATAGACCACCTGTCACCGTTCTTTTTCGCCTCAGCCGCCTCTCCTACTCTCCCTGCCTCCTCTTGTCGCTGCAATCTCACCGCTGCTACCTCGCCTCATCTTGCCCATTGTACCCTTGCCGCTACATCGAGAGACGAGCAGGTTGTTGGAGGATGTAGTGGTGAGGAGGCGAGACACCTAGGTGATCGAGGCTAAGCGGCAAGCGACAGAGACGAGGCAACGAGGTTATAGCAGTGAGAGGAGGTGAGATGGCATAGACGAAAAACAACACTGAGAGGGTCAGTGATGGATGATCGATTGCAGAGATGAGGATGTGGTGAGAGGAAGGAAAGAGAGAGGAGAGGTTGCTAGAGGAGAAAGGGGCAAAATTGTCTAGAGGCAAAATGACCATTTAAGCCCCCTATAAACTCATATATAAAATTTTATTTGTATAAATAGTGTTATCCATATTATTTTGGGGGCATACTAGCTAGGTGCCAACAACATGCTGCTGCTTCTGGTACTAATTAACCAATTTTGTATTTTGGAAATATATATATATATTGACAATATTCCTTAAATACATATGGTATGGTACCATCACCACGTACATTGCTTCTGGTACTCAACGAACGATATATTAGATGCTTCCACTTCACATTTTGCCAAAGTCGTACAGTATATATGTATTGAGTGAATGTCAACCTATACACCATCGATCAATCATGAAAGGCTCACTTTTACATTAAGCATGCTGGACGGACCTGCAGCTGTCTAATTATATATAACAATTAATATTGTTTAGCACTTAATCCTTCAATATTATATATATATGCACTCAAGTAACTGTAAATGTTAATGATCGTTATTAATTAATCTAGTAGTTAATAACAAAAATAAGTGTATTTTATTTTTGGATAAGGCATGCATGTTTATTAAATTTTATGTTTAATATGTTAAATAATTTTATTAATTAATTAATTAAACTACTTATGAGATAGAATATATATATCGAGCAGTTGACTTAATTTCATAATTATATATGTTATGGCACTACTTAACATGTTCATCTATATATAATCAACTCTAATTAAGTAGTTGATCATGAGTATATATATAGGTATAATTTTAAGATGTACAGAATGATGACACGTGGTCAGCAACTGGCCAGCCGGTTAAGTTAAGTAACAAATATACTTTAATAGTAAAAAAAATAAATATTATTCTTACTTGGTTAAACAAATGATACGAATTATTAGGATGAAAGCAGATGCCAGCGCAGCGAATAGCTAGTCAATGAAGTGATCACGTTACATCACGTCAACACCGTCTTTGGCCCTTTATACATACATATATATATATATATACATATATGCACACAGACGCCATGCCCAGAAACAACAAGGCAATTGAAAGAAAAGATGGGCAGCAATGGCAGCACCATAGCCAAGAAATGGCGGATTCTCAGCGGGGAGAACAACTGGAAGGGGCTATTAGATCCGCCGGAGATGGATCTCCGGCGTTACATCATTCACTACGGCGAACGGGCTCAGGCAACCTACGACACCTTCAACTCCGAGAAGGCGTCGAAATACGCCGGAAGCAGCCGCTACTCGAAGAAGAATCTGTTCACAAGGGTGGGCCTGGAGCAAGGCAACCCGTTCAAGTACCAGGTGACCAAGAATATCTACGCTACTTCGTCGATTCCATTGCCTGACGCGTTCATAGTGAAGTCCCTGTCGAGAGAGGCTTGGAGCAAGGAATCGAACTGGATGGGCTATGTGGCGGTGGCCACCGACGAAGGCAAGGCTGCGCTGGGGAGGAGAGATATATTGGTTGCTTGGAGAGGAACGATCCGGGCCTTGGAATGGGTGAATGATCTGGAGTTTGTTTTGGTTTCGGCTTCAGAGATTCTGGGAAAGAAGCATGATCCGAAGGTGCATCAGGGTTGGGTCTCCATCTACACCTCAGACGATCCAAGGTCTCCATTCAACACGACCAGCGCTAGAGGCCAGGTAATTTAATTCATTTTGCCTAGTACTACAGGGTAATTAAGACTGGATATATTCAATCTTGTCTAACCTACCTCGCTGCCTTTCATGTTGTGTTCCATTAAGGTTTTGAGCGAGGTTAGCAGGCTGGTGGAAGAGTACAAGAATGAAGAAATCAGCATAACCGTAACTGGCCACAGCTTGGGAGCATCACTGGCAACCTTAAATGCAGTCGACATAGTTGCCAATGGATTAAACAAGCCTAAAGACCAGCGACACAAGGCCTGCCCAGTGACCGCGTTTGTGTTTGCCAGTCCGAGAGTTGGAGATTCAGGCTTCAAGAAGCTCTTCTCAGAGCTGAAAGATCTTCGAGTTCTTCGAATCAGTAATGTCCCGGATATCGTTCCGGATTACCCGTTAATAGGCTACTCGGATGTGGGCGAAGAAGTGGCGATTGACACGAGGAAGTCACAGTACTTGAAGAGTCCCGGGAACTCGCAGACTTGGCACAATTTGGAGGTTTATCTCCATGGAGTTGCAGGAACACAGAGCTCGAAAGATGGGTTCAAGCTGGAAGTTCAGCGCGACATTGCGCTCGTTAACAAATTGTTGGATTGTTTGAAGGATGAATACGGCGTTCCCGTTTCGTGGCGAATCGAGAAGAACAGGGGCATGGTTCAGCAGCAGGATGGATCTTGGAAGTTGATGGATCATGAGCCCGATGATTTCTAAATCTTTTAATCACCACGAAGATCTATACCTCTTTCAATTACCCACGAGATTAATAATAATTAGCGACGCAAAATAATTATGAAACCGTCGCCAAAAGTTTAAAATATATTTACCCAAAAAAAACTTATTTTTAGTCACAAAATACTTGTGAGGAAAAGCTTTCAGCGACGGCTTCGTCTTGTACTGTAGTAGCTTGTTGGGGATGTGTTTGTGCTGTGTTTGCTAGCAGATCAGTTTGATGTTTCCTTAGAAGCATGTTTTATTAATAATTGAATTGAAAATTTGAAGCTACTGATCATATTATACCAAAACCAAAACTACCTCCGAAACTTGGGGCAGAGTGGAAATGATGTGATGTTTGGTTGTTTGGTTGTTTGTTTTTTTGTTTTTTTGTTCGTATATAAGCTAACTATAGCTAGAATAGAAGACTTTTGAGATGTATATATTATCCCGTACGTAAAGGATCAATTAATGCTCTCTAATAACAATCTTAATTAACATTACTTAAAATTTATTATTATTTAACCAAACCATTAATGATCGATCTATAACATTTGGGACTTAATTGCAAAATTTGGTAAAAAGAGCAAATTAGCCGGCTTAATTAGTGCAGTAGACACGGTAACGCACCCCTTTATGCAGTCCCTCTCTTAACCAACAAATGAAATTAAGGTTTCACCAGATTAATCATACTCCTCGAATTAAATTTCTTTTCACTATAATGTAAAATTAAGCTATCATCATCAGCCTTTTTGATCAAATCAAATAATATAATGGCAAATTTCCTGCAGCTCTGTGCGTGGGTTAATGCATGGGTTGTCACTAACTATATATTTAATAATTCACATCCATTTCATCTTTTTTAAAAAAAAAAAATAATAATAATTTGAAATCTGTACTTTGAGATCATGACCATCACTTCTCTTCTCATAATCAATGTAATGTATATGTTTATTATATTATAAAATAATTTTATTAATTAATAAAAATGAATTCCAATTAAAATAATAACTAACATTATCTTAATTATTTACTGTTTTTTTTTTTTTTCCTGAAATAAGGCAAGTCCTATGCCCACGAAAGAAACTGCATTCTGAGGGAAGCTCATGTGCATGTGTAACTTTGAAGAGCAACCCTCAAAGTTCAACAAAACTAAGTAGCTAGCTCACAACAACCCGACCTAACAGCACCACAACTAACTAAATTTAGACAACATATGATACGTAATGAAGTGTAAACATCATGGCCACAACGAAACTAACAAGAACTAAAGCTACAAAAGCCACAAGCAACACATTTTCCCACCATACTTTATTTGGGTGGCCGTTTATCGTCTTCACGAGTTCATGACTTTAAATCTTTTTACATCTTTAAACGTAAACACAAATAAAAATTAAAACAAAATAATTAAATATTTAGTCAATTGTAATCATAATACTTAACGAGAATTAATATTGTGTGAAGGAATTCATTACAAGAAAAATAATTTTTAGCGATGAAATTATTCCTTCGTTAATTAGCGATGGATAACGATGAAAATTTCATCGTTAATATTTTAAATATTTTTTTAATTTAGCAACAAAAAATTCGTTACTAAAAAATAAAAAATGTAAAATTTAGCTACGAGAACACCCCATCACTTAAAAATAAGAAATAAAAAATAAAAAGTTCAAATTTAGCAACAGGGTCATCCCGTTGTTAAAAAATATAAAATATAAAATTTAATGATGGGATCAACCTGTTGCTAAAAAATGAAAAATAAATAAATAAATAATTCAAATTTTGCGAAGGGGTCATCCTGTGGCTAAAAAATAAAAAATATTAAATTTAATGACAAATCACCCTGTTGCTAAAAAATAAAAATAAATTAAATAAAAAAATTAAAATTTAGCGACTAGGTCACACCCGTCATTAAAAAATAAAAATAAATTAAATAAAAAAATAAAATTTAGCGATGGGTCACACTCATCGCTAAAAAATAAAAAAAATTAAATAAAAAATTAAAATTTAACAACAGAGTCACACTCATCGCTAAAAAATAAAAAATATAAAATTTAGTGATGGATCACCCCGTCACTAAAGAATAAAAAAAATTAAAATTTAGCGACGGATTGCTCGGTGCTAAAAAATAAAAAAATTAAATAAAAAATATAAAATTTAGCAATGGGATCACTCGTTGTTAAAGAAAAAAAATTAAATAAAAAATTAAAATTTAATGATGAAGTCACATTTGTCACTAAAAAATTAAATAAAAAAATAAAATTTAACATAATTAATTAAAAATAATTAAAATTAAAATTATTTAGCACAGAATATTCTGTTGCTAAATAATTAAAAAATTAAATTATTTAAAAAATTTAAAATTTAAATTATTTGAACAAATATAAATATAACTTTTATGATACACTAAAATAATTAAAAATTACATTTAAACATATCATAATAATTTTTACTAACATTAATATTAGTAAAAACTAAACTAATAATTTTTTAAACATATTACAAATTAAAATCAAAATAAGAAGATAACTTTTCATTGCTAATATAATAATTTATAAACTTTTATTTGAATTAATAACGAAACAAAATTAAAATTAATATTCATTTCCCTTACTAACATTAATATTAAAATTAATATCATTAAATAAGTTTGAGAAATTTTGAAGTGTAAAT
This sequence comes from Diospyros kaki, assembly GCA_036245055.1. Lineage (NCBI taxonomy): Eukaryota > Viridiplantae > Streptophyta > Magnoliopsida > Ericales > Ebenaceae > Diospyros > Diospyros kaki. The sequence goes on along the minus strand of BSEG01000005.1, from coordinate 3,991,057 downwards.
ATAATTCTGAAAATTTTGAAAGATAATATTATAAATATATTTTATATACATCAATAAACAATGAGGCATCCTGATCGGCTGGCTCGCCCGCAGAACTTGATCATGAGAGGTTGAAGGTTCGAATCCAATAAAAAGTTTGAGATAATAGTTGGAAGTAATATCTAAATGCTGCCACGTGGTGCGCATGAGGGGAGGACAGAGGCTGACGCGCATTAAATTTGGGGGCATGCATTGAATTTAGCGACAAAAATTTCGTCCTTGATTAGTAATGGAGATAAACCCGTCAGGTACAACTCCCGTCACTAAAAAATCATGTCGTTAATTCCGTTGCTAAATTTCAGCGATGTCCTTTTTAGTAATGGAAAAGTACCGGTCACTAAATCCGTCGTTAAAAAATATAGCGACAAATTTTGAGGTTTTAGTGACAAAATTTTCTGTCACGAAAACGTTGATTTTTTGTAGTGATTCTTCCTTTTCTTCTCTTTTGAATCGATTTGTCAAATAGGTGAAAAAAAGTCGGTTTTCGAAAAAAATTAAATTTTAGACCACTGTTTGGGCAGCATGTATATATTGATTAAAATGATTAAGAAGACATATTAATTAAAATAATATTTCATATATTAAAATAAGGTAATGTTAATATTTGATATATCAAATATTGGAACTGAAAACAATATATCATGTTAAAAACAAGGTATATAATTTATTGAAACTTCGTTGTAAGGGGCAATGGTTTATATAATACATAAAAGAATATTATTAACCATTGCGTTAATATGCAACAAGTGTACCTTGTTTTCATATAATGTATATTTATTATGCTTTATTTTTAGCTGTTAAACAATTTCATTGGATGATGCATGATATAGGCACATCCTATCTTGAAATATTTATTTATTTAATTAATTAATATAATTGTTTCAAAACTAAAAATAAAGTAAAATAAATACATCTTAATTGAAAACACAGTATACTTATTGCGATTTAACCATTATTATAAGAAAAATGATTTACGTTTCCTTATGTAAAATATTAAAATAACATTAAATGTTATGATATGATTTTAATATGGGTGGATGGAGTACAATTGAAGATGACCTTCCGTAAGAAAATTAGGGACATATAGATCGAGGTGTTTAAATTTTGTTTAATACAGACTCTTGAAATTTACACTCTTAATTATACGAGCTTCTTGCAGAGTTGATGGAAGACAATGATCATGCTACATAGATCATCGTGTCACTTGACCATTAGATCTTAACGAGGGGCAACATAGGCTAGGGTCCATGTCTAGACTTGGACTCAATCCTTCGAGCCCGATTTTAAAATTGGGTCGATCGGGTATGCCTCCCATTTTAGATATTGGGTCTGGACGTGAAATCCAAAGTGTCCATTGTTCTGGACCTAGGCCTAAGACATCTCCGAGCAGTACAGTCCTTAAGTACCCCCTAACAATTAAATAAAATATTTTTTTTCCTATATATCCACTATTTTTCATAAGTTTGGCAACAGATTTTATGAAATATATATAAATATATTAGAAGAAGATGTATGCAAGGAACGAGGTGGCTTTTAGTTGGCCAAGTCAAACTTATGGATTCAGGAGGACTGTCAGCTCAGCTGCATGAATGGACTACATGCAATTCACTTATATATATAATGATATTATAAAAGCTCATCAACTACTTTTGCCGCTCGCACCACAAGCCTCTCTCAATTGCTCTTCTTTATGCTTTTCTAATTCCCTGAGCTGAAAAAAATATGGAAAACCCAGAGAAGATTGGAAGGTGTTCAAGCTGCAGAGGTGTTTCTTTCGAGATCAAACCTCATTTTGATCCATTTGCCATCACCACTCCAGCCATAGATCAGGCTCACGGAAGCAAAAGATTCTGGCTTCCGTGGGGGAGTTCTTCTAAGATAGTCCCCTTCTCCGTTAATGTGATTCCAGGGTCCACAAGCCGCGCTAGCAGCCATTTCTGTGATCTGGAGCTTGAAGATGACGACGAACATGGCAACAATAAGTTGAAGACTTTGGAAGAATACCTAGAAGAGAAAACAGTACTGAGCAACCCTGTTCCACTTCAACTTCCAATGGAAACTAAGCCGAGAGATCATAAGTCATCAAGATTATCCATTATTCTGCTGGATCAAGGCTTCTTCTGTTAGATATAAATACTTCATAGTATATATATTAAATGCACATATTATATAAAACACTGATATTTACAAGAAGAAGAATACCTCTTATTTCCATTACAACAAAGAAATGTGTTGTTTGTAATGGCCAGCACAAATGCACTGCACCCAACCAGATCTTCATCTTCTTCTCTGCTATTAGCCCTTAACCCTTTTCTTAATGGGAAGAAAATGGTGTAATAGATTTATTAGAGAGAAGAGAGGACCTAGCCATACATATATATAGAGCCAATAGGGTTTTACCCATCACAAAACCCTATTAGGCCTACACTTGTTCCACAAACCATATTTATATAAATAGGCCTAAGCCCATTAAGGTGCACCAAGCCCAAAGTCCAATTATGATCACATATAATTCATTTGGGCCTCCAGGCATTGTTAAGCTATAACCCAACTGGTTTTTATTCTTAAAAACAAAATCCAATTAATATTGCACACAAAATGAAAAAATTCTAACATTCTCCCACTTGTGCAATATTAGTTGGTGTCAATATTTTTTTTTTTTTTAAATTGACTCTCTAGTCGGACAACAAGAATTTGAAAACTTGAGTGGCCACGATTTTGAAAGCATAGCTTAACAGATAATCACCTTTAAACATGTTCCGTTCGACCTAATTGTCAAAATTAGATCATAGCCGTCAAAATGTATTTATTTTCATAAATTCGCACTATGGTCATAACTTTGACAATTAAATTAACATGAACACAATATGATTTGAAAGTGTAGTATAGACAATAGCATATACCTTATATGATCTTCATGCCAAGTCTATATCAGTCCTTTAACTATCACTATCCATGAAAGCTGAATCTGAATGCCTTCAATAGTGATAAAAGAAACAAGCATAACAGCTCCAAAATATACAGTGATATCACCTATCTAATGTCATGAAAAGATACATCATGAAAAGATACATTAGCATGCATATGACTTTAAAATTTAACATGGATCCATGAAATAAATAGTCGAGCTCATTACATAACAGTGATTGGGAGTAACAATTCAACAAAAATAACAACTCCCACTAATCAAGCACATCAAAAGACTCTAAAATCCCCATATTAACAACGTGCCTTTTAAAATCAATAGGTCGAAGTCCTTTGGTTAATGGATCAGCAACCATAACCTGAGTATTTATGTGCTCCACAATAATATCACCTTTCTTGACCATGTCTCTGACTGAAAGATATTTGATCTCTATGTGTTTGGAACCACTAGAACTTTTATTGTTTTTAGTGAAGAAAACTGCAGCACTATTGTCACAATAAATTTTGATTGGCCTTGAGATGGAATCAACAATCAAAAGCCCAAAAATGAAGTTCTTCAACCACATAGCCTGTGATGCCTCTGCATAACATGCTACGAACTCTGCTTGCATAGTAGATGAAGCTACAAGTGTATGTTTTGTGCTTTTCCATGAAACTGCCCCACCGGCTAACATGAAAACATATCCAGAAGTGGATTTTCTTTCATCAGGACACCCTGCAAAATCTGCATCTGTGTACCCAACCACCTCAAGGTGATCAACTTTTCTATACATTAGCATAAAATCTTTTGTTCTTTGCAAGTATCTCATAACTTTCTTTGCCAACACCCAATGCTTAGGCCCAGGATTAGAAGAAAATCTTCCCAACACACTAACTGCAAAAGCAATATCGGGCCTAGTACAAACTTGAGCATACATCAAACTTCCAATAGCACTAGCATAAGGGACATTTTCCATCTGTTGTTGCTCTATTACATTTTTGGGACAATTTTTCTTACTAGGCAATTCTCCCTTAGCTATAGACACTTCCCCAGCTCTACAATTTTGCATATTAAAGCGATTGAGGACACGATCTATATATGATCTCTGAGAGAGTCCCAACAAACTTCGAGTCCTGTCCCTTTTAATTTCAATACCAAGAACAAATGATGCTTCACCAAGATCTTTCATGTCAAAAGTCTTGGAAAGCATTTGTTTAGTATCATGAAGTAGGTTCAAATCATTACTCGCAAGGAGAATATCATCAACATATAGCACAAGAAGAACAAATCTGCTCCCACTGATCTTGAGATATATGCATTGGTCTATCTTATTTTCAGCAAATCCAAAGGAAGTAATTACCTCATCAAACTTTAAATACCATTGTCGAGAGGCTTGTTTTAAACCATAAATAGACTTCTTCAACCTGCATACCAAATGTTCTTTGTCACTTTCTTTGAAGCCTTCAGGTTGCTGCATATATACTTCTTCATGCAAGTGTCCATTTAAAAATGCTATTTTAACATCCATCTGATGAAGTTCAAGATCAAAGTGTGCTACTAGTGCCATAATAATTCTGAAGGAATCTTTTGAGGAAACAGGGGAAAAAGTTTCATTGTAATCAACTCCTTCTTTCTGAGTAAAACCCTTAGCCACTAATCTCACCTTGTACCTCTCAATATTGCCTTTTGAATCTTTCTTAGTTTTGAACACCCATTTGCAACTTATAGGCTTAACTCGTTTAGGCTGTTCAACTAGTTCCCACACATCATTGCGTGCCATAGATTTCATTTCATCCTCCATGGCTTCCAACCATTTATCAGAACAAGTACTTGAAACAGCTTGGCTATATGAGATTGGATCTATAACATGACTAAAATCGTAGTCATTTTCACCAAGGTATACCACATAATCATCTAATATAGCAGATCTTCTTTCTCTCTGAGGGCGCCTATCAGGAATTTCAGGATGTGAAATGTGTACTGGAACATCTTCTTGTTGGGATACTTCTTCTGTTTGATCTGGTTCAAACACCATCCTTTCATGTACAACTGGTACTGGCATTATCATAATTTCCTCTTCCACATTAACATCCCTTACATGAGAACAAGAACATTCACTTGTATCATTCTCCAAAAATTTTGCAGTAATAGAATCCACAATCTTTGTGCCTCGACTAGGGTAATAAAATCTATATCCCTTAGAATTGTCAGGATAACCAACAAAGAAACAGCATGTGGTCTTAGGATCCAATTTACTCTCAGAAGGATTGTAGATTCTTACCTCAGTAGGACAACCCCAAACTCGAAAATGATTTAGGCTCGGCTTACGACCAACCCAAAGTTCAAAAGGAGTTAGAGGAACAGATTTACTGGGAACTCTATTCAAGATGTACATTGCAGTCTTTATGGCTTCACCCCAAAGAGACATGGGTAGATTACATCTACTCATCATCGTCCTCATCATATCTTTTAGTGTGCGATTTCTCCTTTCAGCTACTCCATTTTGATCTGGTGTACCAGGCATGGTATATTGAGCAACTATCCCACAATCTTGTAGATACATGGCAAACGGATCCATACATTGTCCACTAGGTCCATGCCTACCATAGTACTCTCCACCTCTATCAGATCTCACAACCTTTATACTTTTCTCTCGCTATTTCTCAACCTCAGTTTTGAAAACCTTAAACTTTTCGAGTGCTTGAGATTTATCCGCAATAAGATATACATATCCATAGCGTGAAAAGTCATCAATAAAGGTGAGAAAATATTTGTTCCCACATAATGTAGAGACATAAGGTCCACTTATATTAGTGTGGATAATTTCCAAAAGCTCATTACTACGAGTTGCACCTTTTTTCTTGGTTTTGGTGAGCTTTCCCTTTATGCAATCAACGCAAGTCCCAAAATCATTGAAATCAACAGTAGGCAAAATACCATTTTTAACAAGTCTCTCCATCCTCTCTTTGGAAATATGACCCAACCGTTTATGCCATAAGGTTGAAGAGTTTTCTTTAATCAAGGTTCTTTTAACATCAACATTCTCAACGTTCAAGGAAGTAGCCATGAAAGAAAAATTTAACTTATATAACCCATCACACAAGAGTGCAGTGCCAACAATAACTGAATTAAAAATCAAATTCAAACTTCCATTGCCAATACCAAAATGATATCCCGCACAATCCATCTTAGAAATGGAGATCAAATTCCGTCTAAAGGACGGTATAAAAGCAACATCATTCAAAACAAGGGTATATCCAGTTTCTAATCTAAACTCTATTGCTCCTATATCTTCAACTTGTACTCAAATGCCATTTCCAACCACCAACGTTCTCTCATGATCATTTGGCTTTCGCTTGCTCTTGAACCCCTGCAAGGTATTGGCCACATGAATAGTTGCCCCAGAATCAAACCACCAAGAATTCAATGGAACATCTATTAAATTGGATTCAAAACAAACAAAAGCAAGTGGTTTACCTCCACTTTTGTTCTTTGCCAACCAGTTCTTGTACTTGTGACAGTCAAATTTCTTGTGACCCTTTTTCTTACAGAACCAACAATTGATCTCTTTCTTGATAGCAAGTTTGGGGCCATTGCTCTTCTGATTTTTTATCTTGTTGCTACCTTTGTTGTTTCTGTGATAATTGTGGCTTGAGGAATGCCCTTTCACGTTTGGTTGACTAACAAAATTCACACTACCACCAGAACCTCTAAGGATCCTCTTTTCTTCTTGGTCACAGATAGAGATTAGCTCATTGGTATTCCACTTATCCTTCTGAGTGTTATAAGAAGTCTTCAATTGGTCAAACTGTGAAGGCAAGGAATTAAGAGCATGATGAACAAGGAATGACTTAGTAATGGGGATATCAAGCTCGGTCAGTCTAGAAGTTATATCAACCATCTTCATAATATATTCTCTAACACCACCAACCCCATCATACTTCATTCCTGTCAACCTATTCATAAGTTCTCCAGCATCTGCTTTTTCAGACGATTTGTATTTTTCAGCTATATCATCAAAGAATTTCTTAGCATTTTCTGTCTTAGTTATGGCACCAATGAGAGTATGGGAAATAGACATTTTCATTATCATCAAACTCAAACGATTCGCTCTTCCCCATTTTTCATACCTAGCTTTCTCTTCAATGAAACTCCTCACAGTTGGCTTAGGAGGCTCATTCTCATGTAAGGCCATGTCAAGATCCATCAAACCCAGTTGAATTTCAATATCTTCTCTCCATCTTTTAAAATTGGTTCCAGTCAGTGTCTCAATGGTCGAAGTCTGATTACCGACATTGAAAGCGCAAGGGGCTGTATATAAAAAAAAATATATCAATTAAATGTAAGCAAAAGATAGACAAGAATAAGCCCAAACATCTTTATGGCATTATTCTTACAAAAATTTAAGATGCATATTATAAAATCACCTTTGGGTAGAAAATATACTATACAACTTAAATTTTCAACTAAGTAAATCAAGGACAAAGGATAAACAAGAATAAGCCTTAAACCTTTATGGCATTATTCTCACAGAAATTTAAAATGCACATTATAAAATCACCTTTGAGTAGAAAATATAATATACAAGTTAAATTCCCAAATATAAAAAATAAGTAACTCAAAAACAATCTCCTTTGGGATAAAAGTTTCAAGTCACAATGTATTTTTTTCACATTTACATCATGTCATCTAAATTAAAATACACAATTAACACCTTTGGGTAGAAAATTATGCACCTCAATTCAAATAACAAATGTCCCAAAATAATCAAGTGAAATCAATCAACTTAAATTTCTCCCTTTTTTTTTTTTGAGTAATGGATTTATCATTTAATTATTGATTTTTAGGCTCAAAATAAAATTTTAATTTCAGACCCAAAAATATAATTTAAATAATTAAATGAGTAAAACCCATAACAAAACATATATATCCCAATAAATATATGGGCTAAGTTAATAAAAACAGGCCCAAATAATCAAATTAAAACCCATAACAAAATAGGCCCATGAATTGAAATTAGTCTACTTGATAAAAGGATAGCCCAAGCCCAATAAAAACAAATTTTGGATCTGCTGGAACAGGTCCACTTATGGATCTCTTTCGGATCAGGTTAGACGGGCCAGATCCGACCCAAATAACAATCCAGCCCCATTTAAAACCCATCTTCTTCATTTTAGGGTTTCTTCTCAAAACCCACCGCCTCCATAGCCTCTCCCTTTCTCTCTGTGCGTCGCCGCCGCCTCTTCTTTCTCTTTGTTTCGCCGGCCACCTCACCTTCTTCTTCTCCATTCAAGGCCGCGACCGGCGACGACGAACTACACCATGGCTGTCGCTGCCACTGTCTTCTCCATTTTATTTCATCGCCATCAACCCAGCGGTATACCCACTCTCTTTCTTAAACCGTAGTAGTGAACAGATTATGAATATGCATGTATATATATATATACTTTGCTTAGTTGCAAAGAGATTGGAGAAGACAGGGCAATGAAAGATATATATCTTATATAATATAAGTATTAGTTGCAGAGAGGTTGCAGAGAGTTTAGTTGCAATTTATAATATATATCTTGTATGTATATATGTACTTACATATATAAATAAGCATTGGAACTTAACACTGCACAAAAAATTTAAACAATCGATCGGCCATGGCATGAAGATTGCACAGAAAATTTAAAATATATGTATTGGAACTTAACAGTGCGTATAATCAGGTATTATATAAATATGTGTTTGCTCTGATACCACATGTTAGATATAAATACTTCATAGTATATATATTAAATGCACATATTATATAAAACACTGATATTTACAAGAAGAAGAATACCTCTCATTTCCATTACCACAAAGAAATATGTTGTTTGTAATGGCCAGCACAAATGCACTGCACCCAACCAGATCTTCCTCTTCTTCTCTGCTATTAGCCCTTAACCCTTTTCTTAATGGAAAGAAAATGGTGTAATAGATTTATTAGAGAGAATAGGAGACCTAGCCATACATATATATAGAGCCAATAGGGTTTTACCCATCACAAAACCCTATTAGGCCTACACTTGTTCCACAAACCATATTTATATAAATAGGCCTAAGCCCATTAAGGTGCACCAAGTCCAAAGTCCAATTATGATCACATATAATTCATTTGGGCCTCCAGACATTGTTAAGTTATAACCCAACTGGTTTTTATTCTTAAAAACAAAATTCAATTAATATTGCACGCAAAATGGAAAAATTCTAAAATCTTCACCGTCTACAAGCGACTATTTGTTTTCTTCTTGGCGTTGAACCTCACCGGCGTGGTTCTCGCCTCCACCGGAAACTTCCAATACGGAAGAAACAAGGCTGATCTTTTCTCCATCGTCAACATTCTCACATCTTGACTCTCTGCCGAAGCGAGGCCTTCTTGCGGGTCGTTTTCTGGCTCGCAACTAAGGTCTTTGGCAGGCCATCTGCCGCTCCGGCTGAAGACCGCCGTGACGTCTCTCCTCCAGTCTCTCGGCGGGATACACAGCGGCTGCGGCGTTTCCGCCATTGCATGGCTCGTGCACGCTTTAGTCCTCACTCTAAAAAACAAAGCCGACACTTCGCCTGAAATCGTCGCGGTTGCGTAGGCCATTCTCTCTCTCCTCTGCCTCTCGTCTTTGGCTGCGTTCCCTCTCCTCCGCCACCTCCACCACAACGTATTCGAGCGGACCCACCGCTTCGCCGGCTGGGCGGCGCTCGGCCTCTTCTGGGCCTTCGTCATCCTCACAGTCTCATTCAATCCACAAACCAAATCCTACGATGTTCACCACCTCGGGTCCGGGTTGAGGACCCGACCCGAGTTCTGGCTGACGGTGGCCGTCACGGCGCTCATTCTCCTCCCGTGGTTGACGGCAAACGGGTCCCCGTCGAAATCTCCTGCCCGTCCAGCCACGCCGCCATTATAAAGTTTCAAGGAGCGGGCCGACCCGGGATTCTGGGACGGATCAGCCCGTCACCCCTATCCGAATGGCACGCTTTCGGCATCATTTCGGATGGGAAGAAAGAGCACATGATGCTGGCCGGAGCGGTGGGCGATTTCACGAAGTCTCTGGTCTCTGACCAGCCGACCCATTTATGGGTCCGGCAAATTAGATTCGCGGGCCTGCCTTATCTAGTGAACATGTACGGCCGGGTTTGCTGGTGGCCATCGGGTCGGGGATCTGCGTGTTCCTGTCGTTCCTGCTGCGGAGGTGCGCTTGCTGTGGGTAGCGAAAGAGGTGGAGCAGAACTTTGGGAGAGAGATCAAGGAATGGGTGAGCGGATATTCGAGAGAGAAGGTGATTGTCCACGACACGGCCGTGCTCGGCCGGCCAAACGTGGCGGCGATGAGCGTGGAGGCGGCCAGAAAGTGGGGAGCTGAAGTGGTGATTGTAACCAGCAATCCCGAAGGGAGCAGAGACGTTGTGAATGCATGCAAAGCGGTAGGGATCCCCGCCTACGGCCCCATTTGGGATTCTTAAAACAGAAATGCTGCCATCATAATTAAATTTGACATTTAGGGTAGCCCTTAGAATATTATAACATAGCAAATGCTACGTCAATAGTTATAGTATTATATATATATATATATATATGAGAAAAACCTTATTTGTGCACAAAATTTTAATAATTAATATTAAGTGTGGGACACATTATATAATATAGAAATGCAATTCCTTGAATATATCGTAATAAAATTCATTAGTATTTTAATAAAAGTTATAAGGAGGGCTCCTTTTGAGATTTAATTTCAATAGAGTTGAAATCTAATGTTGTTATCTAGGTTTTAGAAAACAAAAGTGGGAAACAGATATAATAATACAGAATGAAAGTGAAAAAATAATATTTTTTTTAAAAAAAAGAAATGGATACATGAAAAAACTTGTAAATAAAAAAATTATAATAATATTTTTGTAAATATAAATTTTAATATAAAAATAATTATTCAATCAAATATAAATATACATTTTACCATCCATTCATCAAGACATAAACACAAGTTATATTATTTATGAATCATTACTTAATAATTAAAAATAAATAATAATTTTTTTTTAAAAAAAAATCAAACATAATACAATTTATAAAAATTTTTACTCTTCATCGCCATTTTCTTTCTCTTTGATATATGGGCTCTATTTTTTTTAAATAATAGCAAATGCAACACACACACACAAATCAATCAAATCTACCATGTCTAAAACCAAAAAATTAATTAATTTTTTATTTTTAATAGTCAAATAAATCTTAAATCTTAAAGGATCTTTATTTTTATTTCTCCCATTTCTAGATTTCGACCTTAATCATTTTTCATTCTAGCAAGAATGATAAAAAAAAAATCACATTAATTTGTCATTTTTAAATAATATTTGTTAATTAAGATATAAATAAAAAAATAAAATATAAAAAATATTTCAAATTTTTGTATTTTTAATATATTTATTAAACTTATTTAGTGATTATTGAAAAATAAGTCACATGACTTTTTATCTAATATTTTTGAGATATGCTTATCTTTTCCTCTCTCTCTAGATAAGTATATTTTAGATCTTACAAATAAGAAAAAATAACGCATATGTTTTCTAGTGTATTTTAAAAAATTTAACAAATAATTTAATAAAAAATATTAAATATTTTTTAGTCTTATCTTGATTATTTCATATATTAATCTAGAAAGCATTATAACTTTATCTTGATATAATCTTATCTTACTTATTTTAACAAACATTATCTTAAAAATGATCTTTATGACATTTCTTTTCTCTCTAATATTATTTCTTTTATTCCATCATGATCTAACAGTACTTAAGAAAACATCTTTGCAAAAGCCATGATTCAATTCAACATTAAAAGGGTGGTTCAAACCAAAATGAAATGAAGAGCCAAAATCTAACCCCATCCCATCATTATTTTCTGCAAATTGTACAAGAGCTATTTATGAAGCCATTGCAACATTAATTTTGCTCCGTCAACATTTTTGTCCCATATATATGGTTTCAGCAATTATTCCAACGGTACTTTCATTATATGCAGTGACTGGCTTCAATGCAAAAACTTAGAATTGTCTCAAATTGCAGAAGGCTCGAGGGGCGGCGAAGTGAAAGCCCCGGTGATCAAACCGGCGGCGATGTGCCGGTAAGCCGCCTCCGTCAAGTGAATCCCATCCCAATTAGCATAAGTTGAAGGATTGGTGCATGCTTTGGAGCCAGCTTCGCCACACCTTGCAGAATTGTTGAAATTGAAAGGTCCACCCCCTCCACAGCATGCCCTCAGTGCGCCATTGTAGAATCCTGCATTTTTAATTGGATAATGTGTATGCAAAGGGTCGAGTGGAGAGAAAAAAAAACCCCATTTGGCCCGATATTCGGTCCGAATATCATTTTCTATTTATCTATAATTCTAATTAAACTTGTTTGAAGTAGTGTTTGTTCAAAGGTGAGAAACGCAGTAGTGGTGCAAGGTGTGTGTCAAAATCATGTTGATATCTAAGAGATTTTAGATTGGAATGAGATGAAGTTACCGTTATGGAAAGGGGTGTGAAAGAATCGCTTGGCAGCCCCATAATAATCAGCATAAATGATCCTTGCATTTGGGTATTTTCCTCTCAATTTCTCCAAAGCAAGTTTGAGCTGTGCATTGTGGTACTTGGAGAAAGAATTGTATGCCTTTAGACACCCGTTTTGATCATAATCTGCTTTGTTCGGGCTCTGGAACACTGTCAGGTATAGCGCCGAGCACCCGATCGGCAGATTTCCCGGCACCACCAGCTCCGCCGCCCCTTCCTCTATCAACATCTGGCAAAGTAATTTTACATAAAAATAAGACGATCCTAACCTAACAGATAGCTAGAATACAGTCTTCAGTTCATTTCAAGCAGAACTTACAGCAACTGCTGCAACAATTGCTTCTACAACTGAAGGCACAACTGCTTTCAGTTGTTTAATGCTTGCCCCGATGAAGATTTGGTAATTGTAATCATTTCCACCAATCTCTCCCACGAGAAACAGTGATCGCTTGAAGTAGTTGTCACAATCTAGAACCCAAGTAAAATGAGGATATGAATTATCCAATTACGAAATATCTACAAAATTGTCGCTGTCACATTACTCTATGATATTTCTTTGTTATTACCTTGCTTAGTGCTACAAAGGGTGGACTTGAGCTGCTTAAACCAGCCAAGCTGAACAGCCAGGGAATCATTTGTCCACAAGATGAAGCCAATGCCCTGGTCAAAGAAAAATTTTGCATCAAGTGCAGTGGCTCCAGCAACTGCAAAGTTCACTCCATGTTGGAATTTGTGGCCCTTGTCATCAGCTAGATGAGGTGGCACCAATGGCAGACCAAATGCCTCAGCTGCACTTTCACGGTCACCACCACTAAAGACAAGATTAGACAACAATTTGCATAGTCTTATAGCTAAAAAGGAGCACCCTCAAGGCAGGAGGTTGCCGCCTTGAGAAGGTCATATCTAACGTATGACCTTGTGATTACAAAATAAGGGGCAACCTTACCATTATTGCTACTAAGGTTCTCTTTTACATAATCTTATAACTAATGTGAAATAATAGGGAAGGAGTGGTGGAAAAAGGGGTACCGATGAAGTCGATAACGAGGCGGCCGTCGGAGCACCGGCCAGTGGGGCGGTGGAAGAAGGTCTTGCCGTAGGGGAGTTCGCCGACGGCCGGAAATGCAGCGGCACCGGACAGGAGGAAGTTTCCCGTGTCGGCTAGAGAGTCCCCAAAGCTATAGATAGAATCATATTTTAGGTGATGCATTGAGACTGTGCTAATGAAACAAAAAGCAAGGAGCCAAAGAAGATATCTCATGGTGAAATGAAACAGGAGAAGCTGCAATTCTGGGTCTTGGGAGATTGATGAGCTGCAGGAAGAGTCGGCAGCGTATGGCGTTGAGCTGGCGAGCCTTATTAATAGGCAACTTTTCTTGCTGATTTTGCATCTTCTTTTCAGCCAGGATAATATGTATAAATGGGGTGTATGGTCAAAGAAGGAAAACTTGTTTTCATTCTAAATTCTAAGTGGAAAAGATCAAAATAATTATGTACAAGATTTCTGTTCAAAACGTAACAAGATTTTAACTTGCAGCCGACTTGAACTATATGCGTGTGTGTGAGGACAACATATTGCCAGATACAGGCTTGGATCTGAATTTAAAGATTGCGTCTGGCGTTGTGCAATAACTCAACCAACTTGAAGACGGGGATAGTCAAATTCCTACATTAATTGAGGCCATTTTTTTCTGCAGACTGGACCCCTGTTTAGTTCTTCAGACTGCTCAAGTTAACTGATAATAGTAAGGGTTTGTTACAAACATTTCACTTCTTTTTTTTTTTTAAAGTAACTGTCTGTTAAAGTATGTCTTGATTTTTAAAATGAAACCCGTTATTTGATCTAATCCGAATAATTTAGGACAAGCTCCAAATGTGAATTTTTCATGAGAGTTGTGGTGATAGTGGAGACCTAAGACTGAATTTTTAGATATATATATGTGGAGATTAAAGGTGCTCTAGATATATATATATATATATATATTTTTTTTTTTTCATTCGTGTAATTTAAGTATGAGGTAAAAAGGAATTAAGAGTATAATCGAGGTTTCTAGATTTGAGAGAAATTCATAAATTGTATTGCTCTGTTTTTTTATAGTGAAATTATTTGCCTCTCTTGTAGACACAAATCACACATTATGATTAAACCACATAAATTTTGTGTTTTCTTATTTTTTATCTATTTATTTGTTTCTCATTTCTATACATTCTCACGACACTCCCTATCTATCTTATATAGGGTATCATGTGGCTCGCAACTCTGACTGGGATTTACAAAGTTGCATAACATTAGCGTGTCTTACCTTGTCAAGACTAGTGGAGGAAACTAACTGAGGCTTATAGAACTCAATCTCAAGACACCCAACTCACAAACACGCCCATCTACTACTAGGCTACCTTGAACCTTCCATTATTTATGAACATTTCATCAAAAGATTTGGGTCGTACAATTTTCAAGAGATACAAAGAACTCGCCACACTCAAAAATGGAGGAAACAAAGGTTCAAAATGAAACAAATTTCTGTTTATGTGATCTGTTTCTGTTGACTTAATCCTCGCATAAACCGACCTTATTGATATATATATATATATATAGCTTCAAGTTTTGGAGGTACCATTTAATATTATATAGTTGTAACAATGGCTAATTTAGGATTGTCCATATATAAGGTGGTTGGGAAGGTGTAATCATATCTCAACAACTCATTAGTTAATTCCAGTGACGGGCTACGTACAAGTGTAACATTTCGATCGATTGGTCGACTTGAATTAGAAGTCGACATTAGGTTAATTAATTAATCTTATTTTGAGTAAAACACTTATTATTGTGTTCATTAAGCTGGAAGCTGGTCTAGACATGCACATGCATGGAGTGGTTGTAGTTAAAACCAGAGTTGCTTGATGATGATGATGGCAATTATGTCCAGTGGATTGGATGATTATAACCTCTTAACAAATCTTAGTTTTCTATTGTCGAATACCCTTTCATATTTCCAGGCCTGCCAAGTGAAGAAACACTTCACAAATCACAATGTCCACTCGATACATAAAAAGTAACTGATGACTTCACTCAAAGATTAATTTTCAAGTTCCCACAATCAATGCGTAATTAAATCATCAATTAACCAACTAATGAACTTTTAGTCTATCTTTGTTCGTCACCAGAACTTTTAGGAATTAATTATCTCCTTTCTAAACAATTACACAACAGGAACATATTAAGTGCATAAAAGTATATCTCAAAAGAGGCATCACAATTGGCTATAATGAAGAATTCTTCTAACTGCACCATCAACTGCAAATTACATTCAGCTCAAAGACAAACAAGTGCGACTAATATGGAACATACTAGTCCTAAACAGAGACGATGGTTCTTTATTACAGTATCTGATCATTATCTTCTCCTGAATATTGCAAAGTACAGCCAGTAATCAAGTAGCTATCTGCTTTCTTTTATTTCTCGGAACTGTTATGGGTACAAAGCTGATTACCTGAATGTCAAGGCACAAGTCTCGATCGATCCTGGGAAAACCTGGTCTGGGAGAACTCCGGTTTTATTGAGGATTTGGAGGGCGGCTGTTGGCAGAAGCGACTCGGGATCCCCATTCCAGCAGCTCTTTGCTCGTATCGTCCTTGTGAACCAAAACTTCAATGAAACATAACGAGTCTTTGTGAGCTCCCGTTGCTGTCGCAATTGCTTCAACCAGCTGTTCCTCTGTGCATACCTGTTAGTCAAAAAATTCCACAGAATGAGAAATTGCATTAGATATCTTTATTTGTTAGAGCTTAGAGGTCAAACCAAGTCCGATGAATGGATCCTAGTTTTCAACAACCAAGCTCATTTCATCTTTGGGGCAATCCCATCTATCCAAATTGCCTACTTGGGATCAGGGTGAAATTTTAAGACTTCTTCAGAAAATGAGACGTGTACTCACTGGCACTCCTAGGATGAGATAAGTGTTGGTCTAAGCTTAGTGTGCCAAAAAGGATTAAAGAAAGCTAATGACACTGATAGCATCGAGGTTATTTTGAAATGATCAAAAGTTCAATCTGTTTGCTTCAATATTTGCGCTAACCTTGGCAGTCCAGCATTTGCCTTCACCGTTGTGAATAGCATCAACGAGACCAGTGTAGTCCCAGTTCTTGATCACGTTGTATGGTCCGTCATGAATCTCAACTTCGATCGTATAGCCTCCATTGTTGATGAGGAATATGATGCTCCTTTGCCCGCAGCGAATCATTGTAGAAATATCCTGAGCTGTCACCTGAACAAAATAAAAGTTATTGGCCAGCGATTCTTTGTTTCCTGAATCTTTTAACCAACAATGTATCTCTGGAATAAGCCAAACCCTGAACCTAGCTTCAGGGTCAAGGTCACCAACCAACAACCAGGCTCAGGGCAATATATTCAATATTCTTACAACTTCACAACACGCAGTGAGTTGCAGGTATATGACAATCTAATTCTTGTTCCCAGAATGGGCTCATCTGCCCATTATTACCATTATGTATCTACAATGGCCAATAGCCTCACAGGCATGTATTTTTTCTATTAGTTTATTATGCAAAACACAAATGTTACTTGACAAGAAAGGACTTATTAACATTTAACAGTATCATAAAATAATATCAGCATTAACTTGTAAGAATATTCTATGTTACAACGGCCACGGCTGTTTTATTGTTATTATTTTTTTAATGTAATGAAATTCCAATATTTTCTTTTCATTCATTGTTTAGAAAGTTGTTATTCTGACCGCCAATGGCTGACCTGGAAACTTCCATCACCAATGCAAGCAATCACACGCTTGTCCTTGGCAGCCTGAGCATAACCAAGTGTAGCACCAACAGACCACCCAATAGATCCATACTGCATCTGGAATTCATACCTGAACGGAAACATTACAAGTTTTCAGAGAAAATTACTGTATAAGATTCTGAATTTTCCTCAATGTCTGCCAAAGCATCAACATTCATGTTCATTGAGGAGCTTTGCTTACCCGCAATTTTCTGGAAGCTTGAGCTTCTGACAATTAAACCATGAGTCCCCTGTCTCTGCAATCACTGCAGTGTCTCCACCTAGCAAGTCCTGTTAACAAATATTGTCTTAATAACACGACGAATCGTATACTTTAAATGTGGATAGTTATACTACAAGGAAAAAATATGTGCTGCGTTCATTTACCACAAAAACAGGCTCTAATCATCTCATCTAAGACCTAAGAAGTCCTCAGCAACAAGACTAACCGAGGATATCATCCATCACATCCTTTACAAGGATGCACAGGATAACAAAAGTTTATCAGGCCGGGAAAATAAAGCCAAGCAATCTATCCTATGTCTTGTACATGTTTTGCTAGTCCTACCCAATCAAAGTTCAACAAGGAGACCTTAGGATTTAACATCTAATGAATGGCAATCATCAGTGTAAAGCAATGAAGATTACCACCACCCCACCCCCCAACAAATAAATAAATAAAAACACATATCACGGTTTCAAGAACTAAAGGTACTGGTTCTTTTTATCTTTTTATTTTTTTGTTTTCTTTTTAGTTTTTACCAGTGCAAAAGGAGCATGATCCATCTGCTGAGTGTACTGGCTATAAAAAGAAAGAAGAAACTGTCTCACACTTTTTGTTGTTTACCTGAATGTGCTTGAAGAGTATGTTGACTCTTAGAGGTTCATTATTATCACGTTTCAGAGCAATGCCCGGAGGGACATATATACGGCGGTAATTCTCAAGAGCTGTACTGTTCTTCTTTAGCTTCTTGGCCAGTGCCCTTAAGAAGTCTGCCATAAAAACCCAACCCAGGGACGGCCCATTACCAATAGTCACACGGTTAGGCTGTACGATCACTGCTTTCTCTTTCTTGATCAGCAAAGAATATCCAACTGAACTGTAATCATTAAAGATTGGACCGACAAAAACATAAGCATCAGCAGATTCCACGATCTCCCCACAGCAGCTGGTGCTAACAGCACCCCAGTATGTCCCGATGAAGTGTGGGTGGTGCTCCTGAACCAGTCCTTTTCCTGAAGGCATTACTGCAATTGGGTATCCACATGCATCAGCAAGCTCCATAAACGCCTGCTGTGCCTTTGCTACCCTTAGCTTGGGACCTCCCACAAGGACAGGCCTGACAGCCTTGTTCAAAAACTCAGCTGTTGCTTCCACTGCAGCTTCTAATCCACATTCATTGCTCACACTGCAAAAGTTGAAGTATGGTTACATTGAAGGAGACAAGAAATATGCATGAAAGATAATGTCAAGCGCAAAGAAGATGAAAGCATGAGGAAATATAGCTACTGATATAACCTTTGGCTAATATAGCACTAGGTTAGCTTTCTACCAGAACTTTCACATTTAACAAGAAGCTAAACCACTGCACCAAGCAACTGCCTGTTGCCAAAAACATACAACGACAAAATAAGTTGTCCATGTCAAATTGTTGGCCATCAACTCATCTTTCTCACAGCTGGAAAGACTTTTTCTTATATCTAAATTTGACCCAAATTAGTCTCAAACAATCTCTCAACTCACATCCACCTAACGCCGCATACCCGCACCCAAAAATGATAGTTGAAGTTATCCGTTGAGCTCATAGGACTAAGTAACATGCCCAACACATCCCCAATAGATTAATGAGGCGGGATTGAGCCCTGACATGTTTAGTTAAAGGTTCAAGACACGAGAAATTCCAGGCCACATACTAAACAAACAGCATTTTGCCGAAGAGCGCCCCAAGGTAACTAAAAGTATTATGATTCACAAAGAAAGCCAATGTGACATATCATTCAAGTATGCTAGAATGTAAACCCAATAAGCATGGAGGTAATGCAGTAATTCAGTTCCATTTTTATTGTGAAACTAAAACTAGGAATAAGCTTACAATGGTGCAAGAGAGAATGGGACTGGCTCCCTGGCAAATGTTGGATGAGGAATTCCAGGCAGATTACAACTTATGCTGATATATACCGGCTTGCTTTCCTTCAATGCAGTCGAAAGGGCAGTGTCGATCAGTTCATGCGCATCATCCAAGTTATTCACCACTGCCTGCAAATTTGCATCAAAACCCACCTCAATTAAGTCTCATGAATTTAAGTAATAGTGAAACATCCCTCTGTTTTTCACATTATAAGTACATTATAATAACGTCAAAATAACAAAGATGATATTTTTTATATTTCACATCATAAGCTTTTCTTTCTTTCTTTTTTTTTTTTTTTTACATTTTCATTTCGTCTCTGAAATTTAATCTCTTTATACTGTGCTCTCTACTTGTTTAACAAAACCAATAAAAAAGAATTTAAATGAACTAATCAAGAAACATATATTGCTCATCAGGTTACCCTCATCAAAATCAAATAAATTTAAGAGAACATTTTTGGTAAAATTGGTACTGAGATTTACTTTGAAGGGATTAGTGATAATTTTCACAAATTTTAGACAGGAAAAAAGAAGAACTAAATGTTGACTCACCTGAGTACACGTGACTGCCTGAAAACACCGGAGCTCCTGACTGAAATCGGGCAAACCGATGGTGTGGTGGAGGATCCGATTGGTCCCGTAGTCGTTCGAATTGGGGCCGCCGACGATGCATATCACCGGCAAGTTCTCGCTGTAGGCGCCGGCGATCGCGTTGAGAACGCTCAGCCCGCCGACCGTGAAGGTCACCACGCAGGCGCCAACCCCCTTGGCACGGGCGTACCCGTCGGCGGCGTAGCCGGCGTTGAGCTCGTTGCAGCAGCCAACGAGGTTGAGTTCCGGCTCGGCGATCAGGTGGTCCAGTAGCGTCAGGTTGAAGTCGCCGGGGACGGAGAACACGTCCCGCACGCCGATCTGGACTAGCCGCCGAGCCAGGTGCCGGCCCAGGGTCCCACTCGACGAGCCACCCTGCACCGGCGCCGGAGAGGTGGTGGGGTGCGCCGCAGCACCGATGCTGTTGCCAGTTTCCATGTCGGGTTTGAAAATGTTGGTTTTGCTGAAAATTGAAAAGAGCAAGAATAGCAGCTACGAATCTCGAGAGTAAACAAGGATCAATCCAGTGACGGGGGCGGCTTTAGAGATGGTTTCAATTTATAGGTTATGAGGATGGGGAAGACAGAGATACACTCGATTATATACATATATACATATCCAGAGAGAGAGGGAGATGGTTTTGAAGACCATGGGCGGCGGTGGCCTAGTGGGCAAGAAACGGGGACTGGTTTTGAGAATTTACGACAATTCTTGGATTTCCCATTGTTTTTGATCTTCCAATAGTATTTGTCTTTTCAAACAAAATTACTAGAAAATTTTGGGGGGAACCATAATTTTTATTAAAATTAAAACAAAACAATTAAAATATTAATATTTTTAAAAATAAAAAAACTAATAATAATAATATAAATAATGATTCATCAAAATTGCTCTTACCCACATTAATAATAAAATCCCATTAAAATCTTAATTACTCCAATTCTTCTTAACCTAACAAATAAAATTACAACAGTTTTAATCTTAATAATCTTATATTGATTAGAAATTGAGACAACATACGTATTTTAAATAAAAATAAAAATAAAATACATAAAAAATACACACGTCATTACTTTTTTCTTTTGTGACATATATATTTACGTATACAAAACATATATCTTAAAAATAGATCATCGAGATAATTTATGCATGATCTATCTCTTATTAATTATCTGTCTTACAATATAATTATATTATATATTATTAATAAATTAATAGAAAAATAACCAACATTCCCCTCAAATTGAAAAAATTAAACTTCATAATATAACTAAAAACACATTAAAAATTCAAATTTTGTTTAATAACTTACCCTAACTAAATAACAGTTTTATTAACTTTGAGACACCACGGCCAACAAATTGTAAATAAATCAAGTGACCGTGACATAAAAGTTAACTGTACCCACTTCAATTTAAAACATAAAGAGATGTACTGTTTCTTAATATATAATATAAGAAAGAAGAAATATTCCTTAATCTGTGGGGTATTAGTATAAATAAATAAATTACATTATGTTATATTATCCCAAAGAAGGATTCTTCTGGAAACGAAGGCGAAAAGTGGGCTTCATTTGGGGAGAAGAAAGAAACCGCAGGCTGATTACTGCCTTCGGCCTGTGGTACTGCCTTCGGCCGGTCTGTTCCGTTCACGTGCCCACCGCCACCCACAATCTATTATTAAATATTCATTTCCTTCTTCATTACTTACTCGTCAACTAGACGAATGAGTTGGCTTTGATTTGGTTTATATTTGTTTATTAATTAAGATTTTTGAACCCAAACAAGTTTAAGCTTTAACTCATTTACGTATCTAATTATTATTATTTCACTATTTTGGGCCAAGCCCAACTTGGCTGGGCCTTCTACGCCATACGCCAACAACGAGGCCCTCAGAGGCCCAATGCATACAACTGGTTCCTGAATGGGCCTTGATCATAGCCCATAGAGGATTAACATCGAATTAAAGGCAGAAAAACCTATCATACCAAGAGAAGGGGGGGTGTTTGCTTTATCATGAGTCGGGGGAACTTTATGAGTTGTGTCAATCAAATCAAATTCTTTTGTATTTTAACCAAGTGGGACACTCTGTTTTTGCTTTCATAAAACCTAACATATTTGTCTTCTAATGTGAAAATGAAGCTTCCACAAAGCCCATTTCAATTAGACCCAATTAATGATGGCTTTGCATTAGAGTGTTGTAAAACACATCAATTGATTTGCGACATAAACACTTGGATTTGTGCATGCTAAACCAGTAGTGGAGTGAATGGGCGGGGGGGGGGGGGGGGGGCATGCAATTGACTTAATTAGGTTAATGGGGGGAATGGGCCACCAAAGATACGGCCTAACACTCTAAAGCTTCTAGCTAGGTTTATATTTAATCACCTTTACATCTTTATCATTTTTCATCATAAAAAATTTAACACACAATGATGAATCACCCGGGAGAAGGGGTAAAATTTTTGCAACTGTAAGGTATTTCAGTTAATTTTTGTAATATAATATTGTACGTAAATTTATTTAATTATTATGAGCATCTCTAATCATGATTACGAGCTGTAATTATTGTAGCCAACAAAGAGAGTGTGTTCTCGTAATTTGATTGATTAATAGGGGCAAAATGGTCCATACCTGTAGCTGAATTTTAATATGTTTAATTACCATCATAATACTAATTAAGAACCTTAATCATCTTGCTTGCTCGCATGCAGCTTTGGCCAAAGCAGTACTTCCTTTCTTTTCCTTTTTCTTAATAAAAAAAAATATTATTTTCCCAACCAAATTAATTAACAGTAGTATTTACTATTTAGCATATGATGACAGTACTTCAATAAAATTACAATTTTCCAAATTTAATATATCATTAAGAGCGTAACTAAACTTTAATTAATTTGTAATAAGTTGGTTAATCAAAAATACTTTAATAGCACTGATACAATATTTTATATACCATAAATGATATAATATATTATACAATGTAAAAAAAGTTTTTATATTATATAACACATCTTTCAGGTATTTTATAAAACACTGATGAATTATCTAATGTCACCAATGTGATTCTGCCATTGTAATTACGGCACCAGGTGAAGGGTAAAATCGACCGAATAAAAATCAAACCATTTCGTAATGGAGCAATTGCTGCGGCAGCCGAGTTTATAAACCAACCAGACGCATTCGTGGCATTTACATTTGCGCTTCCCAATATTCCATTCCACTCCCGCTTGGACTATTTATGTTTATGGTAACAGCCAAGTCCAAATCCTTCTGAAACTGAACCTTGAAGTTGACGAGGCTTTAATTTCCTTCACACGCCCCGTGAGTTTCAGGGAGAAGAAGAGAGAGAGAGAGAGAGAGAAAGAAGACCAGTTTCAGGGAGAAGCCATTGCTTTGATCAGAGGACGGAAATCAAGGTCGAAATGAGGCCAAAGATCTATCTTTTTGGCGACTCCATCACTGAGGAGTCCTTCTGCGATGGCGGCTGGGGCGCCTCTCTTGCCCATCACTTCTCCCGCGCGGTACACACACACACACACACACACACACACACACACACACACACATATATATATATATGAGCATATCGAATTTTATCTGTTTTGCATTGTTGGAACTTTGGGATGATTTTGATGAATATTGTGGGTTTTGGGATTGGATGGACGAGAAGGCGGATGTGGTGCTGAGAGGGTATAGCGGGTACAATACGAGGTGGGCATTGAAGGTGGTGGAGAGGGTGTTTCCGCCGGAGTTGGACCAGGGGAGGCGGCGCGGTGGCGGCCCGGCGGCGGTGACGGTCTTCTTCGGCGCAAACGATGCTTGCCTTCCCGATAGATACGGCGCCTTCCAACACGTTCCCCTTGATGAGTACAAGCGCAACCTGCACTCCATTGTCCTCTTCCTCAAGGTACCACTTGACAGAATATTCGGTATATCATTGCTACATATCAGTGTGCTTGTGTGATATTAAAGTTGCATCATAAGCTGTCGTTTATTTAAATACGCAACAGTCGTTGAAGATAAACTTTATTTTACTTTAACACCACCTAGTGTGGTATATACTCACGAGCTGAATACATGGCAATAAATAATTGGACCATGAACAACATGGTATTATAGTTACACTGAATATTAGAAGCAATAGTTGAATATGTGTTGAATAGTGTGAAGAGTCCCCATAGTCACGAGGGTTAGAAAGTTGCTCTGCTGAGCTGCCAGATGCCTCGAATATGTGTATGTGTTGGATATACAAGAAATAGTTTCCAGATTAGTTTTCTTTATTCTTTTTGTAATTTTTTTAAAAACTATGTATGGCATGCATCACATAGCAGATACATGTTTTATTACATTAATTAGTTGCAAGTCAGCAAAATAATTCTTAATTTTTCACCTTTAAATGGATTTAGATTGTCTTTGACAAGTTAAACAATTGGATAGTGAATATATATTAATTAGTGAATTGTGGAGCATAGAAAGAAATTGTGAAGGATATGTATCAAAGGAGAGCAATCTGTTTTGAGGATTGTTTTAGTTACTGTGAATGTATTGCTTTGCACTTCTTTTGTCTGTCTCTTTGTCCTACACTTTGCAAAGAGGTTAGACTGTCTTGTTTCCTTTATTCGTCTTCTAGGTCCTTGTCAAAAGGTTATATAATTAATATTTGTGCATGCATGCTTGATTTTGACTGTCAATTTGTTTCTTCTCCCATGGACTACCTCATAATTGTGTGCATCTATGTGCATGGGCACATTCAATTATTGCAATCGATGTTGTAGCGATGGTTTAAATTTGTTGAACTGTTCATATGTCACATTTAACATTTTCCTCAAGACATCGATGTCCATGTGATGGAAT
Source organism: Diospyros kaki (assembly GCA_036245055.1). NCBI lineage: Eukaryota > Viridiplantae > Streptophyta > Magnoliopsida > Ericales > Ebenaceae > Diospyros > Diospyros kaki. The sequence goes on along the minus strand of BSEG01000005.1, from coordinate 3,966,169 downwards.
TTGTTTTGGCCTCATTTGTATGGACAAATGGGCGTGTTTATGATTTTAAACTTAATTGACATGATGTATTGGTCGCGTTTTGGTTAATCTTGCCTTCGAATGATTTAGCATGGAGATGAAAGAATCAAGCTCTTGTCTTGTGATTAGAGGGGCGAACCTTCTTGTTGTAACAGTCTCCTACTTGGGACAATTTGTGAGGGACAATCGGGTCCGCATGTATCTTTCAATTGGCTTCACTGTACAGTTATGACTCAATTGGGTCTCCCATAGGCTTCACACAGAGATAGGAGTCGCTTAGGTCATGCCCTAACAGAGAGCCATACCTGTTAATATTTCAATGTACCATGAAGTAGATCACTTTATGGTTTGCCGGCCCTTTTCCTCACACTTGGACTGGAAGATACTTTTACTTGCTGCAACTTTCTTTATCCTATTTGTTGCTAATTTTTGGGGAAAAATATGAAAAACCATTTGATCATTGTATATTTTGTTTGATCTCGAGATGAGGGCACTGTTGCATGCCATTCTCCTTTTACCATTGACGTCAGGCATTTTTTATACAAATTCCAATGAAGTAAGCGTGTCGATAAATAAATATGGCTCTCATCCAGATATAACAGCGATATATCAGTGTATGTGGATTGCTTGCTTTCACTTGCAGATCTTCATAAATACACACTCATATATACAAATATATGATGTGGAAATGGTCAACAAACTTGTATAAAGCATATAAGCAAAGACAATGCTGCTGCTGCTGCTAGCTATATTTTATACGTGGTCCCTTGTAAATTCATTGAAAAAAGCATCTGTTGCAATCGAAGTGCATATGCCTTAGATCCATTTTATTGATGCTCTTTGCTAACTTTATCATTATTATTACTATTATTTACATATTGCTACTAAAATTATGTGATGGATGAGTGGGCTATTAGCCAATGTCATTGTCATTAGGCCTTTTCAAGTAAGTGGCACCACATCACACATTTTCTGACCTTTTACTTTACCTAAGATCACAATTGCAGGTTGCAAGGATCTATTCGTCTCTACTCCAAGTAAAGTTTGTGTGTGTGTGTGTGTATATATATATATATATATAAAATTAGAATTTAAAGAACATTCCTGATTAAGAACATAGTATAGTGATGAATCAACGTTAATTGATCTGCTGCAGTTAGGCAGGTGAAGAGGTAACAGTTGTTTCTTGCCGTATGCATTTTTGATTTGCTGGCATTCCTATTTATGTTGTTTCTTGCCCTTTACTTATGGAATTGATATGTTTTTGGTTCCAGAAACAATGGCCTGAGACTAAAGTTATCCTCATAACTCCTCCCCCAATTGATGAAGCTGCGCGCCTTCTGTAAAGTTCCTTTGCAACTACTACTTAATAATAATATGTTCACCTAGTTTGCAATTTCTATTACTAAGAATAGGCATGAAACTAAAAAGAAATATCTAAATATGTCATCTGCTGTGCTGAACAAAACAGGTATCCTTTTGTTGAGAACCCCGGTGGTCTGCCAGAGAGAACTAATCAGGCGGCAGGTGCCTATGCTAAGACCTGCTTTGCTGTCGCTGAAGAATGTGGAATTCCAGTAGTTGATCTTTGGACCAAAATGCAGCAGTTTCCTGACTGGCAAAAAGAGTATTTAAGGTATTCCCCTATCTTTCCTTGCTGTGAGCTTACATGTACTTATTTTCGTTTTTTCTTCTATTCTCCATGATTGATATGCAACACTATAAGCAAACCACCTTTGCTTATTACCTTTGCAAGTGTAATTTTCATATTGAAAAATGAACCACCCTACATAGTAGCATTTTTAGCCATTTTGCTACTTGAACTCGTTTTTAAGTTCGATTTATAGTGTACCTGTTATGTGGTGGATCAGTCTCATTAAGACATTTCCTAGCTATATGTCAATTGGTTGTTCTGTTTGAATGCAGAGATGGTTTGCACCTCACTCAGGGTGGAAACAGAATTGTATTCGAGGAAGTGATCAAGAAACTGGGGGAAGTTGGCTTGAGTCTGGAAACTCTACCGGTAGATCTCCCGCCCCTAGTAGAAATCGACCCTAATGACCCCCTTAAGGCTTTTCAAAAGTGAAATCAGAAATCAGATACGAATCACGTATACTTTTGCTTCTGTTATTATTCGACTTGAGATTATGTTTTGAACTGCCAACTTCACCACGTTACATCATGTTAGAAATTCAGATAGATTTTCTAGCTAGATGCAGCTCTTAGAAATTAGGGGTGTTGTTAAATTGTTGTCATATTATCAAATGGTGAAATCTCTTTCTTGGTTCGCCTATTATGTGAAAATGGATTTTGCTCTTGATGGAAACTTGCTGAGCTGAATATGAACAGTCTAAATCTCAAAAGTGTTTGCTACGATCTAGTTCAAGTTCTATCAACTCTTTTTTGTGCTAAAAGTTAAATCAACTCTTGGACAGAAAGAAATGCATTTTCCTAGCTGCAGGGTTCTAAATGAATTGCCATAGCCCTTCCCTTTTCTTTTCGTTTTTCTTTTTTGGCGTTGAAATGAATATTGAGCGCGTGTAATAGTTTACAAATTGCATGCACCAAGTAAACTTGCCAAAATTTGTACATGGACTCGGCCCAGTAAGGTTTGAGGAAAAAATTACCCAACACACATGACTTATTAATGACCGTTCAGGGGAAGAAAGATGGTCACCAAAGTGGCAAAATATTAAAAAGTTGTACAAGTATCATATTATTTTTGTGTAAAATGCCACTGTAGCCATGAAGTTATGCAAGGAGTGAATAAGTGGGGGATTTGGCTTTTCACAATTGGCTTGAGGGACAAGCTTGAGTCTCCTTCAATGTAAAGATTTAGAAAATAAAAATAATAATAATGATAAATAATAGTATTAGTAATTTAATTCTGAAAAAAAAAGAAGAAAAGAAAAGAAAATGAGGGCTTTTGGGGTTGGGCAGGTTGGGTTAGGTTTTGGCCTAGGATGGGGAGGCCCGATTGGGTTATAAGATGGTCCAATGTGTTATGCATGGCTTGACCCAGTTGTGGCAGTCCTTTGGCTGGCCCACTCGGCTTGTTCTCCTTTCTTGTCGCTTGTCCGTGAACCTATGATGATTTGGTTAGGTTGGTCTTACTCAGGATATCAACGTCGGTCTAATTTGGGTTCTCCTTAGGTCTCTTGGAATTGGCGATGCGACTGACGAGTCACTTTGTTGATCGAAGTCCTAAGGACGAAGCCCTATTAGATGACTCGAGACCGAGCAAGACTGACTCTGAGTGCGTTCTAGGCTAGCCTATGATGATGAGTTGGGTTGATCCCGAATTTTGATTTCTGATGGATTCATTTTATTCTAAGGTTAAAACATTGCAAATTATTTCTTTTAAGCCATTTATTAAATTATTAATTAATTAATTATTATGTTTTTAAAAAATTTATCAATTTAGTTATAAATATAAATATATATGTATTTCGAAAAAGAGAGACTTTAAAAATATTATCTACATTAAAAGTAAACTAGTTTATGGGGAATATAGAAATATATATATTAATTTTATTGTAGCCTATAAGTAGGTGTGTAGTTTCACTATACACTTATGCGTAGCATGCAAGGCGAGGCTTGATGAAATAGTCGATGGCTAACCTCGACAAATTCTATGGCGCCAAATTAGAATATTGTGTGGGCTAAGGTATAAAATAATCGATTAAGGGTATTAGGCAATGGTTAGGATTTTTTATCATTTTTATTACGTCATTACTTTTATTACCCAAATGTGGCCACCCCATTCTATTTATTGTAGGCTTGGATTCTCAGGATTTTGCTCAATCTTCTCCCCAGACCCGGACTTGAGTTATCATTTCCTAGGCGAGTAGACATGATATGTTATGTTTACAGTATTTTTATGCACGTATATATATTGTTCTATGCATGACTTGTACATGATTTTTATATGCGAATCACAAAAAAATATTTTTAAATGTTTCTGAATTGCATGAAATATTTTCATTCTACTAGGAGAGACATAAGCAGAAAGATACCCTAACTGATTTCTTGTCTTGAGAATGTGAAATATTGAATGATATGGTATATTTTAGACACCGCATAAAATGATAAATGGTTATGACTTGTGCTTTAAATAGGGTAACTTGCATTATTATTAGAGGACTATGTAGTAGATTCCCTGGTGACTCATAGCAGGAAAAGATCATGATACTGTGAAAGTTGGCATGCCAAGGCCATGAGAGACACGGATAGTATGTTTCAACACTGCTATCACGTGGGATATTATGGTATTATAGTGTGATGATGATGTATGTGTCAGTATATGTACTTGTGTGCATGGGTGTATAGACGTTAGGCCAGTTTCTACTAGTGTGTCCTCAGAATTAGTGCATGCATCTCATATAAAAAGTATAGGGAACTTAGGTGGTTAGGGAACAACTTATGGGGGTTGTCTTTAAACACCTATTTTTCCTACACTATGTTTTTCTTTTGAATCTCAAATTGTGTAACTTATACTACATATACTCATTATTCATCTTACTATTATGTTATTGTATCCATGATGTTCATCGTAGCATTTTTATTGCATACTCTCCTAGTGGGCATGACATACCTTATACTCGTGAGTCCATAAGACTCACCCCTTTTTATTAAAATATTTTCAGGGAATTCTTCTTTTGAATATTGGTCCAGCAGATCTTCTGGTATGATGTCAGACCCTCTTTTAATTCCTGATGTAATATAGGATGCTCTGTGGAGACATACACGTATCGTCGAGTCTGTTATTTGTCTTTATTTTGTGGTGCATAATTGTGCCAAAGGCTCAAGATATGAGATAGTATATGTATTTTGCAGCAGGATGATGGATATTCATATTTTGTGTGTAACTGCTGTATATGAGACATTGTCATATTTTTGTGAAAAATTAAAATGGTGTTTTACTCCACGTTTTTATATTTTGTCAGTAGTATTGATGCTTTTAGTATATCGAGCTAGAGAAAAGGCTTATTAATCCACGGTAGGGCCGCTGGCCCTAGGGATTAGTGTCGGTCATGATTAATTAGAATTTGGGTCGTGACATTCAACTACAAACACCGACAATCTACAGATTCCGTCCTCCTTTTACTAAAAGCTTTCCATAATTTGAAGCGAACATCAATGCTAAGACAGTTGAGAAGAGAGAATATAGGAAAATCTTACAAATTAATGGCTACTTCCTTTATGATTGGAAGAGAACACACATTTCATAAGCTTAGATGGTTCAGATGAACTACCTGCACTTAGGCTACTGTCTATTATATGTCTTGTGGGCGTGTTTGGTGATGTTGAGGAATGGGGCCTTCAGGTGCAACTCATTCATTGAAATCCTCAATTCTCCTTCTATTTTTGTACTTCATCTTGTGAAAATCGAAGCCTAATTAGTGAAAAATAAGTCTGCCTTGATTCTTTTATGCGTGTCATGATAGCTGGTTGCAGCAATGTATAGCCATCACAGAAGATTGAAGAAGCAGCAGTATGTATGTGCTTGAAGCCTTGACCATTGAGTGAAGTAGCGTGGCAAGAAGAATACTAAACTTTACAGTGCAAATGAGTGTCCATGACCACTCCACAGTTTTCTTTGACAAGCTTCAAATTCCTTTGATTTCTTTTCTCAAAAGAAAAAAGGCTGCCTTTCATACTTAAGCAGGCAATCTATTATTTGTTTTTCATGTCAATTTGCATATCTGACTAACCATGTTTTGTTTGCTTTCATGCGCAAAGTATGAGCGGATCTTTCCAAAAGAAGAGAAGATCACGGAGGATTAATGATTATTAAGATGATTAGTGGATAGAGAGGTAAAACGAACAATTTTATTCGTTAAACATTGTGCCATTAAAACTATGAGGAGTCAATTTACATTGTATATTAAGATGTTATTCTCTTGATTTTGGAAGTTGTAGTTTAATGCTCCATTATCTGCTCAAGAATATGACAAATGACAGATTAGTTGAACTAATATTACTTTTTTCTTGTGAATCGTTCTTCCTTTGACTTCTTTTCTGCTAAACCACTGATTTTAATTAACGTAGATGTCATTGTTATGCAGGAGGCTCAATTCAATCAAATTAATAAGAGAATTATCTATAATAAATTTGTAAAATCAAGCAACTACGATTAGTACAAATTGTAGTTGTATATTTTCTTCTTGGTTGTATATGTATCGAAATGTTTGACGTACTGCCACAATTCAAACTGAACAAGACTAGAAGAAGCATACTGCTTGCTGCTTATAACCTCTGTAACTGTAATTTACATATCAGAAACTGATCCTTTTGACAGAATACGATGTGTGGCCATTATGCATCTTGAACTCATTTTCGAGTTCGATTTTTAGTGTATTATATGCCATCTAGTAGATTGATCCATTATGAGATTTTGAAGCTAGATTAAGCAACAAATCTTAGTTTCCTTCAACTGCTAATGCATTTCAAGATTCATGCAAGAGCAGTTTCTTTTTCTTACTAAAACCTCTCCATATATAATATGAACCTAACGTCAATGTATACTAAGACAGCTGAGAAGAGAGAACATAGGAAAACTACCATTAATTATATATCAACTTCCTTTAGAAATTGGAAGAGAATACGCATCATAAGCTTAAGTACGTACTTATTGTCTATTATATATATATAGAGCTGCCTTTTGGATGGAGTACTTATGTATCATCGAAAGTGATGGAGGTTTTGGCAACACTGAGGATCAAATCTAGGAAAATCTTGGGGGTGTTTCATGATGTTGAGGATCCGGGCCTCCAGGTGTGACTCTGTCATCCACCATTATCCTCCTGTTTTTGTACTTCATCTTATGAAAATCAAAGCCTAAGTCACGTAGAACAAGTCTGCCGTCTATTCTTTTGCGCGTGCTATCAATGCCGTGATAACTAGCTGCAGCTCGCGAACTTGTAACATGTGCAGATAAGATGAAAAGCAGCAATGTCGAAACTCTGATGATGGTTGAACAAGCCATCTAAAATTCACAAAAGATCAGTTTAGGAGGAATTAGCAGGCGTATATGCTTGAACAGCAGGATGATGATGAGTGAAGAAGCATAGCATGAAGAACACTCAAATTTATAGTGCAAATGCAAGGGAAGTGTCCATGAAAGCATAATTCTTTAATCATAGTGAATAGGCAATGCAAACACCTAGTAATGCTCTTGGCGGCCACAAAGCTAGCTGACAAGGTTGAGTCAGTTGCCCTATCGAAAGATACTGGAGACAGATTATACGTGGGATCTGATTACTTCAAAATCACACGCTCTGATTGTCCTTAGTCCCCACTCAAGCACCTTAATCCTCTTTGTTAAGCAATGAAATCAGGTTCGTTAAGTTGCTGATCTAGTCATCTGTTATCCTGATTACTAATCTTTGAATGGTCCTAATTAAATTAAAGATTAGCAAGAGAATAAACAAAAGCATGCATGCTATATATAATCCAAGTTGGGTTTTCATTTTCTCATACAATAATGCCTTACAACCGATCGAGTCGCCACAGTTAAGCTATCATTCCCAGATTTGAACGGTCTACAGTTTTCTTCCACAAACTCTCAAATTCTTTTTATTTTCTTTTTCCAAAGAATGCTGGCAATCTATTATTTGTTTTTCATGTCAATTTGCATATCCGACTAACGATGTTTTGTTTGCTTTCTCTGCAGAATATCAATGCATCTTTCCAAAAGAAGAAGATAGGAGGAATGATTATTAATTAAGATGATTAGTGGACAGGGAGGTCAAATGATAAATTTTCTTCATTAAACAACGGTCTAGCTGCTAGAAACAATGAGGAGTCAACATTGTATTAAGATTGTATTTTCTTGATTTGGGAAGTAATTAATAGTTTAATCCTGAAGTCTTTGTCAATGAAATACGACAAATGACAGAGATTAATTAAACTAATACCACTCTTTCTTGTGAACTGTACTCTTCCTTTTGATTTCTTTTGTACAAATCATTGATTTTAATTAATGGAGAGCCCATTGGCTGTTATTCTTTATGCAGGAGGTTCAATCAAATAAGAGAGCTATCTGAAATAGATTAATAGATTTTAAAAATCAAATACCTTTGTATGTCATATGTATCATGGATTTGTATATTTTCTTCCTCTGATTAACTGTTGAATTTGGCCCAGAAGAGCAATTGGAACCTATGAAACTTCTTAAAAAATTATTTTGAGTTAAAAAAATTTTTTTTCTACCCTTTAGGAATTATTTTTAATTTTTTTACAGAAGATAAAAAAGGTCAAGCTGGCATGATAAAAAAAGGTTACCCTTTAGGATTTTTTAATTTTTTTTACAGAAAATGCATGTTGATTCAACACAGCTTGTTTGATATATTTAATTAAATTGCTCGATGTATTATGAAAATTCAAACAGAATAAAAAATTATTAATTAACTAATATCGATCCAAATGCACGCATTTTAGTTGTAAGTGGATATAACAATTACTTTAACACAACTATTATTGGTAAAACATTTAAATATGGGTTTAAATTTGAATAAACTCAAAACAGTAGGAACTAATTATTTTGAATTTTCCCATTGCAAAGCGACCATACAATTGATGAGATAAATAGAGTCTCGAAGAGAGTTGATCGATAAGTTGCAGGAAAGGACAACTAGGCAGTGAACGTTCATACAGCTTGGAGCAAACAAAACATTAATGGGCGGGACAATTTAGTGCCTCGTGCAATAATTAGCAGAGTCTTTTATAGCAAGAACAACAGCAAATGCTGTTGTAGTTCGGATTCATCCCAGTTCACAATCCGAAATTCAGAAGAAGAGAAGATCTTAAAAAACAAGAACAGGTGACGTGGGAACATCAAAAAGGAAGGTCTGTATCAGAAGAGTGAAAGAGAGAGCGGGGAAAGCAGAGAAAACATGGCTATATTAACTGAAACTATTAGTTTCTAGGCAAGACATTCTTAACGGTTCCCAAGTGACGAGTAATATTAATGTCTGAAATGGTGGCGCGGATCAGGTCCTCCCGGACTCGTCCGGTCGGGCTGAAGCTTATCGGATGAGCTCGGGAGATTTTCCTGCATTCTTCTGAACTGCATTTGCAGTGCCATTCTGGCGATCTCAATAGGCTTGGGAGGAGCACGAGCTGCAGTTCCTGCAGCTGGAAGCAAGATCAAGACCAAGAGAAAGACAATGCATGGTGGTGACAGTTTCAAGCTAGTCATGGTTGTTGGATAGAGCAGGTGATCAAGAAACAGAAATTTTGGGTATTATATAGACCTTCCATGGAATATTCTCTTCTCTTTGTTCTAATTTTTGGGGTCTTCTAACTGTCAAAGCAGTTAAGGAAAGAGAAAAGGTCAAGAACCAGCCACGTTCAGAGATCAATTTACAGGTAAGAATGGCGGGTGATTGAGTCTATATGATGCAAAGATGAATAGCCACTGGTTTTTTAACTTCTTTTTTTTAGAGAAAAGATCATCACATGGGTGCCAATACAAGTGCGGAAAGATTCTTTAGTGTACAATATATTTAACCAGAAATAAAAGAAGTAAATTCTTATCTTAAACATCATAATTCATTTGGTAAGGCACCTTAATTAGAATCATTGGGTGGACTACTACTTGTCTCCACCCAGTTCATGCAAAGCCGGCGCTCTTCATTTTTCTCTTCTTTAGTACCTCAGCTGAAAAGCAATGAGCAAGCAGTAACATGCAGAGGTTGGCATCTATAATGGATCATTTTTATGTCAAAAGGTTGAATGTGTTTTCCTCAACAATGGATTGGAAGACCATTTGAACAACACGTCAGATTTTTTCCTATTATATATGTGCTTACATTAGTTGTGACTCTTATTTTATATTATATTAGATTAAAATATATTGATCTTATATATTGTGAGACATTAAGAAATCTATAAATAATTAAGGTAAATTAGTGAATTAATACTCAAAATTAAATTAATGTAAACTAAATTAGTTTAAGCCCATATATATAAAAGTTCATAAAGTAGTGATTGTAAAAACTTGTGGGTCGTTTACATGTTTGTGGCTTAAGTCCATTCTTCTCTCAAATACTAGCTAAAAATTCCAATTGTGAGACTGTGTAAATGTAAATCCTGCATTTTCTTGCTTAATTAGAGAACACTCAAAGACTTAAAAGAGGGGAAAAAAAAAAATCCTAATGCAATATTTTCTTATGCAAATCTACTATGAAGAACATAGATTCTAAATAAAATTGATCTATAATTAAACCCTAATCAGTGTTATAGAATGATATTCTAAAGCATCACATTAAATTCATATACCTATTTTGATTTCGATTAACAAAAGTTAATAGGACAAAAACACCCAAGCACACACATAGAAGAAAAGTATAAATATTTCTATTTTTTTCTTTTCTTGCATCATTTGTCGTTGTGTGTATTTTGTCCTATTAACTTTATCCTTGATGATAACTAAAAAATTGAAATTTGAATAATAAAAGCTTGGTAGTTGGAACAAGGTAAAGTTTTTTTTTTTTTTTTTTTTTTTTGGGGGGGGGGGGGGGTGAGTTTAATTTCTTTAATTTGTGCACCCCTATTGCCTTCAAGGAACTTGTGGTGCAGCAAGATCGGAAACCCAGATTAAATAAATTCCCTAGGATTGAAATGGGCACCCCATTGGCAATCTATTACCTTCCAACTGGCCAATGTTTCCCAAATATCGTAATACCATAACCACCTTTTATTTATAGGCAAGTTCTGAAAATTGGAGAATTTGGTAGTCCAAAGCATTGTTTTTCATTCCTATTTTCTTAAAAGTTTTCTGAGAAGACTTCCTGTAAAAAAAAACAAAAAAACATGTTTGGAGCAATAAGCTAGGACCTGATAAATTTTAAAAAAGTACTATTAGATGTGTATTTGTTAAAAAACTTATGTCACAACAATAGGGTGTCATGGACATGAAATAAGTACCGATATTTTTTATATAAATAATTAAATTAAAAACTGCATTTATGTATGTTAGTTGATTCTACAATATCAAAGTTTTTGGGAAAATGTCAAATTATTGGACAACTAAATAAGAACATAAAATTATATTGTGCTCAGGATATAAGTTAAATGGTTGGACTATGATAAGTTAGAATTGGCACTAGTAGATCGTAAGTTTGATTCTTTATCCTGTGTAGTGAGACAAAACCTCTAATTGCGATTTATCTCTTCTGTCAAAATCGAGGACATGAACAACGAAAAATCACGCAAGGGTAGTAATCCTAAAATTATATTTTTATCTTTTATTTATTATGTGATGACATAATAGAATATATTACTAAAATCGTGGGCATTATGGACATTAATTGAAAATTTTGACGTAGATTTATCTATTAAAGTTATGGTCCTGAATTGAACATAGATAAATACACATCTACCATACTATATCTAGGAAGGACAGTCATATACAAACCAAAAAATTTGAATTCTATTACTTATTAATAATTATATAATGATAAGAAGGCATTAAAATTGCAATTGTAAGAATATAATTAACACTTTATTTGATATCATTTGTATAAAAATTCTGCAAAGGCGTCACTTTTAATTTTAGAATATCTTTATATATTTTGATTAAATTCTGCCTAGCAAAATTAAAATGGATTAGGAACAATTCCATCCTACTCAAGTTACGGTTTTAACCAATATTAGCGATTTTCTCCGCTCATCTAACAAGTAATCAACTATAAAACATAAATGAAAGAGAAAAAATAATAAAACACTTAGCACTTGCCTAAAAATTAATAGCAAATTTCCAAATATCAACTAAGGTATAAAATGAAAATTGTGCATTTGTGTAAAAATTAATCACAAATTTAATCGAGTAAAACTAATTTCTGGTCCAAAGACTTAAAATCAGTTCAGAATCATATTTTTTTATTTATATATGCAAGATTGAGTGTAATCGTAAGAATTACTATGTAATGTATAGGATTGACAAGCATCTAATCTGATGTTGTTACTTAAAAAGAGAGAAATCCCTAATCACAATTTATTTATGCAGTAGCCAAACTAAAACAAAGAATTTGATGGCTAAATGTTGATTTGAAGTGGATGAAGGCAACAGTTCAAATTTTAGTTTGTTAGAATCAGAACCGCCTGAGATTTTTTTATTTCTTATCCCTGATTGTGCTAAAGTTGGACGGCATGATTTATGTCACATTTCTGGAAAAAAAAAAAAATTGCTCCAATGCAACCAAGAGTTTTGCTCCTTTCCTTGGGCATATCACTATCACCAAGTCAGCTGATATCCATACTGTTCAAGTTCATATGAAAAAGAGTTCTTCTGTCTTGAACCGGTCCATATATCCACATGGCCCCTCCTAAGTAGGTAAACTGTGGAGTTGAGAGTTAGATGACCTTTTGCGGCGAAATTGTTCCTGACAAAATCATTTTAGCATTAAAAACCCAACCGAGCTGTTTCTTCAGGCTATGAATTACATGAAAAAAAAATTGGAAAGAATTATCAAAAAATAAAAACTCATGCTGCCAACTTCACGCAGATTTTCCTAATTTTTTCTTTCTGGGGGAAGGTCCACACTTTCATGTCCACAAAGCTCAACTGCATAAAATAAATATGGGAGTAATAGAAGAGTGAGACTTGGCACGCCAAAGTGCTATCCCTGAAGAATCATAGCTATCCAGAAATATGCAGAATATTTGTAGGGAACAACTTGCAGAATACATACTAGCATGCAGGCAAGCACATGTAACCATGCAAGTACTAGCACCTCAGAGAGAGAGAGAGAGAGAGAGAGAGAGAGAGAGAGAGCTGTACCTCAATGATAAGCTGCTGCTCTTAACTGATAAATGTTTATGCACGAAGCCCCTTGGACATTAGCTGGGCAGCAAATTTCTGAACCTTACGAATGTTTTAAGTGATTAAAGAAAATACTTCAGCTTGAAGCACAAGCTTTTCCAAATTAAAATAAAAGAGGACCAGATAGTTTGAAAGGATATCTTCTCATCATAAAGGGGATGGTTGAGCATCAGCAAGTTATTGTTGTTTACAATAGCTCGAACTAATAATTCCTTTGCCTCCTCGTGTTTCTTTTTCAGCATGTTGCAAATCTGCAAAAATAACAAATCCTCCTCGTAACCTATATATGTTCAGCTCTTTAAAATCCTGTTTGATTAATAGCACGTATATTCATTTTAAGTACAACCCATCTCAACAAATAATACTGTTGGTTAAGAAGGCCACAGGTATCTTATCCTTTTGAATGCAATGAGAAGTACACAAAGGGGAATAGCTATCCTTCTAGCTCATAAACACCTCCTAAGCCAGATTTAGTCCTGTTTCATTGTAGCATTTTGAGGTGGCTTCATGGGACATCCAGCTTTGACGTAGACCAACTTGAAGTAGTAACTAGATAGGAAACATGATTACCTACTCCATGCAAAACTAATGAAATTGAATCTTAAAAAGGAATTGGAATTATGAAAATGGGAATATTTCACGGTGAGTGGATTCACAAAATTGCAAAGCTTGTTTCTATTAGAACACAGTTGGCTCAGAGCTAAAAGTGGGGGTACATAAAAAGATAAAGTTGGTTTACAAAGACAGGTGAAGTTCATTTAGGATGCGCCACTTAGTTGATATGAGGCAGGCTGGAGAAACATGGTTTCATCCAAAAATAGTTTCTACTAGAAGAAAATAAATTCCCTGTCCTCAAATTTTGATGACTCATTTTTGTGGTCATTAGACTGGGTTTGGACTTAAATATGTAATACATGTTAGAATAGAGGATGCATGTGTGCATCACCAAGTAGCAATTAATTTCTTACTTACATCTTCAAGCTGCTTTGAATATGCCTCAGCCTTTTCAACATTGTCGTCATTTTCCATCACCAAAGGAATTGGTTCTTCTATCATGTTCACCTCTTGAGGAAAATGTGGGATAGAAGTTTGACATTCTTTAGAAATGTTACTGGTTTTATTATCAAGTAGCTCCTCATGGTTGCAAACCTATACGTGAAGTGGAGAGAATAACAGTTAACAATTATTGTAATATCAGACTTCAGTAGTTAATATGTGCCAATGAGTCCTTATGCAGCCATTTAAGAGATTAAATAAAAATATGTGCCAATGAGTCCTTATGCAGCCATTTAAGAGATTAAATAAAAATAAACGAAAAAAGCAGCAAATTTATTCAGTAGGTTACCTTTTTTTCTATAACTCTTTCTGAAGGTTCTCTAACAGTTCTGAGATTCCGGAGAAAAGAATGTGTAAGTACATAAAACAACAAGGAAACTTTTCATTTGACATGATAAATAAATAATCAATACTACTGGACCTGCTATCAGTAGGTGATTGTGAGAGACGCTTTGATGGATTTAAGCTGAGCATTGTATTTGATACCTGAATTATAGAATGTCATACACATTAATAGGTTATAAGCACAATAGACATCTGAGATAAATTTCTGTGTAACTGCAAAGCAAATAGTCATCTTTTCTAAGGGAAACTTCATCAAGGAAATAAAAGAGAATAGAAGAAAACAACCTCAAATGCTTTCCTCTTCAAAGATGGGGTTGGAGATCTGAGCTTCTGTGTGCTAGTAGAATGGGCTATCTTTAATACTGTATTTCCTTGTACTACAATGTTTTGCTTTGTGTTTCTCAAGGATGCCAATGTCAATTGCTTGGGAAATGTAGAATTTGGTGGATGATGTTTGACTCCAATAGTTCTGCTACAGGAGACTTGGTTAATGTAACAATCAATGACAAAATGACAAAGCAAAATTAACATATTACCTTGAAATCTTCGAGCTAGAGAGATCAGGTAGGCTCCTATCAGCTTTAAGAGGAGCAGTGTTTTTCCCTTCATCACAAATATTATTTGAGTCCTTGGTAGATACCATGCTTGAATCTGGGAGTCTAGTACCTGAGAGATTCTGCATGTTCGATCTATTTGTCCGCAAAGGTGAGCTGAAAGGATACATACAAGAGCTCAGAAAAATAGGCCTTCTGAAGCTTGCTTGATAAACTATTGCCACAATATCTCATGTCTCAATTAGAAATAGAACTAACTTTTTAGCAGATTGTATAACCACAAGAACTTTATAAACACTATTTCCATGTCCAACCCAAAATTTGAATATCAAGAAAGCTATGACTATGAATGAAAATACCAAACGATTAGCTGGTAAAGAAAAAAAAATTAAGCAAAGGAATTTCAGAATTGCAACAAAAAGGAAGGAAAAGAACTTCTGGAAGATACCATAATTACCAAAATCTATATTCCTAGAAGTCAATATCCAGAATCAAACTAAACCACTGTACTAGTTGAGACCAAATAACATATGATACTACAATCCTATCATGGTAATCCAATTTTTCACTGGATAATTTAACTCAGTCCCGCTTGTAAAGAAAGGCATAGATTTGGGATGTGAATGTCAAGTTCGGAACCCTCACCTAAGAGTAACAAGAGTTTTGACATTCTTTTCATTTTCCTGACAAGCTTCATTGTTTGTTACTTTCGGATCATGTTTCCTTGAAGAAGAAGAATCATTTAAATTGCTCCCATTTTGTGCAGAATCAGCATTGATGTGCTCCCTGTTAAATATCATATTTGGCATTGTTAGTATTTTACTTACAGTTGAATTGGTGCTGAAATTCCATCACCTATCTGATCTTGTAGCTACAGAATGCCATAACATTGTAAAATCAGGTTAATTACAAATATAAAGAAGCCTTACTCAATATTCTTAAATCCTCTAACACTCCTCTCCCTTCCTGTCAGAACAGGTTCACCTTCATTTAGTTCTCCAGAATGTAAAGTTGAAACTCTGACCAGTTTGCTCCCACTTAGTGCACCTTTAGCGTCAGTAACATTACTGTTGAAAATCATATGGAACTTCGTGTCATCCAAAGCTAAGTTTAGTTTCTTTTCATGAGTGAGTATCATACTCACCTTCCTTCTTCTATTTGTTGCCTGGAGCCAATTGTCTTGCCACTAAACCTGGTAAGTCCTGTCCTAGTTGGAGGTGTCTCTTGTGGTTGAGATTCCTTTTCATCTGTTTTCTTGAAATACTTTGACTGGATAACACTGGTTTTTTTTTCCTTCATTTGAATCAATTTAGGAACTGAGGTTCCACTGCATGATATGAACAAATTCAAATTTTATGAAGTTTCTAAAAACTGAAGCAACAGAGTATAAAATCACGATTGCTGAAACTTATACGTTCTTTGATAATCATGTTCTGCCTAGAATTAGTCAGACCAAAATTTGTTTTCACAAGTCAGATAATCCAAGCGGTTCTGTTTCTGCAACAAGAGCTATGGCAATTGCAGTGCACCTCTGTCTACACACACACACATCTAATTTTCAAGAAATCAATAAATTTCACTCCAGTTGTAATCAGAAAAAACTGGATCTAGTTTGTTCCCATGATCACAGTTTACTCCAAATATACTAGTTGGTAAAACTAAATCAATAGAACAAGGTAGTAGATCACCTGACCTAGAAAAAAATGAAGTCAACTGCTCTGCGTTTTCTTTTTCATTGTCTGCGCTGGCCTTTGTGTCATGCATTGATTCCCTTGAGATCCTTGTGGTGACAATATCTTCAAAACCTGAGTCACCTTGAGCTGGTGCATTGCCATCTGTACGGCCTAAATAAACATTATTATCAGTCTCAAACCTGTTCTGTTCCCCGTCATTGCATGACAACCCTACTATGTGTAGCGCTGGTGAGTCCAACAATCCGTTTTCACCATTTAGCCCCAGACCAGATGCTGATTTGCAATTAACAATTTGTTCTTTCTCTGCATCTCTAGTCACTTTTGAGTCCAGGGAAGGAATTTCCACTTGCAAGGCAGTATCTTGAGTTAGCTCATTTTCGGATGCAGATTGCACCGAAAGATCCTGCATATTGTCCTGAGAATATTGTTCTGAGGAAGTTGTCTTCTCTTGTTGATGATGATTGTCTTGGTTTCTCTCTTTTGTGCTACTAGCAATTGTCATATCTGGTGAACCTCTTGCTTCCTCTGATGCAACTACACCTATAGTGGCTGCAGATTTAGAAAGGTCATTGTCATCTTGCAAACAACTTGAGAGGAAATTTTTGTTTATTGGAACATCTTGAAGACTACCAACAAAAGACTGAGCTTTTGAAGTGATCACACCCTCTGATGCTGCAAGATTTAGGTTTCCACCACCTTCTGATGCACCAAAACCATCACTTAGGCCAACTCTGGAACCTTGGCACTCCCTTATAGTTGAGACTTCTTCATTGTCCTCACCAATGTTTTTTCCTTCTTTCTTTGAGCTTGTCTCGAAGCTGAAACTATCCAACCTGAATCCAGAAAAAACAAAGATGAGTGATGGTAAAGGCTGATTGCAAGCCTGCCAACACATAGTAGTATAAATTCCAAACCACTCAATGGAGAACACCAAATTAGCCATGAAAGATCTTTATCCACTTACTCATTAAAATCAAATGCAAAGCTAAATTGGCCTCGCTTTTGTTGATGGTTCCCACTAGAAGATTCATTTTTTTCTGATGTTTCCTTGTTTTTTCCAGCTTTCTTGGGTGGGGAAGAGATATCAAGGTCAGATATGTCAACTTTGAGTGATGATATCTTGTCCAAATCATCATCAAGAGAAAAATCAACATCCCTAAAAAAAATATAGCTTCATAAATGATAGCGGGAATTAAGATGTTATGCATCACCAGATAAAATTGCTGGAAACAAAAACTCCAAAAAGCATAATAACTTGTGAAGGCATCAAACAACTTGACCACCACAGAAGCATGTATGCTGAATAAGGGAATAATAAACATATAATCATTTAGGTGGGCAATAACGTGCAGACATATGAAGTTGAGTAAAACACACACACACACACACACATACAAAAAAAAGACTAGCCACATTCTATAACATTTTACTTCATAACTAAAAAATGTAACTAGAAGTTTTGAGGTGCTTACAATTTGTCAAAGTTGAATGCTTTTTTCTTTCCTTTAGTGACAGTTCCAAAATCAAAATCTAAAACATCATCTGCCACAGACATTGATTTCCAGGAGGTAAGAAAGTCCTTCCCAAAGTCCACATCTGCTACAAGTACAAAGTTATTACCAGGATATCTTCAATGTTATTGCATTGCACTGTCTGAAGGAAGTTAGCAACAGATAACATTTGCAGTGAAGTACTCTTCTGCAAGTTTGTGTTATGTATCCTAGTTAGGCTCAGTGATCTGTTTCTTTTTACTTCCATTCTTAATTTCTTCTTACTGCTCTTTACAACTGCAGATCATGGTTAAACAACCTTAGCCCTTTTAACGACACAATAAGTTGGAGATCCATACAACCATCGCTCTTTCATTTCTGGAAATTATTAGTTCTGCAAAAGGAATACCAGGCTTTGACAGACATACCTAGAACTGAAGATTTCTCTTTGGAATTGGCAGGTGAAGAATCCCCTTTCTTTGTTTCTCCCATCAGAACACTTAGGTTGATCTTAGGCCTGAGTTTCAAACATCAAAAGGCAGTTGGATCTGGGGTGTAATGCAGAAGTCTGTGGTACAGATAAATGTGTGTGCATGCATGCAGAGAGTGATACAGTTAGTCATACCAGCATAGAAATACTACACATGTTTCAGTGAAGAGAACTGCAAACAAAATGGAAGAAAACTATCCTTTACATTCATACTGTAAATTGGCTACAACTGGTTCATCATAACTGGTGCTGGATGGAATATTTTATACCTTTTGGCATACCATATCCTCAGGATACGATATGAATAAGGATGTGTGATAACCATCCAACACCTGTACTGAAATTAGACGATATGGATCCTCTGACTTTTCAATCATATTTTGAAGAAAAAGAAACCACAATTTGATAGTTAGAGAAAATTTCAAGATTCTCACACGGATAAGGGATGGAAGGTGATAGCTGGCTGTTGTCAAAATCTCAAGATTCTCATTGTGGTTTTGCAGTCTGGATAGCTTAAAATCTAGCCAGTGATGTGTTGGCTATCATAAAAATTGATAAACAAAATAGGAACTGATGAAAATTTTGAACATATGATGCAGTGCCTAGGTGAATCATTTTAACTTAAAGTTCTAGTAAATAACAAGACATAACTTAAGTATGGCATCCGAACTTTTTTGTTTTACTAATTGTTGATGAACATGCCATGCCACTGTGTAAATGCACTGTCCATGTAAAATTCTCAACCATCTCAAAGTATAGGAAGATACAATCAGTTCATTTTCTTCCTTATTCAACTACATTCTCCAAATAATGACATTATATACATTTTAACTTTGTTTGTCTGACCAACGACCAAGAAACATAACCCCTCACAAGTTTAAGTCTGGCAGAACAGCTCAGTTGAGCAGGTTTTCCATAATCAAATAAAAAAGTATTCTTAGTATTAAAATCTGCACATTGAATGAAACTACTTGGTCTGGTTGAAGCTTAATGCACATCATAAGTGTTCTTGTTTCACTAATTGTTGATAAACATGCCATGCCACTGTGTAAATGTGCTGTCCGGGTAAAATTCTCAACTATCTCAAAGTATATGAAGATACAATCAGTTCATTTTCTTCCTTATTCAACTACATTCTCCAAATAATGACATTATATACATTTTAACTTTGTTTGTCTGACCAACGACCAAGAAACATAACCCCTCACAAGTTTAAGTCTGGCAGAACTGCTCTGCAAGTTGAGCAGGTTTTCCATAATCAAATAAAAAAGTATTCTTGGTATTAAAATCTAAACATTGAATGAAACTACTTGGTCTGGTTGAAGCTTAAAACAGAAATAAGTTCTTAATCTTAACTGAAGCCATAAAAAAATGATTATTAGTTTTGCTAAACACACTATTATCCGTCTCATCTGGAAAATAAAGCTCCAAAACATAAATTGTTAGATTAATCTACAACCAAGGAAAGGCAAGTGTAAGGGACAATAAAGTGAGTGTAGTAAGGTTGAATGGAAATATAATCTTTTATCCACTGAAACAAATCAAATTTGAAGCAGTGCATGCTAGATATTTTCCAAGAATAACAACAGAAAAAATATTTCTGAATTTTATGCACAAAAGAAGAAAATACTCATTTAGTATAATGCAAACAAAGTTACATTATATGCCAGGATTAGACTTTACTCATGGAATCAATACAAATGCTGCAAAATAGAGATAGAATGAAAGATAAAACTACAAAAAAAATGCCACTCTGCTTGACAGATTTGCAACCTAGCTTGTACAAGATCAACTAGATAGTAAACTCTGAAACATGTCAACTAGATGAAAAAATAAAAAATAAAAAAAATTCCTGCAAATGTCATGGTGGAACAATAAAATCATATTGCTAATCATTGAAACTAGAACTTTAAATGATGAGATGAAATCGAAAAGACCTTATTTGCAAATATCATGGTGATTATCAACAAGCTCAGGCCTATAACGACAAAACTATTGTTTCACTAAATGAAAATCGATTAAAAAATTGATCAAGACAGTAGCTCAGACAACAAACTCTAACTTCAGAGAAAATGAAAGAAGAAACTGGACATGACAAATTAAATTGAATAAAAATTTACCAGATCGTCAAATATCAGGATATTTTTGAAAAACTGAAATCAGTTTGATGGCTAAAACCAACCAGATATGGAATACGAGGCCAGAATCATGACAAAATCAATTCTATAAAAGAAAAATAAACCAGTATGAGCTTAGGCTGCATAAATTTTCAGATCAAATGAACAAGACAAGATAATTCTGCAACCTAGATGTCACACAGCGTTCGTTTTTTTTCTGAATTTTGCGATTATGAGAAGATTCGTAGCGTTCTGATGACACTGAAGCTTGCACACTGTCTTCCAGAATTAAATGAAGCTATTTGATCTCAAGAAAGCAGAGCAGACACGAATTCAAGGACGTGCACGTACAACTATCTTCCAGAATTAAATCGAGAGATTTGAACTCAAGAAAGCTAAGCCAACACACGCACGCTTACACTTGAGCACGTGTTTATGTGTGTGCGCGCGCGCGTGTAGAGAGAGAGATATAGCGACTTGCCTGGTTTTGGCGTTCGCCGATCACCTTGAAGGCGAAGGAGACCGAGAAACCCTTTTGATGAGTCTGGCGGAGAAAATGGCGTATCAAGGTTTTGCGTTCGAATGAACTCTGCATTTATATTGTGGAACAGTGAAATGGCGGGGATTTTTACTTTAGAAACGGAAAAAAAGGTCAATGTTGTGCTTGGAAAGTGGTTCTATTAATTGTGTGCTTATTCGAGTTAGGACCGGCCTATTTCAATTATTTATTAAATTATAATATTTAAATAATTTATAAAAATTATTTATTAAATTTATTTTAAAAAATAAAATGTTCAAAACATTTTTAGCCATACTCCCACACGACATTTTATTAACTCTGGGTGGACCCCATCACCATGATTGTAGGGGAGGGGGCTCCTTACGGTAGGGAGGAGTAACAGGAGATCTTTTTCTCATCGAAGCGAAGCGACCTTTGATAAAGCGGAGACGAGGGGCGGGGCCTTCACTGAAGGATCGAAGGGAAACCTATCTTCTTATCTTTTCCGAGCCAAAGCCAACCCACCCCAGGAGAAGAAACCAAACACCATGCCCAATTTGTGAAGCCTGAGGAACCAGTTCCACTATTTGCAACCAGAAACTCAGCTTCGGGAAAGAAGAAAATTTCAAAATATTCGGACAATGGCCAGTGTTCTTGGAACTTCATCAGCTGCAATCTTGGCCTCTCGACGCTTTTCTTCTCCCTCCTCCTCCTCCAAATCCCCCATTCACGGCCTCTTCCCGGCTCAAGGTCTCTCTCTCTCTCTCTCTCTCTCTCTACTGTATGTTCTCGTTTTTTCTAGTAACCAGTAAAATAATTTTCTTTTCCACCAATGTCGTTGGAATGGGAATGGTCGATGCAGTTTGTTCATTTTTTAGGTCAATAATGAGGATTATTAAGATACGGGTTTTTTAGCAAAAAAAATGATGAAGTACTAAATTGGTGATGGAAGCTGCAATTTCAGGGCAGAGGAACGCGAGGAAGTTCTATGGGGGAATTGCAACTCCATTGAACACTGGGAGGTCTCAGTTCCGTGTTTCAATTACTAATGTTGCCACTGAAGTCAGTCCCGCCCAGGAACAGGTGTGAAGTTTCTTTCTTTATCTGTGTATTCCTATATCACGCGTTGGTACAGTACAGGATTTACATTTCATGCGCTTTGCTGATAGAAGCAGTAGGATTTTACATGTGATGTGGCATAGCAAAATCTGTCTGTTAGTTGGACTGCATTTGGGAAATTTGGCATTGCACGTCACATGTTTGTTGAAAGGTTTGTTTGATTGCATGTGTATGGTATTTCTTTGTGAACTAATATGCCACTGGAAAACAGTGTCAGCAATGCTTCAAATGAAAGGTTGCAATTTTAAACTAGTAAGTTTATATACCCCGGAAGAGTGCATTGGTTGGACGACACTGTCATTGTGAGTCTTTGACGTTATTGAGTTTAATGTAATTAACATTATGAACTCCATAAATTTCAGGCCCAGAAGCTTGCTAAGGAAAGTCAGAGACCTGTGTATCCGTTTGCAGCTATAGTAGGTCAGGATGAAATGAAACTGTGTCTTCTGTTGAATGTAATTGACCCAAAGATTGGAGGGGTCATGATTATGGGTGACAGGGGAACAGGAAAATCTACAACTGTTAGGTCTTTGGTTGATTTACTTCCAGAAATCGAGGTAGTTATGGGTGATCCCTTTAACTCTGATCCAGAAGATCCAGAATCTATGGGCATGGAAGTCAGGGAAAGAGTTTTGAAAGGCGATGAACTTCCTGTCACGACAACCAAAATTACCATGGTTGATTTGCCACTGGGTGCTACAGAAGATAGAGTCTGCGGGACAATTGACATAGAGAAAGCCCTTACAGAGGGTGTCAAGGCATTTGAGCCTGGCCTTCTTGCAAAAGCTAATAGAGGAATCCTTTATGTGGATGAAGTAAATCTTTTGGATGACCATCTAGTGGATGTTCTTTTGGACTCTGCTGCCTCGGGATGGAACACCGTTGAGAGGGAGGGAATTTCAATATCGCATCCTGCTCGGTTCATACTGATTGGATCAGGAAATCCTGAAGAAGGAGAACTCAGGCCACAGCTGCTTGACCGGTTTGGAATGCATGCCCAAGTTGGGACTGTGAGAGATGCTGAGTTGAGAGTAAAAATTGTGGAAGAGAGAGCTCGGTTTGATAGAAACCCCAAGGAATTTAGAGATTCTTACAAGACAGAGCAGGAGAAGCTCCAGCAACAAATTGCTTCCGCTAGAAAAACCCTATCTTCTGTTCAAATTGACCACGATCTCCGTGTGAAGATCTCCAAGGTTTGTGCAGAGCTAAATGTTGATGGATTGAGAGGTGACATAGTGACAAATAGGTCTGCAAAAGCTTTGGCTGCTTTAAAAGGCAGGGACACGGTAACCGCAGAGGATATTGCAACGGTCATTCCCAACTGCTTAAGACACCGGCTTCGTAAGGATCCACTCGAATCAATTGATTCTGGTTTGCTGGTCATTGAGAAATTCTATGAGGTTTTCAGCTGAGGTGGTAAATATACAGGCTTCTCTGTTATTGTTTGAGCTACTGCTTTTTCTTGCATATTTTTGTTCTCGTTAAGAGTCTGGTTGGAATCCCTCTTTCTTTTGTAATCTGAAACTATTCCAGATGTGCAAATAGATAGAACTTGTGTTTGTGATTATGAAAGGAAAAACGAAACTTGTTTCCTTTTTTACTCCCATTTTCTTCTGATTCTGTCTGTTGTCCCCTGCCATGTTAATATAGTAGGGGCCAAACAATCGAAAAAACATACAAGTTATCCTGGAGATTGGAGTAACACTGGACTATTGAACCTTGGCTCTACTTATTATTCTCTCACTTTATTTCTTTGTAGCTCTATTTGATTTGTTAATATGACAAGCAAAGAGGACGATAAATGTCAAGAAAATCCTTCCAGTGACATCAAGTCGTCGGTGGTGTGTGGTGTGGGAGGGGAAGAAATAAAACGATAGCAAAATTTGGAATCGAAAACATTTTTTGAGTTTCTAAAATTTGAAAAAAACTTTAAAACTTTTAAAAGAAGAAAACAAGGAAGCAAACCCTATTTTCAATTTTTATTGTGAAAATAGTGAAAACAAACACACAAATAGGTATCCACAACCCTATCTGCCGCAAGGCATTCTAGCAAAATAAGCTCCAGCGTTAGAGCCAGCTTCATTTCTGCTAGCATTTGCTGACAGTTGGAAAGGTTTGCTAATACAATAATCATATCAAGTTTTGCATTTTAGTGCACAAATATTAGCATACACCGAGGATTACAAAAAATGATTAAAACACTGATAAAATTTGACCTTTAGGCTTAAGGCACCGCAATATCTTCGTTAGCAACTTCTACTCCAGAACTTAGGCCTGCGTTCTTGGAAGTCTGGTTGCTGCTGGTACACAAGTGTTGCTGTCCTAATCAAAATACCAGCTGTTAAAGCCCATATCACATATTTCCCATTCTCCGCTTCGTAATCAAAGAAGTGGAGCAGATATTTGTCTCCCATCCATTCTCTTTCTTCGGCTCTTCGATTTTCATTCTGAACACATAACACATGAAGGTAACAGACCCAAAGTGAGAAACACTTCTAGAGAGTAACAATAGATAAAGAATCCTAAGTTCAAACTTGGTGATGAGAGATTATAATGGTCTTCTCTGTCCTCAAGGTGCAAATTTTTCTGAGGACGAATTTATACAAAATTTCTGTATATTCACCTGGGACGCGTAGTTTGTGAGTTGTTGTGTTTGCGATGTGTCCGGTAAATTTACTTAGTATACACTTGAAAAATAGTGATTATGATTTCTCGTTCACAAATCAATAATAATAAAATAATACCTTAAGAAACATAGCTAGAGGGGCATCAAATATGGCTTCCACTTCTGCTGTATTTAGGATAGGTTTGAATGCCCTTTTGTCTGGAAGTATGCCAATCACTGGAACAACCACCATTCCACACTGCAAGAACCAAAAGAAGAATATTCCAATCACAAGCACAACAATCGTCCCAGACTGCACGCAAGAAAACAAAGGGAATTTCCAAACTTCATACTGCATGAAGCCATCGTTATCACTGAGTAATTTTAGGAAACACCAATGGGGCAGAAAGATATCCTTGCCTTACTTTCCATTGAATTGCCATGTGACCGGAATTTTCTGAACGGGATAGCTAAAAGATTTTGAAACTACGTTTTCAACTGCAAAACCAGATGTTTTACAGGGTCTAGCAAGATTTTTGTCAGATTGCTCACAATTTAGAGCCTTGCAGAGCTGAATTTGTGAATTATATATGTACTGAATGATGGAACCCGGAAACGTACCCTGGTGTAAATGGGTTCAAGAACAGTGGGAACGTTTACAAGTGAAGGGTCTAAGCCAATCTCCTCCTTGGCCTCCCTCAGCGCTGTCTCAATATCATTGGCATCGCCTTCGTCCGTCTTCCCACCTGGCAACGAAACATCTCCTGCAACCAAAACACCCTATTTGTTTCACAAATGATCATCCTATAAAAATCAAAGATTTTTCAAAAAAATTTACACTTTGTTGCCTAGAATTCAGGAAACGAAATCTAGACAAAATGTACCAAATTTCGCCGAATCATCGTAACAGTTATTAGCATTCGATTAATGGGAAGGGCGTTTACCGGAATGAGTGGACAGTGTGGAAGATCTCTTGGTGAGAATAACTCGGAGATCGCCTTCCTCGTCTTCGAAGAGGCAGATCAGGACTGCGGCTCTCTTGCGTCCGACTCTTTCGGGCGGTTTGGCGATTGGGTTTGCCGCTAATTCTGCACCGTTAGCGCCCAGTTCTTGAGGGATCAACTTGAATCCATTTTGATGCACCGCTGGGTCTTCAATGGAATTGTCGTCATTGTTGCCGGGAGGGGAAACAGGTTTGAAGAGTCGAAGCCGTTGAGCCAAGTCTATCAGTCTATGAGATGCTCCTAAACTTTTGGCATCCATGAGCGAGAGAGAGAGAGAGAGAGAGAGAGAGAGAGAGAGAGAGGGGTCTGTGACGGTTGTGCTTCAAGCGAGAGGATGGTTGGTCCAGTCCACTTTAGAGGTGATAAGAAAATAACTATGCTCAGTTTTGTATATTTTGAATTATATAAAAATATATTATGACTAAAATATTTATAGTCTTATATGTGTTTCACGCACCATTATACATCTCATGAGAGATTTTTTTATCATTGGTACACCTTTATATATATCTTAAGTTATATAAAGATGTACCAATAACATTTTTTTAAAAAAATCTAACTCATCCTCTTAGTATTTAAAATTTGTATGCTTGAGAAAAGTATAACTAAATTGTGATATTAAGTGTCGATTAGCTAAATGTAATTGGACTATGTTATTGATATTCTTTAAATTATATAATATATATAAAATAACAAAAATATCCATGAAGCCTCATCGTCTCACATTATCTCATCACCTTTGGTGAATGATATTTTCGTCATTCATTTTATTATTTCACGTCTTCTCATTTCATTACCTTAAAAAATATTTTTATTATTTTATATATATTATATAGTCAAAAAATATCAATAATATTTTTGAATGTAATTTGTCAAAGGCTTAATACATTTTTTAGTTCCTGAACTAATCTAAAAAATGGCTTTAAGGATATCAACTAAATTGTGTTTACTATTCATCCCTAGACAAAATAATTTTATACACTTTTAGTCCCTGACTTAACCAACGTTAACTTTACCACGTCACGCTGCCATGTCACTGACACGTCATTCCTCAGCACTGCCACGTCACCACAACTTAATGCATTTTTTAGTCCCTAGACTAATAAAAAAAATGGTTTTAATGATATCAACTAAATTGTACTCATTATACATCTCTGAACAAAATAATTTTATACACTTTTAGTCCCTGTCTTAACCGACGTTAACTTTGCCACGTCACGCTGCCATGTCACTGACACGTCATTCCTCAGCACTGCCACGTCACCACAACTTAATGCATTTTTTAGTCCCTAGACTAATAAAAAAAATGGTTTTAATGATATCAACTAAATTGTACTCATTATACATCTCTGAACAAAATAATTTTATACACTTTTAGTCCCTGTCTTAATCGACGTTAACTGAGATATTAATTTTGCCTCGTCACGCTGCCATGTCACTGACACGTTACTATCACGTCACTTATAATATTCACGTTTGCTGTCCATATTTTTATAAATAAAAAAACGATGTTTACACACACCCAGCCGTGGCTGCCTCGTCACGCTACCATGTCTCTCCTTGTTCTGGACCGTTCTTGCCTTTGCACCCGTAATCAATTCAGCCATTATCGGTTGCCTCGGAATGGCTGGGGGGTCAGAGACCCTAAACCTAATGGTCGGGGAACAGTTGGGGGGTTAAGGACCAAGGTTCTAGAGTTTCCCGACCCTTAACAACCAACGGTCATGGTGGCTAGCCGCCCGACTGCTAGGTTCTTGGTCCCAGCCACAGCTGGGTCGAGGAACACAGTCTCCCCATGGTTGTGGTCAGGGAGCCCAACTGTGGAGACATCGTTTTTTCTTTTTTTATAAAAATATGGATAATAGACGTGGATATTATCAGTGATGTGGTAGTGATGCGACAACATGATGAGATAAAGTTAACATCTCAGTTAATGTTTGTTAAGCCAGGAACTAAAAGTGTATAAAATTATTTTATTCAAGGATGAATAGTGAATATAATTTAGTTGATATCCTTAAAACTATTTTTTTGATTAGTCTAGAGACTAAAAAATGCATTAAGCTGTGGTGACGTGGTAGTGTTAAAGAGTGACGTGTCAGTGACGTGGCAGTGTGATGTGGGAAAGTTAATGTCTCAGTTAACATCGATTAAGACAGGAACTAAAAGTGTATAAAATTATTTTATTCAAAGATAAATAATAAATAAGATTTAATTGATATCTTTAAAGTCTTTTTTTTAATTAGTCTAAGAGCTAAAAAAATGTATTTAGCCTCTGTCAAATCATATGTTAATGCATGCACGTGCTCCTTATGGGACTTTAATTAGTGGCAACAACCGCTAGACGGCGCCCCCCTGTGCTGAAAGGGATTGGTTGGATAATTAAAACACATGGAAAACCACTGAAAGCTGCCATCTGTTTTTAGTGTCGGCAACACGTACAACAATAAAATATCCAGTCTTAGTGTCGGCAATGTTTCGATTTAATTTTAATTTTTATTAAAATTATAATTAAATTAAATTAAATTATTAAAACTAAAACCAAATCAACATCTATTAGTTTTAAAAATTAAAAACTATAACCAATAACCAATTCATTCAGTTACGGTTCAATTTCGATTTTAATCATGATTTTTTAGTTTGATTCATAATATCTTGCCCAGGTTTTATTTTTTTAAATATTTAATTAGTTATTTTTATTAATAATTATTTAATTAATAAAAATAAAATAATTTAAGATTAAGTTTTATACTTGTAATTTAATAATTATTTGTAATGCATTAGTTAAAATACTTGTAAAAAAATGTATTAGTCAATATATATATTATGTATATATATAATATATTAAATATATATATATATATTCGATTCAATTTGATTCGATTACTCACACATTCAGTTCGATTTTGATTCGAATTTTAGTTTAAATTTAATAAAAATCATAATCAAATCATACCTATTGAAACAATGTTCGATTTTTTTCTAAACCAAACTACTATCCAATCAAACAGTTTTTAACCGCATTGACCGGTTCGATTTTGATTCGGTTCCCACAATTTCGGTTTCCATCACCATCCCTAATTTTGACAGCCAAAGACCATAAAGAATGTTAATGCAGTCAAATGTGTTGTACGTTAAAAGCATGAGCAAGGATAAAAATGGCACCGTGAATGTGGAGTCACACAAGAGAAGACAGGATTCAAACAAGATTATCAGCAATACAAAGTTAAAGATATAAAAAGTGTGATTAAGATGATTTAATCAAGTAAAAATAAGACTAATTAATGTATATAAGAGACATATAGATGATGGATTAAAAGAAAGTTATAGCAAACTCAAGGGATATTTTCCCCTTCAAACCGAGCCAGCCACAACAACCAAGCGGCCATGTTTAGCACACCGGAAAACGTAACATGTAGCTATTTACTATCCCATAAAGATGCTAATGTTTCAAGCCAAGCAGAGCAAAACACCAAAAGAACACTTAATATGGAAATCCCATAGGGACAAAAATTTCATTATTGGCATTTCAATACTTCTGTTCTGCTAATGCATAGCAGAGACGTATTCGTAAACAAACAAGATGTTTCTAAACAAACACAATTATGTTTCTTCAACATGGAACTTCGGGAGGCCCGGGATGTTATGCCATCGCATAACTTTCCCCCAGATGTACATGAATCCAGAGCTTGTCGTGGCCTGTCAAGATATTGATATAGCCTTCCTTAACTTTGAAGGGGTCCTGCATGAACAACCAACCAGTTAAAATCTGTACACAGCTTTATGAGTCATTTAGTATGGATTACCTGAAGGGAGCTCTGCTTAATGGAAACTAGAGCAGTTGTGTCATCGTCCCCCAAATTTATGAGCAGCACCTTCTTCATAACTTCGACATCTGAAATGGATTGTAGATATTAATCTACCTTATATACTAGATATAACGTGTCATTGATAAGATGCATTCCTTTTCATATTCATTGCATGGACAATGGTATGGCAGAATTTTTGCTGATTAAACTTGTGATCAATTGCAGCGACAAGGAGTTAGCTTCGTTTTCAAAATAAATTTTCTACTATTGAACAGAAGAGAGCAAGAACTGATGCTCTGAAAATACTTGATTCAGGAAAAATTGTACGGTAATGCCAAAATCAAAACAATAGGGAAAGTGGGAAGCAACTTTTAAATGCTTCAGTTTCCAGAAATACAAAATAATCAAATTGTAAACCTTGTATTTGGATATCTGATACAGAAAAGCCGGTGGTCTTTGGTACACGATTGATGCTGCCCTAATCAAAATCCTAGCAGTTAAGCCCCATATCACATACTCTTTACTATCTGTTTCATAGTCGAAGTAATGAAGCAGGTGCTTCACACCCATCCACTCTATCTCATTTGCTCTCCAATTTTCACCCTGACATTTTTAGAAGATAAATTTTTATTAAATATCAAATAGAAAGTCAGTTTAGGGTTTAGGGTAAGGCAGCAAACAAAAATGACCCTCCCTTAACCCTCATGAAGCAGGGAGCCTTGGGATGCGTATCAAATAGCAAGTTGGTGATATAGGCAAAAGGAGATAACAAAGCAAAGGCCAAACCTTTATAAACATCTCCAAGGGAACATCAAATACTTCTTCCACTTCAGCAACATCTGGAGTAGGACTGAATGCCCTTTTGTCATAAAGTATACCAATGACAGGAGTTACTCTGATGCAATGCTGCAAAAAAGTCATTATCAAAATCCAAAAACAAAATTATTCTGACAAGATGCTACATGAAGAAATTGAAGATTTACTGAAGGACAAAACAAGAGGTAAAGGCACGCTTGTGATCAAAGTTATGTGAGCATATGCCCAAACCAGCTACAAATTAGTCTATTGGTTAGAATCATCTGAACCCAATTAGTACCAGCTTCGCTAGGCTAAATCCCAAATTTAGAATTGGCATAGCAAGTCCTGTCAACTATGAGTTAGCTAAGTTCAATTCCAGTTGTATCTATCATCACTCTCACTTAAATAGACCTTCTTTCTTCACATCTTCAAATCTTATGTTCCAATCTCTTCTAACCATTTCTCGAGTCAATACCTAGGGATGACAATGGGTCATCCATTTACCCATTTGCAATAGCCATTTACTAAATGTTCAAAATATATCTTATGTCTATATCCTTCAAATATGAATTTTTCAAACTTATTTCAATCTTAAATGGGTAATTAAGGCTTATTTTAGTAAATGCTCAAATAAATTTTATTTCTCTGACTCAAAATATGAATTTTTCATAATCATTTAACTTTAAATGAGTAAATGAGACCATTTATTAACCCATTTCCATCCCAAGGGTATACCCAAACAAGAACCCATAATGCCAGCAAAATTGCATTAAGTCAAATTCCACAATAAATTACTCCAGTGGCTAACGCCACAGAAGCTACTGCAAGATCATGGAACTTCAGAATGTCATTTTGAGGAAGCAAAATACAGAGGTTCAAGACCCAGCCCAGTGACAACTAAAGAGCAAACTGAAGCTTCCATAAAGAAATATCTTCTAGAGGAGTAAAACAAAAACATTATATTAATTATCCAGGCCTCATTTCCAGTTAACTCAACTGGAATAAGATTCAGTTAAAATCAGACAACTGAAATGCAAATACATAGAGAAAGCACCAGAGGAATTCTATTTGCAACCTTTGACAAGAACGGTTCAAGGGCTGTCACAACATTCACTAGAGAAGGATCTAACCCTATCTCCTCCTTAGCTTCCCGAATCGCCGTTTCGACATCATCTGCATCTCCCTCCTCTGCTTTTCCCCCTGGCAATGCAACCTCACCTGCAACAGAGGCACCTCATTGCTGAAATCAACAAACCTAAGTACCTCTAAAACAACCCATAAACAAGAAGAGGCCCCCTTACTGAAATCAACAAACAATCACTTCCATCAAATCACAACCACCTCTTCAAATGACAAAGGACAACATAATCTAATCAACATCAGCCAAACAAACCCTAATTATTATGAGACAAACAATGTTAATTCACCAAATTGAATAAAGCCCACCTGCTAAATTGCCCAAATTCCGAACACAGGCACATCGCAACGATCATCTGACATAGATATACAATTATACATATATGTACATATATACGCAGAGATAAATGCAAGCTTTCTTCACAAACCTGAGTGAGTGGAGAGCCTAGAAGACCGCTTGGTGAGAATGACACGAAGATCGCCATCGTCGCCTTCAAAGAGACAGATCAGAACAGCGGCTCTACCGGATCCGACTCTTTGGCGTTGTTGGATAACTGGGTTTGCAGATTCCACAGATCCCGCCGGGACTTTAGGCGCTTCAACGTCAGTGAATGTTGGAGTGGGTTTGTACTGTTGCAGCCGTCGAGCTAAGACGCCGAGGCCTTG
The DNA here is from genome assembly GCA_036245055.1 of Diospyros kaki. Classification (NCBI taxonomy): domain Eukaryota; kingdom Viridiplantae; phylum Streptophyta; class Magnoliopsida; order Ericales; family Ebenaceae; genus Diospyros; species Diospyros kaki. The sequence goes on along the minus strand of BSEG01000005.1, from coordinate 3,933,942 downwards.
GGATCCATGAAAATAGTTTTCTGACTTCATAGCGAGCTTGGAGATCAATGATTCAACGTGCAAATTTAGGCATGTAAAACAGGGCAGTGGCCTGTGGGTCTGCCGGACCCAGCGTGACCATGACGAGTTAGGTTTAGTTCAGCTTACTCTCTTAAATAGGGTTGACCCTCATGGCTTGGCTCGAGCTTGTTAGCTTGAAAAGTCTTAGTTTACGGGTGATGTTGTTAAAATACTATAATAAATTTATTTGATTAGGAATATTATTTTTAAGTCTCATGAATTTATAAAAAAAAAATTAAAGAATATAATTCACATATAAATAATCTGATACTTAAATCAAATATTGAATATGTTAAAAATTATGAAATAAAATTCACACTAATATCAGAGATATTTTTTCTAGAATGACGACGATTTTAGATTATATTTAGCCTACGACATCTTCGACGGAGAATGGGACTCCCCCCAACAAGGTTGGCCAAGGGCTACCTTCCACAACCCTCCCTCTCCTCCCAAGTCGTCATGGTTGACCCGCACATGTGCCTTTCATAAAGAACCCTTGTATCCTGCGATAATAGGCTTACAAGTTGCGAAGATTACTTATTGTAAGAAACTTAATCCCTCGCAACCCTCCATTATTGGGTTAAATTGATTAATCTAGGTTATCTCATTTATTATTAGTTATTAATTAAATTTTTTAATATGTATTTTTGTCGTGACATATTAATAGAGTTTGTGTTCGATCTAAATTTATTTTTAAATAAAAAAGGTAATAATAATTAAGATTTTGAAGCTAAAAAATTATATGTTAGAATCAATCACTTAAAAATATTATTTTATACACAATTATATATAGTTATACACAAAAAATTATAATCACCTTAAATAAATACTGACTATATTTTGTTTTAATAAGAAACGTGCACATGGATGGACTTTTTATAATTTTTAAATATTTATAAATTTAATATAATTTTAAAAAATGTAGTTGGATTATTAGACATTAGAGAGTGAAAACCATTAAAGATAAAAATTTTAATTTTTAAACATTTAACTACTAATTTCTAAGCTTTAAATTTTTATTTTAAAAGGCAAATTTGTGTTTTTAAAAATATCTTATATCCTCTTCATTAAATAAATAAATATAATTTTTTATAATAATTATAAAATTATATAAAGAATATAGAAAAAATTCTACTCAACTTTAGTCTATTTAGGCTCGAGAACTTAGGGGCGTTGTCTTGGATGGACTCATGGGTTGAGTTAAATTTTGTGTTTTCTGAATAAATTAGATCGACATATTTCTTATTCATGAATTGAGTTGAATCTTGTGTTTTTCTAATGAATTAGATTGATATATTTCTTATTTAGCATGCCTATCTAATTTTTAAAAGTATGTTCTTATCATGTGTACTTTACACCTGCAACGAGACAATGATGGTAGGTCAATAAATTAAAAAAAAAATTCACTAGAAAAGGTTGTTAATATTGTTTTTCATGAATGACTTGATATGTGATGGAATAGGTTAAAAAAAAGCCAGATGAATTATGGTTATTGGAAGCAGAGAAATTAAGAAATGTGGAAATTGTACACAAGCAAGCATGCAGAAAAGTTGGAGTCTTGAAAAGACAATATAAATCCACAAGGGAAGAGAGACGAGTCTTCTCTATTTACATTATGAAGAAGATTCACCCAAAATATACAAATTCAAGAAATGAGGGGGAAAAACAAACGAAGCAAGACCAAGAAAAGGCCAGGCGACTCGCAATCGCATCCTATTCTCTTTCATTCTATACTGCATGGCACATTCAAATTAATAGAAACACCAAGGAACCTCAGAAATTCAAAAAGAATTTACTTCTCACCATATCTTCTTCTTCAACATATGCGACTGAGAACAAATGATTTGTCCTTTAAATGCATCAACATCCATTTCTTGCTAAGAGATATTGATAGATGGCTTCCTCTTCTTAAGTTGTGTTGCTCTGTGGAACTGATTTCTCAGCTGCCGAGAGAGAGAGTTTCCGGGCCTTGATAGGTCCCTTCCCATTTGGTGAAATGCTTTTGGCTGAAACTGCCGATTTCACGGTAGGTGTGCTTGTGCTTTTACCAGCTTTCTTGCCAGGCCGACTAGATGGTTTTTTGGGGCTCGACTGGATAAAGGCCCGGCTTTCCCATGGTCGGGCTGCAATCCAGCGTTCCATCCAGCTCCAACCCCAGTTAGCTTTGCCAAGTTCAGGAGGGCCAAGGATTGAGTTGGAGTTGGCTCTCCACTGCAAAATATGGATGCCTGCTCAGTGGTACTGGTTTTCACTTCAAATGAGGATGAGCAAGTCATCAGGGCAATATTCAAGTGAACACAATACCTGGTGGGAAAAAGCATATGCTAAAGCTCGCTCCCGTTTGCCTGCTGCTTCTTCCCTCTGATGAATCCTTCCAAGAATTTCCTCCATTGTTTCAGAGCCACCATTCCACTCCACCTGTGAGGTATATATCTATGAGGAAGGGAACGACAGAGGGGGCGGTATAGAAGGCGTTTAAACTGGCCTCTGCATCTAGTGGGGATTAACCCAAGAACTAAGTAGGACTAGGTGATGGCACAACTCATAACCTCTCGTAACTAGGGTTCTCATACCATATTAAATTATCAATGATTGTCATAAGTTCCTAGAAAGAAATGAATGGTGTGATCAAGTTTTTAATACTGCGTACCCTTCATGTGCAACAATATTGTTACACATGGAGAGAATAAATTAAGATGCACTAATGCACAGAACCAGATAATTCAATAATGAAAAAGAACACGCACAACTGGAGCTAGAGCTCCAATACCGTGTTTAAGTACAGTGACAACAATCTCTCTCTTAAGAGAACAGGCTATCTTACCTCAAGGTCGTGAAGTTTTGCCTCAAGCTTCAGTTGATTCGCCAGTTTCTTCTGTCTAATCCGTCCTTCTGTTACCATAGCAACTCTACGAGCTCTGATCTGACCCTGTATCCTGCTCCATGAATGAAGATGACTCAATGTAGTTGAAGCTTGTTTGCTTACAGATTGACTTTGGGTCAGGATCTGCAATCTAAATATCCCCTTCAAACGATGAAGTTTTTTCCTTGCCTGGAATGAAAGAGAAATGAAAAGATAAATAAATCATTCAATTCAACAAGAAATTTACACTACTAGGAAAACGGTGAAATTGTAACCTCCCAGCAGGAAATTGGCAATTACTAGAAATAGTAGCAAGCAAAAGCTTCAATCTGGTACTTTTTAAGGAACAAGAAATTCCTATTGGAAAAAGTATTCTATGAAAATAATTCAAAATTGTTGCGAATAAACAACACAAACTTTAGGGTATTCATAGAATACGTTCAATCACGGACTCACGATAGACAAAACAGGAAGCATAAACATACATACGCAAACAGAAACGAAAAGGAAATGAAGAACGAAAGGAGGCAGAGATTTTTATCGTGATTCACATAAAAAAGAGGCTACGTCCACGTTGAACTCTAGTGAGAAAAGCTCACTGCACTAAAATGAAGAATCGGAGATTACACCCTCAAATCCTCACAAAATACTCTCTGTACAACAATGGTTCACTAACAAAAATGCCCTATAATCACAAATATAGATTAAAGGTGTATCCTATCGAACTAAAGAACTCAATAACACTATACAGAGCATTTACAGAGAATGAGAAAAGAGAAGCAAACCCTAGCCCGAAGACGAAGACCTCTCGCCCCGATCTTTGTTTCCCTCTTTTTCTTTTCTTTCTTCTCGTCTGACGGTCCATATCCTGAGGGGGAAATTAATAGCATTGATGGAAGGCTGGGATTGTATCTCATAAAGCTTGGATGAACGGCTGAGATCAGATCGTGCAACATGACCGATTATTCCAACAGAAAAGGCTATTGGGCAGAGAATAATATCGGGCGAAGGACAAAGTTGGCATCAAGGACGATTAGGTGCCTCCAGCAACTAGCGGATGGTTGCCGCGTGTTGCCATCCAATAGGCACCACTTGACAGCTTGCGGTTGCTACACGTGGACTTCCAATCTGCTAAGGCCAATGATGCCGTTTGGTGCTTCACCGCCATCAATCTCCACCTTAAAGCATCAAACCATAGGTGAACCCAAATTCTCACAAAGTGCAGCATGCTACAATTCTCACCTTCACAGCTCTGGCTGATTTGATCAACCAATTCCCACATACAGCAGGTCCAAGCAATGCTTTAACTTTATTGCAGTTAGAACCTTTGTGCCCATATCTGTTGGGTTGTTTTCTGTAGGCACCTTCAGTATAATTACAGTGTCATTAGCCACCAAATCTCTAATATAATGATACTTGACATCCACGTGTTTTGTGCGTTCATGGTAGATTGGATTTTTGGACAAATGAATCGCACTTTGGCTGTCTGAATACACCACCACCTTGCTCTGAAGCAGGTGGATCTCCTGAAGAAGTCCTTGAAAGCCACGCACCCTCTTTGAAAGCATCGGTCACTGCTATACACTCAGCCTCAATGGAAGACAAAGCAACCAGAGGCTGTAGCTGTGATTTCCAGCTGATGCAATTTCCACCCAAGGTGAAAAACAGAGTAGTAGTGGACTTCCGAGGGTCTTTTTCACCTGCAAAGTCAGAATCTACATATCCTACAAGATCAAGTGTATTATATCTTTTCTTGTAGCTTAGTCCAACATTTATAGAACCATTTATATATCTTAATAAATATTTCAGTGCATCCCAATAAGGTTTACCAAGATTTGACATGAATCTAATAAGGGAGGAAATAACATAAGCTAGATCAGGTCTGGTACTAATCATGGCATACATAATAGTTCCAATTGCATTAGCATATGAAACATTTTCCATTTTAATAATTTCTGAGTTAGACGATGGGCTTTGAGATTTGGTTAGGACAAAATGTCCAGCTAATGGAACACTCACTGGCTTGCAATTGTGCATGCCAAATTTTTTCACAACTTTCATTAAATAATCATTTTGATGAACTTTTAAGCTGAAGTTACCTCTATCTCTCTCTATTGTCATTCTTAAAATTTTCTTAGTTGGCCCTAAGTCTTTCATATCAAAGTTTGTGTTGAGCATTTGTTTTAATTCATTGATCTTAAACTTAGACTTGCTAATTAACAGGATATCATCCACATATAACAATAGGTAAATAGGGACATTAGAGAGAATAAAATAAAAATAGTTATCATATTGACTCCTAATAAATCCAATTCCTAGGACAAAATTGTCACACTTTTTATACCATTGTCTTAGGGATTGTTTTAAGCCATACAAAGATTTTTTCAGTAAACAAACATGTTCAGACTTATCTGAGTCAATATATCCAGAAGGTGTTGAACCATATAAATTTTCTCCTTTAAATCTCCATGTAAGAATGTTGTTTTAACATCTAACTATTCTAATTCAAGATCAAATTGAACAACAACTGCAAGCATCATGCGGATGGTTTTAAATTTAACTACAGGAGAGAAAATTTCAGTGTAGTCTATGCTCTCCCTCTGAGTAAACCCCTTAGCCACTAATCTTGCTTTATACCTAATTGGGTCAGTAGGATTTGTACAACCATTTACATTGGATCAATTTTTGTTTCTGTGGTCAAGGGACCAATTCCCAAGTACCATTAGCTTTAAGAGAGGTCATTTTCTCATCCATGGCCTGCTGCCACTTTGTGCATTCCTTGGAGCTAACAACCTTTTCATAAGTGGAAGGCTCACCACTCCTTAATTCTATCCCTGCAACTATGGCACAATACACTAGGTCTGAATAGGTATACCTTGCAGGGGGTCTAGTAACCCTCCTGCTCCTATCACGGGCTAGTTGATAGTCACTATGATCTTGAAGGTGAGCTATGATGTTTCACCTCAATCTTAGGGTGGTCATCTTGTTTCTCTTGATCATCATCATGATCAGAGGTTTGATTTTCATTAGGCATTGGAACACCTTCTAGGTCAAGTTCTATTGGAGTAGCTGGTAGGTTGTTATTTCTTGCAGCTTGCTCCTCCACCTTGATTTGAGACCCTCCTAAGATAACAAAGTCATATAGTTTTCTTAAAATGTTGGTTTCTTTTGAGTTTTGAATTTTACAAGGGAAAATGGCTTTATTAAATATGACATCTCTACTGATAATGATTTTTACACCACCAGATTGTCTTTCCCATAGTTTAAAGCCTTTGGTCCCTTCTTGGTAACCAACAAACACACATTTTGTGGACCTAGGTTCTAATTTTCCTTCTAACTTGTGAGCATAAGATTCATAACCAAAAACTCCAAGGTAGTTTAGATTTACTTTCCTACCGATCCATTTTTCCTCAGGGCATTTAAAGTTTAGGGTAGTTGAAGGACTTCCGTTTACTAAATAGGCAGCAGTTGAAAGAGCCTCTCCCCAAAAGGACTTAGGCATGTTAGAGATGAATATGAGGCACCTAACTTTTTCAAGAAGGGTTCGATTCATTCTTTCAGCCACCCCATTTTGCTAGGGTGTATACCTAATAGTTCTATGCCTAAGTATTCCCTGGGTATTGCAAATTCATCAAATTCCTTGTTACAGAATTTCATACAATTGTTTGTTCTTAAGACTTTAATCTTTCTATCTATTTGATTTTCTACCATGGTCTTCCAGGTTTTAAACTTCTCTGGAGTTTGATCTTTAGATTTTAATAGAAAAACCCAAACCTTCCTAATGAAGTCATCTACTATAGATAGAAAGTATCTATTACCACCGTGGGTAGGGACCTGAAAAGGCCCCCACAAGTCTGCATGAATATATTTTAGGCATACCTTCGCCAAGTGAGTTCCTTTATGGAAACTCAGCTTGTGTTGCTTGCTTAGAACACATGGCTCACAAAAATCGAGGGACCCAACAGGCACTGATCCAAGGTAACCTTGGTTAGACAGTGCCTTAAGACTTTTCAGGCTCATATGGCCAAGTCTCAAGTACCATAATTCCGTCTTATCAGTTTTAGCAATGCATGCAGAATGTATATTAACAGGGGGAGAATAACAGCCATTCAAAACATATAATCCATTTTTCTTAGCACCAGTTAAGATTAATTCATCTCCTTTAAACACATGCATGGATCCATTTTCTGCTCTATAAGAAAATCCTAGCTCATCTAAAGTGCCAAGGGATATCAGGTTTCTTTTTAGGCCAGGAACATATCTCACATCAGTTAAGGTTCTAGTTTTGTTGTCATGTCATTTAAGTGATATGTTACGTATGCCTTTAACACTACAAGAATTGTTGTTACCCATGTACACAATTCCAGTTTCTTTGTTGTTTAAATTTTGAAACCAATCAATGTTAGGACACATATGAAAAGAACAACCCGAGTCCATGATCCATTCATTATCAACAGAGAAATCAGAAACAGTAAGTACTTCAGCTAAGCAATTTGAGTTATTAGCATTTGAAGTAATATTCCCCCCTTGTTTTTGTTTTCTGATAAAATCATAGCAGTACTTTTTAATATGTCCCTCTTTCCCACAATGATAACATTTCTATTTTTGCTTACCCTTTTCGTCTTTCTTTTTACCCTTTTGCCCTGACCTACCAGATTGATCAATGTTACTTGTAAAGTGTTTTTTCTCATTCTTACTCTTTACAAATAAATTATTTCCTGATTTCTTAAATGTACTTAACTTCAGTTCCCTAGCCTTAATGCCTGAAATTACAAGGTCCAGACTAGGTATAATGCCAGTATATCTCAATGCATGCTTAACAATATCATAGTCATTAGGTAATGAATTTAACAAAATCATAGCTTCACTAGTGTCACCTAATGCTTGATTAGTACCTCTAAGTATAATGCAAGCCTAATAAATTCGTCTATGTTCTCATCAATTGACTTAGATGTATTCATTTTAAAGTTAAACAGCATACCTTTCAAGTAAACTAAATTAGGTGTAGTCATAACAGAAAATAATGAATCTAATTTATTCCAGAGGTTTAGAGGATTAAACATACCATCTACCTTCCATATCACACTGTCACCCAAATGGAGGAAGATTAGATTAAAGGTTTCCTCTCTGATCTCCTCGATTCTCGCAAGTTGATATGCGGACCATTTCTGATCATCCGCCTCAAGTGCTATCAGCACTTTATGATAAGAGAGAAACACACTCATCTTTTTTTTCCAACTATCGAAGTCTCCTTTGTCATCAAATATACCAATTTCAAATCAGGTAGACGCCATTTCCCCTTGCACAAAGGTAACCTAAGGGGCTCTAGACACTGACGAAGACCAACACAGCAAGCACTCGCTGACAAGGACTCTCAAAAACCCTAGACCACCCACAAACCGACGACCACCCAAGATTTGAAAGAAAAAACCTGATTGAACTTACAAAACTCAAAAAGCCAATCTTAACACGGCTCTGATACCACTGTTGTGAATAAACAAAACAAACCTTAGGGTATTCATAGAATACATTCAATCACGGACTCACGATAGCCAAAACAGGAAGCATAAACATACATACATAAACGGAAACAAAAAGGAAATGAAGAACGAAAGGAGGCATAGATTTTTATCGTGATTCATCTCAAAAAGAGGCTACGTCCACGTTGAGCTCTGGTGAGAAGAGCTCACTGCACTAAAATGAAGAATCGGATATTACACCCTCAAACCCTCACAAAATACTCTCTGTACAACAATGGTTCGCTAACAAAAATGCCCTATAATCACAAATACAGATTAAAAGCGTATCCTATCAAACCAGAGAACTCAATAACACTATACAGAACATTTACAGAGAATGAGAAAAGAGAAGCAAACCCTAGCCCGAAGACGAAGACTTCTCGCCCTGATCTCTCTTTCCCTCATTTTCTTTCCTTTCTTCTCGTCTGACGGTCCATATCCCGAGGGGGAAATTAATAGTGTTGATGGAAAGCTGGGATTGCATCTCATAAAACTTGGATGAACGGCTGAGATTAGATCGTGCAACACAATCGATTATTCCAACAAAAAAGGCTATTGGGCAAAGAATACAATCGAGCGAAGGACAAAGCTAGCATCAAGGACGATTAGGCGCCTCCAGCGACTAACGGATGGTTGCCGCGTGTTGCCATCTAGTAGGCGCCACTTGGCAGCCTGCGGTTGCTACACGCGACCTTCCAATCTGCTAAGGCCAACGACGTCGTTTGGTGCTTCATCGCCATCAAAAAGTTTAGTACAAAGGGCTAAGCAAACTCTTCAAGGTTATAAATGAATTCGAATCACACATGTCAAGGATTGATTAACAAATAGTTCAAAGGTTTAGTACAAAGTGCTAAGCAAACTCTTCAAGGTTATAAACGACTTCAAATCACACATGTCAAGGACTGATGATTACAAATATAGAGCTCACTCTCCAACTCATATCCCAAAGATATGAACAAAGGAGCACAACTAATGATGAGGCCAAGTATATGCTGCAACTTTCCAGACACAAGAACTTCTAAGGCCAAGTACTTAATGTGGATGTAGAGCTAAGGGAGAATATGCCTTCATCCCAAACAAATTCCCATTTCACACTCATAAATGAAAGAAAAAGACAAGTGCGCACATTGCATACTCAAGTGATTGTTACTAGGAAAGATAGTTTTTATGACAAGAGCCATAGGCCTACTCAAGAGATCATTTTTAAGAAGGATAGTTTTTAACATTTACAACTTACCAAATGCGTAAGGATCTCAAGAATATGGAATAAGGGCATGGCTTACTACTTCCCCAATTGACTGACTAATGACTCAAAATGCCAATCCGCATTATTCCCAGGAGACCAATAATCTCTATTATTATATGAACAACGGTAGTTTTATGTAATACAGAATCTGCAGTACATGAACAATCGTAAAATACCTTAACTTACCTCACACACTAAATGCATGTCAAACTAGACATGTTAGATATACATCAATACCCTATTTAAGTGTTCCATTTCCAACACATTTACATTTTGTATCATGACAGATGATTTACGTTAGGAATTGGTCAAGTAATCAATTCTCCTCAAGAATGGACCCAACACAAAACCTTTGCCTACCCTTATCCCAAATGGGACAAAAGGACAAAGGAAGAAAGAAAAATCTCTCATGCAGATTAGCTATGAGGGAATATAAATAGAGCCATTTCAGTGTTCTAAAACACGCCCCCCGGCCGCTGCAAATACATGCAAATTGGCACCCTTAGGCGTCGGGCCTGATTAATCGGGCCCAATCGACACTGAGGCAGCCTAGGTGGCACCTAGCCGCCTAGGTCACCCAAACGTGCATGTTTGGATTTATGCTGTTCAGTCGGCCACATGGCCAAGAAGACATGACTCAACCAGTTGGCCGCACCGAACCCACAACCATGGCGAACGCACAAGGAGAAAGCGGCCACGGCGAACAAAAGGTAGAGGGTTGCGACCATGGCTGTCGGCGACAAGGAAAGGTTTGAATTGATCGGCCATGGCAGATACCCACATCGAGATGTGAACCATCACTTCATTGGCGGTTTGATTCAAACTCCCACTGGCTGCGACACCAATCAGATTTGGAACTATCGGCCATGGTAGATGCGAACAGCGACGGTCATGGAGAACCACGACAGATCTATTCATCCCCCCGGCCGCCACAGATGCAAATGCCTCTATCGACCACTCTCTCTCTATATATATGACAACAGGTTCTATATGAATATATGTTTGGTTTGATACCACATGTTAGAGAAATACTTTTACAAAATATATGAAATCCCCATAACATGTAGAATACCAAAAGATTAAGGAAGAAGAATATCTCTAAAATCTATGATTAGTGATAAAATAATATCAAATTATATTAAAAGGTTAAAAAAAAATAGCAGTTCTTCCAGGCCCCGCCTAGGCAGTCTAGGTGCTAGGCCCTAGTCTAGCGCCCAACTAGCGCCTAGCACGTTTTAGAACACTTTTCAAAACTTTGAACACATTACAACCAGAATTACATATCCCAATACACTTGACCCTTACACCTATCATCAGGAAAGGGATAAGAGATAACACTCAAACCTAGTAGGGGGCATAAAAGCATAAGACAAATGTATCAAAAATTGCATCTTCAAGAATATAACCATCAAATGTATTAAAGAATATGTTTAATTACAGTAGTTTATGAAACTTGTAACACTTTTATACCATATATGCCCTGAACGCAGTCTGAATCTTGGTAGCTGCTATATCCTCTACTTCCATACCAAGAAACCTGGGGTTTCTCTTAGCAGCATTGTTGGCAAACTTAGTTGACACCTTGTGAGAGTGGGTTCTATGTTTGACTCCATTTGACTTTTCAGTTGCTGAAGATCCCTGCAGTGCAGCATTATAAAGAAACAGATATTTAATACATCACAAAAGGAAAAAAATCATATACGCTAATAAGGTTTAGGTACCCAAGTTGGCTTCGGAAACAAAAGAGAAGGAAGCAAATTAATATATATTGGAATAAATGTAATTAGCTGTCATAGACATCAATGAGTTGTCATTTAGTCCTTATTTTTAGGAGTAAATTATTGTACATTCCTCCTATAAAATCTAAATGAAGAGACTAAATCTTAATCAAGTTCTCTAATTGAACATGGTATCAGAGCCTACCATTACCAAACCCTAGTTGCAGTCACCGCCTCCTTCAGATCTCGTCTCAGCGGTTGCGTGCATCTCTAGCGTCCCTCTTTCGTAGCTCATCTTTGTCTTCTCTGCTACTGCTTGCTGGTGTCATAGCATTCCCTTGCCAGTGATCACAGATCTATTGGCGTTTGCAGTAACTATCATCAGAGCATTGCCATCATGCCATCGTCACTGCCGGTATCCACCATCACTTCTCAAATCTGGAGGAGATCTGGCCTCCATAGCCACCATCGCCAACTACCATCACCAAAATCCAGCTGCCGCTACTCGCGACCTCCACTGTCGCTCAACGATCGCGACCTTCACCAGATCTCACAGCCGTCAACCTTCGCCAACCCTTGCGCCCCTGCTGTCCACGGCCTACTCTATCACCACTGCTGCCTAGCTTCCTTCGCATGCCAACTGGATCCACCTCTGCAGCCTCCTCCAGATCGCGGCCTTTGTTGCTATCGCCCAAATCCGCTCGCCGCCACTATTATCGCCGCCTAGCATTGCCACCACTGCTCGCAACTCCCTCCATGCCCACACTGCCCATCTCTGGCCACTTCCTTGTTGTTCTCCTTCTTCAGATCTGTTTAGCCCAAATCTAACACCCATCAAACCAGATCCAACCCATCAGATTTGTGCAGACCCACCTAAACTAGATCCACTCCACATTCGACAGATCTGCCATTAAAGACACTTCAAAAGTGACTTCTATCCAAAATATGGAGTCTTTCTAATAGATTTACCATTGAAGACACTTCAAAACTGTCTTCCATCCAAATTATGGAGAGTCCAGCATCTTCAGTTGCCTTCGAATTTAAATCTATAGGTTTCTCTTTGCCTTTTTCTTCTTCACTTATCATTACCTCTGAATAACTAGTTGGAAGTACCAATTACGTGTCTTGAGCAATCTCTGTTGAGTTATGGTTCATGGGTCAAGGAATGGAAGATCACCTAAGTACGAAAGCCAATGCAATTCTTGTTGCTAAGAGAGCAACTTGGGAGAAAATCGACGTTCTTCTTTGCAACATGCTATAGCAAACAATTGATCCCAAACTATATGTTATTTACAAAGCATACAAGACTTGTGTTCAGGTATGGACAAAGGCCAAATCTCTTTATACAAATGATATCTAACGTCTCTACTCTGTTATTTTCACTATTGTTCACTTGAAGGAACAAGATATGGATATGTCTAAATTCCTTGGCCGCCTAGAATCCTTGAAGGAAGAGTTCAATTCTCTGTTGCTAGTTGATAATACTGCAGAAGAACAGTTGCAGCAGCGAGATAAATTATTTATGGTTTTGGGATTGACTACCATTCGATCTAACCTTGCTCCGATCCGGGATCAAATATTATCCAATCTCATTGTTCCAATGCTAGAAGATGTCTTTGCTAGACTTCTTTGGGTCTTTTCCTCATCTTCAGTCGTCGATGGTTCTCAGGTTGATTCCTCCATTTTGGCGTCACAAACCTTTGGCAGAGGAGAATAAGGGAATAACTGAGGCGGTAACTCACAACGAGGTAATCGTCCTAAATGCAACTACTGCCATAGGTGGGGCCATCTTCAAGAATGGTGCCACAAATTACATGGTCGACCTCCACGTGTTGCTAATGTCGCTCAGTCTGTTGCAACCAATTCCTCAACAGAAGCATTTGAGAATCATTCCTCTCCGTCCCTTGTTTTGATTGGAAGTGATTATGAAGACTACCCTAAGTATCAGGCTTCTAAACAGACTGCGTCATCATCCACCGCTTTTGTGGTGCATATTGGTAATTTTATTGCTTGTATTACTCGGTTTACCACTCTTAGACCATGAGTTCTCGATTCTGGTGCAACTAATCATCTCTCTGGTAACCAAAGTCTTTTTTCCTCTCTCTCTCTCTACTTCTTCTTGTTTACCATCTGTTACTCTTGCCAATGGTTCCAAAACATACACTACAGGCACTGGTCAAGCACGACCACTCCCTTCGTTACCCTTAGATTCTGTTTTATATGCTCCTGGAAGCCCCTTTAATCTTGCTTCTGTGAGTAAACTGACATGTGCTCTTTACTGTTCCATAACCTTCTTTGTTGATTCTGTTGTCGTGCAGGACCGAGGTATGAGACAGATGATTGGCATCAGACATGAGTCATAGGGACTTTATTACCTCAACAAACCATCTTCTCCAGCAGCCTGCATTTCTACTGAATCTCCAACTCTTCTTTATAATCGTTTGGGACATCTGAGTCTATCCAAGTTACAAAAGATGGTCCCGCATCTTTCTAATGTTTCCACTTTAAATTGTGAGTCATGTCAGCTTGGAAAACAGTCTTGTACTTCATTTCCAAAGCGTGTCAACAATCAGGCTACGTCCCCTTTTGAACTTGTCCATAGTGATGTTTGGGGCCCTTATCACGTTCCCTCTATTTTAGGTTTTCAGTATTTCGTCACTTTCATCAACGATAACTCTTGTTGCACTTAGGTGTTCTTATTGAAAAACTATTCAAAGTTATTTACTATTTTTTAGGACTTCTATGCTGAAATTCACACCCAATTTAATGTTTCTATCCATGCCTTCCACAGTGAAAATGCTAAAGAATATTTCTCAGTCCTTTCACTAATTCCATGGCTTCTAAGGGTATTTTATATCAATCTTCCTATGCTTATACGTCCCAATAGAATGGAGTTGCTGAGTGCAAAAATCGTCATTTGATTGAAACTGCTTGCACTCTTTTATTGCATAGTCATGCTCCTTCCTTTTTTTGGGCTGATGTTGTTCTCATTGCATGTTATCTCATTAATCGGATGCCTTCCTCTGTCTTACAGCTTAAGGTCTCTCACTCCATCTTTTTCCCTGCTCAGAGTCTTTATCTCCTTCCACTTCGTGTTTTTTGGTGCACTTGTTTTGTCCATGACATGACCCCTAGTCGTCCCAAACTTTCAGCTAAGGCTATCAAGTGTTTTTTCCTTGGTTACTCACGACTTTAGAAAGGCTATCTGTGTTACTCTCTTGATCAACAACGTATTTCATCTCTGCTGATGTTACCTTTTTTAAGGCATCTCTTTTCTTTCTCTCCTCTCCTGTCAAGAGTCATCCAGTTTCTGAGGTTCTTCCAACTCCTTACCTTTATTCTCCCTCCTTCGATACTACTCCTACTATCCATGAATGTCCCCTTCAGGTTTAGCATCACCGTCCACATCCTTTTGCAGCTGCTGACAAAGAACCTACTAACTCACCTCGTGCTCCGACATCCTCGCCTACCTTAGACCAGCCCGTTCCTTCTGAGCCAGTTGTTGAACCTTCTCTTGAGCCCATTGCCACTCGAAAAGGTATACGCTCTACTCGTAACCCTCATCCCATCCACACCTTTCTTAGCTATCATCGCTTGGCTTCACCCTATTATGTTTTTGTGTTTACTTATCTTCTATTAATGTCCCTAAAACTACCAATGAGGCATTTTCAGATCCAAGGTGGCGTCAGGCCATGGTTCATGAGATGGATGCTCTACATTCTAGTGGTACTTGGAAATTAGTTTCTCTTTCTCCTGGAAAATCTATTGTTGGTTGTCACTGGGTCTATACCATGAAGGTTAGTCCAGGTGGGGAGGTCGATCACCTTAAGGCACATCTGGTTGCCAAAGGCTACACTCAAATTTTTGGATTGGATTACGGTGACACTTTTTCTCTAGTGGCTAAGATTGCCTCCGTGCGCTTGTTTTTATCCATTGCTGCAATGAATCATTGGCCTCTCTATCAACTAGATATTAAGAATGTTTTTCTTCACGAGGATCTTCAGGAGGAAGTCTATATGGAGCAACCACCTAGCTTTGTTGCCAGGGGGAGTCTGGATTAGTCTGCACACTTTGCTGCTCTCTTTATGGGTTGAAACAATCTCCGCAAGTTTGGTTTGGACGATTTAGTACAATTCTTCAGGAATTTGGTATGAAACGCAGTGAGGCCGACCACTTTATTTTTTATCGCCATTCATCAAATGGTCAATGCATTTATCTAGCAGTTTATGTGGACGATATTATCATCACTGGAAATGATCAGGATGGTTTTCTTTAATTGAAGACACATCTCTTCAACCATTTTCAGACTAAAGATTTGGGTAAGTTGAAATATTTTATTGGTATTGAAATAGCCCAGTCCAAAAGCGGCATAATTGTTTCACAAAGGAAATATGTCTTAGACATTCTTGAGGAGGCTGGTTTGCTTAACTGTAGACCGGTTGATACTCCCATAGACCCAAATATCAAACTCTAACCCTAGTAGATATCACCGACTTGTCGAAAAGGTAAACTATCTCATTATCACTCGGTCAAATATCTCTTTTGTTGTGAGTGTAGTTACTCAGTTTCTGCAGTTTTCATGTGATAGTCATTGGAATGCTGCCATTTGCATTCTCAGATATATCAAAGGCACACCAGGTCAAGGATTGTTATATGAAGATAAGGGTCATACCCAGGTAATTGGGTATTCTGATACTGATTGGGCAGGATCTCCTTCAGATAGACGCTCTACTTCTAGGTACTGTGTTCTAATTGGTGGCAACTTGGTATCTTGGAAGAGTGAGAAGCAAGATGTGGTTGCTAGGTCTAATGCCGAAGCAGAATACCGTGTTATGGCCTTGACAACATGTGAACTTATATGGTTGATACAATTGCTTCAAGACTTAAAATATGGCGAGGTGACGCAAATGAAATTAATCTGTGATAATCAAGTCGCCTTGCATATAGCCTCTAATTATGTTTTTCGTGAGAGGACCAAACACATAGAAATTGATTGTCATTTCATCAGAGAAAATGTTTTATCCAGATGTATTGCCATTAGCTTTGTTAATTCAGTCAATCAACTGGCAGACGTTTTCACTAAATCTCTTCGGGGTCCTCATATTGGTTTTATTTGTAACAAACTTGGTGCATATGACCTATATGCTCTAGATTGAGGGAGAGTGTTGGAATAAATGTAATTAACTATCATAGATGTCAATGAGTCCTTATTTTTAGGAGTAAATTATTGTGCATTCCTCCTATAAAATCTAAATGAACAAGCTAGACCTCAATCAAGTTCTTTGATTGAACAATATCCATCACTAAACATTAATGATTACTAATTCAAACAGTTGATTATGACGCTATCAATGAACACATGCAAAGATTTATCAAGTACAGCAACAATAGTTAAGTAATTTTTTTCTTTGGCTAACGATAAATGTATCCCTTATAAAAGAGAATATAATTTCTCTTTTAATAATTCCATATCTGACCTTTTATTTTGTTATAGAGTACCTATATCAGGAGTTTCTCCAGAAATAATAGGTTATTAACATCACATGATGATTTGAGAGGGAGAAAAGGAATATGAAAATTTTGTCTGCAAGAATGAAGATTAACAATTTTCTAATAAAGGATATCAAAATTTCAAGAAATTTGTGCAGTCAGAGCAATACCACCGAACCAGGAAAAGCGTGTATGTAACATTCATATCTAGAATTTATTTGCTTAACTGTGACTGAAATGGAAAAAGGCATTAGACAACTTGTAAAAGGGCAACTGCTAATCTGCTTTTCAATTTTCTCCTCCCCAGTAATTGACAAAAGCAGTGGAAACTTGAAAAACTCTTCTTGTACGAGAATAAATTAAAGAGCTTACTGCAATATAAATTAAAAGAATAAAAATATGAAACAAACAATCTTTGTTGTCAAATCAAGATGAGAAAAAAAGAAGAATTAATGAAAGAAGACAAAGACATGGCTTAAGCTAGATATGGTGTAAGAAAATTTTCTACACGCTGTACCTTTGATTGCTTTAATCTCTTATCCTTTGCTTTCTTTGAGCTAATTATATTCTTAAACCAATCCCCAGAACCCATTATTGATGTTGAACTGGTGAGTTTGACTCAATGAAACCCTGCAGCAGATTTTGTACGGTAGAGCATCAGGACAATGCAATAATTAGCAGAGAATTTGCCATCTAGCTGCAAAACATGCAGCTTTCCATTTTCACACGTACTATGCAGATTTGAAAGCGGAAGTTAGCAACTCATTCTATTTAATGAAAGTTAATTCACGTTAGAAATACTAGACTAAGAAGGTGCAGATGATGCACTGATGAAGAAGACACAGAGAAAAATATTTTCTAAGTGAATATGTATTTACAACAATCAAGCAGAAACAACATCTAATCAACCTGAACAGCAACCGATTTAAGCATTTCACTTCATAAAAACTTGAGCTAGGCATTCACTCTACATACCGCAAAAGGAATAATTAACCAATCACATAAAGGACTCAATTAGAGACCACCAACTGAAATATCCATCACTTGTGCTGAGATAGAGGGAGATATTTCTTTGGGTTCAAACTAAGTAGTCTCATTGAAAATTTCATTTTCTCCAACTACTCTTTTATCTTTTTTCTAGGGGCTCAGCATTTTCTTATCCATATAGCATATCATTACAATGCAAGAAAGTGTCTTTCCAAAACAAGGAAAAGAGAAAAAGAGGCAGAGGTGTTGATACTTGCTTTGTATCTTGCTTTTGATAATGAAAAGATCGACTCCCCTCCTCCTGTGGTTGTAGGCAAAACTGCTGAGCCACATATATTTTCACTTTCTTAATTTTATTGTTTATTCCTATAATCATCTCCTTTGCGTGCCACAATTCTCAACAAGAAGTTTAGGCCCCATTCACTTTCAGAAAATATTTTCTATTTTTTAACTCTAATTTCATAACTAAAGACATCCCAACATTTTGTGTTTCGAAAAACCATAGCATTCATTTTCAAAAAAAATAGAAATCATCAAAAGGGATGTTTTCTAATTCATAGTATAAAGTTGAAAAGTTAGAAAATTGAGTTTTCTATTTTCTAATTGAGATTCAATTATTTAATAGAAAATTAGAGTTGAAGAACAGAAAATGTTTCATACAACTGAACATGCCCTTATTTATGCCTTTCTTGAATATACAAATTAATCAAGAGATCATACTGGGAAAGTGGGACTTTTAAACGTAAGATGGAAAGACACCAAACATAAACAGAACAGAAAAATAAATTACCGCAATAGAAACAATAACAACTCAAATGAGAATTGGAAATAGAAAGATAGGCAAGGCTGAGGGAGGCATCAAAATGCTTACTCTATAAGTTGGTGAGCTTCAACAGGAACTAAGAGCCGTGACATACTGAAACTGAAAAGCTCTATTTCATTCTTAGAAAGACCATTTGAGGTGCTTGACCACATATCAGTAGTAATCAAGAGACAGCTCTCTATCATTCAACTACATTAGTATCTATTCCAATTTTGAGTAGATTAAAAGGGAAGATGACGCAATTGTTCTGCATCCGAGGTTTGAACAGGATGTTTCCGATAATTGAGACATAATCTTGTATAAAATCTACTATGCCTCCTAGTTAATAATGTAATCTTAAGACAATCAACTTAATCATCTGACCGAAAAGTGAAAGCCTAAAGCACTCACATGGTTCGGTTGAGTGCTGCAGAAGAAAAGGAAAACAGATAAACCCATCTCGAAAACACTCGTACCCAAACCAATGCCAAAAGTAGCCTCTTCAATCAATTCTCCAAACATCGAAATGCATTATTGCATAATATAAATTGTCTCAGTTTGCAATGATACAGATTTGAAACAAATGATATCCATATGCAAGTCAGACACTAGAAGATAAAATACACACACCAACATCAAAACATCAGAAAACGGAAAAGAAGGAATAGTTCCTAGGCCAATTAGTTTGAGCTAAGTAGAAGTTTTCACAGTCAACACCCAGATCTATCCTTCTCTTCCAAGCTCAGATCAACAAAAAACAAGGAATAGGTCAAAAGATCTACCGGGGAAAAACCTGCACGTGGGTTTTGTAGACGCCCTGGAATTGAGAGAGAGAGAGAGAGAGAGAGAAGGTGGTGGCGGTGGAGAGATTGGAGATGGAAGTGGAAGTAGGCGGAAGAGTAGGAGTGGAAGGAAAGAAATACTTGAATGGATTGAGAAAAGAACAAAAGGTGGATGTTGAATTCGCCGTTTGGCCCCATCGGTGTGAACCACAAGACCCTTTTGTCTCAAAAGAAGGTGAGGATGCAAATGGTTGCCATTAAAGAATAGAAAAAACTCTTTTTTAAGCTTCCCCTTGTCTCTCTCTCCTCCCTCCCTCCCTCTGTCTCTCTCAGTCAAAGGCTTCAACCAACGCTCTAATTCATCTCGTATAAGGCCTGGTAGTTTATTCAACAAACGCTGCCACAGCGACAGCAGAACAAACCAATCAACTCGGTGCTTCTGAACTCGGCCTGAACACCAATCATTCCGATTGCTCGTGGTAAGAAGAAATATATATAAAAAAAAAAAAAAAACTATTCCAACCCAGTTTAGACTCAAACCATTTGAGACTAAGCGATAAGCTTCAGATAGGCAAAGTTAAACACTTAGTGGCTAACCTGCGTTGGCATGTCTTAGAGGTTGAGTTCGAGTCATGTGAGCAATCTTACTTGTTTGAATCGAGGTTCTGGTTGGTGATAGCCTCTCCATATAGTGGAAACAGATTAATATGAAGGCCTAATCTAATGGGTATGCACCAAAATTCTTTGAAATGCAAAGTCACTCCTCTTAGCATTAAATCAAAAAATACGAAGCTCAAAGGAAACTCATTGGCAACTGGGCTTGGCTGGATCAAAATGCATTACATATATTAAAGATACAGGTGTATGGGTGCACATAATTACTCTGATTTGCTGGCTGTTGTTGAATTTTCTGAACTGAAATTGAGGGTGTATTTGTTAGAATAATGGGAGGGTAGATAGGAAGAGAATGGAGAAACTGATTGGGTTTGTTGGGAAGGCGATTGCTGGGGACGGTTAGCTCAAGGGTCACTAACATCAGCCTTTCGTGGGACAGATAATGGGTTACAAAATTAAACGGGCCAAACAATCTGTTTAATTATATAAAATATCAAGAATGTGCCTCATGTAATATAAATGTAATAATAAAAATAGCATGATGTAACTTTTAAATAATAAAAATAGTGACGAGAGTTTTAAGGTTGATCACTATTCATATATAGTTGTGTTTTTTTTTTTAAGTTTTTTTTTAATTTTGAATTAGTCCTAATAATCCTCAAACCTAAGGTTGGCTGAACTGGTTTTTTTGGCAACAAAGGAGGGTGAGGTTTGGTCCTTCAGTGAATTCTCTAATATTCAAATAAGTTACCATGTTTAGGAATGATGCAGTAATAATACAGTAACACATAATAAATGTTATATTTAAATCTTAAGATGTCGCACTTTTATATAGATAAATAAAATGATTAATTAGAATTAAAATAAAGTTACACAAATTGTTAGATTTGATATTTCAAATGGACTGAGCAAGTCAACTATAAGGATATGCCTGTGCTTTAAGTAGTCTTGAGTTAGAGTTTGAATAAGACCAACTCTTCAAATCTCGTCTAATTTAGATCTTGAATTGAATTTGAGTTAATATAAATCTTAAAAACTGAAATACCCATCATTAAATAATTAGTGTAATTTGAAATCAGTTACTATGTTTAGGAAAGATGCAATAATATGTAATAAACGTCGTATTTAAATTTTAAGATATCGTAATAAGTAAATAAAAAGATTAATAAGAGTCAGAATAAAGTTACGTAGATATTTAGATTTGATCTTTCAAATGGGCTTAGCAAATCAACCATAAGCATATTTTTGGGTTTCAAATAGTCTTGACTCAGAGTTTGAATAAATCTAACTCTTCAAATCTTGTGTAACTTAGATTTTAAATTAAATTTGAGTTATTATAAACCTCAAAAATTAAAATACTCATCATTAAATAGTTAGTGTAATTTGAAAAATGTGAAAGATACCATGCCAAATTTTGGAAATGGACAGTTTGTGTTTTACCCAAAAATTATATATGTATAAAACAACATATATTATATTATCTTTGTAAATATGAGCAATTTTGAGGAGGGTGAACATTGGTATTAACATAAAGTTATTTTTCTGATGGATATTTTTTACATGTATTTTCACAATGAGTCGTCATTAATTCTATATGAAAATTCTACAAAAAGAAACTAGTTGCCCTTGCCCAATATATGTATGCTACAGCTGAAAATATTTATGTCTTTACATCATTTTTATATTGAAAGTGCCATTCTAGTTACTATATTTCTTGTCATTTTATGATCATTAAAGAACTACAAATTTTATGTCGCTATAATGTAATTCAATTATGCATTTACCCAGCAAAAAAAAAAAAAAAAAGTATTCAACCATATTTTTGTCACATGATCAAAAATTTTGGATGGCATGTCCAAAGAGAAATCAATTTGTGCACATATTGTAGAATTACAATCTCTTGAGGGTTCCAAAATATGCATTTCTTGTGGCATACTGACAAAGGTTACAATTCATATTGTCAAGCTCAAGGAAGTGATAAAAAAAAAAAAAACATAAAAATAAAGATCAGGGGAAAGCTTACATAGATTTATTCCTAAATAAAAAGCATTATAAACCATCACATATATGCCCATTGCTCTCCTCTGCAAAAACCATGAATTTTAATGACACAACCAAATTCCATGGCGATTAAAACTAATCCTAAATATTAAACCCGTACCCTAAACTTTAAACCTTAAGACTAAGACTAATCCCATCCGAGAATGGAGTGGAGGAAATAAACCATCACCAGGGAAAATGGGTACAACAAAAATGCCAAGATACAAGTCCAGAGCGGATAGCTGGACCTGAAAAATGCAAGGAGGCCAATTACTGCACAAACCACCAGAACAGCCACCACTTCACCTGAATAATTCCAACTCAAGCCCTTTATATATATAATGGCCAGAAGTGTGGATAAGCCTGTGATGTTGTTCATGGCCACTTCTCCATAAATCTGCACCAATCCAAAACAAACAGATACAGATTAAAGCATTTCAAGCTCTCATAGGCAGGTTGGAACATTTTTAAAATGAATGAAGAAGTTCCAAGTTCCCAACGGTTTGTGAGGAGTCGCATCTATTAAGGAAAAGATAGGATGCAGACCTCAGAGAACGTCAAAGAAGCTGTTCTTAGGCTCTTTTGGCTTGCCGGAAATATGGACGATATTGCCAACTTGTATTTCAAGGCGAATGGAACTATCATGAAGGAGATGTAGAAAGTAGGCAGGCCTAGTGAACTTGACAAGTTCAGGATACTGTATATCAGTGGCTCTGCAAGAAAGCTCACTATTGCTACGCTCAAGATCACTTGCAGTACAGCTTTGATGCAATCCCATGAGAGCAGCTTATGGATCATGCTTTCCTTCGCTTCCAACTTGTACATGACTGATTCGATTTCTTTCCAGGCAACCTGCAATTTGAAAAGCAAAATCCGTAAGTGTTTTGAACTTGTTCTCCAAGAGATTGCATTGGGATTATGGACTTTGGATGCTTTTTACCTTGTCAAATTCATCGATAAACCTCTTGGTGTCTCTGCAATCAACTACGCGGGTGGCATTGGTAATCATTCCCGAGACCCCATCAACAAATTCTTGCTCGCTGATCATGTTGTCGCCATCTTTGTCAAAATTCCTCATCACTTCCTCCACCACCAGGTCATGATCCAGTTGTAGATTCCCAAATTTAATATGTTGGATCACTGCTTTCAACTCTGATTCTGATATCAGTTTGTTGTTGTTGGAGTCAAACTGCTGAAAAAGGCTGCAAAACCAATGGATCGATGCAGTTTGGAAGGATATTGAAAAGAAGAGGAGAAAAGAAGGGAAAACCAAGGAGACAGTGAGAAAAATTGTGAAGAGGAACCTTTTTATGCGATCTTCATTAGGCATTCCATCACTGGAAAGAAGGCCTTCAGCTTCAAAAGCTTGGTTTTGGATGTGCTTCAGAATTCTCGACATAAGACACTCAATCTTTGCAAGTTCATTCCTTCTCTTCTCAATCCATGGCTGCACAACCTGAATTAATTTTCAAAAGACTTGTTTGAGTGTTGGGGTAAAGGATTTCACATGGAAAATAGAATACTTGAATTTCTATAGGCTTCTCTTTCAATAAGGTGGATCCTATCCTGATTAGTGATCGAAACTTCGGCTGCAATATCAGCAGGATTCACTTGCCTGCTGCAAGGATTTGCTCGATTTAGAGCGTCCATCTCCAGCCAAGTGTTTGGCTTCATTGATCCATCTTTTGACTCCTTCAATGAACTCATCCTCGGTTATGCTTCCATCTTTGTTCACATCGAATGCCTTCATTACTTCTGCTACTGCATACTCCTTCTCGACATCCATTTTCCCCGACTTAATATCCCCTACTAGAGCCTCCAGTTCAGAAATTGATACAAAGTGGTCTCCATCTGTGTCGACTTTAGAGAAAAGGCTGCAAAATAAGTTTGATCACTTCTCTGTTTTGTTTCTTTCCTCTGCAGCTATATTTCTTCTGATTCAATACAGGAAAGAGAACACCTCAGATCGAACATTTTTATTCTCAAACATCGAGAGCTAACCTTTTGATGACAGGAATATTAGGCGTCCCTTCACGTGTGACTAGCTTTCCATGCGCTTGCCTTTGCACATGCTGCAGAAACCCTGCCAGTAAATTCTCATATTTGGCATACTCGAGACTCCTTTCCTGAATCCATGGATCAAAAATCTGCAAATATTCATCAGGCACTATGCCATCAAACTATAATCTTCCAGATTTACATTGCAATGGTATAATCAATAGATTATAAGTACCTGATAGATCAAGTATGCCACTAGTGCTGATACTGATACTATCAATGCTACCAAAATTATCACTCGTTTTCCAAAGGAAGTGCTGAAGATCCCGGATAGTTGCACTATGATAAAAGGAATCAAGGAAAGAAGCATGATCCCTGCTGTATAACTAGTCTTCTTGTCAGTTGTAATACCAGTATCTGAGAGGATGAGAAATTAAGACTCAGTTCTATTTCATATGTACCCAGCTTATAAAATCAACTAATTAATTTATCAAATGAAATTCGCAAATTGACTGGGAGTGAAAGCAACAGACCAGTTAAGAATGAGAGTCTGTCTTTCACTGGCGTAGGCTTTGAAGCTGAGGATCCTGAATCTCGGGGAGTTGTTGAATTATCCGCAATGAAGCCTTTCGTGCCAAAGATTATGCAAATTCCCCACTGCAATGTGAGAAAAAACACCGTGGATCCAGTGTACATTCCCACTGCAACTGCAACTTTTGACTCAGCTTCCTCGCTGCCTTCACCAATTGTAGATACTGCAATGGTTCATTGAAATGTAAAAGGAAAAAAACTGACCAGATGAACTTTCACTCCATCCATTATAGACTGTTAATATCTACACAATAAAGGGTTATCAACAAAATCCTTATTAATGTGACAAAATGAACCAGAATCTAAAGTGGGTAGAGAGTGAAATAACTCGATTCCATGAACAGAGCAGAAGAACTTACTTATAGTAACCACGAGTTCAGGCAAAACCATCAGAATCTCGAAAACGTCCCCAAAGAAACCAGTGCCAATGATGTTGAATAGCTGTTTGCTACCCTCTGTTAAGAACTTTTCCCCAGTAGCCAACAAGTACTCGTAAACCGCTATCTGGAAGAGATAGCCACCAATGTTCTCTGCACAGGGGAGGAAGCCATAGTAGAGCTCACATCTCTCATTCCGGGAAGACAAAAACGGCCGATTCAAGCTGAGAAATGGAGATTGAAGACCTGCAGCTTGGTTAACGCCATCAGAGACCAGTTCAGAGGAGTTGTCAAGTCTCAGAAACCGGCCCTGAACTTTGCTAAGGAGGAGGAGGAGGAGGAGGAGAAACAATGCAGAGAATGCAGGAGTTGCCATGACTGGACCGTGTTTGAGAATGGCTTTAGCTTTGCTTTGAGCAAGCCAGAGGTACAAGGAGGGATTATAAGGAAATTTGCTGACCACACGTTGAAACGCTCGTGATATTTGCGTTTAGGTTCTGTCCTTTTAGCTCGTGCAAACTAACAAAAGGGAGGAGATGGAAGCATCTGAAAGAGAAGGAAGTACGCACATCATTCATCTTGTTTATCTAGCTCATAACGCCAGATATTTCTAGTACTCCACCACATAAGACAAACATTAAGCGCCATTAAGGTTATTTTTGTATACAATCCTACTCTTCATTCATTCGTAATAGTAATATTACTTATGTATCTTTGTTAATATTTCATTAACCAATTATTAATATATCCATCACTAAATCATTTGAATGAGGGATTTATTAGTAATTCATTTAAATATCTGTATTTATTACTTGAATGAATTTAAAATACGTCATTAATTAAATTATTCAAGTGATAAGTATATTAGTAATTGATTAATGAAATGTCAATTAGAATATGCAAATAGTCTTTCTCTCTTAAGCAGCATTTGTTAAAATGGGTAAGATAAAATTATATTAAAATAAAATTATAATATTTTTCGAATCAAAATATGAAATGATTAAGATAAGACTGAGAAGTATTTCAAGATTTTTATCAAATTATTTGTTAAATTTTTTGAAATGTACTGAAGGATATATATGCGTCATTTTTTCTTATCTGTAAAATTCAAGATACTCTTTCTTTTAAGGAGATAGGGGATAAGCATATTTAAAAAATAACAGATAAAAAATCATATGACTTCTTTTTTAAGATTCACAAAATAAGTTTAACAAACACATTATAAAAGAATAAAAGTCTGAAATACTATCTTGACATAAGCCATATCCTTTTATATTTTTGTATTTTATATACAACTTTTACTATTGTAAAAGAGGAAAACAATTAATATTACTCATAACTGTAAAAATATAAAATACAAAAATTGTTTTATAAGGATTTCCTTTTAGCACAAATAATTATATATTATTTCCCCTATCTTGGGGGAGAAAATGAAGTCCTTTTTCTCCATTTGTCTTAATGACTGTTTCATCACTCTCTTGCCTCATGACACTCTTCGAAAAGCCCAAAAATGTCTTGGCCAAATGCCCCACTTCTTTGATATATTTTTGTATTTGATCCTTGACCAAATGTCAGAGAAAGGGACGTGAGATATATACTTCCATACTTTATGGGGAGGGAATGACAAGATTTTTTATAAAATATTATATATATTTTTTAATTATGCATCGTCACGAGCATCCTCTAACCACCATCTCCAATATAGTAGAAGAATAAATCAAGAATGTGTCTCACATTGGTTCACGATCGAAGGTCCAAAGAGTGACATCTCAACAAAAACTTTTCGCGTCTTGCTATTACTAGTTCCCCCCGCTATTACTAGTTCCCCCACCCACCCGCATGATATAGATGATGTGTGTGTTCCAACTTTAAAATTTTAAATAATTAATATAAATAAATTAGTGTTTTAATTTGAATTGTGGGTATGTAATAAACATAAATAATTGCTCCAACACAAGCCAATAGTTATTTGAAATTTTAAGTTCATTTAGTTGCTGTAAATATAAATTATAATATTGTGTTAATCAATAAATATGTCAGTATTAAGTATAACGGTGACGGATCATACAATGTTACTTACCTAACAATGAAGGGTTTATGTTAAAACATGGCTAATAAGATTAACCCTTTCTCATGTACACTTATCTCTCAATGAAAGGTTTATGTTAAATTTTAACTTATTTTGTATCAACAGTACGAGATGACTTTATATTCTTAAAGCGTTACATAATAATCTCTATTGAATGTTGTTGGCATTACCAATTAAACCTTTCCTTCCAGTCTCCATCAAAATTGTTTAGCAACAGAAAAATACAGGATAAATCATACCAAACGTCACAAAATTTTGACGTCCTTTTCAATTTGATTACTAAATTTTAATTTCTTGTAAAGTGATAACAAAACTTTAAAATATTTTGTAATATAATCATTAAAATAATTTTTAGACAATTTATCACCAAAATTACTGAGGTGGCAATGACCACATCATCACCACATCATTGCCACGTCAACAATTTCGACTAAAAATTATCAAAAAATTACTTTAGTGATCACATTGTAAAATATTTTAAAATTTTATTATCACTTTACAAGAAATTAAAATTTAGTGATCAAATTAAAAAATACACCAAAATTTTGTGACATTTGTTCTGATTTACCCAAAAAAATACATAAACAATCAAACAAAGGGATGGTGGTTGGTTTGGTTGTTACATGGGAACTTGGAATGAATTAAGGAAACGAAGCCGTGAGCTCTGCAGTTATCCAAAGGTGCAAACAAATCACTGTTAATTAATTGCCTTTCTTTACACCACGTGGATCCCAGCGCAACACGTGTAATTTTCTCACTTTAAATTGTTAAATTGTATTCCTCAGCTGAATTGCCAATATACCCCTAAAACCAAGGCCCATTTTAACAATTTTTTAATTTTATTACACCCAAGTTCATTAATAAAACAAAATTGTTATTTTATATATTTATGTTAATATATTATAAAATAATAATTTGTTTTTGTTAAATTTTATTATTTTAAGCCAGTTTGATTCTGTTTTCAATTTAATATTGTTAATCAATGCCTTGTACTTTTGTCAGTCACAAATCTACATTATTTCCTTTCACCAATTGTAACACTTGAAAGAAATTACGAAATGTTAAATCAAATTCAAATAGTAAAATTCGAGATGTTTTCCCCGGGCCTATAAAGTTTCTTAAAAGAAAACCCAGGCCCAATTAAATTATGCAAAAAAAAAAAAAAAAAAAACAAGAACAAACTCAGATGGATCTAAGGGGAGAAGAAGCTGCCAAGCTGGTTGGTTAACCTGAAGGCATACGCTGAATCTATAAGTTAATCCAATTAGACAGACAAGCTCAAGGGAAGGGTAGGGAAGCGAAGCGAAGCGAAGCGACAAAGCTAAGTAAAACGAGAGAATTTGCTACACAATACAATGAACAATAAACACAATCCAAGACGTGGTAAGTGTTGTTCCGAGTTAGTAAGAAACCTTGTCAAATTTGTTTTGGTAGAGTGGGCTCCAGCCAATGCTACCTGTAGCCCCTTCCTCTGCCGCGTCCACCCGAGTCTCCACCTCTACCTCTACCACTTCTACCCCCATATGATAGACCTTGGAAGGCCCTGTTAACTAGCTGGTTCTTCAAACCATCAGCTCCGCGGCCTCTTTTTGACGCATTGTTGCTCGGACCATCCACAGGTCGTTTCCCTCTGCAGAAAAACAAAAGATCACAACGAACAACACTGATTAACAAAGAAAGATGAGCCAATAATCAAAATACAAAAAAGTAGATCCATTTTCAATGAGTTATGGTTTAATTAGCTCCTGATCTTAGTAGACAAAGTATGTCATGGGAAAGCCTGGGGAAAAACCAAAAAAAAAAAACCAAAAACAAAAGATTCCCAACGGCTTTACTTGAGAGAAAGTAGGGGGTTTTATGAAATTGTGGTTTTCGGCATACCCAGCAGCAGTAGTGGTCGAAGGTGCCAAGGGTTTCGTTGTATCTTTCCATGAAAGGTTGATTCTCTTGTCCCCGATGAAAGAAGGTGATTTCGAGTGCAAGGGCTGAAATATAAAAAATTATAGGAAAACAGATACTCAGTACACAAGTTTTGGAAGCAGAAAGAAGAGTCAACCGGATCTCATTTTACGGACCTGTGTCATTGCCAAAATGTTGTTGCAGGTTCGCAATCCAGTGGTAGCATTCTGCCTTTGAGCTTTCTGCAGGTTATGCAGATTATGTTGTCAATTAAATTTAAACACAAAGCTCAATAATGAACTAGGAAAACCTTCCCCAGCAAACTCACAATGCTGGCTTTTGCTTCATCGGATTCAGCAGCAGCCATTGCTTTGTTGTGTTCGGCCATACCCTGAGTTAATTTCTTTATGGTAGCTCTAGCTAGGTCTTCAACGCTACTTAACCTGTATCATCAACAACTAATTCATAATAACACTCTCCCGCATTCACATAAAATCTAAAATTTAGAAAATGAACAGCTGCAATTGCAAGTGAAAAAGTAGAAAATAAACCGTATCAAATAAGCACACAAGGAATCAAGGACAGCTCACAACCACATTCCACATTAGATAATAGGACAATGCAACTCAAGTTGTGGATAGTTGTTTGAAATTGGCTAGAAACATCATGTTTTGTACATATTCATCAGAGTAGTACAATAATGTTGAATGTACTCGTATGAGGGCTCACAACCCATCCCCACCAACTCTCACGCAATGGTGGAAGAAACAGTAACTGAGTAGATAAGAAAAAGGATAGCTCTCCTTTTGCCAAGGTCAAGGTGGTTCTGGGGTTTGGTTCTGCTTAGATGAAAATATACTAAATTTCTCGGCCCTCATTCCCATTTCTGTCAAATAAGCCAAACAGAGTCTTACAGCAAATTTTCAAAAATTTATGACCTAACCATCAAGCACCTATGACCTAACATTTGCAATAGAAGCACTATTAAAGTGGATTCAAAGCAATCATATGAGAATCTTGAACCATGTAGACTTCAGAGATCATGAGGCCTGTCGATTTTTTTGTTTTTTTGACAAGTATGAAGACTGCTGATATATGAATCTTCATTGGTGTCACTTATATCATGAGACTTAGGCTCAACTTAGACACACTGCATTTTTGAGATGTTGCAACAAGTTAATTCCAAAGCAAATGTAACTCAAGATGGGGCCCCAACTGTCTGTGTCAATGTCATTTTGTTCAAGCCAGTAGCCTACACATGCATCAAATAATTCCAAGGCACGAACTTTAATATTTATCAAGGACTAAAGAGCATCTGCAGTGCACAAGGCTCCCCAATTTGTGAGGGTTGTAATTGTATGCAGCCTTACCCTTGGGTTACACATAGGTTGTTTTCACATCTCAAACCTATGACCAATCACGAAGTACCAATCTTACCATTAACATCTGTTGAAAAGGACTAAATTAAAAGTTTCCCCAGTTCTCATTTCTTGTTCCCTACACTTGCAATCAATCAAAAACTATTCACGTGCATGAGTCAACCAAAATTCACCACAAAACCAACATTTACAAACATGATCAAAATAAAGAAATGATATGAATAGATCACCTCTCATTGAAATCCTTGTAATACTCTGAGAAGTCCTCCCCAAGCCTATCTGATGGTTGGCCAGTTACTATCTTGTAACCACATAAACTATTAGTGGCATTTGGAACCTGTATCATGTTTGCAGAGCAATCAAGAATTGAACAGCAAATATATGAATGAAATCATTGGGGAGGGGGATTTTACAGTTTTTCAACCTTGTGAGCTAAATGGTGAAATGTGTACAACAAGCACTCCACATAAGTGAAGTTTGTCTCTTCAGATTTTCTCCGGGGCATGTACTTCTGAGAAGGAGAAAAAATCAAGCAGCCAAAGAGAAAACTAAAACATAAAATCTGTAAAAGAAAATTCCTCATATTTCTTAATGACTTTGCATCTTTTGGGTGCATAAAACCACAAAAACAAGCATCAGGTTAGCAGTAGTAATCATGAAGAAAAAAAAAAAAGAGTTTTAATGACCAACAAACTAGGAAATGATTCACATTTCTACAGAAATTGTAACGCATGGAAATCATTTTTGCTTTCCTTTTTCTTTCACAAGTAATCCTTTTTTCCTAACGAGTGGTACAATAAATAATTTCATATCATACATATTATCCATGCTGTTAGTCCAAATAAAAAGTGTACCTTTAAGAGCTCAACAACAGAGGGAAGAATCTGACGTGAATCCTGTGGTGTCGTATAAGGTGAACTTTCTGCAAGGTTCTTAAGCAAGTCTATTTTCCGTTCTTCAGGAAGCTGAGAGAGAGAGAGAGAGAGAGAGAGCAGTTAGTAGATATTGGGTCAAAGCACATGACCAACAATATAAAAAAACCTTATGACTCCAAAGAAGGAAGGAAGAGTAAGATGAGAAGAAAAAACATCAGAATTCAGAAGCATTTCAACCATCAAACAGAAACCAATTCACTGCATCAAGGACTTCAGATATAGAAATCTACTTTAACTTTTTGAAGAAGATGGCAAACAATTGAATTACATTGAGGATGGAAGGTGTAATATTACCTTATCAAAAATAGGTAAAATGTGCTTGTTTAAATAGTTGAGAAACTTGCTATTTGATGCACCCCGCTGTGTGGAAAACAGATTCAGGCCAACATAAAAAATCTACTCTACAACTGAATGCAATAGATGAAACCAATATTGGCACAGAGCATACCACAAAAAAAGGAAGAGCCATGAACAAGCATGATATCAATCTGTCAATGTGGTCCTCATCTGAAACCTGCATTTTAGAAGCCAGTCTAATTTAAGACTTTGCTTTCCTTTTTCATAGACAATTAAAAAAGCCATAAGAAGTTCAAACGGGGAACAGTCTGGCGACTCTATTGCAAGCTAGGCACCCAGTAGACTGGGGTAAAAACACATATAACCTGACTTTGAATGGGCTAATACTATTTTAGTTAGAGACATATATATTATATATTATTAAGCTAAAATGAGTACATGCTTATCAAGTGAACATAAATTATCTACAGGAGGAGACAATGGCAGAGTCAAGAAATGCTTAGTAAGGTAAACAGGTACATGTTTCTCAGTTGAGCCCACATCATCACCAGGACAATCTCACATCAAAAGAATTGGATCCAATACTAAACATGCATGCAGGAAGACTTTAGAGGAACACATGAATTGGCATTCAACAAAGGCAGAGATTAAGAAAATACACTGAAGAGTGAATGGAAATAAATAAACTCTCTTCTGCCAAAAATATTTGTTATTTGTGTATATGGCGGAGTTTCTACATGAATCAAATACACCATCTAAGGCCCTGTAGCTAAGACCCCTTATGTAAGAGTAAAAATAATCAAATAAGAGATGAAGTCAACCCTCTATCTACCAATTCACTTAAGCTTTTAGATGAAATGGTGGTTAACAATTCAATATGGTATTAAAGCAGGCAAAAAGTCTTGAGTTCAAACCTTAAAACTGACCCAATATTAAAATAGTAGTTGCACATGCTTGGACCAGTTACATAGCGATGTCTAGCCACATGTGAGTGGGTGTGTTGAGAGTAAAAGTAATCAATAAAAGATAAAGTTAACCCTTCATCACCAACTTAAGCTTTTAGATGAAATGGAGCATCTGTCTTTGCAGCTCTAAACAGAAAAGTTAGGAAATCAACAAATTCAATAAATAATTTGCCAAGTTAAAAATGAAGAACTAAAATAAGAAAGAACTTACATTGAACTGAGCATCTAGATCAGCTTGAGCTTCAACAACTTCAATGAGTTCCTGCACATGCTCCACAGGAGCTTTCTCCCCAAATATGCTCAAACTTTTTAAGAAGTCCATAAACATTTTAAATTCAGCTCCTGTCACATCTTGCAAACTCTGCAATGCAAATCAATCAAAATGTTTTGCCTGTTCTAGTAGAATATTGAAGCCATGACAATATAATTTTATTTTAAGCAATAACATCAATGGAAGAAAGCAAGAGAACAAAAATGTCAAGGATAAAAATATGCATACAACAAAAATACAGTAAAAGAAAATCATGATCTCACTCTTTTAATCAAGTCAGTAATATGCCTCTCCATTTGCTCTTGAGGTTTCAAAACTTCAGCTTTAAGAGGAAAAACCTGCACTTGAATAGGCTAGTCAATAATTTGAAAAGAAATGTGAAAAACAGCATTTACATGAGTTGCTTTCCCACCTTATCTCTAATAAAGCATAAAGTCCTCTCACGAAGATTTTCATCTGTGCTTGGTTCATCAACACTTTCAAGGTGCTTAAATAAGGCTGTCAAAGCAGCTACAAAAAGAAAAGAAATTATTGTGTTTCAACTTTCAAATAGGTTAAAAAAAAAAACATTAGTCAAAGTGAGATCAGAATCACTGGAAAGAGGGGGGGGGGGCATAAATCTATAGAATGAAATTTCAAGGGGAAAGTTTCTTAACAATGGTTGACAATATTAAACAATTAACTACATTTTTCTTTTTCAAGAGGAACTTTACGTATGCACCTTTAATGGATTACTGTACCCCTAAAGTAATGTGAAGTTCATCTCCACCATATGAATCTGAACCTCTATACCTCCCAAAGAAATACTTCTCTCCCTCCATATGCATCACATTGTCACAGCCTAAGGGGTAATCTTGTAATTAGTCCTTCAGTTAGTTGGGTAGTTACTCGGGTGTATGAGCTAATGGTTGTAGAGAATCATAGCTAACTGCACATGGCCACTTGGCTGCCAACTTGGCTGTTCTAGAAGATGTAATAACCGTCTCTCTTATAAATAAAGAAGGCTACCGAGGATGGGGATCATGTGAGAATTCTACATTGATCTTTTCCCTCCTTTTCCTCTCTCAAATTCTGTCTCTCTCAATCTCTCTCTTTCTCTCTTTTCCCTCCCTCATTTCTACTTCCCACCTAACCAGCCTTCCCTCCATTACGAGAGGGTCCCTAATCAGATTGAGGATCTGACACACATCAGGAATGGAAGAATAACTTCCCATGCCCTCCTCAAACTCCCCATTCACTCCAACATCTCATTAGATCACTGCCCACCTTACCACAAAATTCATGTCACCATTCATGTTTCCCCAAGTTCTTCGAGGAGGCAGCTTAAGAAGATTCAAGTGAATATCTTACAGTAGATGATATAGGGAAGGAATTTCAATATCATTTTCTTGATGGACTGAGTGATTGGTTGGGTATTCCTATACCAAAGTAGAATTTGTTTAACCAGGTCTAGTTGCACAAGTGTTTGGGAAGGTTTGTCATTCAAAAGAAATAGCACAGAGAGGAGGTGTTCATTCAAAAATATAGGGTAGAATCAGTGAATTGGTCCACTAGGTTAGTTAGATAAGCTTGTGGATGTGGGAGTTTTTTTAGGTACTACAGTCCCTGTGAATAGGCACGGCCTTCTGTATATTTGGCATGGCCATAGACCTTTAGAGGAGCTCTTATTCCTAGATGTTTTGGGATTGACATGGAAGAACAAGCTTCAATGCCAGGGTATTTCTCCATCTCTACCTAATTTAAGTAGCAGCTGCAAGAGTGTGGAATGAAATGTTCAGAGGCCTCCATCAAGATCATCAACAATGTTTTGGTTTAGACTGGACCGTTGTTGCTTGGGAGGCAGCCAATGAAAACTTTTGTATTTGTTAAGACTTTGCATCAAAGGCTCTGCAACCATGTACGCCCAGTTTTGCCTTGAAAAGGTATATGACAAATTAATGCTCCTTATTTGTTAGAATAACAATTTTGATGGATAGAAAAATCACTGGGCTATTCTTGTCATTGATAATTTGAGGGATGTAAAGTTTTTGTAACTACCATACCCATATATTATAATGCCTTAATTTGAAGCTGAACTGGATTCAACAGGACTTTCATGTTTGAAATTTTTATTGTTTTATACACTGCATATGCATACTACGGGACACAGCCACAGTAAATAAGCATTAACAGTCTTTTTTCACACAAATAAGTTACCAAGAAAAAAGATCATGCAACCAATGATGATGATACCCGGGTCCATTCTTTCCATTCTTCGTAAAATATACCAAGATACACTCAACTAACTTTTGAGGAAGAACTTAATCACCTTTCACATCCTGCCTTAACAAAGACAAAAGGGCTTTGTGCACTGCATCACGCTCCACATTTTCTTCTACAAGCAACAAGAGAACACAACAATTAAATGTGCACCACATTACAGCCCATCTCCTCAACAAAAAAGAACTTGAAAACGCTTGATTTACCAGCAGTAAGGAGTTGCACAAGAATGTCAATGATTTTAGACAGATGCTCTGGTGTATCCTTGCAGAAAAGAGGAAGTCCTCGAATTGCCTGGACACTAACCTGTAATTTGTGGATAAACTACAAAACTTCAGGTCGGAACAAAGGGCTGGGTATCAACATCAACAGGACAACATTAGTGGAGTCATCTCTATGGCCTTGTAATGCAAGAATAAATAGACTTCACACTCTTTTATTGATTACCCAAGACCAACAGTACACATAATGTATTTTTCATCACGTTCAAAAACAAGAAAAGAGATAGGAATTAGCAAAAAGAAAAAAAAAAAAAAAAGAGAGAGAAAAGAGATAGGGTGGAAGGTAATTGACTATAAAACTACCATTTTTGGAATTTTATTTAGCCATCAAAATTTAGTAACACCAAAAAGGTGTGTATATACCAATTTCCCAAAGTGACAAAAGCAAATAATTTTTTCCGCAAAAGTGTAAACCCTAACCCGGATTTGAACTAAAAACTCAAGTCTACTACGTTAACTAATTCAATTACCTAAAACAACCAGTCAAATTGCTTAAAGAATCAAATCTATATAAGTGAACAATCCAGCCAAGTGAATCAACCCAAAATGGGAAATTCGTAAAGCCAGTGACTCACCCCAAGCTCCTCTGCCTCACACAAATCGAGGTGCGAGTCGATAGCCGACTCAGAGAGCTCGGGGAAGAACTTGAAGAACCTG
This sequence comes from Diospyros kaki, assembly GCA_036245055.1. Lineage (NCBI taxonomy): Eukaryota > Viridiplantae > Streptophyta > Magnoliopsida > Ericales > Ebenaceae > Diospyros > Diospyros kaki. Next base: position 3,897,819 of record BSEG01000005.1, on the reverse strand, counting down.
GGAATGAGCTGAGCGGCCAACTGCCTTGCCTTATCGTTCTCGCTCTTGGCCGCGTCAATGATACTCCGGTAGTCCTCGACATGCTGCCACAATCCGAACCCTCAATTTATGAAACATAATCCCACAAAAAATACGAAAAAACACTCAAATACAAGCGTCAAAACCTAGAAATTTCGAAGGAAAATTGCGAACCTGCGACTTGTCTTTGGCGCCGTTGAGGCGCTCGCCGAACTCGTAGAGCTGCTCGATGACTTTCGACTCGTCGGATGGGTCAGCCATCGGCTATATTTGGAGCTTTAACGAAGGGAAGGATTTGTAACGTTGCTCGGTGTTTGAGCAATGCGTTTGCATTTATGCGACTGACAGTTTGGGCTTCAGATTTGCCTTTGGATTAATCGATATTTGAAGAGAGAGATAGAAAGCCCTTCGCCCATTAATAAAGTCATTAACATTATTAATCAATGCCTTAGACAACAAATTATTATATAATTAATTGATTAACAAAATTGGGTTAATAATAGTAAATGAAATAATCAATTTTAAATCATTCTAATTTTTTTTCTTCCCTTTAAATTACATAGAATAATTATATTTTTTTCTACCCCGGTGGGTACCCTAGAAATGGTGAAAATTATTGCTTATAATTTACCCAAAAAAAGCAGCCAAACAAACATGAGGCGCTTAAGGGAATCAAATATCTTTTTGGCACATGATGTTGAATAAGTTGATAATATTCTAAATTAATACTTCATCTAGAATTATATATCCGCTATAATTTGGATAGAAAACAAAAGAAGAGAATCAGTCTTCACTAATATAATGGGCAGAAAGCAGGATGAAACTCCATACGGTGCTGCAGATTCTTCTTGAGTCGCTGTTAAGACCAAAATACTTTGTTTTTGGAGAAACTACAAGATGGGCATGTCCAATGCTCGCAAGACATCCTTGAACTCGAATTCGTGTGTCTCTCTGTTGAACCGTTCGACCAACTTGTACCTTACATCATTCAAGTAGAAGGATTGTGCAGTCTCCAGAAGCCATTTTGCCTCAGAGTCAGTAAGCTTGCTGGTGAACACAATGTCGCCTCGAATAAGCACCAAATCCTTGGTTTCAGCAAATTCTGTGTAATAAGAAACAGTGAGATAGGGTGCAGCTTGGGTTCCTCTAGCTTTGTAATCTTCAAGGCCAGTAAACAGCATGTGTGGCATCTGGACTGCACAAATATGAACGGAAACTCAACTAATGATCGTTCAGCAAAAGAAGAATAATGACAAAAGAGCATATAAATTGCTTGGTAAGGATTTAAAAGAAGACAGGATCATGCATAGGCATGGTTAGAGAACTAAAAATTCACGTAGCCGACCTTGCCTAATAGATTTAGGCTTGTGATGGTTATCATGGCTGTTGTTGTTGCTGAAAGGTTTTTTCTTTTAAAACAGGACACAGAAAAGCAAAGGAGCACAAAATTTTCATTCTCTCTAGCATCAATTTGGTTGCCAGAGCTTTATTTTAATTATATCTTTGTCACATGCTATTTAATATCTGAAACCCTAATCACAACTGTTTCTGTGTAAATGAAATTTGCACAAGTCACAAGAAAAGAGCAAGATCAATCTTTCTGGCACAAATTGCCCTATAATCTGGGCCTATTCCTGACCTAATGGAAGTTTCAAACCTCAAGCAGACTTGTTGCAAGACAAACATTGGTGAAACATGTTTACTCGAGGCACTGCTAGATGATTGATTAACTTATTTTGGCCCCTTATGCAGGTATCTAAGTTAAGCTATTTTTCCAGTGCGGAGCATTTGTAAGGTACAAAATCAGATGGATTGAATCATCTCCAAACATGAAGGTTAGGGGTGAAATCATACCAAAAGAAGATGAATTGGTTTTCTAGTAAGGGATCTTGATCAATCCTTCAAAGAAAGATCTTTGGCTGGGGGGAAGCACATAAACCTATTTCCTCTCTAATTTACTTATTTTTAGCTTGTTTTTTCTTGAATGGCCAGGGGTCTCCTGATCTTCAGTAAGACAATGTCTGAAATAAATCTTAACCTTCAATAATCTAATTAATTAACAAATAAAAAGAAATATGGTCACTAATTGATATTGCATATGTAAGGGAGCAGGGGACTTGGTATACGGCCTTTCTTTTCATTGCAGATTGCTTGGGCAATATGGAGCTCGTAGACCATGTTTGCAGTGCATTGAAAGTTTTCCAGATAGGAGGTGGCAAAGCTATTTCATTAGCTGGATAGCTAAAGTTGAGTAGAAGAAATAGGAGTTCTAATGCTGTCTCTTTTGCCCCCTACTTGTAATGCTTGCGAAAGGGAAGCAACCATAGACTTTGAGGTCTTGAAGCTTAAATATTGGCTCATTCAGATCATTTCCAAATTTTGTAAAATTAGAGAATTTTTTATTATTTTTATAAACAGAGTGCACTAACACCCAAGAGAGAGAGAGAGAGAGAGAGAGAGAGAGAGGGAGCATACTTCTGTAATGGCCTTCTTTTTTATACATGGTTGGCTACCCCCTTATCGGGGTCTTTCAAGTTCCCATATATATTTGATAAATGGTTCCAAGTCTCTAGAACATTACTGTATATACATTTTGCAGGTATGATTACCCAAAAAAAATCAAATTCTAGGGGGAATATCTATTTCATTCAGATTGTTAGGTTCAATAAAAAGTAACTGTATTAGTAAACTGAAGGTTAGTACTTCAGCCAAAAAAAAAAAACCTTCAGCAAAAGAACTGAAAGTTAGTCCAGTGAAGGGGTTCTAAAGAGGCCAGGAAACAAGTGAACCCTGCTGTATGATGAATAGAAGTGTCAAACAAGTTCCAAGCTCAGTCCAGATAATGGTTTCAAAAGAGGGCAGGGAAATTTGGTCATATAGAGGATCTGATAGTAACAGAATATTTGAAAGAACCAGAGTTCTTGAAGGTTACCTTGAACAAACATTGTTGTATAACCACTTCCTTTCCACAAAGGAATGACAAAGTACCGGCTGCAAGAATATTACAAGTAGGAAAAATAAAAATCAGAAAAAGAAATTGGATAAAAAAGAAAGGCCATGTAATAGGATTACCAATGTACTGCCCTTTGTTCCAAGAGACGATACAATTTTGCTTTCATAGAAGTACCAATATGACCTCTACCAATGTGATACTGGTGCAAGAATACCAAAAGAATGAAATAAGTAAACGAAAAAAAACAATCATGGCAAGATTAAAGCCCTTCAGTCAAATTTGATGATTAACTACATAATCCTATTACTATAATAACCTTTTGATGCAGTTATGACAGGAAAATGAACCACATATGAGTTATCTAATACGAAACCATATTCTACACAACAAATACATAAAAATGAAAAAACTTTGAGTTCAGCCTGCAAATATAAAGTCTGGATGAACAACCTGTAGTAAAAGAACCTAAGCCTAGGTAACCATGTCTAATTGTAGAGATGATATTATAACAACAAAGTTTACGTAGCCAATTAAAATCTGAGATCAAGCATCACAACACCTAAAAATTTTAGCTGTACTTGAATGTATGTTCAGAGTAGAGATGAAAGGCAATGAATGAGTTTTCAACTAATTATTTCTGTTAACTTCTCTTCACAGTCCTTTCATTAAGGTTAAAGGAATAGCAATTTTCTCAACAAAAGTTATAGAATCAAAGGAGAAACTACAGATAACAAAATTCCTTCACTGTTTTAATTCCTTGGGGGTAGTTTCACTGTTTTACTTCTTTTTTAATTCAAAGCTACAGATTTAAGAACAAAAATTTCCTCATTTTATTCAGTTAACAGCTTTTGGAAGTAATTGATTGAGTGAAGGTGACACCTCAATGTTGCTTCTCTTATTTCTCTTCACTGGATTTTCTTCTCTTCTTCTGTCTATTCTTCTTTTTCTTCTCTGATTCTCTTATTCTTATCTTGGAAATGACAGGGTCACAAAGTTCTATGACAGTTTCAATGACTATAAAGTAAGGTCTTTGTATATATACTCTCTTTAGGACTTCCAATGTATCTATGAGCAAAAATTAGCTATCTAAAATCCTGCACTAGAAAAATTCATTGTGCAGTTATAAGTAGACACTAATTGAACAGGTCAAGTCGTATGAAAGAAAATTACGAGCAAAGCTAGAAAAGATTACATCATCCCAAATGGTGGCAAGGTCCTCGGGTGATTGATTATTAGCCCTTTCAATGTCAATAATTGAATCCAATGGCTTAGGTTGCAGTGGAGTGAATCCAGTGGCAAACCTTGAGGTTCTACAGAAACCAAGGGAACCCCATTTCAAAAAATCACCAGGAATAGCTTGTTTTTGACATTTGATGACTTCTCCATGCAATGAAGACGTGATGAAATATTGTTTTTGCAGGAAAGAAGAACATGAAGCGTTGACAAATTTATTTCCCAAAGCGGATAACGCCCTCCGTGAAGTACCTTTGGTTAATAAACCCTGCATCATATACAAGCTGCAAAAGCAAGTACAATCTGAGCCTCCCAAATAAAAACCCTTTCAAAGCAGATCAAAAGGCCATGTGGGTCCCAACCATTTATACGACCCTTTTCTACCAAGAATTGAAGTACTTAAGTTTCTCTGAAGAATTTTATCAAATATCTTGAAGGCAATACGAAATCGTTACAATGTTCAAAAAAGATGGGAAGAAAAGAATAGTAACAACTCAAACCTATTCACTAAAGCCTATTTGGACTGTTAAGAACGTTAAATTGGTTCACTTGCTCAATAGGGAACAACATTCACATACTGTTAATATGCATATGCACTCATGGTCTAGCAAAAACAAATGCATATAAATTGTGCGTGTACTCTTCAACAAATAATGCTGAACTGACCTTTGACGTTGTAACGATGCAGCGAACAAATAAATGAGTCTGTTGAAGAGCAAGAGAAGATAAATGTAAAAATGGCAATGTTGATCGCCGGACGGCCGAGTGTCGAGACTAGGAGGGATAAAAGAAAGGGCGTCCGGGTCTTCAGGCTTAGGGAAGGATACGACGCCGTTGGCTGAACATTGGCAAGCGAGTGCTAAGGGTGTTCCTGGTCGGGTCGGGTTGGATCGGTCAACCAGTCACAAGACTCAGAATACCAAACTAATTATATAATTGAATTATTCAATAAAATAAATTTATCGGGTGGATTGAAATTGTAATTTTAATGTTTTTTAATAATATTATATAATCAGTCAATCATAATACTGTATAATGTTAAAAATAAGTTACAAGGTATCTCTAAAAAATAGAAATGAGTAATGACCCAAATACCCGCAAAAAAACGCAATCGAACTCAAACGCGTCAGTTGACCCGATTGAGGTCCGTCGTTTTAGAGTCCGACGTTACCGTTCCCGGCAACGTGGCGCTTGGCGGGCGAGAAAGAGGCGAAGAAAATCCGTCAAAATGAGAGCCGTAGTTCAGCGAGTCGCCTCTGCCAGCGTTGAGGTTAGTGTCACTGGTCAATCTCTCTCTCTCTCTGTGGTTGCGGTGGGTACTTGAAAGTAGTATATGCTTGTATATGTTGGCTTGTCTATGTTGTTTAAACGGCGCAAGATAGCCCTTGCAGGTGGAGGGTCGGATCGTGTCGGAGATCGGACCGGGCCTCCTCGTCCTCGTTGGACTTCACGACTCGGACATTGAATCCGATGGTGACTACATTTGTCGAAAAGTGTTGAACATGAGATTGTTCCCAAATGAGAAAACTGGAAAAAATTGGGACCAAAATGTAAGCCCCCCCAAAATTCATGTCTGTGCATATGTATCGACCACTTTGAGTCTCTTTGATGTTTCAACTGTTTCTTCTTTGCCCATGCTCAAATTGGTTTCTGCAAAATCTGTGACGTGAATTTGCAGGTAATGCAGAGGAATTATAGTGTTCTACTAGGTACGCTTTGCGGTTGTAGTTTTATTAATTTATATTGTTTTTTTTATGAAATTATGTAAAAAGAGCATTTTGTCTGGGTAATCTTTGTTAAAATGAAGCAGTTCAACTTCCTGCACGGCTGTGTTTTTGTATCCTATTTGAACAAAATGTATAACTAAATAAAGAGACTGTCAGATGGTTAATAAGAGGAAGGTGGATATGTTTGGAAATGAAGAAAAAGATGGTTAATAGAAAGATATATGGATAAACAATTTGGTTGAAAAATCTAACCAAATAAAGAGCAAAAAGCAAAGGATGTAGTTGAGGTGAAGGCAGTTCATTACATGTCTTCCTCTGTTATTTGATATTTGTGATTGGTGTTTTCTTCACTATTTTCTTAGATCAGTCTTTTTGATCCATTCCTGTTTTATTTTATCCCAAGTGACATGGAAATCATGGCAATATCCTCCAAACCTTGGTGCTTTCCAAGAGTAATCACTACGTGGTGCTGTTAATTTTGTATAACCATCCATATTTGTATACCCTGTATATATATAATTGCAAATTTGTTGTCATTTAAAACGATGACACTTGGCAATATAACAGAGAGCTTAACATTGTGATGATAAATGTCACAAGTCATAAGAAAGGAAATTCCAGGTCTTATATAAAAATGGAATAAGAATACGTGCATAGCGTCCTTCCTCTATTTGAGTTATTGGTTTGCCCAATTAAGGTAGGGTTTCAGAGAACACCACTAATTTCCTCTCCACAAGTACTTCTCAATGAATATACTTTCCCATGTTTTTCCAGAGTTGGAGAATATAAGGGGCATCATTATTCATTCTAATGCTGTGTGGATGTTACAGTGAGTCAGTTTACATTGTATGGGATTTTGAAGGGTAACAAGCCAGATTTTCATGTGGCAATGTCACCAGACAGAGCAAAGCCCTTTTATGCTTCTTTAGTTGATAAGTTCCGGACATCCTACAACCCTAATGCAGTAAAAGGTAAATGATGTTGTATCATGTGCTTTTGTCATTACTGCACAGATAGCTTTTAGCTGGTTTCATTTGCAATTAATGATCTGTTACTTAGTTCTTTTGATATTTCATTTTCTTGATGCTAATGCTTTGTTATTAATTTGAGATCACTAAAGATAGAACTAATTCTTTTCAAATGTGTAATTTAGCGATTCTACACAGAGATTACATCTAGAATTACATTTACTGGGAAGAACAGAAATTGAATTATTTACTTGCAATGTATCAGGACATCAAGATACATGCAGAGCAGTGGCTGTAGTGTAGAAGTGCCTTGAGAAGTTTGGAAAAAGACCTTGCCAACTTAAACTCAAGTCTGGAAACCATAAAAACGTTTTTGTATTTCTTTTTCCTAGAGAACCTTAGTTGATGGTCTTGCATTACAATCATTTGGTGGATTGGAATTTGGTGTGCTTTCTCAGTCTCCCTTATGGCAAGGTATTTTTGTATCTGTAAGTTAGAAGTTCTTATTAGACACTTCTTAGTAACATTTTGGGATTTTTAAAATAGGCCTTTCTTAGTAATTTTTTGAATATTTGCTTGTGACAAGGAGAAGTTTTAGAGGAGAGTAATTTCTTCCTACCATTGCTTGTGTTTAAATGGTGGTCAACATCTGAGTTGCATTGGCCATAACATTCCCTATCATGAATGGGGGATTCAGTTATGTTGTAAGAAGTTTTGGAAGCTTATTCGATTGTGTTGTTGGGGGAAGGGATAAGGAGAGCTTCTGAATTATTTGTGTAGTGGGGACTTGAGGTTGAATGAGGTTTTTCTTGCCTTAGCTTGAGTTGTAGGGGATAGGAGGGCAGTAATTGGAGATAATTGCAGAAACGCAGGTTTAGAGGTGGTTTGGACAATACATTAGACACAAATTGAATGGTTTGGAAGTTGATGAGTTTATGCATTTGATTTTGGATTTTATACTATTTGCTCCTTTTGGATGGCAAGTGATATCCCGTCTTATGAGCTAAAAATGCGCTATAAGTAAGCTAGGTAAGGATGGACTAAGTCTAATTTGCACTACTAATAGTGATATTACTTTGATGTAATCGGCAAGCTAATTGATGACATTATTCTAATGCAAGTCTGATCCACAATTAGAACAGTTCAACACATCTTATACATACACGTATGTCACCTTATGCCCCCACGGGCGTAGCACGGATGGTTCCTAGGGTAGTAGATTGCACCCAAGGATGCATGTTCGAGTCATGGCAGTCGCAATGTGGGAGTTTCACCCTTCTGTGGGGGTGGCTCCTTGTGGATACCATGCATTGTGCTTCCTGCCTTGGGAGCCGCCGTGTACTGTGATTAACCCCTCTCACGTGCGCGAGACAATGTGTGGGGGGCTCTTAAGGTGAGGGATTTTACCTTTTGCACCGAAGGTATGTCACCTTATTAAAAATGTTCAATTTTGTGATATCACTTGCCTAACTCTGTCCATCCACTCCAAGTCAATCATTGTTTTTAGAAAATACATTCACCGGCTAATTTGTGCGTCCTCTCCTGTTTCTTGTTGTTATCGACAGATGGTATATTTGGAGCAATGATGAAGGTAATGTTTCCCAGCCCGGTTTTGTGGGTTTCTTTTACACTCTTCTACTTTTTTGTTTCGGGTTTTAGGGAGGGCAATGCTTAACAATGCGTTATTCTGATGGGATTTGAAGGTCAATTTGGTTAATGATGGTCCAGTCACAATGCAGCTTGACTCATCCCAACCATCCAACTCCAGGTGAATGCATGCCGGACACAATGATCTTTACCAATGGCTAAGACTCTCTCTCTCTCAGCAAGCATCGTGTCCATGCTTGAGCTTCAGCCATCCACAACTAACAACTTATTGTATAATTGCAGGACTGCAAATGGTGCGGTTGAATAAGCATAAATTGGTTGGACTCCCTCAAGTTGAAGGGCATTTCAAGTGCCCATATTGATTTCAAGACCTCTTTCAGATTGCTTTATGAGTTTACTTAAATCTATCTAGTCTTGATGCTCAATGTCTTTCTTTCCTTTCGAACTCCCTTTCCCTTTGCTAAGATGGATTTTGCAAGCAAGATGGAGTAGACTAACAAGGGCTTAATTGACATTTCCGTTACTTGGATCTTGTGGTCTTTAGCAAATTATGATGTTGAAACTACAAACGGGTTGTTAGCCCGTGATAATCATGAATAACCATGGATGAGCTTGACAAAAAGTCAGTGAATCCCAGCCGTTACCGGAGAAAATTTGAGGCACCGGCGGTTAGTGGTGAGAAAAAAACAAATGGCATAAAAAAAAAAAAAAAGGGAAAATAAGTGAGCAACTTCCGTTGCCGGGAATCGAACCCGGGTCTCTCGGGTGAGAGCCGAGTATCCTGACCGACTAGACTACAACGGATTGGTGTTTTAGTAGAGGAAAATAAGAATTTGTAAGAAACAATAATCAGCGGCAAAATAAAATATCAATTCCGTTGCCGGGAATCGAACCCGGGTCTCTCGGGTGAGAGCCGAGTATCCTAACCGACTAGACTACAACGGATTTGCCTTGCTAGTGCCTTTCCATTATTATTTGAAAAAGTTTTTAGACTGAAAACAACCCAAAATATAAAAAAACAAGATAAAGCCTTTTTAAATTTTTTAATATAATGAAAGCAATAAATATATATCATGCAGGCTGGCAATTGTTAGGATTAAATGCCTCAACCAACCAGCCCAGGCCCCGGGGAGATGATGTGTCTCCCAGACTATACATTAATTTATTGGTGATGTGTAGTACTGTGTCTTACAATTGGTTTAATAAATGTTAATATGTCTTAGAGTTGGTTGTATGCTTGTTAATGATATTTTTATAATTATTGAATTCTAGATTTTACAAATGCTTTAATAATCAGTAGGAGAGATGTTGCTGCGTAAACGATTGAAACAATGGATGCTCAGGTCTAGGAGAAAACTACTGATCATGTGACAATAGATTTCTTTATGATTAGGAAAGCCAAAATGCCCACGTGTTTGGGTTTCAATATAATGTGAGGTTGAGTTCTAAGATATACAGATGTGCATTATAGTTAAACTATTATCATTAATTTATTATATCCTTTAATTATTAATTAATTCAGAATTAAATGTCTAAGGAATATCGTTATCTATTTTCGACTGATCTTACTCAAATGTTCGTTCTATTCATGAACTTAAATGAAGTATTAGTACTTATGCTCAAATTTAAATTATCGAACTCGCCTAATTACCAAACATTTCTAGACGAGTGAGGCTTGTAGTTGATAACCCGTAGATCATTTTGGACAGGTGAAGTTAAATGCTTAACCTAACCCAACATTATTAGTTCACCTTTCTGCTCTATTTATGGAGATCAACCTGCCAGCCAGAGCCAGCTCAGGACCAATTACAAGCTTCTTCTTTCTCAGTTAGGTTTCTGTGGAACTCAGTTTCTCTGTGTCTCCAATGGTGAGGGTGGTGATGACTCTGCTTATGGCTGCAATATTAGCCATAATAATGCCAGTGTTTGCACAGGGCATCAACATTCATCAGCCAAGGCAAATGGTAGCCAAAACCAATAGCTCTTGTTTGTTGGTGTTTGGAGATTCAAGTGTTGACCCTGGCAACAACAACCATCTTCCACTGGCCCCTAAAAGCAATTTCCCACCTTATGGGAAGGATTTGTTCACCGGCCGCCGCCCAACTGGAAGGTTCACTAATGGAAGGCTTGCCACTGACTTCATTGGTAAGCTTCTGACCCTGAACTATTATTAGCCCAAAAGATTTGAATTATAAAAATAAAATAATTCATAAGGAATGTATCTGAAAATAGAAAAAGTACAGACAAGTTGAATGGAACCATATATAAGGGCCGGGGCTTTGATCTTCAACTCCGTTCTTTGTTTCTCTAGCGGAAGCATTTGGCTACGTGAACGTAATCCAAGCATTTCTTGATCCAACCATAAAGGAGGAAGCTTTATTACACGGTGTTAGTTTTGCATCAGCTGGCTCTGGCTACGACAAGCTAACCACCAACTTATCGGTGAGCTATTCCATCTTAATTAAGCCAAGATTTAATTAAGAACGGCTTATATATATTTATAAATCCCAGTAATTTTGATGAGTTGTTGAGGCAGAAGGCGTTGCCTATTTGGAAACAAATGGAGTATTTCAGGCATTATAAGATTCACCTGAGTCGACAAGTGGGAGAGATGAAGGCTGAAGAAATCATCAGAAATGCCATACCAAGTAAGCATGGGCACAAATGATTTCGTCCAAAACTACTGCATTGACCCCACTCGTTCTCAGCACTTCACTGTCAAGCAATACCAGAATTACTTGATCTCTCGCATGCTTCGTTTTGTTAAAGTAGCCTCGTTCTCAGCACTTCACTGTCAAGCAATACCAGAATTACCTGATCTCTCGCATGCTTCGTTTTGTTAAAGTAGCCTCTCTCTCTCTCTCTCTCTCTCTCTCAAACTCTCAAATTATATATATGTAATTGGTTAATTGGTTTTGGTACAGACAATGCATGAGATGGGAGCAAGAAGAGTGGCAATTGTGGGGGTTCCCCCTTTTGGGTGCATGCCCATAGTGAAGACACTCAAGGACGAAACCAGATGCGATGATGAATATAACAAAGTCGCATTCTCCTTCAATTCCAAAATAAAGCAGAAGCTGGCAGCCCTAAATGCATCACTAGCAATGCAAACTGCATACATCGACATATATAGAGTCATAGCAAGTGCCATGCATAGCCCCAAGAATATGGTTTGTACCCTTGCATGATCACCCTTTCTTTTCTTATTAATTTATTTAGTTTTACGCATGTCATTCCGTTGACTATCCACAAAAGTCTCTATTGGTGTTCATCTCATAAAACCAAATTATTTTTTATTATGTCTTATACATCTTATCCATAATAAAACTGATGAAAATTCATGTATATGTGAAATGATAGGTTTCGAGGAGACATCAAAGGGATGTTGTGGCTCAGGGTTGATAGAATTTGGCGACACATGCAAGGACATGAGCACTTGTGCTGATCCAACGAAGTACGTATTCTGGGATGCCATTCATCCAACTCAAAAGATGTATGAATTTGTTGCTATTGAGGCTTTGAAGTCTCTTGCAGCGAGTATGAAGATGATAACCTAAGGATGCTGCCAACTAGCTAGTCTCAAAAAGTACAACTGTCTCTCTAACAGTACGATTAATTTGTGTGTTTCTCTTTTATGTTTTTTGCTTTCCTCCCATCTCATTTTGGGTTCATGTCGTTATCAATATGGCAATAATTAAATGTAAAATACCAAAAGATCAAATAAATTAAAATAAGAAAGGAAAAAGAGATATTGTTGAAAGAAATTAATCTCTTTGCTAATAGAAAGCACTATCTGGTCCATTTGCAACCAAAGACCGTCCACAAAACCCTCTACTGGGCTTGAATGACAATGCATCGATCTCTTTGTCTCTTAAACTCAATTAATAACGATGAGACTTTAAACTCACTAGTACAAATATCTACCACTAAGGTAGAGTAGCTAGGCTATTTATTTGTACGACTTTAAATCCATCAATTAACTTTTAATTTATATAATCATAAAAATAATAATATGTTAGACAATAAGATGTCCATCTTTTCTGAGTACAAACAGTCGATAGATACATAAGTTGAGAAGAGTAACAATAAGAGAACAGTATGCTTTTGGGCATCAAATGTCCACCTCTAAGTTCAATGTAACTTTGATCAATTGGACCCTGCAGCATCCCAAAAATCAAGAGGAATGCCTTAATCAGTCCTTGATGAGGAAATCAATGCTGGATTGAACAGCCTGGAAGAGGAGCTTGTATGTCCTCTCAGATGGGTGGATAGAGTCCCAAAACACGTACTCTGATGCATCAGAGCAAACGTAAGATTTTGGGTTGCACAAGAATGATGTCTCCAATAATCCAGTCCCACAGCAACCACTATTCCCCTCTGTAAAGTCTACCACAGTTGAAAACAGTGATCAATGGTAATTAATTAATATCCAAGTTTTATGAAAATATTATTTTGTATTTAAATAGGGTATAATGCTTCTCGATCCAATTAAAATTTGGACCCAACAGCTGGGCGGGATGGGGTTTAATTTACCATTCCGCTTAGCTAGTCAGTTCAAATTTCAGACCGATCGAACAGCATGATCCCTAAACAGGATAGGAGAAGAACAAGAATAAAGAAGAATTAATGCACTTACTGAACTTCTGGGTCTGGAAGATCATGTCAGAAAGAGGCTGATATATATCCAAGTAAACAATTCGCAGCCCCGAAGAATCTAATAAGCTAAGTTGCATGGCGTCCAGCTTTGTCTGGAGGATGAAGTTGTATTGCCGAGCAACCGAAGAGAAGAAATCAATGCAACCGCGATGTTGAACTGCATTGTCTGAATTAACGGTAATGACGATAGGCAAGCACCCCATAGGCGGCAACCCGGCCACCCCGATTCTCCTCGCCCCTTGTTCCGACAAAGCCTGCAGGGAGCACGGGAAGGTTCGGTTTAAACACTGAAAACAAATTAACACAAAAAAACTGACAGTATTTTCTTATGACCCCTAAAGAGTCGATTAATTAGTGGAACCTGCATGAAGTGGTGGAATTGCTGCAGCAAGAAGTCCATATAAGTAGGGAGATTGTAGGTCTTTCGCCGGATTGGGACAGTGAAATAGTTGACAACAAAGTCATTGGTGCCAGCACTAACCAGGAATACTGCATTTTGTATCAAACGTTTGGTTCTTTTCTTCCCTATCACCATCTCCACTCGCTTTTGGTACTCTTTGAAGTACTCCAGTTGCTTTGGCAGTGATATTACATTCTATAACAAAGAGGATGCACATTTTCTTAAACCAAATTTTTGTATTGATTGGTATGGTATCTTATATACTATACTCGTATATTCATGCATCATGAAGAAAACAAAAAATAAATAAAATAAAATAAAGTCTAACACAAATGTAAAAATGGTTGCCCCACTTTTAAAATGGGTAATAGTAAAGTAACAAATAATTTGAATAGAATGATGTGGTTCATTGTGGGTTATTCACATTTTCATTATTAATGCTGTGGGGTTGTACTTTTTCTGGGTTGTAACTTTTTCACATTAATGAAATTTATAGCCACGCATTAATAATGAAAGTGCTAAGGCCTATCTGGTAGGCCCTTTATCTTAATTAATAATATGTTTAATCCAAAAACTTGGGAAAATATATTCTTCTTACACTTAATTGTGGGGTGAGAGGGTCAAATCCGGATCCAGCTGAGGCGAAGCTAACTCCAGTCTTGAGATCCTCAATGCTAAGTGTTGGATCCAAATATGGAGCCACAAACTCCTTGACACCCACATAACTAGCTGCAATTAACACCCTTAATTTCTAAACTAACAAATTTTAAAGGAAATTTATATGCATATATAATGCACAAAGACAATAGTTTACCAAGAACTTTGGTGAAACCAAATGCGGGCATGAAGAGAACGACATTAACTCTTTATCTTTGAAGATTAATGCGGTCAAAATAAGTTGTTATACCCAATATTGATTGTTACAAACAAACAAAGTTTTAAGTATATAGTTACCAATGAAGTCACTGGCCAGCCGGCCATTAGTAAACCTTCCGGTGGGAACTTGGCCGGGAAAGTCTCTCCCGTAAGGCTGAAAATTGCCCTTGAAAATGGTGCTTACGAAGTTGTTGTTCCCAGGGTCAGCTGTTGAGTCTCCAAACACGAAAATGGCTGGAACTGAATTGTTGAAAGGCTTTTCGACCTTTCCTGGAGATTGAGCTTGAGCTCTGGCTGAAACAATCACCAAAACACCAAGAAACAGTAGAACAAAATGGGGGCATTGAGCAGATGAACTCATATTGCTGAGAGAACTGGTAAGCGAACGCAGGAAAATTGCTGGTTTCCAATATATCTCTTGATGATGTTAAATTATAATTGTTTCTGCTGTTGTGGCCATATTTATATGAACTGGGTCGGTCTGAGAAGGACTCTTAGGTGAAAAACATCCCTGGATTCTGTGCTTTTTAACTTGTTTGCCACTGGATTTTCTTGCATTTTCTTTCCTTGTTTGTTTTCCCATAATTCTGCTTAGGTTGTGTGGTTGGAAAATCGACCAACCGCTCCTGAAGTGAATAAATTTCTCAACCACCTCCCCGAATTAAACTGGGTTTGGTGGTGTTGACAAGAAACCAATTAATGTTACATTAATTGAACAAAGTTGCTCGGATCATCGGCTGTTTCAAGCGAAGGATGGAGACCCTTAAGTTGATGGGGAAAATTTCCCAAATTTTGTAGACCATTAAGCTCTGGATACAAACAATAATCTGCAAATTGAATGCCCATTTAAGAGCTTATATAATTAAAAAAAAAGTCACTTCTTATTGGAAGTTTAATTAATTGTACTAGGATATGTTTGAGATTTAAAAAGGCAATTTAGCATCTTATAATTTTTGGAGATGCCAAATTAACTTGGAAATGAATATTAATAAATTAGATTGACACAAATTGCTCAGTGACAGAACATTAAAAGGAGTTTAAATTCTAATATCTTTACTTTTATGCTTTCAATGCCGGGCTTAAACATGACTTTAGGCTCAAATTTTATTATTCAATCTTATTTAACTTTATCTCTAGCTAGTTCTAAGCTTTTATTTGTTTACCCATAGGAATGTAGTATATTTTGGCTTCTACATTGAGTTTTTTTTTTTTTTTTTTTGAATAAAGAGAATAAGATCAAGAATTAATGACTCTTGCTTGAACGTAACTCTATATCAATTGGTTCACCGTGTTAAGTTCCCTTTTAAAAAAATAAAAATAAAAAAGATTATATTAAAAATTAACGATTCTTATATGAACGTGACTCTACGTTAATTAGCATTCAAAAAAACTTAACCAAATTCTCGATATCTTATAGGCATGGATGTAAATCATTCCCTTTGTAACTCACATCCTAAACCTCTAGTTATCTGTTGCACACTTTAGACACAAGACTACAAAAATCTGATAACAATTAGATTATATATATCCATATCCACCAGTCACAATTAGATTATATATATTTTATCTAAAAAAATTCCTTATATATTATATTAAAACACAAAAATTATATAATTATACAATATATAACTACTGCATATAGCATCATTATTTAAAAAGAATCGCAACCAGTTATATATATATATATATATATATATATATGCATGTGTAACTAAAAAATAAAGCAAAGACTACATTTTCAAAATTCTACATCCATCTATCATATCAACAAATAATAGTCAAAATTGCCCTAAGGGCAAAGTTGAGTGGTTGAGCTGCGATAAGTTAAGATTCACACCAATTATGGGTTTGACTCCTCATCCCACGTAGTGAGGCAAATGCTCCACTTGCGATTTAGTTCCTCTACAAAAATCGAAGACACGAGCAACGAATGACTATGCAAGGATGGTAAATTTCAAGATAATAGTCAAAACTAATATACAATTTAAGTGAAAATAAAAATTAGATGATAAATTGATTAATGAAATTAAAAATTGAATTCAAATTTGCCAAAAAAAGTGAAAAAATTCAAAATTGTCTTGTTATGAATATAGAAAATTCAAACTAAATCATCAATTTGATCACAAAATCCAGCGGAACAAAAGCTAGGGATTTATTCAAATGTAAACTCTAAAATCACATGAATTGGGAAACTTCTATAAATTTTACAGTGTCAAATGAAAATTAATGAAAATGCAAACGAGTTTAGCAAATCCAACGAAATATTATGAAAGTACATTCTGGGAAATGGCATCTTCCAAGTATTTTGTTAGGAAAAAATAAAAAATAGATTCTTCTACTTTGCCTAAATTAGTTAACGTACGAGATGATTAAAGATATCAAATGTCAAAAATATGCTCATCTTGAAATTGCTGTCTCTCCTCGAAAACACCGCGCGTGTGTTTAAATAAAATCCGTCCGAAGTGAACGGGGCAGACTTCAACATCTGTGATGAAGTCTGCCAGGTAATTTTTCGATAAATCCATGCGCCAACCTCTTTCGGGCACTGTAGCACGAGTCATAAAAAATAAAGCAACGGTTTATACTTCGAAGGGCAAATTCACACATAATTTTTTTTCAATTAGCTTAATAGTTCTTGTGAAATAACCTAATAATACATTCGGAAAAGTTATAAGCACCCCAACCCATATATCATGTGTGGCAACACAAGACGAAAATCTTTGAAAACAATAAGGAGAAAATAAAAAAGAAAACTAACGAATCAACTCAAAGTAATTTGATTACCTGGAGCATTATCATTGAGAGGAAAGGAATGATCATTATTACTCTGCAAAATTCCACGTATCCCATGGTCGTTGATGGCCATGCATGCCTGCAGCAGCTTGTCCATGGAAACTACCCGCATGAACAGAAGCAGTTTCACCATCATGAACTAATCGTCTTGTAGCTGGCCCTCCTCCATGTCCGTAGCGTCCATTAATGCCGTTTTGCAACCTTTGAGTGGAAGCTTGATAAACATCTATCGCTAATCCACCATTGCTTTGCCTCTCTTGTACAAAGGGTTCTTGAAATTGATGAGAAGACGGAGTAATGCGGGCTCTTTCACCAGTTATCAGCCTCTCTTGTTCCTGCACTAGAACGACGGATCGAGAAAAGGATCGACGTAGTTGAGAATTATGATGATTAGCAGGTTGAATAACGCGATCGCTATACATTCCACTGCTCGGCCTCTCTTGTTCTTGCACAAAACTAGGGTTAGGGTTAAGTCCATGAAAATTCCTTCCTTGAAGTACCAGATTAGATTGGTGGTGAGAAGGAGCTAAAACGGCTCCAATACCATCCATAAAGAGCGGTCTCTCCTGAAAAAGAACAGGTGCAGCAGGATCTATATCATCCGTTAATGGCTTCAACACGAATTGATTATCTCCACTGCCTTCGATTAACAAGCTGCTTCTGTTATCTAATTGCCTTCGATTAACAAGCTGTTTCTGTAAATCGCTAACTTGTTGCTTGAGCTCCTCGACTTCCTTTAATGGTCCGTGGACCGGGTCTTTCGTCCATTGATTCGCTTCGAATATGAAAGATTTTATCGCCTCTTTCTGCTGCCGGAAATCGAGGCCTTTTATCATCTTGGTCACGTTGCTGAGGCCGAAAACTCTGTGCACTCTCATGAATTCTTCCTTTAGTTCCGCCGGAAAGTGAGGAGCCATGAGGCAGTTGTCCGGGCACCTCTTCCGCTGGTGCTTGCAGGCAGAGCACGCCGCCCGGTTGCCCGGCTGGTCACCTTCGCTGCTGCAATTCGACATTCTTACAATAACCCTGCTAATTGAGCGGATGACGAGGAAGATGATAAGCTGAAAGATGCATACATATACATATATGTGTGTATATAAAGAGAGACTTTCGGAGAAAAGAGAAAAAAAGAAAAAAAAAATCCCTAATTGTTCCAAACTCTTTAATTATCCAAAGAAAATCAGTGTTTATTGTATCTTTTGTATAGCAAATTAATCCATGTCCTAATTTAATTAGGCTCGTAAAAATTGATAAAATTATTAGTATTGCTACCATATTTTTAAGACTTGATAAGTCTCAACACAGAGCCTTCAATCGGAACAGCCCCCCCTTCTCTAAATAATAAACTATTTAGTGTCGCCACCTTAGTATTTTCATAAGTCCAAAATAATGAACTATTGTTCTATCAAAACTTGGTTTGCGAAATTTAAGTTAAAGATGGATAATTGTTGAGTTTATCTTTCGTTTAAAGAGAAAGCTTATCTATTTGTAGGTTAATCCAGTTTTTAAATAATTTGCTATATATCTCTACATATATCCGAGTTCTTCTACAAGAGTTAATAACAAATTTGAATTCAAAAGTTTCCAAGATTACATATCCTTTAAAACCCTTATTATTATTATATTAATTAATTAACGTTTTTCATACACATAGTCTACCCGTAGAACCTTGCAAGAATTGCAACATACATAAGGAACGCTATTATGGTAAAAACAAATAAAAGTGCCCCTAGAGTTAAATCGAATATCACTGTCCAATTAAGTGCCCCTAATTCAGCACTCTTTTGACTCGCAGATCGAGGTTGCTTATTATGGATGGAAATGTGACACTTGGACCTTCCTTCATATATTAGGTACAATACCACAAGGTCCTCTATCGTGGGCTTTGGGCCTTGGTGGCCTCGAGATGGAGATCTGGGCCATCTGCTAGTTACACCCAGATTTGGCCCAATCTTGGACAACCCCACCATAAAAAAAAAAAAAAAAAAAATCAATGGACCAGCTCCCTTTATCTAAAAATAAAGTACATTACATACACCTTCCAATATTTTTACTTTACTCGTAAGTCGTAACTTAAATCATATCTATATCCATACAAATACTATTACTTTTTTAAAAGGCATTAATTTTCTAAAATAATTAATTAAGTTTCACAACAATTCAAACTTAATTGCTATCTGCATTTAAATTCAAAATCTCTCTCTCTCTCTCTCTCTCTCTCTCTCTGTCTCAGGATTTTCAGTGCCAAGCAATAGTTTAGTGTATTTTGGTCTTCAGTAGTTCATCTACACAGAGTTGCAGTGTTGAGTGTAAGTGGCGCGTTTGGATGGGCATATAATCTTTTGCATTTAATCTTGGCATGTTGAGTATTTACTGCATCCACGTTTAGGTTAGTGAATGCTACTGTGCTGTGTTGCCGCATTCCGAGCTGCCAATACACACGTACCCATGCCAACCCAATGTTTTGGCTTCCGCTTCGTGATAACGATACACATTTTATAATTTTAAATTTAATCTATCTATCTAGTGATAAACACACAAGTTTTCAAATTATAATAAATCATAATGATATTGTACCCAGTTTTTGAATAATCTACTTAATTGTTACTCTTTTAAAGTTTTTTTTTTTTTTTTTTATGACGGGTTGTCAAAACTATTTGTTATCACCACAGTTCACATATCTAGAATCGAGACGAATCTAAACCAAACTCATTGGAGTTTTAAAGTAACAAATTAAAAGATCATTTAGAATATTATCTATTAGATGAGGATGATAAATTTCATATTGAGCATTCATATAAGTGCACGCAAGATGTGCGAACCCAACTTTGCATATGTATATCGTTATGTAGAATATAAGTGCACATACAATGTTAAAAATAATCTAGATACAAGATAATCACGATTATAACTAGAAGCAATTTATATAAATTCATTTAAGTACTTTTTTAAGAATAATATTATGAATAGAATGGTATTATCAGTTATGCGACGCTTTCTTAATGATGGAGATTAAGAAGATCATGTGTTATTGTCTTCTCTGTCTAACATTTCTTTAAATGAGAATGCGATATATGATTGATGATATACCGACATCAATCATTACTCTTAATATTATTTATTTTTTTTTAATTTAAGTTATATTTAAGTAATTTAAACCTCTTACAGCATGTACCTGAATGAAAATAAAAAAAAACATGAGTAAATCTTCCTAAACATCAGATAGTGATTGACTTTTTGGCATAACTGTAACGCAAGCAGCAATCATTGTTGTGAATGAAAGAAAGGGGTGCTGCTCACTGCTCAGCCAAGAGCTAGGGCAATAAATTAAGACAGATAGCTAATATTAGAATTTAGACCCACATTAAGCTCCTTGTAGATTCTAGATACTAGGGAATGAATGTTGCCTAGGAATTAAGTGCCTATAATTCTAGGAAAACATTTCATATTCTTGCAAAATTCCTACAATAAGAATAATTATGTAGTTAATTAACAGTTGTTAATTTTCTTGTTTAATTAATAAAAATAGGTAGATAATTAATTAATTTTCTTGTTTAATTAATCTGAGGGCAAGGACGTAAATCGACAAAAGCGGGGCAGAGCAGAGAGCAGGGAAAACTGGAGTGGGATTGACATATTTGTTGCAGACAAAATGGAGGAAACAGGAGGGGATGGGTCAGTGAAAAGGGGAAAAAGCTTCCAGCTTAACTCTCCTTTCATTAAATGTGCCCCTTTGTACGCCTCTCTACACTACCAGAGCGTCAAACCCCCCCACCCCCAGACAGAGAGAGATGGATAGATGGATGGACGGATGGGAAGTGGGAGATCAGGAGGAGGGGGAGGAATGGGGAGGGGGTGGTTGAGTACTTGTTGAAAGTGTGGAGGAATGTGCAATGTGTAGTCACTTGCATTGCACACGATGATGTTGAGGGAGGCAGGAGGCAAGATGGGAGGTACTTTTACTACTTAGCTATATAGGCGTTTCCATTCTCCATATCAAGTAGGTCCCCCTCACTCTTACCTCTCATCAACTCTGATGATCATCAGACTTCTTCTTGGTCTTAGTAGACCATTGATATGATCATCATCATAATCATCATCACGATCACTGCTTTGGCATTCCCATCCCACATCATGCTTACTTCATGTTTCCCCTTAACCCCCCTTACTGTTCACACATTAAAGAACCCAAACGCCACCACTACTGCTAATAGAAATGGGTAATGAATCCACGTGCGTTAAAGATAGTTTAATATCCAACATAATATTATATATATATATATATGCTTGTTGGATGTGCTTAGTTTTTGGCTTCTTGTAACCGCTCCAGATTTGCAAAAAAGTTGATTTGACAATGAGGCATTAATATTGTTGCAGAAATAGTTGAGAATAAGGAAAAAGTGCAGCCACCATCTTTGAAAAACAAAGAAAAGATAAAATAAATAAAAAGTTACAGCTATTAAAGAAGAAAAATTGGACACCTCTTTTAAAATTGATAAATATTTTTAAAAAAATTAAAAAAGATAAGACGTGAGCTTTTAAGTATAAATACCCTATCTCCATAAAGTTTAAGCATCCCATTCTCAAAAAGAAAAAAAAGATAGAGTTAGAAAGAAATATTAAAAGTGTTATTCTCTTATTTTCAAGAGTGATATTGTTATTGTTATTTCTTTATAATTTAAAGAAAAAATTATAATTTCTATTATTTTTTATAGTGAATTCTTCTATCATTATCTGTGATTTTTACCCTAATTTATTTGAGAATTTTTCATGTAAAATCTATGTATCTAATTTTTATTATTATCATTATTATTTTTCTTAAATTATTAGTTACGAGTCTACTCTAATTCAATGTTAATTTCATAACAAATAGTATCATAGCCTACATTAGGGTGTTTATATATCTACTTATCGTATACTCTATAGTTGCCACTATAAAATGGATCTTCCACATCAAAAAATAAGTTAGATTATTAATCACTCTTTTAAAGGTATTGAGTACTATTGATGTATATGGGGTATAATTCACACATACGGTTACTATTCACATGAAATAGTGAGAGCTAATTTTGTGGTCAAAGTAGTTCGTGATAGAAGCAATGGCAACAAAATTTGAGATTGAAAAGTTCAACGGGAGAAATTTCTCACTATGGAAGTTGAAGATGAAGGCTATATTGAGAAAAGATAATTGTCTGACAGCCATCAGCGATAGACCAAAGGACTTCATAGATAATGACAAGTGAAATGAGATGGACAGAAATGTTATTGCAAATCTTCATCTGGCACTAGTAGATGAGATATTGTCTAGCACATAAGAGAAGAAAATGACAAAGGATATTTGGGATCATCTTACAAAATTGTACAAGGCCAAATCACTTCACAACAAAAATTTCCTTAAGAGAAAATTGTACACTCTACGAATGTCAGAATATATATATTTTGGTGACAAAGCACATCAATACCCTAAAGACTCTATTTTCTCAACTCACATCATTGGGTTATAAAATAGAGACAAATGAACATGCTGAACTTTTACTTCAAACTTAAATAGATTCATATGATCAATTCATCATCAACTTCACAAATAGTTCTAGCACGGAAATCCTAGTCTTCGATAATATTGCAGTTGTTGTTCTGGAAGAAGAAAATCGGCATAAAAACAAAGAAGACAAGTTGGTCAATTCGCAACAAGTAGAGGCATTGATAATGACGAGATGGAGATCAATGGAACGTGATTCAAGTAGGAGCCAAAATCATGATAGATCAAAATTAAGAAGTAAGAAGAACTTGAAGTGCTACCATTGTGGCAAGAAGGGTCACTTGAAGAAAGATTGCTAGAATTTGAATAAGAAAAATTTCAGTCCTCAAGGAAATGTAACAAGTACCTTAGGTGAAGATAATGTACTATGTTGTGAAACAATGACTTATGAAGGCAGAAGAAGATTTGCTAATATATGGTTCATTGACTCTAGAACCACATTTCACATTACCTCTCAAAAAGATTAATGGTTCTATCATTATGAACCTGTATTTGAAGGATCTGTGTACAGCTGTAAGGCTTAAAGATTGTTGGTGTTGAAACCATCAAGTTGAAGTTGTATGATAGTACAGTTCGCATTGTTCAAGAAGTGCGACATGTTGAAAGCCCGAGAAAGAACTTGTACGTAGTCTTTAGGTCAACTGGATAAACTTGACTGCAAAATTGTGGTTGAGAAAGGGATCATGAAAGTTATTCGAGGCACACTTGTACTAATGAACGCAGAAAATGTGATTGCAAAGTTATACATGTTAAAGAAAGACTTTTCTGGAAGGAGAATCATCAGTTGTTTCAAGTAATTAAGTAATTCAAGTGACTAATCTATAACAATGTGGCATTAGAAACTTAGACATATGTCTAAGCAAGGAATGAAAATCCTTGTAGAGCAGAATCTTCTTCCAAATCTCACAAATGTTTCCTTGCCCTTTCATGAGCATTATGTTAAAAGTAAGTAACACAGGTTGAATTTCAACACATCAAATTCTAGAAGCAAAGTAATTCTACAATTGGTTCACATTGATGTATGGAAATCATCAGTACCATCCCTAGGAGGAGCGAAATACTTTATGTCCTTCATAGATGACTATTCCAAGAGATGTTGGGTGTATCCTATGAAGAGGAAAGTATATGTATTTCTAATCTTCAAAGTATACAAAGCACTGGTGGAACTTGAATCTGGAAAAATGATCAAGTGTCTAAGATCAGATAATGAAGAAGAATATACTAGTAATGAGTTTTCTGAATTCTGTAATCAGGAAGGTATCAAAAGATAGTTCACTACAACATGCACTCCTCAACAAAATAGAGTAGCATAGCAGATGAACAGAACTTTATTAGAAAAAACAAAAGCAATGTTAGGAGATGTAGACTTAGAAAAATCTTTCGAGGCAAAAGCAGTTAATACCGCTTGTTATGTGATAAATCGGGACCCGTCAACTGCAATTGAGTTAAAAACACCAATGAAGATCTGGATTAGGAAAAAAATTGATTATTCAAAGCTCCATATATTTGGAAGTCCAATATACATGATGTATAATGTCCAAGAAATTAAAAGGTTGGATCTAAAATTCAGGAACTGTTTATTTTTGGGGTATGCTGATAGAGTGAAGGGGTATCACTTATGGGATCCCACTGCCAACAAGGTTATATAATCAACAGGGATGTTATCTTTGTAGAAGATAAACTATAGAGAAAAGAAGGTGATGATATCACGATGAAAAAAATCTAGAGACTAAAGTGGTACAGATAAAAAAAGAATCTGAACAAAATAATTCTTCTAAAGTAGCACCAAAGTATGATGAACAAGAACTAATTGTGTCCAAGGCACCAGAAATTCGTCGGTTTGGTTGCTTGACAAAACAACCAGGTTGGCACTTGAATTAAGTTATGGAGAGTAATGTTGCATAATGTCTTTTAACAGAGAATGAGGAGTCATCAACTTTTCAAGAAAAAATGAACAGTTCAGGTGTATTTCTATGAATGGTATCAATGTAGGAAGAAATTGAACCTCTTCAAAAGAATAAGACTTGGGAACTTGTGTCGTTACCAAAAGAAAAAGCCAATCAGTAACAAATGGGTAAGATCAAGAGTAATAATAATGATCAACTGGAGCGATATCGTGTAACTCTAGTGGTAAGGATATGCTAAAAAAGAAAGGATTGGTTTTAATGAGATATTTTCTCCTGTTGTTCAAATTATTACCATTTAAGTAGTTCTAACAATGTATGTTACATTTGACCTACATCTAGAGCAACTAGATGTGAAGACTGTTTTTCTTTATTGAGATCTTGAAGAAAAAATATATATGCTCCAAGTAGAGAGTTTTGAAGAAAAAAGAAAAAAAAACTTGATTTGTAGATTGAACAAATCTCTATACAGTCTCAAACAGGCATCGAGATATTGATATAAGAGATTTGATTCCTTCATTATGATCCTTAGATACAACAGACTTAATCCAAACCCTTGTGCATATTTCAAGAGGTTTGGTAAAAGTGATTTACATTATTTTACTATTGTATGTAGATAACATGTTGGTAGCAGGCCCCAACAAAGATTATATTAAAGAATTCAAGGCATGATTGGCTAGGGAATTTGAAATAAAGGACTTGGGACCGACAAACAATATTCTAGGGATACAAATTCACCGAAACATAAACAATAGGAAGATTTGACTTACTCATAAAGTTATTTGAAGAATGTTTTGTGGCGCTTCAACATGCAAGACTGTAAGTTAATTTTTTCCCCACTTCCTATTAATTTCAAATTATCTTCCAGTATGAGTCCTTGTTGTGAAACAAAGAGGATGGAGATGTCTCTAGTATTGTATGCATTAGCAGTGAGAAGTTTAATGTTCCCAATGATTTGTACAAGACCAAACATTACACATGCAGTGGGAGTGCTTAATCGGTATATGGCGAATCCTGGTAGAGAGAATTGGAATGCTATGAAAAGGGTCTTAAGATATATTAAGGGGACCATAGATGTTGTATTGTGTTATAGGAGGGTCAAACTTTGTTGTCAGATGATATGTTGAATCAGATTAGGTGATATTAACAAAAATAAATCCACCACAGGTTATGTGTTTACATTTGCTGGTGGAGTTGTAAGCTGGGTTTTAAAACTGCAGTCAATTGTGACCACATCAACAACTAGAAAAGAATATGTAGCAACTACACAAGATAGTAAAGAAATAGTATGGTTGAAGATGATATTGCAGGAACTCGGACACAAACAAGAAAAGATTTCTCTATTCTGTGACAATCAGAATGCCTTGCATATTGCAAGAAATCCAACCTTTCATTCAAAGACAAAGCACATTCGAGTTCAGTACCACTTCGTTCGTGAGAAAATGGAAGAAGGAACTATGGATATGTAGAAAATTCATACAAAAGAGAACCTAGCAATTTTATGACAAAGACAATCAATACTGATAAGTTTGTTTGGTGACGATCCTCTAGTGGCCTGATAAAGACATAAACAACAAGGAAGAAAGAATGGTGTGAAGATTGATTGATCCTCAATCAAATATTCAAGTGAAAAATTGTTGGAAATAGTTGACAATAAGGATAAAGTGCAACCGCTATGTTGAAAAACAAATAAAGGAAAAAACAAACAAATTGTGCAACCATCAAAGGAAAAAAATTGGGCATTGTTTTCTTTCAAACATGGTGAATATTTAATAAAAAATAAAAAAAGATAAGGGGTGAACTTCAAGTATAAATACCCACCTCTCCATAAGGTTTAAGCATCCCACTATTCCATTCTTAAAGAGAAAAAAGATAAAGTTAGAAAAAAATATTAAGAGTGCTATTTTTTTTTTCAAGAGATATTGTTATTATCTCCTTATAATTTAGAGGAAAAGTTATAATTCTTATTATATTTTATAGTGAATTCTTTTATTTTTATCCATAGTTTTTGTTCTGATTTATTAAGAGATTTTTCACCTAAAATTTGTATGTCTAAATTTTTTTATTATTATTATTATTTTAAATTATTAGCTGCGACCTACTCTAATCTAGTGTTAATTTCACAACAAATATGTCACTAGAAATATCCCAAAGTTTCATTTTATTGGGAAAAAAAATTAAAAAGAAATAGAAATATCTCCAAGTTGATATCCACTAATTTCATCATCTTACGTTGTCGCCAACTATAGATAAGTACTTGTTAATTTCATCATCTCAAAGTAATCCATCATTTAATGTGATAATATATGTATATATATTCCATTGGTAATTCAACACAAAGAAAGTTGTTTTTTAGAAATATGATTAAGATCATAATATATAGTTCTTTTATATTTTCTAATTGGAAGGAAAAATATTATTTTTGTACATAAAAATATTATATATTATATATAAAAAAAATATGATTATCATATCATATCTTCTTGATGTTATTTTTAGTTGTTTTCTAGAATGGATATTCAAATTCATTTTATTGTGAAAAAGAAAAGAAAAAAAAAATCAAACTGCCCTCGAGTCAATCCAAAGCCCATCCATCTTACTTCCCCGAAATTGCAATTACTCCCAACCACCAATTTCCAATTAATTAAACTTTTCATGCTCTCTTGACTTTCAAACACACCATTTATTCCAGCAGTAACCTCTTCCATTAGAATAATAATAATAATCAATTTAATTCTTTCATACATTAATGTATCTCTCTCTCTCTCTCTCTCTCTCTATGTATATATATATAAATGTATATTATATGGAGCCACTTTCTACAAATCCTCGATCCCCCTCGTTGATATCTCTGCTCTGCAAACAAGATAAGACCATAGCCTTTGAGCTCCAGAAAAATCTGGAAAAACAAATTACAGAATTCATGAGAAAACAAAGGGAGACAAGCCATGCCATGCAACAGCTTGCATTTACAGCTTCTGTGAAGAAGAATCTAATATGAGCCCCGGCAAGTACTGCTGCCGATGCTCTCCTTGCTTCTCTTCTGGGGTAATGCAATTGGCTTGTACTTTGAGTAGTCTACAGGCATTTCAATTTTAATGCTAAGTTTTAAGGAAGGGTATGGGGCTGTGGTACCCTTTCTTCCCCTTTTTATTTATTTTGCTTTCCATTCTTGTTTGTGCTTCTTGCAGGCGATTCCTACTGTGGGTTTTGCCCATTTTAATTAATTATTTATGCTCCTCTATCTTATTTTTGTTTTCATTTATTTTTTTTATTTTTTTATAATTAATAATGAATTAATGAGGTGAACTGAACGCAGGGGTAGGTGAGGAGGCCAGCTATAAGAAGAGATGTTAAGTTTTGGCCTCTGCCTTCATCCAACAAAGAGTTGATTCTTTCTTGTTTGTGTTTCTGTCCCTTCTGGTTGGTGGGTTGGACTTGCTACAATATTATATATATATATATATATAAGGTTTCTGGTTTTGGCCCTTCACATCATCATCATCTTCTTCAAGTCCATCATCATCATGGCTTCATCAAATAGACACTGGCCTAGCATGTTTAAGTCCAAGCCCTGCAGCAGCTCCCACCACCACCAATGGCAGCACGACATCAACCCTTCTCTCCTGTCCACTGCTTGCCATAGGCCCCCATTCACATCATCAGCAGGTAATTATATACATTTTTTTTTTACAGTTAATCAAACCCACAACCACTACCCCTTAAATCATGCAAACCATTCAAATAATTAATAAAGATTGCAGCCAATGTTTCATTATTTATTAGATGGGACTATATCTATTCAACCCTTGAAGATGTGAATTAACTGTTTTAATTTGATTATGTCATCTTGAGTTTGTACTAGATTCATAATAAAATGCAATAATGTGTATGATGTGTATATACTGTTTGATCTGTTTGTGATTTGACAGCGCCTGGATGTGAAGAAAGAAGCCCAGAGCCGAAACCCAGGTGGAATCCAAAACCAGAGCAAATCCGCATTCTGGAAGCTATCTTCAACTCAGGAATGGTGAATCCACCGAGGGACGAGATCAGGAAAATCAGGGCTCAACTGCAAGAGTTCGGCCAAGTCGGCGACGCCAACGTCTTCTACTGGTTCCAGAACAGGAAATCGCGGAGCAAACACAAGCAACGCCACCTCCAAAACTCCAAACAACCACCCCAACAAAACTCGCCCTCCTCCGCCGGCGCCACCGTGGCGGTGACAGCTCCGTCCTCCTCCTCCTCCTCGTCTGAGAAATCTTCTCCGAAGTCCGTCGACAAGACCTTCTCCGTCGGTTCCGCAAGCGTCATCGAGATTTCCAATTCCCCGACGGTGTCGGTTAACCAGACTTACTTTCAGGCACCGACGGAGTTCTTGCCGGAGCCCTTCTTTTTCCCGATGCAGCAGACCCCTGGAGCAGCTACTGCTCCGATTTTCACTCAAGGGTTCTGCTTCCCGGAGCTGCCGAATGCTGTTCAAGTCCCTGCAGATCAGAGTTCTGGGAGTTACTCTGGTCTTTTGCTTGGAGAACTGATGATGGGGCATGGCCCTAGCAAGATAGAAGATGATCACCAGAAGTTGAAGTTTCAGCAACAGATGTACTCTCCTCCCACTGCTCCATCTACCATCAGTCTCATTCTAGGTAAATGTTGACAATCCCGATTTGTTTGCATATTTAGAACTGTACATAAATTCCTCTATCACTTTAATCAATTCCTCCGTTGAAATAAAAAATAAGAAGCTTACACCATTACCAAGTTTGCCTCTTTTTCCTAAGGAAAATTATTTTACTTAAAAATTAATGAAGGATTAACCGAGGCTCACTAGCTAACACCACCATCGACCACTTGGCTTTACAAGTCTACTGGTCACAAATTATGTAGTGTTTAGTGGATCATACTAGTTTTAGCTTGTAATCTCTGGCTTGGATGCATGACAAAAGCATGGTTGTGAAGTGGGTAGACGAGAAAAGAACTTTGTTCCTTGTTTGCAAGAGATCGAATCTTGATTCCAAGTACGTTCACTGTGCCTTAAAAGAAAATGATCTACTGTTATATAAATAAAAATTTGTTTGTACTTTTATTATATTTGATAATACTTACCAAAAAATACAATTTTGAGTATTTTCATACAAAAATTATTTATGTAAGAAGTTTTTTTTTGGGTTTTTTTCTTGCAATACACCTAGTGTCGATAGAAGGAAAAAAAGAAAATTGTCTTTTCAGCAGAAATCGGGAAGAAATCTGTGGATGGACGTGTGCATGGCTGTTGCGTTGATTGACTTCTGCTTTGCCTGTGTTCTGAGGAAATGGCTGTGTGCGTTGCAGGCGAATCGGGGTCCATGGGACCTGCAAAATCAACGGTGTTCATCAACGACGTGGCCTTCGAGGTGGCCGCCGGACCCTTCAACGTTCGCGAAACCTTCGGTGATGACGCAATGCTGATCCAACCCTCCGGCCAGCCGGTCGCCACCACCGACTGGGGCGTCACCCTCCACCCTCTCCAGCACGGCGGATTCTACTACCTCGTGCGCACCTTAACCCCCATCACCGCCTCCTCATCAGAAACACGTCTCATATGGTAATACTTATTATAATTAACTCTATATTATCGTTTAGTTTTCAGTATTTGATCTGATCATCGATCTTTTGCTTAATGTTGCGCTTGATCGTTGTCTTATTGGCTAAGTTTTTCATATTTTGGGTCGGCGAAGTATCCTTAACTGTCTTTTTTTGGAATATTAATTGCAGATTTGGGGTCAAGGGTGGAAGCCGAAGAGTTGGGTTTGTTAGCTAGATCGAAAGTTGTTCTTCACTAGCTAGGGTTGTTTCCATTTCCTCTCTCTTAATTAAATGTGCTTGAAGGATCTTAGAAAATGTGAAAGTTCTAGTTAATGTACTTCGATTGCAAAGCAATATTATATATATATGTATGTATGTATGATATTAGCGTTATGCTTATGCTTATTTCATCAGGTGAAATCACTGATAACTTACAGGTGGCTGATGGTTGATTCTTATTCTGATATATTATGCATATATACACATATACACGCATGTATACAAACCACGCAAAAATCACATTATTATATATATAAATGTTGGATAAAATATGGAAAGTAGTGATGATAATGCATTAATAAGTACATGTGCATGCATGCGTGGGCTGTTTGCAAGTATAGTATATACAGATGTTTTTATATCTATATATATATGCGTTTTGAGTTTGGTGAGATCATGATGTTCATAATTTCTGCCTGGTATTGCGTATTTGGTTGCTTCTGGTTCAAGGTAAGAGAAGGTGGTGATTGTAACTGTGAACTTGCCTTTATTTCACCTCTCTCTCTCTCGATCAGTATACCGTACATATCTTGTTGCCACCTTGTGGCCTTTGCCCTTTGTTTAGTATAAGAAACCCATGAATGATCAAGTATGTATATCGTACACAATAATAATAATCAAGCATATAAAAGAAGAAAATATCATCTAGCTAGACTTTATAGTGATTCATAATTGTGAAATTATTATCTATAATTATATAATACTATTTTGATAGTGAATCACTCAAAAGTTCATTTGATTTTGAATTATATTTATCCTTATCTTGGAGTTTAATTAAAATTTGTCTTTGAGATTCTTGTACTTTTTTATCTTAAGAACCCATATGCTAGTTTGGAGATGAACTTCGTTATAACGTACGTATGAGAGCTTTCAATAAAATCAATTGAACTTATTAGATCGACCACATGGCTTATTAATTCGTAAAACTAAATTGAAACTAGATAGAATTCAGGTGAAATTACTTTATTCTTTTAATGTCATTGGGCATTGGCAAATGGCAACTTCCCCTTTTAAAGGAACTACTTGAAAATTAAATTAAAAACTAACCAAACGAAGACTTCAAATGCATGCATGGTCGACTATATATATATATATGTGTGTGTGTGTGTGTGTGTGTGTGTGTGTGTGGATGGTCCAGGATTTTAATAATATTCTTGTAGGAAAGTAACACTGATTTCGTGCCTCTGGATGGTCCCAAAAGACCCTTGCAAAAAGCTAGCTATATATACATAGAAGCCTAGTACGTAGAGGGTCCATGATGTACTTATATATGAAATTATGATGAACAGTAGCCAAGTAGAGTATGTGAATGTCTGCTGTTCTTCAAACCCTGTATTTTGAATTCCTACTTGCACGAATCAGGAAGGTTTTTCACCTCGAAAAGGAATGGATTTAATGTTTTCAACTTGTCTCGGGGCACACCAATACATATATGTATGCATATCAATCCAATTCAAATGAGCAAAATTACGTCCCTTGTGGAAATTTTGGTACCCTACCCAACAAATACGTACCAAATGGCCATGGCCATGTTGTAATGCATCCTATTGCTCATTTCAAACTTCTTTTAAAACTTAATTATATGCTGCTTAATTTACTAGGTATATACTTTAATGGTAACATAATTATAGACGATTATCAAAATTTTCTACATATATATATATATATATATGTAAGTTTGATTTATATATCCATTACCCATAGCCAACATACACACCTAGTTCTCTTCCCACTAACCCATAAATCAATACATGATAATGATAGTTGTATAAATACGAATTATTAATAATCCTAATTCTCTTGACAATATTATTACTCTGGCTATGAACCAGTCCACAACAATTCAATTTTAATGATTTAATACTAAAATTATGATGGATGAGAGACGAAGGGTTTTGACGGACGGGTGAATGGGGGGAGGGGGGGATTGGTTGAGTGTGGGCAGAGACAGGGATAGATTTCGTGCAGATGGGTGGGAACAGTGTTTGTTGTGTATGAAGTTTTGTCTGATTGATTTGAGTGATTTGGATATATCAATGATCATCATCATAATCTCTCTCCCTCTCTCTCTCTCTCTGTGCATCATTCTGCAAAATTCCAACTCATGTATAGGCTATATACAAGTCACAGATGCATAATAATGATGATGATGATGAAGAATGATGCTGACCACTCTCCATCTCTCTCATGTCAAATAAGGGATGCAGCAGAAGAAGAAAAGCAACTGATCTTCCAAGTAGGGTGGAAAAGAAGTAACAGTTGACAGTTCAGAGTTCATCAAATCAACTGCTCAACCTCTCATTCTTCCTACTCAAAATTAATAATTCTGTAAAAAAAAAAATCTCTCTAATTCCTAAAAATTTCTCCAATTACTTTAATTGATGGATGTAATTGGATAAAGTTAATTCTTGGGAGAGAATTATGGATCCAATGGAAACTTTGTTATTTTGAGTCAATTTGGGAAAAATGAAAACCCAAAAAGGGAAAGTAATGAGAAGCCTTGAGCTTTAGACTGTGTAAAATTATGAGGTTGAGCTCAGTGGTGACCAAAATTTGAAATAATTATGGAAGTCTTTAAATGCAAGTAAGAAAACATAAACATGATATATAATCAATGCTTCTAACAAGAATAATGCTTAACATGCTATTATTGTTCATTATTTTCATTAAATGAACAGTTTTAGCTAACTTTCTCAACATTGAACCTTAGGATGGTTAGGGTGGGCCTGAATGGGCTTTGCTGCCACTGATTTACGTAAGTCAGGCCCATATGGCATCCATTTGAGGCCCACATAAATGGTTGTCAGCTTTTGGGCCCATTCCAAGGCCACAACAAGATAAAGCAAGTTTAGTATTCCCAAGTTCCAAACACGGCCTTGTTTGACCAATCAAAGGAAAGAATTGCATGGAAGACATGTTTGCCATCAACTGGTTTCTCTCTCTCTCTCTCTCTCCCCTCTGAATATGCGGGCGGAGATTTGAGACATCGAAGAACATCCATATATACAACACAAACTCCCAACCCATTACGATTTGCACGGATATATCTCTCTGCCCTCTCTCTCTCTCTCTCTCTCTATTCATCCCTTTTCTTTCTTTCTTTCTCTCTCTCTCTCTATATACACATACATATCTCCACATATGATATAGAATATATAATAAAGGAAATGATGGGTGCATATAGAGCAGATGACGATTACGATTACCTGTTCAAGGTGGTGTTGATCGGAGACTCCGGCGTTGGCAAATCCAACCTCCTCTCTCGCTTCACCCGCAACGAGTTCAGCGTCGAGTCCAAATCCACCATCGGCGTCGAGTTCGCCACTCGCAGCATTCAGGTTGATGATAAGATCGTTAAGGCCCAGATCTGGGACACCGCCGGCCAAGAGAGGTCTCTCTCTCTCTCTCTCTCTCATATAATAATGTGATCTGGGTATATACATATATATATATGATTTATATTTATCACGACAATTAATTGTGTTCCCTGGTTACTGTCGTTAAAATTTGTTGATTTTTTCTTGACTTAATTTAGTTTCTCTTTGGATTTTGCCCATGATGGATAGTTTTGTGGGTTGCTTCAAATTGGATTCCTAAAAACAGATCGTAGTTATCTAAAGCTGATGCCTTTTTCTTCTTTAATTCTACATTTTCTCGGCAACCAAACAGAGAATTCTTATCCTCCTCTCTCATCTCCCACGCACACATCTACACAAATACAAATTCTCACAACCACCACACCAAACGATGCCTGGTTTCAGAATTATTTCAAAATCAAGGATAAAAGATGAGTAAAGAACTAAAATTCATGGTTGCAGGTATCGTGCAATCACAAGCGCCTACTATCGCGGGGCAGTAGGGGCGCTGTTGGTCTACGATGTTACCCGACACGTGACCTTCGAGAACGTCGAGAGATGGCTCAAGGAGCTCCGGGGGCACACCGACTCAAATATCGTGATAATGCTGGTCGGAAACAAGGCGGATCTCCGCCACCTCCGCGCCGTGTCCACCGGCGACGCCAAGGGCTTCGCCGAGAGAGAGAAGACGTATTTCATGGAGACGTCGGCGCTGGAGTCGTTGAACGTGGACAACGCCTTCACGGAGGTGCTGACGCAAATATACCACGTGGTGAGCAGGAAAGCGCTGGACATCGGGGACGACCCGGCGGCGCTGCCCAAGGGCCAGACCATCAACATCGGGGGGAAGGACGATGTATCCGCCGTCAAGAAGGGCGGCTGCTGTTCTTCGTAGAGATCTGTTAATTCCAAGTGTTCCTTCTTGTGTTGAGATTCTAAAGACGATGCTTTTCCTGCAGATCATATAGAGATACATTTGTATATTAATTTATACACATTCAAATCTCTCTCTCAGAATCACTCCCCTGCCCTTCCCTTTTGTCTTCTTCTTTCTTTCCCTTATATTCATATTTTTACAACTCAAATGATCCATTATGTATGACTCATCTATAATTAAAAAAGCTAAATCATATTTAGTTACAAAATTAAACTTAAATATGAAAAAATGTGTCCCAAAATAGAACGGGTCCCTCTCCTTGATTCTCTAGGAAGTTAGGATACAAATGTCTTACTGAGCTCTAAAATCAAGATCAAGATATATGTAGAGAAAACAAGCTCTCTTGGGTTTCTGTGGTTTTGATATTTTTGATCAAAAGACACTTCTTTAAATTCATCCAAAGTAGAAGAAAATTGTGGATTTGAAGCACAAGAACAAGAAGGTACTGACCCGTATAATTAAATTGTACTGGCAAGCCGTTGTTCACAATAATACATTAAAGTTGGGAAGAAATGGAAGACCAAGCTCTTCTTGCTATCTACTCTGAGAAATCTTAAGCAAATATAAGCAAAGCTCGACACTATCTACATTACATACAGGAAGCGTTTGTAGAGCACTTGTCCCTGCAGAAAGGAAAAGGAAAATGAAAACCATCGTGTTCCATAAAGAGCACACAGTTTTTCCCACCTACTTGCTGAATTTGAACCAAGATAAGCTCCCTCCAAAGGGAAGCTTCCGGGGTATGTTCTGGCATTTCTTTCTCCTCAGGTACCTGCATAATTGATCCGGCATCAGTTTAGAAATCTAAAATTTCGCTATAAACAGGGAATGCTTTGCAGTTTATAAGCATTGGAGATGTTATCATGAAACAGTGTTATATTGTGATATGACCAAGATCATTCTTGGAGGTGTGGAGCCTGATTCAATTTATGAAACTTATGTAGAGCTGGTATGGGAGTTAAGGGGGCAGCGCCACTTGTGGGGGTTCAAGGGCGGAGCCCCAAAACCTAAACAGATTAGGAATTGAAATTAGAAGATTTGTTTATGAAATCCTAAACAAATTAGGAATCCTGTTTGAATTAAGAGTACTATTTGCCCTAGTTTTCATCTATAGATATGTAGGCATAATTCTTGCAATTGTAACCTTCTCAAATAGTGAAAAACACTTAATACGGCCATGGACGTAGGCATTCCTTGCTGAACCACGTGAATTTTGTCTTGTGTGCGCGCAATTTTGTTCCAAGCTTTTTCCATCGCTTGATTTGTTCCCTAGCAACTAGTATCAGAGCCTCATTAGTGGAGAACAACGGGAGTGATGGCATCAAAAGTTGGGAAAGTCAAGGTGGATAAATTCAATGGCAGAGACTTCAGGTTCTGGAAGATGCAGATCGAAGATTACTTGTACCAGAAGAAGTTGCAGGAACCCTTGTTGGGCAAGAAGCCAAAAAGGATGAACCCAGAGAATTGGAATCTATTAGATCGTTAAGGACTTAGTGTGATTTGGTTGATGCTGGTACGTTTCGACAAGAAGACCACAACAGATTTGATGAAGGCGTTTTCGAATATGTATGAGAAGCCATCCATCTCAAACAAGGTTTATTTGATGCATTGATTATTCAATCCAAGAATGGGAGAAGGTGCATCAATTACATATCACATCAACGAGTTCAAAGTGACTATAACTCAATTGAGCTCAATGGAGATCAAGTTCAAAGATTAAGTCAAAGCACTGATTCTATTATCGTCCCTACTAGAAAGTTGGTCCACAATGGTGACTGCAGTGAGTAGTTTGTCAGGAAGTACCAAGTTGAGGCTAGATGATGTTTGAGATTTGATTCTTAGTGAGGACATTCGTAGAAGAGAGTCAGGTGAATCTTCGGGTTCTGCTTTGAGTACCAAAAGCAGAGGAAGGAGCCATCAATGAGGTCAAAATCAGGGCCATGGCAGATCAAAGTCAAGGGGAAAGGGTCAATCTAAGAATTGCAACGATATCACTTGCTGGAATTGCAATAAGAAAGGCCACTTCATGAGTCAGTGTAAGGCACCAAAGAAGAAGAAAAAGAAGAATCAACACCAAGATGATAAGTTCGCAAACATAACCTCTAAACAGTGTTCTAAAAATCGGTCTAGGCGGCCGCCTAGGCGCCGGTGAGGCGCTAGGCGGCCCCTGGCCGCCCCGAATATGGCCTAGTCGGCCCCTCTAGGCGCCGGCCCAATTAGTCGGGCGGCGGCAGCGCATAGGCGGCCCAGGCGGCGCCTAGCCGCTTGGGCGCGCCGCCTGAGACACCTAATTTTTGGGTTTAAATCTTACCCGTTGTCGATTCCGAAGCCTCTCTTACTCCTCTCAGCCGTCTCGCCCTCTCAGCCCAAGGCCGCCGCTGCCTCAACGCCGTCGGTACCTCCTCGCTGCCTCCAGCTCCATCGCGACCTCCTCACAGCCTCTACACGTTCAAGCGTCGTCCTCGCTATTGCTTCCTCGCTGCGTCAATGCCGCCGCCGCCGCCGCTGTCAAGCTGCTCCACCTCCGCTTCTGCTTCGGCTTCCGACCCCCCCTCTCTGTCTCTGTCTCTCTCTCTCGCGCACGCGCGCGCGCGCACGGTTTGCTGGTGTTAGGGTTTTTATGTTAGATATATATATATATATATTTTTTTTTTATTTATATGTTAAATATATTAGATATATATATTTTTCTATTCCTATTTATATATTAGATTAGATATATATATTTTTTCTATTTATATGTTAAATACATATCTAATATATAAATGTTAGATATATATATATATTTTCATGCCACTTTTAATTTTGATTTAATTGAAAATAACATCAAGTTACATCATAAAATTAAAAAAATAAAAAAAAAATCAACAATTTTTCTAGTCCCGCCTAGGCCCCAGCCTGGCGCCTGACTAGCGCCTAGCGCGTTTTAGAACACTGCCTCTAAAGAAGGTGTTGATGCCCTAATTTGCTGTGTAGACAATCCTATTGAATCCATGCAAAGAGTTATTACATAACTGTGTTGCTGGGAAGTTCAGAAAGGTCTATCTTGCATATAATGAACCCTTGGACATTGAGAGGAAGGGTGAAGTTCACATAAAAACTGCCCACGAAATGCAATGAAAATTGTAGAATGTCAGATACATTCCACATGACATTCCACACCTCAAGAGGAATTTGATCTCCATGAGTCAAATAGACGATGATGGATACACAACAGTATTTGGAAGTAACTCATGGGAGATAACAGGGAAATAGGGTTATGGCACGAGGCAGCAAGGTCGGAACTCTGTACATGACTGCAGAAAGTAAGGACACAGTAGCAATGACTGACTGGTGATTCAACACTGTGGCATCGAAGGCTTGAGCACATGAATGAAGAAGGGATGAAGCTATTAGCATCAAAGGGAAAATTGCCAAACTTAAAGTCTGTTTTTGTCAGTTTATGTGAAGATTGCATCTATGGGAAGTAGAAAAGAGTTAGTTTCTCAAAGGCTAGAAGGACATCAAAGACAGAAAAGCGGGAATTGGTGCATACAGATGTATGGGGACCAACCCCTGTGAATTCTCTTGGAGGCTCACGTTATTATGTCACCTTTATTAACAATTCCACCAGGAAGGTATGGATTTATTTTCTAAAAAATAAATATGATGTGTTTGCTACTTTTAAAAGGTGGAAGGCTAAAGTTGAGAATCAGAGTGGTCTGAAGATCAAGTGTCTAAGATCAGACAATGGCAGGGAGTACTCTAGACAAGAGTTCCAAGTCATTTTGTTCAAAAAAGGGGATCAGAATGATCAAAACGGTTCCTGGAACACCAAAACAAAATGGTATTGTTGAGCAGATGAATAGAACCTTGAACGAGCGAGCAAGGAGCATAATAATACATTCTAGATTGCTAAAAGCATTTTGCAAAAATGCAGTTAGCACAGCAGTCTACCTTATAAATTGAGGACCTTCAGTTCTGTTGGATTTGCATCTAGAGCAGCTAGATGTCAAGACTACATTCTTACAAGGTGACCTTGGGGAAGAGATCTTTGTGGCACAGTTTAAGGTTTTCAAGTTCCTAGCAAAGAAAACCTTGTGTGCAAGTTAAAGAAAAGCTTGTATGGTTTGAAACAAGCTCCCAAGAAATGGTACAAGAAGTTTGATGGAGTCATGTAACAATGGTTTCACAAGATGTGAGATGGACCCTTGTTATATCAAGAAATTTGACTACTACTATTTTATTTTATTACTATGTGCTAATGATATGCTAGTTATATGGTCTAGCATGAAGGAGATCAGCAAGTTGAAGCAACAATTGGCAAGGGAATTTGAGATGGAGGACTTGGGACTAGCAAAGCAAATACTTGGGATGAGAATCACAAGAACCAGATCAGAAAGAACACTGAAGTTGTCTCAAGAAAAGCACATAGAGAAGGTGTTGAGCAGATTCAGTCTTCAAGATGCAAAGATTAGAAGCACTCCCTTGGTAAGTCACTTCAATCTCTCTAAGAAGCAGTAACCAAAGACGGATGAGGAACAGGAATACATGTCCAGAGTACCATATGCATAGACAATTGGAAGTTTGATGTATGCTATGGTGTGTACCAGGCCCAACATAGCACATGCAGTGGGAGTTGTTAGCAGATACACACCCAGGAAAGGAGCATTGGGAAGCTGTAAAGTGTTAGATCCACATTTTGTCCACATCTAACAAAATGTCATGGAGCCTACTACAGGATTTACGAAAGAGAGTTACATGTCCACATTTTGTTACCTCTGAAAAGGGAGCCTGTTTCCTTGAATTTGAAACAGTGACACCAAGTCATGGAGGAGGAAGGAAAAGCTTAATCAAACTCCAATAGACGAAATGGAGAGGGAGGGAAAACAGCATAAGCCATATCTTCAGCTTGAGAATTGAAGTACTTTGTCTATGTTGGTGACATTTCTGGCAATCTTAAGTGTTGCATAACACACAAATTCTGCGTTCAACATGCAACATTATGACCACAATTATCTTTTTCCTACTTAAGAAAATAAAGCCCAAGTTATTCGCCAAAAGGAAAAGGAAGTTTCCTTCAAATGAAATGGCCATGCATGAGAAGTACTATTAACATAAGAAATCCTATTAACGGAGACCTCAGATGGGCACCTAACACTTAAGAACACTAGCAAAATTGGACATGCCATGGGAATTCGGATGAGCAAAGATTATCAATTTGATTCCATGTAGAATGCACATCACCCTAAAGGCTGTTGCAGCGAGACCTTCCCACCTGAATATGTCAGTAACCAAGCAACTGAGGCTCAAACCAGAAGTAGAAACACCAAATGTCATAACCAACACGACTAAATCTCGAGGTTATGTAGTCCAAAACCAGCATAAAGAGACACCAATTCAAACCAACCACCTAAATTTTGCCAATTTTGCAATCAAAATCCAAAATCCAATACCCAAA
The DNA here is from genome assembly GCA_036245055.1 of Diospyros kaki. Lineage (NCBI taxonomy): Eukaryota > Viridiplantae > Streptophyta > Magnoliopsida > Ericales > Ebenaceae > Diospyros > Diospyros kaki. Next base: position 3,857,567 of record BSEG01000005.1, on the reverse strand, counting down.
ACTCAACAGAAGTTCTATGAAAGGTGCCCGTTAGAGCTCGAAATTCATCCCATCATCAACCAAACTATAATATAACAACAATCTCCGAGCAGGAAGCGTTTAACCCAAGCTCATATTCTCATTCAAAAACAATCACATAGAACACTAATTTCATCCCCACCACCCAAATTAGCCGTCGTCAGCAACACAATTCAAAACCAAAAATTCAACCAAATACAAAAATACACGGGGGGAGAGGAGGAGTGAAAAAACGAAAATGAAGCAACTTACTCACAATTTGTTGTCAGGACTTGGGCGTTTGATGGCCATCAGAAGGGGAAGCGGTGAGAGTAGGCGGCACGGGCGGGCTGGGAACATCATGGCCGGCATCTTGGTCCTTGTCTTTGGCGAAGGAGGGGATGGGATTGGAACCCTTAATGATCCAACCCAGGGCGAAGAAGGAGATGCCGGCCAGAATGGCAGTGCCCCAAGCGTGGGAGTACCACCGGCTGTACTGCCGGATGGCGAACTTCCACTGATCCCTCAGGGTCGCCGCGTCCGGGTTCGTCGCGTCCGGCGGGTTCGGGTATGGGCGGGGCTTCGTGTAGCCGCTAGTGCTGCTACCCTCGCCGCCAGCTTCGCCTGGAAACCTAGAATTCGATGTCGGAGAAGGAGAAGAAGAGGGGGGATGGACTTGGGGCTTAGAGTTAGGGTCTTGGTTGTCGACCATGGTCGAGAGGCAGCTCAGCTTTGATCTTTTACTCTCTTTGGGAGTGAAAATGGCAATTTATGCGCAGCGTTCTCTCATCGCCCACCTGGCTTGCAAATAGACACAGTATGGACGACACCTGTAGCAACTAGCAAGCGCCTCTTGTATTTCTAAAGAGGTATTTTTCACGAAAATATAACATAGAATAATAAAGTTTTTTCTATAAATTAAACAACAAATTGATGCCAATCTTAGAGAATTATTTTTAAAAGAGATATAATTACGTATATCTACCTAATTTTTTTTTTTCATAATGTTCACTGTACTGTTAATTTTGCAAAAATCTACTTCAAGCCAATTTTAACATAAAAAACATTTATCTAAAGATTAAATTTTCTTGAAAATACTTTTGTAAAAAGAGTTCATACACTTCACAAAATAAAAATTATTTTTGACATATGTATTGTCATCCTATTAGAATAAAAAGAAAAACAAGTTAACACAAGAAATGAGATGGATTGGGCAAAGTCTATTATTAGTTGGTTAACCTAATTTGTAACACTATTTAGAATGGATAGTTGATAGAATTGGATAAGATCTCTTGGCATGAACACAAGAAATGAGATGGGTTAGATAAAGTCTACTATTAGTTGGTTCAGCTAGTTTGTAACACTATTTAGGATGAATAGTTGATAGAAATTGGGTAAGATCTCTGGTGAGTTTTGAAATAGTAATTAAAACTTAAAGAAGTTACTCAAGTAACTTGACATTTTAGCCAATTAGCTGAGTGACAAAGAGTGGGTCAAGTAACAAGAACAGGACAATCGCATACAGGAAATACTTAATTGATTAACGAAAGGAAAAAAAAAATCATAACTAAGTGATAATGCAATGCAACTACACTTAGATAAGAGTTAAAAATTCACCACATTTGAATAGTGAGTGATAAGAAAAAAATTAAAGGGGAGAAACTATTAGACTTCAAGTGAAAAGTTCAATAATTTAAAAGTTTATGAGAAATACATAGATACCTTGAAATCTCAGATAATTTTTAATGTCCAGTGCTATGAAAAATGATGGAAAATATAGAATAATTACTACTAATGACATGCAAAAGATAAGAATTTGTTAATAATATATTTTCAGAAACCAGCTATTTCTTTGAACTCGGCTCTTAGCGGATGAACTGTCCCCCACTGGAGAATGACCATGCTGTTGGCGGGAGACATGCTGTCAGGTCTTGGGCCGGTCTTAGTTGGGTTGGTGAAGTCTGTGGACCCACTTTTGCTGAAGCCAGATTTGGACAGAGTTTTGGTGATGTCCAGAATATTGGGCCTTGATATGTATCAGTAGCATTAGCACAAATCGGCACATATCAAAGTCTTAAATAGTTCTTAAAAGCTATAAAGGTCCAATAGTGGTTACACACAATTGCCTCCTGTATACAACCAAAATAGAGAGCCTAAACAAATTGTACTTGAAACGACACTTTGATTTGGACGAACTACAGGAACAAATATGTTGTCCTAGAAGTACAATTTCCTGTTAACATTTCACCCAGGCAGATTACCATCACTTGCGACCTTCAGCCTTCTTTTGTTCTTTAGCTGCAACAAACGATTTCTTTATCAGAGATAACCCAGGAAGATAAAGGGAAGAGCAAGAAATAAATTTCATTACATTACCTGCTTTTTCTTCTTCTCGTTTTTTGGCAGCCTCGGCCCTCTGCTGCCGTATAAGGGCCAATCGCTCTGCAATTGGGATAAGGAAAAATTAATCAAAACACATCTAATATATGAAAACAGAAGATATAAAGTGGAAAAAAGATTAGGAGAGGATAGCAATAGGAAGGTATAGATAGGCAATTTTTTTATGTTTAGACCCAAGGGGAAACAAGGTTTACTGCTCCAACAGATCAAAGAACAAAAGGGCATAAACTAAAAATAATGTAATAGCATTCACAAAAGTTGCATCAGAGCTCCTCAAGGTAAAGCTCAACATCCTCCTATACTTGTGCATATTTGTTGGCAACTAAGATAAAGCCTTTTAGGAAGTGCCCAAGCAAGTCTTGGATATAGCCATTCAGGTGCCCAATCAACAAGGCACTAGCATCAAGCAACAGAAACATCCTCCATCGAGGAACGGTACCCTGGCCAGTGACGACAACACCTTTTCTACATATCAGGTACTGGTAGTGCTTTTGTCTTCCAACTTTTTCGCTTTTCATCATACCATCAGCAAAACAAGCCTTGGGCTAAAAAACCGATAACACTACAAGAGGACATTCCACAACGAATGAGCTCTTGGAAGTAAAAAAAAAAAAAAATTAACTTCTCAAAACATAAGACCTAAACAATCGTAATATCTCAGAAATTGCAACTTCTTAGGACCCATAAAATTACCATGTCCTCTTAATTTCAATTTGTTTGGCTACAAAAACTATATGTTGACTTTGTATCTCCAGAACAACACTAGTCTTACTAACTTTGTATCTCCAGAACAACACTAGTCTTATTAAGTATTAACTCAAAACTCATACTTCATTTTTTCACCCCGCTCCTTGCAATCAATCATGAAGATAATGATTGACATTAGAGTTCATGTAGCCAACCACCCCCCAACCCTGTAAGAATAAGGCTCAGGGTGTAGGTTGCTGTATGATGTATCAACTCACAAAACTCAGCCAACTCCCTGTAATTCCAGTTACCAAATAAGTGCGCAGTTTCCTCCTTTCTATGCAAAAGAGCAGTTACCATTCGACCAGCCAGACAAAAAATTATGACCTTAATCCTCAAAAAAAAAAAAAAAAATCCAAGGAGCCACGTATAATGCCAAATATCTCCCATTCAAATGCAAATCAACCACATACTGAAAGTACATTGTATCATAAGCATCAATCATAGTGTCTCAGGCAATTGTGCAAGCAAAACTATTACTTTCTTTTTCTTTTTTGTTTTTTAGAACAGTTATGTAAGTGGCTTCAAAACCAAAACTCTGTGACAATGCATAACATTATCCAAGAATTTAGGCCTTAAGAAATAATCCTATATGCAATACAAGACAATCTACTTAAAAAGAAAATCCACCATGTAACGAGGAGAAAAAAGATATTCAATGAACAATGGTGACTACCAACTAAAATCCCATACCTAAATCTTTTTTTGCTTGTTCAGTTTTCCCTTGTTCTTGCAACCTCATGTATCTTTCATGAGCCTTCTGTTTCTCTATCTCTTCTCTGTGAATAAATAAGAACATGTAAATATTTGTTGTAGTCGCAAATATTGCAAAACACACAACTGATAAAATTCCAAAAAGCCAATGGAGAAATATAGCAACAGGTAATCCAATGATAGCGCACTGGTGTTGCGTAGTAGCACCACGCACTTGCAAGCCTTACCAATTACCAAACCTTTCCAATAGCTGCTAAATAACAAAGCTAGTAGGCAATTGGCATCACCTCGCATATGCTTATGAATTGGAATTTCTATATTACACAGACGAGTGAGACACAATTACAATGGTTTGTATATACCAAAAGATACACTTATGGAATGGAAAATCCTTAGACATGATATAGCATATCATGGCAATACAAAAAACATAACCATGGGTAGAGATGAATGGAGAGTAGAATCCATAGGTAGAAGGACATAATGGCTTTATGTAGTGGAATTAAGGTTTGTGATGATAATGATTTAAGTGAGTAAACTATAGGGTGATCAGATATATTATCAAATTTTATGGATGAAAATTAGAAAAGGAAGACATGTATACATAATTGTTTATTTTAATATTTGATAATCCATTCATTGTGTCCAGATATATTTATCATTAAAGAGTTATACCACACCCCCCTTCAAAAACAAACAAAAATGAAAATAAGGAATGGATAAAACTTAGTTCTACCACAACACTCAGCTAGTTTCAGAAGTGAGTAAATTCAAGATGAACAGAAAAGACTTCTTAATATAACTCCTAGTATGGTCAAAGTAAATTGAGATATACGTAATAGTGTAGCTGTTGGATCAAAACACGATGCCACAGCAATTGAAACAGAACAATTTTAAGAAACGTGAATGGCCAGAAATGCAGAGCAAGTTCTAGTAATTGCCAACAGTAAAGATAGATTGCAGCACAAATTCATTTGGCACAGAAGTGGAAGTTGGTTAAAAAATAGAAATGAAAAAAAAATTAAAATAAAAGACGAATCAGCAGATGTTAAGGCAAATAAAAGATTATGAGCTAAAGATATTATCAATCATTAAGCAAGTAAATGATGATTCGGTGCAAAAAATCACATGCTGAGAAAAATATTTATGATAATTATACTAACAAGACAACCACAATCTTCCTGTCTCTTGTTATAACCTTTTTATTCACCTTGCCTACCTAAACATGGGATGATCAACAAAAATCAGGGGAGAAATCAACATATGGATGATTTGATAGAAAATTCAGATTTAATGAGGGAAGTTAGACAAGAATTGCAAACCTTTCACGCCTTGAGAGTTCAGTTGTTTTCTCAATCTGCAAAATAAAAAATTAAAGATTGCATACAGCATTTATGAGATAACTTGATTTTACTACTACAACCATATTTACAAATATAAATAGATAGATGAACTTACATCAGCATCTTTAGCTTTCAAGGTCTTTGGGTTCACCAAATTAGGATTCTCAATCTCAATAACACCTTGGGTGCCCTTCCGCTTCTGTTAAGATATTGACAACAAAAAAAGATCATTTGAACTGATTAGCCATTGCATAAAAGTCAATGAAGACATGAAACAAACTCCATCAATGTGTAATAAAAAGAAGCATTGCATAGTGATATGCGTATAAATTTACTCACTTCAGGTTCTTCTTCAGAATCCTGTTCTGCTTCTTCTTCAGATCTCTCCTCTTCCTCCTCTTTAGCTTCAGCCTACAAATATTAAATAGCTTAAGAAGATCCATTGTGGAAGTCAGGATAGTTCTGACAGATAACGGAATGAGATGGATGTCTTGGATGACACTGAAACTCCCAGTACCCCCGGTAAAAGATTCATGTTTATATTGACACAAACAAAAAACAAAGCTAGTTACAAAAACTGTGGACTACTAGATGGAACACTTCTTGGTATGCCATTGGAGATGGATGCAGTAGCCCCGTGACCCCGTCAAAATGACTCCTGTTTCCATATTTATTACTCACAAATGGATTTAATGTCATTTCACAATCATCATAGGTTTGTAACTTGTAAGATCGCTGATCAAATTTCTATGCTTTTCCTCTAGATCTATGAAGTAGGAACACACTTACATGCAAATTATCACATCCAAAATCGTAAATATACAAAAATACATAACAAAATCATGTTGTGATGGTGAATTTGAATAGTTGCTATGAGAATTTCACATCGCCTCAGCAAGAGAGACCTAGGCTATATAAGGAGGAGGTTCCCTCCACTTTTTAAGCTAGCTTTTCAGGTTGGAGTTCTACCTCTGACTTCTCACAATTGCTTTTTCCCCTGGCATACTTCAATGTCTGCCAGAAGCTTTTAGGCTTCTTCAGATGACAACATGCAGAGTTTTCTAATCATTTCTAGCAGAAGTGCTAATTTCTAGAAGTGACCAGAGTCAAAGATTACCTGTTTAAATAACGAAGAATTGGAAACAAGCATGGGTACAAGCAAGCAGAGCTAAGAAAATTACCTGTTTAAATGTGCGAGGCCGAGAAGATGAACCAGACACTGCAACCATGAGTTATGAAAAGGAGATCTGGGTTAGTAGATATTTAACGTTTCCAGTACAGACCCAACATTATCATTCTTAAACAAGATAACTCCCCCTCCCAATAAAATATAAAAGGTAATATTAAAACAAAAAAAAGTAAAAGGTCACTTTTGGTATATGAATTTACAGTTTTTGGTCAGTTTCATCCGTAAACTTTTTTTGTGGTCAACTGAATATATGAACTTACAATTTTTCAATTTCATGCAAATGAAATTGGGGTAAATTGCCTCAGATTCCTATGATTTGGGCCATTTACAGGGAGACCCCCTGTGGTTCTAAAAATGTCTCTAAAGGTCCCTGTAATTTATCTTCTTTTTTTTTTTCTCTAACACTCCTACATTATAAACGACGTTATTTTTTTAATAAAAGATAAAAATAAAACAGTTCTTCTTGCGATGGATTCCAGACTGATTGATGACAATGATGAAGAAGAAGAAGACTTTAAAATGAAAAATAAAACAATATTAAATTAGAAGAAGACTTCTAATTCTTATTAAGAATTAGAATTCAGTTTCTATTTTTGATATTTTTTCCAAACAAAAAAATTTAGTTTTGTTGAAATCACTAAATCTAAGGAATTGGAGGTCCAATTCAATAGAATTGATTCCAAGGAAGCTGTAAAAGGTTTAATGAAACTAAAATACATCAAGGTAAATTGATACTCTTGTTCACGTGAAAGTCATTATTTTCCAAACTCATTCATTTATTAGCTATCCATCATGACCCCAAGGATCCCCAAGGATATAATAGTAATTATGTATTATGTGCATTTCTTGCTAGTTGTACTCTAGTGCTATAGCAGTTTGTACCTTTCAGTTGTATTGTAACTGAAAGGATATAAATAGGTTAGATATATTAGAGAATGGGATAGTTATTGAATGATAATCTGAATTCCAGTCCTCCTCTCTCTACAATTCTCTCTCACTTTCTCTAATCTCTCTCCTGATCTCTTCTGTTCTCTCTCAATTCTCCCCCTTTTCTTCTGATTCTCCCTCCCTGTTGTATCTCCCTCAATTTCTTCCAATTTCTCACTTAGAACCCTAGGTACATGACACTATCTTGCAGGTTTCAATCATTTTGACTGCATCACCAAGTTTAACTTCTTGATGTATGTACTTAATCAAGATCAAACCCTACTTGTAAGTACGGCCACTAAAATGAATCTAAGGGCACTAACTTCTACTCTGTTCTCTTCCTATTAAACGGCTTGCCAGCCTCCAAACCTGTTGAGATAGAGTAGAAACTAGTCACCAGCACAAACCTGTTAGAAATTGCCGCCAAGCATCTAGATGTGGCAAAAATACAACAAAGTGAGCAACAGCTAAGGAAGCATGCACAAATGATCACCACCCTCCATCCCAAGTATAAGGAAACACAGACATTTAAACATCTTCTAATTAAATAGTTATCCACAATCAAAATACTGCCACTTGGATCTTATATGGAATTATTGTTATAATCTAGAACATAGATGATAGAACACGTTATGGGATTCCTATTTTTTAAATTTTAATCCTACTACAATTAAAAGCTTCAACAATATACAATTATCTATAATATTCTTTTTTTATCAAGTTGAGCCTCGGACAAAACGTGAGTTTTATGAAATTTCATGCATGGTTTTTTTACTTGTTCAAGCGGTAATTCTACGTGAATTCTAAGTGATGTGCCTAGATTCTTCTCCACCTCTTCTACAGATCTGTAACTCCCAAGTTAATGTTCAAGCTCCAAATAAGAGAACTTCAAAATTTTTTGGTGGCAAATCAACTATGCAACCTTTTTTTTTTAATTTTTATCAAAAAATAAAAATAAGCATAACAAAAGCAGTATATATCTTTAAGGAAAGTGTTAGCGACTCGGTACTCCGAGGTTTCCAGAAATGAGTTCATACGTGTGTGTTTTTTGATATTCCTAAAAACCATTAAGTCCTCTAAAATAAAGACAACGGTAAAAAGCACTTCTCCTTGGCTGCGTGCTACAGCCTGGGTACTAATTAGAACGTTGGTTATGCACCTACAGTCATCAAAATAATAATCATAAGTATTGACTTTATAGAAAAATTACTCATCGATATCATGACTGGCGTGCAAAGATGTGCCGTAGATTTTGTGTTCCAAGTTCACCCAATTCTTTCACGCTAAATTTCCAAAATATTTAACAAAAACTCATCACCTAGTTTACGCATCACCGACTTATGCAAAATTCTAACGAATATTCAGACAACACTGCTGTAATGCCTCCCTAGAAACTTTAGGCTTACAGACAACTTCCTCAGAATTTAAGCGCACAGCTATTGACAATAGTATAAAAGAAACCACGTATCAATTTCTTGTACTCGACCAAATCAATCCAAAGGCGGCACAACAAAGAAGGAAACAAACAAACACCTCTAACTCTAACCGACATACAAGGAAATTCAACAAATAAAAAGATATCAGATCTGTTGATCAAATGAATCCAAAAAGAAACGACAGTGCGCGTAGACAGAGAAACACAAGGGAGCATACTCATCTCCTCCGGAGTGGAAAACTGGCGCCGGCCAGTAGGCTTGCCCTTGAACTTTCCTCTCCCCATCGTCCTCTCTCTCTCTCTCTCTCTCTCTCTCTCTCTCTGCAAGTATCGACGTTATGGATCACCGATCAATGAGTTGGAGAGATGAGAGCAACATAAGCTAGGGCTCCCAAGTCCCAACAGCCGGATACCAGAAAAATGAGGCGTTTCTTGTTTTAGTTTCAATGCTTTTTAAATCGAAAATATCAATATGATAACGGAATGGTATTCCAGTTGAAAGGAATTTTTTCTCTTTAAGATTAGCATTCAGACAAGGCCCAGTCATGGAGGTACTAGGGCCGTGTCCCCATTCTGGGCCTGTCACTTACAGGGCTAATTTTGGGATAATGGGCCTTAAAGATTCCCATTCTGGGAAGCCCAATATGTTATTTCGGTGTCGGCCCAATACCTTATTTGCATCTTTCTTTCTCCTGAACCCGATAGCATTAGGGTTTCAACTTCGCGTTTTTTGCCTCGAAAGGTACATGTTCGACCGATCTTGCCGATTTCTCGAATCATCCCCTTGTTTTTGTTAATCTGATTATTTTGTTTGATCGCCGTTTACAGATTTTGGAAGAGTTCTCATTGCATCTCCGTCGATCCAAGGTGAGATTTTGATATTAAGATTTTAGTTTGGTCTTGTTTGCTTCGTTGTTTTTAATTGATGCTTAGAGCTTGAGCTCGCAATTTTATTGAATGATCTGTTGTTATTACTTATTGGATGGAAAAAAAAAGGGTGGGCATGTAATTCAAGGGAGAAATCGTCAAAGAACGAAAGGCTCAATTCGATACGGACCAAAAAAAAAAACTGACTTAATTGACGATTTGATCGATTAAAGAGGATAGCTTTTGCAAATCTCTAAATTATTGGATACCTCAGATTTTGGCCGCAGAAAATGCAAATTATTTGAAAGAATATGCTTGTGAAGAAAAAGAATGAAATTTGAAAGAAAACGTCGAAATTTTTCTATAACTCATTCCTGTGTTTTAATCATTAGTTCTGTTTATGGCTTCCATGGCCTTTTGAGAAAACAATTTATTAGGATATTTTGTGACATGATTTCTTTGGCTAAAGAAAAGACTTCTTTTCATGTGCCTCTGCAAGGCAATGGGTGTATAATTTTAAGGAAATGGATTGATATTAAGTAGTAAGAGTGCATCTGTGTTCCCTCAAATGTTTTTTCTGCAAATAATTTCAGTGAATGTATGTTGCTGAATTTTTCTTATGAATTCTATGTTCGGGAATTGCACTGGAATGCATTAACTCAAGAATAAGGCATTACTGTATGGATTTATTTTGGAATAGTTTTATTGTTCTTATTTATAGAACACAAGGGAAAAGAAGATATAGAACGCTTGCTTATGATCACAGCTGTAGCAGATGGTTAACTTTTTCTTGTTCTGCTTTTGAAATTTGATTTTCTTTTTTACGACTTCACGCATGTTGACTTTTGCATTTGATGTATTCATACAAAGAAAGGAGTTGACCTATGGGGAAAAGGAAGTCAAGAGCGAAGCCACCTCCAAAGAAGCGGATGGACAAACTCGACACTGTCTTTAGTTGCCCATTCTGCAATCATGGCACTGGTGTTGAGTGCCGCATGTAAGCCCTTCTTCAACTTCTAATCCAGTTCTGAATTTATTCTTCTATATATTGGCTCAAGTGCCTCCTTGGAGTCAAAGTTTTAAGCACATATATTATTGTACTTAATTGATCATAGCTGACTCATTTAAGGCATTGTTATGACCGTTATGTTAGGTGATCTGTTAGGCAAAAAGCCTTAGTTTATGTCTTAGCTACTTAACAATTGAAAATTAAAATTTACAAGAAAAAAATATTAATGGACAAATTGTGAAGGTTCAGGGATACCATAGCAGTGGAGTAATCCACGATTAGATTTTGTTAGTTTTCAAGTTTCATGCTCACATGGGCACTTCTTGTTCAGAGATATGAAGAACTTAATTGGGGAGGCTTCCTGCAGGATTTGCCAAGAGAGCTTCAGCACCACTGTAACAGGTATATTTTACAGCCCATACTTTTCTCAATTGCCAGTCTTCACTAAATTAGTATTGAGTACGAAAGTCTCCTACAATGCTTCCAGAATGAGAAATAATAGCCATTGTATTTTCCTTTTTTGTCTACAATAAGTATGCAGTAATGTTGAAATTCCAAGGAGTTTTGATTTTGGATGATGATAGATAGTGATTCTTTGTTAGTGTGCCAAAAGTTGCATGCCACAAGACTTTGTTACATGCATATGGCGGATAGTTGTTTCCTGAATTTTTTATTAAATTAACATTATATTTTTGTTTTTTAGGCAACTGGGATCTGATTTAAAATTTTTACCAAAGTAGCATCAGATGTTATCTGAGTCTGTGCAAAACTGGCAGGTTTCTCTCGCCTAGTTCAGAAGCTATCTGATGCTACTTTAGTAAAAATCACAAACCAATGCTAGTTGAATAAAAAACAAAATAATAATAATAATAATAATTTAATAAAATTTGCTGTTCCTGTCAGCTAGAAAGATGACCTTATTATTGTCTAAAAAGGTAGGGGTAATTCAGTTGGGATAAAGAAAAAATTGAGGGGACATATAATAGTTTCTTCCTTTTTCTAGTTTGGTCTTTTCATTATCATCTCCTACAAATCCTCATTTTCAAATCATGGTAATGATGTTGGGGGTCAAGACTGGAGACCTTTTTGTCAATGTATCAAAACGCAACTGTACCTTGATACCTGGACACAATCGATCACTGGAACTAATAGAACGGTTTCCCTATGTGAACAGTTGCCCTGTTATTATGATGTCTTAGCCTGCTTTCTTGAATGCCCATCTTAGAGCAGGTTCATAGAATAGTTGTCCCAATTCCAGCAGGTATATTACTTGGCCAATTTAGAGCAACTCAAGATCACAAGTTCTAAAAGAATATTGTATCTGACTTGTTCTTTTCCTTTTTGTGTGCAGCTTTAACTGAGCCAATAGACATGTAAGTGCCTATACTTAAAAAAAAAAAAAAAAAAAAAAAACCTCTCTCTCACCCAGAAGTTGAAATGTGCAGATACAGTGAATGGATTGATGAGTGTGAACGAGTCAACAACCTGGAGGACGAGGGTGCTTGAAAGCAGCAAACTTGATACCCAGAAGCTGTTTCTACCGCCGGATATATAGCTAAGCTCTATTGAAGTTCCTATGAGCCTGGATTTCGCTCAAGTGTCATTGTAGTTCTAACAGTTCATAAAAAACTGTGATATGTAGCCAATATTATAATGGTTGACTGTATTTGAACTCACCCCTGTTGAGTCTTCCCAATGTTATTTTAAGTATTGTATTGCAGGAAGCAGCTGTGTTCTGCATGATGCAGTAAAGTATGTGGGTATATAAACTTATTTTCTGTCTGTAGCCTTTCAGGGTCTCTCTCTCTTCTGGTAAGTAAGAATCGTTTTGGAGGGGAGGTTCATATAAAGTTGTTTTCTGTCAATGTGTTCTATTGCCCAATATAATGGAGTTGGTCTTATGGTTGTCTGTTAAAAAAATTTATGTTTAGCGTTTAGCATCCATTACTTTGGAAAACATTTGTCTTAGATTAGTTTCTATTCTTAGTAGTTTCTTTAGGAAATATGTTAGCATATTTTCTTATTGTAATAAGTGTGTGTTAGTTTGTTTTGTAAGCTGACTAGAAGTCGGTTAAAACCTATTAGGATGGGCAGTTGGTTGTAACTGCTTTGCCCGCCTCTATGATCTATAAATAAGGGCTGGGAGGGCATGAATTATTATGAAAACATTGGGTTGTCTTGAGATAGTTGAGCGAGTATGTGCTAGGCCGAGAGAAGGGTTGATTTGTATTTTCTCTTGGATGTGCTCTTCTCTGTTTAGTCTAGGGTTTTAGATTGAGGGAAAGAGAGGTTTTTCCTAGTGCATGTAATCGCTGTAAGGATTCAAGATAGTGGAGTTTTCATGGGCCCAAGACAGTCTGGATGTAGGTCTCATTTATGAGACTGAATTGGGATAAAATCTTGCGTCTCTTGTGTGATTTTGTTGCTATTTTCTATTCATGTTCTTGTGCTTTCTGTCGAGTGCTGTGTGTCTTGAGTTTTAGGGGTATATCAGTGAGTTCTTGGAGGGATAGTTTGTTGTGTGTGTGGCGGTCTCAAGTACAATAATTTGGTATCAGAGCTTCGGGTATCAGTTCCAGCAATTCTATCAAGATTTTTCAAGATTCTCAAGAAACCAAAGTCGTTTCTGGTAGGCGATTATGGCACCCTCATCGGCCACTCGATATGATGTGGAGAAGTTCGACGACAACAATGACTTTGGTCTCTGGTGGATCAAAATGGAAGCACTACTGTGCAGTCTTGGATTGGAAAAAGCAATCGAACAAGAGGTAACTATTGAGGGAAGCTCTAAAGGTAAGGATCTTAAAATTATATCTTTAGAGGATAATGAAATCAATAAGAAAGCATACAGTATGCTTATCTTGAGTCTTGGAGACAAAGTCCTCTGAGAAGTATCAAAATTTAAAACGCCCTTGGAAGTTTGGAATAAATTAGAGTTTCTTTATTTAAAGAAGACTTTATCTAGTAGGCTGTGTTTGAAGGCTAAATTCTTCACATATAAGATGCAAGAAAATCAAAAACTCCAAGAACATCTAGATGAATTCAATAAGCTATGCCTTGACTTAGAGAATATAGGAGTAAACTATAAGGATGAAGATAGAGTCCTAGTTCTTCTTTATTCATTGCCTAAGAAGATGTAATAGGAGATTTAAAATAGCCTTGGAATTATGAAAACTTTGTAGACATTCTACAACACAGCAAGGACAAGCTATCCTTAGAAGACGTAATAGGAGCCTTAAATTCTAAGGAATTGAGAATAAAAATAGATGTAAAATTCGCCCCTAGTGATGCCCTAACCGTAAGGTCAAGGAGTACTAAAAATGATTTAAAAGGAAAATGGGGAAAGTCTAGAAATGGCAAGAGCCCTAATCTTACTACTGTTAAGAGGAAGGGCATATCAAGAGATATTGCCCTAAAAGAAAGAAGGACATGGCTAAAAAGAAATCATCCAATGGTGGAACAAATCTAGTTGATCTTGGGTTTGATAGTTCAGAGACATTAACTATCACTGAAATGACTAGAAATGGTGATTGGGTGATGCATTCGGGTTGTTCATACCACATGACCCCTAGGAAGGTTTTGATGCAAAACTATAGAGAAATCAATGGGGGTAAGGTCTTGCTGGGCAATGACCATGAGTGCAGGGTTATAAGAGTGGGTGATGTGAGGCTAAGGATGAATGATGGCACTGTTATGACTCTCACAGCAGTCAGGCATGTGCCCGATCTCAAGAGGAACTTGGTTTCCCTTGGAGAATTGGACAGAAATGGCCTAAAGTTTAAAGGAGAGACTGGAACCATAACAGTGACCAAGGGGTCACTTATCTGCATGAAGGTCAAACTGCAGAATAACATTTATATCTTGCAAGCCTCTACCTTCAGTGGTAAAGCTGCAACAGTGAGTAGTAAATCCCAAGATTTGGCAAAGTTGTGGCATCTAAAGATGTCACACATAAGTGAGCAAGGTCTCAAGGAGTTAGCCAAGTAAGGGATTCTAAAAAATAGCCAAGTCTCAGTTTTGTCCAAATGTGAGTCTTGCATTTATGGAAAGGTAGCAAAACTTAGGTTTAAAAAGACTGTCATTCACTCATCTAAGTCTATCTTAGATTACATTCACTCGGATCTGTTGGGGCCAACCCAAACCCCAACCCATGGAGGTTCTAGATATTTCCTTTCTATCATAGATGACTATTCTAGAATGTTGTGGGTTTATGTGCTAAAAACTAAAGATCAAACTTGCGGAACCTTTAGAAATTGGAAGACAATGGTAGAAGCTCAAATGGGTAAAAAAATTAAAGCCATTAGGACAGATAATGGGCTGGAATTCTACAATAAGGAATTCAGTGAAATGTGCAATGAAAATAGCATAATTAGGCACTTAACAACGCTTGAAAATCCCTAGCAAAATGGGGTGGCTGAGAGGAAGAACCGAACCCTTTTAGAAAGGATAAGATGCATGTTGTTTCATACACATTTGCCAAAAATTTTCTGGGGAGAAGTAATGTCCACTGCAGCCCATATCCTCAACATGACCCCATCTAAAGCCATAGATTTGCAAACCCCTTATGAGAAATGGATAGGCCATAAGCCTAGTCTTGCCCACCTTAGGGTATTTGGGTGCTTAGCCTATGCTCATGTAAAGCAAGGCAAGCTTGAACCTAGGGCTAAGAAATGTCTCTTTATAGGTTACCCAACCGATATGAAGGGATATAAACTATGGAACCTTGAACAAGAAGGACCTAGGATCATAATCACAAGGGATGTGACATTTGATGAGACATCTTTCATAAATCCTAGAAATAATGAAACCCAAAAGGATATAGATGAAAAGAAGGACTCTATGAAGGTAGATATTCAAGGAATAGAGTCTGAAATAAATGAAATAGAGCCTGAACCAAATTTGGACCAAAATGATCAAGTCCAAGAGGAAGAACAGGATGCTGAAACCTCTCAATATGAGGAATAAGAGGCTGACAGTGATGTTGATTGCAGTATTGGTGATTAGCTAAACCCTAATAGGTATAGTGTGGCTAGAGATAAGCAACCTAGAGTCCGCAAGCCACCTCTAAGGTTTGGCTACTCAGATTTAGTGGCCTATGCTGTAAATAGTGCCTCTGAAATTTCTGTAGAAGAACCTCAATCATATGACCAAGCTATATCATCCAAGGATTCCCAAAAATAGATAAAAGCCATGAAATCAGAAATATCTTCCCTTAAGAAAAATCAAACCTGGGAATTGGTAGAGAAACTTAAAGGGAAAAGAATTGTAAGCTGTAAATGGCTATATAAAATAAAAGAAGGGACTGGTGAAAATTCTAAGCCTAGATTCAAAGGTAGGCTAGTTGCTAAAGGGTTTACTCAAGTCCAAGGGGTCGATTACAATAAAGTTTTCTCTCCAATTGTAAGACATATATCAATAAGGGTTATGTTGGCCATCACTGCTCAATTAGACTTGAAATTGGAGTAGATGGATGTTACTACAACTTTCCTTCATGGAGAGTTGGAGGAGAAGATATATATGAACCAACCTAGAGGTTTTGAAGTTAAGGATAAGGTGGAGAAAGTTTGTTTGCTTAAAAAGTCTCTTTATGGGTTAAAACAATTTTCTAGACAATGGTATCGCCGATTTGATACTATTATGATAGGCCAAGGATATTCAAGATGCTCATATGACTGTTGTGTGTATCTTAAGCACATATCTCCTAGCATTTCTATATATTTACTGCTATATGTGGATGACATGCTTATTGCAAGTCAATCCTTTAGAGAAATTCAGCAACTTGAGTAAAAATTAAAAGCTGAATTCGAAATGAAAGAGCTAGGTGACGTTAGGAAAATTCTAGGGATGGAAATCTCTAGGGATAGACAGCATAGAAAAATATTCTTATCTCAAAAATTCTATATAGAAAAGTTGTTTTCTAGGTTTGGTATGGCTGATTCAAAACCAGTGAGTGTGCCATTTGCACCTCATTTTAAGTTATCTTCAAAGCAATCCCCTAAAGATGAGGTTGAGAAAAAGGAAATGGAGAAAATCCCATACTCAAATGCTGTTGGTAGCCTAATGTATGGTATGGTGTTCACCCGCCCTAATCTAGCTCATGCAATGAGTGTAGTGAGTCGTTTCATGGCAAACCCAAGTAGACTCCATTTGATGGCTGTAAAATGGATGCTTAGATACCTAAGAGGCACTAGCAAGAATGTATTGTCTTATGGTGGAGTTAAGATAGGAGAAAAACCTAGCATTCTAGGCTTGTCGGATGCACATTATGCTGTTGATCTTGATAAGTGTAGGTCTACAACTGGTTATGTTTTTAAGTTGTGGAATTCCTCTATCAGTTGAAAGTCTAGCCTCCAACATGTAGTAACTTTATCCACTACCGAGGCTGAATATATAATAGTTGCTGATGCAATTAAAGAGTTTATGTGACTTAGAGGGCCAGTGAGAGAGCTTATAGGTTTAGAGGTTAAAGTCTCTTTGATGTGTGATAGTTAAAGTGGTATACATTTATCAAAAAATCAAGCTCACCATAAGAGGACAAAACACATAGACATTCAGTTTCATTTTATTAAGGATATCATTGAAAATAAACTTGTTGATCTAACCAAAGTTACAGGTAAAAATAATGTTGCAGATATATTTACTAAAACTATTCTAGTTTCAAAACTTCAGTAACATATCAAGCTACTGAATATTATTCCAGATCAGAATTGAAGGTGGAGCAGGGGTGCAAGGAGCTAAAGTGCAGTAAATCTAATTCAAATGGGTGGAGAATTGTGAAAACATTTGTTTTAGATTAGTTTTTGTTCTTAGTAGTTTCTTTTAGCATATTTTCTTATTGTAATAAGTGTTAGTTAATTTGTTTTTTAAGCTGACCGGAAATCAGTTAAAATCGGTCAGGATGGGCAGTTGGTTGTAACTGCTTTGCCTACCTCTATGATTTATAAATAGGGGCTAGGAGGGCATGAATTATTATGAAAACATTGGGTTGTCTTGAGAGAGTTGAGCGAGTATGTGCTAGGTCGAGAGTTGAGAGAGTTGAGCGAGTATGTGCTAGGTCGAGAGGAGGGTTGATTTGTATTTTCTCTTGGGGTGTTCTTCTCTGTTTAGTCTAGGGTTTTAGACTGAGGGAAAGAAAGGTTTTTCCTAGTGCATGTAATCGCCGTAAGGATTCAAGATAGTGGAGTTTTCATGGGACCAAGGCAATCTAGATGTAGGTCTCATTTATGAGACTGAATCAGGATAAAATCTTGTATCTCTTGTGTGGTTTTGTTGCTGTTTTCTATTCATGTTCTTATGCTTTCTGTCGAGTGCTGTGTGTCTTAAGTTTTGGAGGTATAATCAGTGAGTTCTTGGAGGGATAGTTTGTTGTGTGTGTGACGGTCTTAAGTACAACATTACTGAAGCAGAAAGATAAATAACATTCAATACAAATTGTGTTATTCATAAATATTATTTATGCACTCATATACATGTTGTGACGTACAATGTATGTTTAAAAATAAGGCTAATAACAGTAAAATGCTGAACCTTATTGCGTTTTTGTAATTTTATCTAAGTATTTCAATTTTGAGAATTAATTTTTGATTTGATTGATTGATTATAATTTTATCGACGATTCAAATTTAATTTAAAAGGCATGTGCGCTTATTGGTGTGGCACATCATTTGACGTTTTAAAACATTTTGAATAAGTCTCGGTGACATACGTTAAAAAAAATATATAATATATTAAATAAATAAATATATATATTTTACATAAATATGTATATGTTATATAGTGCGGGTAGAGAATGGAGCGACGACAATGAAGGAGAAGAATGAGGCAACAACGATGGGTTGGAGGCGACAATTGATCTAGAAGCTGGAGGCAGCAATGGTGGTTGCTTTGGATATTGGTACAGCGATAGAGGCCAATCTGAAAGTTGGGTTCAGTGTTGCTTGCCGGATTTGATTCTATATTTTCTTTCCATCCTTGCTCCAAACTTGAGGTGTGATATTTGGTCAATTTGAGGAATGACGGGAAGCTGGAAGTTGGGTTCCTCCTTTGCCAATTTGGAGATATTCCAAAGCTAGAAGTTGGGCTCCAAACTTGATGTGAGATATCTAGTCAACTTGGAGTTAGATCATGAAGGCTGGAAGCTGGGTTCCTTCGTCGCTGCTGCCAGCCGCTCCATCCTTTACCCGTGCTTTCTCTCCCTATATATATATATATATATATATGTAACATATATATATTTAACGTATCATTTTATTTTTTTTTCACATGTATCAACGTTGATCCCATTCAAAATACTTTAAAATGCCAAGTGACGTGCCATGTCAAGAAATTTCATATGTCTCTCAAATTAGATTTAGATTGTGAATAAAATTATAATTAATCTATCAAATTGAGAGTTAATTGTTAAAATTAAAACGTTTAAATAAAATTATAAAAATGCGATAAAATTTGATTTTTTTTATACTATTAGCCCCTAAGAACACATAAATAAAACATGAGCAATGCTCACTATTGTCCTAGGCCTATCATTCATTTTTCATATAATAGTGTAAAAAATAATCAAAAGCCAGTGGGCAGACCCTTGGGGAGGGGGGTTCATAGTAGACTGCCTGTTTGCCATCTCTATTCTAATGCCATACTTCTACAATATATCACGATCATAATGCATATGTTTTGTATATCAAAGCACATCGAATTCGTGCATACTTCTTAATAAATACACAAATTCTTAATATCTTGTATATAAACAAATCAAAACCCATTGGATAAAAATGAAGTATATGGACCAACTAAGAAAGATGATTCAGAAAGTGGGTCCTGGGTCCATCTCACATTGGATTTTGGTCATGATACACCACAGACGACGGATGGGAAATGAGAGGAACATCACAATTATTATTGGCATCGAAGTCCCCGATACCACAACTTTTACCAACAAGACAGTTCAAAAGAGTAACAATTTAACATTGGTCATTTACACATTCCCATGATACCCAGGACTGACAACTCTAAATATGCGTTCAATAGGCTTCTCAGCAACAAGTTACACGATGCTGCTGCTATCTATGATCATGAACTATTTGATCAAAGTCTTAAAACTTGTAATATTGATCCCTATAGAACAATTATGCTGTCACTTAGATGGTCCATGAACTTCACAGAGACACCAATGGTTAAGAAAATAACATAAAACTGCAAATTCGTCATTTGCAGAACAACTTCAGGCAGTTAGAACATCACGCTCCATCAGCTAAAAGAGACTTTAGCTAGGGCTGCAGCTCCAGGACAATCAACTATACACAGGATCCCCATGTGACAAAAACATGATTGGGTTACTAAGAGACTGAAAACTGCATCATATGGAGTTGAAAACACTGACTCATGTGATAGCCCAAGGGCCACAGTTAAATCAATTTTTTGATGTACACTACTAGGCTCGGGGAGATGTTGCTTATTCCTTCTGCATCTGAGTTTCTTTAACTACGTTAAGTAGTAGCCATTCAAGTTGTCAACAAGATAGTCATAGGGTGCACCTGTTCCATAATCAAACCCCTCATTGGATGGTGCCATCCGGTTAGGAGTAGAATAAATATTCCCGACACCATCCTTCAGGGCAGCCTTCATCCTCCCCTTCACAGACCTCTTGTTGTCTGAGGGAAACTCAGCAATGAGCCTTCCCATCTGTTTCTGCAGATCAGCAACTGAGTCGGTTGCTATTTTACCTTTTGTGCTCTTCTTCCCATCAACAAGCTTGTATTCCAACCTATACAAGGCACATGCATCATATTTGTAGATTTCATATTCGTACAGGTGCCATTCAAAATCTCGCCTCGGTTGTGGATCCATATAATAAGATCTCTTAAGCCCTCCATATTCATTCATCACTTGCTTCCTTGACTCATGCCAGCCACGCCCATTATAATCTGGCAGTGATCGTTGCTTTCTATTCCCACTCTCAAATGCTCTTCGAGGCTTGTCAAAAAAGAGCCACTCCCTAATTGTTTCTCCTTCAAGAACAGTAAGATCAAAAAGCTCTGCAATAGACAATCCAATAATTATCACATGAGGTCCACACAACATGGCTTTTGCTTCTTATTCTTCCTTTTTTTTTTTTTTTCCAGGGGGGGGGGGGGGAGGGGGATAAATTTTAGATGCAATGTAAGAACCAAAACTTACCAGGAGCATTCCATGGCGACTTCGCAGTTGCAGCTCCCTCACATTCAGGAATACCAACATCTTTTGCGTGGGCTTTTGCAGTAAGAGCAGCAAAAAGCAGACCATCCTTCAGGCCAATCCCCCCAGGGCGCAGAACAGGGGTCATACCAGGTGGTCCTTCATTGAATGCAAGTGCTGCATGAAAACTACTACAGTAATCTTGACACCAATCCAATCCTTGCGCTGGCCTGGGACAATCCCAAAGTGCACATTTTGGCCCCAAGAAAGCAGAAGGTGGAGGGCAAATGTTCGGCAAAAAGCCAGACATCTGATGCATAGAATCCTCTCCATACATGCCTGTACCATCAATCCCAGAAAAGAAGTTCTGCTCAAGGTCTGGATGTAAATCATAAGCATGATAGTTCAGCTGTGAGGGATAACCCAAGCTATTAACCCCCATGTTCTGAACTACTGAAGGGGAGCCTTTGCATTGATCAAGAAGCTGGAAATCTTGTCCGTGGGGCACATGATTTGCACGACAGCCCTGCAGCAAATTTATTTGCACAGTAAGTATCCATACAAGAACCTTTAGAATTTGCTATGGGAGGAAAGAAAAACCACTAGATGATGTGGGAATCAAAACTAAAGGAACCAGTATAATCTCTTCTTTCCTTCATAAATACAGCTAATGGAAGGAAAAGTAAAATATATAGACCGAACAAATGTGGACATGCTTCTTCAAGGAGGAAAACAATACAACCTAATCATAGAACGGTACAAGACGGATTGCGGACATATAAAAAGGACACTAAGTTTCTCTAGTCTTATTAAAGGGATCAACAAATAGACCATATATATGAAGACTTGGTAGCAAAGATGAAGTTTAGAGATTTTTTTAATAAAAAAAAGGAAGACAAGAATTTCATGCATTAAGTTAGTCACAGTAGATAACAAAAAGAATCGTGCCTAATTAATCAGGGCAAGGAACACAGCTAAAAAGGTACCAATTTGGATTGTGAGATCATACAATCCTATGATCCTTTTACATGAAATCAATTTGGATAGTTTGAAAAATCTTTTTTTATTTTTTATTTTTGGTAGGATCTTAGTAAGATTGTTGTTCATACGATTGAGCAGGATCACCATCCTTCCTGATCCTGCTCAAGTCATATTTGAGATAAAATACGACCCATTTACTATTTGTTTCTGGTTCTTGGCCTCCTAGCCCAAGGGATCAGCGCACAAATTAAAAAGATATAGAAAAACTGGCAATTTCTTCTGCCATTCTTATTCCTTGCTGCTGTAATAGGATTTCCTCTTCTTTTTCTTCCTGTCCATGGAGCCTCCTGTACTGAGATGTTGTTTTCTTCTTATCCATCTCCTCCCTCTTCTGACTGTTGGTGAAACAGCAATGTTTTTCTTGTTCTTTGCTTCTCTGCTAGAGCAGCAATGAGTGGCTGCTGCTGCTTTTTCTCCTCCAGACTCCTCCCGCAGCAACAACGTTTCTCTTGTTCTTTTGCTTCAACTTTGCTGCAACATGAACAGCATTTTTTCTCCTTTGTTAAAGCTGCAGCTGTTTTTCTCCAACTCCTGCAGCCTTATCTGATCCTGCCCTGACCCTCACAAAGCAAGAAACCTCATGTATTGATATACACTTGTCTTTTTTTCACGGATCAAACAAAGTACATCCCAGTGCGTAAGGCACCTTACTTTGGGAGGGTCAGGGGAGAATCACTTTTGTATGCAGCCTTACCCTTGTTCTACAAAGAGGCTGTTTCAATCATGAAAAAACAACCTTATTATTGCAACCAAGGCACGCCCTAGTTTCATAGATTGAACATTTAAACTTAATGTGCCCTCCCTCCCTCTTTATATATTTTGAAGTACATACCATATCTATATTCCTCTTTTGGTAGGATCTCATAATCCTCAATACTACAGAACCCCCTCTACCCCCAAAAAAAGATCCATCACAAGGGCAAGCTTAAATTATGCTCCAATAATTAAATACAAATCATAAAAGAGGACAAAACATAACAACTTAATTATGCACATAGATGAAAATATTCCCGCTAACTGTCGAAAGGCAGCACCCTAAGAAATGGTCTTCACAGAAATACACTTGTGCAAGGGTGCAAAGATAACACCTATCTAAAGCCTGATAAGCAGTAACTGATATTAACAGTTGTCAGGACCCTAGGATGTATAAGAGGTTACGGTAGGGTTGAGTGTAGAAGATTATTCCTCAAGAGGAGTAGTTAATTCTATAGAGTTAGGGTAGTTATTTTACTTCTGTTAAGCTGTTGTATTTTCTGTTAAGCTGTTGAACTAGCTATATAAAGCTACTAGGGCTGTTGTAGTTGGATATCCAGAAAATATCAATTGAAACAACGGTTTTTTCTCTCTCCAAACTCTCTCTCATTCTCGGACCTGTCTCTTCTCCCCCTCAGCTTCTCTTCCTCTCTTTCTCCCTTCTGATTCTCCCTCTATTCTCTCCCTTGATCTCCATGTTCTTCCGCCTCTTTTTGTTTCCCCCTCTCTTTCTCAAATTCTTCCCTAATTCTTCCTAAAATTGGCCCTAATTCTCTGCTGAAACCCTAGGGTCATGACAACAGTTAACTAAAAAGAAAATGCAGTGGGACTGGAAGATGGTGCCCGAATTTGTATAGAAAACAACAAAGGTGATATACCAGATTCAGAGCACCACCAATTATTTGATCAGCAAAGAATTATTATATTTGATTCCCCCTTGAGAATAACTAAGCACAGAGAGAGAGAGAGAGAGAGAGAGAGAGAGAGAGAGAGAGAGATGACATGAATTGCAACTCATGTAGTGCAAATAGATTACAAGGTACACAACTTAAAGAGGTTAAAAGATTACATGCACAAATTAGAGCACCAAGATAACACTCATCAAAAACTTGATAACCAATCATGGAAAAATAGAACCCGATGGGAAAATGGAAAAATAAAGAAGGGCCTGAATCTATTACATAATGACAAAGGAGATATTCCCAGTGGCACTAATAATAGCATCAGTGCAGATTGATTCGACCAAGCTCTCTAAGAAAGCAGCCAAATATGGATAATAAGAGAAAGATAAAAAGATAGAGACAATATAGACACAGGAAATATTATTGGATAGCATAATGTTGGACCAGAATCCAGAATTACCTCACAGTATCACTTAAAAAAAAAAACTAAACTAAACATCCATTTCACATTCTTTGATATTGAGAAGCACATTTCATATGGTAAGAGATACATGTGTGAAGGGTGCTATGAACAGTTGTGACACACGAAGAGTTGTTGCAACTGGCAGTAGCACCCATCATACATGAAACTTAAGCAACAATTAACACATACAAGGACACATCAACAAAGATGGCAAATCTATAAACAAGTCATTTATCGAACACAATAGATATATTTCATTTTATCCTTCTCCGTATTGGTTGCTTATGCATTGGGATGTCACCATTACTATCTAGATTTTGCAAATAATTCCATTGTGGGAAAAGCTTAGAGTGACGGAGACACACTTCAAAGTTTGGAGTATAGTCATAAACTTTGAAGTATAGTCATAGAGTAAACAGAATATTGTGTTTGCAAATCTCATTAAATTCATGGCTGCAGAAACAAAACAATGGACTATTATAGACCTCTTGAAAGCCGGTACCATCCCCAACTTTTTGGGCATCAGGTTCAGGCTTTGGAGCAGCTAATGCGCTGGTAGCATCATCTTCTTCCTCACAGAGTTGCAGTAGCCGATATATGTCAGAGGAAAAAGACCCCAAACTCCCAGCCTGCAAAACCATATGTTCACACCCCAAAATCAGAAACCCAATCCACAATTCTTCTAACCTGCAAAACTAATCCTTCAGTAGCACTAAAATTCACAATTGTTTACAAACAGAAGATTCTTCTAACCTGCAAAGAAGATGCTGGGGAGGGCTCGTTAAGTTCCGCTTTCCACTCTCGAAGCATCTGATGCACTTGCTCTTCGAGCACAGCCACGTCAATCGTACGGCTCTCCTTTCTCGCCGACTGCAGATCTGTGAACATGCCTTGGAGATCGTCCACGCGGTTCTTCGCCCTATCCTTGAAGAGCTGGTGCGAAGCGGACTTGCACCCACCGCTCTTCGACCCCTTGCCCATCTCAACGAACCCTGCAAAGCCCACACTTCAGTATCAATTTCACAATCTAAACCCGATCCCTTACCATCACAACTAACCCTATAAAACCCACAATTCAATGGCCTCAACTCTCACAACCTATATTCAACCCTTCACCCATCGCAACAAACCCTACAAGCCCACAATCCAATTCCCTAAATCACCACCGAAACCAGCCATTCAATCGAAAAACCCCAAATTGGTTTCGATCACCGCCACAATCCAACAAGGACATCCAAATATCAAATCTATCCAAGGAAATTACTGCAAGGAAAGGGGGGGAAAAAAGAAATAAGAAAACTCAAGACGACAAAAGAAAGATTGATCGGGAGAGAAAAACCTTTCCAACTTCGAAACCTCTTCCAGAACCAGCAAGTAGGAGCTGATTCTGTGGATGAATATATATACGAAAAAGAGAGAGAGAGAGAGAGAGAGAGAGAGAGAGGGTTCCTTAGGAGAGTGTTTTATGCTGCTTTTCAAGTCGATTCTGTTCTCTTCTGCTGTAGAGTCTCCATTGAAGTCTTTCTTTTCCTCGTATTTTGTAAATATTTTTTATTTTAAATAAAATTACTTTTAAACTATTAAATATTTTTCATTCAAATTATAAAATATCTTAAATATCTCTTAATAAAGTCCTATTATTAGTTAATTATTACCTAATTATTATTCTAATTCTGGCCCACGAAGGCGAATGTGTACGCGGCAAAAGCTTGCGGGGAACTGTCCCCGACTTGAATTCCCATTTATGCCCTCCTTATTATGTATGTTTGATTATAAAATAATAATATATTAAGTGTTTATCAGATGGGTTATATATTTCATGAATGTCTTTTATTAAGTTATTTTTGTTCTTTATCTATTTATTTTCTTAATTACTTAATTCATTCATGTGTTTGAATGGTAATTTAAATAAAATTTGACGATCAAATTATTAGAAAAAAGTATTGACAAAAATACTATTACATGAATGTAATATTTATAATTTTGAATATTCATTGGGGTAATTTTATTTTATAACAAAAGTTTTAAATTTTTAAACTTAAGTTTATATCCGCATAAATGCTTATATTCTGAAAACAGAAAAAAACAACCCTTTTTAACAATTTGTTACAAAGAATCAAGGCATCGATTTCCTTTATATTTGGATAGAAAAGCAAACTAAACATTCAATAAATTTATGTTATTGATTGAGAGGTAAACATAAAGGTTGCATCGTCCTTATCGTTAATTAAAAAAATATAAATTTAATATCACCATCATTATTAATTAAACTAGAGTGTCAAAGAAAATTCCCAAATAAATATATACATAGAGCACATCACTGATTTCACTTTCAAATTTGTCCTTCGAATTAGATGACTGTATTTCTCAAAAACTTTGTCCCCTTTGCAGAGGAGGCCATCCACTAATACATGAAATGGGAAGGTGTGGCTGTAGCCATGGGGCTGCTGTGGCAAGGAAGAGCCGTATCCATCCAACAAAAAGCTTCTTTGTGGGTGAGAAAAGTGAAGATGAGTAGAGCAAGAAAGGAATAAAAGGCCAACTTCCACTACCCTTCATCAGATTCCCCATTCCTTAATGCCCCTTTGTCATTAAAGATCATAAAAAGAACATTTACACTCAACTATTCGAGATAATGAGCATCTTATGACCATAAAAATATGCCCAAAAAGAAGTCAAATTATAAAAAAAAAAAAAAAGAAACTGATTATATTATAATAACACCTATATTAGGCACAAAAAGATTATGCTAAAATGGTTTTATGTTCGCATACTGAAAGATCAAAGAAAATAAAGAGAGGAATGGGGCAGGAATAAAGCCTGGAAAGACACCAACCAACCTGATTCACTGGAAATTTACTTGCAACAACAACAATTGGAAGCCTTCACCCCAACAATATCATCATTTCATTTCCAAAAAATGGGACGGGTACTGTTGAATTGGCAAGGGAAAGAGTCACGAGAAACAGAAGGAAGAATCATTTCCTCGGAGAGAGCTTCATTAAAGCAATGGCAATGAATAATTTTGCATTACAGCGCATTATTTTGCTATCAAAACCTTGCAAAAAGATCAATCTGGATTTACAGCCTTTCCATCTTGACCATGAGTCTGCCTGAAGTGAAAAACACCAGAAAGTCCTCGTCCCTTGGCAAGTTTCTCGAGTTCCTCAAGTTTCTGCTTAAGCACTTCCACCTCTCTTGCCACTTCTTCATCTCTCAGCCTCATTGCCTAAATAACCACAAAATAAGAGCAAAAACTTTCAAGGCACATATTAGACTATATTTAGCTGAAAATTAAACCAATAAAACATTCAATGCTCCATTTTTTGGCAAAATGATGATGGTATGCCCGAGTCGGAATATTATCAGTCTATCAGAGTTTATTACACAAGATTAATGCATAAAACTAAGTAACTTTGGAATGTCTATATCAACAACTGCAATTTAGAAGGTGGAACTAGAGAAACGGCATGTTCAATGGAGCATCTCTCATGTACTATATCTGATACCAATATCCCCTTTCAAAGAAAGGGTTCGACCGTTCGAGAACTTTAGGTTGTGTTCATCCTGCTTCCAAAAGCATCAAAATCTGCTCCTATTCTGTAGTTGGGAAAATGATCCACAGCATGAAAAATTCTATTAAAACGTGAGCATGTTAACTCAGTGTAAGACATGTTTGGAAACCCAAAAGCATTAACAAGATGATCCACCAATACGGAAATGGCTATTTCAGAATATGTTGTTTGTTGATTAGACCGAAAGCTTAATCAGGTCATCCAACAGTCATTAGTGATTGAAAAGTCTTGCACTTTTAATCTAACCAAGCGTGGGAAATCCAAGAATAAGCACAAAGTCCAACTAACATAGCCAGGAAAAACTAAAACAAAAAAAAAAAAGTCCAGGCAAGAATCAAGACTTGGTTTGGTATAACAATAAATTTCTATAATTTGATTGACCGTGCATTAAAACAATATCAGTATATTATATGTGTACACAACCAGAAAGAGCTTATAAATATTTTGAAGAAAAAAGAATGACTTATAACAAAAATACGCAAAATGGTAATAAAAATTGATAATGGAAAGTAGCACGGGGCATCACCCATTGCCCAAATAGGTACCTAGGTTGCCTAAAAAGAACATGAACATAATTATGGTATCATAAGATGATGAGAATACTGATATATTACCTCCAACTCTTTCTTTCGTATTTCCTCCTTTTTTGCCTCTGATCTAGAACTTCTTTGCACCTCAAAAATAAGAGCAGCTCCTGCAACCTATATATACATTTAAGCCTGTAAGTAGTGGTCAATAATCTATCATACAGTAGGATTAAAATGCTGATTGGGAGAAAATGCTCTGGTCAGTGGTATGAAGCAACAAGTCATAATACAAATGCGAGATTAGGGCCAAGCCATCCACCTCCTGTGAAATGCAACACATGTAAGAACAGTCTAGATTCAGCTGTCACAAGTGTCAATACAAGAGGTATTTTTATTGCTTCAAGTTACAACAATCTAGCAACCTTGGTAGTTTGTGGAAAAATTGCTGACAGGACCTGATGAGCTAATCCCATAGCAAGATATATTTGCAACAGCTGCTGAAGTGACTCTTCTTTTGATAATGATATATATATATATATATATATATCAAGAAGTTCATAATTGCTCCTTGTGGGTGTTAGGCTCTCTGATGATTAGCTAACTGAACACAAAGGCATCCTTGCACTCAATAGATGACGTGCCATCCTAAGCCACCAAACCACCAGACCCGTTATGTGTTCCTAAAGTTCATCTGATGAGCTAACCCCATAGCATGATGTACGTGTACCTAATGCTCAACCAAATGTGTCCCTTTTAACAAAGTTACAATTCCTTGAACAATCTAAGGACAGTGGTGTCTATTGTAAGATTTTGCAGGCTCATCTGAAAATCAATCACAATAAAACAACAGCATGAATCTATATCCATTAATCCTTCCAACTTGTTATTAAAACAACAGCATGAATCTATATCCATTAATCCTTCCAACTTGTTATTAAATAGATGTTTTCATGTGAAAAAAAATATCATTATTTGGATAAAATAAATTATGTACTATTTAGTATATAAAGAAACAGAGATATGGTCACAAATTTCATGTATATGGTACATATAAATTCTCTAAATTCCTGCACATATTCCTTTGGCCTCTAAACTCTATGGGCACATTTGGTCCAACAATATGGTACTTCCTATCGTGGCTGTCACAATGGGTATAAAGGTGTATCCAAGTCTTGCTAGTAGGCCAAATTCACAATTATAAGAATAATTAGAGGACATTCTTGGCTTTATATCATCTGGTTTGGTGCAACCAAGCAGGCTGACACAGAGACCCATAGAACATCATGTCATATGTTGTAAACCAACAACAATGATGAGTAGAACATATTGGCAGTTTGGCACATAGCAATAACACTTGACGACTTTATCTAACCAAATTATTACCTGTTTTATTATCATTATCTTGTTTTGATATTTACCCAGATATTTATTGTGATTCAATAAACACACTGCATTTGCTCAGGTATGTTCTTAACAGAAACTGTTTTGTTTCTAAATTGTTCAGATACAATGTTGAAGCTCTTTATGGGCACAAAGTAGTGAAATATTTGAAGCAGATAATAGTTGAACAAAATAAATATTGTTGTATACTGTCAGGTAAGGTAATAAATTTGGTGAACGGTGTTAGTTATCACGAATTCTGTCATAAAACCCTCAAAATGTTATGTCGAAAGTCATAACTTTTGTGATTTTCTTATCAAAAACTTGCAGACATTTCAGTTAATAAGTTTGCTCAGTGTATAATGAGCTGAGTCTACTGCTTTACAACCTAGAAGCTTTTACAGAGAGTTGCAAAATTTACCACTTTTAATAATGGTGATTTAGCTAAGAAAACTTGAGCCTAAACAAACAAATAAAGTGTCCAACCACATAGTAACACAACATATCACACTAACAACTGGTGAGAAACCACATGAGAACTCTTTGAAAATCTACCATTGTATGAGGATTAATTCTAAACAGGCCATATAATTTCCTAGACTGCATTACTTTTAAACTGTTCAGTCCCCATACTCACTCTAATTTTCAAAGGGGTGGCAACTGGGGTCAAAATAATCAGACCAATAACCAAAAACTGAAAGTGGGCAAGTCAATAAATTATTAAGTACACAACTAGCAGTGTGATTTTCATGTAGAGTATGAGGAATGAGAGAACAATTAGGACTTGCAAAATAATTGCAAAATGCATGTAATCACTGAAGTATGTGGAATCACAGACAGGGAAGTTGATGAAGAAATCACCATATAGTCAGGAATACACAACGTATCAGCAGTTCTGTGACCATGTACCTAAAAGTTAATGAGCAATTACTCTTTATGCAGCATGTGCTGCTACAGCTGCATGAGGGTATAGCATAGGGTCTTCCATGTTCATTTTGCACAAGAATGCCTCCACACATGCATGGTTTTCCTATTATTACTTAGTTGTACTTAATCTCCTTGAGAACATAAAATCTGTAATGACTTAGGAAATCTGGTGAAGATTCACAGTTCACACACATACTGACCTAGAGAATAGTGAAAGGAAGTAACATGAAAATACAGATTACCGAGAAGACAAACAGTTCCCCAATAAGGTCCACGGCAGCTTGAACAGCTTTCTCCTCATTTAGGGGGCGAATCTCAGCATCAGTTGCATGGCCATAGATGCGTCTTTGTGTTGTTGTTGTGATCCGATGGTTTGCCTGGAGTACTAAGCGTAAACAGACAAGCATTCTTAGTTTCTTATATACAGTCAAGGACATAAAGTACATTACCAGACTAACAAACAGCTAGGCCAAAAGCTACTATAAGGAATTTATATCTAATATAGAAATTTTTAGCATCTGAAACAATTATAAAAATTAAACAACAATCTAATTAACAAACAAAAAATAGAAAGTAAACATCAATTATGCAATGAAGGAACAATAGAAATAAAAATCCACTTTTGAATCCTACAAAAACAGCAATTCTGCTTTTGTTGATCTCACGTGGAACATCAAGACACTATTTGTACTCGGAGACAATATTTATGGGTTTCCAATTTCATAAGTTGAAGTGTATAAACAGCCAGAAGTGTAGAAGACACTCATTGTTCTAACTTAGCATACTCTCAAAAAGGAAGAACTTTTCTTTGCTTCTGCCACGCTTTTTGGACCTTTCGAGAAGATATGTGAATTCCTAGTATCATTCCTTATTCTTTTTATGTCTGCCCCCCACCCAAACTTCTTCCTTCATTCTTTCCATCCCAACAGGTTGTTGACCTCTCATGATAGGACGCAGCCAGACCCCCACCCCGCATCAATTAAAAAGAAAAATAGAAAGGGAAATAACTTCATCTTGCATAATTTTTTTTATTCACAAAAAGATACAAAAGGAATAGCTTCACTTTTCAATTTCTGACAAAAGAAACAAAAACAAAAGGTCAAAAACAGAAAAAAAAAGAAAGAAAGAAAGAAAAAGGTCATCTGCAAGAATGAAAAGGCTGGTAATCAACGACATACTATGTTGCACGGAAACACCTTATAGGAGCCGTTTTTCTATTTCCAAAATGTTTCCTAAATGTTTCTTATTCTCGTTTCAAGCCCTATTTATGCCTATTTTTTTTTTAAAATGTTCGTTTCCACGTTTCCGTTTCCAATAGGAAACGTTTCCCATTTGTGTGCAACTTAGACGACATATAAGCCTATCCGGAACGATAATTCCACTTCTGGGTCAAGCTTGCCATTGCAAGTTGATCAGAAGTTCCATTTCAAATTAATGGAATTTGGTTGGATGAAAAGAGTCATGTCGATAAAACCCTAAATTTCAATTTATACAATTTTGCAACATTACCTTGTTCTTTGATCAATTACAATAATTTTAGAGCCAATAGCATCCTAATATTGCATTTCCATTTCCTCCAAAAGATTTATGTGTGTGTGTGTGTATTTCTATGATTTCCTTTACGAAAAGAAAGAACCAATTTCAGATTCTCAAGTGCCCAAGGCTCCGAAACCCTACATAAGCGTCAAAGAGGAAACAGAAAATCGAATAGCAAAATGGGATGCAAATATAACCGTAATCATGAAAGGACTTCAATGAATCAAGAACATTAACAAGTTACAACTCAACGAAACTCGATCGTATTCACAAGCAGAATCATTGAAATACAAATACGAGATTTAGCCAAAGAATACCTGGGCGAATTTGATAATTAACTGGCGAAACTTGGGGTGCAAGCCAGCCTCCTTCTTGACGCGATGGGCAATGGGTTTGCTGAGAGTTTTCAGTGCCAGCGTCCCGAGCTTCAACAGTGGGAGGACCATTACTTACTCCTCTAACGTCGAATTTCAAGGCTGTTTTCTGATCCGTAAATCCTTTGATTCTTGAAGGAAACGTTGAATTTCTGATCTCGGGTTGTGTTTGATCCTTGAAATGTAGGGCACCAGTTCGGACTCAAACTCTACGAAACAAAATCGAGGATGATGAGCGCCCGCAGAGTTGCTTGAAGAAGAAGGAAAACGCGAGCAATGGAGATGGGAGAGACAACAACGCATGGATGAATTGAGTATTCATTTGTGTGTTAATTTTCATATTTTTAGGCTTCTCGCTCTCTCAGATTGGTTGACTTTCAGAGGTCCCCGGAGAAAGGGCAAAACAACTTTTGGTGGTGTTTGGGCACAGAGGCACTTTATCCTTATCTGGATTAGTATATACCCGTTTATGCGGCACTGTAAGCCATCCGAATGCGAATAGGATAATATTTTATGGTTCTATTTGTATGACCGAATTAGTGAGAAATACCGCCACGTCATTGATCCTCGACGTTTGCTGGAACAGCACAGAATAACCCCATCAATGGATAGAAACTGGCCATGTCATTGATCCACGCCTGCGCATCCATGAACCACCTCCGTCGATAACAAGGAACTAAACTAGCTTAATCAACGGCCACGATCCATCTCCTGTCCCGCCAAAAATTTCGAATCGCCCTTATAAATAATCCCCCTCCAAACTTCGCATACCCCAAGCCTTCTCCATCCACAAGTTCTCAAGTTCAGATTTCCTTAGATTATCAAATTCTAGCTTCCCGATGGCTCGGACCAAGCAGACGGCGAGGAAGTCTACCGGCGGCAAGGCGCCGAGGAAGCAGCTGGCCACGAAGGCCGCGAGGAAGTCGGCTCCGGCAACCGGCGGCGTGAAGAAGCCGCACAGGTTCCGCCCGGGGACGGTGGCGCTGAGGGAGATCAGGAAGTATCAGAAGAGCACGGAGCTATTGATTCGGAAGTTGCCGTTCCAGAGGCTGGTGAGAGAGATCGCTCAGGATTTTAAGACTGATCTTCGCTTCCAGAGTTCGGCTGTCGCTGCGCTTCAAGAGGCCGCTGAGGCCTACCTTGTTGGACTCTTTGAAGACACCAATCTCTGCGCAATTCACGCCAAACGTGTCACCATCATGCCTAAGGATATACAGCTCGCTCGCCGTATTAGGGGTGAGCGTGCTTAATGTTGATGGTGCTAGTTTTGATGTATAGGCTGTGTTTAAGATCCGAGCCTGGTGCTTAGGTTTTTCAATGGTGTCTACTGGCTGTAGCGAATATCTTTCTAATGAATATTTAATTATGGCTTGCTATTCTGAAAATGAATATTAATATCTTGCTTTGTTGGTTTGTTTAAAAATTAATTGTGAACCTTCATTTCAACATGAGTTGTTCATATTAGTGACCTAACTTCAAAATCAATTGGGCATGGATGTCTTGATGGAGGCGTTTCATTTGCTCACTGGGTCTGTGAATTGTTTGCATAAACGTGTATTGGGGACGGAAAAGAATTGCCCAAATAATTGACAAGTTAAT
This sequence comes from Diospyros kaki, assembly GCA_036245055.1. Classification (NCBI taxonomy): domain Eukaryota; kingdom Viridiplantae; phylum Streptophyta; class Magnoliopsida; order Ericales; family Ebenaceae; genus Diospyros; species Diospyros kaki. The sequence continues at coordinate 3,823,692 of BSEG01000005.1, read as the reverse complement.
GGTTTTGCTGGAGCTAAGCTGTAACTGCCTTTTATGAGATTTTGGGGGTGTAAAAGTTAAATGTTTGGAAACCTAGTTTGGCCATGTCAACCACAATTGAATAGAATATTCATTTGTTTTAATAAATAGCAAAAGTGGTCTCCCCGAATCGTATGCCCCTAACAGAAAGCCCTGCTAAATCGGCTTGAGTCTTGCGGAGCCACTAATTTTCTCTTCTAGTTTGTCATTATTCTATGTAATTTTATCTTCCTTCTTTGTTGTTCCTGGTCATTGTCTTTTATGCCCATGTAGATACTCTTTCATGGAAACAACTTTATCCGTGTTGAATTGAATACATTGCAGTTGTCCATCCAATCAATTCTCCAAGAGTTCCCTATGGCAGGAATTGTGTACCTCAAGACTGATAAGTTCGAAGTCAAGCTTGAGGGCATTACCTTCAAATTAAGTGAGTTTGAGCCTTTATGCACAATGGGCTTGCTGTTTCCAAGGGGGAAGGTTCAGCCACATCCACCTGTTGTTGGCGTCAATGTTCTTCGCCATCCCCGCAAGCCAGAGCTTGCCTTGTTGCTCCTATCCTTTGGGATAGGTTGTGTGATCCTAAAGTTGTATTTTCAAGAAGACTTACCTGATCCAATCCGCAATTTTTTTCAAGATGAGAGAATTTCTTTTGCTGGTTTTGGAATTCCTGAGAAGAAAGATTTGTTCCCGTTTGATAAACTTGGATTGAAAGACAGCAAAATTGATGTTGGTTTCTTGGCAGCCAAGCTTCTTAATGACCCCAAACTGAAGAAGTCTGAGTTAGTAGATTTGGCTCGAAGAGTCCTTGGGATCAAGACAATGGTGGGACTCGCAGAGACTCGGTCTTTTTCAAGAAACAAGCAAATCAAGTCTGCAATTTGCGAAGTTTTCCTTTCCAGTGTGATTGCCATGGCGCTGCTGGATCCAACAAACAACATAAAAGTTCTAAATTGTGCCAAGAAAAGCTTGTTTGCAAAGAATTTGGATCAACATTCATTGACCGTGGAAGGATGGACCAAAATGCTTACAAGGAACAAAGAGAATAATGATCATCAAGCTAGACTGTGTGACGATGACTTCCATGTCAAGGCCAAAGGCGAAGAAGACGCTCCAGGTGATGATTCAGGTAAAGCAGCAATTAAGCCTCCGAAAGGGATCTTGAAATGTGCATCTTCAGGTTCTAATGCTCGGGCTTGTTATCCACTAGAGGCAGCGGGACAAAGTGGTCAACATCTAAGAAGGGCCAACTCCAAGGGATACAACGTGTCTTTCAAGGAAAAATAACAACGCTATGCATATAAGTTAGTTTCATATGAAGTGTCTCAATACATTCTCCTCTTTTGCACATATTTGGGGGCTGGATGTAGGTGTATTATGTTATGAATTAAATCTGAAAAACATGGGAGATGATCATTTGCGGCCCTCTCAGAATCAACAGAAAGAACTGTCCCACCTAGGAGGATATGTGGCTTAGGGCACTGAAAGGATGACCAGGGTGACTTATCCTTGTTTCGTGCCAAAATTTCCTATTGATTCATGCAGTTTATCTATGATAGTCAAAAAATGATTGTTTTAACTTCTCTGCCAGCTGTTCTTTGAAACATTTGATGTGCTCATGTCATTTGTTTAGAAACAGAAGTTCTATTATGATAAATAACTAGGAAGCAGTGACCCCTCAACTTGCAGGCCTTTCGATGTAAAGCTCTTTTTTCTGCAGAGTTTGGTGCATATGACACAATCTGATGATGGTTTTTGGGACCGACCACCACGTGCCATCTCTGCGACTGGACCTCGGGAATGGAACCTCGGACTTGGGGATGTCGGACCTCGGGTGTAGAACCTGCAAGACAATAGAGGGCCGGGGCTTGGATCCCCCGGGGTGGACTCCGACGCTCAAATCAATAGAGTAAATGCAAGTAGTAGTAAATGAGAGAGCTGTAGAGCTTTTTATACCTGATGAGGACCGGCCCGAATCTTTTGAACTCCTCACAAGATTGTTGACTTGCCACGTGCCAGCCTCTCGGGTAATCCATGTGGCGAGCGAGGCCACTAGCGCGTAGGGGTATTCTTGTAATTTTTGGTAGTGCCACATCACTTGCCCCCCACTCCTTGAGCTGAGCTGAGAATCATGCTGGGTCGAGGAGTAACTTAATTTCTGAGGTTATTTGACTGTAGATTTTTCCCAATGTACATAAAAGTATTTTTAGCTCGACAAATGATGATGATAATCTGTGAGACCAACCACCATGCACCGCCTCGACAAATAGACCTTGGGAGTGGAAGCTTCGGACTTGGTATTCCCGGCCTCGGATCTGTAGCCTGCACTTCGGACTTGGTTATGCCTAGCGTTGTTTGTGGGGATGTAGCTTGTAAGATAATGGAGCAACAGGGCTGGTCAGGTTGGGATTCCCCAGTCAGGTTGGGATTCTCTAGTCTGGCTGGGCAAACTGGGATTCCTTGGTCTGGCTGGTCAGGTTGGGATTTCCCCTAGTCAGGCTGGGATCCCTTGGTCTGACTGATCAGGTTGGGATTTTCCCTGGTCAGGTTAAGATCCTTTGGTTTGGCTGATCAGGTTGGGATTTCCCCTGGTCAGGTTAGGATTTCCCCTGGTCAGGCTAGGATCCCTTGGTCTAGTTGATCAGGTTGGGATATCCTCTGGTCAGGTTGAGATTTCCCCTAGTCAGGCTGGGATCCCTTGATCTGGCTGATCAGGTTGGGATTTCCCCTGGTCAGGCTGGGATCCCTTGATCTGGCTGATCAGGTTGGGATTTCCCTTGGTCAGGTTAGGATTTCCACTGGTCAGGTTGGGATTTCCCCTGGTTAGGCTGGGATCCCTTGATCTGACTGATCAGGTTGGGATTTTCCCTGGTCAAGCTGGGATCCCTTGATCTGGCTGATCAGGCTGGGATTTCTCCTGGTCAGGTTAAGATCCTTTGGTCTGGCTGATCAGGTTGGGATTTCCCCTGGTTAGGTTGGGATTTCCCCTGGTTAGGTTAGGATTTCCCCTGGTTAGGTTAGGATTTCCCCTGGTCTAGTTGATCAGGTTGGGATATCCTCTGGTCAGGTTGAGATTTCCCCTGGTCAGGCTGGGATCCCTTGATCTGGCTGATCAGGTTGGGATTTCCCCTGGTCAGGTTAGGATTTCCCCTGGTCAGGTTGGGATTTCCCCTGGTCAGGCTGGGATCCCTTGATCTGGCTGATCAGGTTGGGATTTTCCCTGGTCAAGCTGGGATCCCTTGATCTGGCTGATCAGGCTGGGATTTCTCCTAGTCAGGTTGGGATCCCTTGGTTTGGCTGATCAGGCTGGGATTTCCCCTAGTCAAGCTAGGATCCCTTGGGCTCTTGACCCTTGAATTTCAGTCACTCCCACACAAAAGAGGGTGTTGGGCTCTAAATTTTTTCGGCCATTAGTCCACATTCAGCTAATGGACAGCCTAGGGCATTTGACCCTTGGATTTTTGCCATTCCCACGTGAAGGAGGGTGTTGGGCTTTGAATTTTTTTCAGCCATTAGTCCACCTTTGGCTTGTGGATGGCCTAGGCCACTTGACCCTTGGATTGTTGTCACTCCCACGTGAAGGAGGGTGTTGAGTTTCTTCATGCCATTAGTCCATCTTCGACTTGTGGACGGCCTAGGGCTCGTGACCCTTGGATTTTAGCCTCCCTCGCGGAGAAGGGTGTTGTGCTAGAGTTTTTCCTTGGCCATTAGTCCACCTTTGGGGACGGCCTAGGGCACTTGACCCTTGGATTTTAGCCACTCCCACGCAGAGGAGGGTGTTAGGCTAGAGTTTTTCCTTGGCCATTAGTCCACCTTTGGGGGACAACCTAGGGCTCGTGACCCTTGGATGAATTTCTCCATGGCTCTTAGTCCACCTTTGGGGACGGCCTAGGGCTCGTGACCCTTGGATAAGTTTTTTTCATGGCGCTTAGTCCACCTTTGGGGACGGCCTAGGGCTCGTGACCCTTGGATAAGTTTTTTCCGTGGCCATTAGTCCACCTTTGGGGACGCCCTAGGACTCGTTACCCTTGGATTTTAGCCACTCCCACGCGAAGAAGGGTGTTAGGCTAGAGTTTTTCCTTGGCTATTAGTCCACCTTTGGGGGACAGCCTAGGGCTCGTGACCCTTGGATGAATTTCTCCGTGGCCATTAGTCCACCTTTGGGGACGACCTAGGGTTCGTGACCCTTGGATGAGTTTTTTGGCGTTAATCCCCCAGGAGAACTTTGACGCTCAAGTCAGTAGAAGAATATGCCCAAAATGGAAAGTGAACCAGTAGTCAGATGATCCATACCTGTAGAAGTTGACCTCTATTTAAAGATGACATAGAGCATACTCTGAAGAGATAAGATAAACCTCTGAACCAGACGTTGGAGAGAATCTCGGTTGACCGAGTCAACCTCGTTCAAAATCAAATATGAGATGAAGGATGAAGATCTAGGTGACACGTGGCGCTTCCTGAGACAGGCACGTGGCGACACCATACTGAAAGTCTCCGAGGGTAGTATAGTAATTTTGCCCTTAGTAAAATATCCCCTCATCACTTGACCGAGCTCCGATGTGACTACTGCAAATCTCTTCGTGGATCTCCTTTAGGATGTAGTCGGCCTCAACGGGCCCAACGCATTTCAGCAGCGGCTGAGTGAAGGATTTCTTATAAAGGTCTGATCCGACCAATAGAAACTTGGTAGCCTGGCGCTTGAGTTTCCAACTTTCTTGTTCCTCCTCTAGTAGCCATCCCTTGGTCAGATGTGCTACGATGGGATCCATCCAACTTTCTACCCCTTCCATGCAAAGCTGTTCTGCTTCTATCTCTATGTTCCTCTGGGGCAACGACTCCATGTAGACAGCTCGAGAATTCCTGGGGAAGGAGAAGCAGCTATCCTCGAGAGAGCATCTGCCACTGCATTATGTGCACGTGGGATATGATTGATTTTCACTGCTCGAAACCGCGCCATAAGGTCCTTGGCTATCGCCAAGTATTGTGCCATGGCGTCATCTCGGGCCTCGAACTCCCCTGTGACCTGCTGCACAATTAAATTCGAGTCAGAATATACCTCCAGATCCCTGACTCCCATCTCTTCGAGGAGCCATGTAGTTAGTTATGGTGAGGAGCAGAAGTCGTTTGACACTTGTGGAAAGACCGAGGTCCGAGGTAAGGAGTGGAAGTCCAAAGCGCGAGGTAAGGAAAGAAGAGGCTGGCGAGTCTGGACGTCGGCCCCACGGTGGGCGCCAAATGATGATGGTTTTTGGGACCGACCACCACGTGCCACCTCTGCGACTGGACCTCGGGAATGGAACCTCGGACTTGGGGATGTCGGACCTCGGGTGTAGAACCTGCAAGACAATAGAGGGCCGGGGCTTGGATCCCCCGGGGTGAACTCCGACGCTCAAATCAGTAGAGTAAATGCAAGTAGTAGTAAATGAGAGAGCTGTAGAGCTTTTTATACCTGATGAGGACCGGCCCGGATCTTTTGAACTCCTCACAAGATTGTTGACTTGCCACGTGCCAGCCTCTCGGGTAATCCATGTGGCGAGCGAGGCCACTAGCGCGTAGGAGTATTCTTGTAATTTTTGGTAGTGCCACATCACAATCATCAATAGATCCCTTATGAGGCAACAGATTACCAAATTTTCCTTCCTTTTAATTTTTATAAAGGCTACAGAGATTACCAAATGACTGGGTTTTAATGAAATGGTGGTCAACTAGTATGTGCATTCTACAGAGAGCTCTGTAACATAAAGACTTTGAGTTCTCAATAGTTTAATTGGAGAAACTGGTTTCATTGTAATTAAATGTGGTTGCAGGTGTTGAAAATCCTTAAAATTCTGGAAGGTCCTGGCTCTAAAAGATACTAGAACTCAAGTGAGAGATTACCTGATCTGGGTGCAGAGATAACTTGTTCAGTCTACATTAGGTTGTAGGCTATCATCGAGTTGGTAACTTCAATTTGTTAATCTCTGAGCTTAAATGTGTCAGTAGCATGAGCTCTTTTGACTCTGGGCTTTCTTGTTGGGTCATGGATAGCGAACAACCCAAACATCTTCCAAAATGAGTTGATCTATGTCCTTCAAATTTGGAAGCCGTTTGAGTCTGTTTCATCCTGGGTTTTTTTTTTTTTCTTGTTTTATTCAATAAGCAAGGCCCTTCATACACGGTAACTAACTAGTATGCATTGCCAGATAGCAGTATAGCTCCCAAATGTGTTTAGTGCAAGGGCTGGTGATTTTGGGTCACTGGGACTATGGGAGAAGCAATCTGTTGACCTTTTGAGTACCTTACTATCTAGGTTTCTGAGCTTAGATCACAGTTCTATGATGCTCAATTGTCCAAACTAGATGAACGATACAATTATGTAAAATCATATTATCTACTTTAACTGTTGTTGTGGTTTGTGGCCTAGAGGGATGAACTTTATACTGGGAAAAGGTACCTCCCTGCTTCAAAACTGTACATAAACCTGGCAATAGGAGTCATGTCCCTGCCTAAACTGGAGAATGACTTGCATCATTGCATCTTCTAGGGGGAAACTTGGCTGGAGATACTTCGGAGTATAAACTAGATTAACGTGAAATGGAACTATGTAAAACACAAAAGGCAACTTATGCTTCTATTAGAGCTAGTTGAAAAGCTACACAAGAATATCACATGCCTCACTCTTGTTAGATGAAATCGGTTAAATAACTTTTGACTCTCGAACAATCTGTTGCTCTATTTTCTATAAAGCCATCTTATGACTTAATTGAAAAGAGTTTATTACAATTTTATTGTAAGATTGCAACTACAATCTCTTATGAATTCATTAGTTTTCTTTCTAGATCAAAAGTGGGAAATAATTGACAAGTTTGGGTAAAATTGATAAAATTATTTCTTAACAAATAGAAAGGTGTTGTTTATGTTGTGAAAATAGTCTTTTTATAAAAAAAAATATAGAAAGTCGAGAATGAAGTTGGGTACAACACTGACAATTTTCCAACCACCAAAAAACTTGAGGCTTCTAGCTTGAAATGGAGAAAAAGAACCTCCCCAATCCTCAGCTTAAATTGGGTGAAGGAGGCAAATAAAGGACACAATATGTATAGTTATAGAAGCACATTTCAATTTTGAGTGGATGGAGAAGGACAACATTGTGACTGGGAATTGGATGATTGATGGGCTTTTAAGGCTAATTTATGTACCCTGTCATTGCCATGTGGGATGAGCATAGTACTTCCATTTCCCTACACTCCAATTTTGATTTGAAAACTTGCAATCTTAATTTAATATTGATTGTATGTGCATGGGAATGGAAATGGAAAGGACACCAAAACCCACAAAATTCTCACTACTTTTGGAATGAGGCATGGGCCTGATGCCTTAGCTTTCAACACATATTATATACTTATGGAGTAAAGTTGGAATCTTGAAATAAATACTTTGCCATATTTTATATATGTATTATTGCCATGAGGTGGCTAAATAATTTCCCCATCACTTTATTGTAGAGGTACAAGCTTCGGGTCTGTCTGATGTTATTATTATTTTTAGTTTTTTAGTTTAAAAACAAAGAAAGCAAACATATTGAAAACTGACCACTGGATCACTTTGCCCTTGACTAACATCAAGCATTAGACATAGTAGAACTTGTGTATCAATTACACTTAATAAGATTAATAAAGCTTGAGACAGCAAGCAATGATGATTTTCTCCCATAAAATCCCACAAAAATGTCAACATGCTTGACCATCAACAAGGAAAGAAAAGAAAATACTTGATTGTTCATCAACATTAATTAATGTTATCACTCTTATAAAAATGTACTTTGGTCAGGGAAGTGAATGATTTGATGGTTTCAAAAAGAGTGAAACTGATTAAAGATTTCTTCTAACATTTGTTTATATATTCTCAATGTTAGTAAAAATATAAATATAATCTGGTAATATAATTTTTTTTTATATTTTTTATTTTGATTGTGATGCTCGAAGTATACCCTATTATAAAGTTGTAGACGATTTAAGATTTACGTAGATTTATAAATTATAAATGAATATACAAGTATTTTCTAATGATTAATGGGGTTGTAGTAATGAAAAAGTTAGAAGACATTTTTATTGCTCTAATTAAATCTATTGATGATTTCGATTTACTTGAGATTAAAATTTTGTAAATGGGATAACTTAAATCACTAGTGAGAGTAATTCACTACACTCATTGACAATTGTCGATTAAAGAAAAATACATTTAATATTTAGAAATGCAGAAAAAATTAAGATAAAAGTGCATTGAATAATTTAAAGGGAGGGGAGTGCGTGAAAGAGGTAGGACCATCACCATTACTGTACTAGGATGAGAGAAAGTGTTACTCATCGCTCCAAAATAGATTTAAATATTATTATATTATTAAATAATTGTGATACTTTATTAAAATAGATAGTTAAAATTATTGATCAACTAATAAAAATAATACGAATAATTATATTTTAATTTTTTTAACATAAATTATCGAGACTAAAATAAGAAAATATGTGATGTTTTTCTTATAATATTGATAAAAATATTTTTAAATCACAAAAAAGAAACTCCTAACAAACTATTCAAATTATGAGAGCAATTTACACTTTTATTTTGTGATTTTGCCTTGTCGATCGGCCGGCGTGTCTGTGACCCTCCGGAAGGGCGAGTGGGTCAAAAGGTGTCCAAAAGGAAATAAATGCATGGACCGATCAGTGGCCAATCGGGCACTGAGCGATGACCCGTTTTGTCCGGGTTATAAGCCCATGCCCTACAAAAGCCAAACTGGCCTATCTGTCTTCTGTTGGGTTCTTTCCCATTAATGGACTTTGACAAAGACTTGCCCCGACTGCGCGAGGTCTGTCCGGACCTTGCGTAAATTGACTTAAATGCCCCTCTGCTTAGGCCATCAAACGGTACTTGACAAAAGAAGGCTGTCAAAAGGGTAAGGTAGGGTACAAAAGCATCAAATTCTTTTACTCCAGAAAAATATATAACTTATCTATTAAGATAGTGTTGATTAATAAAAATATAAATTAAATAAAAATAAAATATAAAAATATATTTATTGAATTTATCTTATAATTTTTTTAAAAAAATTTTGTAATTTTTTATCTGTCATTTTTCATATATGTTATCTCTCTCTTTCTCAAAAAAAACATATATTAAATCTTACAGATAAAAAAAAATTACACATATTTTTCAGTACATGTCAAAAAATTTAATAAATAATTTGATAAAAATCTTATAATATTTTTCAACCTTATTTTGATTATTTTATATTTTAATTCGAAAAGTATATTAATCTTATTTTAATTAATCTTATCTTACTCATTTTAACAAACACTACTTAAAAGAAAAATTTATTAAAATAAATTATAACTATAAAAATATTATTATTACATTATTTTGATGATATTTAAGTAAAAGTATTGTCTTTTTCATATCCTCACTTTACTTTTAATCTTATTATTACTTGTACTTTTCCATTAATGTCAAATACGTTCACATATACTTTGTCTTGTTTTTTTCAATCAATCGATATTGATTTAAATATTAAAGGATTTTTTTAAAACTTGCCAAACTTTTTGTTGTAGCTGCAAGTTCTTTATTTATTGATAATTCTTTATTATTAGTGATATATGTTTTCATATAATTGTTGATAACTTATGTCTATAGAGAGGATAAATTTCGAGTTTTGACTTACAATTTACCTGTTCGTTCATTTAAATCAAGGGTGTGGAGAGCTATAAGTTTTAGAAAATGTGAGATGGTTCTGATTGAAAACTGTGCATTGATCAAAGACTCTTTAAATTTTTTATGCTAAAAAAAATAAAGATACCCAATATGATTATAAATACATTAAACTAATTTAGATCATTCATTTAATTGACCTCTAAACATAATATTCTAATAATCTCATTGGTGTAAAATACATTTTTCTCTATACAAATAATTTTAAATAATGACATATATAATAGTTGTTTTATGCAAATCATTCATTTTATTAATAATTCTAGGAAGAAAAAATATATACTAAATTATGAATATAAAGGTTTAAATTGAATCTAAATACATAATGATAAATTAGAGTGAGTAAGTGAAATATGTTACTTGGGGAGCATGCATATTGCAAGATCATGAGTTCTATTATGTCTCTTAGAAGAATTGTATAATCGTTTTTGTAAGATCATAAGTTTTATTACGTTTTTTAGAAGAATTGTATATCATTTTTGTATATCTTAAAAGACTTGCATTTTGTTTTAACTCGTGATAAATTTGTCTGAATATTTAAGTCGAGTCAAAATAGTTCGTGAGTTGTATGGAAGTGGGATGATCATTGCCAAAAATTCTTTATAATTGAGACCTTTAAGTTTTGAACATTATAAAAAAAAGAAGAAAATATATCATTCCCCGTTTCAGAGCATTCACCTATTGACAAAAATATATATATACACATGTAGATAAGCGTGTCATTTTCATGCTATGATTTTTTAAATTAATATTTAATATAATAGTGATATCATATCATTTTATTTACATGATAAATGACTCATTAGAATTATATTATGTATCTATCATCTTAATATGTGGAAGTTGATAAAGATACAAATAATAATTAGAAAATTTAGTGAATTTTTAAACTTAGGTGACATCAAATTTTGATTGAGTTTAAACATTAAAATTAATTAATAAAGTTTGAAAATTCACTTTTCCCAACTTTATTCTAAGAATAAATTATATTATAATTTTAAATTAATCAAAATCACTAAAATAACACGATATTAAATTACATAAATGATCACTGAACTTTACATTAAGATACAAAAAAATCATTGAACTTTAATTTATAAACAAAAGATTACTAAATTTTAACTTAATATATAATTACATAATTATAGTCAATTGTCATTGAAAGAGACTAACGAAATGCTGAAGTTTTTATATTTTATTGTAAATGTCAATAATTTTTTTATATTTTAATGTAAAATTCAGTGATATTTTGTATTTTTATTCAAATTTTAGTGACTATTTATGTTATTTATCTTTTTACGTTGTTAGTTATGTTAATATTTTGATATTTTTTAATAATAATTGATTATAATTATATAATTATATATTAAATTAAAATTTAATGTGTTTTTAACTATAAATTAAAATTTAATAATTTTTATATATTAATATAAAATTTAGTCACTATTTATATAATTTTAAGCCATAGCAGCGTTACATTGAATATTTTCTCCCCATTCGGGGTAAATCATACCAAATGTCACAAAATTTTGGTGTCTTTTTCAGTTTGGTCACTAAACTTTAATTCCTTGTAAAGTGGTCACAAAATTTTAAAATGTTTTGCAATGTGGTCACTAAAATAATTTTTTGATGGTTCTTAGTCAAAATTGCTGACGTGGCGATGATGTGACGCTGACGTGGCGATGATGTGACCATTGCCACATCAGGAATTTTGACAAAAAAATTATTTAAGAATTACTTTAGTGATCATATTATAAAATATTTTAAAGTTTTGTGATCATTTTATAAGGAATTGAAGTTTAGTGATCAAATTAAAAAAGAGACAAAAAAAAATTTTGTGACCCTTAGTATAATTTAAACCCCCCCCCCCCATTCGCTCGCTCTACAGCCTCTACAGACACGTACTCGATACATTTAAGCGTACAGATTCTCTCTCTCCTCTCTCGTCTCCCCGTGCCAAGTAGCAGCAGCAGCAGCAACAAAGCACCTGTTTCCTCCGCCCAGGAATCGCTGCTGCTGCTTGCAGGTACAAAACCCTGCAACTTTAACAGCTTAATTCCAAGCGCACACAGACGCTACTCTCTCTCTCTCTCTCTCTCTCTCTCTCTCTAGTTATATATATGTATGTGTATGTGTGCATCTATATCTCAATTTCGTTATATACTAGAGTTCATAGCTCATTGAGCTCACATAGTCGCTCCATTTCCGTCCAATTCCGCCTCTGCTTCGCGTTCTAAGGCCGTTATCTAGACGATGTGTGGTCTGATTGATCTCAACACCGTCGACGACGAGGACGACGAAGCGCCGCCCCTTCTCAATTCGCCGTCGCCGACTCCGACTCTGACTCCGACTCCGACGCCGGTGAGCTTGGAGCTATGGCAGGCGTGCGCTGGTCCGCTCTCGTCGCTCCCGAAGAAAGGCAGTGTGGTGGTCTACTTCCCGCAGGGCCACTTCGAACGCGTCTCTGATTTTCCGGCCGCTGTCTACGGCCTCCCTCCCCAGGTTTTCTGTCGAGTTGTCGATGTCAAGCTTCATGTAAGCCATTTATATATGTACATATTCGCGTTTGTATGTATTTGAAGTGTGAAATTGTTGTCGGCAAGCGGAAGCTGTTCAATTTGGATCTTGATTTTGCTAGTTTGGAAGGTAATTTTAGTTTTTTCGTATGTGCTTTCCTGGTAGCCGGAGGCAGCCTCTGATGAGGTTTATGCACAAATGTTTCTAATTCCAGATGCTCAGGTGAGTTCTGACTAATGCCTATTAATGTAGTTTGTACAAGTCTATGAATATTTTTTTTGTTTTTATTTCTTTTGGGATGATATTAGCATTTTGAAGGTACTTCTGTTGCTTTCCTTTGCTAAAGAATGCATCTTTTATTTTTTATATAAATGATTGAAGGATGAAAATGATCTTCCAAGTATATTATTTCTAGTATATTCTGAAGTAATGTTTTCCATATAAACACGAGTTGGCCCTTGTGATTATGTGCTGTGGTATGTTTGGAACATTTTAGTTAATTGGTTGTTACTGAATTTATTTTGTGAGTAGACTGAGCAAAAATGGAGGCAAGGGGAAATCGCAGCAGAAAGTGAAGAAGAAGACACTGAAGGTGCGGCCAAGTTGAGCACACCACACATGTTTTGCAAGACCCTTACTGCCTCTGATACTAGCACTCATGGGGGATTTTCTGTTCCTCGCCGGGCTGCTGAGGACTGCTTCCCTCCTCTGGTACTCTAACCTTGCTTTAGCAGTTTAAATAGTTTTTCTCATTGTATGTAAATGCATATATAATTACTCCTTGCCAATTGTCGTGACAAATGTATAGAAACAAGAAGCAAACAAATAGATAAAAGACAAGCAAACACAAGATTTACGTGGTTCAATCACAATGTGTGATCTACGTCCACGGGAAGACACAAACAATTTCACTATGAAGAAAACGAAACAATACAATCTCTTGATTTCTCTCAAACCTAGAAACCCTATTTACACCCTTAATCCCTTTTTACCTCACACCTCAATTACACGAATGAGAATATATATATATCTATATATCTGGAGATTTGGGCTTGGGCCCGCTACCACCACAGCTCTCGTCAAAAAATCACATTTGAATCTTGTCCCAAATTATCCGGGCCAGGTCAAATAACGAGCTTCATTCTGTAAATCAATACATACTTTAACAAATAACTCTTTACTGGAAGATGTCAGTTCTCTAGATTTTTGCTGCAGGATTATAATCAACAAAGGCCATCACAAGAGCTTATAGCCAAAGATTTGCATGGGAATGAATGGAAGTTCCGTCACATCTATCGGGGTCTGTGACAAAACACCTGTACATTTCAAATATTTCATCTGTTGGAACTGTATTTTATTTGTATCTAACAATAGGATGGTGATGAGATTTTAAAGATGATATGTTCCCAGTTTGTGGTTTAAAGTTTCTGTGTCCCCCTTCCTGTTAGAGCAGGCCAGCCTCGTAGGCATCTACTGACTACTGGTTGGAGCGCCTTTATCAACAAGAAGAAGCTTGTTTCTGGAGATGCTGTGCTCTTTCTAAGGTAAGTAAAACCTAAATTCGAAGAGAATGCTGACTACTTTTGGATGCTCATATTTCATTTATGGCAGGAGCGGTGATGGAGAATTGAGGTTGGGAATCCGAAGGGCAGCTCAAACTGAAACTGATTCTTCCTTTCCTGATATCTCTAGCAAGAAGGTGGAAGTTGGAACTATTGGAGCTGTGCTGAATGCTCTATCAAGAAAAAGTGTTTTCAACATTTGCTACAACCCAAGGTAATTTGAATGCATGTAAACTATTTTCCTGTTAAGAGTATTCGTATTTACAAACAAATTTTAATCTGCATGTGTTATATTGGATTTTCTAATGGGTTGAGTTCCTAAAAGTACCATTTTTACTTGCCATGAAGAGGGCGGGGGTTGCAGTTGGGGTTGAGTTCTTCTTAATGTTTCTTACAAAGCATGTCATGCACATGCTAATATTTGGTATTATTTTTTGCATTAACTCTTTTCATGAAAACTTATCACCGAATACTTGTAAAGCCCACAGATACCAAAACATCGACCCACCATATGCGTGTCATTATTTGAGTGAAGATACTTTTTGCAGGTACGACAGATATTTTCTGGCTCCAATTATTCTAGAAAACCTTTAACTGATTGAGGTATTTTTTGTGAAATTTAGATCTAATACATTTATACCCTTTCCAAATTCCTGCTCTTGGAAGCATACAATAGTCTAGACTTTTTATATGATATGGTTTTCATACAAATAGCTCTTATTGCGCGGAACATTCAGATGGCTCTCTTAATTAGTAAACATTTAAAAATTCAAATTTTCAAAGAACTGTCAGAAATGGTCAACCCATATGTTATATTTGTGTGTTGTAATACATTGGCAGGTAATCAACATTCAGACGGCTCTTTTAATTAGTAAATATTTAAAAATTCGAATTTCCAAAGAACTGTCAAAAATGTTTAATCAACATGTGACAGATAAAACAACAGAGAATCATATTTGTATAGTTATTGCTTCTTACTGTTCACAATGTCCAGATTGTTCTTTTAGCTAATTTGTACCATATTTCTTCTTAAATTTTAAATAATCTTCTGAATATCTAATAAAGACAATTGTGTCTCTCCTTGTAAGGCATGTTGCCCATCATAGACATGCTTTGTGTTTGCAACAAATTTTGATCTTTACTTCTATCTATGGGTATTTTTCTTTTTTTTTTTTCCCTTAAATTTGTAGGTTCTAAATTCCAAATATTGGTTTCTACTTCCATTCATTATTGATTCAGTCTTTCTGCAATGACATACTAAGCTTTTATCCTAATATGTGGGGTCATGATCCAGTCTTTCCACGATCCAAAATTTATCTGAATCATATTTTGTGGAGAAGATGATATCTCTACATGAGCTATTAAATTAGCAACTTCAAGCTTTGTGTTCCATAGCATGAAACCCATGTGATTAGTGCAATATATGCTTATTATGTTTTTGGATAACAATTTGCTTCCATTTTGCAATTCTTTCTATGTCTGTTGTTGTGAGAGAAATCTTCTATCTGGGCCTTAAACCTGCACTTTCTTCCTTGTGAATTACAGGGACTACTGGAAAAGTGATGTGACCTCAGATGTTGACTGAAAAGTGTGCAACATATGGTTATATCATATTATTAATTGCACTTCTATTGACTGCAGTGATCTATTTTCACTGAAATATTAATTTGCTGCAAAGTTTCATCATGAAATCATATATAAAACCAAAATAGTGAAAATTTTACAGTTTGATTTAAATTCTATGCATTTTGTGGATTCTGTTTTAAATGGTTATCTTGGATTGATGGTATCCCGTTTGGTTGTGTAGTTAATTATATGAATAGATCAACCTCTACATTGTCCATTTTTATCGGTTCTTAGTTTTAAATTCAACTTTCCAAGACATCATGTTTGATTTTTCTTTATTTTAATACAGCTGATTTTGTTAATTGTACCTTTCCTTCAGTATATACACTTTTTTTTTGGGTTTGGAATATGGCCTAATTGTGCGTGCCCTTCAGTATGTTCGTCAGTCATTTTCTTTTTGCTCCTGAACTTCAGTTGCATCTTGTAGGACTAGCTCGTCAGAGTTTGTATTACCATTCCAAAAATTCTCAAAGAGCCTAAGTCACTCTTTTTCTGTTGGAATGAGGTTTAAAAGGCTTCTTGAAGCAGAAGATGCAACTGAAAGAAGGTTGGGAACGTTCTGACTGAAGTATTCAAGAAGTTACTCTATCAATGTCTAATTTGTTGTGCTCCTGGCAGGTGTACTGGACTTGTTACTGGAGTTAGTGACGTGGATCCTGTTAGATGGCCTGGTTCAAAATGGAGATGCCTATTGGTATGTATTTCTTTTATTGCTTGGCTATTCATTCCAATACAGGAGTTTCTAGTCTGGGTGCATATCAGTTGGAGCTAGGGTTAGCTTGCAAAATAGGTTCATACCCTGAGTCTGGGACTGGATCTAGCAATACATGGCCTATAATGTTGATGTGGAAATAAGTATACCTTCTTCTATAGTGGTCATTTCTCCTATAATGACACAAATTTTCAATTTTGCTGAAATTTTTTGCGTACTTTCTTCTATCCTTCTAAGAGTGCAGCCATATGAGGAGATAAGCAATTCATATATGCAGTTCCACATTAACTACAGTATTTTTTACAGTGAAGTAATTCCTTCTTAGTTGCTTCCTGACTCTTGAAGACTGAAGTTCTACTGCTCGGTTTAAATTGCTTCATGCCTTCTTCTCTGACAGATGATATAATTTTGTGTCTGCAGCAAAAACTCTTCAAACATATGAAGTCATTGGCTTCATGCCCTAGACATTGATCTTTGCTAGCTTTCAAAAACTGCCGTTGGTTCTGCAGCAAACCATTGTCTCTCGTTAATTATCACCAAACAAAATAAAGTTTTAATTAGATGAAGTTAATCTTAGTGTTTCATGTGCTGAAAAAATATTTGGTAAGCTTCTAGACTGAAGTTACAACAGGAGTAATCCTCCAGAGCAGGTTGGGAACAAGGACCATGATATAAATTTGTCCGTGTTTCAATTGAATATTATGAATTGGCCAGCTGGAGAATTTCTCATTATAAATATCAAGGTTATGTGTTAAACCATTATTTTTTTATGGGTAAATTAAATTGTTAGTCCCTAAACTTTGTAACTCATAACAAACTAGTCACTGTATTTCAATTTTTATTACCACCAGTAAATTTGATTTTTGTTATAATCCAATCCCTCTTTTCCTTTTTCAGCAAATTCTATTAACGAAAACTAATATGATATGCATTAATATAAACCTCAAAATCACTTGATTGTGGGCTTTATATTAATCTGAAGTTGAATGATTTTTGGGTTTATATTAAGGTATATTGCGTAAGTTTTTGTTAACATAATTTGATTAAAAATCAAATAAGGGACTGAATTATAAAAAAAATTAAAATTTAGTGGTTGTGGTGACAAAAATTAAAATACAGTGACTAGTTTATTACGGAGTGCAAAGTTTAGCGACTAGTAATTTAATTTACTCATTTTTCAATATAGTTATAATGAATAGACTAAACATGCATGCTAGGAAATATCCTAGTATATGCTATTTACTCATTATTTGTTTCAGTGGATGAAACGAAATAAGTGGTAAATGCTAACTTAGAACTTCAGTAAGTAGCTTTAAGATAAACTGGATTAGAGCTGAATATATGGAATGCAAAGCTAGGAAAAAGAAGGTAGGAACGAATGGTAGTCAACATTGAAGGCTGAGAAGTACCACTGAGTGAGTCATTTTGGTACCTAGGCTCATCTTCCATAGGGATGGAGAGATAAATATTGGTAAGGGTCAAACATAATATGAGCTAGTTGGAATTCAAGGGGCCAAAACATACCTATTTGAGCAAAATAGAATATTATAGGAAAAACATTTAAGCTGTTACGTTTACGATATGCAGTGTTGGACAATTAAGCGATAATAAGTTAGCAAAATGAATCTAGTTATATGAACGGTAAGATGGGTGTGCGGTTAAATTAGAAGAGATATGGTTAAGAATGGCCCAATTTATGAGATGGAGGTAACATCTATTTACAATGTAGTCGGTTGAGATGGTTTGATCATGTAAAACATAGATTAATTAAGTGCTCACTGCTCAGTAGGAAAAGTACGGCTCAATTTCCGTGCTTGGTGACTTGGGGCTGATATAACAATGAAGCAATGATTAAATTGTGGTTAACTGAAACTATAGCTCTTCATAGTAAAATGGAGAGTGAAGATTCGTGTTATTAAACCTGTAGATGGTAGAAAGGCTTAATCAAGTATAAAAATTATGAAACTCCGTTGCTGCACTTCCACCTGGGCTTGTTCCTCTCTAATCTAGATCAATATAGTCTGGCCATAAATACATATGTGAAATGTTCTCCTGATTATGCCTGTAACTTGATGGTGTTGAGAATCAAATGACTGATTTTATCTTTTTCTGCAGGTAAGGTGGGATGATCCAGAAATTATCAGACATAAAAGGGTCTCCCCATGGGAGATTGAGCCAATCAGCTCGGTGTCTACATCCAGCAACTTGTTGACGCCTGGTATGAAGAGGACACGGGTTGGCTTTCCTCCAACAAAACCAGATTTTCCAGTTCCCAAAGGTTCTGATGTCTTGGGAAAAGCTTTATCATTCTAGATTTTCTGATCTTTTTTTCATTTTGATGACTATAAATTACCTTGTACAGATGGGACAGAAATTTCAGACTTTGAGGAATCTTTAAGGTTCCAGAAGGTCTTGCAAGGTCAAGAAATTTTGGGTTTCAATTCTTCCTATGGTGGTGATGATATTCATCCTCTTCCTCCAGAGATAAGGAGGTCCAATCCTGGTTCTGGTACTGCCAGGATTTCTGCATTGGGAAATGGTGTCAGAAATCTGCTTGGAGATTCTGCTATTTCCTATGGAAGCATAGGCTTTGGTGAATCGTTTGGATTTGGTAAGGTCTTGCAAGGTCAAGAAACATTTTCAAACCACACGTATGGAAGCAGCCTAGCCGTGAACATGGTGCAGGAAAGCAGGGGCCAAGGAATCACTGATCGTGTTCGAACTTCTAGACTAGGGACTGGATGGCCTACCCTGATGCAAGGGTATAATACTTATCTGCGCCCAATTGCACCATTAGCGGAGGCATCATCCCCCTCTTCTGTGTTAACATTTCAACAAGGATGTACTTCTGCTCCTAACTTCCATGCAATGTTTTGCACTAATCAGGAGAATGAGACTAGCGACCAGTCTTCATTTGATCTTTCTGAAACATATTCTGGGAAGTTCATGCCATTATCATTACGTGAGCATAGCTCTCAGGAGGAAGAACAACAAATCAGTTCTTCTGGTCTTCCAGATGGGTATAACCAACTAGGTATTTCGAATTCTACTCTTGCAACTCGTTCACCATGTAGTAGCAGCCAAAATTTAGTGTCCAATTGTAAAAGTAGCTGCAGACTATTTGGTTTTCCACTGACCGAGGGAAGAAATACCATAACTAATGATTGTGATCCCTGTCAAGTTTCATCTGCGTATCACTCTGATTCCTCTTTTGTACCCCATGGTGGGGTGCATTTGCATCCTAAGCCTCCACTGATGACGAAGATAACTAACTGACTCGTGCTGCTAGAGATATGCCTTCTTATTGCATTGTAGTATACCTGTTATAAGATAGGAACTGTAAGTTGCAAGGGTTAAGCATTGTGAAATGGTAATTGATCTTGCTAAATTTGATGGGCTTGGTGTTTGGTTTGTGAGGGACTAGTAGTTTGATGTTGAAAGGGATTTGGATGGCACAGACAAGCGATACAAGTAGTTTATGAGGATGATTGGGAGCTTGATGAAGATTCTCTATACCTGTAAGGACCAGTCTTTTAATATTCATTATCTGCATTATATTTTTTTTATTGAAGTTTCATGCATTAGATATTTAGAACTTTGGACCAGTAGCATGTTACCTACTGTGACGCTTTTGCAATAGACTATATGTAAGGCCCAAAACTGAAGTGACTAATATCCAGGTGAGAAAAGATTCCCATACCCTTTTGATTTGATAATCTCATGCATTCCCTGAAAAGAATTAAAGAGTCAAAATCTGTATGTGTATGGAGACGATTGATGTTAACATAAAGAGCCTAGTTCACAAACCTTGAAAGTTGTATGATCGTGGGCTGTTCTTTTATTTTTTTGTCTGGGTTCAAAATCTACCAAATTGCATCCATCTTGTGTTTGCAACAACAGTCGAAATAAATTTAGGTTTTTTAGTGTTTAATCCTTTTGGTTCGATATTTCAACTTTCTTTAAATAATACGGAGCAATGCTTTGCAGGTAATTCAGCAGTACTGTTTTGCAACATCTTGAGGTATTGACGTGTCGCAGCAGCAGTTACTTGGAAGATAAGTCCCCGTACTATTTGTGATATCTTTGTTCTTGAAAACAATGTAACTATTTTCCATGCAAGAAGTTTGTGTGGTTTGTGACTTCTTTGCCAGGAAAAGACAAGAACTCTTTTAGTATTTTCCCCTTTCGAAATGTTTAATGACCGATGTTAATTTGGTCAATCTAGTTAATGAGTTGTTGCTTCTGTGCTAGTCTTTCCTCCAAGTCTTCAAATGTATTTCCTCCTCCTTTCTTCCTTTTTTCTTTTGTTTCCTGTTCTCTTTCCACGATAGTGTGCGCGTTTGTCTACTGGGGGCTAAGCTTGTGCCTGAGCAATGACTCGTGGGGTAAACCCATATCACTCTTGTTCATGCTCCTGTTGTCTTTTTTATGCCATCTCTTACTTAAAAATCTGCGGCCCCACTAAGACTGATTCAGCTGGTTTGAATCATAATTTTGTGATTTCATTCATGGATTGGATGTGATGAAACTCTGTTGGCGAAAATTATATTTATGCACATGGAACTTTTACAATTTTTTTTATTTTGTGGAATTTTAAATTTTTTGTGTTTTCAAATATGTCTTGACAAAAAATATATTTATGCTCTTGAATTTTTAATTTTTTTTTCTTATGGAACCTTAAATTTTTTGTAGTTTTAAATATGTTTAAATTGTGTAAAATTATTCATTTAAACACTTAAAATGTGTCTTCAATTCACTTGCTGACCAAATATTTAAGTGAATAATTTTGTAAAGTTTAAGAACCATAAAAAGTTTAGAATTTTATCAAAAAAAATGTAAAAATTATGGGACATAAATGTACTTTGAGCTAAATTTTAGATATACATTTGAAACTATGAAAAGTTTTAAGATTTTAAAATAAAAAATAGAAAAATTTTATTCACAACCCATATTTTTACTCTTAACAGCTTGCACTTTTGTCAAATTTCACAATAATTTTAAAACTCTTATTTTATCTCTTCCATAGCCCATAATCCACTTTCTCATCCAACCACCCTTGACCGCCAGTCTCTGCCCCGTCTTTCTCTTTACACACACACACAAACACATATATACATATATATATATATATACACACATATGGCCACCATGGTGGACCAACACACACTCTTTCTCTCTCTTTTTATATGCGAAGGCATATACACACACAAAAAAAGTATAGTCATGATCATGGCAGCAATCAAGGAACCCTTCCTCGATTAGTCCGAACTGGGGCCCGACTACTGGTAGTCAGGGAAACTTGATTTATTGGCTGTCAGGGAGACGTTTTTTTATCTTAATTAATTTTTTTATTATAATAAAATAAAAAATTAAAAAATAATACAAATAAATAAATTTTAAATATCTGTATTTTAAGTAATTATAATTTAATTAATTTTAAATTTTAAATCATCATAATTAAGTGTTGAATTTTTTATACTTAAAAAAATTTAAAATTAATTAATTTATCTTATTGAATTAGGTAAATATACATATATTTAAAAAGAATTTATTTTAAATGATGATAAAATTTTTAGATATGTGTATCTTTAAGTAATTTAATAAGATAAATTAACTAATTTTAAATTTTTTTAAGTATTAAAAATTTAACAAGATGATTTAAAATTTAAAATTAGTTAAATTATAATTATTTATAATGGAGGTATTTAAAATTTATTTATTTATATTATTTTTTAATTTTTTATTATAATAAAAAATAATTTAAATTAAAAAAAAAACAAAAAAACAGCCAGGGAACCCAATCGTTCCCGACTCAGGTCAGTCGGAGAACCCTAGGTTCCCCGACTGCTACCATGGCCACGATCATATTTTTTGTGTGTGTATGTATATGTCTTCATATATAGAGAAAGAGAGGGAGAGAGAGAGAGAGAGTGTGTGTGTGATGGCCGACCCAACAATGGAGTGAGTCGACCATGGCTGTCAACATTAAAATATTAGGACCAAAACAGTAAAATTTATATGTGTGTGTGTATGTTTGTGTGTGTATGTGTCTGTGCAGGAGAAAAAGAGAGACGAAGTGGCAATTGGCAGTTAAAGGGTGATTGCAGAGAAAGTGGGTTGTGGGTTGTGGGAGGGATAAAATAAAAATTTTAAAATTATTATTAAATTTGAGAGGATGCGGGCCGTGCGGAGAAAAAATACGCTGTGAATAGAATTTTTCTAAAAAATAATGTAAGATTGCTTTTGGCCAACTGTGTCCCACTCACTAAGGAATGGCTGGTCATGACTGGTCCCAGCGATTGGAAAACAAATTATTATTTCCAATACTGGTTTTCATAGTACAGCCTGCCCATCTACATCTCCAAGTGCAGGGAGCTGCTCTTTATGACGACAGGATATGGCCTACACTACAGAGACTTGAAAATTCATCCGATCAATGTAAAAATTAGAGGAAATCACGTTAAAAGTTACAAAATTTTATTTTTTTTTAATTTAATTATTAAATTTTAATTCTTTATAAAATGATCATAAATTTTAAAATATTTTATAATATGATCACTAAAGTGATTTTTTTTTGTTCTTAACTAAAATTATTGATGTGACGATGATGTGGGCTACATGGCGATGATGTGGTCATTGTCACGTCAGTAATTTTGACAAGAAATTGTTCAAAAATCACTTTAGTGATCATATTATAAAATATTTTAAAATTTTATTATTATTTTATAAGAAATTGAAGTTTAGTAATCAAATTAAAAAAGATATCAAAATTTTGTGAAGTTTAATATTTACCCTAAAAACTAAGAATTAGCAAACGGAGAAAAGTGAGATAGAATGGTTACATGAAACGTGTACGTGCACAAATGTCCATTTATTCACATTAGCAGGCTCCCATAAAATATCACTCTCTTCTGTCTCTGAATGTCTTTACACGCAGGTGCTTCGAACTTCACTTTGACCTGACCCCATTAATGTTTTTTGAGTCTTGACTTAAGAGCTAAAATATAATAAATACAACACACCTTCCACCAGGGTACTCATTAATTTTATTCGATTTTTATATTGCACAAATAAATGTAAATATTGTCTTCATTAGTTTGTCTCCTTAGTCTTTTTTATTTTTTTTATATGGCTTTTGTTAATGTTGGTCTTTACATTTAACATATTTTATTTTTAATATTTAAATATTTTTATTAATTAATAAAATATATTTATTATTAATTAATCAAAAAAATATATTAAATACATGTTGAGTCGTCAACAAAAACCTTTCTGAAAAAAATGCATTCATATAAACTAAAAAAATAATATATATATTTATATTTATATAAGTCTTTAGTCTTGAACAAAACTGGTGACTCTAGTCCCTAGAACAGTGACGGGGTCACTGTACACCGCCGCCGTTACCGCGTCCGTCACGGCCCGGTGACCAGAACTTTCGTTGCGTTGTCCCCACAACGTCTCACGTACGCGAGCTCGTCATTCTTCCATCAACGTCTCCGCCAAACTACATGCGTAGGCCACGTGGAAAGTCCACTTTGCGCAATCGATCAGAATTTGAACGGTTCGGATTGACACGTGCTTCGCTCGGGCCGCCCAACCACCCTGCAATTTCTCCTTAGTAAAACATTTGAACTCTGGCCTCCCAGCACTTGAAGCTATACAGAAAGAGAGAGGGGGGAGAGAGAGAGATGGCTGAAGAAGAATCAGGGTCACGGAGCCTTGAATATACGCCATCATGGGCAGTGGCAACGGTTTGTTTTGTACTTGTAGCCATCTCCTTGCTGATTGAGTACGGGCTTCATCTCTTATCACGGGTATTGCTCACTGAATATGGATATTTAATTTTATTCAAGGCATTGACAAATGCGAATTTATGGGTTTGTTGTCTTTAAATGAGCCAATACTTCAACAAGAGGAGGAGGAAGTATCTCATTCAAGCTCTTGACAAGATCAAATCAGGTGATCATCTCAATAATCTTGCTATAGTATACTAATTCTGGTTTTTTTTTTTTTTTGTCTTTCTGTTAATTAGATTAGAACTAGATTAGTTTTGACTCTTTATTATTATGTATAGGTTTATGTTTTAACATAATCTCTCTCTGTTTCTCTCTCCCGTGTTATCCGTGAAGATTTGTTGCTGTTGGGTTTCATTTCTTTGCTGCTGACCGTCACTGAGAAGCCAATTGCAAACATATGCATTCCAAAGCATGTGGCCGAGACCTTTCTCCCATGCCAAAGCATGACAAGCGACAGCGAGGAGGAATCCAAGTGTCAAGAACAGGTAACAGTTAATGACTCAAATGGCAGCACTGAAGTGTTCGTTCATATGCTTCTTTGAATTCGAGTATGATTTTCATCACCACGTGTTGGTTTCTGATTGGGAATCTTTTGTGAACAGGGAAAGCTGTCTCTGTTGTCCAGATCAGGCGTCCAACAGCTGCAGTTGCTCATCTTTGCCCTGGCTTTCTTCCATGTTTTATCTTCCTTTCTCATATTCAGTCTTGGAATGGCCAAGGTAAATCTGCACGGCATTCACTGGCTGTAATTTTCCTTCTTTTTTCCCATTTTTTATTTATTCATTAATCTTCCTTTTTCAATGTTTTCCTGCCCTTTTCTTCTCTTTTTTCTCTCGTTAAAATGGCGGTGGTGAGTAGGGTGGGCTTGGTAGAGCGGGGGTGTCTTTGTTTTGACTTTTGCTTTCTCAAGCAATTCATAAGAATCATGAGACAAGGGAAAGAGACCTTGTAAAAGGGCTCTTTTCTTGTATGTGCATATATATGTGTGTGTGTGTCTATTATATAGAAAGGTTTATTCCTATAGTATATTTATACAGAAAGCTATATTCTAGTTATAATCTTGAAATTTTGGATCAGATTAGTCTGTGTTCTGATTTCAAACGGAAGGACCTTAAGTAGGTGCACCATTCTAAATGCAAATTCTGCAAGATAAATTTGTTTATGTTGAATTATGTAACCAACTGTATGTATGGGTCAAACCTCACCAAACTTTGAGTACTAGAGATATTTTGAGTTTGAAAAGGTATACCTTTTGGACGGAGGTTTAACAATATATATATATATATATTATATTATAATATGTATGTATTTGATTTTGTGTGAAATTCTTCAGATGAGCAGGTGGGAATCTTGGGAAGCAGAAACAAGTACGCTGGAATACCAATTTTCAAATGGTGAGCTAAATATTGATGCCATGGATTTGGTCAGCTAGAAAATTGTTTGTGGGGCATCTCTTAACTTTGTCCCTACGTACATATCTAGATTTCTAGACTTTTCCTGTTACTGGTTTTCAAATTGTTCTTTGTTTTGAATTTGTCAATCTTAATTATCAAAAACCATTTTCAGAAGCTCGTTAGTTTCCTTTCCTTTCGGTAATGTAAAATGCATGGAATAATAACCAAATTAATGCTGGCTAACGTGTTTCAACCTCAATAATGATTTTGCATTAATCATCTAGATCCTCGGAGGTTTCAGCTCATTCATCAAACTTCATTTGGGAGGCGGCACCTAAAAATTTGGAGTGAGCACCAGTTTCTCCGTGTGCCAGTAAGTTTTACTAGAGCCGTCTCACTATGCCCACTTTACTCATGTTTTCCAAGAGAAATGATATGTACATTGTACACTCAAAAAATCCATATCAAATGACGTGATAACATTCTTTTGTTAGTACAGTTAACATTATTCTATGTAAAAATTATGTACAGAGTTTCTATCTATGTTATTATTCTTTTGCTAATAGTGGCCCTCAATTCATGTTTTCCTGTACTGTAGGTTTGTTTCCTTCGGCAGTTCTACTTATCTGTATCCAAAGTAGACTATCTTACTCTTCGGCATGGATTTATTTTGGTAATTCCAATAGTTTTTGCAAAGATATATTTTTTTTAGTTAGTTAGTTATATAGCAAACTATTTACTTAATTATTCTTGTTATTGCCCCATCTAGGCTCATTTTTCAGAAGGAACTACTTTTGACTTCCAAAAGTATATAAGAAGAGCTCTTGAGAAAGACTTCGAGGTAGTAATGGGAATAAGGTAATCTTGCAGAGAATGGGATTTTATCATACAACATTTAATTCTTCATGTAAACCTTGATCTTGAATAGGAAGGTGATATTCCTATATAACTGTTACATTGAATATGTAGTTAGTATGATTTATAAAGTTAAATTTGAATAGTATTACCATCTTGAACATAATTGTTCTTGACAAATGTTCATTAATTTTCTGCAGCTTCAGGATTTGGATATTTGCGGTACTTTTCATATTCCTAAATGCACATAGTAAGGCACTTGGCCATTCTTATTTTCCTGTTTGAACGGATAGTTGAGGTTACTAACCCAGTAAATCAGAATTATATTCATTTATTTTTCTTTAATTGTTGCAGTGTTTTACAACTACTACTGGCTTCCCTTTGTTCCATTAGCGGTATGCATGCAAAACTTGAACAAAAGATCACATTTTATAGAAGCAAATACAATTAGTTTAAAGAGTAATACTAGTATCGTTTGCCTTGCAGATGCTATTGATAGTTGGAACAAAGTTACAATGTATCATCACAAGAATGTGCTTAGATACCAACGATAAATCTCATGTTGTTAGAGGGGCTTTGCTTGTTAGGCCCAGTGATCACTTCTTCTGGTTGGGGCGACCAAAATTGCCTCTCTATCTGATTCACTTCATTTTATTTCAGGTAATTCCTTATCCTTCTTTCTCATTTGAATGTGACTTGAAGTTCAGTTAGCACACCTAATTTGAGAAAAGGAGGCTCGCTACTACGTTCGAAACCATTTCAAACCAACCCACAAACTGGATCATAAGAGACATGCCTTTTTCACAGCATGGGCAGATTGGGGGTTCCAAGTGGACCCGTCAAATTGTCCTACCTGGATTTGGTGGGTGGCTATTAATTAGCAACACTCGTCACACAAGAACTGCTAGCTGCCACGAACGGCTGGCAACAATCCATGGATTGGTTTTTTCGCCATAGTAACGATACTGCCCTTATTCTATTCCTTCCTTGCGTCAGGAATAGCGGGCAGGCACTTTCTTCTTCCTTCATTCTCCTTTGGGTCATATAAGGAGTATTTAAAGTGAGTTATAACGGTTATCTTACTTTGAGTAAGAGTACGGCACTCTCTGCAATGCAGTCTCCCTATCGCTTTTTGGGCTTACCGGGAGACTGCTTGTTTTTGGGCCCCGGATGTTTGGTTAGGAGGGAACGAAATATGCAACTTTTGGAATTGGCCTTTAACTTCTCCCAGAAAAGGAGATGGCACCAACTAGATTTTCTGAAAAATAATTGAAACAGAGGAGTAAATAAAGATTTAGCATAGTGACGCATTGAAAGAGAAATGTTGTTGATATTTTGACTAAAGATTTGTTCTTAAAGGCAATTTGGTTATGATTTTTGTATTTCTGTCTATTTTTTAGTTTTCGCTCTTTTTAGAATAGAAAAAAATGAATCCTATTAGGCTATTACAGCAGCATTATTTTCACATAATCATTTTATATGACAACGTTTTTCAAAGCAAAATACTTTATTGTTAGTTTCTGAAAAGTTACCATTTTCTGTGATTTATTTCCTAAAACAATTTTAGAAATTAGGCCCCTTCATGTAGTTTTTGGAACTATAACCAAGCGAAAAGTTTTAAAAGACAATGCATTCTGAAATTGCACCTTCTGCCTCTAGAAATTATTAATGAATGCTTTCAAATTGTCCTCCAAACCAATAAAATTACTTATCAAAATCCTATAGCATCCTATTTAACAATTACTGAAAGTAACTTCTCTAAACATGGTCCTTTGGGCTGCGCAGAACTCATTTCAGCTGGCATTCTTCACGTGGTCTTGGGTAAGCATCTTCAAGATTTCTATGTGAATCATGTGTCATAGTTTCAGCAAAAAATTATCGTCTCTTAACATCTTTTCATTGATGAACAGTATAAATTCGGATTAAGGTCTTGCTTCCATAGAGAAACCGAGGACATTGTCATAAAGCTTGCCTTTGGTTTATTGGTTCACTTCCTCTGTGGCTATGTAACACTACCTCAATACGCTTTAGTCACTCAGATAATTTACTTTACTTGCCATTTTAATTAGGGGTCTAGATGGGCTCCTAACCAGAAAAGCCCTCCCATATTTTTTGAAGCTTGGAAGGTTTATAGTAGGCCCATTGAGCTGGGCCTTGATGGGCTTTTAGGCCCGTCCTAGAGTGGGCCTCATCTAAAGATAATCCAGCCCATCTCAATTCACCCGGCAATCTTGAATAAGTATATATTCTTGTAGCTGATTATAAAATTTGGGAAAATTTTGAAGGTGGTGATCTAACCCGTCTTGGCTTACCATGTTTATATGATTAGCCTTTTGCTTCTTAATGGGTGAATGGCAATAAGCTACATCGTTACGATTAGATTTTCCATCACGAAAGTTATATTTATATCTCATTTGAAGGCAATATATTTAAAGGTTCCTTAACATCAATCTAAAATGTAAAACCAGATGGGTACTTCAATGAGAAAAGCTGTGTTCACGGAGGAAGTTGTTCAAGGCCTGAAGAAATGGAGAACAAAGGCCAAGAAGAACCTAGCTCTAAGGAACATATACCCGGCGCCTCCTTCCCTGGATGCTTCCATTACTTCGCTTGACACTTCACCCTCTTTTGGCACCATTGATGCTTCATTCTCTGCAGAACTTGATAATTCACAACCTTTTGGTGCCCTTCATCCCTCATTTCGGGTAGAACTGGACGGTCCCGGCTCGGTTGATGGCGGCTTTGTGGCATTTGAAGTTGATGGTGAAGAAGAAAGTGTGGAACAGCATCAGAAGTTGGGATCCTTTCAGGGCTTTGATTTGAGCAAAACATAGTTATTCTGTTTTGTTTTGGTTTTTTTCTGTTCTTTTTGATCTGTGTTCTTGTATATTCGTTATATATCATAGGTGAAAGCCATAAATTTGTCAAAATATAGAGTGGTTTCTGTTCTTCTTCTTCTTTAGTTCTTTACGGTTTTCTAGCTCTTTATAGAAG
Source organism: Diospyros kaki (assembly GCA_036245055.1). Classification (NCBI taxonomy): domain Eukaryota; kingdom Viridiplantae; phylum Streptophyta; class Magnoliopsida; order Ericales; family Ebenaceae; genus Diospyros; species Diospyros kaki. Next base: position 3,794,474 of record BSEG01000005.1, on the reverse strand, counting down.
TACTAGAAAACTAGAAATAAAGCATTGAGTAATTTGAAGCTCTACTATATTGAAGATCCATTCTGTTCTATGTCTCGGTTAATGTTGATGCATTCAATTATGGTTATCAGATGTCTAATTTCATGCCTGCTTAAAGATAAATTAAGATGAAATTGATTAAAATACTAAACAATAACATTGATGGTTTCAAAATGCTTCAGAAACATGTGATTCTTTTCTTTCCTTTTTCTTTTGTTTGGTAGATAGACAACAATTGAATTTAGGAGAGAAATAAATTAATTTTTTTTAAAGGAGGACAAAAGCAACCATAGCTAGCAAAGAAGAAGAAGAAGAAGAAGAAGAAGCTGAACTTCTATTTAAAACTTATTGTTGGCGATACGTTTCAAAATGTTAAAATTTGTTGGCAATGGATTTTTAATAAATTTTCGATACAAATAATTTTTTATAAATTCATTCATCTGAATCTAACAAATGTTATGACTAGACATCTCAACACTGTTAAAAGTTGACGTATTTGGAGTCGCGATAACCTAATATTCAATAAATTAAAAAAAAAAATAGACAGTTGTCTAAAGTGACCCACAAACTGATTTTTTTTTTTTTTCTTTTTTTTGGCTAAGAAAGAACCCCAAAACTGGTTTCACCAATTACATGCAGTTTCGTAGAGTGGGTCAGTCAATACCCTTTTTGAATAAAGAAAGAAAGGGTTGTAATTTAATTGTAGACAGCAATGTAACACCCTGTCAAATTGATGGGAACAAAAAGAAACCTTCTTACCAGTCATTTCCCATGGCGTCTCTGGACTACCTTAACGCTAGGGAATTAACAACTAAATTGGCTCTAACCCATAGGAGAAGTGAAAAGGACAGGTATGGTACGGCAGGCTACAACAGCTTCAAATCGAAATTTTCATAATTTTAAATGATTAATTATAAAGTCCCAACACTCAATGAACAAAGATTTAAAGAGGGTTTTTTTTTTTTCCAACTATTTCAATAAAATTGTCTTTTACTCCTATCTATATTCTTATTCAAAAAGTTTCAAGATTGGATTCGTATCAGAATAGATCCACACGTAATTTTGTGTGTTTATTATTATTATTATTTTGTTATAATAAAAAACTTTTCATGTATGTACCATGTGTAAATGATAATTCACAAATCATTTACATTAATTAAATCAATCAAAAGTTAATAGGAAGATATTCAAAATGAGTTAAAACATAAGAATATAAAGAGAAAATAATCCTGTATGTTTGTGTTTTAACCCTATCAACAATGATATCAATAGATGAGCTTTGACCTTAAAAAATAGGCAATTGCGAGCTGTCCATAAATAGTTAATTGTGTTGGTAAGAGCAATTCTCTTGGGCTTAGATTGTTAAGAAGATTCATGACTCTCTTTTTTGATCTATTTTAAAGCATTGACAATAAATAATATAGATCGATGAATGCCAATCAAAGATTTAACCTGCTCCAAATCCCTGAACTCACTAAACATTGAAAAAATAAATATTGGTGGGATTCTTTGCATGAATGACAAAGATTGTAATCTCTTTTAATGTCCAGAAAAAATAAATTATCCTTATTAAAGAAGGTGGTAGGCAAATGAGACAATATCACATGATTTCTTTAACTTCTTCAAACGCCACATAATTGATGACACTCTTAATATTATTCTATTTATCCAGATTGAAGATGAATTTTCAATTTAAATAGATAAATAACATTACTCATCTTTTTATATTGTATCAAAACTTGAAAGAATTAAGTAGTAATTTGGACCTCTTAATACTTGTGACTAACTTGATAAGTATATATCTTGATTCACATTGCTTGCTTTCTACTTATTCCTTCTTTAAACGCATGCCGTTGCCTACCACACAAAGCTTTGAAAAGTTTGTGGCCAAAATACATATTAAATGGATGGATGGATGGATGCCTGTGGGCTATTAATATTGCCCATTCCGCGAGTTTGTTAAGAAATTTGGAAAAATTAGGAGAGATTACAAAGGGGGGCAAAGTAACGAATATTCCTACGTACCTTGCATCACTTTTAAGTACATTTTTACATCTTTTCCCTTTCTGGCTATTAGTTTAATTAGTTCTCCAGTCAATCAAAATGGCTAAATTCAGCCTTCAAAAGCTAGCGATGACAATTCTATTTGTCATTTATCTGATCTTCTCAATCTTAGTTTCCTCCTTTACACACACTTCACCCAAAGCAGCATCTTTCGTGATCAGATCTATTATTATCTTTTATCATTCATTTTATGATGCATTTGAAATTTATTCAGTGTGTCTTTAAGGTTAAATTAATGCACCCCCACCTGCTAATTAATTAAAGCAAAATTCGATGGAACTGAGGAGATTGTTTTGTTTTCTTATGACCAAAGAGATTGTTTTTGTCTCTTCTCCTCCCATCCCAACTTAATTTGTTTCATTCATATATACATAGAAGAATATCACAGTAGCATAGTATAAATAAAATAAATTAAAAAAATAACAGTATAATATTATTTATTTTTTGTAAAGACAGATAACGATGATGTATTAGCTCATATAAATAGTATCTGTTGGACGCTCTTTTATTTTGTTTAAATAACTATATAATTTACGTGAAATGACATATCATCATAACTTTATTCTTCTTCCAATTACTTTTACTTAATTAAACAGCCTCTTTAAAATTGAAGACAAGAGCAAATTAAATTAAATTAAATTAAATTGAACGGGTCACCGTCCCAATTAACTCAGCCGACGTAGCAGCCGACACGTGGCCGACAGCGACGGGGATTTTGGATCAACGTGGGGGCCACACGCGGCCGCGGCTGGCTCGCTAACGACATTATCAACGTTATCCACGCCTACGCTGACGTTAGCAAGCTTCGCGTCCTCCGGTGGTGGACTTTGTCCTCGACTCTACCCCCCACCCCCACCGCCGGCGCCCGCATCCCGATTCCTCCTTTCCTCTTGGTCTCCACTTTTATATTTTTATAATTATTATTATATATATATTTCATATCTCCAAGCAAATAAATTATAAAATAGCTGCAAAATTGTAATTAAAACAAGAGCATTTATATTTTAAATCCCAAAAAAAAGAAGAAGATATATACAAGTTAAGTGAAACCAGATATTTTGGCCGTAAATCTCTATTCAGCCCCACTTGACTCATAATTTAATTTAAAACAATAATAATAATCATTATTATAATTAGAACGAGTAATAAGGATATTGGGCACGTGAATTACGGCAATACAATAATAATTTTAATTGGGAGGCACGTGGCGTTTTGGAATCCGTCGGACCGGCCAAATCCGTGATGCGAGGCCACGTCAATCACAGTGGCTGTGACGTCGAGCACTGCGTCACTGCCGTTGACGTTAGGGTCTTCCCCCACCCACCACCGAGTTTTACGATAATTTAAATAAATTACATGATCACCCAAATAGCTTAAATTTTAGAAAATATATTATCATCATCACTCATCATAAAAGGGATTAAAAGATTCCAGGAGGAAATACCCGTGAGTTTAGAGAATTGCATTTTGAACACGATCTGTTGGAACCGAAACCCTCACCGTATAAGCCCCTCTGTGATCCATTATCACCTCCCCTTTTCTCTCTCTCTCTCTCTCTCTCTCTCTTCCTCTCTCTAAATCCTTAGAATGCAAAAGGCACTTCCGATCGCAACCTGGGTACCGCCCTCCTCGTCCTCCGGCGCTGCCGCCGGAGACTCCCAAACCCCCCAGCCCTCGAGGGCGGCGCTCCACGGCGTCAAGATTGGGACAAGAGCGCAAAGGCTGGTGGCGGAGAATGCGGTCATAGTGTTCGCCAGGCGGGGCTGCTGCATGTGCCACGTGGTGAAGCGACTGCTCCTCGGCCACGGAGTCAACCCCACGGTCGTGGAGATTGAGGAGCAGGAAGAGCCGGCCGTGATCGGCGAGCTCTCAAGCGCTCTTCCCTTCGGAGGGCAAGATGGGCAGAAGGTGGAGTTTCCGGCGGTGTTTGTGGGTGGGAAGCTGTTTGGCGGCCTGGAAAAGATCATGGAAAGTCATATTTCCGGGGAATTGGTTCCCATATTGAAGAAAGCTGGAGCTCTTTGGCTTTGAGCTCGTGATCATGATTAATCATGATCTGATCGGATTTTTCTAACAGTTCCTCTCTCTCGTTGGGTTGATTCTCGACAATTTTCTCAACAGGAGGATAATATTGCAGAAATTAAATTTCTGTTTTTTTTTCTTTTTCTTTTTTATTTTCCTTTCCCTTTCCATTTTGTCAGAAAAATATTGTGTTTTTAATTGTATTATTATGATAATAGTAGCAGTGTTTTTGAACAGATGACAAATTAAGGGTTTGTTTGTTTGTATGAACCTTCTTGTTATTGTAATTTTTTATTTTAATTTTAATAAATTAATCATCCTCTTGGATCACCGTCCTTGCGCGAAAATTAATCATCTTCTTCACATCATGTTTATGTGTGTGCAGTTATGACTTTTTTTTTTTTCTTTTTCATTTTTGGTTGTGTGTGTGGTTATGACTTTGATGAAGAAAATAGGAAAGTTATTAATTTATTAATTAATGTATTCTTTTTGAACCATAACATAAGAAAAGGAATGCCAAGAGATTCAACATTAAACAACTATTAAACACATTAAATACGATGAAATTATGATTGTTAAAATAAATTGGCACATCGCGAAAATTGGCTCGGACGACGGGATTTTTTGGGGTTTGCAATTCGGCATGATTTTAAAGATTTCACGATTTGGGTCCAAATCAAGCTGTGCAAGTATTTCAATAATAAAAAATTAAAAAATAAAATATATAATAAGTGGAACCCTTTAGGGCATGTTTCCATTCTTCTTTCTTCTCTACTAGTGAGCATCGCATACTTTTATTCTTCCTTTCTATAGTGCTGGAGATCTAGGTTTTGTCAATAAGAAGCGTCTAAGTAGATCTAGTTGGTCAAATCTGGTTGGAAAACCATCCCAATGAGATAGTTATCGGTGAGGCCTTTTCATTATGTTTGATTTCTTTTTCGTTCTTTTTCACTTTATTTGATTTTGTTTCGATTCGTTCTTTGTTTGATTTCGTTCTTTATCGTTCTGCTTTAAAATACTTCATTCTGATTTGTTCTTACCTTTTTCATTCGTTCTATTTTAAAATACTTCAGTTTTGATTCGTTCATTCGTTCTGATTCATTCGTTCATTCGTTCATTTATTCTTTAAATTTTAGTTATTTTTCGCTTCAGTTCTTTATCATTGCTTCAGTAAACCGTGAAAATCGCAAAGAACTACACCGCAAAATACGGTGGGGTTCGATACAATTTTCGCACACCAAACCAGATAAAAAACTGTGTAATACCTCGTATTGCGTAATGTTCGGTAAATTCAAGAAACTGGAAGTTGGTTTAAGAATTTAGTTAATTTCTGAATCAATAGAAGAGAATACCCGAGACTTAGATGCCTAAAGAAAAATGTATGATATTGACGAGTATCTTAAGACAAGATTTATGACATTGAGACAAATCGGAACAGAGATAGTTTTCGATACAACTAAGATGCACATGAGAAACCGAACAATCGTAAGGGATTTTTGAAAAGTCAACAAAACTCTAAAAAGACTCTAGTTTTATGTAAAAATCAACTCTGAAATAATTTTAGAATAAAACAAAGGTCCTATGAGGACACCGGGGAAAAAACATACTTATCGAGTAACGTTGAGTTATTAATTTTGAATTTTAAGTATCTCAATGATTATTAATTCAATATTTGAGGATGCAAAATGGTCGGGGACTAAGTTGCAAAGGTTCTAAGTGCAATTATCTAAAAAATTTAGGTCAAGTTGTAATTCTTGAAACCCTGTAACTAACTATTGAAAATCATAATAAGGCTTTAATCTTATTCCTAAATGGCCAATGGTAGCTTGCCAGATGCCCCTAGACTTAATTTAAATAAGGTTTGAACTCCAAAATGACCTTAAGTTGGAATAAAATGTTGTTTAAAACTCAAAATGATTCAAAGTTATATTGAAATAAATTTTGAAATGCAAAGTGATTTAAAACTATATTAGAATACGTTTTAAAATGTAAAATTATTCAAAACCATATTGGAATGAGTTTTGAAATTCAAAGTGATTCAAAATTATAGTGGAATAAGTTTTGAAATATAAAATGATTCAAAACTATATTAGAATAGTTTTGAAATCCAAAGTGATTCAAAACTATATTGGAATAAGTTTCGAAATCTAAAATGATTCAAATGTATATTAGAATGAATTTTGATATCTAAAGTGATTTAAAGTTATATTGGAATAAGTTTTGAAATCCTTATCATGACCCTCTGAGATGGCTACACGTGATTAGTCTGAAAAGTCTATAAATAGACCATGGGTGAATTTGAACTCAAAACAGCTTGTTATTGCTTTGGATCAAATTTAAGATCAATTTGAGAGATTTGAGGTGAGGGATTTGTGCTTAAGAAAGAGGAGAAAAATCTGCAAAAGAAAGGAGGAAAAGTGGAGTAAAATCCAGGGAGAATGATGCTCGCCAAAGTTTGTGCCAATCAGTAAGAAAAACAACGAGATAAGTTCGATTTCTTATAATATTCTTGTAGAAGGGGAAGAAAGGGACCCGTAAGTTCGAATGGGGGTCGAATTGGAGCTAAAACAAGGAGTTATGGTCGAAATACAAAATCTATGCAAAGTTGTCACGAAACACAAAGGTAGCGCGTGTGATACACGTGCTGGGAAGGGGTTGCCTGTGAAAGCGCGTGGGCCACTTTCCCAGGGTGCCTGTAGGGCCAATTGCCTTGATATTTGCTAGCTTTACTCCCCAATTAATGCCCTTCAATACTATGTAAAAATATTAAATATTTAGTTTATCGAAACTCATATTTTCTACAGAAATCTAGGCTTGCTATGAACAATAACTGTAAACATTCAAGATAAGTGATTCGACCCAAAACTCGGTCTTAAATAAATATTTTTATCATGTTGACATGTCTTGCCATGCTATACATCATGTAGATTGCATACACATATTATGATGATGAAATATGCATATATTCATGATGATATTGTTGGTCAAACATCGCATATGTTTGATAGTATGGACAGACACAAGTTGACATGGAAATAAGAAAAATAAAAAAAATGAAGAACAAAAGAAGAATTGATCAAACCAATCTTTCCTTTCTTTTGGCTTCTCTTTCTCCTTTGGCCATCGTCTTTGCTCTCATCTCTCGTCGGCTATCATCGTCTTGACGTATCCCAATCCTTTCTCTTTACTTTAATTGATGACTCGCGATTCACAATTGATCCACCCTTTCCCATCCACTTTGCTCTGACTAACGACTCACAATTTATTTATTAGTGAGTTTGTAATTCGATGATCACCGAGTGTGGTGTTTTGCTATTAGTTGTTGTGTTTTTTGTTTTATTAGTGACCCACTGTTTCACACTTAATGTTAACTAAATAATTAAATAGTTAATAAATATAAATTATAAAAATTAAATACTGAGTAAGACAGATCTAAAATATGGAAGGTAATAGAGTCTTTATGTAAAATTTATTTGTTTGTTGGGGGTGGGGAGATTATTCAGCCCTTATGGGGATCTGATCATTCCCATTATTTTCACAATTAAATAATGATTTATTCCCACCACAATCACGTCACTCTTCCTCAGGTCTTTGTGGTCCAGCCCACGCTGCTTATACGACTTCAAATTTCATATTTGACCCATAATATCTAACATGAAGCCTCACAATAAACTGGATTTTAATTATACTCATAATCATATATAAATAATTACTTATTTTTACCCACTAGTTACCAAATACAAAATTGATTGCAATGAACCACCGGAGTAGTGCTAGTAGTCTAACAATACGCAACAACTAGGGTCGGTGAGTTTGAAATTTCTTGTTTGAATTTGATAATTTTTTGAAAAATGCTACTTCTATTTTTTAGGTTACATTTTGGACTATAAAAAATAACTCAAATAACAAAAATACACTCCCTCAATTTGTAAAATTGTGAAACCCCCTTCCATGTTCTTCCTCTCTCACCCTTCACCTAGCGATCTCATGGTTGCCTCATTTCTCCTCTACCCTTCCTCCTTTTCCATGGCTACCTTAGGCAACGTCCTGTCGACGCCTTCACCATGTCACCTCGCCTCTCATGCTTGACGACCGCTATATCCTCAACAGCGATCAACGCAAGAGAGGTGAGGTGAAGACAGCGATAGAATAGTAATGATGAGTTGCTGCTAGATACAACCATGGAAAAGAGGGAGAGAAAAAAGAGAAGACGGTCATGGGTCGTTGGGTGAAGAAAAGTAAATTTGCAAAGAGAATAGAGGTATTTCCATCATTTTAAAATGTGTACATAGCCTTTTTTGTAACCCAAAAAATACAAGTAATATAGTTCTAAATTTTTAACGTTTTCAATAGATTTCGCATAATCTCTATAAAGGGCTTTGTGTTGCTTATTTGTAAGGTTTTTGAACAATAATGTTATTATTATTCTTCAAATCTCAAAATAAAATATAAAAAAAGTTTGGATGTACATTTATTTGTAATTTCCCCGAACCAACGTTACATGGGACTTAAGTTCCTACGGTTTCACTTTGACTTTGGGGAGTGCTGATTTTGATTAAATAGATGAAGGAAGACATTAACGAGTTCCGGCGGGATGAAATTTCCTTTAAATTTACAAATCATTGACGATTTGATGTAACAAAATATCAATCAAAATCAAAACGTAAACGCCCTGGACGATGTTAACTTCAATGGTGCTCGCTCGCTCGCTCTTGTTCTTTCATTGTCTTGAAATTTTCAATCTTTTTGCTCCCCCAAATTTCAAAGTAGACCACAATTGCCACGAAAATGAAGCTCTTATTGCTTTCCATTTTGAAATTCAATTCTATCATGTTATTATTATTATTTCTATATAATTGCAAAAGTGTAAATTCATAAATTCAAATTTTACATATTTATACAAATAACTATAATAGTTATAAAGAATTTATCATTAAATTCGCATTATAATATCAAATACAAATTTTTTTTAAAAGTTATCTAATTTTTTTGTAATTTTTTTTTAAAAAATCCACATCGTTTCTATAAGGGTACGTTTGATAAGGGTGAAAAATGGGGGAGAAATTCATTTCCTATTCAAATTTTAGGAAATTCCATCAAATAATTTTTTTTCCCATAGAATTTGAATTCCATCTTAGAGTGCATTTGATTGCAAGAGTGGAATTTGTCTAGAAAGAAAATGAATTCCAAGGAATTGAATTGCAGGAAAAATAAATTGCCTCTACCTGGCTCCATTGCTCGTTTGCGTCGACTCGGCCTAGGCCTCACTCTTGCAACCTCGCCAGTTGCCCCCTTGGCACTCACCCTCAGTCGCCGCTCGCCCTCACCAGCCACCGACTTTCCTCTAATTCTCTTGCTTGGTGGCTCTCTGGCTCTCTCGACTCTCTAACTCGATAAGTTGTTACTTTCAATTGCAAAGAAAATTTCATTTTCTTTCCTCCAAGAAATTTGGTTTCCATGATTTGAAGGAAAATCTCCTCATGTGACCATTGATGGGAAAATGAGTTCCTTGAAAAAAATGACTATCAAACAATGCATAAGTTGGAAATTGGGCAGCAAAATTGCTTTTTCCTTTAAAAAAGTTAGCTATCAAACGCGGTCTTACTTCAAAAAGTAAACATTTTTCTTGAAATTAAAGAATTAGAATTCTTAAAACTTAGGATGAAAACTAAAATTCCATAAAATTAGAAATTCGCTCTATTTCTAACCCCAATCAAACTCACCTAAGTGTTTGTTACGTCTATTTAGACTATTGGAGGCGCGTGCCTATAATTTTAAATTATATATATGCATACATAGGTTGGAGTGGATGATTCGAATGAGTTAATATTATTCTTTTTATATATAATTGTGAGTGGATGACTAGAAGGGATCACAATAGTTTTCAATGGTCAACTATAGACGGTACATTAAACCAACACTTACGTAGTTGGCCCAGAATGCCGTGCTTGCTGGGAGGTTTCATCATGTATTTTTCTTAGCATATATATTTTATTTGCTAAAGTCTTTAAGTATGCTTAATTAATTAATTATTTATAAATTAAGTGCATAATCAAACGCCTAAAAATCTTATGTCTAAACTCGCTCTCTAATAATAATAATTAAAGAAACCATTATAATATCTTTCTCCTAACCATTGATTACAGTGACAGATTGATTTTTATTAGGCAAATTATATGCAAATAACGTGATGTTTGGAAGTCAATTAGACATTTAAGGTTAATCATTATTTTGAGTATAATAGCTAAGCAGTAATTAATCTATGTATCTTATTTTTATATAATATATATATTTATTGTATCTTATTTTTTATATTTAAATAATTTTATTGATTGATAATAAATATATTTTATTTTAAATTATTTAATCAACTAATAAAATTATTTATATTTACATGTTAAAAATATAATATAATAATATATTTATTATTACGTAAGCAGCATTACCCATCATTTAAATATGTCATCACATGACATAATTGAATGATGATGATGATGCATAAACATTTAAAGATAGCCACTTCTTATCATTGATTATTCGATCCTTAAAGTTGATCAAATTAATTATTAGATATAATCATTCTAGCTTACTATCCTTATAGAAGTGGGCCAGGCTGGCTGGGCTTGGGCAAATTTACCATAGAAAATTGGGCTGCTTCTTGTTTGTGGCCCAGCCCAACTAATTGTGTGAGCATTGTGAACTTTTAAGGGTAATTTTTCTTTTTTCTTTTTTCTTTTTTTAAATTTTCTTTAGGGAAACTTGATTCATGTAAAAAAAAAATTATATTAAAAACTAGTATAAATATTATTTATGTGAAATTTTTATATTTGTAATGAGGTGCAATACATATTTTTGTAGTAATTTCTTAATGATCATCATATAATATGAAAATGATGTCTTATAATAAAAGCAAAAATAAAGGAAGAAGAAGAAAAACTCAATAACCATTCAATAAATACCAAAAATATAAGATCCATATAAAACCAAAATAAAGAAAATGCCTGTCCACTACCTAAGAATATCTTCTGCGAAGGGCATCAATCACCTAAGTATGCATACATATGTCTATGTAACAGGCAATGAACAAAAGGAAACCAGGTTTGCTCAAGCAAGTAAAGGATAAGTTTTAATATGAAGTCACTTTCTTGATGGAAATGGTGCTGGTTTGGCCTTTCCTTCTGTTCTGTCTTTTTTTTCCTTTTTTCTCTTCTTTTTCCTCAGTTTGGGGCATCTTCTGGCAGGGTCATTATTCTGTGCTAGAAGCCAAATATACATATATATATATATATATAACCAAAAGATAGTGTTAAATAACGATTTTATCAAAATAATTTTATTTTATATCATTATCTTGGCCCCAATGTGATCCTTGTGTCTTCTCTTTTGTCTGTTTACTGTTGGTTACTTATTTTATTTTCTACTATATATATACGTATATATGTACACTTGGCATGCTGAAGTAGATTTTGATACTATAAGACCATATATAAAACTCAGAAAGAACACATATTATGCCTAAAGATGAAAAGCATATAAAGCGTTGCTCTGTCATCATGTTGTAGATGAAGTTTGTATAGGTGTTGTGTGTCTCTTATTGTTGTTCTAAAGCTCTGTCCATCACACAGTAGAGGTTTTATTTGATCCGTGGTAATTTTCATATATTTATCGGATTAGTAGGATAAAAGATTTGAATATCCATATTAAAAAAAAAAAAAAGATGGGGTGAGGAAGCGTGACACAAGTATTGACGTACTCAGTGTATTGATATCATATCTTTTTTTTTTTAATCATCGAGAACTAGTCATGTATTAAAGATATAGTCTTTATTATTTTTATTGACTTATTAATATATTAAGAGATTTATTGTCTCGATACCTTAATTATATTTCATGTTATAAGTTTATCATGTTAAATTATCATTCGAAAGTATATGTTAAAAGATAAACTTTGAGTTTATGAATTAAGTAATATACCTAATACCTCTCTAATAAACTACCGATCAACTAATATATGTGTGTGTTATTAAACTTACTATTGCTTAATTATATTTTGGCGGTTATTCTTCAGTTAAAGCTGATCTTAAAAATTGAATTGTTTTATCAAGGATGATAGATATTCATAATCCTCAAATATTCAATTTCATAATGAAAATTGTGCAAAAACCAAGCACAAAAGGCCATGCACACCACATATATAATAAATATATATGGGACTGAGGGGTGATCTCTCCAAGATAGAGTTGCTTGACGTATTGATTGATCTTTACATCCTTTTATAGTCGTAAAAGCAATGGTTGCCATGAGCTCAAATCCAAAGTTGCATCCATTAATTACCTTGGGAAGAAGAGTTTCAAAATTCCTTCACTTGTCCAACAAGCAGTAGTCACCAAATTAATTACGATGCCGTGTCCTCTTCTGCCACCAGGGTTCAGATTTCATCCCACGGATGACGAGCTCATCACCCATTATCTAAAGAAGAAGATCTCGTCGCCTCTTTCTCCTCTACTCTCCATTATCGCCAACATCGATCTCTACAAGTTCAATCCATGGGAGCTTCCTGGTACCTCGCTAGGTGGCCACTTAATTTGATCATTTCCAAGATATGAGTACTGCTGTGAACTTGTATAATAATTAATTAGGCATATATATATATATATCCATTTAATTTGTAGGCAAAGCTTTGTTTGGAGAAGATGAGTGGTTTTTCTTCACGCCAAGGGATCGAAAGTACCCAAATGGCGTTAGGCCGAACCGGACAGCTGGATCTGGTTATTGGAAAGCCACCGGGGCGGACAAACCGATCCTCAACTCCTCCGGGATGCAGTGTATTGGAGTGAAAAAGGCTCTGGTCTTCTACCAAGGTAATCCTCGCAAGGGAATGAAAACTGATTGGATCATGCACGAATACAGGCTTCTTGATGACAACCACACCCACCCTAGGATTAAGGGATCAATGCGAGTAAGCTATTCGAGTTTATTTTTTTCTGTTTGCTCTAATTTCGAAACCCTAATTTCCTGGCGCGAATAGTAAGAGACCTTTAAACTTCTTGTTTAGATTATCAAATTTTTAGTCACAGATTGATCTTGTTAATTTCCCAGTTGGATGAATGGGTTCTATGCCGAGTGAGGCAAAAGGGCAACAACCCAAAACAAATAGGAACATGCTCAGAAGGTACCAGTTTGAATGGCATCCATCAACCTATTTCTCCCTACTCAAATGATGCACAAATCTATAAACATGAGCAAGAAGAAGAAGAAGATTTAAAGATGGAGCATTCACTGAGAAATTACTTAAACTTAGGAGGAGGAAGATCAGCCACCCAAGCTGATCAGTAAAAGTACCACAGATCATAGAAGCAATTGCATTAATTCTCCCTGTAATGAAGAAGAGATGGTTGCCTTCAAAAGAACCATCTCTGTTGTTTCTTTCGGACAAGCATTTCCATTATCGCCAAGTGAAAGGCTGCACAGCGACGCAGTGCCCGCTGATAACATGCAGGATTCAAGCATTTTCCAGATCTGTTATCTTTCTAGCTAATTGTGTTTAAGTTACCCACAAGTGTTAATTTTTCTATATAATTAATTGTGTGCCCTCCATTTTCCGAGTTATATATATACATATATATGTATATCAATTGTGTTGTCCATTGAAAGAGGAAATGGAGCTGCAATTCGTAGAGAGAAAAACAGGTTTGTTTATAGTTCATTGTTATAATCAAACGCAGTGTTTGCTTACAATTCATGGATTATCACGAAGCTAAATGCAATTCCTTTTCTTATTCTTAGTTTCAGTAAAGAAGCCTACTTAAGGCTATGGGGTCTAATTTGTATGCCAATTTAATTATATGCCCTTTCAAGCCATGGTAATTAACCTGAAATTGATAAAAAAAAATAAAATAAAAGACGCAATAATATATATATTATAATCAAAACAAAAAGAAATCTATTGGAAAGTAACGACGGTGTACGGAATCCATGACCAGATGTTAAGTAATTAATTAATTATTCATCAATTATTGGTGCAATTACATTCCTTATTGAAAGCTAATTAAATCATCAGGTGGATGACGTATCAAAAAAGAATCTACGTATTTGAATGGTATGTCGCTCCATGGCTGCTTCAAAAGCCTCGATCAAACAAACATTGGCAAATCCAAAGTAAGTAACTATATATGTTATGTACCAAGTCAACGGCATCTTCAATCTTCATGCAGTGGCTTAATTATCATGCTCGTCTAGGAATAAACTACCGGATTCTCCTTACATTTTGTTTTCTTCGATTTCAAAGCCATGATCGATGCTTATTGAGTTTTAGAATTTAACTGTTGTCCCATGCATGTTAACGGCGACTATGTGGAAACTGCAGAACAAATCAATAAAATATATATATATATATATATATGCTGGAAAACAATATATAAGACAGACCTTTGAATGTAAGACCTTTGCGTAGTCTGATATTATAATACATTAATTATTAAACATCATTTCATTAATTTTATCTTTTATATATATATATATATATATAGTATTAATTTTTCTCAAACATCTTCAAAAGAACAGCTTTGAATGTCCAGTCACATTACTCGTTGCATGCCCTTGTCCTAGGACAGCCTTCTCCTGTATCTCGCCGTTTCTCTCCACGATCAGCAATTATAATTAATTAATATTAATATTAGCCCCTAATCAGTAGGGATCACATTAGTTTATTAATCAAAGTGTTTTGGATCGTATCATGACCAGAGCATGATGACAGTACTATAATGTTTCAACATCTTGGGGTCATATAAATAATAATAATAATAATAATAATAATAATAATAATAATAATAATAATAATACAAAATATATAATAAATTGTGCTGTACATGAGAGAATTTATAGTTTTTTTTATTTAAAATTATATTTTCTTTAATTGAGTGGATCAATTTGTGCTAATTGATCTTAAGGGTGATTAGTAGATCAATAATCATTACTGGGTCCAAACTTGAGTTGCTTAGTCATATATATATTTGGCTACAATTAATTAAATATCAAACACGAAAACGAACATAAGATTTAACTTCAACCTCGTACCTGATTTTTTTGCTTCAACCCAGTGAATTTGCTGTCACTGTTCCGACTTGCGTCGCACGCAAGATATTCGTTTTTTGCTTTTCTTCTTCACTTCACCAGTACTGCTCAACTCTCCCAATTTGCAAACCTTGCATGTGCTGGAGGGGGCGATTGTTGGAGTTGGATGTCCAGCCTATTAAAGATTAAAATAATAATAAACTATATATAGAGGAAGAAAGGCGGTGCATGAAGGCGGTGGAACACACACGCACATATAAATATATATGCAAGGTTTGCAAATCGGGAGAGTTGAACAGTACTGGTGCGGCGCAGAAGAAAAGCTAAAAAGGAGTAGCTTGTGTGCGACGCATGGCGGAACACCGGCAACAAATTAATTCACTGGGTCGAAGAAATAAAATAATAATAATAAAGTATGAGGTTGAAGTTATTTGGAGTCAATTTTTCTCTAGTTTTAGATTATAACTGTGTAGAGTTGTAAAGATTTACTAGGCAAGTAATTTTCTGTAGTTTCCATTATTAGCGATCTTGAGTTTCGATATTAAACTTAGGATTTGATCGTTCTTGATCTTTTGACAGGGAATATGATTCAAAGTTTTATCTGTGATTTTTCTCTTTACATATATTAGAAGGTTTTTTAAGTAAAATTTTGTATCCGTATTCGTGTGTGTTAATTACTCGTGTTTAATATTTACACATCTTTGATATTTAATTTGCACAATTATTATTATTTTTTTTGTTTAAAAAGTGGCATATATAATAGAGCACCCAATAAGTAGTATCAGAGCAGACGCCAAATAAATAACCCATCTGAAATGAAAAATTCTGAAACCACATTTTCATGACACAATTAATTTCTAAGCTAACAAATTTCAACCAGAGATCTTAATTAATTAAAATAAATCTTAAAAGAAAAAGCTTTAGAAGGTTGAATAAAGCAATCAAGAAAACTAACTAATAAAGACTTGAGTTAAAAAGGGCACTCCTCTAGTTTTAGCTTTCCTTTTGCTTCTTCTTGTTCTTGATCGAGGGGTTCATTATAAAGAGTAAATGTCTAAATGATAATATATATATAAGCAAACAAAAATTTAATTATAAAAGTTAACTAAAACAGTGGTTTTTTTTTTTTTTGAAAAAAGAATGGTTACATAATCTTAATTATATAAAAAAATATCAAAATGTTGTGTAACATATTTTTGGGGAGATTCTTTTTTTATATATGAAAAATGAAATATTATTAATAGATGAATCTCAATCCAACCCAATTCCCAATCATAAAACTAATTAACTTAGGTGGGCATCCTCAAGTAAAATCAAATGTGACATTCCAAACAAAGCTAACAAACCAAAATAGATAATTTTTTATGAGTTTAATCCTGAGTAAAATTATTCTACTCACATCACACACAATGTGCTATGTAAGGAGAGGCCCAAACCAAGCTGGCATGCCACGCAAGTTGACCGGCTTGGGTCATTATTCATTTTTTTATACGAAACTTGTGGGTCATACAAACCCTTTAATCTAGCATGGCCGATGGGGTTAGTAGTTGTGTCTAGGGACATTTATGAACAACTAAGTTGACCACGACTTGACCTATTTAACACCCTCTACTCGTAAAGGAAGATTTTTTTTGAAGCAATCTTGTCAAATTTGTAAGTGTTATTAGGATCTTTATGTAGAACTATTGACTTCTGTTTTTGAGCGACATCGGCCAGGGGAATTAAAGCTTGGTGGGCTCTTAATAAGCCAAGGTACCTGTGGAATGGTTTGCCAAAAGCAGCCCCATCTTCATTTTCATGAATTTATTCATTCAAATCACACTTTGTAGATCCAAGTTCTATAATTAATATAGCTTTTTTTTTTATGGGTTCATTGAACTGAGACCAATCAATTTCATCAAGATTGATTTTCTTTTACATAATTGTCATTTTTATTTGTATATATATACCATAAATATCCACACTAAAAAGTGTAAAAAAGGTTTGAACTAACTTGGTGTAAACTTTATATATGCTGGTATAGTCTCCCAGAAAATCCTTTCAAATATAAAATCTTCTTTCATTCTTCACTTTAGTCCATATATTTTGATCCATTTTCATTCCAAATTAAAACCAAAGCTTTTTAGAACCAAAAAGTAAGGAAGAAAATTAATGCAGAGAGATCATACATAGGTAAACTACATCTAGTCCTGTAACATATAGCTTGATAAAAGAGCAAAATAATGATTAAATATTGACCTAAGAAACCACCTTCAGAGAAATTTTGTCAAAATTATTTGTTTGGAAATTTGTAAATGATCATATATATATATAGGCATATATATAGCTTCCCCATATATAAAAAGGTTCAAGACTGCACCTTGTCCCCCTACAATACACCTATCAAGTCAAGTATATATGTATATAATTAAGAACTACAAGTGAAGTTTCAAGGCCAAACCCACCTGCATTTATCCCTAGAAAATGGCTCTAGTTAAAGAAAACATATATCAACATCCATCTTATTCCTGTTCCTGTTCACTAAATTCTCCACCATAACTTATGGGTGACTCATACACAACACCAACCAGGCAAACCCTAGTCAGAGTTTGCCTTTTGCCTCTCAAGTACCTTCCCTTTGCTTGCATTGTTGGGTAGATGAATGAATGAATGAAGACCCATCACCTTCCAGAACCAAATTAGGGATTAGCTGAGGTGGGCTTTCTCCATTTTGGCCTCCAATATGGTAGGAGATCAATGGACTATAGTACTCAAGATAAGCTGTGTTCTTGATCACAGAATCCTCATCATTTTCGTGCGAGTTTTCTATAAGTACTGAATCCTTAATGTTTGAACCACATTGTCTGGGCTGCGTTTGGAAGAAAACCTTGGAAACCACCAATTCGCCATCTTTCTCTTCCTCATTGTGGCCAAGATGGTATTGGTGCATAACCCAGTTGGTCTTCTCTGGCTTCTTCTTCCTGCCATAATTGGTGTAAAGCACTAGTATCTTTTTGAACCCTTTCACTGCCCCACCCACAAAAACTGGCCTTGTTTTGCCTGTTTTATGCCACCTTGTTTCGCTCCCATCGGCTTCTGTGTTCACCTTTCTTCGCTTTCGATTTCCCGTTGTGTAAGCCTTCGAAGGCCGATGGAAGAAATGGCGGATAAGGCCATCTTTGCTCACACCTGCACCATTAGAATATTTAATGTGCAAATTAAGAAAGAAATGCAACACACACAAACACACACATTTACACTTTCTTGTATGCTCGATCATATGATTATATATAGATCAGAGATATGTGGGAATCATATTCCACCATATATATTAATTTGAGATGTATATATATATATATATATGTTACAGAAAATTTATATATGTCATTGACAAGGTACCGTCTATATATATTGGGATCCATTTGATCTGCAGTCTGCCTCCAAGTCAAGAGTCAAGCAACTTAACATATGCCAAGTTGGTCAATAGACTTGCGCTTACTTCTTGCGGAAGCTTTAAATTGTGCACTAGCTAGCATTTGTGAAAGGGAGAAAAAAAAGAGCATAATATCTCGACTTGTGTTATTCAAAGGGAATGAAAAATAAATCATTTTATGAATTTAAAATTACTGGTATATATATCATTTATGTTTCCATGGCAAAATCTTTTTCCAAAATACACTCTGAGGATTTCCAATTAGTTCTCACTGCGTGCGTTTAATTAGCTTACCCACTGAATCAATTATAGCCCACAACTTGGCAAACAAACCAGAAAGAAATTATAATTATAGCCCATAGATTTCCACTTCTTACTCTCAATGTATCTAACACCCCAAAAGCTAAAGGAAAAGACGTGGAAATTAACAGATTTGTGTGAGCAAAGTAATATTCATAAGTAATTGAAATTGATCACCTGGTAGCTTCTCTGGATGCGTGTAACAAATTCCATTTTCCCCCTCAAGCGTGGGAATAAATTCGTCGATTAAGGGATGAAGCCTACGGGCATCAGAGGATACTTTTGCCTCTAGATGTTCAAGAATTTCTTGGTCAGAGGGATCAAACTTCACTCCAGCCGGTAGCCCTGGCAAATCTTGAATTCCCCCCTAATTGAAAATTTATGTTCATACAGAAGAAGTTCATTTACTTAATAACAATAAAAAAAAATTGAAGGAAATAATAAATAAATTAAATGGAACATGAAGAAAAATATTTACAAATGGTGTAAGACCTGATCGTGTAATTCTATATTATGGCCACATGAAGGGCAGGTTATGAAGCGAGTTTGATCAGGTTTTGCATCGATAAGAGTACGAGTTTCTCCGGAAGAAGGCGAGATTATTTGGATGGCCCTTTGATCATCAGAGTCATTGCACCATCTCATCTCTCTTGTTTTGCTCTATGCCCATCCCATAAACTGATTTCCTCCACCAATCCAAACTACACAAAGAATAACACAAAGATTTTGCATGAGATAAATAAAAAGAGAGAAAATTAATTGAATTCTTCCACTTCTGGTTCTCTCTTGCCTGTGATCGAACCGTGTTGCCAAGTTTCAACACACGGAGAGAGAGAGAGAGAGAGAGAGTGTTGTGAATTAGATGGTTTGAAAGTAAATGACAGAGAGAGAATTGTAAGGTATTAAAGTAATAGCTTCCTTGGAGTCTAAGTTTGGTTTTGTTTGGGTGTTATCTACACACGCATTTTTGGGAATAAATGCAGTTTTGTTTTCGTCCTTTTTATAAGGTTCTCTGATTCCATGCATCTAATACTACTGCTCGAAAAAGGGTTATGGAAACAGAAACAAAACCTAATATACGTCATTTAATTAATTAAAAAGAAAAAAAGAAAAAGAAATTAGAAAGAAGAGCTAGGGTAGAGTACAGATGGGGCAACCTAGCTAGACAGTTTCTTTTGGGACATTTCACCTCTTTAGAGAGAAAGAGAGAAGGGGCTTTAGCTGCAGTGTCAACCTAGAGTGTCCTTAAAGCCATATATATTTGTATAATGTAGAACCATACATCTTCCATGTATACATATATACCAACAAAAATGAAAGTAACCAAAAGGAAATTTACACCACCCAACTTCCGTTCATCTACGTACTAATCCATTTCTTCACGTAGACTTCTCATGTCAAGCAAGGAATCCCCCCCCTCCCCCCCCCCCCCCAACCCAATGGACACACACATACACAGTTATGTTTGTGTGTAATCATAGATAACTTGCTTTTTCTTTTTTTGCTATAACTTAATTAAAATTTAAACCATAAGAGAAAATATATATAGAAATGAGGGCAATTACACAATTGGATCAAGCAAATCAAAGGTCCTTCTGAAAAACACCAAAAAAGAACACAACACAATAAACCTTAAACCTACCTAATTGGGTGTTCCTAATTCATTGTTAAAGCACAATACAAACCCTAGTACAATAACATATATATCAAGCATTTTATATCCCATTACATAGGATTGATTACATAAAATTCAACTTGTTTGTTATTTTTATTTATAATTATATTTTATGTAAAGACCAAGCTCGTGATCATATGAATGTGTTCTACCAAATTTTTCTTCTTCCACCTCTACCTTTACTTAGATTATACCATTCAATCGGCTAAACTTCTCTCCCATGAGTCTCTGGGTTTTTTTCTTTCAAATTCTAGTAAAGAGATACAGTTGTTTTCATCGTATCGCCTGCCGAATGACCATAGCAGATTGTATGTACACGACCAAAAAATTTAAGTAATGAATCTGTTACTAGCCAAAAAAAAAAAATTAAATAATGAGGTGAGATCGAATATAAAGTATAACAATATGTTATATGTAATGATCCCTAATTTAGAAGGATATATGCTTTTTCAAGTATTGATATATATATATATACTGTATCATTCGTGTATATACATAAATTGGGAATATAATACATTGTGGAATCAAATGCATACAGCATACCCCCCAGAAAAAAAAAAAAAAAAAAAAAACAACGACAACAACAACAAAATGTATTGTCTGCTGCGACACGTGGGTTGTTTTGGAGGTGACAGGGTGGGGGTTGCAAACTGTTTGAGAAAGAGTTGAATGTGGAGGAGTGTTTCCATGGCCGACCTAGCTCTCTATATACAAGCATAATATATATATATATATAAATGCAGTATAATTAAAGTGAGCTTATTAGAGAAGCCACGCAACAGAAAGCTCCTTGGGGAGGAAGCTTTTTTCAAATTTAGGGGTTACTTTAACGTATGGATGAGGGTTTTTAGGATAATTCCAAGGGTCTGTTTCCCTATTTGCACACAACCATACGGCTTTTCCTCTCTCCTTGTACATAATTGTCTTCATTTCGGAAGCTCCCTCTCCCTCCCCATATGGTAAAATATAGTAATTAATAATCGCCAACAGATATTGACAAACTCACACTTGTTAACATATTAGATAAACATCAAATTTTTTATTTTTAATTATTAATTTGTGTGGCTCAATTTTCGAATTAATTCATCACTTTACAATAAACTACGCAATTATGAAGGAGTCATTTGAAATTATGTTTTTCTTTTTCTTTTTTTTTGTTCATTACTTTTAGTGTTGATTTTCATAATAATATATATCATAAATAATATATATATAATGGCGCATATATATATATATATATATATATAAATTGTTGCTTCCAGGGTTGCCAGGGGTGGGTTTGTGTTCATGGTGTTCTGGGTTTGGGCTTTGTTTGTTTTTGTGTTGATTTTTGAGTTTTCTTAAATAATGGGCCTTTGGTGTTGTGGTCTGGCCTTATGTTGTTTGGGCCATAGCCCATGAACTATCTTGAAGTTGCCTTTACTTTCCCTGCTCGTAGGTGGAGTGACCAATTAGCTTAGACACTTTTGAGATTATGAAATTAGAGAAAAAAAATTAAAAAAAAAGGGATTTCATTAGCATAACCATAGAATATATAGCCTAACAAGGCTCCATTTGTAACATTTTTTTTTTCTGAACCAAGAATTATTAAAAATAAAAGTTGGCTTACAAAATTTATATGGCCTTGTTTGATAACCTTTAAAAATGTTAGTGTCATTAATTATAAGTCGTAAGATTTTTTTTTTGATAAAAGGGTGATAGATTTTATTAATTATATATTATATATTATAAGTCATAAGATTGGGTGTGAAATTATTTCATATTTACCCATCAAAATAAAAATTTCTTAGACAACACGAATTATTATTAACAAGGTGTCGTAGTATGTCAAAAGACCATATTAGTGACAAAAATACAACCACCAAGCTCTGTATAGTATAACCATTATAGAATTAGTTAATGATTTGTAACAACGACATGCATCATTGTGCCCACATTATAACCAAATTCTGTGGGCGTTTTTGTTGAATTGATTAAGAAATGACTAAAATTAGTATAAATGTTATTTGGAGGTTTAGAAATAAAACTTAGTGTGATATTTTTTATATTAATATATTGTATTGATATAAAAATATCGCATCAAATCCCACTCTTAAACGTGTTTCCATGTTGCCCCCAATTTCCGTAACATATAAAATATTGGTACTAAATAATGCTATTTATGAATGAATTCCGTGTAGATGGAATTAAGAACGCAAAGTCACTAGTGATTACACGTTAAGAAAAAGAAAATGCGTACTAAAGTTAGTTAGAAAATTGTCACAGCTAGCTGTCATGTCATTTTGAAAGCATATATGCACTTTGAAGCTTCTTCAATATGATTTCCAACTGACCAAAACACCAACGTTTTTGATTTGGGCATCAAGAACTCGTCTTTGGAAGTGATCATCGGTGAGATGGTCAGGGCTAGAAGCACCAATATATAACACCCGTATTGAATGAGAATAGCAGGCAATTGACTGATCATTTGGCTCATTGATTTTAGATATCCATACATATAACTAGATACCCATTACTCCCATCTCCAAATTATTCAAAATAGCAGCTACTTGAACAATGGAAGGCCTATTCTTTCTGGAATTGCCAACACAAGCTGATGCAACCTTGGCCAATCTTACAAGAGGTCTCACATCAGAGGGAATCACAAGTCTTGGGTCCAAAAGTTCACCTAACTTCATTTCTTTGATCAAAGGCAATGCCCAGTTGGCAAGCAAACCACCTTCACTGCATCTCCCACTCAAAAGCTCCAGCAAAACCACCCCAAATCCATAAACATCCGATTCCTTGGAAGCACCTCTCCTCCCTGCAGCAGCCCAATACTCTTCATCCACGTACCCTTCGAGCCCTCTCCTCTCTTGGGATGCCAGTGAAGATAGCCCGTAGTCACATAATTTGGCAACAAATTTCACATCTACTAGTATATTTGAGGGCTTGATGCAGCCATGTAGTATGGGTGGCGCCGCCACTTCATGCAAGTACTCGACCCCCCGAGCCACCCCGGCAGCGATCCTCAGGCGCCGGCCCCAGTCTAGCAAGGATGCAGCATCAGAATTTTGGTGCAGATAATAGTCCAAATTCACCATGCTCACAAACTCCATTACGACAATTCTCTCTGCCGGCGCCTCTGAAAACCCTAGAATGGGGACTATGTTGGGGTGGTGAGCCAGGGAAAGCCATTTGAGCATCGAAGAAAACCCGAAACTAGCGGCATTGCTCAAAACAAGCCTAGGATGGATCCTCTTCACAGCAACAAGCTCCCCGTTGGGTAACACAGCCGCGTACACGGTCCCGAGTCGGCCTTGGCCTATGATTCTTCTGCGGTTGAAGCCATCAGTGGCAGCATCAATATCCATCAGCGAGTACGACGATGCACGAGCCTTGGCTGCCATTATTTCTTCATAATGATCGTCAACTGGCTGCTTCTTCCACAGACAGAAGAGGATCACAGAGAGGATGATGAGAGAAAAAGATAGCATGGCCATGACTGCATCATAAGCAATCTCTTCACCATGGCTCATATTGGAGAGAACAGAAGAGACTAATTCTTAACTTCTTGTGTTTGTTGGCTGACTCTCTTGGCTTTTGGAGGTGAGTTCTAAGAGATTAATGGGATGGAGGAAAGGCAAGTAATTAGGCTGGCTGCCAATCAATAAAGTCTATCTCTGCCAATTGGGGTTATATATATGTATACATATATATGCGTGTTTGGATGACTATGAAAATGAAAGGGAAAAGAAAGGAATCTAATATTGACAAAAATGTGTACTCTTTGAAAAATTAGGGTTGATTGGTAAGAGTAGGAAATCTAGCAGTGTTGTTTAGTAGATGCGTTGGGTCCATGGTTGGCTGGCCCTATATATTATTCAAAAATTGAATGCTCAATTGATAACATTTTGAACATAATTTCGGTACAGAAATGACAAATATATTAATACTTAAGAAAATATGCTTATTAAAAAATGGGTATAACTAAAAATAAAAAATATATATGTCACATGCATTGTATAGTTTAGAAAGAAAATAATAATTTGACTTATTAATTAGTACTCTACCTGAATTTCTGCTAAAAATGATGGTATCTGAGACTAAAATATCCCATCCTAATTGAAGAGATTAAAAAAAAAAGGGTAAGAGTTGTCAATGAGGGTTAGAATATTTTCGTTGCAACAACCAAAGGAAAGATTATATGGACTTCACCTAAAATAAGTGAAGTTTTCTATTGATTAGAGACTTTCTTTGTACTCAGTTATGGGGGGCATTTTGAAGGCTCCTGAATATCGAAAGCATTACCTAACTTTATAAAAAAAAAAAAAAAAGAATATCGAAAGCATTGAGTTAACTTTGCTTGAATTGTTTTAGACCGTCCAGTAGTTGAATGTAGGCCCCTATGTCACTTAAGTCATCAAGAGAAAAGGCCAAACTACACCTTAATTGGGTGGGAAACAGCCTAATTAATAACTAATTGAAGAGAATTTCTGTCCATATTTTGTATAAATTCATCACTATTTACAGGCTGTAGTGAGAATAATGGATATTGGTATATATATATATATAAAAAAAAATTAATATAACCTAAAAATAAAATAAAATTTTACATAGAATAACATGTTTGATAATTAATCAATCGTACATTAAGCTACAAAACACTTATTGACACATTATTTATCTAGCTAGTTATATATTTGACGAAAAATTTATTTATAAAATTTTATGCGGAATAACATATTTGATAATTAATCGATTGTACGCTAAGCTACAAAACACTCTTTGACACATTGTTATCTAGTGATATATGTTTGACTAAAAATTTCAATACATATACATATATATATATATCATTTTTTGGTTAGGTTTTAATTTTCTTTATTTTAGGTGTAAATATATCATTTTTATTCAAAATAAATACAACTTCCATGGTTGATGATGTTTCAAGTTTCAACCTGATTATGGGGTCTAAAAGAAATAAATTAACATGGTACCCTCCAAATTTGGTCAGTTCAACCACCAAAGAAGTGGTGGTTGGAAGTTCCAAAGCTTTGGTGTGAAAGCAAACCAAGAAAGTCACCCTTTTATTGGGAAAGTACAAATTTAAAGTGTAAAATAAGCTTGTTGGGGATACATTTTTCTTATCGTCCAAACAGCCTTAAAGCCCAACCTCTCCTTGGCCTAGATTGCAAACCAAAGCTGCATAGCAAAGTGCTGCTACATTTCATTGTTTTAAGTTTTTAACTTAATTAATTAAATTAGTTTAAAGAAGACACCATTATTGTATACTTCTGATATTATCAGTTTATGAGTCTCTAAATTAGCTTTTGAAACTATTTCCTAGAGGAGCTTAATTATTATATGGTGAATGGCACAAATTGCCAACTAAAGTTAATGATGTTGATGCATGCATATTATATTTAAAAGATGATTGATTAATTGAAGTTAATTAAATATTTCTTTTAAGCATGTCTATTGTGACATATGAATGAGAGGAACATGAACGATAATTGTGCATGTAGAGGGTAGAAACCAAAAAAAAAAAGAAATTGATGCATTAAGGAGATTGAAACTTCCCCTTTGTGTGTTAATTTACTTGTGGGCCTGCAGCCCCCTATTGAGCCCACCCTAAAGGTGCATGTTGTGTTATGTGGGCTTTGAAGTCCAAATATAAAATTAATTGGGTTTGAGGCTTCAGGCCCAAACTTCAAGAGAGATGCCTGGGATTTCCAGCTCATTGTTTGGATCTATGGGCCACACGTGGACTTTGTATCATTAATTACAAATGGTTAATTAACAAAAAAAATTACCAAATTTTGATCATTATATTAATTCTATAATCAAACTTTAAGATTTATCTATTTTATATTCAAACTTTCAACTTACATTAATTATACAATACTGTTAAACTTTAAATTATTAATACTCTTTTGATGCATTAATTATTGAATTTTCTTCTAAGTTTTCAAACTTGATCATGCACATAATTAGAGTTTGTCAATTTGTGGACGACTACGTTTGAAAATTTGAAAAAAAAAATAATAATTAATATATCAAAAGAGTAATAATTATTAAAGTTTTAATGTTGTTGTAGAAATTAATATAAAATTAATAAATTTTTAACTATTTGTTTATACTATTATTATTAACATAAATACATTTCAGCTTTTAACAATGTTAAATAATAATATGTTGTAAGAAAAGGAACGCTTGGACAGTTAAATTATCAAAAAAATTGAGGTGTGACATATGTTACCAAACGTAATGATAATTTTCATCTCTTGAATGGTGTTAAAAGACAAATATGGCTATTCTCCTATGATATAACAAATTTTTCTAAAATTACGTGTGCACTCACGATTTTGGGAACAAATAGAGTTAGGAGCGGATTTAGGAGCAGATCTAGGGGAGGGCTGGCCGCCAGATCTATAATCCGTTTCAGCCCTCATCCTCCCAAATGAGTCAGATTTACCTTGCAAATCTGTTAGAGGGCTGAATAGCCGCCCCCCCCCCCCCCCAAAAAAATCCGCCCCTGAATGGAGTAGCAAGAACAAACCGACGAACCAAGCAAATAGTAGCAATAGGAAGGGGTTGGAATAGTGCAGGGGTAGTTGTATTTATATGCAAAGGATGGTAATAGGAGAAGACTAATTAAGGTTGTAGTGTATCTAGTAATTCTTAATTTTGTCTTGAGTTGGCTCAATCTCATGCGCTTGAGCTCAAATTCTTTCACAGTTTTCATAAGTTCATAAAGACATAATATAATATAAGAATTAGTGAAAAGGTTTGTAACTAACTAATCTAAGATTAAAAGTATTAAAGAACCATTTGAAATATCACTTAATTTACAACATATTAGATGGTTGATACATATCAAGTTTTAACTCTAATATACAACGTTAATTATATGAATTATATTTTATTCTATAACTTTATATTATGTAGTCCTTTTGTCACATATAAGAGTCACTTGCTAAATAGAAGAATATTATGTAAGTTTTTATATAAAATATTATAAATTATTTAGCAAAGAAATAAAAATCCATAAAATGAACTCATCATTATAATTGTATGTACCACATGATGCAGGGTAGGTAAATCATACCAAATATGTGGAAGAATATCATTCCCTACATTAATTATTTATTTACATAATAGAGAGAGAGGCAGATTCCCTATTTAGTGTTGGGTAGATTTACAATGAGTGAGTGATTTAATATGTTTACCTAGATGTGTTCCCATGGCATAAATAATGTAACGGTAAAACATCATGCTATTAAATATTCCATTAATACTGTGGCTAACACATTTATTTGTTGCAGAGCTGTTATGGCTGGGCTGGCCCTCACCTGTATCTGCTGCTGCTATGGTGCATGAATAATACCCAAACTAAATGTCCCCCCGCACGTGCATGTCTTTTTTGATCCTCTAAATAGTAAACAACCATAATGGTAATTATTCTTTTTAAGTATAATGATGATTAATACAAGGGTGTTTTTATTATATTCTTTAAATATTTAAATAATTTTATTAATTAATTATTTAAACATAATACATTTATTATTAAGGGGTGTTTAAATTTCAATTCGGACCAACCCACCAACCCTGACCCCCCCCATAATCCTGGCTCCTGCTGTTGTTGCTTGTGCTTGCTGGTCTTAAAAATATAATAATAGTTAAGCACTAGTAAATGTGTTTTACTTTTAAACAAAATACATTTATTATATTTTATTTTAAATATTTAAATAATTTTATTAATTAATTAAATATATAATATTATGTAACCCAAAATATATAGAGACAAAGCTCACACTGGGGCGAAGGCACAAGTATGCACAACATCTATGTCCTGCACATTGTTTTATTGTGACCAAACCCCAAATTTGAGTGTGCAAATTCACAATGCATGAGGGAAAAATTGAT
Source organism: Diospyros kaki (assembly GCA_036245055.1). Classification (NCBI taxonomy): domain Eukaryota; kingdom Viridiplantae; phylum Streptophyta; class Magnoliopsida; order Ericales; family Ebenaceae; genus Diospyros; species Diospyros kaki. The sequence goes on along the minus strand of BSEG01000005.1, from coordinate 3,766,003 downwards.
TCCATCTTGGATGAGGCATTGATTACCTTGGCTAGAGCTAAAATACAAAAAAATCCCTCCTTTATGTGCGTGTGAGTGTCACTAAGCCTTAATGAGTTTGGGCCCATTGAGGAGCAGCCCTCATTAATGTGGGTATGTGACAGAATAGGGCTACCTATCAACATCATCAATATGGTGACTGGTAAGGAATTTTTTAGCTTTAAAAATTCATGAATTATTGACAAGGCTATGGCTACGGCTACGGCTATGCGAGGGATTCAATTCAATTTCAGGGAGTTCTGGATGCTTTCACCAAACCAGGACATACCCTAGTAACTGCCCTTACAAGGAGTTGTTCTCAATTCGACAAATAACCTGAGAGATTCCGCACATAAATAAATCCAACTGTATAATTTATAGATAAGGCACTTAAAAAACACTTGTATTAATGCAGACAGGGGGAAAACTTTTATGGTTAAATTAGGCTGGAATCAAACCCTCTTCAGAGAGACACCTTCAATGGTGCTTTCTTTTCTTTTCTTTTCTTTTCCATGAAACCAAACACTAATAATAATAGGAGGGGAAAAAGAAGTGAGAAAGAAATGCAAACAAGAACCAGCACTTCCCCCCTTTCCTCCTTTTCACATTCATTTTTGTTTTGTCAAGCTACGCTGCCCTGATCCGAGGCATCTTCGTAGTAGTAAGGCGTTAGCTTGCCATCTTTGTAGGCGGCCTTGAGATGGATTTCGCCGCCTACTTCTAGCAGCAGCTTCACCACCCTTCTCATCGAGGGGCGGTTGATCGGGAGGGGGCTCGTGCAGAGGAGGCCGATGTTCAGGACCTTACTGATTTCTTCCTTGAAACAAGAGTCGAGCTTTGGGTCGATGACTTGATCGATGCCCTTCTGGTCCAAATTGGTGCATACCCACTTGACCAAATCTTTTTCCCCAAACTCGGGATCAACTGGGCGCCTCCCGGTGACCAGCTCCAGGATCACCACGCCCAAGCTGTATATGTCGCTCTTCTCGTTCACTCTCAGGGTGTATGCGTACTCTGCATTGAACAAGAAGATGGTATCTGATAAGCAAACTGGCCACTGATATGGTTCTTAAGTCATTTGATTCAAAATTCAAAGAAGAACATGATATGTTCGAATTGAAAACTTGAGATGAAAACTTGAGCAGACTAAGAAGGATTGAAGGGTAATGTCTCAACTTGCAGCTTATCACGAAAACTAGAAATTGGAACAGATAGATCACCTATCTAATTACTGACCATAATCAACCTTGTTATGAAACCAGAGGAGCAATGGCAGCAATAATTTGTCAAGACATCATAAGAGCGAACAAAAAACATTGAATTGACAACTTCGAAGTAAGCAAAAATATATAAGCTAAAAGTTCAATTGCAGCAGTGGGAGTTGGGAAAGGGAACTAACCAGGTGCAATATAACCACAAGAACCAGCAATGACAGACATGGATTTAGTCCCCTTGCCAATTGCATCGACAGCCTTGGCAACTCCAAAATCAGCTACTCGGGCTCCAAAATCACTATCCAACAAGATGTTATTTGACTTCACATCCCTGTGAACAATTGGGGGAACGCAGTCGTGATGCAAATACGAAAGGCCCTCAGCAGCATCGACGGCTATCTTGTACCTAATCGGCCAATCTAACACGCCACTCTTGTTGCCATGGAGCAAGTCGCCCAAGCTCCCATTGGGCATGTACTCATAGACCAGAAGATTGCAATCTCTGGTAGTACAGCAACACAACAGCTTAACTATGTTCTTGTGCCTAATCTTCCCCAAAGTCTCGACCTCTGCTTCAAACCCGTCATCTTGAATCCTACCCTTCTCGATATCACCGCTCTCGTCCACCAATTTCGAGCCTCCCCAGAGCTTTTTCACCGCGACAGCATCTCCGTTGCTAAGAACACCCTTGTAAACCTTCCCAGAAGCCCCGGCTCCAATCACATTATCTTCGTCGAGACAATCCAAGATTTCATATTCACTGAAACCCAATTTGTGAAACGACATCAACGTCCATTTCGATCTATCAATGGCGTTCTTTGCTTTCTTGAAATTCCAGTACTTCCAATAGAACCAAACAACACCCACAATAAACACCAATGCAGCAAGCATGAAGATTGATCTAAGTAACCAAAGATAACCCAAATTCTTCTCTCCATTTCTACTATCGCACAAGCCAGCAATGCCACCACACAAACCCAGATTACCCAAAAAGCTGCGTTTGTAGATTTCCTTAGCATATAACGGTGGAATATCACCCGAAAGCCGATTATTTGACAGATTGAGCTGGTTGAGCTTCAAATTCTGCAACCCAATTGGGATTTTCCCGGAAAATTGATTCCCAGAAAGATCCAGATAATTAAGCCCAGATAGAGTTCCAATTTCCTCCGGGACATTCCCGGAAAAGTCATTGTCAGCTAAATTTAGCTCGTTGAGCTTCTTCCAAGAATGAATTCCAGTTGGAAGATCACCCGATAAGCTATTGTTGTGAAGATCAAGCCTTTCGAGCCGTCTAAGATTCAATATAGAGGCCGGCAATTGGCCGGTAAACCAATTATCGCCTCCGGTGAACTCCACCAAATTCTCCAACGACCCGATTTCCTCCGGAAAGTTGCCGGAGTATCTGTTGTTCGATATAAGCAAAGCCGATAGATTTGAAGCCCCGGCGATAGTCTTTGCAATTTCGCCGGTAAATGAGTTCCCAGAGAGCTCCAGCAAGTAAACATGCGGTAGCCCCCAAAATCCAGCCGGGACCGCGCCGGATAAATTGTTTTTACCGAGCCTGACACGTGTCAGGCTCCTGCATTCCCCCAAAGCCGCCGGAATTTCGCCAGAAAACAAGTTGTGTAACATCAGAAGCTCGTCCAAAACGCCGTTTTCACACAAACCCCCTGGGATTTTGCCTGAAAAATTATTGCTTGATACGTCAATCCACAACAAGGGCGAGTTCTTTCCCAGATCTCGGGGCAATTCTCCACTTAGCCGATTTTCAAATATCCTTAGCTCGTACAAATTAGGCGATTTGGCGATACTCGCCGGTAAGTTGCCTTCGAATTGGTTCTCGTAGAGGTTGAGCGATTCGAGTGGCAGCGAGCACAACTCGTCCGGAATCGGTCCACTCAGCTGGTTCATCGACGTGTCGAGCAATCGCAATGCAGCCATTTTGGACCATCCAGTCGGCGGCAACTCACCGGACAACGAGTTGTTGTAGAGCTCGAGTTGGACAAGACTCGACAACTCGGTGAGCGAGCTCGGTACCGGACCGTTCAAGTTGTTCAGAGCCACGTCCAAGTCGGTTAGTCTCTTGAGCTGACCCAGCGGGTCAGGAATCCGACCCACCAAGTTACAGCCAGTGAGCCAGAGGACCTCCAGGTTCGTCAGGTTTCCGAACTCCGGGGGGATCCGACTCGGCGAAAACGGATTGTACGAGAGGTTGAGTTGTTTCAGAGTCGAAACGTTCCCGAGAAACGCTGGAACTTCGCCGTCGAGCAGGTTTTCGACCAGAGAAATAACCTCCAGCCGCCGGAAGGTTCCAAAGCTGGCCGGAATATCGCCGGAGAAGTTGTTACCCGACAAATCGAGGTGTACCAAGTTGGGAAGGTCGGCCACAGCGCCAGGTAACTCTCCGGTGAGCAAGTTCTGGGCAAGGTCGAGCTGCTCGAGACTCCGGCAGTCGGAGATATTCTCCGGCAAGGTCCCATTGACGGAGTTGTTGTAGAATGAGACAGAGGTCAGCCTTTCCAGACGGCAAATCACGGAGGGAAAAGTCCCGGCAACGTTGGCCGACGAGAGGTCAACGGAGACAACATAGCCAGTCTCCGAGTCGCAGGAAACTCCGTTCCAGCCACAAGGGTTGTCGTCCCGGTCGTTCCAGTCGGAGAAAAAGCCGTTCGGGTCGTCGAACCCGAACTTGACTCGCTGGAGATAGAGCCCTTCTTGATTCAAAGAGTAACCCAGTTGAGGAAAACAGTGAAGTAGAGGAAGCAGGAGTAGTAGCATAAGAACCATTATTGCTGGAGAGTGAAGCAATGGGAGTTGGGTTTGGTTTGGTTTGGTCTGGTTCGCTGTGTCTGTAAATGCGTTACAGAGAGAGCCGGGCCAGGTTAACTATACACGAGAAAATGGATTGTTTATATACAGAGCTGGGGGATTTTAAATGTGAATGATGATTCTGTCTGAGTGCGTTGGAAACGGGAGAGAGGGAGGGAAGGGATAAGTAGCTCGCTGGTCCCGTCGGAGAGTACGGATCCAAATGGTGATGGGATCGGAGGGTTGAAGTTTGCGTGGGTAAATATAGTCCTGCAAAAAGCTTGTGTTTTTTTGTTTGGGTAAGTGAGAAAGCTTGTTTTCCAGTGCCTCTTTTTCAGATATAACAATACATATTTACACAGTGTGTTCTGTGTCTAAGATTGGGGTTAAAATTAATAATTATTATTTTATAATTAAACATTTTTAATATATTTTATTTTTAACATTAAACACTTTTATTTATTAATAATATATATCATATTTTAAAATATTTTATCAATTGATAAAAATACCTAAATGTTAAAAATAAAATATATTTAATTACATCTTAACAACTATTCTAAAAACACAAAACCTTTTAAATTAATTAATCATAAATTGGCATGTCATCGACCACTTTCTGATTTTGTGAAAAAAATAAATGCTAATTTTAATTATAAAAATACATTAGAACGCGTGTAATCAAGTGCAGGGCGGACCATGGATGCACCTTCCGAGACCCGCCCTCATAGCTCTTCGCCACCGTTCACGTCGGTGGCAAAATTGACAGATTCGCTCAGTTTCGAGCATTTCCCAGATGATGGGACCTCTTGCAGGTGCTGCCAAACCAATGATCATGCGATCTCCTAACCGTCTGATCACAAATCTACGTCCAAGATTCAATGCCCAGTGAAAGCCCACTGTAGCTGATTCTACATTTACACCAGAATGGAGAGGGGAACTTTCAAAGCAAACAACATAAGAGCATCTCTAAGAGCATCTCTAAGGGGAATTGTCATTTTGGAGTGTCAAATTACCTATTTATAACTTTAAATAGTATTATAGCACTTCTAAAAAATAAATCTACTCCAATGACAAGTGCCAAAATAGAGGTATCTATTAATATTTTAACTTCAAATAATCAATATTTTATAATAAAAATTAAAATAGACCAATTAAAAATGACGATTGGAGTTTGCATCCCTTCATTTTTCTCTCTCCAGAGATTGCAAAAATGGCATCCCGAGGGGGTTGTTGCCATTTTACAATCCCATATGGCACCCCCATTGAAGTGGTTAATTTTGAATTTGGGGTGCCATTTTGGCGATTATGGAAATGACACCCCATATGCCACTCCCCATTGGAGATGCTCTAACAATATTGAAAATAGCAACAACAACAAAAAATAATAATAATAATAATAATATTGTAAAGGGTTATTACCAAAGTAGGTCATGCATTGTTCCAAGATTTCCTTTTATCGAAACTTTCTCGTTGATTGCTGAGTGCAACTTCTTGGCAACCAAACAGGATGTGGATTCTCGGGAAAATTTTGGTTTATCCAAACATGGGAAAGTGAAGTTAGTTAGAGACCCCATGCATGGGGTCGGGGACTGCCTTGTCTTTCTGTTTTCTTCAATGGTACTGTTAAATATATTTAACAATGACGGGGGTCGATATAAATTTATGTTTTTAAATATATTTTGATAAAACATTTTAAAACACAATTATTTATTATTAACTAATAAAATATTTAAATATATAAAATTGAATTTGATTTGACAAAACAAATTGAGATGACTTACACAAGGGTCTAATAATTTTATAAATTGGCTAAATTCACCTTCTTCTTTTTTCTTTTCTTTTTTTATAGTGGATGAGAGATTAGCGTATTTTTGACTTGGGGGCATCCACCATGATGCCAAGGAAAGAAACAGAAGCGCAACTCAAGCACGGTTGCGCCCTACCATCCGGACGGCCAGGCCATGCCGAGCCATGCCAGCCTGCTATCCATAGCATGCCCCCATCATATATGTATTGGATGCCACTGCTGCCTCAGTGCATTCTACAGTCAATTCCCTGCATCCATTCTTTATTTATTTATTTATTTCCTTGTTATATATGAAAATTGAAAGAGGCATCAATTGATCTGTTCTCCAAATTCTACGCAACCAAAACCATTCATTCATCCTCCATGTGGGGTTGCTTTCGTCCGACAGTGAATATTGGTTACTTCACTACGGACATGGGTCCTCCAGTACACTTTTCCATTTATACTGATCCAAATTGCTATTTATAAGAAAGATATGGATACAAAATGTTGTTGTACCAAAAAAGAAAAATGTGACACTAATTATGTAATCGACAATGTGTTTAATTTGTGCTTTCCCTGCCATCCAACATGATCAAAAGCACAACCATGTGTAATTGAAACCACCTTCAACCCCTAGCTATAATTAGAAATGACTGTGTCTCCACTGCATGCAAAAACACCACCCATATTCATGTCAAGCTTAAAATCATATCCTTGAATGATTTTTATGTAAAAATATATATATATATATATATATATACATGACCAAACCTATACCTATATTTTTTCTGTTGAACTTTATATGAAAAGTTGAACTTTTTGAATTTTAAATTTGATCTATTAAATACTAAGTTTTTTATAATTTACACATTCATTATCTAATTATTTAGTTAAGACTGAACGTGTAATAGACGTGTCATTAAATACATAAACAATGACCAAATATCTAATCGAAAAAAGTAAAATATATATATAAATACACAAACTGGCATGAATATACATATACATGCAAGTGTTTATACATAGACTGTGAATCGTTAGTCGAAATAAAGAGGACGAGGAACAGTGAGTCGGTTGCAACTCACAGATCACTGGTCTAAGCAAAAAAATATAGAGAAGGGTGGGTCAGTTGCCAATCGGAGCAAAAAGAAGAAAATGTGGGTCGATCAAAACTTGTAGGTTACCAATCAAAGCAAAGAGAAAGGGCCATGATCGGTCGAGATAGCAACGATCAACAGGAGACTCGGTTCTTCTGTTCAGGTCAACAGGAGACAAAAGACGAGAGCAAAGACAACAGTCAAAAATGAAAGGGAATGTAGAAGAAATGATTGATTCGATCAATTTTTTTTATTATTATTTTTTATTTTTTATTTTTACTCATCTCTCGCATCTAAGTCACACATTATTTTAAATCAAATTAAGTAGATAATAGGTGTAAATTATAAATATTAAGAATTTAATGAGACAGATGTAAAGTTTAAGGAAATTTTTTTTGAGTTTGGCCATATATATATATATATATACACACACAAAATCATGTATTTTAACAAATTTTTAATAAAAAATCACCTTTTCTGTAATTTTTTTTCTTTTTGTTAATATAATTCAACAATTTCTCTCTAAATATCATTGTGTTTCTGTAAACAAGGCAGGATGATGGGTTAGTAATGGTGTTTGTCAACCGCGTGAGAACAGGAGGCTCAATTGCTTAATCTTAAAGTTGCAGTAATTATTATATGATATGTGTAAATCTCTGCACATATATATTTATAGATATATGATTAATTTTGACCAAGTGGTTTCTTATCCTCCATGGCTGCTGCTGCTGATCTAATTAAGGTGTCCTATGAGTTAGTGATATGATGCTACAAAAGTGTGATGCTACATGTTGGAAGATCAAAAAAGATGGCCCCTTTTAGTTGGTTGATGAGGAAAGAAAGAATAATGGGCTATGATGATTGATCCAAGATTCATCATGCTTGGTGTGATCTGTACCTCCCTTTTCAGGACACCCTTTTATAATTAATTATACAGGCATGTCTATAAAAAATTGATATTTATACCATATCCTGTTAATAAAGTGCTTTTTTTTTTAAATACTCTTTATATATTTAGTTAAAAAATAAAAATTAATCATATTAGTAAGGGTTGTGTGATGGATAAAAATTTATTAAAAGATCAAAAAAATATTTAGGAGTCCTAAATAACTTTTTAGATTAAAATGTGTAAATTTTTTCGTACGTTGAGAGTTTCACGTAACGGACAAATTAGATGATTTTGGCATCTAAATTTTTTTTTAAAAGATAAATGTTATTTATAAAGATAGATGTTATCTAAAAGAATATTAATCCTATCAGGGTTAAAAAAAATTAAGATAGGTATTATTTGAAATAATCTTAATTCTATCAGGGTTAGAAAAAGTCAACATAGACGTTATCTGTAAGAATTTTAATCCTAACTGAGTTATGAAAAATCAAGATAGACGTTATCAGTAAAATCTTAATACCATTAAGGTTAGAAAAAATTAAAATAGACATTATCTGTAAAAATGTTAATCCTATATTATTTCATATTACTCTATACTCTTCTATAAATTAATATACACTAATTTCAACAAAGATACGCCTCTAATACTAGTATAAATACTGCTCTCGGGCTTTCAACATCTTTAATGTTTAATTTAAGTATCAGAGTGTTTGTAATGAGATCTCTTCGGGCCCTCTGACTTTTTTTTTTTTTAATAGTCAAATAAATTTATTACAATGATAATGTTTCTAATCAAATAAATTTATTACAATGACAATGTTTCTAGTCAAATAAATTTATTATTATATTTCGACAATAACAATTGACAGTCATCTATGGAAAATGTCCAAAAAGCCTAAGAATATTACAATAACTTTCACACAATCTCAAAACATAAAAGGCCAAATCAAATTAATTGAAAGAGAATATATTGCATCAAAATAAGCAAGAAACATACAAGATTTTGAGTTCAGGAGGCAACAAATCTACCATATAATATGCATGTCTAAGAAAAGTATGTTCAAATTACAAATTATAAAGATTTATTATTTAAAACCTAGTATTGAAGCATGAAATACGCGAGAACGATCTAGGGCTCAATATCCAAAAATTTGAAATAAAAAACACAAAAAGCATGAGAATGATCTGAAATAAAAAATGCAAAAAACATGAGAATGATCCAAAATTAAAAATGCAAAAAGTGTGAGAATGATTCAAAATCAGAAACACAAAAAGTATGAGAGTAATTCAGAATTAGAAATGCAAAATGTGTGAGAATGATTTGAAATCAAAAACTGAAAAAGCATGAGACTAATCTAAAATAAAAAACTCATAAAATATGAGAATGATCTAACATCAGAAATAAAAGCAAATCATGACACATTCTACTCTTTTTATTGAGAAAATCGAATGAAAGACTAAGGTGCAATTGTTATGTCAAAGCCAAAAGTTCATTAAAAGACTAAAAAAACTCAAAAGTCCAAAATAATTTTTTGGACTAAAAGGTGTAAATTTCCTCTTCTGCCGGGAGATCCCACACAACGTGCAAATTAGATAATTTCGACATTTGAAATTTTTTTTAAGAAGATAAACATTATTTATAAGATATAGACATTATACGAAAGAATCTCAATTTTCTAAAGGTTAGAAAAAGTCAAAATATACGTTATCTGTAAAAATCATAATCCTAACAGAGCTAAGAAATGTTAACATAAACGTTATCTATAAAAATTTTAATTCTAGTAATGTTAGAAAAAATCAAGATAGATATTATCTCTAAAAATGTTAATCCTAAATTACTTCGTATTATTCAATACCCCTCTATAAATAAGTAGATACTCATTTTAAAAAAGATACGTCTCTAATACTGGTGTAAATATTGTTTTTGAATTTTTAGCATCTTTAATGTCTGACTTAAACATCAGAATATTTGCACGGAGACCTCCATGAGCCCTCTAACTATTTTCTTTATTAAAAGTTCAAGCTACGATATTTTCAGTTAAATAAATTTATTGTTACATTTCGACAACAATATGTTTTAAACAAATAATCTTTAAACAATAATTAATTTATTTAATAACTTTATTACTACACTAAATTTTATTTTGTTTAAAATTTTGCTTAAAAATCTAAAAGGATAAACAGTTACTTTTTAACCAGTATCCATGACCTTTCATTTAATTTTTTTTATACATAAGTAGCATAGCCACCCCCTCATATATATATATATATATATACACACACACACACGCCATACATAATTATTAGGCAAAATACATATTTATGTAAATATTTTTTATTATTTTAATAACACCGCTTTGAGTTATGCAATATTAAGTTAATTATATTTTTAAATTTTTTATTATTTTAATTATACCGTGAAGTATGTTTAATTGATCATTCTCAATAAATTTATTAATATGTGTAATTAATTAAAAATTATATAATTTAGGTGTATAATTAAAATAATAAAAAATGAAAATATAATTCAAATAATAAAAGTTTAAGTGTTTAAATAAAAAATATATATAAATTTAGAGTTAAAATATATATTTTACATAATTATTATGCACAAATTATAATATATATATATATATATGTATATGTATATATATCAAACCCATTTCTCAAAAGAAATGAACCAACAATCATGGGGAAGCTGAGTGGTCAGCATCACCTTCCATTTTTTTTTTAAAGAATCATCACGACTGTTGTGAAATGCTTTAGATTCTCATCCAAATGAACTTAAATTAAAGTACTTGTACCCCATAGTACCATGTGGAGTTAATTTAGATGATTAATAATTATAAGGTACTTTATATATATAGTTGTTTTTTATATAACATTTAAATTTTTTGAGATAAATCTATAAATAGATTATATATATATATTTGATATGTAGAGATAATGAATTATGAACTTAATCATTTAACTAATGTTTTTGTGTCTCAAACTTATAATGAATGCTAAAAAATGAAAAGGAAAACTATGTTGGGAATCAAATTAGGTTGGAGAGTTTTCTCTTTTTTCTTTTTTATTTAATTTAAAACAATGGATCATTTTACAATTTCAAGTAAATGATGTTAATTTGATGCTTTCTCCTTTATGGCTCTTCCATTCGGTAGCTGAGAAGGCTAATAAAAGCACCCCAGAGATTCTCAAACTTTCTTTTCAATATTTACAAAGCTTTCTCGGCGGCCAAACAACAGCCCCGCAACCAGTCTACTCGATGCGACTAAACAGTGGTCCATATTTTTCAAAAAATGAAGGCCAAAGAAAGCACCCTTAGTCAATGACGCAGTCTTTGTGACAGATATATACATATAAAATTGTGGAAAACAATTCTTTAAGATCAGCCACCAATCTTATAGGATTGGGAGCTTAGCATCCTACTTGGGGGGATCTCACAAAGCAAGATCTGTGGGACTCCAAGTCAAGCCTTTTCACAAACTTTGAGGCAAGACCACACCCCCGTTTCATTAAAATATACAAAAGGGGTTGGGAAAAATGCCTATGGTGGCTCCAACCCATTAGAGCCTGTTCTCTCCCCATTCATAATTGTCACCTCATGGCTCATTTATATATATATGTGCTACCTTCTCCCACTTCCTAGAGCCCTTTTTGTGAAGAAAAGTATGCATCACCGTGTACGTTGATAAAATTAAGGTGATAGTTGGTCTTCTTAACAGTAACTATGATTAACAAATATATATATGTATAATGTATATATTTTCCATCTTCTATATCCCCTCTATTCTCTCTTATTCTATGAATGATTATTATAGTGCGGTAGGCTGGGAAGATTAGAAAAGGTTGTCTCATTTTTTCTTTTTATTTATTTATTTACCCTCTTTAAAGTTTTATAAGGGTTATCTTTTGGGCACATGTCTTGTAACATGCATGTAACAACCAATTTACAGCTACCTGCCCTTAATGGGAGTAGTTAACGAGCTATCATTAATTTAGAAAGAAGTTTTGAAATTTCCTTTCAATTGTGTTCTTTGATAATCCATCAAAATTAAGCAACATATATATATCTGTGTATTCATTAACAATCAATGAAGGATTCTTTTTTTAAAAAAAAAATAAAAATCAATGAATTAGGAATATGGGAACTTCAAGCAAGTTTATAATAGAGAAGATGGCATATTCAAGGTCGTTGCTGTCTGGTGTATCTAACTTAAACTGACTGGCATTATAATCGAACTGCTGATGGAAATTGCCAAAAGAAGCATCTTAATTATTTTTAATTTTCTAGCTAGTTAATTATCCCTAAAAATCATCATTGAAATCAAATGGCAATGATCTCTTAACACATTGACTTTTAATATGATCATCATTAGAGAATATTCATTTGTTGTAGTTAATCATAGGCTAGCTAGCTTGAGTAGTTATATAATTAAACTGTAACCAAATCTCATATCGAGGACTCATTTCAGTATCATTTAGGGGTTTAATCACATGGGATGAGGCCAAAGATAAAATGGGGACCCATTTCACCTAATGCTTTTGAACATTTTGAAAATTGCTCGTATGCTTAGAGAGCAAACTTCAACCCCATAGTAATGATGCTAATTAATCTATCATGGTGTCCAACAAATCATCCAAGCCCCACAAGGAAAATGTCAAAATGTTCGATCCATCCACGAAGATTTTAGATTACCATTGAAGGTAATTAATGTATTACCCAGTGGATAACTCATTATTAGCTAGGACACGTGGTAGTAATTTCTTCATAAAAATTGTGAATTGTAAAATTGAACATTGTGTACCCATTTTGTTGGGTTAAAACACTGAAATAATTAAGAGCGAGCCCGAATATAGGGTTTCCTCTTCACTTTACTTTTTGCAGAAAGAACACAGCAAGCAAATGATAACGAAAGATCACAAAAGCCATTGATGGTGAGAGTCAAAGTCTACCATATATGAGGGGGCAGAACAGAAGCCCACAGGCTTGCAAAAAACAAAAGCAAATCCTAGTTGGTAAAGCAACAAAAACCCTAGATGGACAAGTGATTGATAGAAAAGACTATACTTGCAGTGGACTTATTCTTTTGCATGGATCTGTATCTCTTAACCCCTTCTGCCCCCCCCCCCCCCCATAGCCAGAATCATATAAATATACAAAGCCTGCCAAAAAATCAGAGCAAAAAGAAAGAAAACAAGAGAAAGTAAAAGAAAAAGAACGACTCTATATATTCTCCAGAGCCACAGCCACTGGTCAGATAGATGCTGAATCCCAGTACTGAATCACAGCCACTGGCCACTGGATCTGTATATCTCTGTTGTTAGCTTGTTTGGTGCAAAGTGGTTCAGTATATGCACGACATTGTATAAGAGGCTTCAGTTCAATCTAGACCCTAAACTTAGCTATATATATATATATATGGCTGCCCCTAAAAGTTTGATTGACAAACAGATTCAACTCCATTGGTTTGCTTCATAGCCCGTGACCTATATCTTTTGATGCATGTTAACATATGTCCCTGAGCGTGAGAGACGGGGTGGGGGCATAGAGTATAATGCCATATAGATACTAAAAATATAGATATAAAATATTCTGACCTTCTTCTATTAACTACATATCTTTCTCGATTTTAAAAAATTGTAAAGACCCTTTTCAAGATTTAAAAGTTATATTAATTAAATAATATTATTATTCTTAAAAAACAAGATTTAAGTAACGTGTTGTTGTGTTTCACATATATAAGTCATTTTCATAGGTTTATAATTCTTAGAAAATAAGTATATATAGAATAACACTTTACTTTGTATAAAATCTTAATTATACAACTTAGCTTACAAGGCATATCTAATTATGGATTATCATGGGCACTAATCTCATGTCTCAAAAGCTTCTATATCTTTGAGACATAACCATTATGCCATATATAAATGCTCCGAGGACTATATATGATAAAGATTACATTGTCTTTCCTTCTTTTCATCAATCAGATATGCTTTGTGAATATATGATTAGGTAATAATTATATAGAAAAAAATTTAAGTAAAATAATCGTCCCTAATATATTAATGTAACAATATATTAAAAAAAATAAAATATGCTTGCACTTATCATGGTATTTTGAAAGAATTATATAAAAATTGCCATCATAATAATTTGATAGTGCATGATACAATATATTTTCATGAATACTTATGATGATGATCGTTTTTTTAAGGTAGCAAGATTTAAAGATGGAATTTTTATTGAAAATATTTATTTATTTTGCTTTTAGAAATATTTCATTTTATGCAATATTACTTGCATTAGATATATATTTATGTCGATCTTTGTGTGTGTGTATACATATGAAAGTATATTTTTATATAAATTTTAGTCATTCAATCGCAACCATTAGCAAAGCATGATGATTACCAAGAAACTAATTAGTGGCATTTTGGCTTTTGGATGGCAGAGGCCCTCATTGAGGGGGAGAATTGTGAGGCAATTAAATCTCACTGGATACAAAGATTGGGATCAAAAGCATAACAGTCCATTATAAAGCATTGGGAATTATGTCCCATTCAGATCAGCATTCATACATATATGTCTCTGCAATATCTATCAGCTTGAGACACTTTCATTAGCTGCATATGCAAAGGGATGCTTTATTGTTATTGCATTTCATACACATTATCATCATCATCATGGTGATGGTGTTACAGGTCCCATATTATATAGCATTAGTAGTCTAAAAACTAATTTCTTGTAGAACTTTTTTATATAAATTATCGTAAACTATATATTTTGGTTCATAAAATTTCTGTTTACATGTCCTTTCTCATACCACTTTTGAGTTTTTGGAATGGAACTGCTTCATAGAACAATTTGGATTGATTCAACAAATAATGATTATGTGCTTCATACATTTGTTCTTAATTGTAAAAGAACTGGGTATTAATTGTATGGACTCTGATCCTCTTTGAATGAGAATTTGCAATTGATACAACCCAGTAATTAAGCAGTTACCTAACCACATTGGGTCCAGGGCTCCACATTCCAGTATTTAGGGGACTCTTTAAAGCATAGTCTTTTTGCATTAAAACTTCCTTTGCCAAAGGTTTTTCATTCAAATTGGATCTTCATACTTTATTCATATCACTTTCTTTTATGGAAAAGAGAAGGCCCAAAGCTTTGTGTAGCAAGAAATTTGAGAGAAAGGACCCTAAACCATAAATATTACAGGAAAAAAGAAAAGGAACATTTGAGGCCCAGTGGACCAAAGAAGGTGTCATAAGGCTGATAGCCTTCCATCTATTTGTGGACCTGGAAATAAATTATACTAATGTTATTGGGCCTTTCATTCAAAGCCCAACAGCCCAATAAATAGTTCTCACTTCCCACAGAATGATTTTGAAAATTAATTTATAAAATAGTTTCCATATGCTTTATTTATTTTTTTCTAATTAAAAAATTTCCTATATTTTATAACACATTCATACATATTTATTGAAAATTTTAAACATTAGTGCGCTTAGGTCACATTTTGAGAAAAAGTTACCTAATTGTCCCCTCTTCTCATTTGTGAGGAGAATTTTCAATATAATTTTAATATTACATTATGCATGATGACTGACATTAAAGTCTAATTATATGTTGTAATATATTCAAATCGTAAATCTATAATAGTTGATGAAAATAAACTCTATTTTATTTTTAAAATTTATGTAACACTATCAACTACTATATCTTTTTAACATAAATACATAACAACATATAATTAGGCCATGATACCATAACACATTAGTACTAAGACAACATGAAGTCACAATGACATCGAATATTTTCTTCTCTCTTGTTTACCTAGCTTAAAAATAGATTCAAACACCTGGAGAAGATATTTTAAAAATTCCACCTCAACTTGGACACTGGTTCAATTGAACCTCCCAAACTGGCCAAAAACAAAGTAATGACGTGTAAGGAATGTCAAAGATGATGCAATAATTTTCCAAAACAAAGGCATTTAAATTCCAAAGGAGAAATGTTTTGTGTCCGAAACAGGTATTATTGCTACAAAGAACAAAAAACCAAGGGCACCAACAGATAATGAGATCCATCTCCACTGTTGGTGGAAACCAGAAAAGAGCCCAACATGAGAAAGCAACCATTTCTCCCAAACATGCCCAACTTCATTCCCATCCCTTTGCAGAAGAAGAAAGGGACATTCTTCCACTACCCTTCAAGCCTGAAATGGAAAGAAACTCTTCAATAGCTATATAGGACTAAACTTCATAACAATTATCAACCTCTGAAACAAGCTCCACGGTGATCAGCGGAGCTGTTAACTCATTCAAAGAAGCAACTCTTCGGGGCTCCTCCAGCTCTCAGAAGTGAATGCAGCAGCAAGCCTTATAGGGAATAGAAGAAAAGGAAGCAGCAAGTAGTAATGGAGAAGGCGGCATCCCTCTTGGACGATAATTCCCCGATTGAAGCGGGAGAGAAAACCCTGATGCAGAAGGCCATGAGCAGGACGTTTCATAGCACAAGCCATTTAGCCAATTATTTACCAACTGGGACAGTCTTAGCTTTCCAAATTCTATCACCTCTTGTCACGAACCAAGGAGAGTGCAGCTCGCTTAGACGGGGGCTGGCAGCCACGCTCATAGCTCTCTGTGCACTGTCAGGTATTCTCCTGAGCTTCACAGACAGCTTTAAGGACAAGAAAGGGCATGTTTGTCATGGCATAGCCACACCCCATGGTTTGTGGGTCATTGATGGCTCGGCCGTTCTACCACCCAAAGTTGCTGAGAAGTATCGACTAAGGTTGATAGATTTTGTGCATGCCTTCATGTCAATATTGGTCTTTGCAATTGTTGTAATGTTTGACCAAAGCTTTGTCAAGTGCTTCTGTCCAACAGCATCAGATATGACGAAGCAGATCCTTGCAGTGCTGCCTGTTGTAATTGGGGCCATTTGCAGTAGCTTGTTTGTAATCTTCCCCACCCGACGCCACGGCATAGGCTTCCCCATCACTTCTGGCTAACCCTTTTTTTCTCCTGTAACTCCCCTTCTTTTTTCTGAAGTTGTGCAATAAGACCTTCCATGAAGGGACAGGACCCTCTTTCCCGCCCTGAAAATTCAAGAAAAATTGCTTTGGTGTCGAAAGAAAATTTGTATCCATCAACTGACTAATTTTAACTTTTTTTTCCTGGAAGGGATGAGTCTCTAGACATGAAAAGTCCTATCACTACTAGGCTCAACTTAAGAAGACCTAGATGAGGTCGTGACTATACACTCACACACCTTTCACTTCCTTGACCATATAAAAAAAGTATTTTTTATCAGTTACAGCCGTACCACCACATTATCAACGCTTACCATTTGCAAACATCGTTGCTTGCGGATCACTCTCAGCTTAAATAATCAAAGGAAAACAGTCCTCCGGAGTTTGGACTTCCCTAGTCATGGCTTGCATATATTTTAGCTTTGATCAAGTTAAGCCTTGAAAAGGAAACTACATCCATGTATCTTTAGTAAGATCCACGGTGATTAGTTTTCCAATTATCCAATATTACTATTACTTGATCAAACAAAGGAGGAAAAAGAAAAACCCATATAAGCCTTTCCAGTGTGTCTCTCTTTGCTTTCATAAAAAAAAAAATGTAGCTGATCAACAGATGCAAGCCTTCTGTGACGAGGAACAGCAAAGAGAGACAGGAGAAAGTTGGGGAAAGAAAGAAGGAAAGAGGGGAAGAAGGAGAATTGGAGAGGGAAAGAAAGATCTCAGGAAGGAAGAAATCTCAATATTATTCACAATCAATCATTTCCCTCTGATTAGATATATAAGGCCTATTTATAGGCCTAAAGATAAATCAAATCAACATGCTCTATAAGTTTTACTAAAAATCTAATCAAATCTTACTAAATAAAAGGCTGAAAATCTGGATTTTAAATCAAAATTAGAACAAATCAAGACCTATTTCCTATCATTATGTTTGGTTAAGAACACTGTCCTCCTGGCTCTGCCTCTGTCTCCTGCAGTAGAATCACGAGCTTTAGAAGCCAAACATCCCAACGAAGTTCCAGCTTAGGACCACTAATGGAGTAATGCAATGTGACAAAACTAATGCAAAAGCTATAACTAGAAGTAGGACTCAGAAATGATCCAATGCAACTAAGATTCAGATTCATGTATTAATTTTAGAAAAGCTGAAAAGAATGTTAAAATGCAGTGATAAACAGTGAAAGCAAAACAACATTTCTGCAACAAATTAGAAAAAGGAGAATAATATCTGAGGACTCAGTAGAGGGAAGGAAAGAAGTAGAGATTAGCAACAATTTGAGAGAAAGGGAGAAATAACAGTAAAACATTAGATCAATAGATTGAAATCATTAACTCATTGCCATCATTGCCTTTCCACTGTCTTGCTTAGCACTTATTGCAGAAATACATGGTGATAAATGAAAAGGACGCCTAATGGTTCGGTTCCTGAGTGTAATTCCAAATCATAAAGCAACGAACAAAGGAGAACTAGCCTGGTCGTTTTACATTCATTTCTCAACCTCAAATTTGAGGGTACAAAACACCCTGTTGACAGAAAAGAAGAAGAAGAAGAAGAAGAAGAAGAGAACATGAAAATTGACAGAATTACTTGCAGCCAGGAGCAGTCATATTAAATCATGCAGAATATGCAGGGCCTAGAGTAAACTTCTCAAATTACAGAGAGAACCCATTCAAAAAAGGAATCCAAAAAACACCAGAGACAGAATCCGTTTTGCTGCATCACTGAAGCATAAAGAAAAAGAGACACAACAAATACGATTACCAAGAAAAAAAACAAAAAAGACATGTTGAATATCAGAGGGCAGAAGATTAAATATAAATGATAGAAGAAGTGTACTCTGTAAAAGAAATCTCACAAAAACAACAAAATAGATACTGTGAAGGGATTATTTTATTTGATGCAACTAGAGTGCCTTATATAGGCATACAAGGAAACAAACTCAATGACACGTTCTCCTTCTTTTCAGCAACAGTGACCCACTAACTCCATGACTAGACTCAACTAAAAAAATAAGAAAAATCAACTTGTATAATTCAAAGTCAGCTAAAACCAAGCAGTGGACTCAGTCTTCAAAAAACTGTTCCACAAGCTGGTATTGTATTTTAACACTCCCCCTCAATACCAGCTTCCATTCTTTTCACCATGCCGAGCTGATGGCAAAAGTTTTCAAACTTGTTGCCACTCAAGCCTTTTGTGAATAAGTCTGCAGCTTGGTCTTCTGTCTTAATATGCCTTAGCTCAACCTCTTCTTCCAGAACTTTTTCCCTGATAAAATGATAATGCACCTCCACATGTTTAGTTCTTGCGTGAAAAACTGGATTCTCTGCCAAACGTATTGCTGACTGGTTGTCGCAATACAGAGGAATTGCAGAATCTGTTGGCTGATGCAAGTCCTTTTACAATTGCATAAGCCAAGTACTCCCTTGAGCTGCACTTGCTGCAGCTCGATACTCCGCTTCTGTTGTTGACAAAGACACAGTTAGCTGTCTTTTGCTACACCAAGAAATTGCTCCCGATCCAAGCATAAAAACATACCCAGTAGTTGAACGTCGGGTATCATGATCACTTGCATAGTCAGCATCACAATAATCAACTAGCTTGCAATCTCCACCTTTCTTATACAAGACACCATAATCTAACGTACTTTTCACATATCTCAAAATTCGCCGCACTGCTTCCAAATGAGGCTTCTTTGGATTTTGTATGTACCGACTCATCACACCAACTGCATAAGAAATATCAGGTTTGGTTAAAGTTAGATAGATCAAACTACCCACCAACTGTCGGTACATCGTTGTATCTTCCAAATTTCTCCCTTCATGAGCACACATTTTTGCATTTGGCTCCATTGGAGTTGAAATTGGCTTGCACTCAAGCATTCCAAACTTCTTCAACAATTCTTTGGAATATTTTTGTTGACAAAAAAATATTCCTTCTTTAGTACGGTCAACCTCTAGACTAAGAAAGTGCTTGAGTTGTCGAAATTCTTTTATCTGGAAACAAATTGATAAATTCTTCTTCGTTTGGTGGATTTCTTCTTCACAATTGCCTGTTATAATTAAATCATCCACATACACTAGCACAATAGCTAGTTTCCCTCCATTAGCTTTGACAAACTAGAATCCACAGATGTCAAAAAATAACCACTATGAATAAAAAATTCAGCAATCTTACCATACCAAACCCTTGGTGCCTGCTTTAATCCCTAGAGTGTCTTCCAAAGCTTACACACATATTCAAGATGATCTTGATTCTGAAAACCCATCGGTTGAGTCATGTAGATTCTCGATCTAATTCTTCATGCAGAAATGCATTCTTTGCATCCATCTGCCACAAGTTCCAACTTTTGCTAGCTGCAAGTGCTAGTAAAACTTGCATAGTTGTAAGCTTTGCAACTGGACTAAACGTTTCATCATAGTCTATTCCATATTGTTAAGAGAACCCTTGAGCTACCAAACGAGCCTTGTGTCTCTCAATTGATTCATTTGTGCGACGCTTTATTTTATAAACCCATTTGCAAGAAATAGGCTTCACATCTTTTGGCTTTGGCACGATCTCCCAAGTTTGATTACGTTTTAATGCAACAATTTCTTTTTCCATAGCTTTAGTCCACTCCGTATTTTGAAATGCTTCCTCAAATGTCTCCAGTTCTTTTGCATATGCTTCTTCTTCTATAGCAGCGTTGGCATATTTGGGATTTAGCTTTCTAACTTTTGTTGATCTTCTGAGTGGAGTTGGTGCTTTCGCTTCACTAGGCTCATCTTCTTCGCTTGGTTGTTAATACAAACCAGTTTGCCAAGGACCTTGAGCTACGCCTTCTTCGACATAACCACTATCATTAGCATCTTCATCTTCACCTAAACTCAACTGGATTTGAGCATATTTCAACTCACCTTTAAAAACATCCGAGTCTGGTAATATCTCCTTTTCTGAAGACCACCAAGAAGACGGTTCATCAAACACCACATTCCGGGATGTGTAGCATTTTCCAATTGTAGGATCACAACATTTTCACCCTTTTCTTTGACTATCATATCCCACAAAGATACATCTAACAACCTTTTTGTCAATCTTGCTACATAAATGATCAAGTACAAATACATAGCACACACATTCGAAAACACGAAAATAGCTAACTGTAGGTTTCATGTTCCACAATTTTTCAAAGGGTGAAAGAAAACATAACCTTTGTTGAGGGAGCCTATTGATCACAAAAGTTGCAGTATTCATTGCTTCTGCCCAAAATCGTCTCAAAACATTCTTCGTATGAAGCATACTTCGACATATTTCTATCAGGTGCCTATTCTTTCTTTCTGCTACGCCGTTTTGCTGCGGAGTGTTGGCACATGTGAACTGATGGCAAATTCGTCACTCTTGAAGGAAATTGAAGAACTCGTCTGAGGTATATTCTCCCCTGTTGTCAGTGCGCAAGCAACGAATTTCTTACCAACTTCTACTTTTGATGCCCTTTTGAACTCTTTGAACTTTGAAAAAGTTTCAGATTTTTCCTTCATAAAATGAACCCACACATACCTGGAAAGTCATCAATAAAGGTCACCATATACTTCATCCCACCGATAGAGACTTGCTTAACAAGTCCAAACACATCAGAGTGAATTAACTCTAATGGTTCTTTCGCTTTAAATTTGGACTCTTCATACTGCAACTGATGCATTTTCCCATACTAACATCCTGCACGGATTGTGTCTATTCTTAATTCAAGTTGGGGAAGTCCCTTCAGCATCAACTTTTTCATCATCACATTTAGCTTGGAATAGCTAACGTGACTTAACTGCATGTGCCATAAGCCTGTTGTCTCATTCTTCTTCGTCTTGTCTACATATGTGGTTTCTGCAGACATTACATACACTGACTCTTGTTTTCGTCCCTCCATCACTGGCTCTCCTATAGTCTTAAGGTCACGAAATACCTTCACATCTTGCGGACCAAATAGAATAAAATGGCCTGAAGATGTAAATTGTGCTACTAATAGAAGATTTTTTTTCATACCTAGAACATGATAGACATTTTGAAGTGATACGTCATTAGCACTATATTGAGGAGAGATTACCGTATTATCGATATGAGCTATCAGTAACTTTGAGTTGTTGGTTGTTACCACCACTCGGCTCCCTTGGTATTCTAACAAATTATGCAACTTTTCTTTATCACCTGTCATATGATTTGAGCATCCCGAGTCAACGATCCAATCTTTCTCATGATCAATTTGTTCAAACATTGTTGCTGTGAGAGCTAACTCCTCCCCTTCTACAGCAAAGAGCGCCTCAACATCCCATTCATCTTCGCTTTTGGAAGTAGCAGCATTACTCTCGACGATCCTTTTCTTCGACCAACAAGCTTTTGCCATATGACCCTTCTTCCCACAATTGTAGCACTTCCCTTCAAACTTTCTGTCGTTGCCATGATTCTTCGAAGCTCCCCCTGAACAAGTGCTCCTTTCACCTTGATGACTTTTCGCCTTGTCCTCATTCCTTTTAGATCCACCAACGGTGTGCTGCTTGAAATTTCTTCTACTTTTGTTGACGTAGAGTGCTTCCTCTTTATCCTTCAGCGAAATTCCTCCCATTTGCTTGGCTAAGGCTTCCTAACCAGCAAACAAATTTTCGAACTCAATAAATGATGGTTCCTTTTGCCATCCCTATACTACAGCAACAAAGCTTATATATTCAGGTCTCAAGCCATGGATAATTATTCTCTTTATCCTAGTTTCCCCAATTGGAGCTTCTGGATCCAACTCAAAAGGTTCACGGCAAAGTGACTTCACCTTGTGGAAGTACTGAGCGACCGTCATGTTACATTGTGCTACTGACAATAGTGTGCTCTTTGGAAGTTGAAGCCTTGCGTCATTCTTCTTTGAGAAAAGTGTGGCTAAGGTATCCCAAGCTTCTTTGGGGCTTTTGGCATTCTAGATGTGCTCTAGCACATCTTTTTCAACCTTGGTCTTTAAAGCGAACAGCACCTTGCCCACTTTTATCTTCCACTTCCGCAGCGTACCATTTACATCCTCTTCTTCCAGTTGCATAACTTCGCTTCCGTTAACAACTTCCCACAAGTCTTGGCCTTGCATGTAAGATGTCATGCATGTCGACCAAGAATTGTAGTTTTGATTGTTGAGCTTTTTAATTCCGCTAACAACTTGAAGATCACTCATTCTTACTCTGATACCAAATTGTTGAATATCAAAGGGCAGAAGATTAAATATAAATGATAGAAAAAGTGTACTCTGTAGAAGAAATCTCACAAAACAACAAAATAGATATTGTGAAGGGATTATTTTATTTGATGCAACTAGAGTGCCTTATATAGGCATACAAGGAAGCAAACTCAATGACACATTCTCCTTCTTTTCAGCAACAGTGACCCACTAACTCCACTAACTCCATGACTAGACTCAACTAAAAATAGGAAAAATCAACTTGCACAATTCAAAGTCAGCTAAAACCAAGTGGTGGACTCGGTCTTCAAAAACCTGTTCCACAATCTGGTATTTTAACAAGACACACAACAACAACAACAGGATGGGGGAAAAACAGGGTGAAGATTCTATGCCATGTTAACTTTTAAGCTGCCACAATTGCATAGCTAAGTATATGTGATGCTTTTTGTTTTTCATCCGATTGAAGCTCCCTGGAAAGCAATGCAGAGAGCTTGATTTATCTACTCGCATGTGGCTTTCTAATAATACCATATGCTTAAAGAGAGAAGAATAGTCTTCAACTACACTTGAAGCCACGTCTCCTCCAATGCCACATAATGAATGGTTGGCAGCTACCATTCCGTACCATAAATGTCCTTCTAAATTAATTTCAAGAAAGAAAAGAAGTAACTTAAAACCAGCAGGGACATTTTTCCACTCACTGAATGATGAATAATGCAAACTGTTAAATGTATAGGTGAGGTTCCAAACTGGACCCCACCCCACCCCCCAGAATCAGTTGTTTATTGCACATATGTTGAATTATAACATTAAAAATAAACAAAAGAAAACTTTGAAGGTTTTGACTATTTCATATAGCACCGTTAGTGTTATTAATTTAAGTTACAATCTCATCGTTTCAATCTCTGATTAATTCAGGATCTCAATCTTTGCCTGAGCTGTGAATCTTGACTCTCATATTGTCGAGAACAGAATCTTAGATAAAGTTTAGGTGTTGACACTTCTAAATCTTCAGAATACCAATATTACACAGTTACACCTAAAATACCTTCTATGTAGGATACACATTTGTTAACAAGCACAATGAAATGATGCTTAAGATGGTATGAGTTGTAATGCAAGACAACTTGCAGCCAGTGAACGAGTGCGATAGATTAATCTGTACAGCCTGTAGACAAAGCTGAAAAAGGAGAAAAACTATCCAGACTCATACAGGAAAGCAAGTTTCCAAGATTTGACCATGAAGATACAAGGAAACACAATGTTCAGATGCTGAAAACAAAGGTAAAAAAAGTAGAAGCAATACCCATTGAAATAATGCTAAGACTCAAATTCCGATCCAGCCTCAACAAATCTGTCAATCAGTTTTAAGTTTACAAACTCAGCAGCTTCCCGCACCTTCCTTCGATCCCAAAATCCACTTACCAGAGCAACCCATGTTCCCTCATCAGGGACACATCCATCAAGCACCATCTCATCAACAATGCGAGCGGCTTTATGCAGGTCACCTTTCTTACAAAAATATTCAATCAATGAATCAAATGTTTTGGTCTCAATGGAGAGTCCCCTAGCACGCATGCTTAGATACAATTGAAAAGCTCGATTTGGATCACTTTGGGTCACAAGGCCCTGGATTACAGTATTGTGAATTCTAACATGAAGGCTCCATGTCAGTCGATTTGGTGAGATACCCTCTAGAATCATCTCATCGAGAAAGTTTGCAGCTTCCTGAAATTTGCAAACATCACAGAAGCCACTTATGACTTTCCCATATAATCCTGCATCTGGTTTCAATCCCTGCAGCTTCATCCTATCAAGAATCTCCAATGCTTCTCTAAGCTTTCCTTCATTACATAGTCCATGTATTAAAGTACTGTATGTTATCATGTTGGGCCTATGGCGTTTACTAGACAGTATTTCCAATAGCTCCATCGCTTGTGAAGACCTTCTGCTCTTGCAAAGTCCATCCATGAGAGAGCTGTAAGTGAACACATTGGGCTCAATGCCCTTACACTTCATCTCCTCAAGCAATCCCATAGCCCCATCCACATTATTCAACTGGCATAAACCATGAATCAAGGAAGTGTAGGTAACAACAGTAGGTGAACAGCCTTTTGTGTCCATCTCCCTGAAAAGCTCCTTTGCTTCACTGATCTTACCAAATCTACACAACCCACTAATTAAAGTACCATAAGAATAAGAATCTGGAATATGCCCACGATTAGGCATCTCGCGAAAAATCCGAAAAGCAGCATCCATGGTTCCAATGTTCTTGCACAGGGCCTTGATCAAAACATTGAGGGATGTAACGCTTGGAGGAATACCTATTTCTCTCATGTACCTATAAAACCTCAAAGCCATCTTTAATTGGTTTTCATCAACCAGAATAGCAAAGATAGTAATGTAGGATTTCTGGGTCGGTTCACACTCATACTCTTTCATCTTCTGGAAAATCCTAATCGCCTCAAGCGGTTTGTGAACCCGACCGTAGCCTCTGCAAATGGAAAGAAATATATTTTCTGTAATATCACACTTCTCGTCCTTCATCCTGTTCAGCAAATCCTCTGCTGGTCTGAACTGGTTCGCAGAAACCAATCTGGAGATCATGACACCGAAGGTGCTGTGATCATGCCTAAACCCTTTACCATACTCAGCGGTAGCTGCATCAAATATAAGAACAGCCTTCTGTAAATCTCTTTCTGCTCGAATCAGCTGCTCCACGAAAGATGCCGATATTTGTTTCGGCCATTTCAAAGCCGCCTTGCTACTCATTACTGCAATGCTTCACGACGATCTCCTCGCTTAACACCACTTCAAAGACTCGATAGTATGCTATAATTGATCCAATTTTACGAAATTAACCATTCAAGAGTAAACATAAAAAGTATAGTACCGAAGTTTTTTGAGTCAGACATTTTGCCGAACACTTGGCGGACTCCAAATTTCAGATCACCCAATACACGAACAAACGCTCCAAGCCGGAAGAGGACGTTTGTCTTGCTGTGTGCGATTGTGCCATAAAACCAAACAAATTGTTGGGCCAAAGCCCATTAATGCGTTGGGTTACCCGTGGTTCTGTGAATCTAGTGATCCACAACAATCTTGGGCTGGTGGTCCGGCCCAAAATATGGAGAAATAAACCCGACTTCGTAGTTTGTAGTGTTATTATTATTCTTATTATTATTCGTCATTCCATTTTATGGGTCAAAAACTTAATTCCCAAATCACACTTTTAGCTAATTCTCTCTTAAAGACATGTTATGTCCCTGACATAACGTGGGAATTAGAATTATATTTCTAAGACTGATTTGAATAAAAAAATTTATACCGCTCTTTATTATATTATAATTAATTTATATTCTATTCTAATTTTATCTCAAAATTTATGTTTACTTTAACAATATTTTATATTCTCTTTTCTATTTGACTCCTTATTTTATTTATTTATTTATAATTTTAATTTTATTTATTTTAACATACACATAATTAATAATCAAGTACATGCATATACAAAATTAATAATTAAGTACATGTATATACAAAATTAATAATCAAATATACAAATTAATAATCAAATATACAAAATAATCACATACATAAAATCAGCAATCAAATACACAAATATACAATATCAATCATCTAATATAAAAATAAATACAAAATATAACAATAAATAAAGAAAAAGAAAAATCAATAGAGCGAAACTATAGAAAGAGAATCGAAGTCTTGATTTCGTTAAACTGCCATAAAGACACAAGGATGAAGAAGATGTTGCTGTTGGTCTACTTGTTGTCATTGCCATTGTTGTTGCCATTTGCCGTTGGTCGTTTGCTCATCGCTCATTTGGTTTTGATGGCCATTGTGGGAGGAGATATGGCGATGTTGGAATTGTGTATTTGGATCACCACTTTTGGCGATCATTTTGAGCTTCACCAGAAATT
This sequence comes from Diospyros kaki, assembly GCA_036245055.1. NCBI lineage: Eukaryota > Viridiplantae > Streptophyta > Magnoliopsida > Ericales > Ebenaceae > Diospyros > Diospyros kaki. The sequence continues at coordinate 3,739,018 of BSEG01000005.1, read as the reverse complement.
TGACAAATTAATTTGGCGATTGTGAGGTCTATTGGAGGCATAATTTTGGAATTAGTTCCCTAAATCTAACAATGGCGATCGATATAGGGACTTGTTGGAATCAACCTAACCTATTTTTCAAAGCACGCAATTACTTAAGTCAGATGTCTTGATCAGGGGCGGATTTACATTTGAGCTATCATGGGAGGGAAGACCACTACCATATTTAATTTTTCAGTGTAAACAAAATAATTTTTAATAATAGTTTAGCTCAAAAAAATTACAATCCACTCCAAAATTTGTGATGTGTAGCTTTTCACTCATGGTCATAACCTATTTATAAATAAAAAATTATAAACCCAAGATCAAACCCACCCAAATCTTATCATTAATTTTAAATAAGCTGAATAAACTAATATATTATGAACTTATGGTCAATTTTATTTTATCTAGTTTTGACATTTACTTCAAGTTAGTTATTAAGTTTTTACTTTTATTTCAATTTTATCCTCGATCCACCAAGCATGTGTCTCAGCTTATATGGCAGCTAATGCAACATACTGATGTATCAGCAAAACGGGTAAATTAGGCAAGATTTGGGTCAGAACTATGAGTAAATTAGGTCAGGTCGAGTCAAATCTAGGCCAAATTTGGGTGTGCTTGGAATGACTGCTTCAATGGCAAACAAATGCAAGGATGGACGGTGACAAAAAAGCTTAAATCAACATCGGTGGTAAGGGAGATTAGCAATGATGGCGAGTAGGTCGATCAACGCCTGCAAATAGAAGGAGGACTTCAATTGGTGGCGAAGAATCTGGTGCTGTCGATGGTTACATTGCAGGGAACATGATGAAGAAGACGATCGAGTGCACGGTGGCTGACGTAAATGAAAGGCTGATCTATGGTCGTCAGACATTTGCAGAGGCCTACTCAATTAAAAGCAACAAATTCCCCCTAATTGATTCACCTTTTCCAAACCCATCTCTCTCTTCAATTGGCTTGTTGGAAAAATATGGTCGTCGTAGCACCACTACCCTTATCAGTGCCTCACCTATCTCTCTATTCATCCACTAAATGGACGTCTTCGAGCACCTCGCCCATCTATTCTCTGCCACTGAGGCCTCATTCTCCGCAACCTTTTGCTATTTTTGGTCTATTTTTCCTTCTATTCGACTAACCGACGACGTCCTTGCCAATCGCGTTATCCTTGTCAGTCGGTTGCCACAATTCTCATCAATTGCTCGTTGCCCCTCATCATCAATCACCTGAAGATCCCGCCCTTGGTCAGTCATTGAAGTAGCAGTCCAAGCTTTTAGCCATTGAATATTGATTTTGTGTATGTGTGTATTTAATTATTAATTTTGTGTATATGTGTTTTTTTATTAATTTGTGTATTTGATTATTAATTTTACAAAAATGACATCGTTTTGTCTTATGGTTTGTAGCAAGAGTAAGCAAAATAACGTCGTTTTGCTAGTGTGCCAATTATTAGACACATCAACACGCCATTTGAGCTGCCTAGACACATCAACTGCCCTGTAAGTTGGGGCACAGAGCTGGCTGATTGAGGATAAAATTGAAATAAAAGTTAAAATTCGATAACCAAATTGAAGCAAATGTCAAAATTGAATAAAATTAAAAATTGATTCAAAGTTCATGATATATTAGTTTATTTGACATTTCAAATAAACTCAAATAATATTAGTAAAAATTTGTTATACTAACTTTTTGGTTACACAAGAATTTTATTACATTCATTTTTAAAAATTTCAACCCCTCCCAACATAGATTCTTAGATTCACCCTTGATTTTGATAATGAAATATTGATATTCATGTTGAAAGGTAAGTTATGCTTAAGGAAACAAATAGACAAAAAAATATAGAAGAAAAGTGGTAGTTGTCATTTCTAAGTATTTTTAAGGTGAGTAACTGAATGACTTCATTATAAGAAGTTGACATTTGCATCAAAACCCTAATAATATTTAGGGATGTGAGAAAAAGTGTGGATTACAATTTCAAAATTGCAAGTGCGATCATTTTGAAGACTTCCTCTAACATGATATAATTTGATAGTTTAAATTCAGATGTTTTGTTATTATTCAATTTTATTATTATTATTTTTTTGTGATGTTTGGGTATATACTAATAAAAGTTGAATGTGTTTTGATTTTTTTTTAATAAATTCTTACTTACATGTACAAAAACTAGTTATGCACCAAATGTGAAAAAATAAATAAATTCATAAAAAATAGACAAAAGAAGTATGAGTTGATAATGACCAAAGAATTTCAATAATGGGAGATGAGAGACAACTCAATAATCATGTTGACTGCCCCTTCATTTTTCCTTTTACATGAAAATAGCATCTAGTGCTTATATTCGTTTATAAGCACAATAGCAAATTTTCAATTAGACATTATGGTTGATTATTAAATCATACCATGGTTAATAATTAAAACTTAATTACTCAAACAAAAAATGTAATATTGAGAACCCTAATGAATCTTCTCAAAGAGTTATATTTTAAAGGTCTAACAAGTACTTAAAATATCTCTTGCTAAATCTCTCATGATAGCAAAGGAAAAACTCAATAATAAAGCATAGGGAAAACCAGTTTTTAGTGTCGATGCTTGTACCATGTGAAAATGGTTACGGAGCAAGGGATAAGGTTATAAGTACAGATGAGGTGCTGGCAAGGATTTGACATGACAGGCCAACCCTTGCAAGCCTCTCACTTGCCCTGAGGATAAGATGAGCCCACAACCCCTTCTTCTTCCCCACATCCCCTTCGCTGCCATGAATTATTAGAAGCCACCTTTCCTTCAATATTTGCCATTTCAACCCCCCAAAACCAATGCCAAGGTTATATTTTTTATTTGAAAATTATTATCACCCAGATAATGGGTTAGCTGTATTGTGATTTTTTAGGATGTGATATAAATGAGTTTTTTTTTGTTATTAAGAATATATAAAATAAAAAATAAAAAATTATATACAGATAATATTAGAGTATATTTCGAACACAATACAAATAAATAGATAAAAAGTAAACTCACAACTAAGTAATTAAACAAATCCCTAAGCATAGTGGGTCACACCCAAACTCCTAAAAGACTCTGTTGAATGTATTTCAAGGAGAGGCTAAGTGCAAATCAAAGCCATTTTTATGGTTATTAATGATTTACTTAATTTTGACTTGCAGAATTTGTTGCCCCATATATAATTTCTCTACATTGAATCAAATGAGCACCGGTCCAAATTTTTTCAACCGCTCATTCACTTCGTCTCGTCACTTGACAGCCACTCAAAACGCTTACTGTGCCCTCCGTGCGCAAGATAACCTCATCGGTGCACGATAATTCAATCGCTCTCTCTCTATTCTTCACCACCAGAACCTCACTGAAAGCTCAAAGCACGGCATTTTGGCTCTCTACCTTCTCTCTCTCTCTAAGGAATCAACAATGGAGTCACGAGTGTTGTCCGGCGCCGCCACCATTACCGCCGGCATCCCCCGGCCGCGAAGGCCCGTGAGGCTGAGCTCAGCAGCCTGCTCCGCCGTCGCCGACGGCTCCGGCGGCAACCTCATTTGGGGGAGGCAGCTCCGGCCTGCTATACTGCTTGAGAGCGCTTCTCCGGTGGCCGCCAACTTGCCCGTCACCAAGCGCGAGATTCTCCGGCCGTGCCTGGCCGCAGCATCATCGCCAGCCGAGGACAGCGATTCCGCCGGGTGAGGTCCGTTTTCCTCGGTTCTGACCCGATGTTCGACCCGTTCCAGAAAAAGGCCAATTTTAGGAACGGAAATAATGAAAATTTTGAAAACAGAAACAATTCAACAACTTTTTCTCGCTTCTCGTTCTTTGTTTTTTGTTTTGGTAACAGATATTAGTTCAAAACCGTAGAAATTCGGTTCATCTTTTGATTTTATCTTCTTTTTGGGTCTGACCCGATGATTCGGCAGGGATGCTAAGGTCGCTCCGGTCGGCTTCTTCAACAAGTACCCGGCGCTGGTCACCGGCTTCTTCTTCTTCATGTGGTATGTCACGTGCATTCCTAACCTGCGCCTTGGTGCGCCCAGCTATAGTCTCCACACACTAACTGTCAAAGATCAAGCTCATAACTTCCTCCGTGAAATTACTGACATGTCCTTTCCTTTTACACTATTTCCTTCCAGGTACTTTCTTAATGTGATTTTCAACATACTCAACAAGAAGATCTACAATTATTTTCCTTACCCCTAGTAAGTGATTTCACCATGTTACGTTTTTAATTAGATTTTCGTTACTTAGAATGATTGTGACGATGATTTACCAATGTTTTGTTTTAATTATGCTTTCGGTAAGTTAAAATTATTGTGATGATTTTGGTTCCTATTTGCAGTTTTGTGTCAGTCATACATTTGTTCGTTGGTGTGGTGTATTGTCTGGTGAGCTGGACTGTTGGCCTTCCTAAGCGCGCTGTAAGTCTGACAACTCAGAACCCATCAACAAACATTAAACAGAAGAAACTTAGTAGAAATTATATATACACATATATTTGTTAATGATGCCATGACTTGTTTTAAAGAATAAATGAGACCAAGATATGAAGAAGTTCGTATTTTATTGGCAGAGAACAAATCTAATCTTGCACGGCTGTTATGTTCTTTTCAAGTGTTATCATTTGATTCCTTGATTATTAATTGTCTTTTAAGCAAATGAGTTATCGATTCTGGTGGATGGTTGGACTGTCAAGGACAAAGTTATCTCATATATTTTTGCCATCCATTTTCTTAGATTTTTTTTATTGCATCTCATTTCTTAGGTGGATTATTGTAAAAAATCTTGTGGTGGTTAAGACTTAAAATACATGAAGGTTTCTATCATGTCTTTCATAGTGGTGTAGTAAAATACTAATGTTTTGAAAACATTAAAGTTAGCACAATGCTTCATTTCGTATTGGCATTGCCCCCATCTCATCGGCATTGTCGTCTGCTTTCTTACATATTGACGTGTTAATGACATATGACTGGCGGTGTTGTAGCCAATTGACTCGAACCTCCTGAAGCTGCTCGTTCCTGTTGCCGTATGTCATGCCCTAGGCCACGTGACGAGCAATGTCTCATTTGCAGCTGTTGCTGTTTCCTTCACTCACACAATAAAAGGTGAAGTGTTCAGCTTGGGAGGGTATTGCAGAAAGGGAGGGGAAGAGGGAGGGACTATGGGATTTGGGTAGCTGTGTGCCATTAATTACCGAATGCTGTTTGTTATTCCTCAAAATATGTGTGTTACTATCTAATGTTTTTTGAATCAGCTCTGGAGCCTTTCTTTAATGCTGCTGCAACTCAATTCGTACTTGGACAGCAGATACCCTTTACCTTATGGCTATCATTGGCTCCCGTTGTTATTGGTAAGCTCCTCCTTATAAGTGCATTCTCATTGCATTTTCATCGTTCTATGTTAATCAGATCATAGATTATTGGGTTATCAATCTGTAGTTACTTTTTTAGCCACTAATTGATCTAGAAACCTTTTTGCTTAGGCATGCAGTGGTCCACTTGATTAAAAGCTTTGAGTTTGTTAACTGTGTTATAGTATCTGTATGAAAGGTTACTACAGTTGGCATATTAATTCTTGATTTAAAAACTAATGGGGTACAGGAGTTTCAATGGCTTCATTGACTGAGCTGTCTTTCAATTGGACGGGATTCATCAGTGCAATGATTTCCAACATTTCCTTCACCTACAGAAGCATATACTCGAAAAAGGCCATGGTTATGTCTTAGATACTCTGGATTTTTTCTTAACCGCCTATACCTTCTAGTCTCTCTTTCTAATAGTCCACTTGCTCATTGCAGACTGATATGGACAGCACTAATGTTTATGCTTACATTTCCATTATTGCACTCTTCGTCTGTATTCCACCTGCCCTTATTGTAAGTGAGACTCTCCTTTGAGAATTAAGGGAAATTTTGATTATTTTTGTAGTTTGTTAACTTCTTATGCAAACTCGCCTTCTTGTTTTCCAAATGTTCAAACATGCAGTTGGAGGGACCTCAACTTATGAAGCATGGGTTTAATGATGTGATTACTAAAGTAGGTCTAACAAAGTTCATTTCAGATTTATTTTGGGTGGGAATGTTTTACCACCTATACAATCAGGTATGCTCCTTTTCTCTGTTTCCAGATAGGAAAACTAATATATGGTATAGGATGAATGAGTAGTTGAATACCATGAGAGAGAGAGAGAGAGAGAACGCGCTACGAAAATGGTCATAATAAGTTCATCACACTTAAAAACATTAACAGTTCAAGTTTCAGTTATGTTAATGTTAGTCCTCAAATGTCTTCTTCTTCTTGTTCACTTTGTAAAGCTTGATACCATGATACATGATTAATAACTCAATTCATTTGCGTTTTCAGTTAGCAACCAATACCCTGGAGAGGGTGGCGCCTCTTACACATGCAGTAGGAAATGTGCTGAAGCGTGTGTTTGTGATTGGCTTCTCAATTATAGCATTTGGTAAATATGCCATTTCTCTCATCTTTGTCATGCCATCAGCTTTCTATTGACAGAGATCTTCCTATTCTCAAGGCATCTAACAAATCACTGTTACAGGTAACAAGATTTCAACACAAACTGGCATTGGAACAACCATTGCAATTGCTGGAGTTGCAATCTACTCCTTCATTAAAGCCAAGATGGAAGAGGAGAAAAGAGTAAGTCCCATTTTCATTCGTAATCAATTTTATCTAGATTCAGTTTACCTGCAAAATCACATACAATTTCTTTGATCACAATTGTTGGAGATTTTTCTTTCTACCCCCTGTTTGCTCCTCCTGGAAAGTATATCAATTTGTTTACAATGTCTTGAACTTCTTTGCAGCAAATGAAAGCGGCGTGAGAGAAGGCGACTCAACCGACGAGCTTGGAGAGGTCCTCGTTGTAGATTAAAAATGTTTGTATCCAAAGTTATTCTTTTCTCATCTTATATTTCTTCCTCTTGAAAGAAGAACAATTGCTAAACTGCAATCATTTTATGTTACCAGAAATAATGTATCACTTTCGGTTCCTCATGACCGACCAACCAACTCTTTTGATTGCAAAGCTCTGAAGTTCGTGAACATATTTCTGAATAAAGTAGTATGCGAATAGCGGAGTATTATTATGTGTGTTTGTTCCGTGCGTCTTCTCATGCCCCGAGATTGGCTCTCTACTCATTTTTGAAATAGGATAACAAGCCTCGAACAATATAGGAAGCATTAACCCCTCAACCACTTCCATTTCCTACTCAACTCACTTGAAAGAGTGATCAAGCAACAGCTCCAAACTGTTGCATGAGGCATTCAGCCAAGATCTGTTGTACTGTGCCAATGGCATAGGTTAATTTGTTCTCGCTGCTATTATACCTTGGTCTAGTTGAAAAATTTGTTTCTTTGCAAAGCTTTCTTTATAGTCTGTCGTGCCTGTGACATGGGTTCGTTCTGTTGATGCTGTTGTACCTTGGTCGAGTTGTGAATTAGTTTATTTGGAAAGCCTTTGTTGCTGTTGTAATGACAGGTTAATTTATTGTTGTTGCTGTTGTACTTTGGTTGAGCTGTATGAATATATATATATATATATATATTTGCAAATTAAACGTAATTTTGTATAAAAAAATGACTCTTTTGGATGCCCATCCTGCCGGGGCTTCTACTCTACTGCTCGGCCTCATAATATTTGACAAGAGAGATAAATTTAAATTTGATCTACAATGATTACATAGAGAATGAATTTGAACTTGAGAACCTAGATCTCTCATCACTTCTTGCTGACCATTGAGACAATCTCAAAGAACAAAAAATAACTCTATTGGTCTTTGTAAAGTCAAGAGTTGTGCGACAAGAACGTTACCGTCGGACTTGAGGCATTGATTTCTAGTTGTTTTTCTCAATAACAATATTTTTTGTAAAACTATTGTTTAGTTATTTTTAACTATTTTATAGATAATGATATTTTTATCTCCTCAAAAAATTATTTTTTTCTTATCTCCACGTCTTTAAATATCTGTAATAAGAAGAATAAATGGTGTCATTCTTTCACTTTATAGCTATGTTACCTTTTTTTTAAGTGACATTTTTTTTCTAAAAAAAGAAGTTTAGTATCATGGTGTTCAAACATTGGACCCTAAGATGGTTTGAGTTTTAATCAGTGAATCCAACAATGGAAGGGGTGAAAAAAAAATTATTTTTATCTTTTTATTAAAATTAAAAAATATTAATATTTTAATCTTTTTATATATAATCTCATATTTAATTTAATTCTTTCGCATGACCCATAAATCTATATTAACAATACCATTGTAGGTACCCTCTCACTTCACACATAATGATAACTAACTGTCAAAACATTTTGAATCAAACCAATAAAAATATAGTTGAATAATCATATGATTAAAATTTTTAATTTTAACTTTAAAGGGTTTTATCATCTTAAAGATTGCACAGCAACTAACTAGTAATTGTAAAGTATTAGGGTCATATATTTAATACCTAAATAATTTAATTTTCTGACTCCGGTTGAATCGAGGGAATGAATTATGAACTTGTCAGCGGATTTAATTTAATGAAATTTATTTATGTTTGATAATAATAATAAAAAAATAAGTCTTATTGTAAGAAGTGGGCCTGGTTGGTTGGAGTTGGACTTCCAAACGGGGAAGCCCACTTGAGGCGGCCCAAACTCAGAGCGTGGGACCCACCAACAAGGGTCTCTACTCTCCACGACTACCCCTACTCCTTCACTTTTTATTAAGTTGCTTGTTTTCTATGCCCTGTTTTGTGTCGGGTGGGGACTCGGGATTTCTAGGGTTTGACGAAACTTCGATCTGCAATGGAGGAGCAGAGGAACAACCCCAACGGTGACGGTCCAGCTGAAGGCCCCCGGGAGCCGAAGTTCCAGATTACTCATTTGGAGTTGCGCATCCTCGAGGACGTGTACGCTTGTAAGAATAATTTTACACGTTCGTGTTTGATGTTCTTTTACTTATTTTATGAAGCAAATGCATCTGTAATTCAGCTTATGTTCAGTTTTACTTTTCTTTTCCCTTGATCGGTAAGGCGTATGATTGATTCGAATGCATGTGTTGAATTTGGGATATATATGTATGTATAGTTTGACAGATATGTGAACTATGTGTATGAATTGAGTGGGTGTTTAAGGTTTTTGATCTGTTGTGGTTCGTTGATCGTGGCAGTGGAAGGTTACCCCTCTAATGCGACGATGACTTCGCTATGTCAGCAATTGGGGTTGTCGATCAGGCAATTAGCGATGTGGTTCTGTCGGAAGAAGATACAGGATCAGAGGAGTCGGGCGCGGAAGAGGCCAAGATGGGAAGGGAATGATTGGGGAAACAGGGGTTCATTTGATTCTGGAAGGGATGAATTGGTGGCTGCTGAGAGAGTGGGCGTGCGTGCAGCAAGAAGGTATACTCGGTCTTCATGTTCAGCAATGGTGCCTGGGGGAAGAGGTGGGCTCTAGGGGAGCCACGGAGGGAGGGTGGGGAAAATCTTTGGATGGCGTTTGAAGAACTTCCACCCGGTGCATTTGGCGAACCTATAGGTATCAGTTTCGTCTGGTTAGTGGTTGAAAAACTTAATTTCTCGTGCTTTTAGTTGTGTTGCTTGTTAAAAACGAGATTTGATGTTCCGAACTTATTTTGTCAGTCCAGTACCTCTGTTTTGTATTGTATGACAGTTTTATGTAATTCCTGTTCAGTGTGTGTTGGTTTTTTTAACATAATTCCCTGACTGAGTTAAGAGCTTAGTTTAGCTTGTTTGGTGGAACCACTGGTTCACAGAAGAAGGCTCAGAAACATGGTGACTGCCTTGGGTAACAAGCATCATTCAAGGACCAATGGTATAAAAAGAAGAGGGAAACTTATTTAGGTGATTTTCTGGGGAATGAGGAGGGGAATTTAAGTAATTGTTTACTCTTGAGGACCATCTTTATATGTTGGGATCATCCATTGCATATGTTTGAAATGTTGACCACATTCAGTTTTGTAGTAAATTTTCTTCAACCTACATTTTGATTAATTTTGAGCTAGAATGATGAGTTTTTTTTTTTCAAAAAAACCACAAATTTGAGAGTATGATATTATACAGGGAGAATAGAAGCAGACATTTACTTATGCATGCTAGGTTGTTGATTTTGTAAATTGTGAAAATAGACAATACTGGGATGCAAGAACCAGTATATATGTGGTAAATTGTACAAATAAACAATGCTGAAGTGCAAGAACTAGTATGCATATATTTGCATTGTTGTAACCAATCATTCTTCTAAGTTCAAGATAACTTGAAATACTAGTACATAATGGTTCAAGGAGCAAAGGCTTTTGATTACCATTACATGGACTATGGTTCAAATGTGATGCAATTTACTTTTTGATTATAAGTTGACATGTTCTTCAGAAAGCTCACAAGAAACTGGAGCCAGTGATATTTTCTTTCTTGTTAAATATGTTTATACTTTAATTCGTTACCATAAAAAGCTGCGGCTCAGTCCGAGCTGATCATTGAGTGCACATTTTAAACTGATTAGTCTGTATGTTATGTACTTGGATGATTTTGGCCTGAGACTCCATTATTGTTTATGCAATATCAGAAATGGCTGCTCCTTGCGAGTTAATACCTGCGTTAATAGCATATAGAAAAGAAAACAAACTCATGTTTTAAACATTGCAACTATTTTACTTTCTCAATATAATGATTTCTTTGATCCTTCTCTTCTCCCCCTTGTGAAGTTATTTCTCAAGCATATTAGGTATGATTCATGTGATGGTGTTGATCTTAAATAGGCAAACATTAAGATGGCATTGATTCCTTAATCGCTTAGGCTTTTGTTTAGGTCATGTTTGGATGGTAGACACTGGTGGTAACAAATAGCAATCCTCCTGCTATTAGCTAGAGACTTGTATCAAAGTCACCTCTTTGTTTGGATTGCATTGAAGATTTGCATCGAGCCTCTTTTCGCTAGTGATTGGTAAACTCACAAAGCACATCCAAGAAGAGGTGCCTTGGGGTACATTATTTATAAAAAATATTTTCAGATGGATGAGATAAAAACATGATGAATACTAAGCTTGAATTATGGAGGTACACTTTAGAATTCAATCGTTTCAAGTTGAGTGTGTTAAGAAGTTTAGTAGCTGAAGTGTACTTGCTTGTGAAAGTGGGTACGCGGACTTGGGCTGCTAAGTGGAACCAGACCATTCTACTTGCCATTTGCACTCTCCTATGGTGCGATCATAGGGAGCTTGATTTGAATAAGCAAATCATAGTTTTTCTCATCTGGGACTAAAATGAGGCGACTACTATTTGACACAGCTGCTATTGTGAAAATGCGTGTGCACTAGTGATTGTGCTTGATCTCATTATATGAAATTAGTGTGATCACTTAAGGTTAAGAGGAGCTGAGATGTCCAATGAAGCAGCCTATTGTGCTAATGGAAATGGATGAAAGGGAAGAGACTTTTAGGACAAAAAGATGGGGTTCACATGGGGATTGCCAAACGAATTCTAGCTTTTTGTTCATTTCTATATATTTGCTTTATCTTCTGCAAGGCCCATATAATTAGTATCTAACCTAATGTTTCCCACAATTTTTTTGAGGCTTCCTTACCTCTTTTGCTAAATAGTTGTTCCATTCCATCCACTATTTTTTGTTTATTCATTTTTTTAATCTCAAAAGTCTTAATCAAAATCTAGAGTCAGAGAGGTTTGTAGTTTTTGTGAATATGGATATTTTATTTAACTAGGATCCAATGTGAGCTTCCTAGCGAGAGCAAGTGGGCCTAGCAAGTAGGTAGCGACCAGCTGGTTAGGTAAGTTGTTTAGTCTTGGTTTTGGCCTTGTATGTATAATGCACTAGCATTTATTAATACATGCAATTTAGATTACAGATCAAATGAACAAAATTTTAGGTTAATACTTCCACCCCAAATGGACCCAATTTGATTGATACTCGTTGGATTACTAAAAAATTACCATCCCTACCTTTGATCTTCTTATCACAAAGGAGCAACCTGATTGTGGCCACCAAGGTTTAACTTCTATAAAAAACCTTTAAAGCTAAAAAAAGACATTTTTGGATGGCTATTGGGCCAGGTTGTTGCATGATGGGGAATGTTGTTTTACTAATATGAGCAAAATAGAGTGTAACTAAGATAAGGATGTTATGGTTGATGTGCAACCATACTAAAAAAGAGAGAATTAAAGAATTAAAGACAACATTATCCATAAGAAGGTCGAAGTGGCTTGTATTTAAGATAGATGTGCATATGCAATTAAAATAGTTTGGGCATGTTAGAATGTCAGCTCCCAAGGATCTGACTAACAATTCTCCGTCCAGTGGGCTGTCCGAAAGAAGAAGGAAGGACGATAGGGGGAGAAATCAGGGGGAAAAGAGAGAACAGATGAGAGAGAGAGGGAGAGAATGAGAGAGAAAGGTGTCAGAATTTTGTTAGAATATATCATAACCATCCGTGGCAAGGTTCAGCTAAATATATAGCTGAATATCTTGCCCATGTGCGGTTAACCGCTTACAGCCAGAGAATGTACAACTTGCCTAAGCAGCAACAAACTTGTACCCCCCTTTACTGCATACTCTATATTACTAATTGCTATTTCTCCCTCCTATTACATTTGATTATTCTAACTCCCCTCCTACTACGTGGATCATGACAATTACCCCTCTCTTCAAAAAATTTCTTGTCCTCAAGAAATGTGAAGGAGGCTGGCCACTCTCGGAAATTGGCGAAGCATGTCCGGAAGATATTCCCATGTGTTGCCATCCGAGTGTAGATGAGACCATTTGATGAGTACTTGAGGAATAGGGGCCCCGTGCTTGTAAATCACCCTCCTATCTAGCACTGCTACCGGTTCTTTAATGCTGTCATTAGCAGTAGGAAGGTCGGGTAGGATTGGACTTGTTGGTTGAGTTCCTACCGATTTTTTAAGGAGTGCCACATGGAATACCGGGTGGATGTTGGAACCCTCAAGTAGTTGCAACCGGTATGCTACATTTCCCACATTTGCAATGATGGGAAATGGGCCGTAGTATCTTGGATTCAACTTGGAGCTGGGGTTTTGTAGTAATGCCTTTAAGTGACCTGGTTTAAGCTTCAAATACACCTATTCTCCCACTTGAAACTCTCTTTCACTCCTCCTCCTATCTGCAAACTGCTTCATCCTATTCTGGGAAGTAGCTAATTCCCTTTTTAGCACCTGTAAAGCTTGCTGCCTTTGCTGAAGATAAGCATCTAAAGCTGCCACTGTGGAGGAATCTCCTAAGGAAGGAAGTAGAGGCGGTTTATAGCCATAGAGTGCTTCGAATGGAGACCTTTTTATAGAACTGTGGTAGCTAGAGTTGTACCACCATTGGGCCATGGAAAGCCACTTGTGCCAAGTTCTCGGCTGTAGGAAGCAAGAACACCTTAGATACATCTCCAAACATTGATTCACCCTTTCGGTTTGGCCGTCGGATTCAGGGTGGTAAGCAATTGACATATGTAGCTTCACCCCCAGCAGCTCCTTCCACAGCAAACTAGTGAAAATCTTATCGCGATCAGAAACTATGGCCTTTGGTGCCCCATGTAACTTAATCACTTGATCCAAGAATACCTTTGCTACCTCTTGAGTAGTGTAGGGATGAACTAACCCAATGAAATGGCCATATTTTGTGAACCGATCTACTATCACCATGATGCAATCTTTTCCTTCAGATTTGGGCAGCCCCTCAACAAAATCCATTGAAGTACTCTCCCATGGTCCCCCAAGTATATTCAACGGCTGCAGCAACCCTGGTTTGGCTATATTCTTGGATTTGCATCTCTTGCAAATATCACAACTTAAAACAAAATCCTTCACATACCTTTTCATCCCTGCCTACTGGAACAGTTGCTTGACCTTGTGATAGGTATTTTCAATCCCCGAATGTCCCCCTATGGGAGAGGCATGTAATGCCTCTATTATTTTCTTTCTTAACTCCTCATCCTCGCCTATCACCAGTTTCCCTTGGTACCTGATTATTCCATTACTCAAAGTGTAACCTGGTCTTGAGGTGGGACTTACTACCAACTGCTGAAGAAGTTCCTTGGTTCTTTCATTTTTTTTGTAACTATCAGCTACCTCTTGGCACCAGTCAGGAACGAGGGTAGTGATTGCTGCTAGACTTCCTTCCTCAAGGCACCTAGACAGTGCATCTGCTGCTAGATTTTCCTTCCCTTTCCTATATTTGATAACATAATCCAATCCCATTAACTTTGTCATTCCCTTCCTTTGCAACTGGGTGTGTAGCTTTTGTTGTAGCAAGAATTTCAGACTTTCACGGTCTGTTTTAATTACAAACCGCCCCCCTTCCAGGTAATGCCTCCATTTTTCCACTGCCATTAATACCGCCAGTAGCTCCTTCTCGTAGATGCTTAGCCCAAGATGTCTAGGGGATAGAGCTTGGCTTAAGAATGCTATCGGCCTTCCTTCCTGAACCAACACTGCCCCAATTCCCTTAGCGCTTGCATCTGTTTCTAGAACAAATGTCTTGCTGAAATCTGGCAGCCCTAAGGTAGGTACTTGACTCATAGCCTGCTTAAGATCTTTAAAAGCTTCTTCTGCTGTGGAATCCCACTGAAATCCATCCTTCTTTAACAGATTGGTGAGTGGCTGGCTGATCACCCCGTAGTCTTTTACAAACCGTCGGTAGTAGCCGGTTAAACCCAAGAACCCCCTCAGCCCCTTGACATTTTGAGGCCTGGGCCAATCAACCATGGCTGCCACCTTGCTAGGATCAGTACTCACCCCTGTTTTTGATATGATATGCCCAAGATATTCCACTTGCTTTTGTGCAAAGGCACACTTCGACTCCTTGACATACAATTTATTGAATCTAAGGACCTCAAGGGTAGTTTTAAGGTGGATTAGGTGTTGGGTAAAAGTGGGGCTATAGATCAAAATGTCATCAAAGAAAACCAATATGAATTTGCGTAAATATGGTTCAAAAATCTGGTTCATTAAGGCTTGGAAAGTGGCGGGGGCGTTGGTGAGACCAAATGGCATTACTAAGAATTCATAATGCCCTTGGTGGGTTTTGAAAGCGGTTTTAGGGATGTCTTCCGGCCTCATTCTAATTTGGTGGTAGCCGGATCTCAAATTAAGTTTGGTGAAGATAGTAGCATCTTTTAATTCATTAAGCAAATCTTCCACAATAGGTATGGGAAATTTGTCTTTGATGGTCATGGCATTGAGTTGGCGGTAATCAATACAAAACCGCCATGATCCATCTTTTTTTTTAATAAGTAAAACGGGAGATGAAAATGGGCTATGGCTGGGTTGTATAATGGATCTTTGTAACATATCCTTGATGAGATTCTCTATTTCCGTTTTCTGTCTAGGTGGATAGCGGTAAGACCTTAGGTTGACAGGTTCAGCATTTGGGTTTAAGTTAATGGCGTGGTCAAGTGATCTTTTGGGTGGCAAAGCAGTTGGTTCAGAGAAAAGGTCCCTAAATTCAATTAAGAGCATGTTAAGAGAGTCAAGTTCTTGTACCTTCCAGGGCTCATGTGAGCTGCTGTTCACAGACATTGTCAACTCCCCTTCCTGCATTCCTGGTTCTTGTGCGAGCTCAATGGCATGTATAGAGAAGAGCTGGACCACTTGGGACAGCTTGTTTTTAAACATCCTTTGCAGCCTCTTCCCAGAAATCATCTTACACACCCCTGAATCTTGACTGCCTGTTAGGGTCTTTTTCTTCCCATTCTTCTCAAAAGTTACCTCCATTTTATTAAAATCGAAACTAATAGGACTGGCCCCTTTCATCCAATCTACACCAAGCACCACATCGCAACCACCCAACTTCAATAGCCTCAGGTCTGCCACAAAGTCTTCTCCGTTCATTTCCCAGCAAAACCCCACACAGGAAGACTGACTCACAACCTTATTTCTATTAGGTACTGTTACTGAAAGAGGAGGTGAGCTGGAGATCTCACATTCTAACTTTCGGGCCATAGTTTCATCCAAGAAGCTGTGGGTACTCCCACTGTCGATAAGAACCATGACCTGAGCATCACGGGCTCTCCCCTCTACTTTAATTATCTTACTGCTGATTGCTCTTTTAAGGGCATGTAGAGAAATCTCCCCTTTGTCTTCTTCGTCCACCTCTAGAGTCCCTTCCTCCCTATCTTCTTTATCCTCCTCTGCTTCTAGTATTAGCAACTGCCTTTTACACTTGTGCCCAAAAAAATACTTATCTCCACATTTGTAGCAAAGTCCCGCCTGGCGCCTTTGCTCCATCAATCGTCCCCCATTGGTGGTATTTGGAACTGTTGAAGGCAAGGCCAGGACCCCTTTGCCTCCTTGTCCCGTATCCCTTCCAGTGGCTCTGTTTCCTGGCTGCCATCCTCCCGTGAATACCCCCTTAACTTGGCTTCTTTGTTTTTTCATCAACGCTTCAATCGTCATCTCCTGCAGCCTTGCACTGTCAGCAGCCTGTTCCACCGTCCCTGGTTGCATCATTTTAACCATAGGTCTCACCTCATCTCCTAGCCCACTGATAAAACTTGACACAAAATACTCCTCTATCAAGTGGGGTTGGTGCATGGCCATCAACGACCTCAGCTCTTCAAATTTGAGCTGATAGGCCTGCACCGTTCCTTCTTGTTTGAGCTTGTTAAATTCCTCAATCACGTCTCTCAAACTCTTGTCTCCAAACCTCGTACAGAGGTCTCTTGCAAATACATTCCACGGACTCTCTTCCTTGGTAGCAATCCATCCTTGGAACCAGGCGTCCCCCGCCTCATTCAAGTAGGCAGAAGCCAGGACGACCTTCTGCTGTTCGGGAACCTGGTATAGTGTGAACATTTGTTCACATCTCCTGGTCCACCATCTCGGGTTCTCCCCGTTAAATAGTGGAATGTCTAGTTTCGGCGCCGGAAAGTTCGGCTGATTCCGGTGACCTTGCAATCCCAGTCCTCTTCCCATCAGGCTTTTTTCTATCGTTTCCGGTTCTACTTCAAATTCCGATACACCAGCAGGCGGAGGTTCCATTCCTACCCCCGGAAGGATTGGTTCTGTCCTCTCCCTAGGAGGAAACTCCGTTGAAAGTCTGACTGGTTGTTGAGATGCAAACATTCTCACGAATTGTTGCATCTGGTCCATCAGTTGTCCCCTCAACAGAGCATTCTGCTCCCGGTTTTCCTCCCGCCACCTCTCCATGGCTTGGGTAATTCGATCATCCACTCTCGCTCCTACTGAGGATTCGAGAGTACCCAGTCGGTTCTGCATGTCCGTCATGGAGGTCGCCACTTGCTGCAGTTGATTTTCCATTTGTTTCATTCTCGTTCCATCCGCCATGGTGAGGATAAAACAACTCCGAACGTATCCCAAGTCGTGCTCTGATACCAAAATGTCAGCTCCCAAGGATCTGACTAACAATTCTCCGTCTAGTGGGCTGTCCGAAAGAAGAAGGAAGGACGATAGGGGGAGAAATCAGGGGGAAAAGAGAGAACAGACGAGAGAGAGGGGGAGAGAATGAGAGAGAAATGTGTCAGAATTCTGTTAGAATATATCATAACCATCCGTGGCGAGGTTCAGCTAAATATATAGCTGAATATCTTGCCCATGTGCGGTTAACCGCTTACAGCCAGAGAATGTACAACTTGTCTAAGCAGCAACAAACTTGTACCCCCCTTTACTGCATACTCTATATTACTAATTGCTATTCCTCCCTCCTATTACATTTTATTATTCTAACTCCCCTCCTACTACGTGGATCATGACATAGAAGAACATTAATAGATGCACGTGTGTGGAAGGTAGATGGATTGGAAGAAATTTGTAGCTAAGAGGGGGGGAGAGAGGGAGTGAGGGACCAAAAGAAAATACTTGGTGGAGAACTCTTAGACATGGCATGGGATATGTGGATAGAGATTATTGGAGAGCTATAATCCATGTTACGTACCCCACCTAGTAAGATTAAAGCTTGCACAATGATGTTGGAAAAACAAAATCTATCATTATTTTCCTCATTCCTGAACAATGTGGAATGATGATTTCAAATGCTGAGTTTAGGAATGCAATTCTTATTCAATGAGGCAATCTTGTTTTACCTTTGGAAAAGTAATGATTGAGATTTATCTTGACTATAGGATAAACATGGCTTAGGTTAGGTCCGTAATTCAGCTTTTCTTTCCTACTAGCTAAATTGCTTTACAAACTAGTTGCCAAAAAAAAAAAAAAAAGCATGCATAGGATAGATTTATCCACCAAAAAGTAAAATAAAATAATGCAAACCCATAAAGAAATTCATTTAAATGGACTTTTGGCTATGATCAACCATTGGCTAGGGTGAGTAGTGAATACTGGTAAGAGTAATGCTATTAGCTTTGATAGGCATTGATGCTAAAATTATTCATCTTGTTTTTTATGTGGTCTTTTGGCCCACTATTATATGTGGCCTTTCTTAATATTTTCCCCCTTTTTTATGGGAAGACATTTATATTATATGTTCAATAAGGTGAATTTTGAATGTTATATTGAGGAATTCTAACCAATTCATAGTTGGAGGTATTGGTATTACCAAACAGGGTAAATGAATCAAATAGGCAAAAATGTGATGGCGTACTAAAGTTGTAACTGCCAGAACATGCAGTTTTTGTCCTAGTATACATTATTGTAACTAGGATATAACTAGTATATAAAAAGTTAAAACTAGTGAAATTTATTAAAACAATTAAGTTCTTGAATGGAAACATTTCTAAAATTTTTCAAAGAGTATATTACTTAATTTCATATAAGAAATGAGGATGCTAAAATAAATGTATGCCCATATAAGAAAATTTAGAAATTAGAAATTAGGTTATTCTTGATAAAGTTGAAGTGACTCCCATTGAGTTTGAAGACAAGATGTGAGAGACTTGATTAAGATAGTTTGATCATATGAGAAGAGCAATAGAGGCTTCTGTTAGGACTTAGGAGAGTGGACAGAATGGAACAAGTGTGTACCAAAAGAGGTAGAAGAAGACCACGAAAAACTTAGTGGAGACACTTAGGTGTGATTTAGTTCAAACAATGATATTATTTGAAGGTGGGTCGATACGATTGGTCAATTCAGGGGCAAAGAGGGAAATACACATCCTCGACCAATTGAATTGGTCGACTCTCATGGTTAAAAAATATTATCCTATTAATTATAAGAGCCTTACAGAAGATGAAGCTATAGAGAAAAATGATTGAAGAGCTAGAATTCATGTAACTAATCTCACATAGTGGATTAAAAGCTTGATATGTTGGTGTTGTAGTTCTTAAAACAATTTTTTTTTTGGGGGGGTTATAGAGAATAGTTTAAATTGTAGGAAATGGGAAAATCCTTCTATTTTATTTTTTTTTTTCATATGAAAAGATTTAAAAACAAGTTCTTCTTGCTTAAAGAATGAATTTTTGACAATAGTTCTGAAGACAATTTATCTAAGTTTCCAAAAACAGAAACAAAGAAAAAAGAAATTGGAAATTGCAATTAAACACAACCCCCTTTTTTGTATATGTTTTTGGCTTTGACTTTGATGATTCCATAGTAATTAGTAGCAGACCTAGAAAATTTGTTTAATGGGGGCGAATCTAAACTAATAAAATTTGTTATAAAATCGAATAAAAAAAACAATACTTACCTATAATATTCTTCTACAAAAATCATGATAAACATCTATAAATTTCCTCAAATATAAAGGAAAAAATTTTACTTGGTAAATATAAATCTTCAAGATTGAAGCTTGAAAAATATGAATAAAATGAGGGAAAAAACAAGTAAAAATTAAAAATTGGAACGAAAACCTAACTCCAAAATTATGTAAATAATGATTTACATAATTCACCTATCGTATTAGGTTATTTAAATAATAATTTATTTTTATTATAAATAATTAGCGAAAAGGCCCAACGTAATATATTAAAAAGAAAAAAAAGTGTCTTTTAAAGTTCAAATATTGGGAGTTGGATTCAAACCCATGCCATTACATAAAAGAGTTCAAATTTTAGAACACTGACCACTCGACCAAATATCACTTTTCACAAATCTCACACATTTAAAATATGATATACTTAATTTAAATGTTAACTTCATCCATAAATTAATTAAATACTTTTTTTTGGGTGGGGATGGCCCACCTCACGTGGCCCTTGTTGGGTCCACCCTAATGCTAAGGTCGCTTTGTTCAGCTTCCTTGAGAATTGTTTGTCTCTTGTCCCAAGCATCTCCTAACCTGTGTCGTGATGCGTTCAGCATAGTCTCCTATCACTGTGAATGATCAAGCTATGACTTCCTCTGAGAAATTACGGAAAATTCCTTTCCTTTTACATTATTTACTTCTAGGTACTTTCTTAATATGATTTTCAACATAATCAACGAGATCTACTGTTGAAAAAGATCACGCCAATTTCACACACAATTTCCGAGCAACCAGCTTAACACAACCCTACACTACTTACCCTAGAACCGAAATCAGAAAGATGCAAGAACACAACACAAACCACAAGCACTCACACAACAACAAGAGGATTTATCCTGGTTCGGAACTCTTGGAAGAGATCCTACATCCAGACTGTTTTGTCCTTGCTTCCACTACCTTGAACCAATTTGAATACAAGATTACATATGCTGTTTCTAATCCCTCAACCCAATTTTCAGACCAAGACCTAATCTGAGATTACAAGAAACACCCTTTCTCTCGGCTATAACAGCATATCCTCTCCCCACAAGATAGCCCGCAAAACCTCCTACCATTAAGAGAGACTCCCGCCCATCTATTTATACAACATAGTGGGCGGGAAACAATCATAACAGAAAAGATACCCCTACTGCTATTACAAGACTGCCCCTGGTTTACATGCTCTTTATTTATAACAACTTCTAACTAATACTATACAGCTGAGCCCTAAACTAATCCTTAGGCAAATATTCAACATCTACAATTATTTTCCCTACCCATATGAAGTGAGTTTACTATGTCATGTTTAATTAGATTTTTTGTAAGTTAGAATTGTTGTGATATTTTTTGTTCCTTTTTGCAGCTTTGTGTCAGTTATACAACTTGTTTGTTGGGGGTGGTGTGTTTATCTGGTAAGCTGGGCAACGGACCTTCCGAAGCATGCTGTAAGTCCGACAACTTCGAATCCACAAACCAAATTTAGTAGCTATTCAAGAAGAAAACTGAAGAAACTTGGTTGAAATCCTTTATATTCGTTAGTGATACCACGACTTGTTTTAAAGAACAAATGAAACCGAAGTATAAAGAAGTTTGATTTTTATTGGAAAGGACCAAATCTAGTCTTGCTCAGATGATATGTTAATATTTTATACTTTTGTTACCATGTGATTCTTTGGTTGTTAATCGATTTTTAAACAAATGATTTTTTGATTCCAGTGGTATGGATCATCAAGGACAAACCAAGTACATGTGTCATATGTATATGACCTTCCACCATCTTAAAATTTCTTGACTAATTTAGATTTTTTTTATTGCATCTTATTTTTTTTAGAGTCATAGTAAAAGTTTAGGCTTAAAAGTACATGAAGGTTTATAACGTGTCTTCACAGTAATGTTTTGAAATTTTGAAGCTAGCACAAAGATAAGTTTTTATTGGCATTGGCCCCTATCTCGCCCACATTTAACAATAATTTTGGTAGCTTCTTTCTTATATACTGAGATGTTAATGAGGTATGAGAGGTGGTGTTGTAGCAATTGACTGAAAACTCCTGAAGCTGCTCGTCCCTGTCTTCATGTGTCATGCCCTGGTCTATGTGATGAACAATGTCTCATTTACAGCTGTTTCTGTTTCATTCACTCACACAAGTACATGATAAAAGGTGAAATGTTCAACTTGGGAGGGTTTTCCCCAATGGAAGGGACTGGGATTTGGATATCTGTATGCTATTGGTTACCGAATTAATTGTTTTCTGTTCTTCAAAATCTGTGTTATTAGTTAATGTTTTTTGAATCAGCTTCTGGAGTCTTTCCTCAATGCTGCTGCATCCCAATTCATACTTGGAGAGCAGATCCCCGTGATCTTATGGCTATTGCTGGCTCCAGTTGTTATCAGTAAGCAAGCTCCTCTTTCTGTGTGCATTCTTGTTCTATTCTCGTCATAGATATCAAGCTGTAGTTAGTTATTTAGCTATAAACAGCTAGTGCTATGAATTGATCTGGAAATCTTGTTACTTAGGCATGCAGTGGCCCACTTGAATAAAAGCTTTTAGTTTGTTAATAGTGTCATCGCATCTCCATGAATGGTTACTACAGCTTACATAATAGTTCTTGATGTAAAAATCAATTAGATGCAGGTGTTTCAATGGCTTCATGATCTAGCTGTCTTTCAATTCAGTGCTATAATTTCCAATATTTCCTTCACTTACGGAAACATATTTCCTTTGTCATGTGGTCAGCTTTCTATTGCCTAGATTTTTGTATTCATAAGGCATCTAATAATCCACTAGTACAGGTAACAAGATTTCAACACAAACTGGCATATGCATTGCAATTGCTGGACTGGCATGCAATTTCTCTTCATTTAAGGCCAAGATGGAAGAGGAGAAAAGAGTAAGTTCTATTTTCATTTGTAATCAATTTTATCTAGATTCATTTTAAATGCAAAACAAGGGTGGTATGTTCAGTTGAAGTTGTAATATTCCGAACAGCGCCCTGTTCCATTAATACTCATCTTAATGGCCATTGGCTCCCATCCCATAACCAAGTAATATATATAACAGGTCTTATCGCTCAATTTAATCCATCTGTCTGCTTTCGGGTGTGGGATAAGAGCTTTCATTTTGAAGTTCATTGCCATCCATTTTGCCATATGGATGGTTAAGAGTAATCTGAGAACTTGTTTGTTTGACATTATATTAATCACAACGAATCATATCATTTCAGTTCCCTTTTTGAATTTCTGAGGATGAATTGGGAAAATGGGAAATAAGGAAGGGGGAAAAGAAGGAAAATACAAGTTCCTTTCACAGATTAGGTCGGATGTTTTCTTGGAAATAAGCCCTATGTCTTAGCAAATCTATACAAAATGAGCCGAACTTAGCTGAAATTGATTCAATCCGTCTTCCCTACCTTTCGTTTCTCCTCTTAGAAATGTATCAATTTGTTTACCTTGTCTTAACTTTTTTGTTTTGGTTATTTTTGGCTTCAAATGTAAGCGGCATGAGAGAATGTGCAATCATTTGTTGACTGGAAATAATGTCTCACTTGTGTTCCTCATGGCCAGCTCCGATGATCGCAAAGCGAAGTTAGTGAACATATTTCTCAATAAAGTAAGTGAATAGAGGAGTATTATTTGTGCAGGGGATTAGGGCCCCTTTGGGCTTTGGCTACTCAATTTATGTTTATCCTGTGCATCTTTTCATGCCTCAAAATTATCTATTTACTCATTTCCCAGTTAGCTAACAAGAATTGAACGGATATGGAAAGCCCTGACCTTCAGCCGCTTGCATTGCCCTTACAAACTAACTTGAAAGAGGGATCAAGCAGCAGCTCCGAACGGTTGCATGCGGTGGTCAGCCACCTTTTATTTGTACATTTTCCGGCGGCATAGCCTCATCTAGTAGCAAAGTTTAGGACATGTAGTTGTTGTTGCCCTGCCTGGCAAATGGACTAATGCGTGTCTACGTCAAAGATGTCCTCAGGATTGCCATGTTCCTGCTAGAAGGATGAAAATGTAGCATCAATCATATCGTAAAGGTTGGCCAACCATTGGAGCAATTCAAGAGGGGGCAAATCCATGAACTGTCTTCAAGCACGATGAGTGTAATGCTTCACTGTAAGCTGTGTAATGGTTGCGGGTGAGTTCTAGCAAAAGGGTAAAATTGTTCTTGATGGTAGCAACGTTTGTTAGAACTTTTTTGTCAAAATTTTATTTGTATGGATTTTTTTGGTTGAATAAATAACTATACAAATGTATAGCAGAAATTTGATTTATGCAAAGCTACTGTTAATTTCTTTTGTAAAATTTATTTTTACAGAAAAAACTCAAATATTTGTAGATAAAAATAATAAATTTTTAATATAAAATAAAACAATCGCTAAAAGATAAATTGCTTATACATTTTATTATTTCTCTCTTGTTTGTATTTTTGTATTTACTAATGACATTTTATTATTTTTCACATGGATGATAGGACGTATGACTTAGTTTTCGCATGTCTACTGATGGAGATTTTGTGATAACCATAGGATATCAATAATTAAAGTGTTTTTATTAGTAACATGAAAGGTTGGTGTATTTTATGTTGTACAAAATACCTTTTGGGGTATCATTGAATTTTTTGTAACTGAAACAAAAAGTGAGGTCTGATGAGATTATTGGAAAAAAAATTGAAAACACATTTGAAATTAAATTATCTTTCTTCATAATTTGCCCAAATGCATGATAACTAAAATGGCATTAGAAGACTTATTACAAACTTTAATTTCACTAGGAAAGCCTATTTTTAGATGAATTAATTGGATTTATTTTATTTAGATAATATGATTTAAGTTTCATTTGGTTTAGATGATTTTAAATGTTTTATTAAATAATTTATAACATGTATGTAATGTACTAGCCTCAAGCGGGCATGAGAAAGGAGCCTGGCGGGTTGAACTTTGGACTTCCAAACGAGGAAGCGGCCCATACCGTCCGTAACCATGGCCTAGGACCCACCATAAACACAAACCAGAATCGAAGAACCGGATGTGGACCGACAGATTCCAAACTAACAAACACAAGATTTTAGATTTGGAATCATCCTATCCCAGAAACACAGTAAACTTTATCAACCCTTAAAAAAAAAGGTTTAGGGGGAGGAGAGAGGGGGGGTAGAAAGATGAATGAGCTCATAAATCATAACAAAAAAATTATAAAAAAAAAGGGAAAATAGGAAAAGAGGAAGGAAGCGAGAAATAAGAAATATGGAATCCATCCGTAGGCAGGAGAAACAGGGACTCCTCTCCCCCCGATTCGATCATCTTCGTCTTCTTCACCAATCTCTCTTTTATTCTCTCCAATATGGCTTCGGCTTTGACGTATTTATGTACGTGCATGGCCTCCTCTGCTTCTTCGCTTCCACGACGTAGCTTTAGGTAGAGAGGGAGGGGGAAAGACAGAGAGAGAAGGGCTGTTGGGTTATAAGTTGCCTATTTTGTTGAATTTGTCCGATTTCTAGGGTTTGACGAAGCTTTGATCTGCAATGGAGGGCGCTTCCGAGGGGGAGAACAACAGGAACAACAACAGCGACAGTCCAATTGATGGGCCGAGGAGGCCCAAGCGCCAAATGAAGACTCCTTACCAGTTGCGCATCCTCGAGGACACCTACGCTTGTATGTACAATTTTACACGTTCCTGTTTTGATATTTTTTTTCCTTATTCCATGAAGCAAATACATCTGTATAATTCAGCTTGACGTATTCTGAGTTTTGCTCTTTTTTTTTTTTTTCCCTTTGTTCAGTAAAGGTGCTTGTTGATTCGAATGCATGCGTTGAATCTTGGATATATATATGTGTGTGTTCGTATACGTATGTATGCATAATTCAATGGGTATTTAAAGTTTCTGATCAATTGTTGTGGTTTGTTTGATCGTGGCAGTGGAAGCCTACCCCTCGGAGGCGACGAGGGCGGAGCTATCAGAGCAATTGGGGTTGTCGGACAGGCAACTGCAGATGTGGTTCTGTCACAGAAGGTTGAAGGATAAGAAGGATGGGGTGCCAAAGAATCCAAGAGGGTCAGGGAATGGTTCGGGGAAAAGGGGGTCATTTGATTCTGGAAGGGATGAATTGGTGGCTGCT
The DNA here is from genome assembly GCA_036245055.1 of Diospyros kaki. NCBI lineage: Eukaryota > Viridiplantae > Streptophyta > Magnoliopsida > Ericales > Ebenaceae > Diospyros > Diospyros kaki. The sequence continues at coordinate 3,713,211 of BSEG01000005.1, read as the reverse complement.
GAGAGAGTAAGTGATCATGGATCAGGGTCTGGTTCAGGGTCACGGTCAGAGACAGGTTCAAGTCAATCTGATGATGGCGTGACAGCAGTGAGAAGGTATCATCAGTCACCCTGTTCAGCATTGGTGCGTATAGCAATAGCTTGTGTGCAGGAACAGCTAGGGGAGCCACTGAGACAGGATGGGCCAATTCTTGGGATGGAGTTTGACGAACTTCCACCTGGAGCATTTGGGCAAACGATAGGTATCAGATTCTGTCTCTTTGGTGGTTAAAAAACACAATTTCTTGTATTTGTAATTATTTTCATGGCCCAAACCCATGACCTTCCTGTCACGATGGAGCAACCTGATTGTGACCACCAAGGCTCGCCCTCTGTAAATCTCTTCAAAGCTAGAAAAAGTACTTTTTTGGATGGCTTTAAGACCAGTTTATCATATGACATGCTATGCTGAGTACCAATACGAGCAAAATGTAAGCATAACAAAGATAAGGATTTTATGGTGAATGTGCAACCATACTTAAAATGATAGAATTAAAGATGGGATTATTCATAATGAGGTCAAAGTGGCGTATATTGAAGATAAGATGACTATATGTGATTAAAATAGTCTAGCATGTGAGAAGGACACTATAGATACACCTGTGTGGAAAAGTGGTTGGAATTAAAGAAATTTGTAGCAAAAGAGGGAGAAAGACAAAAAAAAAAAAAAAAGAGAAACTTTTCTGGAGGACTCTTAGACATGGCATGAGATATAATGGCTTTGCAAAAGATAGAATTTTGGAGGGAGATGATTGGAGGATCAATGTTAGTGATCCCACCTAGTAAGATAAAGGATTGCGATAATAATGATGGAAAAATGATAACCATAAGTATAATGGACTTGCTTTCTTTCCTATTCTTGAATGATGGAGAATGAGGATTTTAGATGGAGAGCTAAGGAATGCAATTCTTATTCAATGTGGCAATCTTGTTTTACCCTGGAAAGGTAATTTGGGTGGACACGTAGTGTTTGAGATGTACCTAGACTATTGCATAAGGCTTTGGTTAGTCTTCAATTCACCTCTGCTTTCCTACTAGCTAAATAGCTTTATATACAAGATGCAAAAAAAAAAAAAAAAAAAAAAAAAAAAGCAGGAGGACAGATTTATCTAAATAAAAATAAAATAAAATAGTGCAAGCTCATAAAGACATTCAATATAAATTGCTTTTTGGTAATAATTTACCGCTGGGTAGAGCAAATAGTAAGTACAGATACAAGGAATGCTATTAGTTTTGAAAGACTTCATAAAATAAAGTATAACTATGCAGACAATGTCATCATAGCTACACTAGCAACTTCTGCTGCAAGAACAAATGAGATGTTCAAAACTGTAAAAATTATAGAGGAATTAAGTTAATGAGCCATATCATGAAACTCTGGGAGAGAGTAATAGAGCATAGGCTCAGAAAAGAAACAGAGGTCTCGGAAAATCAGTTTGGTTTCATGCCTGGTAGGTCAACAATGGAAGCTATATACCTACTGAGACGCCTAATGGAAAGGTATCGGGATCATCAGAAGGGCCTACATATGGTATTTATAGATCTAAAAAAGGCCTATGATAGGGTCCCTAAAGAAGTATTATGGAGGGTTTTAGAGAAGAAAAGAGTCTGAATAGCCTATATACAAGCCTTTAAGGACATGTATCAAGGTGCAGAGACAAAGGTCAGAACATGCGGAAGAAATACTGAACTGTTTAAAATTACAATAGGACTGTATCAAGGTTCTACACTAAGTCCATACTTATTTGCTCTAGTAATGGATGAACTCACTAAAGATATTCAGACAGAGGTTCCATGGTGTATGCTATTTGCAGACGATATAGTGTTGGTGGATGAAATAAAAGGAGTGAACACTAAGTTTGAGTTGTAGATAAACAATTTAGAATCTAAGGGATTTAAATTAAGTAGAAAGAAAACAGAATATATGGAATGTAAATTTAGTAAGAATGCAAGAGTAGAGGATGTTATAATAAAATTGGAAGATCAAATCTTACAAAGAAAAGACTATTTTCGATATTTGGGATCAGTGATTCAAAAAGATGGAGAAATTCACGAGGATGTCACACATAGAATTAAGGCAGGTTGGCTAAAATGGAGAAATGCATCGAGGGTGTTACGTGATGGTAAAATCCCATTAAAACTGAAAGAAAAATTCTATAGGACAGCTATAAGACCAGTCTTGTTGTATGAGTCAGAATATTGGGTAATCAAATACCAGTATGAGCAAAAGACGAGCGTAGCGGAGATGAGGATGTTAATATGGATGTGCAGCCATACAAAAAAAGATAAAATTAGAAATGAAGTTATTCGTAATAAGGTAAGAGTAGTGCCAATCGAAGAGAAGATGAGAGAGACTAGACTAAGATGGTTTGGTCATGTGAGAAGAAGACCAAGAGACACTCCTATGAGGAGAGTTGATGAAATGGAACAATTGGTCAAAAAAAGAGGTAGAGGCAAACTCAGAAGACTTTGGGAGAGACATTAAAGTTTGATATGAAGTGTATGGATCTAAATGAAGATATGACAAAAGACAGAAATACATGAAAGTCTAGAATTCATGTAATTGACCCCACATAGTGGGATAAAGGCTAGATATGTTGTTGTTGTTGTTTAACCATAGAAGTTATTAATCTTGTCTTTTATGTGGTCTTTTGCCCAATTGTTATCTGCGATCTTTCTTAACAATTTTCCTTTCTTTATGAAATAAATTATATTCTAAGTTTTATAAGATGGATTTTGAGTGTCATACTGAGGAATTCTAATCAATTCATAGCTGGAGGTATTGGTGTTACCAAACAGGGAAACTGAATCAAATTTGAAGAACAGTATGACCAAGGTAAAAATGTGATGGCAAACTAAAGTTCCAACTGTCTAAACATGTGATGTGTTTGTCCTAAGATGTACTAGAAATTTTTTGCAAGTACAGATTGGATTAGCTATGCCTTCACTAAAGAAAAAATAAATGTTACAAATAACTAAAGAAAGTTTTGTTGGGATTATGCTTAAAGCTATTTGAGGATAAAATGAAATATATAAATAAACATCGTAAATGAGGTCATTTGTAATAAAGTCGGAGTGACTCTTATTGAAAATAAAATGTGTGAGACACAATTAGAATGGTTTCGTCATGTGACAATAATGTGGTGTGAGATGATGAATTAGCAAAAACAAGTGCAAAAATTGGGGAAAACAGCATAAGATCAATTTGGAATGAAGATCTTATTTGGGGGGGTCTAAGGAAACCTTAAAATTTGAATTTAGAGTAAAGTGGCTGCCTATGGAGTGTCTTAAAAGGCTCTTTATACTATGGTTACAGTGATAACTAAATCCTAGTCGTTGATCACAAAGGAATCCTTCTATTTTTATCCATAACCATCCATCTATTTTAGAAGTCACATACTAGTCACATGACTTCTTATTAAAGCTAATATACTAAAAAGGTTTGCTAAATCTAATAAATTAAAACCTAACCATAACTTTTAAGTAGAGTGAAAACTGAATATATGAATTGTTAAGTTTAATGAAAATATAAGTGTGGATGATGTTATCGTAAAATTGGAAGATCAAGTCATATCAAGAAAATATCAATTTAGATATTTGGGATTAATCATACAAAAAGATAGGGAGATTAACAAGGATGTTATCCATAGAATTAAGGTAGGATGGGTAAAGTGAAAAAATGCATCAGGCATTTTATGTGATAATAAGATTCCACTAAAGCTAAAAGGACCTTTTTATACGACAGTTATAAGATCAACTTTTTTGTGTGGTACAAAATATTGGGTAGTAAAGTGCCAACATGTTCAAGATATGAGCACAACTGAGATGAGGATGCCAAGATGAATGTGCGGTCATACAAGAAAAGATAAATTAGAAATGAGATTATTAGTAATAAGGTTCTGGTGTACATTATTTGCAAATAATATTGTCCTAATAGATGAGATGCAAAGGCTATGAATACTAGGCTTGAACTGTGGGGCTCCACTTTAGAATTCAATTGTTTCAAGTTGAGTGTGTCGAAAGTCGAATATATGGAGCGTAACAACATACCAAATCTTTAAACCCCTATATGGGATTGGCTACATGAATTATAGCATTCTATTCATTTTTATCCTTGGCCTTATCTTCTAAGGCCCATACAATTAACATCAAGCCTAAGTGTTTCCACTAAATTTTTTTGAGTCTTCCTTGCCTCTTTTGCTAAATACTTGTTCTATTTCATCCATTCTCATCATGGGAGCTTCTATTGGTCGTCTTCTCAATATATGGAATGTAAGTTTAATAAACATAAAAGTAGGAATAATGTTGTGTTGAGACTTGTAGATCAAGTTATTCTTAAAAAAGATCAATTAAAATATCTTGAATGTATTGTTCAAAAGGAAGGAAAAATTATTGAGGATATTATTCACTAAATCATGACATGACAATTAAAGTGAAGAAATGCTTTTGGTGTTTTATGCATATCTAAAATCTCTTCAAAGGTTGTTTAGTGCTTGAGGTTCTTTGTTTTGCTAGGGTTGGGGGAGGGGTTATTTTTGTATGTAGCTTTACCCTTACTTTCTTAAGAGGTTTTTTCTTCATTGTGAATTTGTGACTAGGAATGACAATGTACTAGATGCACTTTCCCTTATATTAGTAGTTGTATTCACTATTCATATCCCTTTTCTAATACCAACACCCACACTTACACCCATTAAATGATATATTTAATCCTCCTCATGCTTGTTGGGTACAAATATCCATTGGATACTTGTGTCTGTTCAATTTAAATAAAAAAATATTTTTATTCATTTTTTATCTCAATTTAATTTGGTGTTATTGAGGTTAGTATTATTGTTGAATGTTGATTTTTTATTTAAGGGTAAATTGCAAAAAAGAAAAAGAAAAAATTGAATTTTTAGGTTTGTTAGAATTTTTAGGTTTTATTTAGGTTTGTTGTATGGCTCAAAATATTGGGCAGTCAAATACCAGCATGAGTAAAAGATGAGCATAGTGGAGATGAGGATGTTAAGATGGATATGCGGTCATACAAGAAAAGATAAAATTAGAAAGGAGGTTATTTGTAATAAAGTAGGAGTAGTGCCAATTGAGGAGAAGATGAGAGAAATTAGACTAAGATGGTTTGGTCATGTGAGAAGAAGACCAAAAGACTCTCCTGTGAGGAGAGTTGATGAAATAGAACAATTAGTTAAAAAAAGAGGTAGAGGCAGACCCAAAAAGATTTTGGGAGAGACATTAAAGTTTGATATGAAGTGTATGGGTCTGAATGAAGATATGACAAAAGATAGAAATACATGGAAGTCTAGAATTGATGTAGCCGACCCCACATAGTGGGATAAAGGCTGGATATGTTGTTATTGTTATTAGAATTATGGAGCGATATTTAATTTTAGTAATTCACTAAACGAACTTATTAGTTTGTTACAATCATAGAATGCCCTTAGAAACTGCTAATCATTACCATTAAATGGTGATTGGCAAATGAGTTGTGTTATCTTGGAAGCACTTAATTTTGGCCTTATAGAACACACACACACTCACCAATGATCGTTATAGAATAAAGAACAACAGGACATAATAGAAATATAAAGATAGAACAGAAAACAAACCCACATGACACCAGAATTTATTCGGTTCAGATCATCAAGAAATTGATGATTCTACATCCAGCCTTAAAACTCGAGAGCAATCTTCCTTATAATCTTGAATGAATCAGTACATCAATGGTTGTCTCACACGAGTACACTCTATCGAGATTACAAAGACTATCAATATCTAGCTTTTCTCTAAAATTTTGCACTCATTCATTTCATGCCTAAACAACTACCCCAACCCTCTATTTATAAACCATAGGGGCAAATATTACAATGATAGACATAATCGTTAGACACTCTATTAGTTAGTTACCGTTAGAGACCTAACTAACTATCGTTGGAGGCTTTGACTGATCTCCACTGATCCTTTGGGCTTATTCGATGCAAATATATAACAAGTTGGATAGATAGAAAGATCACGTGGATGATGATGTGGCTTTGAATTGAGAACTTGGGAGTAAATTGAGTAATATTGTTGAATATTATTGAGCGATGAACATGAATTGAGGCATTACATTTCTATTAAAAGCCACGCTATTATCTACATCATCTTTTCTTTTATCCAACTCATTCGCCATGTCATCATTTAATGATAAAGGTTAACGATTTCTAGCAACATTCTATAATCGTAACAAATTGATAAGTCCATTTAGTGAATTGCTAAAATTAGAAGTTCATTCTCAAATTATACGAAGCCTAAAGCCTTAATTTTTTTTTTTTTTGGTTTGTAATTTACCCTTTATTTAACTAAGATTCAACTACAAGCTTTCTAGAGAGAGTGGGTGGGCCTAGCCAGTAGGTAGCAACCAACCAACCTTTGATTAGGTAAGTTGTTTGGGCTTGGCTTTGTATGTATAATGTACTAAAATTATGCTAAATAAAATAAATATATATTGATTAATACATGCTGGTTGCATTATGAACTAGCCCACTAGGCACCTTTGAAGTTTGAAAAGGGGTTGCAAGTCATAGTGCCCTTACTGCTAGATTTTAAGGGAACAACTATCTTGTATCTTATTATAGCTTTCTCCCAATGATTGGCTGAGGCTTTTTGCCTTGGCCTTTGTCCTATTGCCAGGGTAGGATGGGACCAAGTGCCTTGGTGAAACCCTTGATTCCAGCCTCCAATTTACAATTCCTTCTTGAGTGATCTCCAAGTTCTACCTTGGTCCTAGAGGGCTTACAACTATGACAATTATGAAGGACCATCAGTTGCTATTCGAACTATGTCGAAATACCAATTGATTATTTCCTTAAAAATTATCTATTCTATTATATATGTTGATTCCCGTAGGAAACTCGAGAAAGGAAAAAGGAGGGTTGTCTAATCATTCATGAGAAGTTGGAAGTTAATCTAAACCTTTTTTTTTTTAAGAAATCTCTAAATTCAATTTAGGATACTTTCTTAATTTTAGTTTAGAATTCTTTCCTAAAACTTTGTATAGGTAATCTTTCCTAAGTTGTTTTGTTGTAATTCTCAACCCTATAACTAGGGTTGTATCATTCTGTGAAGTAAGAATGAAAGTATTCCATTCTCACACCATAACTAGGGTTGTATCAAAGCCATCTTTCTAGGGTTTCTTTCTTCGACCTTCATTGCTTTCTTCGGCTCCAACACTCTTTTGTCTCTCTAGCCTTCATTGCTATTCTTCGGCCTTCAGTGTCATCACCTTCTACTTGCTGATTTGCCCTCATTACCCCACCTTGTTCTCTTTATACTACCAGTTCAGTTATCTATCCCACCGAATATGTCATAAATCTCCAAGATTGCTCCATCTATGACAACGGGGGAGACTAGTTCGTTGGATCAATTGACTGGAAATCTTCCTACCAATGAGTTGTCGGGGATGCATCATTCCTACCACTTGGATGGCAGGAATTACCTATAGTGGGCACAAATGGTGAGGACCTTTCTAAAAGGTAGAGAGAAGATAGGTCACTTAACAACACCAGGCCCCAAGACATCAGATCCTGCATTCCTAGCATGGGATATTGAGGATTCCATGATCATGTCATGGTTGTAGAGTTCTATGCAACCTGAGGTAAGCAGAAATTATATGTTCTTGTCTACTACAAAAGATATTTGGGATACTGTTAAGCATACTTACTCTAAGGTACAAGATGCTTAGGTGATTTTTGAGATTAAGACAAAAGTTAAGTAGTACTAAGAGCAAGGGGCATTAACAGTAAATGAGTACTACAACAAAATGAATGGATATTGACTTGAACTTGATCACTACCAAGATATTAAAATGGTGTGCAGTGAAGATGTGGTCACTCTTAATACTATCCTTGAGCAGGACAAAATTGTGGAATTCTTGGCAGGTCTCAATGCAGAATATGATCAGGTGAGGATGCAAGTTCTTAAAAGGGAAAAACTTCTATCTCTTAATGAAGTGTTCTCCATAGTCTGAAGTGAGGAGTATAGGAGGATAGCTATGCTCAGTGAAACTAGCTTTGAGGGGTTAGCTATGATGACCAATAAAGGAGAGGGAACTAGATTTAAATTCTAGCCAGGGAAGCCTGATGTGCAATCAAAATCATAGAATCGAGAAGGATTGTGGTGCACCTATTGTAAGAATCCAAAACACACCCGGGAGACATGTTTACATGGAAAGGAGGCAATTCTGAATAAGATAAGGGGTTTCAGGAGTTTATCCTCAAAAAACAAGCCTATCTTTCAAACTAGTAGGAGGAAGCCATGGATAAGGCAGAATCAGCTACTAGACCACACCTAAATCAACTAAATGCAGATGAAATTAGTAAACTCAAAAGTTTTTTGGAACTATTTAGGATGAAACTTGCTCTCTTGCTCAACAAGGTACTTGTTTTCACTCTTAACTCTTCTACTCCCTCAAAAACCAATAGGAATGACTTGTGGATTCTAGACTCAATTGCCACTGACCATATGTCTCATGATCTCACTATTTTTGAAACCTATAAGCCTCTGGGAACTCCCAAACATATTACCATAGCCAATGGGACTTCAATTCCTATAATGGGTCAGGGCAAGGTCACCATTAGTCCTATTCTTCCTATTAAACAAGTTTTGCATGTTCCTAACCTATCTACCAACGTGATTTCTATCCATTAGCTCACTAAAGAACTCAATTATCGTGTTATTTTTGCTTCTCATACCTATGAATTTCAGGCATTGAACATGGGGAAGATGATTGGGTGCTGTTGAGGAGTGGAATGGGTTGTATTTCTTGAAGGAGAGTGTTGTTCCTAAAGGGGCTCAACCTAGGCTTGCTTGTTCATCTCAATCTATTCCTTTTCTCACTAACATTTGGCTTCACCACTATCGCTTGGGACATCCTCCTTTTCCCTTATTGAAAACTATGTTTCCTGCTTTATTCAAGAATTTAGATACTAGTCATCTTCATTGTGATGTGTGTGAAATGTCAAAACATTATCGAGTGTCTTATCTCATTAGTAATAAATTATCTTTTAGTCCTTTTTTATTGATTCATTATGATGTTTAGAGACCATTTAGGGTACCTAATTGTTCTGGGGCTAGATGGTTCATATCTTTCATAAATGATTGTTCTCGAATGACTTGGGTTGGGTATATCTCTTAAAGGATAAGACTGCTATTAGTATTGTTTTATCACATTTTCATAAGATGATCTTAACTCAATTTGGCTCTTGCATTCGAAAATTTCGTATATCAAAGGATTATTTCAATCAATACTTGCATCAGTTTTTCCAGCAAGCAGGAATTATCCATGAATCTTCCTACATTAACATTCCTTAACAAAATGGAGTGTTGAAAGGAAAATGAGACATCTCCTAAATGTTACTGGAGCACTTCTCCACCATCATCATGTCCCTAAACATTTATGGGGAGAGGCAGTCCTAACAACAACCTACTTAATCAACCAAGCTCCATCTAAACTCCTAAACCATTAAAGTCTCTTTCAGTTTTTGTCATCTTACTTTCTTGACATTGGTCCGCATACCTCCCTTCCTCTCAAAGTCTTTGGATGTTTGTCCTTTGTTCACATTCCTAAGCAAAACCGAGACAAACTTGATCCCAGGGCCCATAGGTGTCTCTTCCTTGGCTACTCTCTTACCCAGAAATGTTATAAATGCTACCATCCTTTCACTAGAAAATTCTATGTGTCTAAGGATGTTACCTTCGTTGAATCTCAACCATTTTTTGGCTCTTCTATCCTTGGTCACCAAGGGGAGAATCTGTAGTACGATGACCAAGGAGGTGTTCTTCCTAGCTTGGATTTAGTTCCCATCGGCTCTAGTGAGATAGAACCAGAAGAAACTATTGTTACTCATTCCAACAACTCACCTATTCACTCTCCCATCTCCAGTAAACAGGACCCACCTAACCAAATAGATTAGCCTGAGCTACCAACCCTGGTTAAGTTTAAAGGCTTTCCCTATGTGTTCAAGAGAAGAGCTCAACCTATTCTACATTCTCAGTATGGACCAACATCAGTTTCTAGCCTAGGTATTGAAGTCACTCATCCCTTGATTTCTTATAACCCTAATCCTAATGATTTGGATCTCCCTATTGCTATAAAAAAAGGGGTTAGAAGTTGCACTCAGTATCCATTGGCTAACTATATCTCCTATCATAGACTTTCTCAAAAACACAAAAGCTTCTTGACTTCTCTAGACACTGTTGTCATTCCTAAGACAGGAGATGAGGTTTTAAAAGATCAGAATTGGAAGCAAGCCATCTAGGAGGAGATGAGAGCATTGGAGAAAAATCAAACTTGGGAACTGGTGCCTAGACCAAAAGGGGTGGTTCCAGTAGGCTACAGGTGGATTTTTAACTTGAAGTATAATGCAGATGGTTCATTGGAAAGATATAAGGCTCAACTAGTAGCTAAAGACTATACTCAAACCTATGAAATCGATTATTTAGAGACCTTTGCTCCTGTAACAAAGATGACAGTAGTGAGAATTCTTCTATCTCTAGTAGCCTACTATGGGTGGCAGTTACAATAGTTTGATGTGAAGAATACTTTTCTTCGTGATGATTTAGAAGAGGAGGTGTTCATGAAACCACCACCAGGTTTCAATAAAGGAAATTTAGACAAAGTATGCAAGCTTAAAAAGGCACTCTATGGCCTCAAGCAGTCACCGAGAGCCTAATTTGATGGGTTTTCTAAGGCTATGAGACACATGGGATATCATCAAAGTAGAGGAGACCATACTCTAGTCTATTCATTGCACACTCACTAAATGAAAAGGTGACAACTTTGCTAGTCTATGTGGATGATATAATTGTCACATGCAATGATGTTGAAGAACAGAGGGTCCTAAAAGACAACCTAGCTCGGATTTTTGACATCAAAGACCTTGGTATACTCAAATATTTTCTAGGAATAGAAGTAGCCTACTCTAAAGTAGGTATTTTTCTATCCCAACGTAAGTATATTCTAGATTTGCTAACAAAAATAGGTTTGCTGGGAGGAAAAGAAGCTTGCACCCCTGTAGAAACTAACACTAAATTGGGAGGAGACACTAACAATCATCTAGTGGACAAGGGGAGGTATCAAAGATTGGTGGACCAGTTGATCTACCTGTCACATACCAGACCTGACATTGCATTTGCAGTCAGTCTGATAAGTCAATTTATGCATATCCCAACTTAGGAACACATGTAGGCAGTGAGGAGGATACTGTGCTATCTGAAAACAATACCGGGCAAGGGGATTTTGTTCAAGTCAGGTAATAATTTGGATATTCAAGGCAACACAGATGTAAATTATGCCGGATCCTTAGTTGATAGAAGGTCTACCACCAGGTTTTGTGTGTTTCTAGGTAGAAACCTTGTATCTTGGTGAAGTAAGAAGCAAAGTATTGTGGCAAAGTCTAGTGCTGAAGCAGAATTCAAGGCTATGGCAGTTGGTCTATGTGAGCTATTGTGGCTAAGGATTGTTCTCGAGGATCTAAAAATTACTACTAATGGCCCAATCAAGTTATTCTATGATAATCAATTGGCCATTAGTATTGTTCATAATCCTATGCAACATGACATGACAAAACTTATAGAAATACACTTGCATTTTATAAAGGAGAAATTGGAAGGAGGTCTGATCCATATACCCTATGTTCCATCTGAGAAGCAAGTGGCTAATCTACTAACAAAGGGGCTGGCTACTTGAAGATTTGAAGACTTGGTATGCAACTTGGGAATGAATGATATTCATTCATCAGCCTGAGGAAGAGTGTTGATTCTCGTAAGAAACTCAAGAGAAAGGAAAAAGGAAGGTTGTTTAATCATTTGTGAGAAGATTGGAGGTTAATCTAAACCTTTTGTTTTTTAGAAATCTCTAAATTCAATTCAGGATACTTTCTTAATTTCAGTTTAGAATTCTTTCTTAAAACGTTGTATAGGTAATCTTTCTTAAGTTGTTTTGTTGTAATCTTTCCTATGTTGTAATTCTGAACCCTATAACTAGGGCTGTATCATTGTGTGAAGTAAGAATGAAAGTATTCCATTCTCACAATATAAGTAAACACCAGATTTGGTGTTACCAACTGCTAGTCTTTTTTCTATTTTTTCAAAAGTGCCCTTTATACATTTTGCTTAAAAAGAAGAAAAAACACAACAACCAAATAAGCTTGTCTCCTAACTTGAACCTATGACCTCCAAGTCAGAATAAAACAAAAGGAACCTTACTGTTACACCAATGCTCATCATCAATTAAAATTTGTTTAAAACAAAAACTAAACTACAATCACGAAGCGCTGCCCCTTGAAATTGAGCCTTCAGTTGAAATATTTTTATTTTTTTAATTTTGACTTGCACATGCATAGCACGGGCTGCTCCTTTAGTTTTAACTATTAGAGGACTGTAAATTTATTTCTAGCCATTCATGTCATTTTTCCCCTCCATATTGGTTTCTATAGGAGTAATGCTTTTTAAAGTATTAAATAATTATCATCATTATGCTCAAGTATTAAGTGACTTAAAACATTTAGATTGTACTAAAAAAAATTTATTTCATGATCTTTTATTGGTTACCGTCAATTAAGGGTGCCTTCTAAGAAATGGGAGAATACAAGGAGAAAGAAAAAGTTGTCATATTCGGGGTCAAAATTTAAATTAAGATTTATATTGTTAATGGGGTTAACCTTGAAGGAAAACTTGAAAAATAAAGCAAGTGTACCACTAATTTTACTTGATGCTAGTTTTGTGACTATGTTGGACATTTATAAAAAACAAGAAAGTGCTAAAAGTTAAAAAAAAAAAGTAACAATAAATTTATCAATGATAGTAATAATTGACTGATGAATGCTATTGCTACTTCCGCTAAAGGGGAAAACTAGAAATTAGGGGAATGCCTAGGTTATATAAGTAGAACTTTCTCCTATTGTTAATAATGACCGTTATAAAGGGTGAATCTGGAAGAAAAAGTAGGTTTAATGCAAGCCAAGTGATCTTGATGAAAAATAACTTGATGCAAGTGTGGGCATTCATTGATGACAGATATTTTTATTCTATCTATGTTTAATTTCACATTTATTTTAGATTATTTTAGAGGTTAAATTCTAAGCATCATACATGGATTCCTAACAAGCCCGACGGGCAGTGCTGCTTTCTTGAAGTCTTGATTAAGTTGAGTTTCGATCAACAGTTTCTTGCATGCTATTTTTGTTAACCTTTCTGATTTTGCTTGTGGAGGTGTGAGGACAGAGCAGGAAGACCGATCTTGGTACACTTGTGAGGGAAAATCATTGGAGCAACCCTATTTTGCACCAGCCAAAGTTTGTCTCTCTCTCTCTCTCTCTCTCTCCCTCCCCATGGTGAATGTTTGTTCCTTCTATTTTGGGATTGTTGATGACGTTTATTTTCCCCATTTCTTTTCTGCAATTTGTTAGGGTCTTGGAAAACTGAAGCATGGGTTCAAATCCTTGATTCGCTATGGATTCTATGATTTTAGTCTGAATTAGGAAGTTTGTCATACAGAATTGTTGATGATGTTCATTTTCCCTATTTCCTTCCTGCAATTTGTTATGATCTTGAAACATGTGTTCAGATCCTTGATTCACAAGGGATTCTATGATTTAGGATTGTATCAAGAAGTTTGCAGTTAGTGTGTCCACAATTTGTTTGATACTGGGTTTTGTTGTGTAACTTTTGTGGCTTAGGGTTTAAATGGTCGAAGTAAGGTGTAAGATCTGGAAAGCTTAACGTGCAGATAGCATCTTTTGAAGATTTTGGATGTTTATTTATTTATTTATTGTTGATTTCAGATTTTACATTAAATGCCAAATTGTAGGAGCAAAGTATTGAACAATGAAGAAAGATTTATTTCCATTAAATTCGAAAATATCATGAGGAATTCATAAAATCACTTGTATTTAATTATACGTTGACTTTGCAGATACTTGGGAATATTGATGCATAATAGTAAAATTGCTGGAACTTTGGAGAGTTACCTATTTGATGTGTCTCTGGTGTATTGATTTGAAAAGGTTAGTCATATATAATTAATATATGACTTGAGTCAGTAAACTCCAATATAATTAATATATAAAAAGGGTTAGTCATATAACACATGCAAATTTGAGGTTCACAGAACAGTGCAATTATAACATAATCAATCCTTCAATCTATACCAGTCGAAGTTTGTATGTGGCTTACATATTTAAAAGAAGGTGTAATCTGAGAAGTATAATCAATTTCTTCATGTAGACTGTTGGATCTTATACATGATTTGCTTTGGATTTTGAAAGTCTTAAACATTGATTTTCATTTCATGGATAAGAGAAACAATCAGGATTTAGTAAGAGCTTTAAAAATTAGGGTTGCGGGAGACTGAGCACTTTGCTGGCTGCCTCTTGCAAAAGGGTAGGACCAAAAATAAAGATCATAAGAATGAATCAATCTACTCAGACTGTGTATGAATGACCTTTTGTAGTTTTGTTTATATTAATACTCTAGCTCCAGAAATAGAATTTAAACAATACTCTGCACACAAAAAGGATCATCATCACAAGTTTTAATCCCATTAGATGGAGGTCAACTACATGGATTTGAACTCCAATTATTTTTTATCCACGAATCTTCTATAAATCCATCATATTTCATGCCATGTCTAAAGGTTTCTCACCAAGTTTTTCTTTCACCTTTCTCTACCTATTATGCTATAAACTTCTTCAATTCTTTCCTGTCTCTTCAAGTGTGTGTATAGGTCTTCCTTCTCATATGACTGTCACAACCCTTGGGATATGATTGTAACTGGGGGGAAATCCACAATGTATAAACTGTTAGGGCTACCTGTAGAAGTTTAGAGGTTAGGTAGGAATAACTAACTCTTGTATAAACAGTTAGCAGGGTTGTTAGAGTAGTTAGTTGGTTGTATTTTCTATTATTTCTTTCAATTGTAAGCCTATAAAGAGGCTGGCGTAGTTAGAGGAAGGCATGATTTGAATGATAATTGAATTCCATTTCTCTTTCTCAGTTCTTCTAACACTCCCTAGATTTCCCTCTCTTCTCCCTCAATTCTCTCTATTTTATTCTTTCTCTCCCAAACCCTAGGGTCGTAACAATGACAAACCATCTTAATCATGCTTTATGCATTTCATTTTAAGTAAGCATCACTCTGACATTATTACAACTAATCATTTATATTTCTTTCTTTCTTTCTTTCTTGCATGACCGCGCATTCATCATAACATCGACATCTCAATTACATGCATGTTAGTACCCAACTGCCCAATATTCTATACCATCCTGCATTTTTGCATGTATGAAGCACTTTTGTTTTTAACCATCCTGCCTTGATTCCATGAGTAACACCCTCAATAATCTTCCTTTCCTTTTACAAAGAAGCATACCTTTAATTTTGGATAATTCTATGATGTATAGGCTCTTGCAGTAAATGTGAAATACTCATTCTTGACACTTGAAAAAAGGATATATATCTGTATACATGTAGTTTGGACTTGTGCACCAGAAATGTCCTCTAGTAATTGAGTTTACCATATAACTATGCATAAAGCTTCCATTTATTGATAAATGTTCTCTATTTTACAGTAAACATTATTAACTGAAAAACCTAAATAAGTATTGAATAAAATTAAAATTTTTCTGTGTGACAGTGTCCTTGAACGTAAGAATTAGATGCAATCTGATGCTAAAACATAAGTTTACCCCAAAACAGTGCCCAGTTCCATGTAAGGCAGAGTTAAATGAGTTAGGAGCATAACTCAATCAATAATATTACCTATGTTATCAACTCTAAGAAGTATCATGATTCCAAGATCTTAAGTATGGTAGATAATATCACAAATCCAAACTAATGAGCATGTCATCTTATAATTAATATAGAACTCAAATTCAAATCACTTACGTGCTTTATATGCACCCTTCACTTTCGAAACAAAAGTCTGGATTCTGCATGTCCTTTACACATTGATTGACCAACAATCATTGTGGAGTGTATGGACCCATGAACATAATTTTAAGCTTCCAACTTGCATAATCAAATGATGGCTGTTGCAGCATTCTGTGATTTCCTTCCTATAAGTGATGCTTTCTGTCACTTTTGTTTTTATGTTTACATACAGTATATGCCTCCAAGTTTATGTTTTTCCTCAAGCTTTATTTAATGAAAGATATTTATCTCAAGTTAATTCTTTTCCATTTCACAGTTCTGCAAAGTTATAGATCATTATGGTGTTGCTCTTGTATTTTCCTTAAGATGGATGTCTTATTGTATATTGTGCTATAATTCTTGTTAAATTAAACAACAGAAAAAGGGTAGTTATTTCATTATTTGGATGAATGCTGTGGATAAACACTGCTTGGAGATTAATTATTTTGGTGTTCTCTCTAGTTCTTTTCCCCGTGTTATGTCTTTATTGAAGATGAGAGCGTGCCTTGGTAGCAATGCTTAGATTGCTCCTTTATGAATAAAGGATACAGGTCAAGTTGTGGAAACAACCTTTTTGCAAAGCAAGGGTAAGGTTGTGTACAAAAATGATCCTCTCTTGACCCTCACAGAGCAAGGAGCCTCAGACATTGGGAATGCCCTTTTTAGTCTTTATTAAAGATGAAGATATTTATCTTGCAAATTTATGGATTAGCATGGGACTGCTCTTATATTTTTGTTGTATTGTAGCCTTGAAACCTTGCTAAAACTGACATGAAAAATGAAAGTTATTTCATTATTTGGATAAATACCAATTAAAAGTTTTACTTGATTTGGGTTTTAGGCCGCTATGAGGGATATTCAAGACTGTCTTCCAGATGAGCCAAGGATTAGATCCGATGCACATGGACGACATACCACATCTAATTTCTATGATTCGCCTGCAGAGTTTTCTAGTGCAAATCTGCCATCACATTCACATGGTATTGGACGTAGGAGACCTAGAGTGCAAGGTCTGGGATCAGTTAACTTGTCATCTCATCCAGGCAGGCAGGGACCTCTTTCATCATCTTCTGGGGATGATCCCTGTGCTGCACAAAGGGAGTCCTTGACAAAAATTCAAATGGATGCTCAAGCCAGAGTGCTTCCAGTTACTGGGCCCAGAAATCCAGATGCGTCTGAGAGGGAAATTCCAAACAGTGAATATGGTTTGCCGGTGGAGAAGAAAAGGAAGGTATTATGATGCAGTCATTATGACTTGCACAATTTATTTTATGAGGAATTAATTGTCATTTACTTACATATTGCAGAGCAGTGAAGCTAGAATTGGAAAGCAAGTTGAATCCCAAGAGAAGAGGATCAGGAAAGAGCTTGAGAAACAAGATATGTTAAGGCGTAAGGTATGGGCTTATCTATCCTGCTACCTCAAGTGCAAGTAATTGTTGACTATGAGTTATTTTGGGGGGTGGGGTGAAGATAACAAAGATCTTCTTTTAAAATGATGTTGAGAATCTATTGTTTCTGTTGTAAGAGAGAGGAGCAAATGAGGAGAGAAATGGAAAAGCAAGAACGTGAGAGGCGGAAGGATGAAGCAAGGATGATGCGTGAAAAGCAGCGACAGCAGGAGAAGTTTCTGCGTGAAGAAAGACGTGAAATTGAACGGAGGGAAAAATTTTTGCAGAAGGAATCTCAGAAAGTAAGTTTAAGAAACTAAGCATTCTAGTATTTGGGGCTGTAAATTATCCTTTATCAGCAGCTCATAGGAATGTCCAAACTCTATTATATTTGTTCCTCTATCTTTTCTATTTGTTTGTGAAGGCTGAGAGGAGGAGGCAAAAAGAAGAGCTGCGCAGAGAAAAGGAAGAAGCAAAACTCAGAGCTGCTCTTGAGAAGGCTACAGCACGCAAACTTGCTAAGGAATCTATGGAGCTAATTGAGGATGAACGTCTTGAGCTAATGGAGTTGGCTGCTCTAAGCAAGGGATTTCCCTCAATAGTTGCCCTTGACTATGACACTCTGCAAAACATTGAATCATTCAGAGGTAGGTTTTGCTTTATATTACATAAGGACTTGTTTTTGTAATTTCAGTTAATTAGTATAACCTCCCCTGAAGTTTATTCAAAATTTAGATGTTTCATTCACTCTCTAACAGTGACACCAAACCTGCCCATGAATGTTTTTAAGGAAATGATATCACCACTGTTAAACTACATTCTAACCATGCCTTTTAAGTTTTGGGTTAAAAACATATTATTTGGTCAAACATTGGACACTAGATTTATATAATAGATATGCATATATAAACATATGAGGGTGGGCACTGGTAGCAACGTTAAAGTTGCTCCTTAGTTGTTAGATGGTCATGGGTTTCAAGTTGTGGAAACCACTTTGCAAAGCAAGGATACAACTTCATACAAAAATGATCCTCTATTGACTCTTACAAAGCGAGGAGCCTCCTGTACTGCGGACACCCTTTTTTATGCATAATGCACATATATATATGATCTTTCTAAAAAGTTCATAAAAAAAAAAAGAAATAAAATGACTAACTCTTCTCTTATAGCCACTGCCTCTGAACTTGTCACCACCACCTCACAACCATTTAGCACCTTCTACCTCCCCCCTCTTTCTCTCTTCCCCTTCACCTTGCTCTTTCCTGCCAACCTGTTGCTAGAAAATCTATCAATAACCTAACACCAGAGTTCCAAATCCATCAGCACCCTCTGTGGCACCACAATCTCCTCCTAACTAACAAGTAACAACAATTGCTCTTGTGAATTTAATCTCCTCCTTTTTGCTGCAATAGGAGTTCACCTTCTATGAACTCAAAAATCACTCACCATTAACCATTTATTCACTCTTTTTGTGATTTTTTTCCACACACACACACACACCCCAAAAAAACGTGTACATTAATGTTTTGGGCAGAATGAGATATATGTAGTTACATTTGGAGATACAAATCATTGATAAGGAAGAGAGTTTGAAATACCTCACCATTCTCAAGACAACCATATTATACCCAACCCGAACCCAAGCCACCCTTAAACTTGATCTTGCTCTTCCATCAGTTAAAGTCCAGAACGTTAAAATCCCTCCCTGTCTCTCTTAGTAGTAACACTCCCCCCAAAAAGAAAAAGCACATCCCTCACCACAGGACACATAAAACACCTCCACCTCTGCTTGACAAGGCTGACATCCCATTGCCACCTCACTTTACCGTTGAAATATTTGTGTTGCATGTACCTTTGTATGTACAGTGGAGTCTGACTCTGTGTATGTGTGTCTATTACATCCATACTACATGGGCTAATCAGCCATAGATGAGGTGGGCTATTGCAGTCTAAGGGAGACTGAGGTGGTTAATTGGCCATGATAAAGGCATTGGGGGTCCTTTGGATGTGGAACAAAGGGAAAATGACATGGGTGAGTGGTCTTGGAGGTGATTGTTTGCGGTTGTAAGCATGTGTTTTGTGAAAATAGCATTGCCTGTTGAATGACAGTAGTGGTGGTAGGAAGTGAGTTCATCTTTGGGTAGGCTTTGGAGGTGCCAATGGTGGCGGTGGCTGATGGTGTTTGGGTGGTGGGCCAATGGTGGTTTGATCATGATTTTTGGGTCATCTTTGGAAATGGCCTGCAAGAGAAGAGGGTGAGTATCAAGTCTCCTACGTCCTGATGTCGAGAGGGGATAGTTGTCATTGTGTTAGCTACTATGTGAGGTCAGAAAAAATAGTTAAACATTTCTCTGTGTTTTGTTGACAGCAAGGGTGAATTTGTTACCGAATCTTGAAAATAGTGAACCCAACAAATTATTTTCAAGATGCAAGGGGAGGTGTCTCACAATTCAGTAAATCTAAGGAGAGGTGCATTTTACCCCTTAGAATTTGTATCTTTGCAATTGATTTATCATCCCTGTACAAGTTCTATATTAGCTTTCTGAAACCAACAAAAGCATTTTTCTTTTTTTCTTAAAACTTCATAAAAAGATTTTAAAAACTGTTTATGGTACTAGATCTCAAATAGATCTCTTTGTTCTTTTCTAGTTTTGGAAACAAAAAACAGTAGAACCATAAGCAAATAGAGCCAACATTCCTTACATGGAACTACTTTCATTTTATTTTGGGGTGCTGACTTCATAGTGTTCAGGTGTCTTGGAATTTATTGACTTTGTCAGTTACGCTATCATGACAGAATTCATAGATTCCACTTATCGTCATTTAATAATGTGTTACTGAGCTGCTTGAACAGAATCTTGAATGTTTCATGCGAATCTTCTACTTCTCATTATTCTATTATATTTATGACTTTGTTCAATATATTTTTCAAATCACATGGGATTCTTGAACATAAGTGTTACGCTTCAGGTTTATTGCGTTCATTCCCTCCCAAGTCTGTGCAGTTAAAGAGGCCATTTTCAATTCAACCCTGGACAGATTCAGATGAGAACATTGGAAACCTTCTCATGGTATGTCCCAAGAACATTTCTGCTTCGTTTTGTTTGGGATGAGGGGGTCTTCATTGCAGAAATCCCACATCAGCAAATTTTGCATGTATCTTCTGTTTGAGAAGGCTCGTGTCCTTGTTTTCTTCTGTTGTACAATTCTTGCATCTTCCCAGCTGGAGTTGTTTTATTTGTAGTTTATAAATGTTGCCTATAGCTATTTGAAAGTGTAAAGGGTGACCTATTAAATTGTTGCCCTCTACTTGTGGCTTCTCATATATGTTGGGGTAGAATAATGATGCATCCTTTTATAGTTATAATACTGAGAAGAGAAAAAAAAATTAAAAAAGAAAAAAGAAAACTAAGACAATCCTCCCAGATCACTGATGATGGATTGAGTGACCCCTTATTATCTGGGACGACATTCTTTCTTCTCCAAGCAGTGCACCCAGTCCGTACTGATTTTTTGTCTCCAACTTGTACCTTTTTCAATTTTCTTTGGGCAATTGGCTATGATTAGGGATGTAGATGGGGCCAGGCCCCAATTAACCCCATTTACATGTTATTTTGATAGATTTTTAAATGAGCCTTGTACCTATACCTCATTCTTGTACTTGTTTTCACTTTAAATGGGGTTAATTGGGATCTATTGGCTACCCGTTTACATCCCTAGCTATGATATCAAGATTAACAACTCAAGGTGCCGCCAAAAGCAGCCTTTTCAGGGTCTCACTGAATCAAACAAATGGTTGAAACCCTTTTCCGATGGAGGATGTTGGAAGCAACCTATAAAGACATTTAAGTAGTGTCATAAAATTGGTTCCAAGGCCCAAGCATTGATTTGGGATGTTTTGGATGAAGAAAAGTTATGCAAATAGGGACAGCAAAATAGCTAGAACCACAAATAAGACACTGAAACAACTGAGAACACACCATTTTAGACCTAGAACCACAAAGTAGCAGCAGCTTCTTGCTAGCCTCTCGCACCTATTGGCAGCAATGGAGGGATTGGTAGGTGCTGTGGGGTTGAATCCTCAAAACCCTAGCTGGTTTGGAGCTGAAATCCCATGTAGAGATTTCTGTCTTCAAAATGCTGAAAAAGTCCCTCAAAAGTGGCTGAGAAGCTCTATTATACCAGCCCTCAAGCTTCCAAGAGAAGCCAACTCCTATTTGCAAATAACTCCTAAAATTCACAAATCTTTTAGGAACCCCAACAAAACACTTGCCATTACAAAAAGATAGCCCCAAACAAAATTACACAAAAATATACCCCCAAATCTGAAAATTACCAAAATACTTTAATACCCGATTAAAGAAAACATGTGAAAATAAAAATTATGTACAGTTTTGCATAAAAAGGCCTTCCTGAAGTTTGTTATGCTGAATTTTGATGTTTTATGCATCAGGGGTATTTCTTTCATTTTGCATAATGTTTCCTAAAATCATTTTTGTAAACTCTAATTATCCGTTGGGGTTTTTATTTGGTGGTAATCTTGCAATTTCAATTTTTGATTTTCGTAACCCTAGTTTCATATTAGTTTTCGGGTCCCAAAATCCATCTTTTCAGCCATATTTTACTTCTAAGTTGCCTATCAGCCTGTTACATATCAAAACCTAGTGTTTTCAACAATTTTCCCTAGCATTCTAACCCTAAATAAGCCTCCAATTAGTCAGTATTCTATCAATACCAGAGATCTGTCCTACATTATTAGCTAAGGTGACTAAGTCCTCCTCATGGAGCTAGATTCTCTACTTTAATAACTTGGCCAGTATCTTCCATCTTAGAAAGACAAAAATGTTTCCCACAATCTCTCTTGTTGATCCTGTGCCCATCTGGCATGGGTTCCTAGTGAGCACTTCTTAAGTCTATTTCCCCTTATTGGTACAGTTTTCAAGTGGTGAAGTGGAGTGAGGGCAAGAAAGGAGTTAGCAAGAACAACCAGTTGGCACTAATCACACCCAAAATACAATAGTTGAACTCAAGTATAGAGGATCAAGAGGAAAAGGGATGTGATGTTTTCTTTATTTTGTTTGAATCAGGAGTTAAGATTTGTTAAGATGTGAAGTTAATTCCTTAATCTTCATCATACTTGTGATTTTCAGGTTTGGAGATTCTGCATTACTTTTGCTGATATTTTGGAGCTTTGGCCTTTTACCCTTGATGAATTTGTTCAAGCCATTCATGACTATGTAAGCTTTCAAGGATGTCTTTCTTTGAGTTGCTGCAAAACTGACACTTAGTTCACTTCTGGTATTTTCTGGCACTTATATTGGCAATACCTATCCTCTAGGACTCAAGATTGTTGAGTGAAATACACATTGCTGTCCTGAAATTGATTATCAAAGATATTGAAGATGTTGCAAGGACACCCTCTACTGGGATGGGAACAAATCAATATGGTTCTGCTAATCCTGAAGGAGGGCATCCACGGATTGTTGAAGGGGTAACCACAAGCTGATGTTTGATCAAATCTAAATTAACAGCTTTTGCAGTAAAGACTGCTTTTGGTTACAGAACTTTATGTTAATATTAACTTCCTACAGGCCTATATGTGGGGTTTTGACATACGCAACTGGAAGAAGTTCTTAAATCCCATGACATGGCCTGAAGTATTACGGCAGTTTGCCCTATCTGCAGGGTTTGGGCCACAGTTGAAGAAAAAGAGTACTGAACGGTGCTTGCCTGATAATGATGAGGTGCCTTTCTAATGTTTTCAGCAATTCTCCCTAACATTTGCACCTTCTATCATTTGACTGAGATTACAAGTAATTAGTCTAGTCATGTCAATGCTGCTGAATAATTTTTGTTTCAAATCTTTTGTGTGTTATTGCGGTCAGAATCCACAGAAAAAATCGTGTGTAGAACCCTTAAAATTGGGGGAAATGGAGGTGAAATGTAATGCTGTAATTGGATGCTTATTTCTTAAACAAGCCTGAAACTCATCACTGGTTGGAAGCACTTCAGTTTATTCCAAGACTGCTTACTTCGGTCAGGCTCTTGTAAAATGTCAGGCTTGCACTTTTTAGTGGCATCTGGTGGGAAAAACAATCTGGCTTAAGTGTTTGGGCCCATCTCGTCCTGCCATGTTAGGATGGTGTTGGGATGCATTGTTGGGCATTGGGGTTGATTCAGGGCTGGGGCATGTCTTGTCACATGAACAGTGCATTGGGATGATTCTCAAGGACTTTTGTATGGTCATTCCTGACAACTATACTTTTGTGCAAATGTCATATAATCACGTTAGTCTTGGTGAATGTCTTCAATTAGAATTGCTTTGGCAGACAAATAACTCTCTTAGTTATAATTATAAAAGATTGTTAATTTTAACATACCACTGTAATATGGTATTGCTTGCGCGTTGTATTACAAATAGTTGTAAACTTGACATTCAGCCCTATAGAAAATCTGAACAATTATTGGAAATTTAGCTCCTGTATCAAAATATTATGATCTAGACATTTGTTGGATGATTTCATATGGTGAACCCAACCCTTACACAGTGATATCATTGTTGTTGCTTTGGCTCCATCGTATATACATGGGCTTGAAAGTACTTGTCTGAAACCTACCCATTGCCTCTCCCAGCCTCTAGCCTCGTGTTTTTCCCAGAAATAATCTAGTCATTTTTTTTTATCTCATTATTTTGTCTTAGTGAATGATATGCTTATCTCATATTTATCGGATGCATAGATAATTTTTCTTTTATCATTTTTAATCTAATGTATTCTAGAATCTGGAACTCTTGATTGCATAAAAGAAGTAAAATGGACTTATTTAATGCTTAATTTATTATCTTCAGGTATAGTAGATATGCATTTGAAAGTTACATCTAGCTTCCTCAATGGTGCAATTTTGTAAAGGGTATACACAATTGAAACGATCCAAACTAGCATGCTTTTACATTCAACAAATATACATTATTTAGTTAAAGTGGATTCTTGATAAATTATAGAGATGACTAGTAGTTGGCCCCATGTAGTTAGTATAAGGCTTGGTGTACAACACATCAAGCCTTAATCACACTAGTTGGGGTTTGCTACATGAATTCTAGCTTGCTAGTCATCTCTCTCTATAGCCATATTATTAATACGTTTTGTTCATGTCTATCTATTCCCATATTATGCCTCTAGAATTCATGTAGCCAACCCCTCAAAGTGGAATAAAGGCTTGGTATGTTATTGTTCCTCTACCTCTTTTGCTAAAAAAAACTTCTTTCATTCCATACATTCCCTTCACAGGAGCCTCTATTAGTCTTCTCTTCACATGACCAAGCCATCTTAATTGTGTCTCACACATCTTATATTCAATAGGAGCCACTTTAATCTTTTTATAGTGGATGTTTTTTGTTTTGTTTTTTTTTTGTTGGATAGGATGTTTTTTGTTTTTATTGCATTCTTGATAAATTAAATAACTACCATTGCTTGGTGCAATGGTAATGCTCCACGTGCCAAACATAAAATTGCAAGTTCAAGTAGGCAGCCATTTTCCGGAAATGGCACCAAGTGAGACTCCCCAATCGCTCCCTTGAATAGCCATGCAACACTTAGCATAAACCAAGCCCACCTCAGCTCTAAGTTGACCTACCTTGTGCCTATTGCAAGGGAAAACTAGCTTATTTCTAGAGAGAGAAACACTCACAACAACCCTTTTAGAGGGAGAAGCTCTCTAAGAATACTTTTATTAGAGTCAAAGAGAAGATAGGGTTGGAGGGATGATTACAAATGACGATGGGAAGGATTTATTTCCACCTCCTAAACAAATGACCAAGATTGTAAGTGATACAATGAACTACAAAACAAGACTCTTCAACTGCTTGACTCTTGGCCTTTTGTATGCTATAAAGCACTGACACTCCCAGTGGGTTGTCATACTGATGTTTGTTGGCATGTTAGACATTCCGACACGCCTACAAGCCTCCAATACGTGTTGGACAGACTCAAGTGGTGAGTTAGACACTTTCTTAAAATTTTTTAAAAGGATATAAAAGCAGACACATGTAGGACACGTGTGTTCCCAATGCTGACACTTCAAATACTAAACATAAGGGTTTTCTTTTTGAATCTTCATTTTACCAGCTTGGCAATTGTATGATTCTTTAGTTTTTCAAAGTTTTGATTGTAGGTCTGTCTAGTTTTCATACCCCGCACTTCTATTTTCTAGCTCTTTAAACATCAACTGGATTGTAAGCAATGAGGACAACTGGACTGCAAGCTGATTGCTAATTAGATTAGAATTATTCATTTAGCATTTTGGCTTATGAATTTTAAATTCATATTTATGAGTTTGGAATATAGTTTTGATATTTTATTATGCCATTACAAATATAAAATACTATTTTTTTAATTAATGTGTGTCAACCATGTCATTTCCTACTTTTTTGAAAAATGTTAGTGTCCTCGTATCTATCTCCGTGCTTCATAGAATCATAAGTCATATGCTTTACTCTAAATGTACATGGCCTTCTATACCTAAAACATAATAGATATGCTAGAGTATACTAAAGTAGTCTGGCATTTTGGATAAGTGTGGAATAAGAGTGCCATGCAGCTTCCCGGATCAAGTCCATGTCATGCCTGCATGGCGCTTGTAACCTCATGAATTCGATCCATGACACAAGGGTAACTGATATGAAGATTAACCAATTTAATCTTTTGGTTAGTGAAGATCATTTAGGACCAATCTGCCTTAATGGATCTGAATCCATATATACAAGATATATTTTCCACTTTAAGCTGCACTGCATCCAAACGACTCTAGCCTACTAAAATTCAGTTAGACTGCTGAGATAATCCAATGTGGGGAATGCCAACAGAATATATTGCAGTTCTGAAATTGCATTAGTTAATTCTTTGATATAAAGTTGTTATGAAATTGCTAAATAGAGTATGGACTTTTTTTTGTTTGTGTGCGTGTATGTGTCTTCTTTGAGAATTACCAAAGTCCAATCCTCTTTACAAGTTTACCCCAAAAAAAAAAAATAGCTTTCCTCTTTTTCTCGAGTTTGCTTTTTCTTCTGATATTGAAATAGACAACTTTATTTGTTGTACAGACTAAAGGCTGTGAAGACATAGTTTCCATTTTACGCAATGGTTCTGCAGCTGAAAATGCATTTGCAATTATGCAAGAAAAAGGATTTTCACTTCAGCGCAGATCTAGGCATCGGTTGACGCCTGGAACAGTGAAATTTGCTGCTTACCATGTTCTTTCCCTTGAGGGAAGCAAAGGTCTGACAGTTTTAGAACTTGCACACAAAATTCAGGTACTTGTATACTGATATTGGATTGTTCTGTGCACCCCTTTACCTTTTCCTGACTTCTTTCTCTCTGCTTGAAGAAATCTGGACTTCGTGACCTAACAACAAGCAAGACACCTGAGGCCTCTATTTCTGTTGCTTTATCAAGGGATCCTGTTCTTTTTGAAAGAACAGCTCCCTCGACCTATCGTGTACGACCTCCTTTTAGAAAAGATCCTGCTGATGCTGAGGCAATCCTCTCAGCAGCCAGAGAGAAAATGAAACGATATGAAACTGGTTTTTTAGCTGGGGAAAATGCTGATGATGTTGAAAGAGATGAAGACTCCGAAGGTGAAGGTGAAGGTGAAGGTGCTGAGGGTCCTGAAGTTGATGATGTAGGTACTCCTAATGTAAACAAAAATAGCAGTAGTTATCAAGACATCAACACATGCTCGGGAAATGAAAAAGAAAATTTCTCAGACAATGTTGTATTCAACCTGGAGAATGAGTCTGACATTGCCGGTGGGGATCTGTTTCTTTTCTTTTTCAATTTGATTAATTATATATTTTTGTTCATTGTCTTAGGCTCTAAGGATAAAAATTTCCAGGCACTCATGTTGATAGATTTATTAGTGCTGCTGGTAACAACAATGACTCATGTAACCTTGGTCAAGGAGATACAGAAATTGATGAAAGTAAATCAGGTGAACCATGGGTTCAAGGACTTACTGAAGGGGAATATTCAGAGCTTTCTGTTGAGGAGCGTCTCAGTGCTCTTGTTGCCTTAGTCGGCATTGCCAATGAAGGAATCTGTACCCGTGCTGTGCTTGAGGTAATATCTTTCTGATGGCTTAGTGTAGTTATACAATAAAGAAAAAGAGAAGTTGGTTCTGTCTGTGTTTTCATGTTGGTAGTTTTGCAGGATCGTCTGGATGCTGCAACTGCTCTTAAAAAGCAAATGTGGGCTGAGGTGCAATTACATAAAAAACGCTGCAAAGAAGAGAATATATCTCGATTCCATTGTTCTTCTTTTATGGGGAATGAAGCTGAAATTAAACAAACATCTGCTACAGCAGAGAGCAGCCAAAGCCCTTTGGCTACTGTTGATAGCAAACTTAATGAGTCGCCCCTAAATACTGCAGTAAAGAAGGAATCTTTGGTTGGCACAGACAATGCCCAAGAGGACCTCAATAGTCTGCCTTTAGAGAGGAGCATGGTAGAATCTGATGCTACCATGGTTCATATTGGTTCAATAATTCACCAAAATGGATGTGCGGCAGAAAGATTACATCTACAGTTGAAGTCTTATGTCGGCCACAGAGCAGAAGAGATGTATGTATATAGGTCATTGCCTCTTGGCCAAGATCGTAGACGTAATCGTTACTGGCAATTTGTTGCATCTGCTTCTAAGCACGATCCTGGTTCTGGAAGGATTTTTTTTGAATCACCTGATGGCTATTGGATGCTTATCGATACTGAAGAGGTAAGATTCTTATGCGTGTGTATATAGATTTGTGGTCCATGTGGTATTTGGCTTTCAAAACTCAATGTTATGTGCTGTCTTATGTTTGGTTTTGAGAAAAAAGCAGTCTGCACCTTTGTGCTATGTATTTTACCCTGAATGTTTGTGTTATATTCGTTTGATGGGCTTCTCCCTCAAATGGTTGGGCAAAAAGCTTTTGCAAATTGCTCTCAAAGTGCACCACATCTTTCAGTTGACACTTCTTTGACAGGTTGGGAAAAATGACATGGAGGGGGGTATCTCAAATCTAGGGAGTTGAAGATATATAGGGAGTTACAGATTGTCTTTTCTGTATTTTGTTATAATTATTGAACATCAACCGCATAAAAGAAGCAGATGTGAACAGCATCAAGGTTTATCTATCAACTACAATGGAGAGAAGAGTGTGTGTGTTTTCTGTTGGGCACGAATTTTCTCTGTTGTCTCTCTCATCCTAACAAACCAAACTTCTATTAGTCCCTTCACTGTGTGCAAACTGCTCTTTGTTACTTTGGCTGTAATTAACCCAATTCTAGTTTTACAATGGGTGAATGATATATAGCCTGCAATCTTTTCTTTTATATTGAAATTGAGTTGTTCTAGCCTGTTGCCCACTTTGTTCTGGTTCCTGTGAGAGTAATGATCACCCAGGATGAACTTACATGCTTTTCATCTTAGTTTTAGCAGAAGAGATTGCTTATTGCTGTGATTTTGGATTTAACTTTATGAAATTCTATTGTCAGATTTGTGTATGTTTTGGCTTGTAAGTTATTAGTATGATATTATCTTGGCATATCTCCAGAAATGCAACTTCTTGAGTTGCATGAGTTCTCCAGTCTTGTTAATGAGGAAAAAAAAAGTTCTTGAATCCTGTTTAGCAGCCAAGGCTTTGGGCAGATTCTGAGACTGGAGATATGGAGTTCCTAACTATTATTTCAATGTTTCCTGAGATGTTAATGTGGTGAATATGTATAAATACACCATTTAGTCTCATTCTAACACACTATTTATCATTGTGTCTTTTTAATGCTTTGCATCTGATTGCTGTAGGGGTTTGATGCTCTTTTGGCATCCTTGGACACACGTGGGATTAGGGAATCTCATTTGTCCATAATGTTGCAAAATATTGAGAAGCCATTCAAGGAAAATGTTAGAAAGAATTCAAAATGTGTTGGTTTTATGGAAAAAGATGGAAGTGTTGGAAATGGAGCTGCTGAAATGGATTATACTCCTCAATGTAGTTCTGATGACAGTCCAAGCAGTACGCTGTATGGTTCATATTCTAATATAGGTGAACCATCGTCCTCTTTTAGAATTGAGCTAGGGAAGAATGAAACTGACAAAAAGGCTGCTGTAGGAAGATACCAAGAGTTTCAGACGTGGATGTGGAAAGAATGTTTCAATTCTTCAACTCTATGTGCAATGAGATATGGAAGGAAAAGGTTCAGACCATTATTAGGAATCTGCCAGTTTTGCCTCAATGTATATATTGTTGGAAACGACCTCTGCCCATCTTGCTATAGGGAATTTGGAAACTCTGATGACAACAGAAATGTTTCTGAAAATATTGTCCATTGTCAAGAGAAGAGGAAAGTTACCCTCAAGAACTCTGATATATCAGATTTTTCTCTTCCGTTGAGAATCAGGTTGCTGAAGGCCTTCTTAACCGTCATTGAGGTGAGGAAATAGTTTCTTGGACAGTGGTTTCGTTTGCATCAGAAACCCTTCTGATTCCTAGATATCCTATATTCAACATCTTGTTTATCATTTTTTGAATTTTTTCCGTATCTTACATTTTTGGATTGGCAGGTTACTGTTCCATCTGAGGCTCTTCAATCTTCTTGGACAGAGAACTATAGGAACAGTTGGGGAATGAAATTGCATTGTTCAACATCAGCACATAGTCTTCTACAGGTTTCCCCCTCCCCCCTAGTCTGTCTATTGCAAAGTGTTGAACTTTTGCATGTCTTTTTCTATTTCTTAGTTTTTTTTCTTTTTTCTGTTCCCTTTTCTTTTTTACATGGAATTAACATGCCTCTCAGCTTTTTTTTATTTTCTCCTAAAATTTTTATTGAGCATTGGAATCTTTTCCCAACAAGCAATCCATTTTAATGAAGGATATGTAGTTCTTATGAATGTCTTAAGTTTCTGCATCTAGTTGACTACTTGATTTTATAATTAGTGGAGTTTACTTAGCTGCAGGTTGCATTTTCTTGCAATGATCTACATTATGCTCTCACCAAACATTGCAACCTGCATGTCAATTGTCTGTATGTAACCGTCACATGCAGCACACTGATATTTTGAGCATTGCCTCTTAAGAAGGAAGATTGGGCAGAAACCCCTTTGTGTTTAATGTTTAAAATGATCACATTTGGACCGGGTACTTTCAGTAACTTCAGAAGATACTATCATATTTGCAGTTGTTCTACTTTCTAGGTGTTCAGCTTAATGAATGCCCATTATTATCTTGGAGGAAGATTTGATGAATTAACTGATTGTTTCATAGCATGCTGAGAATTCAGGTATTCAGTGTAAAAGTACTGTAATGCTTAAAAGTACTGGATGAGAGAAAGAAAGAGGGTGTGTGTGTGTGGTGGTGGTTGTGGGGGGGAAGAATATTGGACAAACAGAAACACAATTTAATGTATTTGACCTTTTCCTTATCATTCCAACAGTTGACATGCATAATGCATACAACAATCCTCGTATCATTTTACTAGTTTACCTCTATACATCTTTGTGCCTAGATAATCTCTGTCTTTATTACTGCCAACAAGAACTTGGCATGCTTGGAATACTACTGTCATCAGTTTATGTATAATGTGCATTAATTAATGGTTCTATCACTAACGAAGAACATAAAGGGGACAAGAGGAGCAAACAAAGGTCTTGCATTACAAACCAATGAAGCACCAGAGTACCATTGGATGCTATACTGAACCAGGCTTTGGTATGCTGCAAGTCAGCTATGGCAAGCAGATCAAGTTTTGGTTCTAGTAACAAAAATAATGAAGCAAATAAAAGAAGAGAAGAAGAGAGGAAAAGAAGAAGAAGAAGATACCAAATAATGCAATACAATCTGTAATTAATATCTTTAAAATTTATATGAATTTATATACCTATATGATAAAGTCTATGTAAAAAGCAAAATGTACTAAATAATGTAATACAATCAATAATTAATTTTCTTTACAATTTATATGAATTTACATGCCTATATGATAAAGTCCATGTAAAACACAAAATAAATCTAATCCAAAATTTTTAGATTTCAGTTCCCTTAAGAAATTAGATTCCTAGTGAAGTTTAACTACTAAAACTTCTGTGTTCAGTATGATTTTTTCATGCATTAATAATTGTACCTGCATGTCAATCACCTGGCTACTAAAATAGCAAATCAATGTCTCATTAAGACTAAAGAAATGGAGAAGATAATTGGTGACATCTCTATATGTGACCCAACTTTGTTGGGAAAACATTCCATTATAAATTTTTTTTCTCTTGCAGATTTTTACTGAGTTTGAAGCTGTCTTGAGACGAGATTGTTTGTCAAGAAACTTCGAGACAACTGAGGAATTGCTGGGGTCCTCTGCTATCTCAGGAAGAGATGCATGTGATGCTGGTGATCCAGGATCAGTTCCTCACCTTCCTTGGATACCAAAGACCAGTTCTGCTGTTGCCTTCAGGCTTTTGGAGCTCGATGCTTCCACTTTCTACTTAGCACAACAACGATCTGAACTTCACAACAGCAAGGAAGTGGAAGATTTCACAGTTGAGTGTTTCTTCTTCCCTCCTACATAGAATACCTCCTTATCTGGCCTTCCATTTGCAGGGCACAGCAAGTGGAAGGCAAGAGTCTTGGTTATGCATTCATACTTGTGAACATTATATTTGAATGCTTAGTATGGTGGATATTCATCCCATTTGTTTGTGTAATCAACATTATAAGCTTCACTTAGCTGCAAAAAAATAAAGAAAAAGGTTATAAGCTTTGGTTTAGGCTCATCTCAATTTGAGTCACTGCCTTGCTGTCAGCATATAGTGCCGAGCTGCTTCATTCTTCATGCAATTTGCATCAGGCGCATTTTCATCTGAATATGTGGATGAAAAAAATTAATGTGTCTACTGAATTTGTTTCTTCTTTGATCATTTCCTTTTCTTCTTGGAAGTAATATTGTAGTAACCTGTATCCCTTGTCCACAGAAGCCTCCAACAAGATATACTGTTATGAAGACTGTTAAAAAGGCTGAACTGCTGCAAGTGAACCAAGACAAAGCCATGAAAGCAAAGAACAGCAGAAAACTGGCTAGTGTGCATGGGGCTTCCAGGCATAGGCAAGGAGCTCGGGGTCGCACCCCTGGAAGACCACAAAAAAGGGTCGTCAGTTCTAGCACGAGAGATCTCAGAGATGACCTCCCATTAAACCAAGTACTTTGGCAGCAAGGACGGAGAACACAGGGACAGAGGCCTGGATGGGGTCGTCGAACCATTAGGAGGAGAAGAACGGAGGAGAGGGTTGTTCAGGAGCCCATGCTTAGTCCCTCAGGCCACGTGGACAGTCCCAAGGATGCCAGACAGTCTCCAAGAGAATTTGCCGGGGAGGAGTGGGTTAACAATGCTGACAGTAGTGACAATTTAGAAGCAGTCGACTCTGATGATGATGGATATGCAGTTGGATACAAATTTGGGAAACAGGGGACAGGAAATTCTATCACGATGAGTGATGAAGACGACGATGGCACTGACGATGATAATGATGGGTCCAAAGAGGTGGGAGAAGAAAATGTTGATGCAAACAAGGATACCAGCAGTGAGGATTCGGATGGGAACGAGAATGAAAGCACTGACTCTGGGAATTCAGAGGATTATAGTGAATAAAGAGGTTGCGGTTGCCCTTTTTTGGTACTCTTTCTTGCCTAGAACCATCATCTTGCGCAGCCTAGTACATAAGAACAGAATTGGAAATACCCCAAACTCTTTCCAGATGCTGCTGAGATACAAGATATATAAAAGCAACACCCAAGTTCAAGGAGAAACATACATAGGCTGAGCTAACTTGTACATTTGAGATGTAATTTTTTTATGCTAATTGGCACCTTCTTTTGCTGACATTAATTTCTTGTGCATTTTGGGATTCTGCTTGAATATTTACATTTATTTTCAAATGTTTACAGTCCAAACAGCTGCTGCCGCTGTACAGATGTTTTGCCTTGTGCAGATATTTTTCATATTAATTGATTAGGTTGCTTTTAGTTTTACATGTAGTTCCAAAAAGCATGTGTTTGGTTGGTTGATAATGTTACGTTCAGTTTTTACCCCCCCAAAAAAGAAGAACAATTATTTGGGTTTCCAAATCGTTGATTTGGTTCAATACTTACGTAAATCATATAAAAAGTAAAAGTTTAATTTTTAATCTTTTTGTTGTATAAACCAAAACTAAACTCAATATTTTCAAACAAAACCGTTCTTAAAAAGATTCAAATGGAATCAAAAGAAACCAAACAGACAGTTTAGACCAAACCATGCACAGAACAAACTTAGAAACTCAACGAGACAGAGCTTCATGAATTGATTCTAAAAATTACTTCTGAAAAGCTGATATTTGATCATTTAAATCTCACTAGAGAATACACAATAGCTTTCAAAATCAACTATTTTCACTCTTTGCTATTCTAAAAAAATAAAAATAAAAACACAGATACCATACGCCAAACATAATTTCTCAAGTTTTAGCAGTAAATGTTCATCCTCCTTTCTTCTTGCTTAGCTAGGCTGAGCAAAACTGTCATATTATAATAATTATTGATTGTTTTACAACATTAATTAATTATCCCGCTGCACAATACAAGAAATTGACAACCATTCATCGTGGTCCGAGGAAAGAAATGTACGAACAAGGCGCACTCTCCGTCTCAGCCATGCATCTTCCTCATGGCGCCAGCAGTTTCTTGATCCCGGACTTCTGCTCCGCCGTCAACCTTGCCGGAAACTTAATGTTAAACTTGATCCGGAGATTCCCTTTCTTTGAAGGGTCTTTTGGCAATGGCATCCCTTCTCCTGGAACAACCTCTTCATAACTCGGATGAATCACATTGCTGATGGGAATGGTCAGGTTTCGGCCATCCAGTGTTGTCAGATGAACTGTGTAGCCCGTCAGCGCTTCAGCAAGCGATATTTTCTGCGTGGTGACGAGGTCATTGCCGTCCCTTGTGAATACGTTGTGAGGTTTCTCGTCAATTCTGAAGACGAGATCAGCTGGAACTACGTTTGGTTGTTCGTTTCCTTTCTCTGGGAAGGTAATTTTTGTACCCTTTTTCCAGCCAGGCTTGATGTCGATGGTTAATATCTCCTCCACGGGTAATGTCTTCCTGTGAGATATAGAGATTATGCCAACATAATTAGATATAACCTTTTTTTTTTTTGTTAAGTAAATTAACAGGGCAGAGGTGGAAGACCACAGTGACCAATGTGATTCATTAACTAAGATATAAATGTGCAAATCCATACATGTAGATGAGGAAACTCTCATTCCTTAACTATCAGCAAGAATGTAGTTCCTAGCCTATAATTCCGTAAGCAAGATGCTCTTTTTCTCTCCACCTCTGATCATGCATCAAGATAAGAACCTTCATTGTTACAGAATTCAGGTCTCAAAGGCTTCTTAATCTTTCTAATATGATATATATGAGCACAAAATTTATAAGTTCTCAAGCAGGAAGAGTGTTGCTCAAATTGCCTTGCTTTCTCCTTTCTACTTGACTTTGTGTGTATTCTGACTCATGCAGAGGATGTATGGGCTAGCCCATGGTGTGGTCAGTCATGATGTACTCAACTTTTTGTTTAGTGGGAATATACAACATCTGGCGGTGCCCTCCTTGGCACGTTCCTCTCTAGGTCGGTCTGATCTAATTGGAGCTAACTCACTCACATGGAATAGGGGCTGAGTTTTCACCAAGCTGGTCAAGCTTAATTACACCCTTCTGAAACCTATCAGTCAGCTCAATTTCTGCAACCAATTGGTCGAGTCACTTTGTTCCTCCCCTATCCACTTTTATATAAGGTCTACTTTCTTCTCCCTTCAGACTGGGTCAAGCCTTTAGGTTGCTTAAGTAGGTTGTGCTAGGTTGGGTAGATCTTCTGGAGTCATCTTCAAGAAGGGTACAGTACACCTAGCTGCTTCATCATCATAGGTTTGGGCTAGGAAGTTGGCTCCCGCCCACCTTGGCACAGTAGGCCGATGCTTTGAAGTCTTTGTTCCTGACACTTCTTGTTAATTCTTTAAGGCATACTTACTTGGGAGTGATACACGGTAGACCCCATTAACACAGTAAACATTTTGGGGTCTCATCCATTTCTTTGTTATTTGTTTGTTTTCTCATTCGTCTATCCACACGATTATAGGCCTTGGCTTCTTGTCCTTTACTAGATATTTAGGGCCTGTTCAGTTGTAGAAAACATTTTCTGTTTTCTAGCTTCAATTTTATATTGAATGGTTAAATCTGCAATTAGAAAATAGAAAATTCAATTTTCTAATTTTTCAACTTTATATAATAAATTGGAGAACATCAGAAAGATAATTTTCTGAATGCTGTGGCTTTTTAAAACATCTAATATTAGGACTTGCTTAGTGTAAAATTGAAATTGAAAACTATAAAATGTTTTCTAGAACTGAGCAGGGCGTTAGGGTTTGTGCAGTTGTAAGAAAACATTTTATTGTTTTCCATCTCCAATTTTCTATTGAATAATTGTATCTTCCATTAGCAAATAGAAAACTCCATTTTCTAAATTTTCAACTTTATACCCTGAATTAGAAAACATTCTTTTCAATGTTTTCTAAATTTCCTGAATAACTTTTTGAAACATAAAATGTTAAGACATCTTTACTTATAAAATTGGAGTTGAAAACTAGAAAATGTTTACTGAAAACTATAAAATTGGGGCCCGAGTTTTTCATTCATCTATCCGTTCAATTATTTCAGCCAAATGATATCATTCTCCAACACGAGTTCAATGCAAACACAACACCAACCAACTAAAAGATTAGATACAAGAATTTCATTCATAAAGCAAGACCTGAAGGAAAGAACTGACAGTAAAGGCACTATCCAGCCAAAAAATGTTGCATAAAGCATGCAAGATTGTTGTCACAAATTTAACTGACATCCAATTCAATAGCCTCTGTAAAATTTTGGAATCACAATCATCCTACACTAGAAAGGATAGCGGACTGGAAAATCAGTTAGTTGGACAAAATCGGATATAGGCTAACAAACTATAGTCAATTCTGCAAATAGACAATTCCAAATTGAAAAATAAAATCCACAAAGTAGTTCAATCAACAGAACTTGGATGAACAATAGCTTCAACTAATGCCAAATAGTTGGCAAGAAATATTGTCACAATGATGGGAATTGCACAGCAATAGTAGCATGGATTAACACCAAGCAGATAGCAAGAAATACTAGTACTGTGATGAAACCACGCAAATAGAATGCAGTGCCTTACCCACTGGCATCTACAAGTTCCCTCGAGATCTTCATCTTCTTTGATGTCCCCTTGTAAAGCTCTTCAAGGCTACAAGGCAGTGTATTTTCAATGGGAGGTGCCTTCCGAGGGGCTGCACTCGTAGGCCTGCCCTCCCCAAACGAGCTAAAAATGTCATCTCCAAAAATTCCACCGCCAAACCTTGAACTTCCCCTCATGCCACTGCCACCTCCCATCCCTCCAAATGGACTCGAATGCCCAAAAAACTCAGCAAAAATGTCATTTGCATTTCTTGGATTGAATCTAAACACATTTGGACCACCTCCCGTTTGGAAGAATGATGCCCCACCAGGTCCCCCTGCAGCACCTGGTGGTGGCACTTGCCCTTTAAGTCCTTCTTCACCATACTGATCATATATAGCTCTCTTTTGTGAATCACTCAAAACCTAAACCAAATGCAAATTCAACATCAGATTCTAACACAACTCCTAATCCCAGCAACACACACACACACACACAAGCTTGTGCAATAAAAACAATTAAATTCTTCCGATAAATGGGCAAAATCTGCCAGGATCAGGCCATAGATTGTTAGAGCTAGACACCTAGTATTGAGAATCTGACATAATAGGCAATCCCAAAAAGGTCCAAATGCGAGATATCTAACAAATCCACATAGTATAATAATCTGAACTCAACACGTGGGTGATTACCAGAAAGGTCTCGTCTTGGAGGACTAATCAAGAATCTTATAGATAACCTACTATACAGATATATATAGAAAGGGAAGGGGTGAGTAGAGGTACCTCATAAGCTTCAGAGATCTGCTTGAATTTGGCCTCGGCTTCTTTCTTGTTAGTGGGATTCTTATCAGGGTGCCACTTCATAGCCAGCTTTCTGTAAGCTTTCTTCAAATCTTCATCTTTTGCATTCTTATCCACCTGTAATATCTTGTAGTAATCCACACCCATCTCTTCTTCTTCTTGTTCTTCTTCTTCTTCTTAAATTGTTCTTGTCTCCTCCTCCTCCCGTTGCTGTAATTTGTTTATATACATACAGGTGGCAGTGGCAGTGGCAGTGGCGGTGGCGGTGATTGTTCAGGCTCAGGGATGCGCCCGCAGATTGAAGAAAGAAACGAAGATTGTAGAAGTTTCCCGAGCTCAACCATGGGATAGCTTTGAACCGGTTCTATAGTAAACGCGCTACCAAACACCCTCCATTAGGATTATTGGTTTCTAATTATATATAATTTTAGAACTGAGGACCGGATCCACATATAAATTAAAAAATAAAATATTTTAAATAAAAAGTTATTTAAATAATAATTAGTAGTTGTGGTCTATTATACACAAAAATGTCAACATAGTATTGTTTAGGTGTTTCTAGATTATTTTTATAATTTTAAAAGTATTTTAATACCTTTTTATAATATTAAAAATATTAAAAACGTAAAAATTTTCAATCTAATTTGCCACAAGGCATGCAAAACGGCCCACTAATGGGTTGTGCATGATGGGCTACAGAAAGTCTAAGGCCCAACAGCAACCCAAAGCCAGGCCAGCCCATTTTACATCTACATGACATAAACTTCCACTAAGTCCAGTTCTTTTGGTAAATTCAAAGTTACACCTCTCTTCTTCTTCCAGCTCCAGCCTGATCCTCTGCAACGGTATCTGAGACCACAGCAAGTCAACTGATGAATCAAGTGAAGAAGAAATGGAGGAAACCACGTGGGAGCAGAAACTCCATGCCCTAACCCACATCCTAACCCACCCCACCGCCACCCCAACCCTCCCCTCTCAACTCTTCGTCTCCGCCCAAATCCCCTGCTACCTCCGCTGGGATTACCCCCCGATCCTCTGCCCCGACCAATCCGCTGCCTTCCACCTCCGATGGGCCCTCTCTCTCTACCTCAGAAGGCTCTCAAGATTCGGGCTCCCAGCCACCTCGTGGCGGTCCAAGTGCCCCTACCAGCTGCCGCCGCCGGTGGTTCTCGCAGAAGGAGTGGGCGAGGCCCAGTGGGGCGAAGCGCAGAGGAGAGAGTACGTGAGGAAGAGGCTCAGCAGGAAGCGTCTCGGCAGCGACGTCCATCCTCTCATTCCCATCTTGATCCCTAATCTTTTCTTGTTCTCCCTCTTGCTCTGGAATCCCTATGTTCCCTGAATTACTTTTTATACCTTCTACCCAAGTTTGTAACTCTTGCTATTGTGAATCCATATTTGCTCTGTAACATCTGCCTTTGAAGAAGACATTGTAACTTCTTCTGATGCTTGTTACCTGTTTGAAGAAATTTCGAGGGGATTTTACATAGAATTAGAAACGCATTTTCTTGTTATTTGTTTGGCAAAAGGGTAAGACACCAAGACTGGATGGTCACCGTAAGTATTATCTCGCCCATAAAATTAGACATGATACCCGTTAAAGACTTCCGTGACGGTTCTTATTTATCATTTCAACTCAACTAAACATGGTGATGAGCCACATAGAAACCCAAAATGGTCTAAGTGAAGTTGCTCCAAGTTTCAATCAGCAGATAATTTAGGTTACATGAAAATAAAAACAAAAAACGTTTTTGAAACACAAAAACGAATATTTTTTTTTTAAAAAATAGATATAAATAAAATTTAAAATGGAAATATAAAACTTTTTTGAAACATTTCAGATACAAGGAAAGGGCTCATCTGAGCTATTTCCGTGTAACATAACAGATAACTCACACTGCTGAAGTCTTTAAGAGAATGAAAATCATGGACAATTGGCGTACAAAATGGATGATTTGGGGCGGCATCGAGAGGGGTTGTTGGGCAGCATTCAAGGCCCTAACTACCCTACCCATATTCGGTGGACTTGGGTTTGCATTTGTACAAAATTTGGATGAGCGTCCTTGCACGGAACTTGATGCATGGCTTGGCTTAGTTGCTGCTTTTTCTAGACACCTACCTAATCCAATAATTCACCCATTATTTACCTGGTGAGTTCTTCCATGCCTGCTAGCTAGCTAGCTAGCTTGTGACTTGCAACCGAACCATAGCTGACTTTCTCTTCAC
Organism: Diospyros kaki; assembly: GCA_036245055.1. Lineage (NCBI taxonomy): Eukaryota > Viridiplantae > Streptophyta > Magnoliopsida > Ericales > Ebenaceae > Diospyros > Diospyros kaki. Next base: position 3,673,518 of record BSEG01000005.1, on the reverse strand, counting down.
TTAACATCTCGCAAAATAGAAACATCATCTAGAGCTAGGAAAAGAAAGAGATTATTTAATCCAGCAGCGATGTTAGGGTTTTGGGTACTGTTAGTATAATACTATTACATTAAAAACATCACGTCATAAGTTTATTAGGTGGTGTCAATTATATAAATTCTACATTATCAATTGTCTCTATTGATTAGTCATATATTTTTCAAGTTACATAAGAGTTATTATACCTTTTTTTGATGTGGAAGAGATCTCTTTACCTTTTTTGATTCAACAAACTTATTACATTTGTTGGTTTTCTTCTAAAATGCCTAAATTGTTTTAATCAGATGTTGTACATCTTGTCTTCCCGCGTGGTAACTAAAATTATAAAATAAAATAGATGGGATTTGTTTATCTAAGATATTAGGCATTGTTATGCTGCTTAGGCTAAACAATAAAAATGTGCCATCATATCATATCTAGCTATGATGATAAGGCATGACCTAGAAAAGGATGTGATAATTTATTCCAAAGATGGTCCCATATTTGAAGTGAAAACAAGAAAAGACTTCGGATGCTCCCCCTTTCCCTTTCGCCTTCTTTAGTTACTTTCCTACTTAATTTATTGTCGTATTTTCCCCTTTAGCTTTAACTTTGAGTAGAAGTTGTAATACCAAATGTAAACAAAGGGATCCCCCCCCTTTGCAAAAGCTGAGAGAGCCCACCTTCCGCTAATCACGCAGGAAATTAATCACTGTTGATGACATGCAAAGGGGGGCAAATGATAAAGAAGTTCGAGCTGCTCAAGTTTGAAAACGCCAGAACTGATTAGTCAAACACTTACTTTGACAACAAGGGATCGATGTTTTCTGTTTGGCTATTTGGGGCTACATTTGTTCTTCGCATTAGTTGTGTTTGCTCATTCTCATCTTGAAAACGCCCAGCAATTGGTAGCCAATTCTTAGCTTCTCTTATTCATCGCTTCGTACTTAGTTTCTTCACAAGTGGTTAAGCTGACGAGCTCGCTTGTTTGGCTAATATCTGATATAAAATTATAACTAATCAGCATCATAATTTTGATTAAAAGAAAAAAAAATCTGAAATGAGCCAACTTTAATCAGTAAAGACTGTCAAGTCACTAGGCTTTAGATTTGGAAAATCAGTGTTCACAGGACCATCTTTTGGAGTGAGGTTCAGCGAGGAAGCTTCTGGGGCATGTTTTCCACACCACTGCCCTTTCAAGTTTCAACTAATTAAATGACATTAGGTTCAACTTTGAATTCAGCGAAGCAAAAGAATGCAGTTTGGGATACGTATATTCAACAATTGTCCCTGTCATTGCCTGGATTTCTACATGTTGTTGACTCCTGATTTAGTTGCTAGAAATGATATTTATATAAAATTTCACAGGAAAGGATTCTTGATACTATCTCTAACTGAACAACGACAGATGGACAGGGAAAATGGGAATGAAATTGACAGCACCCAACTGTTTTATATTGGCTTCTTTGATCATAAGTTTGGCAACCCAACTAGTTCCAACAAGTTGGGTTGTTGATCAGTTAAGTTTGAGCCAACTAATTCCATAACATTAAAATATGAGAAAACGATATTCATACAAACTATGCTGGTAAATTATTCGTTTATGAAACATGTAATTGTTCAACCACTGAGATGGGCACACATAAACATCAAGCAACGTGAATGTGGGGTTGATCAACTGGTTTAATCTGTCCATGTGCTTGTACATAAATGAAACTTTAGTGTAGATTAAGGAACCAGTGCCATGATGTAGACGTAGCCTTTGAGCTAACCCACCCCAACTGATCAAAGAAGCAGCATTTACTTCTTTTGACACGTAGAGTTAATGCAAAGGGCTATTTTTATCCACCATCAGTTAGTGAACTTACACAAGCAATCAATAAGGCTTGCACCACAAGAAATTAGCAATGCAAGAATCCAGACACACAAAATTGATTCAAAATATAAATATATAATTTTAAGACAAATTATTGTTTATTTGATCTGGATCGGGTTAAAACCAAAAGCTTGTTATGTTAGGCTCTTAATTGGGTTGGGTGTGTGACCTGTGTCCTTAATTGGGTTATAGGGACAGTCTTCGGAGGGCACATGCTGTGGGCACTAAATGCCATTATTTTCATGTCCCCACCCACTCGCCACAATCACCGCATAGTTACACGCCCAGTCCAACCATATATATGTATATGTATATTATTATCATATTACATTATATAGCTGTTTTTTTTTTTTTTCTTGTGTTGAAATTCCCAAAGTAACCTTCTATATTCTTTTAGGGTTTGCCCTATTGTCATTGAGGTCCACAAGAGTTGGAACCATGTCCGTGATTTCTTCCCACAAATGAACGAATTGATATCTCCATGTGATGCTGTGCTGATTTTCTCTATAAATGACACAGGTTATATTGAAGGGAAATGATAATATTAATATGACCAGGACAAAGAGAAAAAATTTTGGAATAAAAGGGCTCTTTTGTCAAAGTAATATTATCCAAAGGGGCCACAATCATCGCCCCATTTTCTTATAACAATTTTGCTTTATATATATATATATATATATATATACAGAAAGAGACTCCAAATCTCTATATAAAGAATGAGATTCACAAAATTTTCTCACTATTCTGGCAGTCGGCCATCACCAGCATCTCTATCCCTCTATCCAGAATCCATGGCTTCCTCCGCCAAGCTCATTTCCCTCCTCTTCTTTCTTGCTCTCTTATCCTCTCTTCGCGCCCACGCCAGAGAGAGCAAATTTTTCAGCAAAGCCACCGCCGCCGCCGCCACCAATGCCAATGAGAGCACCGCCGCGGAAGTGATCCCCAACAAAGAACAAGAAGCTTTGAGCAAGCAAGGGCAAGAACCAAGCTTTATCCCGGATACCCAAAATGGCTACGGCCTCTACGGCCATGAGCCCGAACAGCTTCCTCCCACGACCGCCGCCGCCACCACCACCACCACCAACAACAACAACAACGAGAACTACTACAACAATGGCGCTAGCAACTACAATACCCAGAAACAAGGGATGAGCGACACGAGGTTTTTGGAGAATGGGAAATATTTCTATGACATCAACAGCGAGAAGAACTATAATCCAAATGGGTTTCAGAAATCAAGAGTAGTTGATTACAGCAGCAGCAACAACAACTTCTACAATGGCGGCGCCAACGGCTTCAATACCCAGCAACACGGCTTGGCTGACACGCAGCTGATGGGGGGAGGCTACACCGCCGCCGGAGCCGACGCCGCCACCAACAGGTACTATAATACCCAGAAACAGGGGATGAGTGACACGAGATTTTTTGAGAACGGCAAGTACTACTACGACATTAATGGCGAGAAATCCAGAGCTGTTGATGAGTACAATAAGAATAACAACTACTACTACCACAATGGTGCCAACGGCTACAACTCTCAGCGACAACAACAAGACTTCACCAACAGCGACATCTATAACGCCCGCGGAGGCCACTATGGCGAGCCGCAGGGCATGAGCGACACAAGATTCATGGAGAATGGGAAATACTATTATGACCCTAATGGTGAGAGCTCAAGAGGGGTTGAATATTTCAACAGGAAGGGGTATTATGGGAACAATGGGAATACTTATGAGTACCGCAACTCCATGGAAGGGTACCAGAACGAGCAGGAGGAGTTCCAGGAGGGTGAAGAAGCAGAAGAGTATGTGCCCTGAGCTTCTGCGATTAATATTCCAAGTGGTGTTCAATGTTTTATCGATCATATGGTTTGATATATAGGATTATTCTAAGTTGTTGTCTGCGTATAGATTAATTTAAGGCTTGGATTGTGTTTAATTTGCTTGCATGGTCTTCATGCTTTGAAAAGGCGAAGTATGATGTTTGAGAAATGGTTAATTTCTCTACTTCATCAAGTTGTTCTTATTATCAAGGGATTGAAACAAGAAACTGTATATGTAATGTCAGTGAGAGAGTCGTGGAAAGATCAAAAGCATAATCAAGTTAGGAGCATAATATAGAAAGATTAGTGGTTCAATGAAAGAATCAAAGATCCGTAAACTAATTTGGAGATTTTGTTTCCTTGATATATATGCTTATCATTTTTAAATTTTAACAGAACAAAACTCTAAAAAGAATACCATTTTCTTTCTCTTAATTGTATATATGTGTGTGTGTGTATGTGTGTGTGTACATGCAGATCAACACCATGTTAGTGTCTCATCATAGCGTCCACTGGTTCATAAAACTGGGTAGCACACACACCTACCAAAAAGTGATGATCATAATTATTAGGGCAAATATTACTTTGCCTCTCATATATGTACTAATGGCATCTAATCATGGTGGATGGGAGGTGGTTCATTAGCTCCATGCCCTTGTGTCATTGAACCCAGCTTGCTTTCATGGGGACCAGTGAACCATCATCCAGTAGACAAAGGAAGGACAGTCAGAAAGACAACCAAATTAAATTTGCAGCTTCCCCTTCCTCCTTTTTATTCTTTATCCTTCCCTCTCTTCAATAAGGGAAAGGCTTTTAAAGCATGGTTCGTCCCCCATTTCAGAGATTGTACGCTTAATTTAGACACTTGTATTTGACGATAATTAAAAATTATAAAAAAGAAAGTGTTTTCTTACTTATAAATTACATTTCATATTTAATTGAGACTTGGGATACAATCCAATATCAGGTGTTAGTCAAGAAGAATTCTTGCTTATAAAAGAGAAGTGTTTCAACCTGTTACTAGAGCCATTTTCAAAACAAAATCACATAAATCATGTTCATTTATCTCAAATCAAAATGAAGAATACTCTGTGTCAAACGCAACATAAATCATGTTCATGATCATATTATTTTTATACTATTTTTTTGTATATTGTGCATAAATGTTATTATCATATTATTTTGGCCAAAGGCATTAATTGAATCCCTCAGTGGATGAGGGATAAGAGTTGTGAATTGCTGTGGATAAATGCCATTTAGTAAGAGGGCCACTGTTTGACAGAGAAGCCATCAGATATTGAATGGTCAATACTTATTATGACTTGGTGAACTACTCACAGTCACACTCACACCGCCTGCACTAAAGAGAACATAGAGAAATCGCAAAAATTGATCCCAACTATGCGCTAATTGCAGTTCCTACTCCGTGAATCACGCAAGGACAGATTAATTAATTATAGCCCTCTTCGCCTTTGGCTACGGGCCAGTCCCAGGCTTCAAATTCAAAGCTCATTTTCACAATCCGTTTGACCCCAACGGTGGTCTTCTACCAACCCCATTGAGGGTGTCTAGGGGCCGCCGAGACATGAGGGCAGATCAGTGGTGGAAGGACTCCAAACTGCATGATTGCATCTCTAAGCATAGGCTTACAAAATGGGTTGTCCAGGGCTTTTTTCAAGAAGGGCCTCTCATATTAAGTTAGTTGCAGGCTCTAGAGAGAAAATATATTAATTCAAGGAAGAAGATTTAGACTTATTATTTGGGGTCGCACCATATATTTAAGTGGTTTAACAGTGGTCTAGCAACCATATCCTTTTTTCAGGCATGGGTCTTGCCGTGTTCAATGGGTTTGTCTGTTTATTTGGAAGGTTCAAGAATTATGGGTCTTGCCGTGTTCAATGGGTTTGTCCGTTTATTTGGACGGTTCAAGAATTATGTAACAATTATCATAAATAATTATCTTACCATCTGTTAAGGCTTCATTATGATTTTTATATTGATACATGGGTGACATTACATTCTTAGGTAAAAAGTTACCCCAATCACCATTCACCAACCTCACCAACCTAAACAATGATTAGGGCAATTTATATTGCAAACCATCCAACATGCAATCAATGGTTTTAGAAGCTTTTGCAGGAACTAGCTTGCTGTATGTTGCCCAGGCAATGAATCCTCCTCTCCCTTTATCCAGCTCTCTGATTTATGCTATAAAAGAGCACCTATTTAATACACCATGCTGGAAAAGTGGGAAGTTGTAATTAAATGCATATATGGGCCCTAAAGCCAAATCTGATTCCCTTTTCTTTCTGTTCTGCTCACTTGTGGCCATGGAGCCCCACCTCAGGCCCAGAGGCTGCAGTATTGTAAACAAAAATTAGGAACAACGCCCAGACTCAGAGCTTGCAGAGGAACTCATTATGCTGGGGTCTCAAACGGGGAGGACTGGGTGATATAATAGCTAGAAATTATTACCACCACTTTGCTTCTGTTTTCTCCATAAATAATGCCAAAAAAATCCCCATTTTAGAAGTATGTCTGCTCAGTTTAATGGCATTTTCTTCCTTCTAACACAAGTTTAGAGAATGCTTGTGTACAGCACTGCATGACATGATCATCATTAAGATGGGGTGCTCATCATCTTCTTTTTTTTTTTTTTTTTTCTTTCTCTCTTCTTCTACACATTCTTAAATCTTAATTGAATGTATAGTTTGGTGGGTTAATCTCTTGGAAGATATAGTGCTTATCTTATATGATTTGTATACTTAAAATGTCATTAAATGATGGGAGAGTCACATTTTAGTATTTACATTCTAATGGTTAGGCCAACAATGTTCTAAAATAATATTTGGTAGCATTTTTAAAAAAAAAAATTCTAAGCTAAAAAGAATAGGTAATAATAAATGACTTCTATTCGTGAGTATTTGACTATAATTATCAAGATTTTTTTACTTATATAGTAGTGTGAAGACCTTTTATAGGAGTGATGTTCAATATTTATATGAATTTGAGTAATAGCATAAATTTACAACATCGCAAAACAAAAGGGAATACAAAATCTAAATCATGTCACTAATTTAAGTTATCTTTAGTATTTTCGTGTAAATATGAAAGGACTTAAAGTTATTTTATTTTATATTAATGCATTATATTATATGTCTAATTATTATAGATGTAAAATATATTAATATAAAATATCATATTAAATATCACTCTAAATATTTAAATGAATTTTGATTTGAAAATTTAGGTTGAAATAAATAATTAAATCGATAAAATTAGAAATCATTTCAACTACTATAATGTGGCGATTAGTGATTAGAAATACCATTAAGAGCACGTGTAAATACTCTATTGGTTATATACTCACGAGATAAATTTAACATACACTTACTGAACTTTAAAGATATACCTACTTACTCACTAAATTTTGTATAGTTACTTATTACTGAATTTTGTTCAACGTCTACCATCCATCACCGTCTAATATTGCAAATGAAAAATGTCCACATGGCTAAAGAATTTTATATACACTCACTGAATTTTAAAAATGTAACTAATTACTCATTAAACTTTAAAAATGTAATTATTTACTCATTGAACTTTAGAAGCAAACCAGGTGAAAAAACCAAAACTAAGAAATAGATTTAAAATAAAAAAAGCCTACTCAGATGGTTCAATTTTGAAAGTAAATCAAAAGCATAAACTTAACCAAAATATCACCATAAAAAAACATGCTCGTGTGCTTCAATTCTAGAAGTAATGCAAAAACTTAATCAAGACAATAAATAAAAACAAGTTGTTCAAATGCATTAATTCTTAAAGCAAACCAATAACAAAAAATAAAACTAATTAATTAGCATCCTTTAACCAATCATCAAATGAAAAAATTACAAATTTTTTACATCCATTAAGAACAATGAAAACCAAAAAGATGTATTCAATAACGAGATCAAATGTCAAAAGCTAATAATCTTTAATCTACACAAAGATGTATAATCAATTTTTGACTCTTGATGTCATTATTGAATACATCTTTGTGGTTTTCATTATTCTTAATAGATGTAAAACATTTATAGTTTTTTATTTGCTGATTGGTTAAAGGATGTTAATTAATTAGTTTTAGTTTTCGCCGCTGATTTGTTTCAAGAATTAATGCATTTGAACAACTTATATTTATCTATTTTATCTTAGTTAAATTTTTGCATCTACATTGCTTCCAAAATTGAGGCACTTGAGCAAACATTTTTATAGTGATTTTTTTATTGAGTTTATACTTCTAGTTTGCTTCTAAAATTGAGCCATTAAAGTAGGCTTTTTTTACCAGTTTCTTAATTTTAATTTTTATATCTAATTTGCTTATAAAATTTTGTAAATAAATAATTATATTTTTAAAATTTAGTAAATGTATGTTAAATTATTTAGCCACGTAGGCATTTTTGATTAGTCATGTGGATATTTTTTATTTGTAATATTAAGTGATGATGTAATAAATAAAATTTAACAACAATCTAAAATTTAATAAATAAGTGTCACATATTTAAAGTTTGAGCGTAAGTTAAATTTACCCTATACCCACGATTTCAGTATGGATAATTACACACGAGTTCCTCATCCGACCCTCAACCTTTCGATTCTCTTCAAACCCCAACAGAGCCTTGGATATTGACCATGGCCGCCGCAGTAGCCGCTAGGGCACCGTCCGTGCCACCGCCGCCATTGTTAAACCGAAGGCGCCTCCTCGGTCTCCATTCCGCTTCCCGTTGCAAAAGTCACTCTAATATCGCAATTTCAGGTTATTGTACATCATTACACTCATGGCACCTCAGAATCTCTTCCATCTTTACATGAATTAATTGCTCAATTGAATCAATGAGATGCATTTCAGGTCTCGTGTTGTTGCGATGAGAAGCGTCTGCGTCTGAACGATACTTCCTTTTCACACTGCCACTGCCTCTGCATTGTTCAATTCGATGCTCTCAATTACTCCTCGGCGCTACGGGTGGACCACTGGAGGTACTTTTTCCAATTAAATTTATAGCCAAGTATTTGTGCTTTTTGGTTATTATGTACATATCTTTGCGCTATGCCTTGATTCTTCCTTATTCAATAATTTTCACGAGAATTGTGGTCTGTTGTTTGATTATGCAGATTTCGCCTGATTAGCTAGAATTGGTTGTTTTGCTCTATAGGAACTAATGCTGGTTTTCTAGCCTTGCTATTTTTGTTTGGTTTCTTCACCCGTGGTTTTCAAATAAATAGAACATAGAATAGGTGGCTAGATTTCTGTGGGTCGGTAGACTCCGGCACAACAATATATTGCACTTGGGTTCCGCAAGGGCATAAATCTAGTTCAGTCAAGGAAAAGGGAAAAGGAAAATTTTTTTTATAGCAGTATTACAGAATGGAAGTCCTGGATAAACTTCATTACAAGAAATTAAGAGTGGCACATACTTCCAAGTATGAAGATTGAAGATTGATAGTAGGGTGCCCTCATCATAAACTTACGACTCTAGCGTTCCTTGACCTTGAGTTTCTAAACAAGGATAAGGTTGTCTCTGTAGCCTATGGCTAAAGAATCAATTATTCCAATGTAAATAAATTGGGAAGAAGAAAAATACTAGCCCCACTTATTAGCTAAACAAGTAAGGATAAGATTGTCTTTGTAGCCTATGGTTAAAGAATCAATTATTTCAATGTATTCAACATGTTTAGGACTGTTAAGTAGTGTTAAATATTGTCAATACGGAAAAAAGGAGTTGGTTCCTCATTTTCAATGAAACTGAAATCTATTGGATGGTATTTTGACTCTATGATATGGCATGCTCTGTGAGCCAGAACCAGTTGGTTTTGGCATCATCAGGAGTATATGGTCCACTCATTCTATCATGTTCTCACTGATCAAGGAGGTGATGATCGAGGGCAATTCCTAGGGTGACATTCTTTGTCTGCATGGCTGACCTTGGCTTCCTATATAGATGGATGGTTTGCGGGAATAGGTTGTCACAATTGGTGCTACTCCTGTAAGTACTAGGCAGTGTTTAAAAATGCACACTTTAAACGCAAAGCATGAAGTGCACCATGCTTGGGCCTTTTTCTGTGTGAAGCTCAGCGACTTTAGCTGAGCGCGATTAAAGTGTGATTTTACCTGAGCTTTGAAGTGCCATAAAGCGTGCTTCAAAAATACCCTTGTTTTTGTTTTTTTTTTATTTTATATTAAGCAATATAAATAGTTGGATTTGTTTAAAGTTATCAAGGAATAGAGCTATTGGAGAGGGAAGCGAAATTAGCTTTCCTTGGAGACTGCCTGGAAAGTAAGGTTGGCCCTAGAGTGCATAGTTGTCGGGGGTGCTTGGAGCTTGAGGCACAAGACACAGGTGTTGGATGTGAGGTGCACACTTATTCCAAATTTGAATAAAAATACTTATACATAATTTTTTTCACTATATAGTATAAGGTGAATGCAAACTAATAAAATCATAAATAACAAATATCCAGCATTATATTACTATAATAACAACTAAATTAATGTTATTTCAAAAAAGCACGAGTCTAAACATCAACATGAAGTGTCATTTCAAATACAAGGTTCAAAACAAGAGGCAAATTTATAAAATGACAAGCAAGTAAAATGGGATACAATTTGCAAACATAACAAATCATAGTCCAACATAACAAACTATAGCCCAAGTCTAAATCACTAGTAATATTTAAATCATAGTCTATTTGTCTTGAGTCTAACATAACAAAATATTAACATAAAGCAGTGTTTCAAAATTTTACGAGTTTAAATTACACATTTACACTCATCTCTCATCAAATTAATTCTTATCAAAATCAAGTTCATGATCATGCTCCTCATCATGTTCTTCTTGCAAGGCTTCAACACCTTCATCTTCATCAGAATTTTCTAAATTAGCTTCCTCCTCATATAGTAGTTGTAATAAAGTAGATCTAGACCTAGATGATGAATCAACACTTATTCCAATTCTCCTTTCTCCTTCAATGTTTTTATTGAGTTCTGGGTTTAGGGTTTGTTGAGTCTTGGATTGCTTTTCACACAAGAACCACCGCTCTCTCACATCCAACCCTCACCCGATAAGAACAAAAATAGAGTAATTTGAAAAACAGAACAAATGAAAGCAATAACAGAAAAGTAAAGAGATAAGAAAACTTATCCTGGTTCAGGCATAAATTGCCCTACATCCAGACTGTTGAATCCTTTGACAGAATCCACTAGAGAAAAATCCAAAATACAACACTCTTTCTCTCGCACACACTTGGGCAATGAACAATAGCCTCCCTCCCAAGAATACAAGGACTGAGCCTTTGCTCTCTCTCAATTCTCTAAAGCCCGCGCAAGATACAACAGAATAAAATGAATGCTGAATCACTCGCTTAGAACCTATCCGCCTCTATTTATAAGAGATAGAGGTGGTTACAAACCAAGGACTTAAATGCAAATAGAAAGAAATATAAGGACTTCCAGAACTAATTCAAAGTAGGTTAGTTCCATTACATTTTAAACTCATAAAACATAAAATACAAACTTATTTCTAACTATATTTAAAATCCTCTACCGAGAATTGATGCTAACTAATGCAAATCCTAACAGGGTTCTATGAGAAGAGGTTATGAGATGACGTTTGGGATGATTATTTTAATAAGGTTTATGAGAACTGGAAGAGGTTATGACGTTTGGGTTTATGTTTATAGGTTTTATGCTCAGAATTTATATTTAACCTTTTCTGAAATTTCTTTTTAAGTATTTTTTTCCTTGTTATAATAGAAAATTAATTAATAATCTTAAATAAAACCCAACGGCACATAGGCACACAAAGCGCCTATTGTGGAGGCGCACACCTCACCTGAGCCATGCTAAGGCACCCTCTCTGGAGCTTTGTGCCTAGGTGTGCCTCTGGCAACTATTCTGGAGAGTCGTTCTTTACTTGGACGGTCACTTTTGGCTCTATCCTCACCATAGCAAGCTTGAATAATGTAGGCATGTTATAGCATTTTGGTGCTTGTGGAAGGAGGGACGCTAGTGGGCCATTTGTTATTGTGCCACCTGATTGCTACATGATTGTAGGGGATTTTGTCTTTACATCGTTTAGAAAGACATGGTTTATGACAACAACAATATGGAGCTTTTCTTTGATTGGGCAAAAAGCCACCTGAAAAGAAATTCAACAATTGTGGAACATCACTCCCTATTGGGTTCTTTGGTGTTTATGGAGAAAGAAAAGATAGGACATTCGAAGGTAAGGAGAGGCCTACATGTTTTCTTAAAGAAACACTCCTCGCTCCTCTTTCGGTCTTGATATCCCCTCTATCATGGCCTTCGTAGATTGGTTCCTTTTTTAAAGTTCTTAGTTTGCCCTAGCTTTTGTATGAGGTTTCCCTCTTTCTACCTAGGTTTCACAGAACGAAAAACAGATATTGTTCCTTTCAGCCCAAGAGGATGATCGGGTAGATAGCTTGGGGCAATAACGATCCGCACAACGAGAGAAGATGGCACCTGCAAGCACTCCGACGCTCAAGTAAATAAGAGCTCAAGGTGGTAGAATTTTTGTAAGACTGAAAAAGAACCTACCTTGACCAGTCGTCGGCTAGGTAATATAGGAGAGAAGGGAAGAGCCTTTGTGTGTTGCCAGCCATTGTGGGAAGATAAGGAGCCGAGGATCTCGACACAGTTGAGGCCTGTTGCGAGCATGAGGATCTTAGTATGGTGTTGATGGGATGGGATGGCGTTGAGCTGACATTGATGAGATAGGGATGTTGTTGGGCTGGCGTTGAACCGAGATCGGGCCTAGGGACCGAGCCTAGTACTGAGTTATGGGCTTACCGTTGGGCCGGGGCTAATGGAATTAGTACGATCCACAGCCCCTCATGTTGAATTTTCGCAGGGGCGAGCATTCAAGCTCTGGATGCTTAGCTGAGATAGTGATAGTGCTCTGAACGTTTTGACGTGCCTTAGGCTTAGGCCGAGCTTAATGGCTCTAGTGGTCGCTTTCAACGTTCTGACAAATGGCATGCGTGGTCCTGAAATTCGAAACGCTAGGTCTAGGAGATGTGACAGCATGTTGCAGGTTGAAAAGGTGTCCTTCCGCCTTCAATGTGCAACAAGTGGTGTGATTATGGCGGATGATGGTGATGCTTGAATCTTATCCGTCGAATGCACCGTACGACATTGATTCATCTTCGTAGATGGTCCTAAATCATAGACGTTGAGCGATATCGTGTTGGATATTGATTCAACGTTGCAGATTTAATGGGTTGATTGGGTCAAAATTCTGTTTACTAATTTAGTGGGTTGAGATAATTTCATTTTTAAATTTAAGTCTAACAATAAATCTTATCTTCTTGTTATTCAATTGACATGTATTGCCTATTTAAAGGCATGATGATATGAATAAAATTAATGTGATTATAGCCTTTACATTCATGATTTTTCTTTAACTACCAATGTCTCTAAATTTCCAACAGTGGTATCAGAGCATTCAATGATCTTAAGGGGCTTGTGAGAGAACCCATCAACGCCTTCTTTATTTCTATGGCTTCTACCAACACGTCATCTCTTTCACCACCAATTTTTGATGGAGAAAATTATCAAGTATGGGCTGTCAAAATGAAAGCTCATTTGAGAGGTCTCAGTTTATGGAAGTGGGTCGAAAATGAAAGGGAGATACCTCCAGTTGAAGGGGCAATTGAAGAGGAAACGCTTTTCTAGTTGGTGAGAAGTGCACCAAGAAGAATTTTTTGGAGAGAAGTGCTCCATGAAACTGAATTGTTTTTTTTTCAACATTTGAATGAAGTATTGATTGTGATGAGAAGTGCATCAAAAAGTGAAGAAAAGTGCTTCACAATTGAGAAGAAATTTGGAGAGAAGTGCTCCATAAAAAATTGAAGTTTGTGATGAGAAGTGCATCAAAAAGTGAAGAAAAGTGCTTCACAATTGAGAAGAAATTTGGAGAGAAGTGCTCCATAAAAAATTGAAGTTTTGCAACTTTGAATCAAGGAGGAATGTTGGATATTGATTCAACGTTGCAGATTTAATGGGTTGATTGGGTCAAAATTCTGTTTACTAATTTAGTGGGTTGAGATAATTTCAGTTTTAAATTTAAGTCTAACAATAAATCTTATCTTCTTGTTATTCAATTGACATGTATTGCCTATTTAAAGGCATGATGATATGAATAAAATTAATGTGATTATAGCCTTTACATTCATGATTTTTCTTTAACTACCAATGTCTCTAAATTTCCAACATATCGATATAAAGGTTTCTTTTCTCGCTTCCCTGCGTCACTTTTTACATTTGTTTCTAATTTTTGAACTCTAGTTCTCTGAGAGCTTCTGCGTCTTCCTGCCTCCAATCGCTCGTGTGCTTCCAACTTGGGTCAAGTTCTCCTTTCACCCCTTTCCTACAGATTCTGCTTGCTTCAAAGGTAATTCCTTGAATCTGATTCTTTTGATTCTTTTCCCTTTCGCTCTTTCTATTGTTGTTGTCTGTCGGTTACTTAGTGTTATGGTGAGTTCGAGGAGCAAATCTGGAGAGGGGAGTGATTCTGTGATTGTCATAAGAGAGCTCCCGATGAGGAATTCGACGCCTATGTAGAGGGCTAGCCGTCAGGCTTTGCTGGTTGAGCTTAGGGTAGTGATTCAAAATATAGATCAAGGCATTTGAAACATAGATTGAAGTAGGCATGGGGTATCGACTTCTAACAATTCTGTTTTCTTTGGTTCCCCCGGGGATAGTATAGGTGTTGGATCCATGGCTGGGTCACCTTCAAGTCCGTCTTCTAGTGTGAGTGGCTATTATGACTGGGTGAGTGAGGACGTAGCCAAGATTGCCTTGATATATGACTCCCTAAGCAGTGTCGTCGTGTTGAGATCATAGATCTCCTTGTCAACGACTAGGGATGAAAGTCTGTTTGCATGTCGATCATGTGGGGAAGAGGGGCGAGTCTTCATGTATCTTGTCTTGGTTGTGAACTAGGGGTCGATCTTTATGTACGGGGCGTTTTTAATGTGTCTTTGTCTTCGATTCTCGTTTATCGACTTCTAATGCTCGATGTTGGCGATGTTGAACATCGCCCCGACCCAGCTGCACCTAAATAGTTGGGCCTTCCTAAAGGCCTTTGAAGTGTTGTCGAACTTCTTAGGTTGGGAAATGAGTACAGGGGTCTTCTTCTCTTTCTTTCAGTCGAAGGGAGTCAGTAAGGGCAACTAGGTCTTTTTGAGTGGGCTTTCTAGTAGGAAATTGTTGAAGGCCTTCGACAGCTCTTACAAGAATTTTAAGGTTAGCTACTTCAAAGTGGCTTCTCGGGAGGACAAGCTCACCTTCTTCCTGGACAAGAACGCAGTTGTCAGATTCCCATTGTGTTGAAGCAAAGAGTCAATCCCCATCACGGGAGTGGAATACTGAAGCTTAAGCCTGAAGGACCAACTTATGGTGGATCTCCTTAGGGATGCTTGGTGTTGGAGAACTCGGTTCTTGTCAAGTACAGGAATGACTAAGAGGGCTTGGCCGCATATATGGATTGTTTTTACCCTGTCTGTCTTATTTTCCAAGCTATCATTTGTCGATACTCATATTGCTTGTTTTTTGTTTCAGGCGAGATGGCCCCCAAAATGATCACTGAGGAGGTGAGCCAAGCACCGGGTGTAGTGTTTGTCAGACCCATGTCCCTCATGAGATATTGATCTGGATCAATACATTCATTGATTCTAAGTACACGGAGGTGAGCTTTTATCATGATGTAATAAAGAAAAGTGTCACCTTCTTAAAGCATCTGGTCTGACCCTAGGCAAGTGAATTTAGTTCCAAAGCATATGGTCTGGAACTAGGCAAGTGAATTGAATTCCAACAAACGGGCCAGAGAAGATAGCACTGGCCAAGGAGATGGCCAAAAGAGCAAGTAGTAACATACTCCATGAGGAAGTTTAGATTAATTTGGAGGGAATTCCAGAGCATGAAGGCATGAATTTGAAAAGAAGAGGCTGTGATGTTCTTTATTGAAGAAAGGAACATTCTCCCTCTCTCTTGGCCTTTAAGCAGATTACTGCTCTTTCTCTCCACATTAGTTTTAAATAATCTATTCATTCTATTTCTTTCAGTAACCTGGCTTTTTTTGGGCTCAAACTATTCTAAATACACATACACATGTGAAAACTTCATTTTCTTCTCGCTTGAAAAAGTTATAGTTATTAACATGGGTAGAAGTACCATAAAGGAAAAAGTTTTACATTGATTTCACGATCTTCCTCATCTTTATCCGAGTACATCACATTGGATCCTTCATATCATGAACATTCCCGTGCTCATCCACTTTAGCATCACCAAGCATCAATAGGCATTGATCCCACACCTTCAATTCCTCTTGGTCAAATGTGGATTATTCATTGGATACAGAAAAAATAAACATCGAACCAAATGAATAGGTAAAGAAATGAAGGTAACTTAGTAAGGTTGAGAGGAAGAAAAGAGGAGAGTGGGGACAGCCAGCCTTAGTAAGAATGCACAAGAAAGTAAACTAAAGTAGAAAGTTGCATCACAATCGAGAATGCCTACTCCCCCAAACACGGACTAAAGAATAATACCAATTTGAGTTGAAGTCAACACCAAATTCAAATTCACAGGAAAAAATAAAAATAATAAAAGAGCCAACAGCTAGTTTTGGTAAAAGAAGCTCTCAAGCGAGTTAAGCATTGCAGGCTATACAAGGGGCAAACCATATCAACTATTCAAGAATAATAAGTTTCTATTGATCAACAGAATTAAATTTAAGGTGATTAATACCTGTAAGATGGAAATAGTGGAAATTTGTAGATCATGAGAAGAACTCTTGGATAATTCTTCCGTTTCATTGACTGGACATTTGGTTCTTTATTGTTACTATAATGTAAAGGGTGAATACTGGATCCATATTCCCTTATTTTGAAGTTGTGTTACCATTTTAGGATGTGAGATATGCCCCCAAGAATTTAAATAATTTACTTCTAAAACAATTTCATTTGTCACTGGCGCAAATCGGGAATTAAACCTCTGCATTTCACATTTCATATTTTCCTAAAGTGCTCAAGTGCGGGAGGCATGAGATTCTTAACTTCTTCAGTGTGCTGTCCTTTTCCTGATTTCCTATTATTTATCTTCTCCAATGTGCTGTGTTTTTCCAATTTCTTCACATTTTCTCCAAGGAAAACTAAGAAATTGAACGAGAGAGAAAAAAATCAACACATATTCTGGCACGCTTCACCTAGAGTAATAATATTATTAATGGCATGAACCACTGTGGGAATAAATCGTGTAACAATTAAGTATATACTGTTTTAAAGCAATATATCTCGTCATTTTCTTCTCCATCTGTGTGTGTCGCAGAAAAATGAAAAATCAAACTAACCAAGCCGTGATTATGAGTTGACAATAATACTCCAACCATCAGTCAGACAAACACATTCACGCACTTGACTAATTACTCTGTCTATCAAAGAAGCGCACATGAATAAACTGAGTTGCATTCCCAAAAATAAGCCCTAATTAAGGAGATATTATCCGAAGAAACTAAAAGGTACCAATCAACGAAACGAGAGACGGAGGAGATCGAAATACCGGACACTTGGCGACGAGGCATCGGAAACGCAGGTCGCGGAGACAACGTGGACCTCGTTGTCGGTGGGGATCGGGATAAGGCGGCGACCTTGTCGGTGGAGAAGATTGCCAACGAGTAGAGGTGCTTGCTCATGCAATCCTCCGACACGCCTCTCGGCTTCTCGGTCTCTTCGTCTCTCATCTTTGGTCCCAGGGTTTTCGAATTTGCAATGAGAGAGAGGGTTTTAAGGAGTTAAAATGAGCGGGAGTTTTTCTTTTTTTAATTATCAAATAAATAAAAGTTGTTTTTTTTTATATTTGAGATAATGTCAGCCATTTTAGTAGTTGATGATGCTTTAGTCTATTATACTCAAATGATTATATTTTACATATTTACAAATATTTAAATTGAATTTTAAATTGATATTTAAAGAATCCTATTTCTATGCAATCGTCAAAATGGAACCCCAAGGTTCAATTCCAATCTCAAGTCCGAATTTAAAAGAGTCCAGATAAAAAATAAGCAGTCACAAATATTGAAATCGAATACTAAATCAATATTGAAAGAATCTCGCATAATTATTTACATCACAACACTTGAACCCTAGATCCTAACAAAAAAACACTCCCTTCCCTAATGTATTGAGATTTGATTTGGCTCTAAATTTTAAATTAAAATTTATTTAGAAATAAAGTTAATACCATTAATAGAATTGAAACATAGTTAAATGGTGTTAATACAATATCAATCAAAAGCATATTTATGTCTTTGAATTTTTGTGTTTTTTTTTTTTTTGTGAAACTCTAAATATTTCATGTTTTCAAATATGTTCCTAAATTTATGTCAAAAGTGAAAAGTATATTTATGCCATTAAATTTTTTGTGATTTCAAATATGTTAATGAATTGTGTAAAATCACTTATTTAAATACCAAGTCAACAAGTAATACGCATGTGCACTGATGTAGTAGTTTTTTGGCATCTCCTCAATTCATTCATTTTCTCTCTCTTCAACTAGATCTCCTTTCTCTTTGGTGTCTTTGTCATCTTTTCTAATTAAGCTATGTAAGCTAGTTAGGCTAAAAGAGTCACTAACGTGCTCGAGTCAAATATCATTTCGCCATTAAAGAGATTGAAAATGGGGGTCAGTATAGGAATAACATTTCTCGTAGGAGACACAGTTAAATGAGACACAACTGGAGGAGTGCGATTTTGTTCACCCTCCCTTTAATGAGGGTAACTTTACCCCCCGTTAGTTTGGGAATGTCATTTCGGGGGGTCTTCACCCACTCGTTCCTCTCTCTTCCCTTCTCTTATTCCCTTGCTTTCGCCGCCTTCCATTGCATCTCCATGTCTTCACGGGGGTTATTTTAACCCCCGTTAAATGGGGTGAACAAAATTGCACTCCAACTGGAGAAGATGTTAGAGAGAACTAATACATAACCAGAGAGAAGGATGAAGTTGAGGAGATGCAATCAGAGAGAAAAAAGATTTAAGAAAATGCTAGAGAGAGAAAGGATGGGGAGTTAAAAAGACGTCAAAAAATTGTCACGTCAGCGTGTATGCGTATCATTTGTTAGTTAAGTATTTGAATGAGTAATTTTACATAATCCAATGACACATTTAGAACTATAAACAGTTTATAGTTCCATAAGAAAAAAATGCTAAAATTTAGGGACAAATATGTTTTTGAACTAAGCTCAGGGACATTTAAAATTACGAAAAGTTTAGGTTGCGTTCTCTTTACTTTTCAATTTTTAGTTTTGAGTTTTGAATTCATTTTCAGTTTTCTATTTTGATATTCTATTTTTAGAAAATTAAAACAGGCTCTCTTTATCATTCGGAAAAACTATTTCTCAAAACAGAAAATTAGAAAACACGTTTTCTTTGAAATTTTAAAATATTTTTTTATAATATTTTATATAAAAAAATTTGATTATTCAGTAAATTAGAAATATTTAATGTTAATATATTATTAAAAAAATATATACATTTTAAAATTAATAAATTTTATAATATTTTTTCCATTATAACAATAAAATATAAATAAATACATAAATAAATGTGTTTTAAGTTTAGTCTTTGTTTTACATGAAAATACTCAAAATAACTTTTTATTGTTTTGAATTTTCTTTATAATTTTTTTTTTGTTTTTAAAAATACATTTTTAAAAGTAGTAAAGAGAATACATTTTCATTATTTTAGAAAATTAAAAATTAAAAATAACTTGAAAACAATAAAGAGAACACAAGCTTAGGCTTCTAAAAGAAAAAAACACTCATTTGACCTAAGTTTATAAAGTTTTTGACCATAAAACATTGATTATAATGGTTAATGTGAACTTAAATTTGAAACTACAATTGTTTATTTGAATATTTGTAAAATACAATGTTCTCTCTAATCTCCAAAGTAGAATTACTTATTTGATATTTTATCTTTATTAAAAAATATTAAATTTTTTACTGTATTTTAATTTCACAACGAATCTCAAATTTTCTAATAATATAAAAGACTTATGTTTGTTTTGAATTTTGACTGTGTTTTTGTAAAGAAGAATCCAAGATAATTTCTAGTTAAAAGAAATTTCACGACCTTTTATCCATTAAATGAATTCTAATGGTTGCTGCACAAAATTATCTTTTAAAGGTGGTTTATGACAAATATGAAGTTGTGAGTTTGAGATGTTTTATGCACTTTATATAAAATATTAGAAAGTTAACAAAAATATTGTCAAAAATATGCATACTAGCCTTAAAACAAAAGTAAAATTGATATAAATTTTAGATTGAAGACCGAACCGTATAAAGGTGGGACTAGATGGGACCAACCCAATTCAATTTAGAAATTTAAACACCCTTTAAGTGAAAAATAAAATCCCACAGGATTTCAGTAATTAAACTTTCTATTTAAGAGATGAGAAAATAAGCCGTAGAATGGTAGAGGCGGCTGAAAAGTCTTGCGAACTACACGAAGTGACTGGTGGTTTGCTTCGAGGATAAGCGAGAAGTGAGAACAGAACCAAGCCAGCCAACGGACAAATTAAGGTCAAGCCTGCAAAATTTGGGCCACAAATCTGATTCAGGAAACAAACAAAAATTTCTGGCTCTGGAAGAATAGATAAATCCGACAATCTCTCTCACCATCCCCACCGACCGACTGACCGATCGATCCCACTCCTCGTCATTGCCACATAATTGATTAAAGTAAATCCTCCTTCCTGCTTCCATTGCGTCAGTCTTGACGACCCATATCTTAATCTTTCCCATGAAATTACTACTCCCGGACAAAGTCAATCAACTCTCAGATACACAAAACCGATCTAAGAAAAAGCGAGAGAAAAAGAGACGTAACCGATTCAATCGAGGACAACCCAGCCTGCCAGAGCACAATCACTGATTTCCGTCTTATGCATTCCTTTACATCTCTCTCTTGATGGATTCGGATTTCTGGGCATCTCGCCTCGCCGCCGCCAAGAGGCAATTCACGCTGCAGAACCACCACCAGCACCATGGCTTCCAGCTGGGTTCGTTTCGTTTTTGCCCCCTTTTTTTTTTCTTTTTCTGCTTGCTTTTGGATCGATCTATTATTGGGTTTTTGTGAACAACCGGTTGTTTTCTGTGTTTTGGGTGTTTTTGTTTCCAGATCGATTGAACTTCGACGAGTTCGAGGTTGAGGACGAGGTCCGGCCCGATTTCCCGTATCCGCACAACTACGAGGACTTCGATCTAGCGTCTCTGTACTCGCACCTTGAAGACGAGCACGCGTGCGAATCCAAAGTCGCCGTGAGTTTCTACTTAGATTGATTGCTTTTCATGCATCCGTTTGTGGTTGGTTTTCGTTTGCTTTTTTTTTCCGTCTTGCTTCGGTTGAAAAATAATGATCTCGCCTGTGTTCTTGTCTTTTGGTTCGTGTTATCTGATTATTTTGTGAAGATTGACAATTTTGTTTTCTGTTTAATCATTCTCTCAACTAGCTGTTTTGCTTTGCTCTTGTGCAAGAGGTGATTGAAAGTAGGCGGGAAAAAGAAAATATATTTATATATACGTATATGTATGTATGTAATATGTATGGAGAGGGAAGAAAGGATTTTTCTTTCTTGAGTATGTTTTGATCATCAGTCACATATAGGTAGTAGGTTTCACTTATCTCCGCAAACAAATTTTTGTGAATATGATCAGCTTATGGTAACTTGTCTTGGCCAAGGATAAAATATGCTCTGGGTGGATGATGGAAATCAGGAAAAAGGAATGGTTTTTAGCAATTTTACATGCTATAATAGGCATCCGGAGATGAATATACTAACATTCTACGTTAAAGGATTCGTCCCCTTTTGAGGAATTCCTTTTATTCTTTCAAGAGCAGAAAACTTGATTGTGAGGGTGAAGTTTCTATTATATTTACAGCTTAATACCCGTATGATGGCTAATGAATAGGTCGGGCCTTTTTCAAATCTTCCAATCTTGACCTGCTTGTCATGTATTTCACAAGATGGGCATGCCTTGCTTCAACCATTCCATGCTACAAGTGGAAATGTTTCGCTCCGTGATTGAGATGAGAAGTTTGAGAACAAAAATTTGTTTTAGGCAAGTTGATGGACATGCAGCTCCCGTTGGAGTAAAAACTGATGGAGAGGCAGACACATAAAGAGATATAGGTGGATTGATTCAGAGATATAGGTGAATTGATTCAGAACATCCCTGGCTACCAGACAACCAGTTCTTTTACATTCAAGGTCTGATTGCAGTAGAATTAGGATAATGGTTCAATCATTTAAGTGCAGGAACCTTTGATAACATCTCCCAGATTTCCATTTCTTAGTGAAATTGATTTGATTCCTCACAACGTTATCCCCATGTTCTCCTTGTTGACATGCTTGTGGTAATACCTATCATCGTCTCTTAATAGGGGCATGTGTTTGCTTCAGTGGGAGATTGTAGCAGAGCCAACTGATTTATGACCTTTGTTTTGTCTATGGGTAATTAGATGGAGATGCCAAGAGATGTCAGTGGGAGATAGATTAGAAAGGATGGATACATAGGGACAAGCAGTACATGTTGTGTATCTTTCTTATCAGTACATGTGGTTGGTAGGCTAAGTGGAGTTATGGGAAGTTTACCTGTGAATCTTTGACGGAGAGACTGGCAGTCAATGACCGAGTCTTGTGCTTAACTGAGAAAACAAGAAGCCAGAGATAATTACAAGATTTTGTTGTCACGCTGGATACTTGATAATGGACCTTGAAGAAAAGGATGGAGAGCATTTGAGATGGGACACAGGATAGAAGTTAGAACGTCTAGAGCAGATGTTACCTAGGTTAACAGGAGGATGTTCCAAGATTGGAACTGGATTGTAACATATAGCAGTGTGCTATCATGCTGCATCCAACCTCAATGAGTGATCATTGGGAAACTATCCCGTGGGGAATGACGTGATTACTTATCAGCTACCTAGATTGTTGCATAATTAAGCATGAGAGAAATGCCCTCAGCGTCTCACATCTTACCAAGTTCTCTCTTTGCCTCCCAAATTAGTTGTTTTTGTATTGCTTGTGACTATACGTCCTTTTCGAATAAAGAAAATAGAATAGCATATGAATGAAAAAGGCAAGATCCTAACATATGAATGAAAATCTTTGTGGCAATCGGTTGCCCAATCTCAGGACAAACTTCTTTTCCTCTTTAGACAACTTTCTTTCTTTTCTACTGATGTGTCACAGTGAAACATCGACTGTTATGATCCACCTTTTGTTCACAGTCCATCGGATTTAAGGTCTTGATCAGGTCAGAGGCCTTTCTTCATCTTCTTGCTCAATATTTAGTGATGCTCTGGTTTCATGATTGCAGTTCTGTTAGTTCAAAGGGTTGATATAGAATCAAAACATACCTTGAAAAGGAAAAAGAATTCGTGAAAATTGAAAAAAGAGAACAAGAAAGAAAAATTTCATGATTGTTTGTGATGGTCTGTTTTAGTTATTATCCTTTGAATTAGTATTTCATTTAAGTATCTCTTCTTAAGAATTTCACCCTCGATTCATTTTCTCCTTACAGGTTTGCCCCATTTGCTCTGTTAAAGTTGTGACAGACATGTTAAGTCATATCACCCTGCAACATGGACACTTGTTTAAGATATCCTTTGAAATGTTCTTTAATGTATCTTCTCTATATAATACACTGGCGAATCTCATTGTTGAAGAATGTCTGTATGGTTATACTTTGAATCATATCAAGCTGGTTTTAGTTTTCCTTAACTGAGTATTACATGCAGCGACGTCGCAGGTTGCGTAGGGTTGCAATTCCAAACAGTCAGGCGCTGTCTCTCCTGGGGAGGGATCTTCGCGAGGCCCATCTGCAGATGCTTTTAGGAGGCGGTGGATATCGTTCGAGCAATGCAAATTCGTCAACTAATGCCGTCACTACTGATCCATTCCTTTCCTCTCTGATTTTGAAATTCCCTATATCAGAACCAGAAGATATTTCAAAATCTGTAGCATCTGGTGCTGAGGAAAGTTCTACTAACAGTGCGACATCGTCACACTTGTGGAAAACAAGGTATGCCCTCTCACTCATCGACTTGTTTGATTCGTATCAATTACATAGTTGCAAGCATACACGTACTCACAAGGTGACATTGGCATCACTAGAAGATGGGATTTTTGTGATCATTCAGAAGAAAATTGGCATCGTTAGATCTACTTAAGGTCTAGTCTTGTCAGGTATGGATCCTAACGGATCTAGATTAGATCTAGACTAGAAACAATTGACAGGTCTATATACCTGATCTGGGTGTAAACACCGATCCTTTTGTGTCTGATTTTTAACATCTCTCTCTCTCTCTCTCTCTCTCTCTCTCTCTCTCTCATTTTGCAGTTTCGATCCATCATTGAGCTCAGAAGAGCGGGAAAAAAGGATGAGACAAGCCGCGGGAAGAGCTGGTTTTCTTCAGGATCTGCTGGTGTCAACTCTGTTAGCTGACTAGTGGTGGAACATTAAGTTAAAACACAAAGAGTAGCGTTTAAATATTGAGTTTATTAAGTTTTCCGGATAATTGGCAGTTTGGGTTAAAATTCAGTAATTTTGCCAATCCTTGCCATGTTTGAACGTTTCTATTGAAGCAACAATAGGAATTGGTTTATCATAAGTTCATGTTCTACTGAACAAGAGTTCTAGTGCTTTCTCAACACAATATATATATATGTATGTATATATAGTTTCTTGTTTATAGGATGGAATGGAATGAAGTTAGCCTCGTTCTACTGCTGAATAAGACTGAATTCATATTTTACACGTATTTGTTTACGAGTGCCCAATCTTCTAAGTTATATAATAGGAAGATTTTATAAAACTGGGTTATGGAAAGAAGCCAAGGTCTGTGAGGAAACTAACTATATAATGGTTATGGTTATGAAGCGGTCAAATTTATATTTTTGTTCTCGTATTTTTTTTATATTTTTTTATTATTTTAATTATATTATTGAATTTATATTTTTAAATTAATTTAATTTTTATTTTTTTATGATAATTTAATTTGTTTTATTATTTTAAATATATTCTTAGACTTATATATTTGAATCAATTTAATCTTTATATTTTAACATAAATCGAATATAATGTGTATTTTTTTATTTTATTTTCTTTAAATACATGAAAGTACAAAAATTGTAAGTCTAAGGATACTTAAAATCGAAATAATAAAAAATCAAATTATTATAAAAAAAATTAAAGTATATAAATTAAATTGACTTAGATTTATGTAATCATCAAGATAATAAAAAAATTGAGTAATTAAAAAAAATATAAAAATAAAATTATATTTTTGGGGGTGATCAAACGAAAAGATGTTAGGGTGGCTGACATGAAACTAAGTCTAAGAAATAGTGGTCAAGCAAAATTATATTTTTACATAAATTTATCTTATCAAAACTCAGAATGTATGATATATCAGTTAAAAGTATAATATTTTAATATTTTTTATTGACATAATTATTATATAAATTTGTGAACATAATGATTATTGTATGAGTGATAACGTGGAATCTAACCAACTTTGTGAACTAATTTTGCTTAATAATAATAGTTAAAGAAGTCCAAACTCAATGATTAGTACGCTAATGAATTGAAAAGGTAGTGGGTAGGCAGGCAGGTAGGCAGGAAGGTTCATATGGCCTTATTCTCAATTCTGGAGTTTAGTTGCTCTAATGGTTTAATTTAGTGGTTTTCAAACTTTTATGATTGTGTTAAATTTTAATTGGTTTATTAAATATTAAATCTAACCAATCAATCTCTAAACTTTATCCTTTTTAAGTTATAATAATAAAGAAAGTAATTCCCTATTATTACGGGTATTTCTAGTTCTACTCTTTATAAGTTGGGCTCAACTTAGCGGGTCGACCTAATCGCATGAGGCCTAATAGACCTCAAGATGAATAAGTCAGAACAACCTCGCACATTACTAGAGACCAAACTCGGATCACAAGACCAAGCGAGCTTAATACGAGTGACCCCCCAACTATAATACAAGTGAGCTCTCAACTACATTTCAAGTAAACTCTCAGCAACTCTCGCAGTTCGTCAACTCAGCCAATCAGTTCGCATAACCAGAAGCTCATGTGTTCGAGAATATTAGTAGCCTAGTGGCCATTCCAGTTGGGCCATTCAGGCCCAATCTGGCCCCATCATCTCGGCCCATATAAGTCCCATCCTAGCCCCTTACAACATCATATCAATCGCATCTAGATTTTCACGTGTTCACCTTAGATCCCATTCTCATTAACGATGGATTCCATCCACATTAATGAGAGTCCCGTCGGCACCTACTGTTGCATGGACATTTTCGCCGATGTCGAATATACTGTCTTATCACCTGCAGACGTATAGCGTATGCTGAAAAACATCTCCTCCTCCAATATATCTACTAGCTCTTCCGAGAGCCATGATATGTTTTTTTTGCCAATTTGCTAATATTCTGTATTTCCTTACTCACTTACTTGAGTATCGGAGTATTATTGCAAGGACCGACTGACAAATCAACAAAATCGAACCAGATAACCCCTTTTTTCTCACTCTCAGATTCATCACACTAGTACGAGCTAACGAATCATGGTCAATCAATTTCGAACGTCGACACTAATAATAATGCAATTTTTTCCACAATTATTAGATGAAAACACTCAATTAGAGAAGTTAACTAAAGATTAATAAGAAATTTGTGAAATTACAAAGGGTCTTAATGGAATTTACAACTTTTTGACGAAACGTTTAAAACTATTTTAGTGGAGAATAATTAAGTGGCGGCGAAGACAAGAGTGCTAAGTCAAGGCCACCTTTATCTTGAACTTCCGCGGCTGAGGCGGTGGTGGCCGGTGGTGGCACCTGCCGGCTGGAAGTCTTTAGCCACCACACGAACATGATGGCAGGTCCCCATCACTCCCACTTCGACATTCCATCCATCATCCATGCCTTCACCAAACCGTTCCACGTGAAATTTCAGCTGAATAGCCTTTCACATCATAGCTACATTACATTACATTACACAAAAAACAACAATTTTTTAGATAAAATTAATTCTTTTAATTTCACTTTGATTTAGGAGAAATTCAAAATTTTTTTAATTAATTTAAATGGATAATTTAGAATTTGAGAAATATCTATATCTAGAACAGACATAGAGATATTTTAAATAAGTCTTTAATGGTAAATTATTTATACTTAATTAAGTATAAAATACTTTATAATCTTGTACGGTGACTCCTCTACAAAATAATTAAATAAACAAACAAAATTCGGTGACCCGATGAGAAGTCCACCTCATAGCCCTAATTATCTTTTTAATTTCTTGTTCCTCTGTCTCTCTCTCTCTCTCTCACTCTCTCTCTCTCTATATGTATAGCAACCAGAGGGTGCTGAAGAACTTGTCAAGAGATTGATTTGATTTGGTCGGAGTTTGTTCGCGCTTCAATCTGAAAATTTTCTGCTCGTTGGATTGTTTGGATTAGATTTTTGCAGAGAAGATCGAAGGAGAGAAGATGATAGTGGAGTTCTTTCTGCTGGGGTGCACCGGCGTTGTGGTCTTCCTTCACGGAGCCAATTTCTTCTTCCACGCTCTCTCTTCTCACCTCGCCTTCAGATCTCTCAGGTACGCACAATCAAATCACCTTCCTCTGCTTATGTTTGCTTCCTCGGAAAATTGCAGAGATTGAACTTTCTTTCTTCCCGTGAATTTCCATGAAACTCTGTTTCTTCAAGTTCAGGCTTCTTTTAAGGCGCACGGCTTTTGGTTCCTCTGCCGATCAAAGAGCTTTAATTATTGAAAATTGAAATAATGCTTCGACTATTTTGCAGTGATTACGGGAGTTAGCGATTTTCTAGCTGATTCTGAATTTGTTCCAACTCCTTTGGCTTGTGATACGGATTTAGGGAAAAAAAATAATTGTAAATCTTAATTTCATTACAATTTGAATTTCTTATCATCTTTATCTATATTCACTTTTTTTATTAGAATATTTTGTGAAGAAGCTGCCTATCAATAGACAATCAGGTTGGTCCACCGTCCACCATCAAGAAAACACATTCCACCCACCATGCGCATGGTTTGCTTAGAAATAGATCTATCCTTGCGGTGGTGTATCCCTGTCACTTGTTTGCAAGTATATGGATTTGTTTGTGGGTGTGATGCTACTTGCATAAAACTTTTTAGATAAAAATTGATTCAGGATTATGGTAACAAGTTCAAGGTATCTGGTATTAATTTTATTAGATAAGATACATGAATTTTAATTCGTCAAACATTTACTTTTACCATGATGTTAACTTTATTGTTATATTTATTAGTTTAGTAATTTAATATCATCTGACTGCAGCTTTTTGGGATTCGTCGGATGGTAAAGAGAGCAAGCCGGATAGAGATGATCCCTTGGCTCGTTGATGCAGAACACACATTTCTATAGTGGCTCTAAACATCTTCCCCCTGGTTTCTCTTATCCGATCACGATTTGATCTTACTTTAAAAATGTATTAGAATGTGTCAACTTTAATTAGTACTTTTTAAGTTTGAGATATCAATATCGACTTAAATTTAGTATTGGGTTAGGCTTAACATAGACGAAGGTACGATGTTTTCCTGAGCAACCGGAAGCATAAGTTGTGTTAAGGATTTGAAAATAACATGCGCATGCATTCATGGTTATTCATTTGTGCTAGTTAGCAGGGCTTTATCTGTCTTCAACTTACCTGTCAATTAAAAAAAATACTAGTATAAATAAGTGAATTATCAAAAGAATGATCAAAAGCGTCAAATGACAAAAGTATCTTCAACTAATTTACAAATTCATCACTTTTGCCCTTAGCTATCTCCCCTCTCCTCTGCCATAGCCACCTCCAGCAAGCTCCGCTTTGCCTCATTGCCACCAATCGCTGATGCATTCTTTTGTCGCCTCGTTACAGTGCCTCGTGCAATTATTGTTGCATCCTATCGTCGCCTTGTCGTAGTGTCGACCGTCGCTACACCATCTCGTTGCCTCGCTGCTGTTATCTTTGGATGAAGCCCGAGTGATGAAGTTTTATTTTTATCTTAAATTAAATCTGATTCGATCATCGAGCCTGTTATATCGTTGATAAATGTAACACGGTCTAAAAATTAATTGTGCGAGGGGCAGGCCAACTTTCGCTATTGGTTGGAAGATGTAAAAAGAATGGCCCAAACTAAGTTAATTTTTAATAAATTTTGATAATTAATAATTAGTTTTTACCATTTATTAAATTAATGTAATTGGTAGGAAAATGTAAAAAGAGTGGCAGATATGGTTGTCTACTCGGCCGGAGGAGTGAAAGGACTCGGTGGTTGGTTGAGTCACGTAATTGAACAAATATTTGCCCATGAAGCCAAGTACATGTTTTTTTTTTTTTTTTTTTTTGCCATTTGTTAATGGAGGTATTTCTTTTGGACAATGATAATGTGATTCTACACTTATCCTCTATCCACTAATACACGAAAAATATTTTAGAGTGTTATTTTGATATTTTTAAAATATTTTCTGTACTGAAATGCTGAGAAACATAAAAAAAATATATATTTAGATTATTTTTATAATTTTAAAAATATTTCAAAGTCATTTGTAATATTAAGAAAATAGTAAAAATGCATTCCTGATTTGAAAAAGAGTTTTTGTTCATGAAGAGATTAGAGATGATTTTTTTTAATTATTATTTATTTTTAATTAGTAAGTCATGGATCACGAATCATAGAATTTGTGTTTCTATTTATTTGAATGTATTATGAAATTTATATTTATTTTTAAATTGAATAACTATTAATGATTTTTATATTTTTTTATTTACATGTTTTTATTTCTTATTTTTCTAAAATATGTCGTTTCTCTATTTCTATTTTGTATCGTATCTATTTTTTATTTTTATTTTCATGTAAACTAACTTATCCTTACAAGTGTGGTTTAATGAATAGCTCAGATATTATTTATATAAAAAAAAATTATTATTGTGAATCTTAGATAAAAAAAAACAAAATGTTACATATTGTATTTGACAATTAAGAAAAATTTGATTACATAATTAATTAACAAACTAAAATTTATATAATTCTTTTTTTGTGGTAGGTAGCCAAAGTTTTTATAAATTGTGTATAACAAAAAAAAATTATGTATAACCAAAATCCAACATGTCTTTTGATTGACACTAAAAAGATTATCACTTACCCACAAAAAATGACCGAGGGTAAGTGAAATCAAAACAAAAAAATTGATATATAATTATCATTTAATTTGTATAGAAATAAAAATAAAAAATAAATATGATATAAAATGAGAAATAATATTTTTTTAAAAAATAAATAATAAAAATATAAGAAAACATATAAATAAAAAATATAAAAAAATTATAAATATAATTTTTAATATACAAAATTATAAACAAAATATTCAATCTAAAAATAAACATAAATTTCATAATACATTTAAATAAATATAAATTATCTATTAACCATGATTTATTAATAGAAAATATTTTTAATTTTTTTTATTAAAAAATATTTTTAAAATACTGAAATGATACCCGAGGCATGTAAAGAAAATGAAATCAAATAATTTTTCGTCCAGTTCATTCCGGAGCCCACAAAGGTAACAAAGCCCAAGAACTGACCGTTGATGAAATGTGAATGATGCTCCGACGGTTTTGTTCCTACCAAAATCCTCTTGGCCAGCGACATTACCTTCCCTTCGGACTCTTCAATCCGTCCCTCCATCTTCCTAACTCCTCACAACTGATCAGGACATCAGCCAAGTTTAGGGCAGAGCAAAACCCAACTGAAAGTTCAAGCCTATTTGAAAGTGGCAGCTTCATACCCGCTTCGATTTCCTACTCAAAGCTGTTATCGAGGTGTTGTCAAACCAAGGATCTTAGCCCAGGCCTACAAATTCATGCGCAGTTAACAAAAACTGGGTTATCCGGAGTTTCGAAGTTTCGGAACCATCTGGTTAATTTGTATTCCAAGTGTAGGAGTTTTGGGGATGCCCGTGAACTGATCGACGAAAGTCTTGAACCAGATTTGGTGGGTTGGTCTGCTTTGATATCTGGGTATGCTCAGAATGGCCTTGGTGAGGAGGCCGTTTTGGCTTTCCAAGAAATGCACTTGTTGGGTGTTAAGTGCAATGAATTCACTTTCCCGAGTGTGCTTAAGGCGTGCTCCATTGTGAAGGATTTGACGCTAGGGAAACAAATTCATGGGATTGTGGTGGTTACTGGGTTCGAGTCGGATGTTTTTGTCGCGAATACTTTGCTTGTTATGTATGCAAAAGGTGGTGATTTTGTTGACTCCAGAAGGTTGTTTGGTGATATTCCTGAAAGAAATATTGTTTCTTGGAATGCAATGTTTTCCTGTTACGTTCAAAGGGATTATTTTGAGGAAGCACTGGGGTTGTTCCAAGAAATGGTCTTTAGTGGAACAAGCCCAGATGAGTATAGTTTGTCGAGTATGTTGAACGCATGCACAGGGCTGGGGGATATCAATCGAGGGAAAAGAACTCACGGTCATCTGATAAAGCTCGGTTATGATTCCGATCCATTCTCAGCGAATGCACTTGTTGACATGTATGCAAAAGCCGGAGATCTTCAAGATGCAACAGCAGTTTTTGAAGAAATTGCAGAACCTGATATTGTTTCTTGGAATGCTGTCATCGCTGGTTGTGTTCTTCATGAATACCATGATTGGGCTTTGGAGTTGTTGAGGCAGATGAAAATGTCAGGAACCTGCCCAAATATGTTCACCTTATCGAGTGCTCTTAAAGCCTGTGCTGGGCTGGGACTCCAAAAGTTTGGCAGGCAGATACATTCAGTTTTGGTAAAGATGGATGTAAGGTTGGATCCATTTGTGAGTGTAAGTCTCGTTGACATGTATTGCAAGTCTGATATGTTGGAGGAAGCGAGAATGGTTTATAATATGATGCAGGATGAGGACTTGATTGCACTCAATGCTATGATATCTGGATACTCGAAGAACACGAAAGATGCAGAAGCTCTTGATCTTTTTTCTGAGAGGTTCAAGGATGGCATGGGATTTGACCAGACAACTTTATTCACAATCCTGAACTCCATAGCTAGCTTGCAGGCTACCAACATTTGCCAGCAAGTTCATGCACTTTCTGTTAAATCAGGATTTCAACATGATGTTTATGTTGTTAACAGCCTCATTGATGCATATGGAAAAAGTAGCAATACAGAGAAGGCGGCAAAAGTTTTTGAAGAATGCCCTTTTGCAGATTTAGCGTCTTTTACTTCTATGATTACAGCTTATTCCCAATATGGACAGGGAGAAGAAGCTTTAAAGCTGTACCTGAAGATGCAAGCAATGGAGCTTAAGCCAGATCCATTCGTGTGTAGCTCTCTCCTGAATGCTTGTGCAAATCTGTCTGCTTATGAACAAGGGAAACAGATACACGTTCACATTTTGAAGTTTGGGTTTATGTCCGATGTTTTTGCAGGAAATTCTCTCGTTAACATGTATTCTAAATGCGGGAGTATAGATGATGCCAGTAGTGCTTTCTCAGCTATACCACAGAGGACTACTGTCTCATGGTCTGCGATGATTGGGGGACTTGCTCAACATGGACATGGAAAAGAAGCCCTAAACTTATTTGGGGAGATGCTTAAAAATGGCACCACGCCCAATCATGTAACTTTAGTAAGTGTTCTTTGTGCTTGCAATCACGCTGGATTGGTAACTGAAGCAAAACACCATTTTGAATCAATGAAACAGTTATACTTCATTGAGCCAATGCAAGAGCATTATGCTTGCATGATTGATATCCTTGGCCGAGCAGGGAAACTGGATGAGGCAATGGATCTTGTAAATAAGATGCCATTTGAAGCCAATGGTTCTGTTTGGGGGGGCCTTCTTGGAGCAGCAAGAATTCACAAGAATGTTGAGCTCGGCCAGCGTGCTGCTGAGATGCTCTTCACTCTTGAACCCGAGAAATCAGGTACACATGTTCTTCTTGCCAACATTTATGCATCAGCTGGCATGTGGGAAAGTGTGGCGAAGGTGAGAAGAGTAATGAAAGAGGGCAAAGTGAAGAAGGAACCAGGGATGAGTTGGATTGAGGTGAAGGACAAAGTGTACACATTTATAGTGGGAGATAGAAGCCATTCTAGAAGTGAAGAGATATACGCAAAGCTTGATGAGCTGATGGAACTGCTGAACAAAGCTGGTTATGTTCCTATAGTAGAGATTGACCTCCATGATGTTGAAAGAAGTGAGAAGGAGCTTCTTCTCTCCTACCACAGTGAGAAACTTGCAGTGGCTTTCGGACTGATTGCAACTCCACCCGGGGCTCCCATTAGGGTCAAGAAGAACCTTCGAGTCTGTGTGGACTGCCACACAGCATTCAAGTTCATATGTAAAATTGTTTCCAGGGAGATCATCATCAGAGACATCAATCGGTTCCACCATTTCAGAGATGGGTCATGTTCTTGTGGGGATTACTGGTAGTACACTAGTTGACATATATACTCCCCAATTTTTTTTTTTTTTAATTCCTCTATCCTATTCATCCTATTTGGTACAACAACTGAGAGTTTCTTCTGTTTATAAAATATTTGAGAGAAGAGTTTTGCTTTGCAAATTGCTATCTCATGTGTGAAATGTATTTCTTAAATAACGGCTGCTCACAAGTCAATCTCCATTATAGGATCTGAAATTATTAGAGAAAAGCCGTCATCAGTTGAAACCTTGAATCCAATATATACATACATGTGAATTTGCTTTGTAAATGATCTACACATGTACAGCACAAATGAAAATAGAATTTGTTCCTTCCACCAACCAACCAGAGGCATTTGTTTCCTCCAGCGCTGCCACCCCCCCCCCCCTCTCCTTTAAAGAAAAGCATGTATCTAATCCCTGTTTTTAACTCATATTAATGAATCGTCTTCGTCTAACACTATGGTCAATAAAGAGTACTTGGCATTGATGGAAATCCTGCCACCCTCAACACACAGCTTTGCTCCAGTAACCACCCAGTATCCAGGTGAATCCTCAGGCCCTCTCACCATTTCCTTTGTATTGACAAAATGTGTAAGTTTTGGTGCTCTTTTAGGCTGAGGAGGTCCTCCGGGATAGACTGCAGAATTCAAATCTACTTTTGCCGTCTTCTTAGCTGGAGTCATGCCAGTACTGAATGTTGTGCTGATGAAAGACGACATGAATCCTGATTTACGAGATGAATTTGTCGATCCAACCCACTCTGACCTGCGAATTTTTGCAGATGCCACTGCAGAGTAGCCGAGCCTCAGGAATAGGACCGACTTCATTCCAAGAACCTTCACCTCAAACCAGGCCTTTGTGACAATAGAAGCACAATCATCAATCCTTGTTTCATTGTACTCTACTGCAGCAGTGCAAACATGCGAGAATATGCTCCATTTAACAGGTTCAAAGAATCGTCGTTCAGTTGGTTCACTGATTTGCTCATAACTGGGATCATCTGCAATTTGGAGGCTATCAGGGAGAGTTGAGAGGTGCTGCAGGTGAACAGCCAAGAGGTCACTCCTCTTTCCTTCCAAGTATAAACGGATCCCTGTCACTGGTCGGTTTCCAGAATCAACCTGCAAATAGTTGACTTATGAAGATCAGAGGCTGTATACTTGATAGGAATGTCGAAACAACTTCATATTAATATGACTTCATCAATCTAGAAGGTATAAAAATTAAACAGAAAAAAACTCGATCATGAGAAACAATTGCAAAATCTGTTTATTGCATTGAGTTGCACACGAGAACTAAGCAGAAGCCTGTCAGTTCTTGGCACAATATCCAGAGTCAAAATGTCCCAACTAGTGCTCAATCATACAAAAATATACCACACATTCTAGCTGCTCACAAAAAGAGATCACCAGCATGGGATGCAAGGCATTTGAGTTCGAATCTGTAACATGACAACTCTTACCTTTGATGTATTAACATAAAGTTTTGGGCCCATAAATGTGAATTGAAGTGACGGAGACACTTGTCTTTTGCGCTGACGTGCAAGGGGAAGGTCTCCATATACTGGAGCCCATTGTCGAGGTAATTGAAATTCCAGAAAGTGATGAAGTTCTTCTATAGGTGGTTTATCTGCATGATTGATCATCCAAGATAAAATCAGTTGCAACTTGAAAATAAGCACACCACATCACAAAGAATCAAAATACTTGACGAAAGCTACACGATACATAAAATGCACTCGCAGCCTTGAACTAGAAAGCAAGTCTTGTGATGACCACAAGAAACGAGTGAAAATCATTACTGGCAGGCCAAGGTCTCAGTCATAATAGCAGATGCGACACACAGCTGGAAAGAACAGAACACAACACGATGTTGGGTAAACTTTCAAGCTAGACATTTTAGAGATAGTTCTTCAACCAGGCAGAGTTTTGGCCATAAAAATCATCTGTGTTTGATCTAAGACAATTAGTTGCCAAAATTTCCAGATGCTGACAAGAAGCTTCTGGCACTTTCCTACCATTTCTCGTGAACATAAAGCAAACAGCACAACAATGCTATTTGATAAATAGAACTTGCAACAGAAAGATGAATATACTCACATCGAAGGTAGAGATTAATTGCATGGCTCAGAAATCCACTACCACGAACACCATTCAAAAGTGAGGCTATAGGAACAAAGGA
This sequence comes from Diospyros kaki, assembly GCA_036245055.1. Taxonomy (NCBI): domain Eukaryota; kingdom Viridiplantae; phylum Streptophyta; class Magnoliopsida; order Ericales; family Ebenaceae; genus Diospyros; species Diospyros kaki. The sequence goes on along the minus strand of BSEG01000005.1, from coordinate 3,638,044 downwards.
CATCGATATGACATTTGGTGACTCTGATACAGTGGAAAGCCACCGACTATGACTTTGGCCATTATCAATGCCTCCCTTCCGGACACAAATGCTGAATAAATCCTGCATTGCAAAGGGATTAAGATTAGGTATGTGATCAAAATTAAATTCTTCCAATGTGCAGTACTGCAGTCCAAGAACTGGCAGTCAGTTTAAAGAAGCTTACATCATTCTTTGAGTGAGAAACAACAGATGGCAGCATTGAACTCGCGAATGATGATGGAAGATCCCAGACCACTGAACGTTCACCCTGCAACAGTACCCGGGGTACAAAGTTGAATGAGGATGCTATGATGTCTAAGATTAACTACAATAATATCTGCATGGTTTGTGAGATCTCAGAGTTCCTATTTTCATCATGTCTTTGTCTGTCATTATAACCCTACAGCACTTTTAATCAGAACAGGAAGTAAAGGCAGTATGTTATCCTGGGGAAGGCTTATAACACCATTATACTTCTCATTCTGAACTGTATAGCAGCCATGAAACAATTAAAGCATGCACTGGAATGGTAAATAGGTGTCCACTGCCCAGGGGATCTCATTTATTTGCTGCCTGCCTATTAGCTGCCCGATCAGAACATAATTTCGGCATACAGCACTATTGCAAAAATGCCGTATCCAAATTGTAAGTTTGGGCAACAAAGATATAAGGGTCCAAAAAGTTATAACAGGACAGTTTCAGTTCACAAAAGGAATTATGATTTCAGAATTGCATAATATTGTTATTTGTATGCAAACTCCTAAATTTATGTGCTACTACTAGAAGAACAAGAGGAGTTCACTTTGAAGCACCATTGGTTCTGTAAGGTAGGAAGAACACAGGATCAATTTTGAAGTGAAGTTGAGGCAAATAAAAAAGAAGAAAAAAGAATCAATTCATGATGCACTAATTTGGTTCTAGAACCTTGCATACCTTCCGCTTTCCTGCTATTTTATCAGTTTCAGGTGTGAAGCTTCCATTTACATCCTCAGAAAATCTGTCATCAGCTAATTGCTTTAACAATTTCTGCACTTCAGTTGGCTGAGAGCTTGAATTTTGAAGCTGCTTAATTTGAATTACATCTTTACCTCCCATCTTTACCCCGACGACAACATGAGTGCCATATTTTTCAATAAACCTGGAAAATCATCCTATTAAGAACTATGGGGGAAAATAGTAACCAAAACAAATTAAAATCAATCAAAATTATACCTGTCCATGCATTACAATGACAACGGCGAAACTTAAAAATGAAACTATTAGAGTGGGCATTCCTACTATGTATAAAGACAGGCATGTAAGCTTCACAATTAAATTATCTTCAGAAAAGTTCCACAGGATTTTGTCTAATCATCCTCATCATCACAAATTTTAAGCTTCACGTGAAGGAACTTACTCAGCAAGAGCAGCAGGATCCCATGAAGGAGGCACTTCCTTTTTGATGTGTTCGGCCAGGGCGATGTGAGATCTTTCCAACTCAATATTGTAGAGAGTAATAAACCAACCATCAAATGCAAGACATTTGGTGGCAGCTGCATCCTTCTGCCAGCCGCGATTGAAGTTGAACACCGAATTGAACAGACCAGAAGGTATTTTACCAGATAAAGACAATTGCTGATTGAATTGCTCTGCCATCTGGAAAGATGGAAAGTTCAGTGAAGGTAAATAGCACCGCAATGCCATTAACATCATTCATACATGTCCAAACATAAAGGATTAATGAAAGCAATTTTAGGAATAAAATCCATAACGTATTTAGTAAACCAAATACATTTTCAACTTAACCATTTACCCAATCATTATACGAAGTAAATGGATTTCATCTATTTCCTGCGCGTTATAGTTCTTCTCAATGTAAAGGAATAACATTTCCTGCATGCTATAGTTACACTCGATCTCCCAAATATAGTTTATCTTCTACCAAAGTAGCTTTATACTCTTTATGCTCGAATTTTTCCAGCTGAAATATTTCTAAAAAAGGATTAAAATCTGGGAAACACTCATCGGGAAAAGTTGACACACACTCCAATGCTCAAAAATCCCAATTTTCAATACCTGGCCTTCATTTCCTCACTCTTTCTACCAACCAAACAAAGCAGAAAACCAAAACCCATTTCCTAGAAAACACAAATAGCAGCGAAGACAAATATACCTCGTTAAACGACAGAACATCTGACCGGAACCTCGTACGCTCCCCTTTATCGCACTTGATCGCCGCCGACACGCCCGGCACAACCACCCCGCCGGGCACCACCAGGTCCTTGGACCGGCTCCGGTCGATCTCGATCAGGCTGGAGCCCGAGGGACCCGGTTTACACCCCGATAGCCGAATGTCAGCCGTCAGATCGTACCCGAACCCGATCACGGAAACGGCCTTTTCGGCCGCCGATTGGGGGTCGAAGGGGTTCGGATTATACGCCATTGACCGCGAACCATCAAACAACTCCCAATTTTAATGAGCTCGCGTTCCCGAAGTCTCCTAGGGTTTTATTTTGCTTGCGGGCTTGAAGGGCTATAGAGACGCAGAGACAGAGAGTCACCGAGAGATTGAAAAATACGAACTTGGAACGCGTCTTCAGATTGAAAATATGCTTTTGACTTCTTTTTTGGCGGTTTTGCTGCGGCGAAGGTGTGAACGGGGCGGGCAGTCAACCGCTACTGGCGGCTGTCTACAGTCACTTGGTGCCACGTGGCGACGTGTTTTTGATGGGTAAACGAACGTACTGGTCATGCCAAGCGAGTCCGCGACGGATTTCGTATATTTTGACGACCCCTAACATTAATTTAATCGAATCAAACCTCTAATCCGAGTCCTATAAGCTGTTGTTCATACTTTATTATCTTGCTTTATAAATAATACTCATTTATATGTACTACAAGTGTGACATTGTTCCTGCCTGCCCATTCCATTGCCATTGCCCCCAGCATATAATAAAATGACTTGTTTGAGTTTTATTTTAACACCATTTTTGTTCCCTTAAAATAGGTGTAATTAGGTAGCACTACATTTATAATTAATTAATTCGATCATTTTAATTATTTTATAGCGTATTCGTAGAGTTAACGAATCCTTGGTTTGGCATTAGTTTATTCTCTGATGGCAACGTTGTTGGCCTTTATTCCGTGACTTGAATTAAAAAAAGAGAGTTAGGAGACCATATTTTATTTCTTTTATCTGGGCCCTTAGGCCTCATTTCCCTCAAACTGAATGGACCATATACTCTGGGCCTACACGTCAAATGGGCCCTCCCTTGAAGTGAGTTCAAGATGGCCCAAATTTTCCAACCGAGCTTGACGTCAAAGCCTTGAGCTAAAACTTAAATAATACGTCAAAGAGCTAAAACTTAAATAATACGTCAAAACATGCTTCACGTCTTTGAGATTTGGTATAAAATAATAATATAAATTAACTTTTTAAAATTTCATTAAATATACTAGGGATTCGTTGGATTCGGACTAGATCAGGATCGAACTTTCTAAAAATTTTATATTGAAAACTGGACCGATTAGGCTTAGAATCAGACCAGTTCTATTCAGTTTAGATTGATTTGGACCTATTAGTTCAAATTCTTTTTATTTTCTTATATTTTTAATATAAAATTTAAATAGTATGTATATATACATATATTATCCAAACAAAAAATTTTCTATAAAGAATTTCTAATAAAAATCAACATAATGCAATATTCTAAATTTAACTTTTAACTCCATAAAAAAAATTAAACAATAATCAAATTTAGCCTTATTATAAATAATCCTCAATTGGTTTTTGGTCCTAGCCTACTACAAGACTAGATCAAATTAAAAATTAATCATCTCCAATATCAAGACCAAGGAGTAGACTTTTCGGTTCAGACTAATTTTTTAATTTAGATCAAAATTTGAACATCCCTAAAATGACAATTTAACTAGTGATTGTATGTTATTTGCCCGAAGAGGTATGTGTTTGAATCTTCTTGAAAGTGTCATCACTCTACCTTTTGTGGTTTGGTGATGAACTTAACCATACGACGTATAAATTTATTAGGATGAGAGTTTATAATTTTGTCGAAATACTCTTAGTATATATTTCAAATAAATGATTCAAATTGAATAGAACAATTGCTTGAGGCATATTAGACACTAACCTAAATGACAAATTTCACCCCTTAAAAGATAATATCTTGATATAAAGATTGAAGACAACATCCTAGGTTTCAACAAACACTTTCTACTTACTTATACTAGCAAACGAGGAACTCAAGAATAATTTAAGCCTAAACCCAACAAGCAAAAGCTTTGAGTTATTTATTTTGATATTTCAAACAATGAAGTAAAAGAGGGTATATATAGGCTCTTTTGTAACAACATTAAGAGATGTTTTTATCACTTATAAAATTTGGTTTTGGGACAAAAATTTTAATGAAAAAGAAAAAAAGCTAGTAACACTTATATTTTTGAATGTTATAACAATCAAAAATTAAGTAGTTAAAATTTTGAATTATAAAAACTTTTGAAAAACTTTCTATTCACAACAATCCTCCACATATTTTGAATGGTTAATGAATTTTATTGTGTTAAGTAGGGTTGTTAAAATCATAAAATCGAGTGTAATTCAACTTTAAAATCGTAAAATCGAAGAGTTTTTGATATAAAAAATTATAAAATTATACCCGTAAAATCAAGAGTTTAACAACTACGGTGTTAAGAGTGTAATCCTTCAAATCTAGTGCTTATTGAATCAAGTTTAAGATAAATAAACAAATATACCTAGAAACGTTGACGAAGTCCAAATGTTTTTTAAGAACCAAGTTCCTATTTGAAAGTTGTCTAATTTGGTGTCCACACTGCACCTCCGTGGTTTGCTCTACTTATGGCAGTTTAGCACTAATAGCCTTTGTGTCAGGGGTTTTCATAAGTGCTCTAGAGGTTTTGTCACAAACCTCATAGGAACAGCTCCACTTTGCACTCACATAGATGACCCCATCAAGTGTACATTGTCTCCTAATAGACTATAAGGGGTATGGTAGTCATTAAGAATTTAATTCACTCTTTCTCAAAAATTTGCAATTAACACTGTTTACATAATAGGAATGAACTTTAAACTATGATAGTGTTCTCAGGATCAATAATATCTTATTATTACCTATATGAACCTAGTTCAAGAGATCTCCAATCACATAGGTTAGGCTACTATTAATATTTTATTATTGACAACAGTTCCATTCTTTTTGATATTTCACTAACTAATCTTCTCTCCCTAAAAATTTAGATAAAGGATGAACCAAGTTCAATTTAATTTATGTATCGAATCCCATCAAAACTCAAAAGTTAAGCGTGTTTAGGTAAGAGCAGTACTAAGATTGGTGATCCCCTAGAAAGTCCTCGTGTTGCACTCCTTTTAAAAGAAATTATAAAAATAAATTCATTTCTAATTTCACAAAATCAATAGAAATAACTTCATCCTTAAGCAATTGTTTTATGACATCATGTCTTAGAAACTTCTAAGATTGGTGACCCCCAAGAAAGTTCTCGTGTTGCACTCATTTTAAAAAAAATTATAAAAAAAAAAAATTCATTTCTAATTTCACAAAATCAATATAAATAACTTCATCCTTAAGCAATTGCTTTATGACATCATGTCTTAGAAATTTCTAAGATTGGTGACCCCAGTACTAGGATTGGTGACTCTCTGAGAAATCCTCATGTTGCACTCCTTTTAAAAGAAACTATAAAAAAAAAAGTTCATTTCTAATTTCACAAAATCAATAGAAATAACTTCATCCTTAAGCAATTACTTTATATGACATCATATCTTAGAAATTTTTTAGCCACTCAGCTTCATTGACAACTAGGTTTAATGTCACAAACTTTAATTCTATTGTGGATCTAGCAATAATTGTTCGCTTAGTTGACTTTCATGACACAACACCTCTACCAAAGGTGAACACATATCCACTAGTAGATTTTGTCTCATTTAAATTTGAGATCTAGTTAACATTATTATATCGTATTACTAACAAATTCATTATAAAAAATACCATAATTCATGGTATCTTTCAAATATTTTATTAATCTAATTAAAGAAGACCAATGCTCATTATTGAAACTATGAGCGTATCTACTTGAGTTGTATATAACATATGTAATATCAGGTCGTGCATAGTTCATTAAATGCATCAAACTCTTAATATTCTGAACAATTTCAAACTAAACCATGCTATTTCCTTTATTTTCTTTAATTGTGAGTTAGCATTGTAAGATGTTAAAATAAGAGTGATACTGTATATCCAAATTTTCTTAGAAATTTTTTAATATAATGTTTCTATGCCAACATCAATCCATTCTCAACTTTAGTGATTTTAACACCCAATATAACATTAGGTTCACCCATATCTTTGATATCGAACTTTGAAGTCAAATATTGTTTTGCTTTAATAACAATATCAATATTACTACAAAAAATAAGCATGTCATTAACATACAAGCTAATTATTATACATCCATTATCGTTACACCTTGTATGCACACATTTATCTACGATAATAGTAGAAAATTCATTTAAAGTTAAAGTAAAAACAAATTTCTCATACTATTGTTTAGGTACTTGTTTTAAACCATATAAAGATCTAAGTAATTATCAAATTTTGTTTCCTTTACCAGATACAACAATGCATCCTTCAAGTTCATTCATATATATCTCTTTTTCTAAATCGTCATTTAAAAATACAGTTTTAACATCTATTTGACGAATGACAAGCTTATACACAAAGAATAAAGCAATCAGCACACTAGTAGAAGAGATTCTAGCAATAGGTATATACATATCAAAATAATCGATATTTTATTTTTGAGTAAACCTTTTCTATTAATCTAGCTTTATATTTATCAATTGAACCATCAAGATTAAATTTTATTTTGAAAATCCATATGCAACCAATAGACTTAGCCCAACAGTATATCAGTTAATTTCCAAACTTTTTTTTTTTTTTGAGTTAAAGAATTAATTTTAATTTTAATAGCATCTTCCCAAAGATGAGAATCAGGAAATGAAATAGCTTCAGAAAAAACTAACAAGAGTGTTACCAACTAGAAGAGTATAAAAATCATCACCAAAAGAAATAGTATTTTTAGGTCTTTTACTCATTTTTAACTCATCATTCGAAACAATATTATTATCTTTATTAGAGCTAGAAGACATATTTCTAGAGTCAACAACAAATGGCAGAACATTATCACGTTTTAAAAGAGATACACTTTCAAAAAACTTAGAATTTTTAGTTTCAACAATAATGTTGTAATCAAGCACATTACTTTTTACAACAAGAAATTAATCTATATGCAGCATATCTAATGATTAGAAGTTTTGGAGTGGGGGATCAGATTCAGGGGTGGTACTCCGAGAAAGGGAAGCACCCAAAGCAGTAGCATATGAATACGATGCAGATAGACCAACATTTTGGACAGCAGATGAGCCTTGAACACTTGAATTAGATGTCATGACATCCTTAGATGCCAATTCGCCATGTAAATGGCTCAGCTCAGCTTCAGCAGAACTTAAGGTATCAGTTTCATAAGCATTACGGCTAGCAAGCCGGGATGGATTCCCAGTGGCAGGATTTGCACGCCCCAAATCATCCTACAGAAACATTAGCATCCAAATTAACCAAAAAGGTCATAAAGGAAACATTTTGAAGAAGGGCGTTCTTCCTGCAGAGCTCTCTATTCACCAAACTATGTTCCTTAGCAAACGGAATGCTGGGTCACATTTAAAGCAAAACTATTCCCAAGAAACAAGCTAATTTCATCTAAATGCTGGTGGCAATGCTCTCAATCACCATGCCAGGCCCCATGAACAAGATTAGTAGGCCTATAATCAAAATATCTCTTACCACTCCTTGGGATTCAATATTAAAAATGAGGTCAACCACACCAAACTAACCAAAAGAGGATGTTGTTCACCTCCAATTATTGCCTAACAATATTGACAGAAAGAAAAGAGCCATCCAATCTACACCTCGTTAACATTGAGGGATTTCACAGCCTCAATCAGTTGCCTCTTTTGATACCGACAGCTCCAACCACAAACATCATGCTACTAAGGATCACGAAGAAAACGAATTGGGACATGAACCATCCAATGTGATGATTTAGGACTCATTAAAACATTATCAAGACTTAACCAAAGACATTTTGCATGAATGAAATTCTTACCACTAAACCATGACTAGTTCTTTCTAGGCAGTTGACAGATAAATGAACTTTTAAGTAAATGAAGTAAGTAAATAAGCAGTTGAAACAGGTGTAGTCTACTTAATACCCATGTTGATAACTATGATTTAAAATTACTTTCTTAAGCATGGATATCAAAATGGAAGAGAACAAAACAGATATTTAAAAGGAGACTGTAAAGTCAGCAGAACAGTTAAAACATAATAAAATGCAGGACAGCAGCCTGAAAGCTCTGGATTGGGTTCAACAAACTGGAAATGAAAAACAGGTTCTACATTAAACAAATTCAAAGACATGTGTAAGACACATTAGTTCAGGATTGCAGTTTTTTCTAATAGTTCCAGGCTTAAAAGAACACATTGGAAAATGCGCAGCTGGCACATAATTCTGATTGGTGCACTAACACAGAGCCTGAATGAAATATATATGGCCAGAAGTACCGCTTTACAATTTTTGCTGGTTTCTTCCATTTCTACGAAAGAATCACCCTATTCACCCTGTGTCCATTTAATCTAGGAACCATAATCGATAGCTTAATATGGATTATCCCCTCATACCATGAATTATCAGCTCAATGTATCAAACAATCAAGACCTGAACAAGAGGAAAGTTCATTGTATATAAATGTAATAAAAGATTAAGTCATGGGAGGAGGAAGGAGACTGGAAGCTTTGCCATTCACTATTACAACATAATAAAAGAATTTAGCTCATACTTGGGCCATACTATTTTCTTAAGGACCAAAGCCATAACAAAACTTAAAACCAGAAGGTTTTGGGCCTCCTAAAGTGATCTTACATCTAGATGTGAGTGGCTAAAGCAAAGACCAACAGTTATTGGTTTCAAATTTCTAATTTTTTATGTGAAGAAAGTATGTTTCGCACCTAGATATGACAGGCTAACCAGAAGATAAATACACAAACCTCAGGGAATTGAATAATATAAAAATAAACCAAAGAGGAAATCTAAATTAACATATCGTGCACATATCCTTCGCACTTAGCACTCCACAGATAGAGATTCATAAATCCTGACACCTTCTCCCCTTACAAGATATATTGAAAGAATCAAGCTAAAGCACAATTTTGATAACAATAAGAGACTTGTCCAAATGCAATCATTTACATCGGTCTCCCTAAATATGTGAATTCCAGGTTGGCATAACAGTGAAAGTGAAATCATAAATCCGCATGTTTAATCAATTTATAACACATTAACTACAGATCTTTTACTAGCAACAGCCGTTGCATCATAGTTCAGAAAGATCTATGGATATTGCAGTCATTTCGTACGTGTAACTAAAAATGTGACAATGGAGCTCGAGTTAAAATAGAAGTGAATTATTAAATATATTAAATGTGTATGTTTCATCCAATGAAGAAATAATTAGACAAACTTCAGGCATAAATGTTCCAGTTGAGATAAAGAGGCATACATAACGTAAATTAGAGCATATTAGCATAAGTTGCAGGCTCCAAATTGGAGAGGAAGGGGGGAGGGGGGGGGGGTTGTGGAGATTAAGAAATGAACTAAGTGGACGAATAATCCTAGCATGTTAACCTAAGTGTCTGCTTCTGATAAGATGACCTAATTGAGCAAGATCCCACAAAATACAGCTTTGCCAGGTACAAGCACAAAAATAGCTTGACAAAAGACAAAATCCAACCAAAAACCTTTATGGCTTTAGGATGGTCTTGACTCAAACCCATCATCCAAAATTTCGGAGTCTGCAACTTGGATTAGTCATCTCTAGTTGTTGAAGACAAAATCCAACTACAACCCTTAGCTCTAAGGGCATAGGTTGATAGATAGGATAAGCAATATGTCAAGTTCACATTAGTGGGTCTTGAATTCGATCATCGTCCTCGTCCTCTGTAGTGAGGTAAAAACTCACACCTGCGATTTTCCACCTCTTTCAAATTCAAGGGCACGAAAGGCGGGATCCGTGCAAAGACGGTCATCCCTAGAAGTTTTGGAACTAATTTTCTTTTTCTTAGGATAAGACAATAAAACTTTAGCTAAACACCCTTGTACTTTCAAATATTTTAGATTAAGAGGATACCTTTTACATAATTCAAAAGGTGTTTTACTAGTGTTTTTATAAGGTATTCTACTTTGAATGTGACATGAGAAAGAATGGTTTCACCCCACAAATTATTTGGTCCATTAGAACTTACAAACATTCAATTCATCATTTTTTTTAGTATTTTTTTTTTTTAGGTACACCATTTAATTCAGGAGAATAAAGAAGGGTAATTTCATAAATTATTCATTTTTTTTCACAAAATTCATTGATTAAAACATATTCTCCAACTCTGTCTGATTTAACCCTTTTTATCTTCTTACTTAATTAATTGATTTTCTACTTCAACTTCATTTGAAAATAGTATGTTAAAAGACATATCTTTATTTTTTAACAAGTATACTTTAGTATATTTAGAAAAATCATCTTTAAATGTCACATAATATTTTTTACATCATCTAGTCATGATTTGTTTTAAATCTCTTAAATCAGTATGAATTAACTAAAATAATTCACTTAGTGTTTTACCGATAAACATTTTTTTTTTTTTGTAATTATCCTAATTTCAGCACATATTTGACATTTATTCATGCATGAATTTCTAATTCCAGTTATTGATCCTAGATTATTCATTTTCTTAATATAAGAGATGCTCACATAACCTAGTCTACCATGTCATAAATCAATTGCATCAACCAAGTAGACATAAGAACTAAAAGCATTCTCATTCTTTGCAACATTAAGTACAAAAATACACTGATTATAATAATCTTTCATAACAAAAATATTGTTCTTAGTCATGATAATTTTGTCAGGCTCAAGGGAAACTCTCACACCAACCTTTCCCTGTAATGCCATAGACACAAGGTCTGGTATCATATTTGGAACATGGAGCACATCACTTAAAACTAATGTCTTGCCAGAAGTAAGTTTTATAAGAACCTTTTCTTTTCTAAGAACTCGTGCAATACTTGAATCTCCTACATAAATTGATTCTTTTTCACCCCTTACAAGAGTGTAAGAGATAAATTAAATTTTATTAGCACAGATATACATAATAGCACTAAAGTCTTCCATCCAATCAGTAACACCAACCACCATATAAGTTTGGACAAATAACCACAACAATTATATCATTTGCCTAGCTAAACCAAGTTGGCTTTGATAGGATTGTTGTTTCTCGTTCTATTTCTACACTTAGAGGTATGATGTTCGGGTTTTTCACAAACAAAATAGAGAAAACAGAATAGTTTACTTGTTTGTTCTTAAAGTTGTTGTGATTTTGTTTGGCCTTAAAACCAAGTTTTAATTAGTCATGCCTCTTATTGTTGTGGTGGTGGTGATGTGGTTTGTCTTGAATCAAAATTTGCATTCGTGGCTATCTCTTTCACTCTTGCTATCTCCCTTTGCTTTCGATTTTTGTCTTCTATAATGTGGACTATCATATCATCAAGTGTCATGTTTTTCCTCATGTGCTTCAATTGTTGCTTGTAATCACTCCAAGAATCAAGAAGCTTATCAATCAATAGACCAACTACTAACTCCTTCAAAGAATGATATTTTCAACCTTAAGATTTTCAATCAACTTGTAATACTCATTTATTTGCCCTATGACCTCCTTTGCATCTATCATTTGCCATTTGTAGTAGTTCCCAATTACAAATTCTTGTTGACCACCATCTTTAGCAATAAACTTCCTCATCGTGTTTTCTTATATTTCCTTAGCATCCTTATGCAGACAATAGACATCGAACAACTCATGTTTGGTGCTCCTTCATTTGACTTTAATTTGGTGAGAATAAAAGCTACTCATGCACATGTAAAGTAAAGAAGACTCTTTCTTGCCACTTTTTAAAATTGTTTGCCTCCAAATACTTCAATTTTGGAAATATCAAGAAAGGTTTTGTGAGGAGAAATTGATATAGGTGCAAATTGATCAATTGGAGTAGTAAAAAAATTGCATGCAACAATGGCGACAATTACGTCGATTGAAGAATCTATATCCACCCTCAAATTGTTTTAAATAAAGGATTCAAAGCGGATAGAATAACTGTTTGAGGTGTGCTAGGCACTAATCTAAAGAATAGATTTCGCCATTTGGAGATGTTATCTCGATATGAAGGTTGAGGATAACTCCTTTCTTAAGTTTCAATAAAGCACTTCTCCATTGCTTATCCTAACGAACGAGAAACTCAAAAACAACATAATTTTTGTTTAGTAACAGAATTTTAATGACAAAAAAAAGATTAATATTAGCCATATTTTTTAATATTCTAATAATTAAAAATTAAACAACTTAAATTTTTAGTTATACTTTCTATTTATAATAACGTATTTAGTTATATCCTTCACATTTTTAGTGTATCCAAAGGCATATCATGGCAAGTTAAATGTTCTAGAGAGAGTTTTAGGCACGGAAAAAAAAAAAAGAGCAAGCACATAAGTCAAAGAGGAGAAAGTATCTTAAAAGACAATTCTCTATCATGCAAAGAAAATTTTGAAAAAAAATTAAAAACATAGTAATTTTTGTCACTGCCGATGGAGAGGAAAAATTAAACTTTATGGTAAGCCAAAAAATAAGGAGAATTTTTTGATTTTTTAGTAGAAACAAACAACATTATTAAGTCTTTGATTTTAAGTAACAATAAAAAAAAACTTAAAAGTTAAAAGAAGAAAAAGAAAACTAAAACTCGAGTCAAAGTCTCCCCATGACCATGAGCTTCATAACAGTTCCGTCTCTAACTTAAAATTGTAAAATAGGGAAATGCAAATCACATGTCAAAAACAATTTCTGGCAACTAAATCACATGCCAAAAACAATTTCTGGGAACTCCAACCCTACAAGAGTGGAACGACGCCCAAACAAACAAGAAAGCCCAATGGGCCAATGGCAGGTGACCCCACGTCAGATTGATTGAAAATAACACATTCGAGCGCCGTTGGATTTGAGTGTTGATCAAGTAACCAACTTAAAATTGAGAATATTTTCTTCAATTTTGATGTTACGATCACCCCGGGTGACGCATAACAACAAACAGGCCTCAACAGGAACCTGCCACCTGTGCCATGATCGAGTTGGGCTGTGCCCATCTTGTGAGTCAAGCTTCTCTATATAATCTCTCCCTTTCTCTTTCTTCTTTGCCTGAGCTCCGTTATTCTCTCTACTCCAGCGTCTGCTATCTCTCTACCAGAGAAAGTCTATGTGTGTGTGTAGTTTTAGGGTTTATATGTGCATGTGAGAGAGGATATGCCGGCCAGGGAGAAGAAGCCGAAGGAGGTGCATTTTAGAGGCGTACGGCGGAGGCCATGGGGCAGGTACGCCGCTGAGATCAGAGACCCCGGCCGGAGAACCCGGGTCTGGTTGGGGACTTTCGACACGGCGGAGGATGCCGCCAGGGCCTACGACGCCGCCGCGATCAAGTTTCGCGGCGCCAAGGCTAAGGTTAATTTTCCACTACTGGAGGAGGATGTGGAGGTCGAAATCAGGAAAAGGAATTGTGATGGAAGTCCGAGTCAGAGCAGTACCGTTGAGTCGTCGAGTCGCGGGGGCTTCTCGCCTCCACCGGATCTCGGTCTCGCGAGATTTCCATTCCAGCAACTTCCGCTCGGTGTGTCCCCTGCGACCGCCACTCCGCCGCCGGCGAACCATCTCATATTTTTGGACTCGTTTTTGCTGTCCGGCGCGATGAACCGGGCGCTGAGGTTCGATGGCGTCACGGCAACGGGTTTACGCGCCTCCGCATGCGGCAGTAGGGCCCACAGCGTTTCCGACTCATCGAATGAAATTGACTTGAAGCCCAACGAGGTCAAGCCACGCAGAGGCCTCAGCATCGATCTCAACCTTGCTCCGCCGCCGGAAACCGCTTGACTGACTCCACCACTGCCGATAACCCGAATAACTATTTTTTCATTTCTTTTTTTTTTTTTTTGGAGGGGGGTCAGACACTCGTTGATCTTCAGTTTTTAGTCTCCTGTATTTGGTAGAAGAAACCGGTGAGCTGTTTTGATGTTCAGTGGACCTCCGGTCAACGGTCACCGTCCGATGCGAATCCGTTGCTGATCTCCTTTTTGCAACAGACAGATGCAATATAGTTTTCTACCTGTTGTTCTTAACAGAGCACGGATTCTCGTTTGATGTGATCTCAATATTCAAAGCCAATGCTTCTTTGATAATGAAACATCTGATTGCTATTTACTTCCCTATGTACTTGTAATTACCATGCGCTTGTTAATTTATTATTATTATATTGCTCGAGCTGTATCGTCGAGCATTGGCCGGCGGTTAGCCGGAATCCACGCGGTTTCGACGGCATCTGTGAGCACTCGAAGCCGCCACACGAGGATGATGAGTGATGAAGCGTGAGGAACACTCGTGTGAAAGATTATAAAAAAATAAACAATTTAAATTTTATTTTTTTTATCATGAATAGACGGCGATACTACATTGGACCAACGAGGAATCTTCTAGGAAACAAACCAGTGAGAAGACAGCATAACATAACAACGCACGGTCAAGGTTTCGTTCGTAAACCCACGCGGCGGCGGGTGGTGGCACGCGCCCGGCGAAGAAGGTGGATAAGTAGTGTTGACTGGTGGCGGTGGGGGTGGCGAGATGTGGTGTTGCAACTTACATGGCTCGCTTCAGGCCGTCAGATTTGAGCTTCTTTTTCAACTTATATTTCTTCTTCTTTTCATATTTTAGCCAGGAAATGGTAGCGGGGAAAGGGGGGGACACGAAACTGGGGCCCACGTGTGGAATAGCCGCCGGGGCGACGAAGCCCGCGGCGGCTGCTGCTTTTGCTGTGGGCCCCCAAATCGATTCCGAAGATTTGCTCCTTCTTATTCTAAAGCGCGCACCGATACAAATTCCTTTTGCTTTCAGTCTGTTAACCATCCACCAAAACTTGGGGGAATGAGTTTCACTTTCACCCCCATAACTTGAAGAAATTATAATTATTTGTTTGAATTTATAATAAATTAGTCATTATATTTTCGTGTATTACATGTTTAGTCTAATCTTTTATAATAAATGAGTTCCACTTTGTATATTAAAAATTATATACGTCTATAATTTTATAAATATAAAATTTATAATATACAAAATATTATTTTATTAGGGTCAGCTTTGTGATTTATCAAAGCACAAAACTCAAACCAAACTGGTTTGAGTAATTTTTAAAATTATCTCAAACCATAACCCTACCATTACTTTTATAAAATCGCAATCTTAGGTGAGTTGATTGGGTTAATTTTAGTGATTTAATATATTATATTAATACATCATACACCACTTTTATATATTACTATATTATATTTTATATTAATATACAAAATATAATGTAAAATATATAAAAGTGGACATAACTCAACGTGTGAGAAAATGAACAAAATGTTGAAAACATCATGTGTGTAATGATGTACACATGTTTGGTTTTAATGTTATAGAATATGTAATTGATTGATGAGAGGGGATGGGTAAGAGATTATAACCTTATTTTATTTGGATAATTATTGTGATATTTATGTATTAATTAATATATTAGATCTTATTAATATATGAATATTACAAACAAATGCTCAAATAATAATATTTGTAATAATTCTTATTGAATAAAGGTAAAAGAGAGTGAAAGAAGAAAGGGGGAATCTTTTCATTTCTTGCTTCAATTTTCCTCCATTTTCTTGTCTTTTCCCGGATTTTATCACTTGCCTTCTGTTGTCACCATCTTCCTCCACTTCCATTCGCATCCTTAAGAGAACAAGAAAACAGAAAAACAAAAAAGAAAATAACAAGGCAAAATAAATTTCCCTACCTTTCTTTTTCTTTTTCTTTTTCTTTTTCCCATCATCCAAACACAAAATGGGAATATTAAAATTGAAATGCATGCCAGTTTGACTTCGACTGGAGGGTAAGGGAAAGTTCCACTTTACCAAATTAAAAGAAAAAAGAAAGAAGCGGATGGAAAGAAGAGAGGAATAGGGGCAGAGGCGAGTGGATATGGGAAGGGTGTTCCTGGTGGAGCTGCAGGGCCGGTCCTACAGATGCAGATTCTGCCACAGCCCTCTTGCCATCAACGATGACGTCCTCTCAAGGGTTTCCCCTCTCTCTTTT
This sequence comes from Diospyros kaki, assembly GCA_036245055.1. NCBI lineage: Eukaryota > Viridiplantae > Streptophyta > Magnoliopsida > Ericales > Ebenaceae > Diospyros > Diospyros kaki. Next base: position 3,621,677 of record BSEG01000005.1, on the reverse strand, counting down.
TCCCCTTACTGTATCTATATACATGTGTGTCTGTGTGGGTGTGATGTTTTCATTCCTAGTAGTATTGATTAAAGATGATATATATATATATATGTATATATATTTTTGGGGATTAAGTGTGAGATGATGTAGTTTCGCCATTTCAGACGCAAAATCAAGTGAAGTTGTGCTGAATATGAAATGGGTTTTTGAGATTTACTCTGGTCCTGTGGGCGAATTATTTGGTTGTCTTGAGGATACTGCAAGATTGTGATACTGCAAGATTGTGCTTGTTTCATGGACCTAAACTTTGGAACAATTGGGGGAGGGGTTCTTTGAAAGAGTGAGGCAATTGAATTGCTAGTTGAGATCTATACTGATAAAGGACGAACAGGGGAAGAGAACTTTTGCGTTACTAGTAACTCCTAGAAGCAATTCCTGCTCTGCTGGTTGTTATGGACCTAAACTTTGGAACAATTGGGGGAGGGGTTCTTTGAAAGAGTGAGGCAATTGAATTGCTAGTTGAGATCTATGCTGATAAAGGACGAACAGGAGAAGAGAACTTTTGCGTTACTAGTAACTCCTAGAAGCAATTCCTGCTCTGCTGGTTGTTTTGCACCAATCAAAAGAAGAAGTTAAATTTCACAAATGATTTTACTAGGTTGTCACAGCAGGACAAGGAATTGATAGTTTTAAGATAAAGTATTCAAGGGATTGCATCATTTTCCTGCATTTTTACTAGCACTGAAACTACTGCCTGAAACTTCTATTTCACAAATGATTTTGTTGTATGCATATAGAATTCTTTTTCTTTTTAGTTACAAATATCATTGCTACAGTTGAAGTGTGCTAAGTTTGCTCGTCTTTTTGGCAATCAGCATGTCTGCTTAGTTTGCTTGACTTCTTACAACTTGGTATTGATTTTATGATCAGTCATTCAGCTGCAATCGTGGGAGGGCTTTCCTTTTCAATAACGTGTAAGTTGTAAAGTTCAATAATATTCTCTGCTTTCCTAATGCATGCTGGCTTTTGCATTTAGACTATGCCTATTGAATAGCCTTTGTTCCTTTTCTTTTGTCCTTTTTTTTTTATTTGAAATTTTCCCCTGTAAGGGGGACAAACCATGTTTGCTCACCTAATTATTACACTGTTGGACAACTTAAAGTGGATTTTTTCTTTCTTTCCTTCCTTCCATATCTATTAGGCAGTCAAGAAGTCAATCTCTCATTTTTAATGTCATTTTTTTGACTCTATAATTCAAACTAAGTATGATTTGGTATACAAATGTGTAATGAACCCAGGGCAAGATCGAGGGAGAAAAATACCTCAAGTAGAATTTTACTTAAAAGATCAAAATAAGATCACACCTACAAAAGAAATAATGAGCTACTTATATATCCAGCTTACTTAACAATAGAGAGGCACCGCCTTTCAAGACTTACATGACTACAACATCAATAATAAAAAAACATAAACAACAATTATAAACATAACAACAATAACAACAACTATCACAACAAAACACTAGATGCTTCCACACTCCCCTTTAAACCAAAATTCATAGATGACAAGAACTTGGATGACACTGTAGCAACAATTTTCAAATCAGCACATAGAGGTGGCAACTTTACACCAAGCCTTTTACATAAGAACTCAAACTAGTCTTTAGGCAGTCCTTTAGTAAGTATATATCTCACTTGATCAGATGTTGGGACATATTTGATTTCCACTTCACCAAATTCAACCTTCTCACGCACAAAGTGAACATGAATCTCAGCATGCTTTGCTCTAGAATGAAAAATTGGATTCACTGCCATACTCTTAGCAGCCAAGTTATCACTCCACACTATTGGAGTGGACACACAAGAATATCCCAATTCAACAAACAAGGACTTCAACCACATGAGTTCGGTCACACCAAGGGCAACCGCTCGATATACAGCCTCTCTAATGAATCTAGCAACAATTGACTGTTTCTTAGACCCCCACACAATAAGATTTCGGCCAAAATATATACAAATGCCACTAGTAGATCGCCTAGTGAGCTTGCAGTCAATATAGTCTGCATCAGTGTAAACCACTAAAAACAAATCATTCGGTGAAGGAGTAAAGACCAACCCCATACCAATAGTGCCTTTAACATACCAAAACAACCTATTGCATGCTGACCAATGTTGAGACTTAGGATTAGACAAAAATTAGTTCAACTTATTCACTGTGAATGCTATATTCGAGCGTGTATATGTAAGATATTCCAGCAAACCAATTAAAGTTCTATATAAAGAGGGATTAGGAAAGGGATCCTCATCATCAATCAACGAAACCCAATAGCCATAGGCGTGCTACATGACTTGCAATCTTGCATAGCAGATTTTTTCAACAAATCAACCACATGCGTGGACTGAGTGAGATAAAGGCCACTGCCATCTCTATAGGCCTCAAACCCTATGAAATAATTCACAGAACCTAGGGTCTTAAGAGCAAACTGTGTCCAAATCTTGAATACAAGAGCTAAGAGTTGTTGGATCCAATCCTGTGAAGAGTATGTCATTAACATAGACTAGTACAAAGAGCACATAACTGGTTGTCTGTTTTATAAACAAAGATGCATCTGATGTAGATCTTACAACACCCCAAGTTTGTAAGGAAACCCTTAGCTTTGAGTACCAAGATTGAGGGGCTTGCTTAAGCCCATAGAGTGACTTACTCAACCGACACACATGAGTAGGAGACTGATGATCTATAAACCCTTTAAGTTGAGTCATATAAACTGTTTCAGTTAAGTCTTTATTAAGAAATGCAAGGTTGTTAAAATTGAGATTTTAAGTGAGATCGTAAGAGGGTCCATAAAATCGAATCTTACGATTTTACGAAAAATTAAAAATACCTTTTAATTTATATAAATATATGTTTATTATAATATATTCCTTATTATAAATGAAATACATGTAGCTATTTCAAAATTACTTCATCTATTAATTTCAAAAATATTAAATAATAGGAAATTTCTAAATATTAAATTCATCATTTATCATTCATCAATCCATAATCAAAATTTCAAACAACAAACATTACCATCATCATCAACAAACATTGTTAAAACTAAATAAAAATACTAAGTCATAAAAATAACAAATATTGTTAAAGGGGAGTAGCCTTGTACTTGGGCAAGTTAGATTTAGTGGCTAGTAGCTGAGTGGGTAAAGGCTGTAATGTAGAGGAAAGAGGTGGAGTTGCAGCTTGGGAACTGGTTGATATAGATTGAGATCTAACAAGAGTGGAAACTAAAGGGGACTGTGCTACTCGAGAACACATTGAAGAAATAGGAGAAGAAACAATAGGTTGAAGAAAGTACATAGAATACCCCAAAGAAGATGGCACAACTTTAGGTGTAGAAGAAGAAGTAGGAAACAAAATGAGAAAGGGAAACTCACTAGCATTAAACTTCACATTCCAAGACACACACTCTCCCTAATGGATGCAAGCACCTATAGCCAACTTGAGTATATCCAATAAAAATACACTTGATGGAATGAAAATCAAACTTGTGCTTGTTATAAGGACGAAGGTAAGGGAAGCAAGCACAGTCAAAAAGTTGTAGCAACTGATAGTTAGGTGGCTTTTGATAAAGCAATTCAAAGGGTGTGTGAAACTTAATAAGTGAAGTAGGTAGCAAACTTATCAAGTGAACAGATGTCTAAAAAGCTTCTACCTAGAACTTTAAAGGCATTTGGGTATGAGATAACAAGGTTAGGCCCATCTCGGCTATATGTCTATGTTTTCTCTTCGTCACACCATTCTGTTAATGGGTGTGTGGACATTAAATCGAGGTTGAATGCCATTAGCAAGAAGATAAGGTAAGAAAGCTTTAAATTCCCCCCCCCCCCCCATTGTCAGTTTGTAAGGCTCTAAGCGTGGTTTAATACTGGATTTCAGCGAACTTATGAAAGATAGTGAAAATTGATAAGGCATTAGACTTGAGTTTTAAGGGGTAAAGCCAAGTGTACCGAGTGCATGCATCCACAAAGATTATGTAGTATCTAAACCCTTCAACAGACACAGTAGGTGCAGGTCCCAAAAAATCTAAATAAATCAATTCTAATGGTTTAGTAGCAGTAATTTCCAGCTAGAAAAAGGAACTTGGATTAATTTGCCAATCTTACAAGAGTTACAAAATGATAAATCTAAGAGTGAACAAGACACGCCAATTTTATTCAATACAAGCTTTAGTACATTTAAGGAGGGGTGTCCCAATCTATCATGCCACTGTTGGCAGTCACTGGTGCTTTGAGCAACACTAACAAAATTTGACAGTTCATAACTAAATGAGTTCTGTCTATTACATGTATTCACAGAAGGAAAAGTAGAATCAATAGATAAAGGCTCTAGGGATTGGGAAGAATTCTTGTTGATAGCAGACCAATATGCTGACAATAGCCGATAGAGCCCATTCTTAAGGTGTCCCTGGAGCAACACCAGTTCAGTAACTTTGTCTTTAATCAAACAATTATCCGAGTGAAACTTAGCCACAACATTATGATCACGAGTTAATTGAGAAACACTAAGTAGATTTTTTTTCATACTTGGAACATGAAGAACATTAGGAACTGAAAGGATTGAAGTAGGTTTAAGGTGAGTACATAAATGACTAGTATCAACATGAGTAATAGGCAGCTTCTTACCATTGCCTACAACAACTTTGTCTCCACCATTGTAAGGAGTATGTAAGGATGCTCAGATTTGAGGTAATATGATTGGTTGCCCCTGAATCGACAAACTAAAAGGGATCTAAAAATGAAGACTAAGCAACAAAATTTTCAGAAGTAGGTCTAGGGTGACTTCCATAGTGAGAACCTAATATAGAACATGTCTCACTCATGTAGGCTCCATTAGAATAACTAAAGTTGGCTATATAAGCTTTGGAATTATACTGATTTCCACCATTAGATTGAACAAGATCTTGATTAGGTACTTGTCGCTAGAAATTCTTGATAACACTTGTCTACAAAATGCCCTGGTTTTCCACACAACTGACAATAAATTCGTCTATTAGATGCTCTTCCTCAACCTCTCCCTCCTCTATTCATATAATTGTTTCCTTTTAGAGAGTTACCTCCTCTATTATTATCACCAAAACCAATACTGTTCCGTGTAGAAAATGATGCAACATTTGCATGCATAATTGAGTTCATAGAACAAAACTTAGTGACGAATTCTTAATCGACAATCTTTGTTCATGCATTAAAAACAAGTATTGAACCTTCTCCAAATCAATATCATCTATTTGATATGTAATTAGACTCACAACAATTTCGTAATCCTAATCTAGTCTATTTAGTATCGTAAGCAGCAAATCTTTGTCAATTAATGGCTCTCCTATGGCCGCTAGAGCATGGTTGATTGTCTTAATTTTAAGGATGTAATAATTTATAGAAAGATCATCCTTCTTAATCGACCTTAACTTTTGCTTCAATTGAAACAACCTAGCTATTATTTGGCCTCGACAAATAATTCACAATAAATCACCTGCGCTAAAACTTCTTCGCCAATGGTAGAGAAGAGCCATCCCAACAGGAGCTGATCAGACCAGATCCAGTTCAGGTACTCTAGATTGACCACAACATCTCTTCCGTCTGGATCGGACAGGCTTTTAGGTGAAGAAGGTGTTTTGTTGAGAAATGAGACTAGGTCAAAAGCTCTTATTGTAGTGAGAATTTGAGCCTTCCAGAAGATATAGTTACTGGAAACGAGTTTTATAGGAATAAAGCTAAACGTCTTGGCAACTGCTGAGAAATCAGCTTGAGAAGCAGAAGACAAGGACGATGAGGAGCAAGGAGAAGGAGAGGAGGATGAACTAAGAACTTGATTTGAGGCCATTAGAGAAGAGCAATGGCTTTGATACCATGTAATGAACCCTAGGGCAAGATCGAAAACAGAACACGAGGGAGAAAAATACCTTGAGCATAATTTTACTTAAAAGATCAAAATAAGATCACACCTACAAAAGAAATAGTGAGCTGCTTATATATGCAGCTTACTTAACAATAGAGAGGCACCGCCTTACAAGACTTACACGACTACAACATCAATAATCAAAAACATAGCAACAATAACAACTATCATAACAAAACACTAGATGCTTCCACAAGATGTTCACCATTATTCTATTTGGCCACCAAAAATATTCTGTAAGGGACCTAGTGCAATGACTCTTGGCTTCAAGTTAAAATGACTGTGGCGTAAGAGTAATATGGCATATGATAGCTCTTCAAACTGATACTTTCTTAATTTTCTTATGCAGAGACTAAAGTTCATATAATAATTATAGATGTAATATTTAAACTCAAGTTACTAAACCTCCATTACTGTTTTCAACCTTTTATTTCTGAACCATGCATAAGGGCACTGGCCTGCATCATACATAACCTTTCACAATGCAATCTCGTGTAGATTGCATCTTCTTTATGAAGAGTTGGAACAAAATGTTTCTGTATATCATGATTATGGCATTTGGTTTCAGCGTGAATATATCAGTTGGACCTGTGGAAGAAAGGATTATGCTTTCAGGGCCCCATACTGTTTCAGATATATTTTGTTGCTGCTGTGGACAACTTGTTGGCTGGAAATATGTAAGCTCCCGCAATCTATTTGATTCACTTGTTGGCCTATATCAAAGTATTTTGAGTATAGTTGATCTCAGTAAGCCTCCATCAAACTGTTGTGGGATCATCTTTCCTAAATGTCATTCCCTATACCTGTGTTTTGGAGCAAGGCATTTGGCAAGCTTGCGAACCATGTTCTAGTGCTCAAAAGTGGAGAAAAGTGGGCATAATATAGCCATTTTTCGGTTGATAGATTCTTCTCTCTCTACAAGAATAAAACTACACGAGAACCAAACTATTCTTGCGAAAACGCTTTGGACAATAGCCCATCCATCCGTAGTATATAGCCATTATATTTAACTTTGAGTAATCCCTAAAACCTCTTGGTAGCCATGAATGATGCTGCAGTTAACCACCCATTGGGAAGTTGAATCCTATCGTGTCCATTGCTTAATGCTGGTGTTTTTTTTATTTTGCGCAGGTCACGGCACATGAGGAATCTCAGAAGTATAAAGAAGGAAAATTTGTGCTTGAAAGGTACAGATTGTTTGATTTTGTTTTTGTTTTTTTTTTCTTTTGTTTTTTTTACACAAAAGGAACAAACTACCCTTCATTTTAGAATCCTCTCGTCGAGTTTGGTACTTCATAATCACGGGCATATATGTGTGCACAGATGGAGAATAACGGAGGAGGTGAGCGATGAAGTCGGAATGGACGCCCGGTTGAGTTTAAGTGATGCGGAGAATGCTTAGAAACTGGCTACTTCTGAAGCCTTAATTTACAAAGAAGTCAGTAAATAAGCCTGGGAGTTGTGTTATACAGAGCGTTTTGAATCAGGATTTGATCCTCCTGGGTAAAGAAAAGGGAAAGGAGAAGAAAATAATCATTCTTATATGCGTGTCAAAACGCTTGTATGTATGTTGTAGGTTAAAAATTCTAGTTCCAGAAGAAGGGTTAGAGGATCTTGGACCTTTACTTTAGCATCCGATCGTATCTATTATACATGTATATATCGATCTCAGGGGCTTGCAGCCATTCTGAGCAGACTTGATCGCCAGGTGGTTTCTTCTACACAGTGAAGAGAGTATGTTAAAGTTTGAATTGACCTTCGAAGATGTGAAGTGAATACTGGTCTCGGTGCTTGGTAATATAAAGTTCAACTGCGTTGCAGAGTAAGATTGAATGCTTTGTGAATTGTGTGATTGCCCACGAGTATGTATGATCTGATGACAAGTAAAATGCAATGTGGGTGGTGTGCAATTTTTCTTTCTTTGGTTTTGTTTTCTTCTGAAATTGTGGTTTAACCATGCCATTATCGAATGCCGAGAGATCATTTGGTGGATAGGTGCAGCAATAAAATATATTTACTTCAAAAGTTAAACAAAGAAAGGGAAGCAATTTACAACATCTGTGAATGCGAATCTGTGCAGTGTCCAGCTTCAAGGATAAGTGCATGTGCCTTTGCACCGTCCCTGAAAGAGGTTTTGGGCAGAGTAGAAACACAGGTGAAGACAGACGAAATTTGAAATTGGAATTCCCCAAGGCAGTAAAACAAGAACCTGAATAGCCCAGGTAACTCGGAGCTGGTTAGAGGCTTTGGCATCCAGCAACCAAAAACTGTAGAAAACTTGAAAAAAAAATAGCATCTATGACTATGAAAGCAAGCTCGGCCCATTCTCGGCAGCTGTCCGAGTGTGATCATGCCCGAAAGACCTAGTCATTTGCAGATCTCGGGAGAGTTGCGTCCTCGATTTTGCATAGGGAGCCTCTCTTGCTGCAGAAAAATACAAGGGACCTTTCAAGGTATGCAATAGATCGATCTATTATACTCCTTATTCTTTTTAAAGTTTGCACAGTTGGTTTGCAAACAACATTGTTTGATACTATCTACATTTCCATAACGGAAAGCCAGCTGAGGCATTCCTCCATTCAAGGTCAGCCTCCAATAACTTTACCTGCAATTTTCTGAGCACGAAGAATATTCTGCCGCCTTTTCCACCAGCACGTTAAGCAGGTGAAAAGAAGTAAGAGTGCCACACATGAGCCTAATGCAACACCAATTTTTGCACCAATGGACAGGTGTGCTCCGCATGTTGGTAGTCCAGGAATACCACAAATTCCTGCATTGCCGGTAAAGCTGCATGTACGCACGGTAAGTATACAGATATGATCCATTTCTCTACTGTTTTGTATCTATTATCTCAAGTTCTATATTGATCTTCTATATAATATACCACCTACACAGTTTTGACTTACTTGAAACTTGCCCTGTGTAATAGTCTTCCCCCTAGGGCTGCTGGGACTCTTCCAGAGAGGGAGTTGTCGTTGAGATTCCTGCACCACGAAGACATAGGTTAGAAATCTACTTTTCATATTATCATTTCTGGTAATCAGGCCTTGAAAGAGTCCTTACAGTCTTCTTAATGATGTCAACTGTCCAAGGGTTTCAGGAATTGATCCATTGAAAAAATTATAGGAGAGGTCCCTGTAATACAGATATGTCTTCAGGAATTGTCTCACAAGAGTAACTGAAAGACAAGAACCTCCAATCATGGAATGAAATGCTTATGCCCTGAGTCATGAACTTATAGTGAATGGGGGAGTTTGTGGATGAGTTACAGTAAACATGTTTCAGGATGCAATAATTAAGATAACCGATAAAAACCACCAACTGAAGACCACATTAATGTAAAAGAGAAGTATAAAATTACAATGATCTGTACATTGAAAAAACTACGTATGGGACCCTCGGTCACACAATGATACTTGCTTTTTCCACATAAAGAAAATTATTAACATTTCACCATTGCAAAGCATATAGCAAAGCAGTCAACAGTTTTTGAAGTGGAAACCAATATATGAACTTACAATTTTTGTAAGCTGGTAACTGTTCCAAGCGAGAATGGAATTGGCCCATGAATACTGTTTCCACTCAAGTTTCTGTAAATGTGCAAGTTAAAACAAGGGATTGAAGATGTGCCTAGTCACAGTGACTATCACTTTAACAAGCTCAAAAAAGATGCGGCAACATGCCTCAGTGTTGTCATATAGTGGTAAGTTACCTTAAAAATATTTGTCAGTCAAACAAAATCAACAATATGGCATATTATTCTTACATACAAAAATTGGAACTTCAAAAAAATATGATTTCAAATAAAGTTGAGGATCATTTCAAGAATAAGTATAATAAATAATAAAATAAAGCCAATGAAGAACTCTGGTAAATACTTACATGCTCTGAAGATGATGCAGTTTGGATACGTCATTTGGCAAGAACCCCCTCAAGCCTTGGTTATCAAGATCACTGACATGGAAACAAGTAATTAGCCAAAAATGATGAAAAGAAATTAAGGAAAACGCAGTAAGATAATATATTGGTCCTCAGAAAAACCATTTGTGGTCATTAACCTACTGATAGATACATGAATCTCATAAATGTATTTGACAAAGAAAGAATTTTAATAATCACATAACAAGAGAAGACCTGTTGCCACAAGAACAGGGATTTTGAGGGCCGACCCTGCCCAAATTAAACTTTGTTCCTGCCAGTTGAGATCAGCTAAATGAATAATTTTTCTCCATGAAAGTCACAGTTCAATTACAGCATAATATGTATATTAATTAGTCTTCCATATCCCCACATGAACATGAACCCTAAATCCTAAGAAATATCAGTGCAAAGTCTTTTAAAGCTGAGAGGCAAATGGGAGCACAATTTCCGAAGATGGCATGGGGACTCGAAGTGTAACTGACAAGGACATGATGAGAAAGTGTCTCATATTATTTTGAGAAGTGGAGTTACAGGGTTTGCATCCTCACAGCTACAAGAAACCAAGTGAAACGGCCTCAGTCCTAATTAGGTGAAGTGGCTTTTCTTGTTCACTACCATTTCATTTACATTAACAATTGATACTGACCCTTTTTTTCCAACCCCAAGCTAACATGGTAAATCTGGTATTTCCACTTGTCCTATCAAATCAATTTTCTATAAAAATCAGCTAGTTGACATACAAAAGAGGAGGAATATTGTTTCAGTGAAGCAGACTGAGACATTACTCAAATGGATCGTAAAGCAGGAAGGGCCAAGCTGAGAAAGTTGCAAAATTAATTATGAAATAGTAACCGTGCAACCAACACCAAGTGCTAAGGATAAGGGATGAGAGTACACTGGAAGCAAGTGACTTCAGAAGATTAGGGATATAAACTGTCTAGTCTTATTCTACAGTATAATTAAGCATATTTTAGTGAAAGAAAAATATTTTTTCCTTTTTTTAATTTTTTGATGTTTAATTGAATAAAACAACTTTTACACCTATAAAGAAATCTTAAGATCATATGAAAACTTCTATATCATATACTAAAATCAAGCTGAAATATTTAAAGCATGTAACTGAAAGGAAAACCAATTACATGGTCAAACACAATTATTTTGCTTAGCAAAATTGATATATAAAGCATGACACAAGACAAGATGGTAAAAAAATGGAGAGAATCAGGAAATACAATGAGATAGAGGTGATATGAAGCATAAGATAAGTATGAACGGTCAAATAGAATTAGTTTGCTCGGAAAAATTGATATAAAAAGCATGAATGCATAACAAGATGACAAAGAAATGGAGATAATGATCACAAAAATACAATGAGATTAACGTGAGAAGAAGCATAAGATAAAGTACGAACAGTCCGTCAATGACCCATTTGTTGCTGATTCTGTCATATTGACAATCTACTCCAGTCCATGGATGTTGTTGTGGAACACAAGGATCACCATTCCACCCAAAACGAAGTGGAAGCCCTAATGCGCTCTTCAGTGTTTGCAAAGCCCTGACTGAAATAAAAGCAATCAATTGTAACATTACAAATGCTGTCCAACCACAAAATTTTCAAAATAGGCAAACTATGGAAGGTAATGGAAAGCAAAGAAGAAAAGTCTCCCATGCCATTTATTCAGCCACCACATTAAATCAGTTCATAGAAGCAAAAATGAAAATACAATAGCAATTCACAACAGATCGTGGAAGAATTTCACAGGAAGATTACAAATTTTTCCAACTACCAAAACAGAAGCAGATAACTAAATTAGATCCTGCAACAGATCAACCACTTATATTGCTGAATTTGCACTAGTCCAATTAAGATCATGAACTCTATGACTTCATAAGCAGGGACACAAAGCCATCATAATGGCTCATAAATTTTGGAAACCATGCCAATCATAAAAATCCAGTTTAGACATGAAGAGGTTCCTCATAGTAATGCAAGCATAAGCTCCAACCAGATCCAAAAGAGCTAACAGTTGCTCATTTGCTGGATCAGCATCATAGGTCTTTCTTTTCAATTACGTTTTCTGCTTTTTTATCACATTTGTACCTTCCTATCAATTGAAAAGTTCTTTCTTTTTTCTTTTTTAGCAAGCACCAAGAACAAATTGCAGTACACACACTAAGAATCCTTCATGGAAGGCTGTCTGTTGCATAACTCGACAGAACATAGGCAATTGAAGAAATAATGCAAAAAAATTTGAAAGAAGAACAGTAAAAAACAAAAAAAAGGTGGGGTTCTAAGTTTATACCCTAGTGGGATTAAGGCTTAATGTGTTATTATAATTGTAATAATTACACTTTGGTACCACACCTTTTCTGCTATACAGTTCTATTTATCAAAGTACATATTACATATCTTTGAGAATCTTCCACCTTATAAAATTCTAAGTATATGAGTTAAGAAGAATATCTTCACAAAATAATAATTGTCAACAATTGAAGTTTAAAGTTTGAATAGTTGGCGATTGAATAGAAAAGGATAAGGAGCCGAGAAGATAAGAACTAAAATTTTATTTGTTTTAAGTTTTTAATCTCCTATGTAAATCTGTAAATAATAAAGGTACTGTTGTAATCTAGTCCTACTAATTAGGATTGTAATCTATTCCTAGTTTTTAGGAGAATTATTAGGAGCTCTCTTGTATATATAGATTATCTTACACACGGAATGAAAGGAAGGAATTCTATTCTCTTCAAAGTTCCTTTTTGACATGGTATCAGAGCTAACCTTTTGAGGGGCTCCTTTTTGGCCTTCATTGCCCTTTTTTTTTTCTCTCTGGCCTCTAGTGCCATTCTCTGGCATCCGCTATCACCATCTTAGTGGGACAATTAAGGCCTCCTTTGCCTCTTTTCTTCACCCGATAAGCCCTCTTTGGTTCTTTTTCCCTCACCCAATCCTTGATCATTTATTCCTTCACCCAATAGGATGTCTATTGCTTCTAAAACTAATCTTACACCGGAGACAATTGAAACTAGCAACACCACAGAGGTTCCGTTTGCTGGAACTGGCAGTACAGGCAATGGAGGAGAGTTGCAAAATCTCCAGGCGACCTACTGGTTGAATGGGAAAAAGTATTTTAAGTGGTCTCAGATGATCCATACTTTTCTCAAGGGAAAAGGGAAACTAAGTCATCTCCTGGAGACTGGTCCTAAGGAGGAAGATCATATGTTTGCAGCATGGGATGAGGAGAATTCCTTAGTGATGTCATGGCTATGGAATTCAATGGTACCGGACATAAGTGATACGCTAATGTTTTAACAACTACTAAAGACATATGGAAGGCAATCAAGCTCACCTATTCCAAGGTGAAAGATGCTGCACAGATCTACAAAGTAAGGACTAAGATTGCTGCCACTAAACAAGAGGTAAGGTCTATCACTGAGTGTGCCAATACACTGCAAACTTTATGGCAAGAATTGGATCATCACCAATGCCTAAAGATGAAATGTAGTGAAGATGTAACATTACAAAAAAGGTTTGTGGAGAAAGAAAGAACCTATGATTTATTGGCTGGACTTAATATAAAGTTTGATGCAATAAGAGTTCAAGTTCTTGGTAAGGAGGATTTACCCTCTCTGAATGAAGTAATCTCTATAATCTAGGCTAAAGAAGGGAGAAGGGGAGTGATGTTGGACGACTCTCTAATAGAGAGATTAGCACTAGTATCACTAAAGGCTCCTAACAGGGGTCCTAAAAAGGAGAAGGCGGCTGGGGATAGAGACACTCTATGATGTATCTTTTGTAAAAAGCTTAGGCATACCATAGAGAGGAGTTGGAAGTTACATGGAAAACCATCCAAAGGATGACAGCTGGGGGGCCAAAGCCAAGCCTATATGGCTAGCAGCCAACAACAAGCAGAACAAAAAGGGTTAGAACAGGGAGAAGGCTTGGATCTCAACCGGGCAGAAAACGAGAAGCTAAGGAATTTTCTAGAATCTCTTGACAAGAAAGAAAAAGGTACTTGTTCTCTTGCACTTACAAGTATTTCCTCTCATTCTCTTACCCTACATGCTTCAGGAATAACTCAACCTAACTCTTTGTTCTTAGACTCTGGGTCAACACATCATATGACCCTCTTTCCCATTATTTCATTACCTATAGCCATTGTTCAAATTCCAAGAAAATAACCATGGCAGATGGGTCTTTAACCACCATTGTCGGCCAAGGAGATATCATTTTCAATGAATATCTTACACTCAAGAATGTTCTCCATGTCCCTAAACTATTCACTAACCTTATTTCCATTCAAAAGTTGGTCCTAAACAACAATTGCAGTGCTAACTTCTATCCTACTTTCTGTGAAATTCAAGGACAGGAATTGAAGAAGATGATTGGGCTTGCTAAGTCTAGGGTTGGCCCCTATACTATCTTGAGGGACCAAATGTGCGGGAGAAAAAAGAAAAGGTGAATTCTATGTCATGTTTGGTGCAGTCTAGAAGAGATCAGATTTGGTTACATCACTCTAGCCTTGGTCACCCCTCATTTTTCACTCTTAAAGTCATGTTCCAGCATTAATTAAGGGTCTTGATGTTAAAAATTTTCAGTGTTCAATTTGTGAATTTGCTAAACATAAGAGGGTGACTTATCTTTTATCGAATAAAAGAACTTCTATTCCATTCTCTCTCATTCATAGTGATATTTGGGGCTCTGCAACCGTTCCCAATATTTTTGGGACACGGTGGTTTATAGTGATGGAACACAACTATATCTATTATCTTCATTCACCACCATCTCATGAAACTTTTCCAATATGAAGATGGTGTTGAAACTTCATTTCATCATTACTCTACTAGGGGATGTTATCCACTGCCGGTCCCAAGCCCGGATAAAGGAGGAGGGTTGCGTTAGGTAGCCGACAGCCAGCGTAAAACTTAATTGGATCCAAATATGAATTCTAGACAAACTATCTGTTGGGTTGTAACCTACATAAAAATCTAGAATTCATGTAGCCGACCCCACATAGTGGGATAAAGGCTGGATGTGTTGTTGTTGTTGTATATGTTGTTATTGGTGGTTTATAGTGTTTGTGGATTATTGCACTCGAGTGATGTGGTTATTTCTTATGAAAAATAAATCTGCCGTGAACACTATTATTCCTAACTTCTATAACATGATTAATACTCAATTTGGAGTGAAAATCAAGAGACTAAGATCTGATAATGCCAAAGATTTCTTTAACCAATCTCTATCAAATAGGGATTATCCTTGAGTCCTATTGTGTAACAGCTGGGCGCTAGGTGGCACCCATGCGAGCGCGGCCTTGCCACGCACGACCACGCTGCCAGGCACGCCAGCTGCGCGCCCCAGGCCGCACCGCGTCGGTGGCCATGCACCACCCACCCCTTCTCCCTTGTTGTCACGTGGCAGCATGTGGGAGACCCCTTGACAGCCAATTTTCCTTCCCCCTCGGCCGATTCCTCTTCACCTGGCGTCTATAAATAGCAGTGATTTCACTGCTGTAACGCTCTTTAAATTTTAACGCGTCGAAACTCTGCCCGTGTGTATACGCGAGATATAAAAATGTTTTAAATTTATTTAATAATGCTATTTATGAATCAGTCGCATGTTTAGCTAAATTAATTAGCGATGTGTCAACGATAATTAAAATTGATCGCGCGTTTAATTAAATTATTTTTATTTTACAATTGTATAGAAAATTGGAACGTGTAACCGACATGCAGTTCGAGATTAACACGTGGTAAGGTTTATTATGATTTGCGAGTAAATTTAATTTGACATGGCTTGTATTAGACTGTGGAAGAAGTGTCTAGGCATGGGGCTGTAGATTTGGGCCGTGTGAGTCTCGAGATGGGATCCTAAATGAAATCAGTGGGGCCACCAAAATCCGAATCAGGGTGAGGTGGACAGGCTTGCATGCATGATACACTTCACATTATTCTATAATTGTCATGCATTTTAATTTACTGCAACTCATATTACCCTTACTGAGTCCCCGGGACTCACCCCTATATTTTTCCCACTAACCCAACAGGTGGCTCAGGATTCGAGAAGGGAAAAGCAGTGATGACAAATGAGCCGCCAGTGGGCGGTGACCGTTGAAAGTGAGGGTGTGGGTTAACCCCAAATGTTAATAATGTAATGTAACTAGTGTGTGTTAACTATGAGTGTCAGATATAGTTTAACCTAAAGTAAGCTGGAACCAAGTTAAGGTTCCCGCTATGAGTAAACCCGGTGGATGTAGGAAACTTGTACCGGTCGATTACGGCCGGGATCTGAGATATGTTTAAATATGTTTGGCTATTGGGATTTTTTTTGTGCATGGTGGTATCTGCTTATTCGAAATTGAATTTATTCTCCAATGGGCCTAATCAGGTGCAGGACCAGGGCGAGTTTCCGTTGCCTATGCATTTACCCCTGAGTTCCCGACCGATCGAAGGCGGCGAAGCCTAGACTCCACCCAGGGCACTCATATTATTTTAAAGATTTATATTGGTAGGGGCATAGTCGTCCTCTGGTGCGGGCCCAGATTGTAATGTGTGTCATGGTGGCACCCGTTAGTGGGGCCGGGGCGTCACATATTGTCCCTATACTCCTCTACAAAATGGGGTGTTCGAGGGGAAAAATAGGCATCCATTGGCTATTACTAGAGCACTCCTTTTCCACCACAATGTTCCTAAACACTATTGGGGAAAAGCAATTCTAACTGTCACATCCCTTATCAATCAGTTGCCTTCCCAAACTCTTGACTCTCATCCTTTTTTAACTCCTAACCAAACACTTCCTTGACATCCATATCCCTAGTTGTTGGAAACCAAAAATTTTTGGGTGTATATCATTTATCCATGTTCATAATCCTCATAGAGGAAAATTAGACCCTCGAGCTCTAAAATGCATCTTCATTGGATACTCCTCTACCCAAAAAGGCTATAGATGTTACTATCCCCTTTTAAAAAAATCGTGTCAGCTGATGTGACTTTTGTGGAAAACATGCCTTATTTTGACCGTTCTCATAACAGCCAAACAGTCACAGATAGAGATCAATTTTCATCTCTACCTGATCTGGATTTTTCTTATTCTTTGCCTTATTTTGGTCCGGTTAATTCTAAGGATTCATCAAATATGACTCAGGAGGAGCCCACTTCAAGTACTCCCCTACAGGTCTATTCAAGATGGAAATGGCTGGTTTCTATCCCTATGTATGTCCAAGAATCCAATTCATCTCCTAAACCTACTACTAATACCAGCACTGACAACCCCCTTGAAATCTCATCATGTAAATCTCCTATTGATCCCTCTATATTTATAACCGAACCTATTAAACTTGTAAGTGAGCCTGAAATCTCTCAAAGTGACCTTGAATGGCCTATTGCCCTTAGAAAAGGCACTAGGATTTATACCAAGCATCCTTTGCATCTGTTTCTGTCCTATTCCAAGTTATCTACCCCACAAAAAACCTTCCTGACCTGCCTGCATAGCATACCTATTCCCACGCACTTTACCGAAGCTATAGGGGATGAGAATTGGAGAAATGCCATGGAAGTCGAGATGGCAGCCCTTGAAAAAAACCAAACATGGGAGCTGGTTCAATTACCTAAAGGAAAATAGCCAGTGGGATGTAAATGGGTTTACACAGTCAAATATAAGTCTAATGGGACATTAGACAGATATAAGGCAAGGCCAGTGGCCAAGGGATGCACTCAAGTATATGGCATAGATTACCTAGACACATTTGCCCCTATTGCAAAGCTAAACACAGTCTGGGTACTCCTATCTCTAGCTGCTAATCTAGGCTGGCCATTGCTGCAATATGATGTAAAAAATGTCTTCTTGCATTGAGACCTAGAAGAGAAAGTCCATATGGATTTACCACCTGGATATAATCCAATCACTGTTGTTAGAATCATACAATTCATGATTCGAATCGTACAATTCGACTCGATTCATATAGAAATCGAGTCGTATAGGGTGAATCGAAAATCTCTTAGAATCGACTACGAATTGGATGAATCGACCGTGAATCGCACAATTCGTCCAATTCATCCAATTTGTGCGACTTCGTCTGCATGTTCACTTTAATCAAATATTCGTTCGATTTGGAGATGATAATACTCTTGAACTTGAAGATGAAGATGAATGATAACTAGTAAAGATTATGGACAATGGAATTTATTAGTAACCTAATAGTTGTAGTTTTTTTTTTTTTTTTTCTATCTTGTTATTTTGAAAGTGGTTTGGTTTGGTGCAATTTGAATTTAAAGGCAACATGAATATACTTTTGCCTTTTGGTATACTTTTAAACTTAGAAAATATATTTAGAAGTATTATTTATCTATTTATATTTAAAAGAATTGATCATGGTGGACACATTATTTATTTTCTATGGATATATATTATTTATAGTTGAAATTGAGAATGTATACCGAATCTTATAATTCGATTCAATTCTTGATTCACGATTCATAAAATAAGGATTTCGATTCTCAATTTGAATCTCGATAACAACTATGAGTCCAGCTACCCAAGAAAATATAGTGTGCAAATTGAAGAAGGCTTTATATGGCCTTGAACAATCCCCCAAGGCTTGGTTTGTCCGGTTTAAGAAAGTAATGCTTACTCTAGGGTATAAACAAAGTCAAAAAGACCATACCCTCTTCATACACCACTCGGCCACAGGGGGAGTGACGATGTCACTTGTGTATGTGAATGATATTGTTGTAACCGGAAATGATAAAGAAGGTAGGAATAAACTCAGGCAATGCCTGATCAAGGAGTTTGAAATTAAAGAATTTGGGAAATTGAAATACTTTTTAGGCATAGAAGTTGCACACTCAAAAGAAGGCATCCTATCTCCCAACAAAAATACATCATGGATTTGCTAACAGAAACGATGATAAAGAAGGTAGGAATAAACTCAGGCAATGCCTGATCAAGGAGTTTGAAATTAAAGAACTTGGGAGATTGAAATACTTCTTAGGCATAGAAGTTGCACACTCAAAAGAAGGCATCCTATCTCCTAACAAAAATACATCATGAATTTGCTAACAGAAACGGGACTACTAGGTTGTAAGGTAGCTGAAACTCCAATTGAACCCAATCACAAATTGGGGGAAGTTCCAAAGAATAATGAAGTTGATAAGGGGTTGTACCAGAGGCTAGTGGGTAGACTAATTTACCTAGCTCATACTCGGCCAGATATTGCATATGTAATGGGGGTGATTAGCCAATTCATGCATAATCCGAAAGAAACTCACCTAAGGGCAGTTTATAGAATATTGTATTATTTGAAAAGAACACTGGGAAAAGGCATTATGTTTAAAATGGGAGAATGCATGACACTTAAAGCCTATATTAATGCAGATTATGCAAGGTCAGTAGTGGACAGGAGATCTACATATGGGTATTGTACCTTCCTAGGGGGTAACCTTGTGACTTAGAGGAGCAAGAAACAAGGTGTAGTGGCCCAATCAAGTGCGGAGGCAAAATTCAGATCCATGGCTCTAGGCGTTTGTGAGTTGCTTTGGTTGAAAATATTACTAGATGACTTGAAAATCACTTTGGTAGCACCTATGAAACTCTATTGTGACAACAAGTCAGTAATAAGTATTGCTCACAATCCAGTCCAATATGATAGAACTAATCATGTTGAAGTGGATAGACATTTTATCAAAGAAAAATTGGATAGTGGCTTGATTTGTGCCCTATATATATCATCTTGTGAACAACTTGCAGATATTCTAACTAAAGGGTTACCCGTAGCCGTGCATCAAAGGATGACTAACAAGCTTGGAATAGATGATATTCATTCTCAAACTTGAGGGAGAGTGTCAACGATTGAAGTTTAAATTTTGAATAGTTGGCGATTGAATAAAAGAGGATAGGGAGCCGAGAAGATAAGAACTAAAGCTTTATTTGTTTTAAATTTTTAATCTCCTATGTAAATCTGTAAATTATAAAGTTATTGTTGTAATTTAGTCTTACTAATTAGGATTGTAATCTATTCCTAGTTTTTAGAAGAATTATTAGGAGCTCTCTTGTATATATAGATTAGCTTACACACGGAATGAAAGGAAGGAATTCTATTCTCTTCTAAGTTCCTTTTTGACAATAATGATAACCTTATTTGATGTCAAATTTTCCAACATAATCTAAATAACCTTCCTTCAAAAGATTGGGCCAGTGCTTGATGTGCATTTTTTTCTGGATAAAGTTTTAAGAAGCTTCACAACTTTTTTAGCTTTAGAGAGAAGTTAAGGCTTTCTTCAATTTTTAGACTTCTATAACATCTTCTCAACATTTAATATTGATTTTATAATTTTTACAGTTTGGATTGACAAACAAGTAAAAGTGCATTATTTCTCTAGTAGCAAGACATGCTGGATAATTCAGCAATTTAGTACAAAATCATAATTATAAATGTTAAACAATAAGACCCTGTTCTTTTTGCTGATTTCAACCCATTTTGAGTTTTTAGTTTTTCAAACAACTGAAAACGTGTTATCTTTTCTGTTTTCAAAAATACATTTTTGAAAACAAGAGAAAAATTTGTAAAGAAAATTCAAAATAACATTTTGTTGTTTTGAGTGTTTTCAGTCAAAACTAATTGAAAACAACCAAAATCTTGAAAACGTGGAAAACACCAACAGCCCCCCCCCCCTTGCACAGACCCATATCTCTCATCTCTCTCCTATCTTCTCTCCATTTTGTTCTTCTCTACCAGCGATCGACAACCACCACCACCGCCACCACCACAGCCAGTGTCGTTAACCACGCCCCCCACTGCCACTGCGACCAACACCGTCGACCACGCCCCCCACTGCCACTGCGACCAACACCGTCGACCACGCCCCACACCGCCATCGCGACCAGCGCCGTCGACCCGCCCCCCACTGCCATAGCGAGCACTATCATCAACTGCGCCCCCCACAGCCATCGCGACCACCGCCGTCGATTGCGCCCCTCACCACCACCATGACCACTGCCGTCAACCGCCCCCCGGCTGGTTGCTGGTTTTGTCTACTCTCTCCTCTCTTCTCTCTTCTCTCTTCTCTCTTCTCTCTTCTCTTGCTAGATCTAAGGAGATTTGGTCGTTGGATCTTGCTGGTTTTTTGGTATGTTGGTCGATGGGCCTTTGGGGGTCAGGTGGTTGCATCTAATTGACGATGGTTGCTTGCGACGAAACCAGGGCCGAAGAAAATGCAGGGCTCCAGAGAAGAAGAAAAGAGAAAAAAATAAAAGGAAGAAAAGAAAAGAAAAAGAAAGGGGAAAAAAAAAAAAGAAGAGAAAAAAATAATTAAAAATTTTATTATTAAATTTTGAAAATAAAATTATATATCTATTTAAAATTTAAAAAATAAAGTATATTTATATTATAATTAAAAATATAAGATAATCTATGTTATATTATTAAGTGTATAATTTAATATAAATTATTATTAAGATGTATATTAGTAATTTATTAATTAAATTTATTATTTTATTTTAATAGTAGAATTTCATTAAAAAGAGTTAATTTTATTATTTCATAATTAAATTTATTAAATAAAATATCATAATAACAAAAAAGAAACAGTTTTTCAAAATTTCAAAGCAAACGCATCTTCTAGTTTTCTGTTTTGAAAAACAATTTTTCAGAATGACAAAAAGAGCACATTTTTAAAAATCTCAAAACAGACACTCAAAACTCAAAACTGAAAATGAATTCAAAATTCAAAACTGAAACATGAAGAAAACACCACCTAATGTTTGGGGGGAGGGGGGTGTTTGATAGGGGGAGGTACAAAAAGTAGGCAAGCTTCTTCAAAAGGTTAAACGACATTATTTACAAAAGGAAATAACTGTTAACATATCCAATCTGACATAAGAAACATCAGACATAAGTTTTATGGAAGCTTGGCTTATTTGTTCTTGGCAGGTAATATACTCTAGTTATGGTGTTAAATGAGTGAATATTTTGTGAACAACTTACTAGAAAGTGATACGCATTTGTTCAAGTTGTTGATAATTGGAAGGACAATCTTCTGCACCGTTACTGATATTAAAAAGGAGAGAGAAAGAAAACTCTAAACGAGACAACAATTTAACTAATAGAATACTATTTCGGTATGACTATACATTGAGAATTTAAAAGGGAGTGCATGTGTCCTTATCTAAAAAACCATGAACCAAGCAACTGCACCAAAGCAGAATATCAAAGTTAAAAATAAATCAAACATTCAAATCTATGGAGGTTGATATATTTACCTTCATCTGGCGAAGTTTTAGACTCTGCAATAACAACCTGAAAGATCTCGAGAGCACTAATTAAGGCATGACCCTTTTTAGGGTGAATGGTTATTGTCAAGGTTCTGCCATTAACTGCAACAGTTTTATTCAGTACGAGAGCACTATAAACATCCCCACTCATACTCACAATGTCAACATCTTCAATAGCAACAACATCATTTATTTGGATGTCAAGTACTCTTTGGCCTACTTTAGTGATGGAAGGATCTATCTCAGCAAAGTGCAACCAAATGGAGTAGTTTCTGTTGGGATCCACATCCACTGTATAAACTAGATCTGGCTGATTATCAGTGCTGGAAAGAGCAGTCTGATAAAGAGCTTCAGGATAAGAGTTCACTGTATTTGAGGCCTTCCTGATGCTGTTTTTTGTGGCTATAATATGATCAGAACCTTGAGCAAAAGTTGTGACAGGATTCCAGAATCTATCCCCACCCCAGTGGTCCCCACTGTAGTCTTCGTCAAATTTTGGTTTCTCAACACCACAATTCAGTCTTCTGACTGTTTTTAGGATTGTCCCTTGACCCCAGTGTGGCCCAAAATAATAAGCTCCATCATCAACTTGAAGAATTTCAATTGACAGTATAGCTGGATCTCCATGACCAGTGCTGTGAAAGCAAATGGAGACAGAATGACCCGTAAGAAATAATAGGGCTTCAACAAATACCTGCTCATCATCACTGCCGTTCCAACCTGATTGCAGAGAGCAAATCTGTGTTCCTTCAATAGAAACATCAAACAAAGGCTCGTTGTCAATAGTAGGATCTGAGACCAATCCAAAAAATACTCTAACTGAATAATGGCCTTTGGGAACTCTCTGAATATTGTAGCAATTTTCTGGACCCTCAGATAGAGGGAAGTAGCGAACTGTTCTGAGTGGAGGAGTTATAGAACTTGGGCGTATTCCATTAGTAGGTATCCCTCCTGTATATGCAAAATCCTTGTACCACGATGTATTCGTTGGTGAAGTGTGGACATTATTCCGAGCTCCACAACTTATCCGCATAGCATAGGGTGCTGCAAATGCAAATAGTTTTTCAGAATAGAACACCAAAGAAGAAGAGTTAGAAGATTAAGTAAAATTCTCAACGAGAAACGTTAGAAAAAATATTTACATGACAGCATCTAATCTAATAATTATACTAAAATCCATGCACCAGCTGAGAACAAAGCAACAGGATCTGGAATCCCTGTATGCATTTCCAAGTCTATATTCATTAGTAGAAATAGAAAAAAAAAAATACACACTTAAAAAGTACACATGGTAAACCATCCGAGCTATCCAGGCCCTGAAATAACTAATTCAGAAAATTGAGCAAAGGTTACTACTCGTTATTGGTTCTAAAACCTTAGTGAACAGAAATAGAGGCACACTTAAAAAGTACAGGGAAGCGTTTGAAGTCATCTGTCTAAACAACAATAAGAACTATCACAGCATAAACAGTTTAGTATCAACTTGTACCCTTGTATTAGTTTCTTCTTCTATGCCTTGCTAGGCCTACTGAACATAAAAAGAAAAAAAACATTGAAAACTACATAGAAGCATTAGAAGTCATCTATTCAATCAGCGACAAGAATTGTCATAGCACGAACAATTTGGCGTCAAACTTATTTCCTTGTATAAGCTTCCTGTTTTCTTGGTGGACTATCAGTTCCAAGAGGGAGGAGAAAACCTCAAGAGATACAAACTGTCAATCGGTTTCTCCAACACATTTTTCTCAGGAATAACACTGTCTGAAATCATTCAGTCATTTAACCCAAATTCAAGAGAGCGAAAAACATAAGAAATTCCAACCACTCCCATCCCCACCCCTTCTCTCACACGCAAAAAATTCAACACTCATCGACATAAACACTAACCAAAAAAAGAAAAAAACAGAGAATAGCAGATTCACTCCTCCAACTAAACGTCAGGACCTAAATTGAGAAAAAATGAGCAGACGAAACCTGCAATTGGATCACGGATTCACACAATAACCAGACAGTTAATCGGCTGAACTTAATTAACTCCCGGTCATTAACCACCTCAAACCAAGAACCAGAGAGTCAAAAATTTATATTTCAAGAACCCTAATGGAACCAAACGCAGCCAGCACAAATCGAATATAACCATTAAATACACATATAATATAGCGATGGGAACAAAAGGACAACTAACCATGTCGAGGATACGAAGGACGCATAGATAAAATGAAGGTGAAGAGCAGTGCGAGAAGGTGCCTTAGCTTCATCTTCATTCCTTCCAAATGCTTTACCCCTCTCTCTCTAGAGCTCCTTCATTAGCACATTCTGTCCGCTCGTAGCTCTCCAGAGCGAGAGAGAGAGAGAGAGAGAGAGAATGAAGTGTGAGAGACAGAGCTGAAGGCAGTCTACAGTTGGAATTAATATAGATTCTATTTATTTAACCGACCCGTGACGGGGCACTGTTATTGTACTTCGCAGGCTTATCGAAATCAGTGCACGATGAAATAGCATACCGACACGTTTCCGTTGGATATGCAACTGCACCAAGTGTGGAGTCAATGTGCGCCGTAGATTGGATGCTTAGCTCCACTCCGTGATAATGTCTTTCTTTTTGCTATTACGCGACAACGGCAAGGTGGAGGGTGACGTGGGATGAGGAAAAGGAAGAGACAGAAAAAAAAGGGGAAATAGCAAAAGAGCGGAGTCGCTTTGGGGATGGGGACCGCCAGTAAATTGACACTAATGACCCTGACAACAAGGTAGCGCTTCATTTATAAATTTGAATTAAATTATAATAATTTTTGTTGTAAGAGTAACGATTAATAAGTGATATTTAAATATTTTATTAATTAATAAAATATTTTAAAATAAAGTAATATCTCTAGTGAGATAAAATTTAAACCCATACTAACTCAAATATAATCTGAAAGATTAATAAAATAAGGTTTCAAAAATCAAGTCTATTCAAAAGAAGTCTGAAATTTGAGGAAGGTTGTTTATATAAGGAACACAAAAAAGAAGCTAGGCCCAAGCTCACGCTCCCAACTAGCTTGTTCAGTTCTCCTAAAAGATCTAATTTAGCTATATTGAGGACATAATATAGCTTTATTATGTCCTCAATAAAGCTATATAAAGGTGTAATCCTACAAGAATTAAATATGATATTTATAACATATTTTATTACATTATTACTATATTATTCATGAGCATAATAATCAATTTAAACATTAAAAGATACACTTAAAAGACTGACCCGCTCTCCTTTTACAAGAAGAGACAATCAAGACAAGTTTAAATTTAAAGATTGCTGAGACCATCTTGAAAAACTAAGAAGAACTAGAAAGCATGGCGCACTGATTGGGTAGTGATTGACTTCAAAACTCTGTAATTATTATAATATAATTAAACACATAACTTAATTATATTTAAAGCAAAACTCAGACTCTTAACTGTTCTCCAGATATGCCCGAGAGCAAGGAAGGCAGGTATTTTAATCATGATGTACGTGAAGACCCTTCGCCGTCACTCATCAATGGGTTGGACTTTTGGAGATCTTTTGACTTTTGAGCCTTCAATTTGCATCAAAGTATAGAAATGGATGAACTGGCGTTTAAGAGGATGCTATTCCTTTTCTTAATTTTTTGCAACGTATGAATTTTATTTGATTTCCTTTAACGTATATATAACTTTAGCCGGTTAAAGTCAACATTAGGCAGACATGGCACAATAAAGTTCTTCAATTTCGTTGCAAAGACTTCTAGTGATGAAATCTTGCTATTGGGACAAAGCATTCCGTCGCTAAAGAACTTATAGAAATGAAGGAAAAACTGAGCCTGCAAGAGTCACTGAGAAGATAATATAGAATAGAACATAAATAAATCTTATTCCATTTCCATCCGTGGAAACTGCAACTTAACTGCTAAAACAAACAATGGCAAGATGCAGCAAAATCAATAAATTTCTTCCCAATTTCTTACTCCAAATACTTATAGCGATGAAAATAAATAAATGCGTCGCGAAAAGGGTAGTTTTTGATCATATCAGGAAAAAGAATTAAACTGGGCGGGGAGTTACTGCGATTTGGCACTCCCTCGCGGCAGAGTTTGCAGAGACGGCTGGACGGGATGGCAGCTTCTGCATGGAGCAGTAAACGACTTGAAAACTCTCCGCCCAATAGACCGCTCTTTACTCTCTCCGCCCCCCGGTTTTCCGGCCGCCGCCTTATAACTTTGGGGAAAGAAATCTTCCAAAGTAGCGGCGGCTCTGGATTGAGTTGAAGAGCGGGAAGGATTTTGGTTTTCCAGTGGCAACAGGTGCCCGTTGGAGAACAGAACGTCGGCCGGGGTGACTTTGCTGGCGGCGGCCTTGCCGAATTCAAAACCCGGGTCTAGGTTGGCCGGCGGGTGGCCGACCTGCCCGAGCTTCAGCTGCTGGTCTTGGACACAAACGAGGCCTGTAAATGAGAGCGAGTATTCGGTTGAGTTGGTGGTGTTATCGGCTAGAACATTTGAAGAAGTTGGCCGCCTTGGCTTGCTGTTGCTTGCCATGGTCGGTTTAATTGCTTGTGACGGGCTTGGCTGTTGGGGAAAAGAAGCTGAGCTTTATATAGATGGCAGGGTTTATGAGGGCTTTGGAGGCTTCTTAATGTTCTTTCTGCTTTGCCCTCTTGTATTTAGAGTACCCAAATCACAACTGTGCAAATATACATTTTCACAATCTAATTAACTGGCAATAAAGTATCTATCATGAAATTAAATAATGTTATTGAATGAATAAAGTTAGTTAGTTTACTTCTCTTTCACATAATTTTTACTTTTCGAGATAAAACCGGATCACAATATTGGAATTTGTCTTAAACTAGCGACTAATACTTTGTGCAATCAGCAGTAACTAGAGGCATTTGCAGGTATAGTCAATGTTTAAGTTTAAGGTGGCTGATAGATACGAGGAAACCATGGCAGTGTAGTGCTAAGCCAAACCCAGCATGGCTAGTTTTGATGGGGGCGAATGTTCCAACGAACTATGTATTAAGAGTTAATGATGAAGTTAAAAATCACTAAACTGTTTCACATTCATGGCTTCAGCTTTGGTGCGCCGTACCGTGCCTGCCGTCCCTGCTCGAAATGGGCCAATTGCCAATTGATTATTAAGCCACAATTAATCTTTTTTTTTATTAAATGGTAATCGGCATTTATTGATTTTTAGTAAAATTGAACTGCTTAATTATCCAGATCAGTATTGGCTCACTAAGTAGAATCACTAGTTTATAAGTTCATATAAAAATTATTTAAGTTGCGCAAATATATTAGGAGTAATAATTAACATGAAAAAATATTAAAATAGTATAAAATCATTAATCACTGCTTACCTTTTAAGTGCTTAAAATGGTATAGAAATTGCAAATTAAGTATCATTAGCCAATTCTCGCGTCACTCTTTATGGGCCAAGTTCTGTTTAAAGGGTCGACCCAATCAACCAGAGCCTGAGAAGCCTGTGCAAACCAATCAAAAGAGAGCTCATACACCGCCAAAAACTCACAGCTCGTAAAACGAGCTCCCCAAACGAGTTTCTGTTTAAGCCTCATGCGAGCTCTTATCGATCGACTAAACGAACTCTCAATAAAACCCCTAGCTCGCCAGACCATCAGATCATTGGCCTAACACCTCCAGCTCGCACAAAAGATAAAGCTGTTGAAAAATCAGAGATAGGGACCATTTACTTCATCTGCAACAGCCCATACTCCTCGAGATAAAGATCCCACTTATGGTTTTGTACAGATGATAAGGACTGTTTGTCCTATATTATATCATCTTTTTATTTCTTTACTTTATCCGAATTGTAAAGCCCCCTCGGTTATAAATAAAGGGCAGAAATAGCATAAAAGGAGACATAAGGAATAATTAGAAACTGCAATTCTGAATGAATAATCAGAGGGCGGGTGTAGAGTAAATATCGTTCTGGTCGAACCACGTGAAAATCGTTAGGTGTTCTTCACTAGTATCTGGAAACTCTTTTCTTTTTCCTCTACTTACCGTGACTCATAATTATTCATTGCGGGCCAAAACGAATCACACTCAACTGAAATTGAACGTCGACACATCCAAGCCCATATTCAAAAGTCATATAGAGGAAGTCTTAACATAAATTACACTCCAGTTGTCTTAAATTAAATTATATAAGCACTAATTTAATCAAGAAAGGTAAACAAATTTACCACACAAGATATATTCGTTACTCTTATCTTTTTTGCTTGCCCCTAAGATATTGAGTGCTAATTTGAGTGTCGAAATGCATATGATTAAAATTTCATACTTACGGAGTTTAGATTGTGATTTTTCATATTTCAATTACCAAATAGCTAAAAAAAAAAAGGTAAGTAACATTTAAATTTTTCTCCACATTTCTCATACTTAAATAAAATAATAGTATTTTTTTTGCAAGGATAATTTTACTTTAAAGATATTTTAATTTAATATATTGTTATTCATGAAATGTAACAATAAATACAAAAATTTCTATAATATGTATATATATATATATCAGTTTCCTTGATTTAATTATTAGCTGTATCACTTTTTTTAAAACAATAATTGGCACAAATGTATAGAGTCGCAAATGATTCAAATTGTTCACGATTGACTCTGTTTTTGACTTTGAAATAAACGAATTGAGATTGAATTTAATTTTGACATTTGATTTGTAAGTAAGCCAAACTTGATCTTAGAAAATAGTGATTCATTAAAACTCATGAATATGTTTAATTAGAAAGTCGTGAACACGTTTAATTACAAGTTTCTGAATAGATTCATTTATAAATATATTAATAAATTTATTTATTATTTTATAAAAATATTATTTAATATAAAATTAATAAATGTTAAAGTATAGTAAATAATATTATATTTATTGTAATTTAAAGTTATTAGTGTGTTAATGTTATATTTATTGATTATTAAATTTGATTCAAGATTATAATTTATTGATTAATTGTATATTAGATTTTTAAAAATATTTTTAGCAAATCTGAGTCCGAGCTCATCAAAAACTTATTAAGCCTGAACTCGAACTTATATCAAGCTTGAGCCTAGCCTTAAGGCTAATTCTATTTAATTGCAATTTTATTAATTTTTAATATAAAATTAATGTTTTTAAGCAATTTGTAAAAAAAAGTGAGAAATTCTATCTGCAACCCGCATAATTACTCTCCACAACCCACATCCTATCAAATTTTTCAATAATTTTAAAATACCTATTTTACCTCCACAGCCACTACAAGAAAAAACAGTTTTAATGACGGGTTTTGTGACGGGAATGCTCCCGTCACTAATTTGTGACGGGTTTAGTGATGGAAAGCCGTCACTAAAGTGGTTTAGTGACTGTCAGAAAATACCTTCACAATTTTGTGACGGGATGGTGTATCCCGTCACAAAATAGTGACAGAAAATGCTCTCCCGTCGCAAATCAGTGACGGGAGCGAGGTTTCCCGTCGCAGATTTGCGACGGGATTGTCGCGTCCCGTCGCAGAACTGCGACGGGATTGACCATTCCATTCGCAGTTCTGCGACGGGACGCGTCAATCCCGTCGCAGTTCTGCGACGGGAATGGTCAGTCCCGTCGCAATCCCCCCTTTAAAAAACCCCCTCTTCCCCATTCTCCCAGCCCCCCTCCTCCCACTCACTGTCTCGCCCCCCCTCTCCTCCTCCCTTCCCCTTCCCCATTCTCCCAGCCCCCCTCCTCCCTCTCACTGTCTCGCCCCCTTCCCTTCTCACTGTCTCGCCCCACTTCCCTCCTATTTTCTCACTATCTCCTCCATTTTCAGTTGCTTCACAGTCGCTGGTTCTTCTTCTTCTTCAGTTAATTTCAGTGCTATCAAGTAAGTATTTTATAACTTTTTATTTTGTTTTACTTTTAATTATATTCTGTTAGTTTAATCATAATTTCTTTGTGTTATTAGTTGTAATTATTTTAGTTTTATGTTAGTTTAGTTGCAATTATTTTATTTTTGTGTTAGTTTAGTTATTTTATTTTTGTATTAGTTTAGAAGTTTATTTTTATGTTAATTAGTTTAGTTTTAGTTTAATTGGTTATATTATTTGTAATGCTTAAAAATTAAAATATAAATAATTATAATTAAATAATTAAACTACAACTAATTAATTATTTAGTTATTTTGATATGTTATTGGACTAGTAAACCCGTGTATGTGTAAATAATATTTATTTTTTTATTTTTAAGTTTAGATATATTTGTAATGAAAAATATTATAATTTTAAATAAAATACATAAAAAAATATATACTAAAAATATATTTACTATTTAAGAAAGCATATATTTTATTGTCATAAAAAAATATTTAAGTGTAAAAAAATTAAAAAAAATTCTATTAAAAATATAAAAATTAATAAATAATAAATAAAATTTTAATTAAAAAGTTTAAAACTAACATATGAAATAAATTAGATAATTATTTAAAATAAAACACTAAAATGGAAAAATAATATGAGAAATTAATTAGATAAATATTTAAATTAAAATATAAAATAAATACAATATTAAAAATAAAAAACCATCAAATATATTTTTAATAAAAATTAAGGACTAAAAATACAAAATAAAATTTAACCATGAAAAATTATTAGTTTTTATAACAATAAATTTAACCTTAATATTTTTAATAACTCAACGAAAATAAACTAAAAAATGTATCAAATCAAAATTTGAATAATTGTTTATGTAGTAAAGGAAATAAAAGTTTAAATTGCGTTAGTTTAATTTAATAGTTAATTTATTTTTGTGTTTAGTATGTATGTTGAGTTTAATGATTATTTTATTTAAATTAGTTTAGGTTTTATTTTAATTTTTTATATTATTTGTAATGTTTAGAAATTAAAATGTGAATTTTATTAATTGTTTATAAATTCTTTCTGTAGTTATTTTGTTATGTAATTGTATTAATAATATTTATTTTTTTGTTTTTAATTTAAAACAGATTTTTAATTTAAAATATTGTAATTTTAAATTAAATATGTTAAAAATAAAATACTAAAAGTAAATACAATATTTATGAAAACATATATTTTGTTGCCATAAGAATAAGATTAAGTATAGACATTAAAAATTATTTTTTTTTTGTTTAAAATATTAAAAATAATAAATAAAAGTAAAATTATAATATTTAAAATAATGTATGAAATAAATTAGATAATTATTTTAAAAATTAAAATGAATTTAAAAAGGTATAAAATTTAATTATTTATTTAAATGAAACACTAAAAATTAAAAATTACATGAGAAATAAATTAGATAAATATTTAAATTGAATTATTTATTTATTACAATATTAAAAATAAATACTATTAATGAGTAATATAATTTGTTGTTATAAAATAAAATAAGTACACTAATAGATTTTAAATTTTAAAGTGAGACATTTATAGCTAACTTAGAAAATATATTAGATACATTATTTTAACCATATTGTTCTTAATTACTCAAATCAAAATAAAATAAAAAATGTAACAATTAAAAATTATAATAATTGTTTAAGTATTAAAGGAAATATAAATTTAAATTAGTATTTAAAAAAAATTCAATTCAAATATGTAGAGTTAAGTAAAAATATTAAAATTTATCTTAATTATTTATTATCTTAATTTATAAAAAAGATGCAAAATTTATCTCAATAAATTATTTATTATTATATTTATTTTTTGTTCATATTTATCAATTACTTATGACAGTCTGAAATGATGAAATATAATTTGGTTAGTTTTCAGGATAAAATATCTATTAGGAATCGTGCTTGTTATACAATTTTGAATTGAAAATGGAAGCTCCGTTGCATCGTCGATGGATTGATAATCGGTGTATGCCAAGAAGGGGTGGGATCACTCCTGAATTTTATGCTGGTGTTGATGAGTTTATTCAACTTGCATCTTCTCAAGAAAGTTTCATAAGGCTAGGAGTGTTAAAATGTCCTTGTATGAAATGTGAGTGTTTGAAGTTTAAACCAGTTAATGAGGTGAAAAGGGATCTTTGTAAGTATGGGTTTATGAAAGGGTATTATTATTGGACGAACCATGGGGAAGAAATGGCAATAATGCCTCAAAATGTTATTGTGAATGAATATTATAGAGAAGATAATTTTAGAAATCAGTTTAATCCGTATGAGCAAATGGTAATGGATGCAGCAGGACCGTCACATGCGCCTACTACAATGCAAGGAGCGTTTAGCGAAAGTGGTCATGATCAGTCGTACAATATTGAGGAACCACCTAATGAAAATGCAAAAGCATTTTATGAGATGTTATCTGCTGCACAATCCCCATTATACTCGGGTTGTGATGCAGAGAGTGAACTTTCTGCTGCTGTTAGGATGTTGAGCATTAAATCTGATTACAACATGCCTGAAGGTTGTTATAATGAAATCATGCAGTTTATGCAACATACAATGCCAACTGGTAATCGTGTGCCCGATGACTTTTATCATACTAAAAAATTGGTTTCTAAACTTGGACTTGGTTGTCAGAAGATTGATTGCTGTCCAAATAGTTGTATGTTATATTATAAAGATGATCAATTTGAGAGGAGTTGTAAGTTTTGTAGTCATCCTCGTTTTAAGTCTGCAAGAAGTGGCATAGGAAAATTTAAAGAAATTCCTTTTAAGAGAATGTGGTATTTGCCCCTCATACCAAGATTGCAAAAAATCTATGCTTCAACCATTACTGCTTCGAACATGAGGTGGCATTATGAAAATCGGAGAGAGTTTGGGGTATTGTCTCACCCGTCTGACGGTGAAGCATGAAAATATTTTGATTGGACACATCCTGACTTCTCTGCTGATCCTAGAAATGTAAGGCTTGGTTTGTGTGCAGATGGGTTCACTCCATATGGTCAATCGGGTCGCCCGTACTCTTGTTGGCCAGTAATTGTGACTCCATATAATTTGCCTCCTGGATTATGTTTGAAAAGAGAGTTTATGTTTTTAACGGTTATTATTCCAGGTCCTTCAAATCCCAAGAGTAAGATAGACATATTTTTACAGCCTTTAATTGATGAATTGAAATTGCTTTGGCACGAAGGAGTGTTGACTTATGACATATCCACAAAGCAAAATTTTATGATGAAAGCAGCTCTGTTGTGGACTGTCAATGATTTTCCTGCATATGGAATGTTATCTGGTTGGATGACATCAGGTAGATTAGCATGCCCGTATTGTATGGAAAACACAAAAGCTTTTAATCTCAAGTACGGTGGGAAAACATCATTTTTTGATTGTCACCGACAATTTTTGCCAATGGATCACCCTTTTCGAAGAAATACAACTGCATTTCGAAAAAATAAAGTTGATAATTCTTGTCCACCTCCTCGTTTAAGTGGAGAAAACGTATTTGGTAGAGTATGTAATGTCCCGTCTATCTTAGAACAACAAAATTGTGTTATGATCGGATATGGTGTGCAACACAATTGGACAAAAAGAAGTATTTTTTGGGATTTGCCATATTTGAAAGATAATCTTATCCGACACAATTTAGATGTCATGCACATCGAGAATAATATTTTTGATAATCTTTTCAACACAATCATGGATGTGAAAGGTAAAACTAAAGATAATAGCAAAACTAGAATAGACCTGAAAGAATATTGCAGGCGGAAGGAGTTGGAATTAGTAGAACGTGGTGGGGGTAAATATTGGAAACCTAAAGCTCAATATACTTTCACAAGAGAACAAAAGTTAAGTATTTTGAAATGGATAAAAGAACTTAAACTCCCTGATGGGTATGCATCTAGATTGGGCAGATGTGTTGATATGAAGAATGGAAAATTGTTTGGCTTGAAGAGTCATGATTGTCATGTTCTTATGGAGCGGTTACTTCCAACGGCATTTTCAGGATTACCAGATCGAATTTGGAGTCCAATAACTGAATTGTGCCAGTTTTTCAAAGATCTATGCTCAACAACATTAAGAACTGAACATTTGAAAATTATGGAACAAAATATCCCAATCATTCTATGCAAAATAGAGCGTGCATTTTCGCCTGGATGGTTTAACTCAATGGAACATCTCTCGGTACATTTGGTTTACGAAGCAAAGGTCGGAGGGCCAATCCAATACAGATGGATGTATCCATTTGAACGGTAATAAATTTTATATTCATATAATTTATTGATTTTGTCGTATAGTTTATTATGTTCTTTTTCATAAATTAAGATAACTTTAAAATGATTTAGGTTTCTCAATACTTTAAAGAAGAAAGTTCGGAATAAGGCTCGCATAGAAGGATCTATTTGTGAGGCATATTTAATTGAAGAGACAGCCACATTTGTTTCATATTATTTTGAATCAAATATTCAATCAAGGAGGACGAGAGCTCCTCGAAATGATGATGGAGGAGAATCTTCGCATCCACAAATTTCTATCTTCAATTATCCAGGTCGTGCAACTGGTCCAATGAAAAAAAGATGGTTGGATGTGAATGAGTTCCAAACAGCAAAGTTATATGTCTTGCTAAATACGCCAGAGGTCAAACCTTATATTGAGTAAGAACTCAAACTTAATTATATTAATATATTTATGATTTCATATTAATAATTTTGTTCATATTATGTTGATATATATATTTTAATGTTTCAGCATGTACACAAACATGTTACGTGAATTATCGCCAGTAATCAGCGACGAAGAATTAAACAAACAAATCTAGGAGCATTTTTGTGTTTGGTTCCATAATCATGTAAGTTTGTAAAGTTTAAGATATTTCTTAATT
The DNA here is from genome assembly GCA_036245055.1 of Diospyros kaki. Classification (NCBI taxonomy): domain Eukaryota; kingdom Viridiplantae; phylum Streptophyta; class Magnoliopsida; order Ericales; family Ebenaceae; genus Diospyros; species Diospyros kaki. The sequence continues at coordinate 3,586,802 of BSEG01000005.1, read as the reverse complement.
TAATATTAATTATGTATACATAAAGTGATGAAAATATTTTGTTAGGTGAATTTGAGTGGCGAAGTTATTGCAGACCCACTAATTCAGAGCATAGGGTGAGGGCCAACTCCCAACGTGAAACATTGGCCAATGTATTTCGTCAATGGATACAAATTTCATACTGTTGAATGGAGTCAGAGTAGGTCGACAGAAAATTATGGTGTTTGCGTGTCTGCGTCAGGAGGTGGAGCTTCACATATGAATTATTATGGAAAACTTATAGACATACTTGAGTTAAAATATGCAGGCTTACCAATAAAAAGAGTAATTTTGTTCAAATGTGAATAGTATGATCCAAGTCCACGAGGAACTAAAATTCATGATAAATATGGAATTGTAGACATTCGATCATCAAGAAGATATAGGAAATACGATCCATTCATATTTGCCCAACAAGCTGAACAAGTGTATTACTCGCCTTACCCTGATTACTGTCGTGAAAAAAATGGTTGGATGGTTGTAATTAAAACAAAGGCATGAGGTACAATAAATGCTCCTGAAGCTAACATGGAAGAGCCTTTTCAAGAGGATGAAATATTGCAACGGCCTATAATTGATGTAAATATTGACCTTGGATGCACTTTAGAAGATGATAATGGGCTAGTAGAGGAAATTGATGTCTCCAATATTGTTGAGGAAGAAGAAAATGATATGTATGAAGAATCTGTTTCAGAAGAAGACGAGGAAGATATATTATCTGATGACAGAGATAGTGACCAGGAAGACATTGATGAATATATAGAAGAAGATGACTGATAGTTTTATGGTTTTTTTTTTTGTGCATGCTAATTAGTAACCTTTGTATTTTTAAAATATGAATATTTATAATTTCTGTACCTGTACTTTTAGTATGATGACTTTGATGTTAATGTAATTTTTTTTCATATATATATATAATTATCGAAATAGATGTCAGAACATTCAACACATTCGGGTAGGGGAAGAGGTAGAAGTAGAACATCTTATAGGACCACACCTTCTCCAGATGCCAATTCTGGTTCGCAATATTCTTCTCCTGACTCCACACCTGTTGTTCAATCCACACAATTCAATCTCCAGTCACCACCCCTACCACCACCCTCACAACCTTTTGCTCCCATGCCTCATCAATTTCCATATCCTGGAACCACGATGCCGCCATGGGGTTATTATGGTGTTCCACCTACTTTCTACCCACCAGATGTTGTACCACCGAGTGGCCAATATGTTGGGGGAACTTCTCATATGCCAGACAGACCTTCCCCATACACTTTCATGCCGACACCGCAAGGACTCAATTCATCATCTGCTTCTGCACAACACTCTGAGCCCATTCCAACTGACCCGGTTGACATCAGTCGAGGAGACGGTCGAAAACACTTATCTTGCGATGAACAATGTAATCAGTGAGTATCGTATTTATTATTTTAAACTTATTACTTGCAATTATATTATACATTCAAATGAATAAATATATATTTTGTGTTTGACAGTTTTATCCCTGAAAGTGGCCCACCAAGCAAATTGGGAAAGATTTGGAGGGCACGATACACTGAACCGTGGATTCATTGGGATGAAGTGCCAGAAATAATACGAAGGATGTGGCTTGAAGAATTTAACGTAAGTTAATTTATAATTCTTTATTAATATAAGTTTGTATTTAAATTCTTATATATATATATATGTTTCTTAATTTAATGTAGAAGACGTATTTCTGGCCACCCGAGGAGAATGATCGCATATGGCTCACATGGAATAAGTCTGGTAGACGAAGTTTTAGGAGCCATTTGCATCAAATTAGAAATGGGGAAGACGAAGCAACGTGGATGGATCCCGACGTGCGTAAGGCACTTGATGCAAAGTGGGCAGAAGAAAGCAACAAAAAAATTTCCACACAAAATAAAAAAAATCGTGCTTCTGAGACTGGTGGTTCGCTCCACACTGGCGGGTCCATTCCATTCTCCTTGACTCGAAGAAGGCTGGTAATTACTTATGCTAAGTTATATATATATTTTTTATAATTTATTTAAATTATAAGTTTACTATATTATTTATTAATTTCTTATACAGGCAACTGAATTGAATCGTGAGCCCAATGAGTTTGAATTCTTCAGGAGAACCCACACCAGGAAAGATAATCAAGGAGAAGAAGTGTGGGTCGATGACAGATCTAGGGTCGTCGCTGTAAGTGTGTTTTATAAATTAAATTAAATTTTTTATTTTAAAATAATCTTTTAATTCATTTACATGAATATTTTAATTTTATAGGAAAAATATGAAAGATTGAGTGCGGAGGCATCTTCATCATCCGCAAGTACCGAAGAGTCCTCATCGCCTACAGTTAATGAACACGACATCTTCTATCAAGCTGTTAGTGGTCGGAATAGAAAGGGTCGAATATACGGGCTGGGCTCCCAAGCTAATTTGTTATATCCATCTACCACCAATCGTTCTAGCCAATCATCTTCACATGTGTCACCAGAGTTTGAACAAATGAGACTTAAAGTTACCCAATTAACTGATGAGTTACTTGAATCCCGGATTGAGAATCGACAATTACGACAGTGACAAGAACAAATGACAGCGTGGCAGTCAGAAATGAATATGGTAATAAGTAGATTGACAAAACAATCTACTGTAGATGCTGGACCGTCGACTGTTCCAGGTGGATCTGACCCGGTAGCTGATCAAGATGAGAGTGACAATGGTGAAGATGAAAATACTAATAATAATGATGATTGATTGTAATGGAATGTTGTAAACATTGAAGTACGTGGGTAATCTTAATATTAATATTAAATTTTAATTTTTTTTAATGTTAAATTTGTTATATTTTTAATGTGAATGTGGGTAATATTAATTTTATTTAATGTTATTTTTAATATTTTATTTAAATTTTTTAAAAAAATTGTTGTTAAATACAATTTTTTTATTCTTATAAAAGAAAATATTAATTTTAATTTTAATTTTAATAAATATAAATTTTAATTTTATAAATTTAAAAAATATATATTTTTAATTTCATAAAAATATATTATTGATTTAAAATAATATTTATTTTATTTTTAATGTGAATGTGAGTAATATTAATTTTATTTAATGTTATTTCTAATATTTTATTTAAATTTTTTAAAAAATTGTTGTTATTTTAAATTTTTGTATTCTTATAAAAGAAAATATTAATTTTAATTTTAATAAATATAAATTTTAATTTTATAAATTTAAAAATTAAAAATATATTTTTTTTAAATTAAAAATATATTATTGATTTAAAATATTAATATTAATTTAATTTTTTTTCAAAATTATTATTTTTTTTATATTTAAAAATATTTGTGACGGGTACTCCCGTCGCAAATCTATGACGGGTAGTAACCCGTCACAGATTGTTCATTTTTTTTTTATTTTAAAAATTTTTGTGACGGGTAGAGCCCGTCACAGATCTGTGACGGGCAGTATTTCCCGTCACAGATCTGTGACGGATTGTCCCCGTCACAGATCTGTGACGGGGAAGTCTCCGTCACAAATCTGTGACGGGTAGTACGTTCCTGTCACAGATCTGTGACGGGTAGTACGTTCCCGTCACAGATCTGTGACGGGAATTATTTTTCCGTCACAGATTTGTGACGGGATGAACTTTACCCGTCACAGATCTGTGACGGGGAGAACTTCCCCGTCACAGATCTGTGACGGGTAATACTGCCCCGTCACAGATCTGTGACGGGACATCCGTCACAAATCTGTGACGGAAATGCTCTCCCGTCACAGATTTGCGACGGGTAGCACTAACCCCGTCACAAAAAATCTGTCACGCCCTCTTTAGTGACGGATTTTACCCCATCACAAAACCCGTCACAGAAAAATTTAGTGACGGATTTTATGTTTTTAGTGACGGATTTTTCCGTCACTAAAACTGAAATTTCTTGTAATGAGCCAACCCTCTCTTCCGATCATCCCTGATCGTTGACCATCGCCTCGCATCTCTCTTTCTCTCCTGCACCATATACATACATACACACACAAACACATACATATATATATACACGCTTGTTGGGTCGGCTACGACTGACCGACACACATACATATATATATATATACACGTTTGTTGGGTCGGCTACAGCTGACCGACACACACAAATATATATATATATATATACACACACTCACACACACCTATATAAATATATATATATACACAGCATGGTTGTGGCTATGGCAGTTGCAGCCATGAAACCCAACACACACACACACATATATATATATACACACACACACACACACATGAAAGCATGGCCGCAGCCATGGAATCTAGCTATAGTAGTCAGGGGCGGATCTAGGAGAGGCAAGCACGGGCTACAGCCTGTGCCCGCTCTAGCCCTTTCCCAAATCTGTCATAGGATTTGGACCATTAAAGGCTGAAATAGCTTCTGGATCTGGGGGCTAGCCCTCCCCCAGATCCATCACTGGATCCGTCCCTGATGGTAGTAGTCGGGGAACACATTTTTTTTAATTAATTTTTTTATTATAATAAAATAAAAAATTTAAAAATAATATAAATTAATAAAATTCTAAATACCTATATTTTAAGTAATTATAAATTAATTAATTTTAAATTTTAATTTTTAAATCATCATAATTAAGTGTTGAATTTTTTACACTTATAAAAATTTAAAATTAGTTAATTTATCTTATTGAATTACTTAAAGATATGCATATCTAAAAGTCCTATCATTATTTAAAATAATTTTTTTTTAATTTTAAATCATGTTAGGTGTTGAATTTTTTATGCTTAAAAAAATTTAAAATTAGTTAATTTATTTTATTGAATTACTTAAAGATTCATATATTTAAAAATAATTTATTTTAAATGATGAAAGGATTTTTAGATATGTGTATCTTTAAATAATTCTTGATATTTAAAAAAAATTAAAATTAATCAATTTATCTTATTGAATTACTTAAAGATACACATATCTAAAAAGACCTATCATCATTTAAATTTTTTAAATATATGTATCTTTAAGTAATTCAATAAGATAAATTAACTAATTTTAAATTTTTTTAAGTATATAAAATTCAACTTAATAATGATGATTTAAAATCTAAAATTAATTCATTTATATTTACTTGAAATGTAGATATTTAGAATTTTTTTATTTATATTATTTTTTTATTTTTTTATAATAAAAAATTAATTAAAAAAACGCATTCCAAATTTCCCTGAGTGTGTGTATATATATATATATTTATATAGGTGTGTGTGAGTGAGTATATATATATATATGTGTGAGTCGGTTATGGCTGACCTAATAAATGTGTATATATATATGTATGTGTTTGTGTGTGTATATGGTGTAGAAGAAAAAGAAAGATGTGAGGCGATGGCCGGGTGATTAGAGGAGAAGGTTGGTTGTGGGATGTATGACTAAAATAAGTATTTTAAAATTATTAAAAAATTTAATAAAATATAAACTATGAAAAGTAATTCTGCAGTTTACGGATAGAATTTTCCTTAAAAAAATATCTAAAAGAACAAAAATTTGTACAAAAATATCTAAAAAGTACAAAAATTTGTGTCCAAGATGGGCAGAGTTACCCTGATCCCCGGTTCTGATCGCACTTGTCTATGCAGGAAGAATTTTATTATGGGCCCCGCGTTAAACCGGAGAAGAGGACAAGCTCGAATCAGAAAGTGACGGGTGTAAAGCAACCCACGGCCTTCTCTCTTCGCACTGATATTTTCTCGCCGGGTCCTCCACGTGTCCGTCAGACTCCGACCTTATCCTATTATCCACATTTGCTTTTCTCTATCTCCAATCTCAATCTCTCTATTCCCACGCTCTTCTAATTTATTTGAAAAACGAAGTCTATTTCTAAAACTATCCAAAGACAACGAAGAATAATGTAAGCTTGGAAGAAGTAAGAAACCATCTGGATGGAGAATTTCCGAGCAGCGACCCTTGCATTTATAAGGAGGTAAGGCACCATATCCATTGACGCACAGAAACAAAGAAGGAAATAAAGGAGAAAGCGAGAGAGAGAAGAGATGGTCTTGCTAGAGAAGCTTTGGGACGATGTCTTGGCCGGACCTCACCCCGACCGTGGCCTTGGCAAGCTCCGGAAGATCACAAGCACCAAGCCCCTTGGATCCAAAGGTACCTACCTGATCTTCCTCATCCATATCCATTGATCTTGCCGACCATTTTCTTGGCTGACAGATCTAGATTTCAAATTTGGATATCTCTTTTTCCTTTTTGGCGCGTATAGATGGCGAAGGAGAAAGCAGCAGCAGGTATCAGAGGTCCCTGTCGCATCCGGAGACTCCGCCTACTCCGTCGACGCCGACCTCGCTGTCGCCTACGGGAGCGCGTAGGGACAACGTGTGGAGGAGCGTATTCAATCCGGGAAGCAACCTCGCCACCAAGGGCATTGGCGCCGAGGTCTTCGACAAGCCAAACCCTAACTCTCCCACTGTTTATGACTGGTACGTGTGTCCGTACGCTCATCCGGTCATGATTTCCACCGACTGTCGAGATCTGATCTGCCTTCAGATGGTTCTGGATTTGATTCAATACTGAGTGAACATGTTTTGCGTGATCATGGCAGGCTCTACAGCGAGGAGACCAGGAGCAAGCATCGTTGAGGCGGACGGTTACCGGAGGGTGCATGTAAATAGTGTCCTTCCCTTGTTCACTGTCTGCCACGCGTTACTGTCGTCGCAATCGTACTCGTATTGTGATTGATGTCCTAATTAGGTTTGGGAGTTTACTAAGCATGCTTTCAAGTGGAGTTTCACTAAGCTGTTAGCCACTGGCGCGGTTAATCATGGGAACGAGTTCTTCTCGTGTTTGTATGATCTACCGTGCACGGTGGTGATTGCATGATTTGCATCCTAATTCCTATTATTATTAAATAATAAAAGGGCAGTGTATTTGTTCTTCTTATTAGCTATTTTCTTTTTTTCGTACACCACAACAAAAATAAATGCAATATGAAATTTTGAGTAGATTAGAATACAAATTTAGGCAATTTTTTTTTTTCAGAATAATTGATTTTGATTGAAATATTTTACAAATTATAGGTCACATTATTGCTAATTTTGATCATTTTTAGACTCAAACAATGGACGATAATAGGTGGTCACACAACACGTGGCATGCAAGTGGAGGTGGCTGAACTTTGAATGATTGGTAGATAAATAATTATGGATAATGTTTGTGGTATATTCTTTTTAGTTCTGATTTATTCATCACATAATTGAAGAAATTATCTTGAATTGTTTTTAAAATTTTTATATTAAAATATTTTAGTTATTATAATAAATTTTAAACCATGAGAGATTATATGTTTTCAGTTTTTATTTTTTAGGATATCTACAAAAGAACAATCAGGGCACAAGATGTCACGTGAATTTTTAGATATTTAAATTAATTTTAAAATAAGTATAGGAAAACAAAAAAATTGTAATTTGAGTTAAGCTTTTGCCTTATCTCGATTGAAGGAATAACTTTTTATTTGTGGAGGGCAAAATTAATATGTAAAAAAAAATAAATATTTTTGAGATTATTTATTTTAAATTTTCAAATGGAAATATTAAAAATAGATTTGATACATTATTTAACTCATAAAAAGAGGTCTCTTAGGGTATCTAAAAGTGGCTCTTAGGAGTATTCGGGAGAGGCCTTTAAAAGAGTCTCACGAGAACAATTATGTCAAGAAGGTTTCACAAACTTTTTTTTTTGAGCTTTTTTATTTTAGTTGTATCTTGGACTTTGATTAATTTTTTTAAACACAACACTAATAAATAAACAATAAAACATATATTTTTATTAATTTAAAATTTATTGAACAAAAGTAAAATTGTGTAAAAACAATTAGATTTTGGAAGCCTCTTTTTATTTTCAAAGAAAACAGTTACAAATGGGTGTTGCTACCAACACAAATTGTGATGAAATTGCGAGGTATTTTACATATTATGCATATTTAATATTTATTATTTATACAGATAAAGAATATTTTTTTTTAAAAATAATAGTCTTTGTATGCAGAATAAACCTTACCAATATATAATTATATAAACCCCTCAACTAAAATGTTGGTTCATTTTGAAAACTTGAGGCATTAATTAAAAATTCACACATTGACTTTATTTATTTGGTTAAAAAAGTTTGACATGACGTGACCATTGTTTAATTTTTCAAACTCTTAATTAATTTTTGTTAAACTAACAAATGTACATATCTATTATGTTAACTGGGCAGACTTGTAAGGGATGGGTGTGTAGATTTCATCTATCATGGAATATATATATATTTTTTAATTTATTTATGTCAAATAAATATTATCTTATTCGATGTGAATAACATAATATTTTCAAATAAGTACAATATTTAATATTTAATAAAATTTTAGTTTAATAATATTATTATATCACTCTCAAAATTTAGTTACACGGTTCAAATATTTAATATAATAACAATTTATATCACTGTTATTTTAAGAAATGAAAACATTATCTGAATACTTATAAGTAATATTGGTGTATTAATATCTTATATTAATATAAAATATTATTTTAAATGTCAGGATTAAATATCCACATAAAAAATTATTTGTAAATGTGTTATGCAGCGGTGCTGCAGGCCGAATGATACGACGTCGTTACCAACTCTCAGCTCCATCAAAGTCAGCAAACCTTGAAATCCGAGTGTCCCTTGTCTGTTCCTTCTTTCCTTCAATCCTCTGGGGGTAATCCACCCGCATTCTTAGTTTCGAAGCCTTTGAAGTCGTTTAAGAAGATATCAGGCTCTCGACTAGACCAATTTGCCCATATGGATTTGCCTGAAATCGTCGATGTCGCCCGCAATTTTACCGTCATGGTCAGAGTTCAAGGCCCTGTAAGTCTCTGCCCCTATCTGTGTATGCATATGTATATGCAAATATAGGTCATATATGTATTATGCTGTTTCTGAATCACTGGACAAATTCGCTTTGATTTATCTTTGTTGGGTTCTATATGGGTTGTTGTTTTGCCGTCAAATTCAGGACCCAAAGGGTCTGAAGATGAGAAACCATGCTTTCCACCAGTACAAGTAAGTGATATATATTTGTACAGAACTCGAGTCTTGGTGACATTTGGAAAATTTGGTGCTGTTGGTCTTGAACTGATTGAAATTTTCATGGTGGGTTATGAATGTATAGCAATGGCAAAACCACACTTTCAGCTTCTGGGATGTTGTTGCCTGGTTCTTTCGGTATTGATCCAGCAGCTAGGCCGATTGATAGCAGGAATGATGCGTTGCCGATTTCTGGTTCAACGGTTGTGGTAACTGTTGCATCTGTTTTTGAGCCGTTTCTATCATTACTGCAGAGGGAGAACATGTCTCAGGTTGCAGATGTTTTTGGTAATCTTATGTATGGACTCAACATTTAGATATCTAACTCACTTTGAATTTTTGCAGGACAAGCCAAATTTGATCCCTGGTGTTCAGATTGATGTAATGTTAGAGGTTCAACTACTGGTCACTGGTTTATTTTAGTATTTTAATGTTCAACAAGCTTAATTCGTTGGATTACAAATATTTCTTCCGTTTGATTTGAAGGGAAGGAATAGGGTGGAACATGAAACTAAGGGGTCAAACGATCAAGTTCCTCATTGGTTGTCTGCACGACTTTTCGCATTGGTGGGTACTTAAAACTCATGGTTGTGGGATACACATTCTACATGCACAAGAGTTATATGTTCTATTCTTTTAGTATTTCCTATATGAACTAATTATATACTCTTGAGGAGGAATTTGATCTTTTATTGAGGTGCTATTCTTCTAATTCATAACAGTGGTTAAGCTGCATTGCATTAAGTGATTAATGATCTTTTGCGTTGACAATTTATTTCCTTTTCACTATTCTTTTTCCAGTTTAGTTGTGTTTATATATGTTAAGTGAACTTTGATGCTGGAATGCATAAAATACAGGTTGATGTTCCTGCATCTTCCATGGCTGTTCAATCACTCATTCAAGCTTCTTCTGGTTCATTGGAGAATTGTTGGGAGGTTGGTTGGTCCTTGGCCTCTTACAGTGATGGTCCTCAAACTTTGAAGAATGCCGTGCAAGCCGGGGTACTTAGCCATTAGCCTTAGTGTTGTTGTCTTCATTTCTCATGTAAATTCACCTCTACTCCATGCACACTGTATAGAAAAATTCCTACTTTTTAGGGAAGAAATGGAAAGAAGAACATATGAAGACTTTCAGGCTATCAATTGAGTGTTTATGACTTGTGTATTAGGCCCTAGTTGGTGTGTCTCAGGATGGTCAATTAGGTTCAGGCTCTGAACCCTCATAATATCTGAGCATGTGAGAAAGCATCACAACAGATGAGAATTTCCAAGTGAACCACCAAACTGTTGTGTGTTAAATGCAAAACTAAGATTAACCTGCCTTAGCTCAGTTGAAATGTTGTTTACAAATTACCATACTCAATTGGTATCCTTCTCTTTAGTGGTTTCTTCAAAGCCTGGAAAGAAAAGAGAAATTTCCTGCAGCTGATGTGATACAAAATTCCAACCAATTACTTCAGGTTGAAGAATCTCTCATCCAGAGGCAGAGCCACATGGTACAGGCAGAGTTGAGAAGTCCAAACTCTATGGGCAGGTCAATCTCTAAGATTGCCCTTCTTGCAGTTTGCTCAACAGTTTGTAAGGTACTCTTCAGCTCTTTCTCTGTTTCTTCCTTGCTTTTCTTTGTAGCATAAATTATCAAGAATAAACTACATATGAAAAATAGATGTCAAGACAATTTGCCCTTTCTTCTGGAATTCTTTTTGCATTCTTGTTGCACATTCAACAGAATGAGAGTGACAGCTGAAGCAATTTCTATTTAGGACCTGCCAAACTTAAACATATCACCCTTGATTAAGAGGGGAGATCTTCTTCTGGCAATGGGATCTCCTTTTGGTGTCTTGTCTCCTGTGCACTTCTTTAACAGGTAGCTTTGCTAATGCAAGAATTTACTTTATGTTTTAATATCTTGGTCTTGGAATGGTTGCATTTTCTGTGATGTAAAATGCACTGTAGCATACTTTGCTAGTGGATTAAAGAGGAATAACTAAGCCACATTACTCTTTATGCCTTTAGCAGTTGTTGCTAAAACAATACCAGTGCAAGAAACCTCTCTTTGAGATTCCAATCCACCTGAATAACATTAAATGAGTTGACAACACCCTCTAGTGGCTTAATGATTTTGGAGTTGATTGCAGACAGTTTTTCTGGGATTGGCTCCTATCTTTGTATGCCAGTCCCAACTAGAAGATTAGCAAGTTGACATTCTGCCCTTTTTTTTGGCACACGAGTGCATGGAAATAGACACAGAGAAGTTCACTCTAATGCTCCAACACAGTACCTAAATTAATGACAACGCTACTGTTCTATTTGGTGAAATCTTTTACTTACAGTTCTGTTTCATGTGATCCTTTTGCTGTTTGCATCAGTATATCAGTGGGATATGTTGCCAACTGCTATCCTAGTGGTTCTGCTAAGAGATCTTTGTTGATGGCAGACATTCGTTGTCTTCCTGGTGCGGGAATTTCTGGCTTAGAACTCTTGATGCATTTATTGCTATCAGGTTCTGATTGCATTTTAACACCCAGGAATGGAAGGTGGTCCCGTGTTTGGGGAGCATGCGCTGCTATTTGGTTTATTGACTAGACCATTAAGACAAAAGACTACTGGTGCTGAAATTCAGGTAACTTGAAAATGTTCTGTTCTCCCCTTAATAGTACTAAAGTTTTAAATTATAAAAACATTTATAACAGTGGTTTGTACATGTTAATTATTTATATAAATTTTTTATTTGTAGCTTTGTTTTGTTTCAGAAGTATATTAGTCAATTCCTTGTGTCTTCATTTTGTTTTCCTTTATCATTGTCCTTTATATACTATTGCATTATGAAGATATGAGAGATGGGTAGTACATCGAGACATTTTTCAAGAAATTATTGTCAGTCTCATGCTTGAACTTGATAGCCATGGATAAAGATTATTGGGTAGCTACAATTCATGTAGCAAACTGTACCTATTGGGATTAAGGCTTGTGATGACGATGATGTTGTTGTCAGAGTCTCATGCTTGAACTTATTTGTGAAATCTTTCAAGTGAGCTTTTTGTGAAAAATATGATTCATATGTTTATGCATGTATTGAGACACACAACATGTAAATCCATACCTTATGGTCATATATGGTGATTAGTGCATATAAGACTATTAATCTGGGATGGAAATTCCTTGCTTGAGATATTGCTGCCAGGAGTTAAAAAATAAGATTTTCATTGTTTTAGGGCTTACATTAGCTTAAATATCTCTTGTATACTGCACTATATGAAATGCTACTTTGGATGACAGCTGGTGATTCCGTGGGAAGCCATTGCAACTGCTTGCAGTGACTTGCTGCTGGAGGAGCCTCAAAATGGATACAAAGGGTTGAATTATAACAATGGCAACTTGAATGCTGTAGGGAGGTTGGATCAATCTAACAGTCTTGGCATAAATAGGCTGTCCTGTCAACTTCATAAGCACGGCAATTTAGATTGCCCTCCCTTACCACCTATTGAGAAAGCAATGATTTCAGTCTGTCTTGTTACCATTGATGACAGAGTATGGGCATCTGGTGTTTTGCTCAATAAAGATGGCCTTATTCTCACAAATGCTCACCTGCTGGAGCCTTGGAGGTTTCAGAGAGCAACTGCTTATGGTGAAACAAGTGAATTAAAATCAAAGTTTCCTCTCACCCCATCCAACAATTCTTTACCTTCTGCCCATGATAGAAATGGGTTTAACCAAAAGTTTCAGGGTTTGCTGCCGGGAGTATTGGAAACTACAGACTCTGTTGTTGATGGTGGTGGGGGCTCTAGATTTGATTGGACCACCATGCATCAAAGCATACGTGTTCGCTTGGATCATCGAGATCCTTGGATATGGTGTGATGCTAAGGTACTGTATGTCTCAAAAGGACCTTTGGACATCGCCCTACTGCAGCTTGGGTATGTTCCAGATCAGCTTTGCCCCATTATTATGGACTTCTCATGCCCGCCCCCAGGATCAAAGATCTATGTTATTGGGCATGGACTTTTTGGGCCACGATGTGGTAAGTCCTTTGTTATTCAACATTAAGCACTACAACTCAGGTAGTGTTTGTAATGATTTCTATGCCTGTTATTTTCATTTCCTCAATAAAAATTATGAGAAGGTTATAACTATAATGTTTCTAATTTTAAAATTTACAATTACTAACCTAGTATGGCCTCTTGTACTTATTTGAGGTGATAGATGCTTCCTTGTATTGTATGAACTAAATGAATTGGTCTGCATTACCGTGGCTTTATTACTGCTTCTTAATGAAGAGATTGGAGCTTTGAATCCAAGGGTGAATTTTTTTTTGCTAATAATGCCAAAAGAGGATTTCTGTAGCCATCTGAAGTAGTTCTAGTGAAGCCTTAGTTTATTTATTTAAGTTAATACCTAAATATAGGTTTGTACCCTGTCACTCCTTCTCACACCCTTCTCTGATGGCTGCTGGAAATGAGGAACAGCTTTTTGTTTAATAGCCATATGGTATTGTCCTACCATTTTTAAGATAAGTAGGGGTCTATATATAAATAGAACTGCCTAGAGGGGCAAACCCTGTGCAAAAGATAGTTGCAATAAGATCTCTTCTACAATTGAGGCAAAGAGTAAATACTAAAGATCCCATGACAAAAACTAGGGATCTCATGACAAGAAATCCCTGTTTTAAAGTCAAATTCCCTGTACATGCCCAAATTTCTAGATTCCACATTTATTCCTTGCAACATAGTTCAGGACAGTTACTTTCCTTTTGAATGCCAATCAAATGATTGGACTAGTTACTTGTTCATGTAATATTTGGCCATTTACTTGCATTAAAATATGCTTCAGGTTAGATTCTCTTGCCCCCTGGTGTATGCGGAAAATTTCTTACATCTGGTTTCGATTTGGCATCAGAGTTCTTCCCATCTGTTTGTGTTGGTGTTGTTGCAAAAGTTGTTGAAGTCAAGTGGCCTCTGCTCCATGGAACCGGTCAACAGGACAATGCTCTTGGATGTATTCCAGCAATGCTAGAAACAACAGCAGCTGTCCATCCTGGTGGTAGTGGTGGTGCTGTGGTCAATTCAGATGGCCACATGATTGGGCTTGTTACAAGGTACAATAAATGCAATTTAAGTTATATCTGTTGGGAAGATAATTTAGATGCACATGCAAGTGCATTGCCTATTATTGCAATGATGATCTTTATTGTGAGGGTGAGGGTATAATGTGTTTTTTTTTTTTTTTTTGTGAAATTTTCTTTTGAAGTTTCCTCCAGCTGAGAATTGACTGCGGCCAGCTAGGCTAATGATGGGATAGTTTCCAGCTCATGCCATGAGTTGAATGTTGCTTCTGCCACTAGCATTCTCACTTAAGTAGGAGAGGGTCAAACCATAAAGTTGAACCCGCAAACTAACAACTATGAGTTGGTTTTTCTTTTGCGCTACTGTCTATCACGATCACACTATGTTTGCATGTATTTCTTTTGTGTCGTTGGGCCTGATATGTTATTTCTTGTGTTCTGAGCAATTTTACCAAAGAATTGTTCAAAGCTACACGGTTGTAATTTCTTTGACACAGTTATTCCTTTGAAATTCTTGATGCTTGCTGATTGAACATCCTTCTTAATGAGATATATTGTCGATGCAGCAATGCGAGACATGGTGGAGGGACAACCATACCACATTTGAACTTCAGCATTCCATGTGCAGCTCTGGAGCCCGTCTTCAAGTTCTCGAAAGGTTAATTTTCCATATTGGTGTCTCAAAAACCACATTGGAAATCAAATGCTTCTCTTCTATCAAAATCAATCTCTTCTCTCCCCTGTGGTTTCTGTTCTATGAGTTCCCGGTTACAAGTTTTACTTCTTCTCATCGACTGCCTTTCCTCTAGCAGATATGTCGGATTCATCCCTCTTAGAAGATCTTGATAAACCCAGCGAACACCTTTCTTCTATATGGGCACTGATGCCGCCATTATCTCCCAAAGGTCCCTCGCTGCCCTATCTGCCTCTTCCAGTACCAGCAGATATCAACAAAGACGGGAAGGGTTCGCGATTTGCCAAGTTTATATCAGAAAAGCAGGAAGTTCTCAAAAGATCAATTCAGCTTGGCAAGATGGAAAGGCTTTCTATAGATTCCACTCCCAGTAAGTTGTGACCATCCTGCAATTCCAGTGGAAGCAAATAACTACTGGCCTGAGAGCTTCATTGATATGGAGATTTATAGCTTTGCTGTGGTTGTCACTTGTCAATGCATGAATGACTGTATCTTTATGTAGTTAAAATAAGCTTCCAAATAAGAAAGACTAATGGTTTTGCTTCCCAATCATCATGTACATGACATAATCTTCTTTAAATGTAATAGTTCCATTGTGTGGCTACATGTCATGAATAATCCTCTCATGAAAATATCATGAAACCAATATGAATCTCCAGTTGTGGCTCTGGCACAGGAGGGTTATTGTCACTCAAGTGCCTGACTTAAATCTCCAATGGGGCATGAGCAACAAACAGATAGGCATGTTTTCAGACAGCAAATGAAAGGTTTTATCGGGTTTTTATGCTTTTAGATTTACCCTTTTTTTACCCAGTAAATTAAATAATTTAATATTTTTTTTATAAATATTTGTTTTTACCCTATACGATTGTGTTTTTCTGTGTGTTATCACTTAAACTTTTTATTATTTCGATTATATTCTTAAATTTATATTTTTGTGCTAATTTAACTTTGTATTTTAATTTTTTTTTCGTGTGATAATTTAAACTTTTTATTACTTCAACTATACTCATTAATTTGCATTTTTAAATCAATTTAACTCTTATACTTTGATATGAATAGAGAAAAACATATAATTTGTCATCTTACTTTATATTTTTTTATTCATGAAAGTATATGACTTTATATTTTTACTCTTATATTTTGATATGAATATAGGTTTAGTAGTGTAATTAAAATAACAAAAAATTTGAGTTGTCATATAAAAAAATATCAAAGTATAAAAGTTAAATTAACGTGAAAATTAAGTTAAAAAATGTAGTCGAAATAATGAAAAATTAAAGTAGTGTCACGAAGAAAAGTAAAATATAGGAATAAAAATATGAATTTGGCTACTATATTATAAAGAATTATGTATATTGTTGAGAAGCCGTTATATCATAAATAAATTTTAATGTTATTTAAATAAAAAAATATTGATCCAAGAGAGATTATTTTACTCACTTATAAGAAAAGAAAAAAAAAACTTATAATGATAATTTATAAGGTAAGGTAACGTTGGTTAAAATGAGTAAAATAAAATTACATTAATATAATTTATCTATAATCTTCAAGATAATTTATTCCAAAAGGGTGAAAGATAAATTTATTTAAAAAATTTAAAATAAAAAGTCACATGAGTTCTTTCTATATAAATTTAATAAATATAATAAAATATATATTTTTAAAATATTTGTTATATTTCAATTTATATCTTAATTAACAAATATTAATCAATGATAATTACAGGAAGTCAGAAACCATAAACCAAGAGCCACATTGCAGTAATCCATCATGTCTCTCTCTCTCTCTCTCTCTCTCTCTCTCTGTAAATATATATATATATATTATATGTGAGCATTTCCAGAGCTTGATTCGATTGAGTACAACTCAATCCAGGCGTCTCTTCCACTGTGGAGCAGCGTTCTAGTCTTGACATCACTCCCACTGGCTTCGTGATTGACCAGGAAACAACATTGCAGGCAAGGTGTTTGAAGAAAGGTGAATAAGAAACTCCGTCTACATTGCTTCGTTCAAATTTTTACTCTCTTTTAAATTTTCACGTACATTAATTCACAGTGGACCGTTCTATATATGTGTGTATATATACAAAAGCATATATATAGAGAGAGAGCATAGTATTAGTGGCTGAGTTTTTCTTTGAATTGTGCATAGGCATAGCGCATTACAAGAAATAGTAGTTCTCGTAGAAACAATAAAATGTAATGGATCTATCTCAAGAGAAATAACAAGTTGCTTCAGTTTTCCTTTTATTGTGAATCGGCATAGCGCATATAAGAAGATAGCAGTTCTCGTGGAAGTAATAAAATAGAATGGATCTGCATCAATAGAAATTATTTGTAAACCTTACCCGCCATCGTAAAAATCCGCGGTCAATTTTCTCTTTATTATTCTCTTTCTATGGAGACTGAGTTGTAGAATTAGAAAATTTCTGCAAGTGATTGGTTTACTACTTTTAGTCATACAATATTTTCACCTGCCTCACTCATAGGATAAACTAAAAGTAGAAGCCAGTCATCGTCCCTTGGGGATTAGTTGGGCGTAAGTCCGGATACCCCAAGTGAATCAAAAAAAAAAAAAAAAAGTAGAAGCCAGTCAGTTGTATTTGTAAGACTAGCAATTCTCAGAGAAATAATACAATATAATGGATCTATATCAAGAGCAATTCTCTAAGATACAAGCTCTTTCTTTCTTTCTTTTTTTTTTTGCTTTTCTTTTTCCCTTTCTTAACTCATGTATAGTATGCATGAGTCCTGTTATGGGAACGAGAAGATTAGTGAAGTCCCTTTTACATCCAAAAAATCTATTGGCCGACTTAAATTTATTTTTTTAAAATTAATAAAAAATAAAAAAGCCATGGCATATTTCACAAACATTTTCCACTAGCGGATTTAATGACTTAGAATTTTATTTAAATAGGCAAATATAATTTTCAGAAGATGAAATAAATAAATTTGATTTTTTGGCTTAGTGGCGCCAAAATCAACACATGTATCTGGTATTGGTCACCATGGCCTGATGTAACCTTTTGGAGTGCACAGTGCCATTGGAGTATGCTTTTTTTTAATTTTTTTTCAAGATAATGGGGTTTTGGTTGCAAAGAGGACAAAATGACATGCTAGAGATGTGGGTGTGTTTCAGATTGGTTGGGTGAAGAAAGCTGCACATTATGCAATGACAAAATGAACAGATTAGCAATTTTCACGAAGCAAGAGCATTGGGTCAACAACCCTTGATGACTACACAGACCTACCAGGAAATACAAACCAAGATCAAGCGTGAGAATCTACACTTTCTTATCTAATTCACAATTTGTAAATACTGTATTATTCATATTTCATTATTGTAATTATTTATTAGTGAAACTTTTTGCAAAATCACAATAATTGAGGTATTTTTCAGTGTCAACTAGTGTATTCTTCTTAATTTTTGTACGTTTATGATTTATACTTTGAACTTGTAAGTTGCGAACTTGACCTCGTGCTTGTAAATTTTAGGTGTTATTTAACATGTAGACTTTCTTATGAATTATTTGCATTTTTGTCTTACTTTTTCATTATTAAAAAGAAAAACAGGCCTGGCAGGTGGCCCAGCATGGCTCTTTTGGCATGTCTACTCAAGGGACACCCTTTTATCCAGTTTTCAAATATTCTTCAGCTCCCAAATTAAGTTAGTTTTTCATTATTGTAGACAAAATCTTGTATATCTTTCTTGCACACATTTTACTGATGCCCCTGTCATGCCATTTATCCTTGTCTTACCTATTAACCTTTAAAGGAATTGTCTCACCTTTCAACCTCCAAGGGAATTGATAATCTCTTTAATTCCCCACTATCCATTTTATCGTTTTACTGTCAATTTGGAAGGCCCACCGAAAAACTGGACCTTGACTAGTGCATCCTTCCTTGCAGTACTTAAAATCTTATTGGGCAAAACAAAACTCAAAAATATATGTATAAAAAAAAGAGAATATTGATCAGTCACTTTCTCCCTTCTGCCAACCACCCACACAAGGACAAAAATATGCCAACAACAATATATTTCTAGTATGAATTTGTCCAATTGTAGCATTTCCCTTCTTGTGCGAAAAAGATAAAGAATAAGGTTCCTTGAAATCCAAATCATTCTCATTATTTTTGGTGGGAAAAATGATTTTGAACATTTTGGATTTGTTCTGCATTAATATTCTTTAATTAGACAAATCATCAGCCTAATTAAAATTGGAAGGGAGTTCACACTGACACTGAAGAACAACAAATTGGGTCTGAACTGTTTTGTACAAGAAAAGCCTAGAGAGCAGGAATGAGGCATAAATTCAAAGCTCTATCTTCTTGTCCATTGTATCAACTTTCTGTATGTCTGAGCAAGGAAGAATTTCTGGACTCAACTTCTTGGAAGAGCAAAAGACTGATAAAAAATAGCTTTAAAGGCTTTAATAGCTTGCAGGAGATTTCTGGCAGGTAACTCTACTCCTTTTCCCATCCAAGCTCGTCTTTTCTTTTATGCATTGTTCTTAAACTGGGTTTTAATTTGACATCACTTTGATTGTTTTCATAGCTCATTTAGCTGCCTACTAGCATAATTGATTGTGTCAATAGTTGGATTTTAATTTTCTCTTTGATTTGCCTTTTTTAGTGCCTGCATTATGCTTAGGTGATTTTCTTGCCTATGGCTGTGAAGGACTGCGTAGCTATGTTGAATATGTTACTAACTATTGAAATGTCAATTTTAATGTTTACACCTAAAAGAATATGTAATAAATGAGTAACGCCAATCTCTTCCAAACATCAGTTACCCATGTGCAACATGCAGACTCAATTTTAGTTTTATCCTTTGACATAATATAGAATTCAAAGCATGAGAAAAAAGAAAAAAAAAAAACTGAAGGCATTTTAAAACTGACTTCTTTATCTCACAGTGCTTACCTCATTCAAAGTTGAATTGACCATGTGCTTTGCTGTACATAAAAGGTGGCGATTCATGAATTTCCATATTATGGCTGAAGTATGTTTAATGTTTAATATGTTTGACCAAATTATTTCAAAAGAGAACCTAAAATATCAAAAAAAATTGCTAACAATTTGAGGTTATGTTCCTAGTTAATCTCCTTTTCATTTTCCTTTTAAGACAACAACAACAGCATCATAATTCCGACTCCCACTAGATGGGCTTAGCTACATGAATTCTGGCTCTCCATCCTTCTCTATCTACAGTCATAACTTCTGTAACGCCATTGCATCACATGTCATGAATAAGGTTTCCCTCCAAGTTTTCTTTGGCCTTCCTATTCCTCTTTTGCTACAAACATTTTTCATTCTAACCACTAGAAGGTGCATTTATTGGTCTTTTTCTTACATTTCGAAGTATCTTATTTGTGTCTTGCACATCTTATGTTTTACAGCCACTGCTCCAACCCTATAATAGACAATCTCGTTTCTAATTTTGTCTTCTCTTGTATGGTTGTACATTTAATGTAGCACCCTCATCTTTGTTACTCTCATAGTTTGCACATACCTGACATTTTGAGCCATACAACAAAGATAGTCTTATAGTCATCCATTAAAACTTTCCTTTTTGCTTTATGATTGCATAAAAATAAAATGCTGGACACATTTCTCCACATAACTATTCTGCCTTGGTTTTGTGAACATCCTCAATAACCTCATGTTCTTTTTGAATAATTGATTTGAGATATCTAAACTAATATTTTCTAAGAATAAGTTAGAACTTCAAGTCTCATCATGACATTATCCACACTTCTATTTTTACCAAGTTTACATTCCACATATTTGGTTTTCAACCTAGTCAACTTAAAGCTTGGGATTCTAAGCTGTTCTTTCATAATTCAAGCTTAACATTCATGCATTATTTTGCCTCATGCACCTATACAGTATCATCTGTAAATAACATACACCATGGCACGTCTTTTTAGATGTCCTTTGTGATGACACAAAGGACTTCTAAAATATAGCATGAACCAAAATATCACAAGGGGAAAGAGGTAAGGGCATAATGCAAAGAGATATTGACTTTAAATATAACTTGAACCAACATAACATAATGTGTTTGTCCATACATAGAGATACATGAGGACTGAATTGAACCAAGGTAGCATATGAATGATGGTAAACATGATGCTGTTTTTCTTTTTCCAAAGCACAGCCATACTAGTACATATTTCTGATTGGCAGGAATCTGTTTCCAAATTAGCCAAGGATTGACAGAAGATAGAGAGCATACATAATTAGAGACTAAAAATTACTTGGAAATGAGTCTGAGAACTGACAGAAGAGAGAGAGCGTGCCGATCAATTGCAAGTGTACGCTCTTGATCTAATCAGCATGGTGCCAGTAAGAGTCATTTCCTGAGATAGTTGCATATCTGCTGACTTCATTTGACTGGAAATAATTTAATTGGGATACTTGCTCTGTTTTTAGGCTGATCCTTCTCCAGAAGTGTCATATGAGATTTTGCGGCGACGCTCATTGTGTCCTGCCAAACGTCTTCGACAACTCCTCTTGTTGTCGTCAAACTCTGATAACTCATGGAACCTGCCAAATATCATAGAATATTCACAATTTTATTAAAGGTGATGGACTATTGGTAAGTATATGCTTTGCTTTGTTATTTGCTGAACAATTTTGGTTCCTAAGGTATGGAACCCGAGAACCACAACTAAGTTTGTAGAAATCAAACTCATTACTTGATTCCAGGAAAGAATTCTACTTATACAATATTCTATGCTATCTAGTCCTAAATTTAGGAGATAAAATACAACAAGAAGATAAGATGCAACAGAATTTAAGCTATAAATAAGAAAGGATAACAATCATATCTACTCCTATTATTCCTCTTGATTTCTAGGAGCTTTATCTTCAATTATTTCTGCTACCTTTATCTCTTTTAATCCCGGTAGCACTCCTCATTTACTTAGGACTCTCCAACACCCTCCCTCAAGATAAGGAATAGATATCTCTCATTTCTAACTTGTTGATAATAGTCTCAAAACCTGATCTGGTCATAGATTTAGTGGGCACATTCGCCTCCTGTTTTGCTGTAGGGGTATATATCAGCTTTATATCTCCTTCTTCAATCTCCCGTTAGATGAAACTTTGATCGATCCTGACATGTTTCATTCTATCATGCTGTATTGGATTGTTGACAATACTTATAGTTGATTTACTATCATTGTAAATTTTTGTTGGCTTTGTTAGTGGCAGTTGTAGATCCTCCATTAATCTTACCAACCAAATTAACTCACAAATACCTTGGGCAATGGCCCTGAATTCAGCTTCAAAACTGCTTCTTGCTACTACAAATTGCTTTTTGTTTCTCCATGTGACTAGGTTGCCCCACAATTTTGTGCAAAAACCAGATGTAAACTGACTGTCCATCACTGATCTTGCCCAATCTGCATCAAAGTACCCTTCAAGGCCCCCTTTCATTACTCTTTTGAAATAATAACCCCTTACCTGGTGTTCCTTTCAAGTACCTCAAAATATGATATACGGCTGCCAGATGTTGTTGAGTTGGAGCATGCTTAAATTGGCTTATGATGCTCACTGAATGGGCTATGTCTAGACAAGTTAAAGACAAATAAATTAGCCTTCCGACTAACCGTTGATACCTTTCTTTCTCCACTTGAGGATCATTATCCCTCTTCACATATTTTCAATTTCTTTCTAGAGGAGTATATCTTGGTTTGCATCCAATCATTCATGTATCTTTTAAAAGATCAAGAGTATATTTTCTTTGAGATATTATCATACCTTCTTTACTCCTTGCTACTTCCATCCCCAAAAAATACTTCATTGTTCCCAAGTCCTTTACCACAAATTCTGCCTTTAGCTTCTATTTTAGGGCTGCAATTTCATGAACATCATCCCCTGTAACAATTTTATCATCTACATACACAATCAAAATGCATATTTTTCCATTGGTATGTTTGATAAATAGAGTGTGGTCTGCCTCCCCTTGTTTGTACCCGAATTGTATCAAAGTAGAGTTGAATTTCTTAAACCATGCTCTAGGAGATTGTTTTAAGCCATAGAGAGATTTATGAAGCTTACATACCTTGCCAATCTTTTCTTCTTTCTCAAAACCGGGTGGAATCTTCATGTATACCTCTTCTTGTAATTCTTCATTTAGGAATGCATTCTTGATATCAAATTGAAACAGCTCCCAATCCAAATTCATAGTAATAGATAATAACACTCAAATGGAGTTTAATTTAGCCATCGGAGCAAAGGTTTCTTCATAATCTATCCCATAGGTTTGTGAATAACCTTGGGCAACCAGCCTAGCCTTATATCTGTCCACACTCCCATTTGAGTTGTATTTAACTATGAACACCCATTTGCATCCAATAATCTTCTTGTTTCTCAAAAGGTCAACAACAACTTCCCATGTGTGATTGCCTTTGAGTGCCCTCATTTCTTCCATTACTGCCTCCTTCCATTTAGGGTCAGCTAAAGCTTCTTGAATGTTTCGAGGTCTAGCCACTCCATCCAAAGTGGTAATGAAGGCCCTGAATTTGGGAGACAACCTGGAATATGTCAAGTAATTTGATATTGGATGCTTCACACATGATCTTATTCCTTTCCTAATAGCAATTGGAAGGTTTAACTCACTGTTAGCAGTAGTATTTTCTCCCTCAGTTGCTGGACCTTCTCTCGCTTCCAACAGTTGGCCGAGTTGAGGAGTTGGATTTTTACCTCTCCTTGAGTAGACTTTTATTGGTTTTTTGAGCCCAAGTCTTCTCCTATATCAGTTTCCATAGGTCCTGCTGGGTTTTGAGATTCTTGAGAAGGAGGAAGGCTCGGATAGTGAGGCTCAAAAGGAGCTGGCTGAGGATGATCAACTGCAGCTGTTTGATTTGAATCATGATTAGGAATGGGTTGAAGGATTGGGAATGGAATGGGCATAGTCACAGTAGGATCCCAATGGTTATCTTTCATTTGGGATGTGGTATTTGAGTAGTATGACTCATTCTCCACAAAGGTTACATCATATGAGATAAGAATTTTCTGTGATGTAGGACAAAAACACTTATAACCTTTTTGGGTAGGAGGATACCCAATGAATATACATTTTGATGCTCTTGGTTCAAGTTTATGTCGATTTGGACTGGTTTGATAGACATATGCCACACATCCAAATACTTTGGGAGGAAGAGTATTTAGAATCCGAACATGAAGAAAATTGGATGTGAGGTTGTGCAAAGGGGTTTGGTAGTTTAGGACTTTGGAAGGCAGCCTATTGATTAGATAACCAGCTGTTAGGACTGCCTCCCCTCAATATTTGTTAGGAATAGAACTAGTGAACATAAGGGATCTAGCCACTTCAAGCAAGTGTCGATTTTTTTTTCCAGCTATCTTATTTTGCTGAGGGGTATAAGGACAAGTACTTTGATAGAAGATTCCATTGGTAGTTAGATATTGGGTGAATAGATAGGAGAAGTATTCTCGACCATTGTCAGTCCTAAGAATACAAATAGAGGACTCAAAGACATTCAAGATGAGTTTATGGAAATTCTAAAAAATGGCTCATGCCTCGGACTTTTATTTCATTAGGTATACCCAACACACTCTTGTATGGTCATCAATAAAGGTTATGAACCATCTTGCACCATTTAGGTTTGGAACTCTAGCTAGTCCCCATATATCACTATGAATCAAATGAAAAGGTTTAGAAGGAGTATAGGGGTTCAGTTGATGAGTGCTATGGGTTTGCTTGGCAAGAATGCAATGATCACACTTAAGTATCAACTTTTCTTTATTGATAAATAAGTTAGGGTACAGGCATTTTAAATATGAAAAATTAGGATGATCAAGACGTCTATGCCATAATAAAATTTCAGAATCCAAACTAATAGTCAGAGAAAACCTATGTGGTACTTGACCAAGAGAATTCTTGTTATCGGAAAACCAATGGAGTCCATCCTTCTCCTCATCATTGCCAATCATCTTCCCCAAGGATCGGTCTTGAAAAATACAATATGAGGGAAAGAATGTTACAATGCAATCCAAGTCCTTTGTTAATTTTCTCACTGATAACAAACTATATTTCAGATTTGGCACATATAACACTGATTTGAGTAATAAACCAGCCACACAAACACTTCCCTTTCCTTTACCAATGATTGTGTTCCATCAGCCATCAAAACATTTGGATCCTTTTCTCCCATCTGAAAAACATCAAGTGTGGTAGTAGATCTGGTCATATGATCGGATGCCCCGATATCTACCACCCAATAATTCTTATTCATTCTCCTAGTAGTCAAGGACAAATGTTGATTACTTTTTTGTGCCATAGATGCCAAGTAACTTGGTGCTACATCCTCTGATTCCTTTGCAATATGAGAGTTTTGCAACAGTTTCTGTAGAAACTCAATCTGATCATGAGTTAAACCCATACCTATTCCTTTCTCACTTGTAGGGGCACTTGTTGCTACATAGGCTGATCTCTCTTTCTCCTTCTTAGGCCTAGGTTTCCAGTTTGGGGGTTTCCCATGCAACTTCCAGCAGGTACTCTTGGTGTGATAGGGTCAGTTGCAATGTTCACACCATTGCCTCTCCTTAGGAATTTCTTCCCTTCTTGCGGTGGTGAAACTTGGCCATTGCTTCTCCTTAGGGTTGTCTTCCCTTTTTGCAGTAGTGAGGGCTGAACCTGAATTGGGTTCAATTTGAGTTGGCAGCATAACTCTTTTCCTGCTTTCTTCCCGCCTTACTTCTGCAAACGCCTCTCTGAGGGATAGTAAGGGCTTGGTGCCTAAAAGTCTTCCTCTGACCTCATCCAAATCCGAATTGAGCCCTTGGAGGAAGTCAAAAATCCTCTCCTTTTCCAGCATCTTACTATACTTTTGGTTGTCCTCTGCACACTTCCAGCTAGGATCATAAAACAGATCCATCTCTTGCCATAGCTCCATCAGATTATTGTAGTATTCAGTTACACCAAGACTGCCTTGCTTGGTGGTCTGAATTGCAGCTCTAATCTCAAAGCATTGAGCTGTATTTTCAAGGTCAGAATAAATCTCCTGAACAACCTCCCAAACCTCTTTTGTTGTTTTGTAAAATAGATAGAGTCGGCCTATCTTTGGTTCAGTTGAATTGATAATCCAAGCCATCAAGATTGAGTTCTCTACCTCCCATCTTTGATAATCTGCTGAATTCTCTGGTGGTGTTGAAGTTGCCCCAATTAGGTAGCCATATTTCCCTTTGCCTTTGATCACCAAGGTCACGGATTGAAACCATTCTCTAAAGTTTCTTCTGTTTAACCTGTGTTGTGTGATCTGTAAGGTATTGCTATCCAACGATAGGGTGTTGTTAGACATCACAGCCGTTGGAATTGCTGGTTGTTGAAGGGCAGAACTGACGGATGAATCCGCTGCAGTTGGAGCTGCATTCCCGTGGCCTTGAGAATCCATCTGTTTTGGATCTTTAGGCTAGATAGAGCCAAGCTTTGATACCATGAACAATTTTGGTTCCTAAGGTATGGAACTCAAGAACCACAACTGAGTTTGTGGAA
Organism: Diospyros kaki; assembly: GCA_036245055.1. NCBI lineage: Eukaryota > Viridiplantae > Streptophyta > Magnoliopsida > Ericales > Ebenaceae > Diospyros > Diospyros kaki. Next base: position 3,560,386 of record BSEG01000005.1, on the reverse strand, counting down.
ATCAAACTCGTTACTTGATTCCATGGAAATAATTCTACTTATACAATATTCTATGCTATCTAATCCTAAAATTTAGGAGATAAAATACAACAAGAAGATAAGATACAACAGAATTTAAGCTATAAATAAGAAAAGATAACAATCACATCTACTCCTATTATTCCTCCTGATTTCTAGGAGCTTTATCTTCAATTATTTCTGCTGCCTTTATCTCTTTTAATCCCGGTAGCACTCCTTATTTACTTAGGACTCTCCAACATTAGCTCTGTTTGAGTTATTGAAGTTGGAATCTAAATGCACTTTGCTGATGATAGGAACTAAAGAAAGACAAGTTAAACTGTCAAATTTCAGAAGCACATAAGATATTTGTTTTTGGATAAATCATCACAGAGATATAATAACAATAAAAAAACCATAGGAATAGAAATGACATCTAGCATTTTTATGTTATGATGAAACTATTGACATGCTCAAGGTCTGAGTCGTCTGACTAGAAGAAATCATCTCAATACAACTAGGAAGTAAAATATTTATAAGATCCTAATGAAGATGAATACAGATTCACTTTCTTGTCATCCTATTTTGTGTTTGGTTGTCTCTTTGACAATTTTCCTTTAATTATCTATTGAGGTTTGTCCTTTTCTGTTAGACCTGGTAAATGAAGAGAGTCACTGTCATAATTTTGAAATTAATGTGTAGAGTACATTATCTTCTTATAGAAGTTCAACCTTCTGGCTAAAACATAGAGTCAATGAATTCAAGTGTAACACAGAATGCTTAAATCAACTTAATTGCTACCTCAAACATAAAGATTCCATTTGCATGAGAAGGAATGATCAAGGGCTTGGTTACAAGTATAGTTGAGTATAATCACGGAATTGCTAATGTAATGTTTGTTTTGAGTCGACCAGAGTTTTTAGATATAAATTTGAACATGAGTAACATGCTGGAGATGTTGGTTATTGCCATGTAAAATTGTATTTTGAGCTGAAGTATAAATATTAAGAATGTTGGATTGGTAGTCTGTTGACTCATTTACAATTTTCTCTCTGAATTATGCATCCATGCTTCTTGTAACGTGGATTAGTTTTTCTACATTTCATCAAATAGATTATTACGCTGAATTTCTTGAAGGATTGGTATGCAAGTTTGACTAGCAGGTGCCTGTATGCACAATAGTTGTGATGGGGGAAACACCTAATTGACCAACTACTAAGCACCAGAAACCTTAGGCATGAAGTGAAGAGGATAGAGAGAGAGACAAACTAGAAATTTTAGGGGGTTACAGATTAACAAGAAACAGTAGGGTTTTCCAACCTGCTGCATTGCTGACAGAAACGCTGGTTGAGTCCGGCAATCACTGCAATTGGAACCTTAGCATGAAATTCACAGACCTTGTGTCGGCGATGGTATGGCTTGGCAGAGGTCATGTCTGTGGTACAATTGTCAACCTGGCAAGAAGGCTGTGTCGACTGGCCTCCACTAGATCCTTTTCTGCCATATATTTTCTTCTTCTTGTCATCCTCTCCTGACCCCAATCCTCCAACATCTTCATCTTCCTCTTCTTCCTCCTCTTCCCCCGTTACTTCTTCCTTCATCTTATCCTTCATACTCCTCTTTCCTCCAGATTTGCTTGTTTCCATCTTAGAGAATAGAACAGAAGGGGAGAGATTTCCAGCTATTTTTGAGGAAGAAGATGATCATGTTGGGGAATAAAGTGAAATTTGGGAGGACGATGAAAGAAGAAAGAAAGTTTGTGAGGACCACATTCTCCATTCTTTTCTCCTTCAATTTAAGTAAATAATATGCTAGTAATAAGAACTCAAATATTATAGTTGAGGTAAAGTAAATGATAATAACTTCTTTTGTTTTGTTTTGTTTTTTTTTTTTTTTTGGGGGGGGGGGGGGATAACTTTTCCGATGATTCATGTATCATTACATAAAATGAATAGTATGCGAAAATGGGTTGTACAGGTACTTAGTCAATGGTATTTTCCTTATCAGTATCTATTTATGTTTTTTCCCAAGTTTATTGTGCCATCTGAATCTTCTTAAGAGAGCGTCTCTAACTTAATTTTTGCACCCACCAACCATTTCAGCATTAAATATGGATCATGATAATATTTCTATCAGAATCAATAGTATATAGTGCATGCTTATGATCTTAATTTTATCCCTAATTTGAACCCTTCAGCCCATTTGTTACTCATAACAACAGACACCCCACAAAACCAAATAAATTCAATCTCACTCTTGCTATCTACCAATTATTGTTGCAGTAAGCTAAAACTAGTTTCACCTCATTCAAACTATTCCAGGCTGCTTATGTGAGTGATATTGTCATTCTGCTCTATATTAATTATGGTGCTTATTAATACCTTATTCCAAACTTAACAAGTTGTTTTACCACAGGTGTTATTCTCTTTGTGGACCCTTTCATCCACTAGCATTATTATGCAGGACTCAAGTTTCTCTTAACATTCAAATTGATTCATTAAAGGTTAAGTCTTCAGCTACCAATAATGCCAGTGGAATCTCTCTCTCTCTCGTGTAAATATATTTACCCGTACATGAGCATATATGCAATTACATGGTTGGTAGTCTTTTTCTTGAGGGAGACAGTTCTTGTATTTTTAGGTGCATGATTAGAAAGTGGAGGGATAGAACCTGATGGGATGGCTAAATTAACTTGCCAGTCATCGTTTGACAAGTATTGTACCTATGTGACTTTTTATATGTCCTTCCACAATTATTTTTTATCTTTCTCATTTGTTCCACACTGCATTTAGTGTAGCCAATTAATTTGCAGCAATGTGGCCACCTAGCTTTATTTGTGATGTTAGGACAACCTTTTGCCATCACATATGGTCCCCTTCACGAGGATGGCTCTTTATATCCATTTATAATTCAACCTCAAAAAAAAAAAAAAATTGTGTTATTCAAGTTCAATAATGAAACTGGAAGGAAAAATATAACCACAAATGCATCCTCTCCCCTCCCCCTCCTCTGAGGGAAACACTGGTGTGAGTCGCGATGCGGATATCATGCATGATTAGGATGGATTTCCATGAGTAAGAAGGATGAGAAAAAGAAGAGATAGTAAATAGTTCTTTTTCATTTTCCTTTTCTATTCTATGTTTATTTTCTCTCTCTCTCTCTCTCTCCCCCCCCCCCTCTCTCTCTCTCTCTCAAAACAAAGAAAAAAGAAAAAATAAACTACACACAATGCAGTTGATTTAGTTGTTTAAGATGCCCTCAATAGTGCTATTGTATTTAAAGATTATTGTCCATAGTGACTGAGTTTGCCTAATGAATTTTGATTTAGGCATATGTGATGAGCTAATTATAATACATTTCTTATGTGTCTCTAGTTGTTTCATATAAAAAAAAAAAGAAAAGAAAAAAAAATTAACAAGATAGAATTTATAGCTGACCCACAAAAGAAATTAAAATTTGATATATAGTTGTAATTGCTCTGAGAAACTAGTTTATTTAGATCTTCTTGGGCGGTCTGAAATAGTGTGCGCAAATAGGCTAGAGTATTTGTAGCATATGGATGTTGCACATGTAATATTGTGGTATGGGCTCTTTTTGACCCTATATTCTGGACTATATGTGCTCATGTTTTTTTTTTTTTTTTTTCAGTCAAGACATATCCGCTCCAACTTGATTGTAGAATTTGAGGACATGTGTGTCTTGTTCTAACGGGGCCCTTTTGTTTTCCAAATCCTTTTCTTTAAGATCTGTGGGCCTCAATTGATTGTCATCTTCATGTGATTACGAGCCCACAGAAAACAAGCTCTTATTTGGAAGCAATCTTCTTGAAGGTGGAACATATGGGCCTCTTGGCCCATATGAGATGCAGCCATTATGTGTTATAGTTCAAACTTTTTTGTTTTTGGGTAGGCACAATAGGCTGGGCCACAATGTTTGCTCCTCTTTGATCCAAGATTTACTTTTTCTTCTGTTTTGTTTTGTTTTTATAGTATAAGGACATAGATACATGTTTGCGTTATCTGTAACTTAATTTCTCAATTTGTTTTATTAACCCATTAGGCAACTTAATATTGTTGATGAATAGATGAGTGAAAGTGACCATAAATCATGCCATAGAGTCATAGACCAGTGCAATGGGATTGTACCATAAAAGCTGATAACATAAAGGCTTGATTAGTGGATTTTGTAAGATTGTGTATGGTTAAATAAAATTATTTGAAGTTGACCTTTGTGGACTGCAATTATATCATGTAAAATATAAGTATGTGGTCCAACCCAGCCAAATGATCATCTTAATGTGATATCACACCTAATCCATAAAGGTTTGGCACCTCTCAAGCTCCTTGGTGTCTTCTATTTACATCCAAATATCCAATATTTGTCCCAGGGATATGCCGTCTAAGCTAAGATGATCATATATACGGCTGGATCAGTAGTCAAAGGTTCATGGGACAGAATGGGAGAAAGTTTCGCACAAGCCGAGATGGGAGGCAACTGCTACAAGAAGTTAGACAAGTCCAACTATTACAACAGTTTAATTTGTTTTAGGGAGAAAAGACAAAACTTATAAAATACAAGAATTAGATACATCTAACCTTTGCTTGATTGATATTGAGAAGTCCAAGCATGATGATGCGTTACTACTAGCTTGGGATCTTGTTCTCTCTCTCTCTCTCTCTCTCTCTCTCTCTCTCTGTGTCTGTGTCTGTGCAAATAAGCATTATATGATATAATTTATTACCACAAGACCAACCTTAAAAGATACATTATTATTATTATTTTTGACTAATTTTGAGTGTTCATTAAGTAAATTCATTGATGTGTAATAACACAGAAATTAAGTGCGTAAATATACTTAATTTTGTGTGACTTACACCCATGAAAATTTGAACTCTAGTCCCAAAATGATAACCACCCCCTACAAGGTCAACTTTTGGGGTCACATGGTGTTTTTAGTCGCTATGATTTTGAGTTATTCTTCTCTTAGGGAGGAGAAAACCTACAAAAATAGGCAGGAAAAAAAAAAAAAAACAACACAAAATTCCAAAGCAAACATGCCCTTTTGATTAATTAATTCGAGTATTCTATACAATAGGCCCCAGTTGACAGATTAGGAGAGAATGACCCGTCACTGCCATTATCAATCAGCTCTATTATGTTCCTTCCCTTGCATTGATAGAATATCCTAATCCACATTTCAAAAAGCAGAAGATTCTCAGCAGTATTCTCACTCCCTAATTAATCCCAATCCCCTAATCAAATTCCATCAAATAGGAGTGAGTCAACCCACCCGTGTCTGGACTCTGGACCGGCCCCAAACATTAATTGATTAGGGCAGGCAGGTTCTTCTATCTAAAATACCCACCAAAATTGATGCCCAAATTTCGATGGGGCCCCACAGAACATACGGCACTGAAAAATTCCAGGAGCAACAGTCCATCTCCCTCCCACTGACGGTGTGTGAAGGGAATTGATTTAAGATTCTCTGAACCCAAACATGTATGACCCGTCGTACCAATCTGCTGACTGCTTGTGGGCCTAATGGGAAGTAGTGGACTAAATTTTTTTATTTTAAAAATGAAAATAATATTTATATAAGAATAATAAAATAATATATTAGTGATATTTTATAATACATGATGTGCATTTATTGTAAATATATAGTTAGCATTATTCTTTTTAATGTATGATTATAGATAAATGATGATGTTTTTTTATAATTTTTTTACTTTATTATTATTTTTAATATTTTAACTCTGAAAAGTAATAAATTGTTTGGTTATGCTTTTTGTGTTTCTATTTTTTTTATTTGCATGTTTATTTAAGAACTAAAAAAGTTATAAAATTTTGACAACATTCTAATTTTCAGAGTCAGTCGTAAAATACATTGCTTTAGTTTAATTATTTAGTTTTATAATCAGAAAATAATTATTAAAACCATAAATAAATAATTTCCAATTTATTATAGAAAAGAGGTCCTGTTGTTATTGTTATTGTTATTTTATTTTATTTTATTTTTTTTTGGGCTTGGAATTCTCATTGCACTTTTTAATATAAAAAATTATGGCCATATTGTTCTACTCCTTTATATATATATATATATATCTGAATCTCTTTCATCATCATAATTATGCTAAATCAAACACAAAACCCACACACAGACGTTGTAGTACCAAAACAATTAATCAATAGGATAGGGTTGTCCCAAAACTTATTTGATATTATCAACTCTTCAATATGGTGATTTGATGGCCACAAATATTATTGGTCAGAACTAGACTGTCTGTGAGGACCTCTTCTTATGTTACTATTTTACAATATTTAGAAAGGAATTTGCAGCCACATAGCTAATATTATTATATATATTACACATTTTGTAGTCGATTGAACCTACCCACTTCCAAAACCACCCTACTTTAATGTTTGTACTATATATATACTATTAAAAATGATATGATAATGACCTACATTTTAATTATAAATAAAACCTACTTTGTTAACATATTGATATAATTATTAATAGATTATATATAGTATTTGTTTGTAATTTCTTAATTTGTTTTTACATGATTAATTATTTATAAAGAGGACATTGACATTCTCTGCCTGCATGTATAAACAATGGCTGGATGGAGACAGTCAAGTAATTATATAGTCCATTTGAATTAAAGCACCCCCTTTTTTACAAAAAGGAATGAAAGGTCAAGACTGCCCTTGCCCCTTGGAATGATAAGAGGGGAAGGAATTTTCTGATGGGCAATGGTGTAAATTACAAGGAAGTGGGAGTAGAATTTGGATGCATCAAACAAGATAGAGTGTGAGATTTTTGTCTGCACATTGTTTGGGGTGCAATGTGGTCAGTCTTTGACGGGTACAGTTGGCTTGGATTTGATGCTTTGGTCCAATCCTTCTCCATATCTCAAGATTTCTCTCTATGTTGTGGCCTTGTGGGGGCCGGAGGAGTCTTTTCTTCTCCATCACTTCTTCTCTGCGATATATGAGCAGAGAGAGCACCCATGCCATGCCATGCCATGCCAGCAGCAGCAAACTTCCTTTTAACCTGGGTGTTGGGTTACTTTCCATGTTTGCCAATTTGGAATCACTTGTCCAGAGGCGGTGGTGGTGGGTGGCCCTGGTGGGGGTGCTGTCCTTTGGCTGCTTCTGGGTTGGCAAAAGGACCCACCTCCATCTCTGATTTGACCAATTATTATCATTCTAAAAAATATTTTTTTTTTATTTAGATACAGATATACGAAATATATAGATAGAAACGAGTGATAACTTAAAATTTATATGATGAATTTTATATATATAATAAAATAAAATTTTAATATGGTTCACAACAATATTAAACTAGATAGAATTTAGGTGTGCAATGTCATATAATAGAATAAAAATTTGTTATGATATATTCATCTGCAACGCATTCTTCTTCAGGTATGAACTCTTAGCTAGGACTAACCAGTACATGCGGGAGATAAATATAATATATATATATATATTAGTGTGTGAACTCTTAAAAGGACATTGATTCAAGTTAGACAGACAAAGCTGAACGCCTATTGCAGCCTCCAACTGTTCCCTTGTGAAAGTTTGAGCTGTCTATATTTGACGAGTTTAGTTGTTTGAGCTTCGTCCTTAATTGTAAGCCAACTATCACCTTTTAGGAAATTCTTTAGTTTTTGCTTTTGCTGTTGCATGTCATGGGTAATATTTTCTAAGTAAAATTATATTTACGCAAAAGTAAATCCTCCATTGTAATGATCTTATGATTGTAACAGTAGTATCATTTATATATATATATATATGTATATCATCCTTCTTATGTTTTTCGGGTAACAATTTCGAGAATGTTGAAAATCAACTAACTGCTTATGCTTGCTCAATGCCCACTTTTTTATGGTCAAAAGTTTATGGGTTATATCATTCATGCATGCCAATATATATTTATATATATGTTTACTGATGATTCAATCTGCACTAGCCTAATTGATGGTAATTATGGAGACATTCTTCTCTTGTAGTTTTCGAAATTGTTATTAATCATATTGTTATGGCGTTTCTGTAAGTAAAGAAGGGTTGATTTTTCTTGTTTGTTTCTTTATATATACATATATATATATATATATATATATTCCACCACATCGTTTGTTCTTGATCAGTTCACTGATTACTCCATTTACATGATCTAGAGCAGCCCTTTATAGTCTACACATTAGAGGAATGTGATTGGCAGTAACAGTATATATAATTACCATAAGATCAAAGTTTAGCTTAAAACGAGGTCTGCTGGCTGAGGTACATGATGGGAATGTTTGGTAGACGAGAAAATCCCTCGGGAGACTACAAAATCCGTTTGTTTCCCTAACTATGCTCTTTTTTTTTCTACCCTTCTTTTTCCTTACCATGCTGAGCTGCTCACCACATGGGCATGGGCAAGCCATATATTCATCCTGTACAATCTCTCTCTCTCTCTCTCTCTCTCTCTCTTACTATATGTGTAGATTTATATATATTTTGGACTGACATGAAGGCCATTAACGGTTTTTCTTTTTTTCTCCAAAACCAAGGGGATGGAAAGGAAAGAAGAAGATAACTTTCTTTGCACAAGAAAGAGCCCTCGAGAATAAAGCGTGGCCTTACCATGTTTCAGTCCGTCTTCTGAGTATGTATATACCTTTCGCACATGCTCTCTCCCGTCCCTTTCTCTTGGAATTTTCACTGCATGTGTTTCTATATATACCACCAATGCATAGCTAGTCCTATTTATTTATTTATTTTTTATGATAGATACCACTCTTCAAAATGTTGATTTAAAATGAAAGGACTTAAAATGTTACAAATTAATTATATATTTGTACAGCATTAGTCTTCTAAAAAATGCTATATAGTTTTAATTTATGAAAAAGAATGCCATTAACATAATGGCATTAACATTTTCTTAAATATAAATTATTATGATAAATTTTTTATAAAAAAAAAATGCGAGGTTTCTTGTCCATGAAACTCTTTTATGATGGATTTTTAAATTTTGGATAAATTATAAAAAATACTAAAATATTTATCACCCATATTTTTAAGTTTAGACCCTTTTTAATTTCTTTTTAATAAGGACATTCAACTTACTTATTTGTTTTAATTATAGACTATCAATATCATTTGTTGACGTTATTAATTACTTACCTAGTTACTAATGTGACAAGTTATTTTAGATGACATAGTTAGTGAGGTGATAAAATGAGAGTTTACATAAATGTTGAATTGGTGGCTGGAATAATTACCTTTTCACTAAGATAACTACATAATTTGTTCATATAAAATATTAAAAATTAATAATAAATAATAACGATAACAAATGATTGTCTATAATTGAAATTAAATAACAAATTTCATATTCCCATTGAAAAAAATTAAAGAACCTTGTTATCCAAAACAAAGTAGGAAAAACTGGATCCACCCAAATAATATTTTTTAAAATTAAAAAATAAGTTTAAATTAAAAAAAATTGAATAGAGTTCAGTTTTTTATAATTTATTCTTAAATTTTTGACCAATAAACATAAAGAAGCCACGCACGCCAATTATGTACATGAAATTTTGGTAGATTTTTTTTTTTTCTCTGGAACGAAAAAGTTTTATTAACTATGCTATATATCTTATTTTTATATAGCACACTAGTGGACTTGCATTGACCTCTAATAATCATGCCAGGTGCCATGGATGACAACCCATCAAAGCCGGATTTGTATTGAGCAACCACATGTATAAAGAAATGTTTGTTGGGCATATTAAATTCTTAAAAAATTCCATATTCTTGTTATGCAGGACCAGCTAGTTTCATTGTATAATTCTAGTTGCAACTATAATATAGAAATTAGAAAGTGGAAGTGGGATTTGCTGTGTTTATTGCCTCGGGTAGTGGGCTCTAGGGATTCCCTCTGTGTTATGTAACAAAGGAATGTATTATACGTAGTGATGTTGGAGTCTGCAAGTTATGTGAAATGTTTTCTTTCTTGAACTTCTCGAGATTCATTAGTAATATGCTTTGCTTTATCTCTCTGTCCGGTTCTTGAACTTAGAATTTTTTTTCTGAATATTTGATCTTGTTTCATTTTAGACCAGACCCATCACGTGAAATTAAAGATAAACAATGACTTAATCTTCTTGCTGATTCTCTCTCTCTCTCTCTCTCTCAGTCTCTCTCTCTCATGAGAGTTGAGTATTTCAACCCAGTTACCAGAGAGTTACGTTCCTTGATTACCTGCTCTTTGTCTGTTTACTCTTTTGTTGAACGATTCCTTTGAGGGAAGAAATGCTGGGAAACTGTGAGAAGATGGTTCTCATCTCTTCAACTACCAAGGAGTGGCCACAGGTTCACTCCCTTCTGTCTCTTTCTGCACTCCATTATTAGCAAAAAAAACTGACCCCATTTTTGTTGCGTAGCTTTTGGAAGAGAATATCTGTATTGAGTTGTTATTTTTACCCTAAAACACCACCTTCAACTCTCTTTCCTCTCTCTTTTGTTTTCTCTGGTGGTGCAGAATCGGATAGATGATCAGAAGGGGATGATGGCCTCAACAGCTAGGGCAATGGAGAAACCAAGCCAGGAGCAAAAGCAGCAAGAAGCTCTGAAGTGCCCTCGCTGTGATTCATCAAACACCAAGTTCTGTTACTACAACAACTACAGTTTATCTCAGCCCAGGCATTTCTGCAAAGCCTGTAAGCGTTACTGGACCAGAGGTGGAACCCTAAGAAACGTTCCGGTGGGTGGAGGGTGCAGGAAGAACAAGAAAGTGAAGAGACCAGCAGCCTCAGCCATCGATCCACCTTCATCTTCATCGGCTCCATCTGCAACTTCAAACCCTACTATACAACCCCAGATCGACTTGTCTTCGTCCTCAAACCACGTGAATCCTTTGTTTTATGGCTTACCCACAAACCCTTCTGAGCTCACCCTTGCATACCCCAGGTTTAATGCTAGGGTTTCAAGTGTTGATGCTGTTTCTGGTTTTGATGTTCAGCCTCAGTTGAATGCTCTTGGACTAGGGTTTTCTTCTGGTCTCATGGCTAATGATGTTTCCAACACTAATTACCAGAATGGGTTTAATCCAAACAAGCGAATCCAGGATGGTGTAACCTCAAATTCACTTCTTTCCAGTTATTCCATCTTTGGATCTTCAACTTCTCCATCAATGGCTTCTTTATTAGCTTCAAGCCTTCAGAAACAGAAGTTTATCTCCAGTGGTTTGAAGGATCTCAGAGAAGCTAGTAATTTTCAGGGACTAATGCCTTATGAAGACCTGCAAATGCCTGGAAATGGAGAAGCGGGTACTGGTGGGGTTTTGAAGGAGGCGAAAATGGAGGAAGGCCAAAACAAGTTAGGGTGGAATTTCTCTTCCCAGAACCAGATGGATCAGCAGATCTGCCCTTCTGATCCTTCTATTTATTGGAATTCAACAAGTGCTGGTGCTTGGCTTGATCCTGCAAATATTGGGCCCTCTGTCCCTTCTCTGATCTAGCAAAAAACCAAACCTCATCATTTCTTTAGTGGATCTCCCTCTTCTCTTTAATCAACCTTTTTTTTTTTTTTCCCTTTTTCTTTTTTCGCTTAGCTAGCTAGCTTTGTTCTGTTGACCTTTCTTCTCGTTTAGTGAATTTATATATGGTCACATTGGGGAGGGAATTACCAAAAAAAAAAGCAAGAAAATTTTCCCGTCCAAGGATCAAAGAGAGAGGAGTTTGGATCGGAGAGATCATGTCGGCTGCAAAGAATTTCAGCCTCTTATGTTTTTAGTTTCAAAAGGTTGAGAAATCGATTTGCTCTGAGAGGAACCTCCGATCGATCCTCCAAGTCTCATCAACCCAAGTTTCGCGTCAACTCCAGCGTTGTTGAAGATCTACAGTTGCCTCAAAGCACTACTGCTGCAATTTCATCCTCTAGTGAGGTTGGTGCTCTTAATTAATTAGTATGTATATATTGCATGACATTAATTTCTAGTGTACTTCCTGTATTTGTTTTTGAATTGGGGGTGGGGGGTTAATACATGTTGCAAAGAAAAGAACTCTTATCAGGAGCTATTTGTTATTTCCCTTTTTTCCAGGGTTTTTATCTTTTCAGTCTAATGTGGGAAAGGGTTCGGGTATAGTGGTATAGAAGAGAGGGAGATTGGTTATTTTCATGGTGGGTATGATCTGGTTTACTTGTTCATGCCGAACTTTGTTGTTTCTCATTCTAATTATAAGGAACTTTGGCTTTGGGGGAATTCTGATTTATTTTAAATGTTTAGCTTGAATGCTTTATGATTTAGTTACTTTTGCCTTGTTACTGAACATGCTTGAACGGATATATACATATATGTATATATCAATTTACCATGCAGCTTGGATGCATAATGTGTGACATTTTTTCAGTGTCTGTATCTTGCATAAATAAAAATAAGATCTTGTTTTGGATGTTGATTTGCATTGTGAGGGGAATGGCAAACGGATTTGCTGATCATGTAGGTTTAGATTATATCCAAAAATGAACAAAAGGCTCATGGACTGCAGTGCAACAGCAAACTTACTGGTTAGGCTACAGAAATAGACAGACACAGATATAGGCATATAGGACGTATAGCCCCGGGGCGCAAGCTAGTTAGTAGGTCGTGAGTTTGATTTTTTATTTTACGTAATGAGACGAAATCTTTATCTATAATTTATTTCTTTTACCAAATTGAAGACACAAAGGATTAGAGTTCATTGCAAGAGTTATAATTTTAAAAGAGAGAGAGCAGTATATTACTGCTAATTACCTCTTAAAATTATAGATGCTTTTGGATTCTGTGTGCGCGCGTGCGTGTGAGAGAGAGAGAGAGAGAGAGAGCAGCATCTTGCTTATTAAGCTACATCTAAAATTATGGCTTCTTTGGATATTTATTTTGATTAAATGCTGTTTGTAATGGATAGGATGCCTCTGGACTGTCATGATTCAATTTTTATGCCTTGTATTGTTGTAAACTTAGTCTGACTGATTAAGAGATCGATGAACTTCGAATATATCAATCAGTTACTGTTCATAACTGATTCCCTTATCCTTTTTATAGCGATGAGGAGCGCGTCCCGCACACGCGCACACACACACACACACGCATATATGGTTGTACTAAGGAATATAAATCTAGCACCCTATATAGCTAGGCTACGTAGGATTTAGCTAACTGAGGTTCTAGATCCACCCAACTATCGCTACAAGGAGTTTGAAAGATTCCAAGGGATGAGCAGGTGCAGTTAAGAAGTTGAGTATAGGCTTAAAGCCTCCAAAAACTATTAAGCTTTTGGTGTTTTGTTTGTTTGTTTTTTTACCACATGGTGTATGTGATGGAAATTAATGAAACGGCCTTTGCCTTTCATAAAAACTCCTTAAAGAAAGAAAAAAAAAATGATGTAAAGATCAGGGTTGGGGGGGGGGGGGGGGAGAAAATTTGATGTAGCTAGGGCAGAATACGTTTTGAGGCAAATTTAATTTCAGAATTTCTTCATTTTATACAAGCAAAGGTCCATCTCATTTCTTTAAGTACAATTTAGGTGTTATGGAATGTGTTTGATGGCACGGTGAACATGAAGTAATTAAGTAGTTTTAAGCTATATAAAGAGAATGTGTAGCAATATTTAACATAAATTGTTTTTGGTATTAGAGCCACTTAAAAATATTATGATACAAGAGTCAAGGGCATTGCATATATATCCCCTCGTAGTAGAGACAATAATTAATTAATGTGTTGATTAATCCTGCTATATGTAAGAGATATGTAGCCCTTCTAATAATAGTTACTCTCTTGTGTTTGGATGGCGAACAGAGATGACAATAGATATCTATCTCAATAAATATTTAACTGTGATTAGCGGGTACAGACTTGTTTGTCCTATACATAGAAATGTGTGGAGACATCCTAGGTGCAGATAAAGAAGGCATACACCAACCCCTACCCAATAATAATTAATTTTGAATTGGAGGACAGGCAAACACCTGACCCGTGACATAAGGCTCTAATACTTTGATTAACTGGACCAACATTCATTAATTAAATTATATATAGGCATAGCCACATTTAGCAAGAACATGACAATATAAATAAAGTATTGATGGGTGGATAAGTGTTTGAGCCACGTCTTTTGGTTATTGTAGTTATAGGGGGTTATGTTGTATGAATTTGTCTGTCGTTTGGAGTTTTTGGTATAAACTTGTTTTAATGCATGTCGAGGTTGCACCATGTATGTGCCTCTATTTGCCCTCAAACACGAGATTCAAATAAACAAACGTACTGTATTAAATTCTGAATTTATGAACCTGGGCATCACATATTATTTTGATTGATTAGTCATTATTGAAGGGTATATGTTAAGCAGAAAACTGTATAGAAGTGATGTTGATTGAGTAACAATTAACTTCCATTCTACACTTTGCATCTTTTTTTTGGATTACCTTTTTTTGGATTACGTTTTATTATAGGCGTTCTCAACCACTCTACCCCTAGAACTATACTAAGAAGATAAATCGCGAGAAATACCCGAATGACTAAGATGGTAGACCTTGATACCACTGATGCCACTCTCATGCTCCTCTCCTAAAAGAAAGTATTTTGTCTCTCCCAAAAATTAAACCCACACTGAAAACTCTCAAACAAGCTTTCAACATGCTCTTTGCCACTCAACTCATCTTTGCTTGTATGAACAGGAGGGCTTCTTTTGCAATGCATCTAAAGGCTTATTAATTTTGGGTTCCAACAGATATGTCAGTCTTGAAAACATTAATGCTCATATTACCGTGAGTGTATATATATATGCACACACAATCTACCAATATTTTGTAATTGGCTTCTGGGCTATGGTATTGGTATGGGGATTGGGATGCACAAATCTTAAAAGGTTGACAGCAACGCGATTAATGGAATTTATTAAAAGGAAAATAGAATTAATGTTTGGTTACTAAGAATCTTGGAGTGAGATATGCAAACTGGGTGGGAAATTAAATTAATATATTTCACCCATTGTGGGAAATGACTTAATTAGTACTTTATTCTCCAATTAAGGTATTAGATAAGGGTAGTCTCTCTCTCTCTCTCTCTCTCTCTCTCTCTCTCTCTCTATATATATATATATATATATGTATGTATATAGGAAAATTATATATTGGGCTACATGAGGCCCTATTCTCAAAGTCCCTCATTTCTGGGAATAATTTTGCTAGACCTTGTACTGCAACTAATCCTCAAAAGTCACAAGTGCATCTGGTGGTCTAATCAACATATTCTTTGCTTTGCTTTAACTTAATTAGCTTAATTTTGTTCGTTTTCTAATTAACTTAGGTAGCTTAGTGGCTGGGCGTGGAAGCTTTCCCACGAGAGTCCTGAGAATAAAATTTATATGAGAAGATAATAATAAATTTATACGATTAACGTGTAATTAATAAATTAATTGGATATTAATTAACTTGCCTTGCTAATTGATGTTTGCTTGCCAAAGTTGCAAGTAATAATAGAAAAGTGGCTATCCACATGAAGAAAGTGTAATAAGTAATGATGATGAGGTGGAAGACGGGGCCGGGCCAATTCTCATGAATGTATATAGTTATGTGCATGTCAAGGCATTGTAAGGGGGAGGGTAAAGCTGTGGCATTAAAGCTAGACATTGGCTTCTTGCCATATTGCTCCATGAAATTTGACACTGCAAAAGATTATTAAGTGCAAATTAAGTAGGAAAAAGGTCGAGTCTGGAGGGTTCTTCACCACAAAAATGATTAACACACATCCACTCATGACATTTTATCCTTTGCAATGACAAAACTCACCATCTCACTTCTATCATATTCTTAGTTCTTTTTTTTTTTTTTCTCTTTTGTGAAGATAATAAATAAAGCAAGTTTTCATTAATGATAACCTGATTTGGTGCCAAGACCAAGATTACAGATTAGCTAAGAGCAGCCCCTATAATGACAAAAGCAGGGCCAAGACACTCACACACATCAGCCAACAATAACAACCACCACCAAGTCTTAAAAGACAATACCATCATCACAAATCTATGCTCCATTTCCCATATCAATCACTCCTGAAGAAATATCAATCAGCAGGTCCAACTGCACTGATGAACTGACCAACCATAGCAGCAAAACCCATCTGAATTGAACCTTTTTAAGTAAATTACCTCTTCTCAAGCTCCAATTTCAGCTCTCTCCAGCTGCGACTTTGATATCAAGCATCACCCTTCTAAAGCCAGCCCTGGGATGCTCCAGATACATATATAGCCGCAAAGGCTCCAAAACCACAGATGAATTTGCAGAACAGAGAAATACAAGTGCCAACTGCACAGCCTCGGGTACAAAAAAAAAAACCCATAGGTCTGATCTCCAGGGAACGGTCCTGGAAAGCAAAGCAAACAGCAAAACTAGATATCGAAGCCCCTTAATATCTGAAACCCAAGAGAACCCGAAACACGGAACAGCAAATGAGAAATGAGCCACCAATTCAGATCAATAGCCACGCAGCTTCCAACACCCAACCTTAAAAAAAGGGAAAAAAAAAAAAAAGGAAAGAAGAAAAACCCCAAAACTCCTAAAGAAAAAGCCAGGACAAGCAAGCTCCTGATGGAAAGCAGCCTTCAATGGAAAAAGGCTAGAAACCTTATAGCACCCGATCATGATGCGGCGCTCGGAACTTAAATCGAGAATCATATTTTCATAAAATTAAATAAAATTTCAAAACATATTTTTTAACATTCTTTTGCGACGCTAAAACTTAAATCGGGAATCAAATTTTTATAAAGTTAAATAAAATTTTAAAATATGCTTTATAGCATTCATATAAAATTTAGGGTTTATTATTAATTTTTTTTTATTTCATATGAAAGAAAGAAAGAAAAAACTTAGATTAATTTATCTAAAAGACATTCTAAAAAAAAAACTGGAATTAAAATTTTAAAATCCCTTTAAAAATGCCACCACGCACCAAATCCATGCTCCAACCTCCTTAGTCATACCCACTAAGGGAGAAAAATATAAGAGAGGTGAGATAAATCTCAATAAATACAAATGAACTATTAATCATATTTAAAGATGTGATAACTTGAACTTGAAACATGAGGAGACACGATAGATTCTACCAACTTGTAGAGGTAAAAATGAATAAATAAAGAAAAAAGAAGAAAGAGGTTGGCCAACTAAGGGAAAAGGAAGTGAAGAATTGTTAAGGAAAAGCAATATAGTCAAGAATCCTATTTGAGAAGGATCTCAATCAAATATCCTCTTTTTCATAAGATGAATTCAAATATTACCTTCTCCTATCAATTAAAAAAATTTAAATCAAAACAAATCAAATATCCTCTTTTTCATAAAATAAATTCAAATCTTATCTTATCTCTTATTAATTAGAAAGATTTAAATTATATCATATCATATTTAGAGAAATCTATTTATTCATATCTCCTCTTTTCTATGAGATAAATTCAAATTTTACCTTATGTCTTATCAATTAGAAAGATTTAAATCATATCATATATAAAGAAATTAATTTATTCATATCTCATCTTTTTCATAAGATAAATTCAAATTTTACATTATTTATTATCAATTAAAAAGATCATATCATATCATATTTAGATAAATCAATTTATTCATATCCATAAAATTAAATAATCTTATCTTATTTAAATCATATCAAATCATATCGAGAGACATCAATTTATTCATATCCAACAAATTAAATAATCTTATCTTATCTTTTATCAATTAGAAAGATTTAAATCATATTATATCATATTTAGAGAAATCAATTTATTTATATCCACAAAATCAAATAATCCCCAAAAATATTCTAGAAATTTGTGTCAGGGCTAAAATGTAAACTATCTAAACTTTTTATTTTAATCCCCAGACTATGAAAAAAACTGACATCTGAGTCCCTAAACTATTATAACTGATTTTTTTTGGGTAATCATCAAAGGTTACAAAATTTTGATATCCTTTTTAATTTGGTCACTAAACTTTAATTTTTTGCAAAGTGATAACAAAACTTTAAAATATTTTGTAATGTAGTCATTAAAGTAATTTTTTTATGGTTCCTGACCAAAATGGCTGACGTGGCGATGATGTGGCTATTGCCACGTCAGCAATTTTGACAAGAAATTGTTCAAAAATCACTTTAGTGATCATATTGTAAAATATTTTAAAGTTTGTAATCACTTTGTAAAAAATTAAACTTTAGTGATCAAATAGTAAAAGACACCAAAATTTTATAATTTTTGACGTGATGTACCCTTTTTTTTTTTTTTCTTTTTTGGCTCCTAAAATTATATTTAAGGGTCACTAACAATGGTTTCGAGTGTTACACATGATCCGGAGATTTGTTCACAGCAGAAGAAGACAGCTCTTCCTAGCAGAGGAAAGTGCCAATCCTGGCCGGAATAAATTGTCTCCAACCCCCATTTACATGCTTAAAACTCTACAAACTTCATCCAACTTACCTCATCCCTAGATATCATTATAATTTCAAAATGATCACTTGATTCAACAATACAAACAAAACGATTTATCAGAAAACATAACTACTAAACATCAGCAGCCCAAGGAGACAAAAGCTGTCCAGCTCAACAATGGAAAGGAAACCAGCACATTCTGCAGGATTTAAACTCCAGCAGTGCACTTTGCCACCACTATCAATCAGAAAGCAGAGCCTTATGGGTCCACTGTCCTTAATTGATCCATGACTTCAGCCGGCTTCCCCTTGATCTTGATCATGTTATGTTGAGGAGATTTAGCAACTTGATGGATATTGACAAAGTTCATTAAAATACAGAAGCTTCATTACCTGAAAGAAGTGCTGCAAGCAATATTAAAGTTTTCGGAAGCAGGGTTCCAGCTTTCGATCTGATGAAAGGCCAAATTACATTTTCTAAGGAAGCAGCTCCTCGCAAAACAAAACAGAGCCATGCTCCTTCAAAGCCAATCATTTCATCTAGAGACATATTTCAGACTCTAAAATACATCAAATTATTCATTATTTGTTGAGCTTGTTGTGAACCCATATTTAGATAATCTAACCTAAAGTATAATAGAGATAGGCGTAGAATTGTTAACCACCATTTCATCTAAAAGTCTAAATTGCTAGATAGAGAGCTAACTCAAAGAGTTTAGCCGGAACTTTTAACCATTCTTATTCTTTCCCTACATAGATCCACATATTTGATTATCAAATTGTAGTAAGGCACATTAATTTGGGTGCCAAAAAAAAAAAAAGAAATTATTATATGTTCATGATATTATTAACCTCTTGACTACTTCAAAATCAGAAGCTAATTATATCAATTAATGCATGTTTAGATAAAACATATTTGTAAATAAAAAATAGAAGAACTAGATATCAAATGTTGCTTGGATGGATACCTGATTAAATCAAGTTGTAGTTCTATCTTCTCCACCTCTTCTTGTTTTCCTTCCCTTCCTTCATTCTCCTGTACTATAAGAATAGTTTCTTTAGTATTCTTCTTACATGTGGAAATTAGTCTATGGAAAAATGTTTCCCAGAGGGCTACATCATAACTAAAGAGTAATTTTTCTATACATGTTTCAGAGTATTGAAAATTAAAAAGTAATTTGCAGAATTTTCAGTACTCTTTAAAAGGACAAGTCATCACAAGGAGATGCATACACAATTTTAGTCCTGCCAAGCTAAAGGAGATGTGGACAAGTCATGAGTATAGGGGAGACTTGATGAATGGAGGAACAAAATATATGCATAAATTGGTTTATTTATAGAACTATAGAGACAGGAAATCATCACCAAATTTGGGACAAATTACTTGTGCCAAACACATCATCCTCTTCACATAAGTGTGCCTTTGTAAGACTTTTCACATTAAAATATTTCTAGTTAATTAAGTATTTTAGGGCAGGGATTATCTTTTCTAGCTTCCTCTTCTTTACAAGTTCGGACTTTTTCGGATTCTGATTAGGATTCATGCTTGGATATTTGCCAATTAGTTATTAACTATTGTATTTTTCTTAATGATTCTTTGGTCTCATAGAAGTCTAAGAAACAAACTACAAGTGTCCCGTTCTTCAGCTGAAGCTAAATATCATGCTTTAACTTGTATTGTTAGTAAATTTACTTGGTTCACTTAGATTTTGGTGGACTTCCAGGTTTCTTCTTTATCTTCTGCTTTGTTTTATTGTGATAAGCAAGCTGCTATGTATATTGTCAACAATCCGGTATTTCATGAACGTACCAAACACATTGAATTTGATTGTCATTTTATTCGAGATAAAGTTGTTGCTAGTCATATCAAACTTCTTTCCATCCGAATATATTAACAATTGACAGATGCTTTTCCGACAGCTCAATTATTTTCCTTATTGTCCAAGATAGCCTTTATCAATCAATCCTCATGGTCCATATTGAGGGGGAGTAACAAAATTTGATGTAATTTTTGTATTTTATTTCTGCTATATAATTTTTTTATGTTACTGTTATTAGTTAGTTTGTTATATTGATTAGTTAGTATTGCTGTATTGTTAACCAGTAAACCAATGGCACTCTTATAATTAGATGTTGTTTTTAGTCTTAGGTATTTAAAGCGGCATTTTATAATTTCCCCTCTCTCCCTGTCTCGAATGTGCTCTCTGTCTCAAATAGATGGAATAAAAACACTCTCGCGTACAAACTTCACAAAGCTGTCTGTTAAGAAGCAGCCACAGCGAGAATTACCAACACAAAGAAGAGACGTGAGAGACGAAACCAAACCAACCGCTCAAAGAAGGGAAAATCCAAGTACAACATCTTATCGATTGAAAAGGAAGAACAAAGCATGCACGGCTAATCTCAGGCAAAAAAAGTAAAAAAACCAAAGGCTTGAGAATTCACATTTACCAGGCCAAGGAGGGAGGGAGGGAGGGAGGGGGGGCTCTGATAGATGATCTGAACTTTGTTAATCGCACAGAAGATCATCGCCGGTTGCCCGTCGGTCGGAGAGAGCTTGCGAAGAGAAGGGTTTTCGGGTTTCAATCTGCAAGAGACGGTTGACGTTTGGAACTGAGAATATATGAGCAAATGAATTGCTCGTGTTTCTATATCTTATTTTTTTAATATATTTTTATTTCTCAAATAATTGACGTAGGATGACATAGATAATTGTCCTTTTTGCGACTTAGCATATGTTACATATTCCCTAATCTCCCGGGTAATTAAACATGATTTACACTTGGCTCAATCTCACCCCAAACCTGATTTACACTTGCTTTAAAGACTTGCACTTGCTAATTAATAACTTAAAATAACAATGATAGTAACTATAGTATTAATGCATGATCTGTGAAGATGAAGCCAACTCCAATTCGGTTGTGTTCTTCATTTGAGTGACATATGCTGGAAGCTCCAAACTTGCAAAATAAACCAAGCCCAGTAGTTGAAACTGAATTCACACAATGTTACTGCTAAATTATTAATTTCCCAACTGCCAAAGTTCATTAATGGTGCTTCCGATTCTGATCTTCTTCTTCACGGCCACCAGCTCGCCGCCGCATGTCCACCACGTCTTCATCCATGGCCTTCTCCCTGTGCTCCTTGGCCGGCTTCCTCACGTGATCTTCAAGGTACTCATCTATGCCCTTGTCGTCTTCGTCCTTTCCAACCACCGTCTCTTTGATCTTCTGGGTAGTCTCCTTCGCCGCCCCCCAAGCCCCCTGCACCGTCTGCTTAGCCTTCTCCCCTATGCCCCCCGCCACATCCGCCGCCTTGCTAGTCCCTTCCTTCGCCTTCTCCGCCGCGTGCTTGGCCTTCTCTTTCACTTCTTGTGCAGTCTCCGCCGCCCTGTCAGCCCCCTCCTTGGCCTTCTCCGCCACAGACCCGGCGACGTCCTTGGTCTTCTGTTCGGCATGCTGAGCCTTCTCGGCTGCTTCGGCGGCTTCCCCTTTGGTTTTGTCCTTGGCCTTCCACGCCATTTCACCGGTCTTTTCCTTGGCTGCCTCGGCTTGCTCTTTTGCTTTCTCCTTCATTTCTTGAGCCCCTTCCTTGGTTCTGTCAGCCCCTTCTTTGATTTCCTCTTTGGCTTTCTCTTTCATCTCATCTGCTTTATCTTCAACATCACTGTCAGATGATGAAGAACTGGTTTCATAGCCATTTCCTTGCCTCCCTTCTGGCGTATTTCGTCCCTAGAATTAATGCAAATACATGCCAACGGAAGTATAAATGAATGCATCTTATTATATATATATACACGGGGAGAGAGAGGGGGGTAAGGGAAGTTGCAACCTTATTTTCAATTCCTAGAAACTGTTTTTAATCTTCTCATGTTATTTTTTTCAAAAAAGTAAAAATTAAAGAAGAAAATATAGCATCCAATTCTCCAACACAAGTTCTGGAACTTCTTCTCTAGTTCTAGAAAAGCACCAAAACGAAACATTTTTCTTCATTTCTTCGATGTTTATGAAACTTGACCCAAAAAAACCATTTTATTTACAAAAACTGTAAAGATATATATATGCATGGGCTGGCCATGTATATATAGACTAATTATTATAAGAAGCATGCAGAAAAAAATAAACTTTGATACGAATAGATGTATGTGTGTGTGTGTGTGTGTATACCTGCGAGTGCTTGGAGGCAGAAGTGAAGCAGACCCTTGAAGCCTTGCGGTGGAAGGGGAGAGAAGTGGAGTGAGGAAAGGCCTTGGAGAGCCTGGCAAAGGCGGTTCTGGCCATAGACATTGCGGCCATTGTTAACTCTCTCTGCGTTTCTTCCAATTCACTTTCTTCTTCTTCTTCTTCTTCTTCTTCTTCGTCTTAATCAGTTTCTGAATTGGTGGGGAGTTACCGCTCCTGTGATTTTATAATGGGGAAGGAGAAGAAGAAGGTGGCAGGCTGGCTGGGTGACACGTGGGGAACTGATGACACGTGTAGGATTGTATGCCTTGTGGGCGGTTTAGTTGGTCAACACACGTTCTTTCGGTTCTGGAAAAGGGAATATGGGTTGTTTTCTGGGCTCCTTTAACGGGCCCATGGATTATTGTCGGCCCATAATCCGGCCCACACTACACTTTCTGATTGATAAAATATAGCTGCTTTGTGATACAATAGTTGCATTATATATATTATATATTTTTCTCCTTGCCATGCATGGCTTGTTCACTTCCGACCGAAAACATCAAAATAGTGTTCTATGAGCGTTTCTGAAACGTTTTTTATCCCGATCACATTAGTCGTTTATGTAATTTTGTAAATATTTTGAGATAATTTCTCAATATTAAAAAATATTAAATAAAACGTACTTTTATTCTGTGACTACTCTAGAGAAAAATTTATTATCTTAATAATCACATTAGAGATAAAAATAATTTGTATTAATATTTACTTGAATAGATAATAAAATTTATAATTATATTTAATTAAATAATTATTTTTTATATTAAAAATTATATTTATAAAAAAGTCCTTAAACTTTTTTATTTAAGTCTTTACTCGCATTTTTTATTCCTATTTTTTTTTAAAAAAATACAACTTTTCCATTTTTATTTCTTATTATATCTATTTCTTGTTTTTATAATCAAACAAGGTTATAGTAAAATACATTTTGTAGGCAAAAAAATTAATAATTATTTGTATACACCTAAAATATATACGTACATAAGTAATAATGCTATTTTTTATTTTTTTTTGTTAAAAAATTGATTTTTCCACATATATTTCACCTAAAAAATGTGTAATTCATAGAGGGCATATATAAATATAGTATCATGAAAGAAAATAAGAAGAGAAAAGAAAAAAAAGTTTTCATATTTACACAAAAAATGACATTTACAATACATCGTAAATATTGGCTCCATTTTTTCAAGGATAAATATTCTATTTATTTAGCCTTGTTTACATAGTAAAGAACTATGAGGGTAATTTGTGCTATGTATGTATAAGTTAAAAAATATAATTTTGTCTCATTTAAATAATAAAAACTATGAGCATAATTTGTACCATGTATGTGCAAGTTAAAAAAATATAATTTTGCCTCGTTTACGTAATAATGAACTACAGACGTAATTTATGTTATGTATATGCAAGTTAAAAAATATATAATTATCAGTTAAAATTTTACTTTTTTAAATCTTTTCTAGACAATTTTATATGAAGATAAGTTTGAATGTATGGTATAATTGATTTTACAGTAATATTATATACAGATACTTTCAACTAGCAGTTGGGACTCATCTCCATATTCTTACAAATTCATCTTTCTCAGCTGAGGCAAACACTCCAGCCTGAGGGCAGTCAGCCAATGTAGATTCATGGGTAGTGATAGTTAAAGTCTGGTTGCTCAAAGTTGGATTCCACAGTTGAAGCGCCTACCATGATGCTAAAGTAATAAGAAAACTGTCATGAATCAAGGACATTAGAGAAGCGAACAATGTACATTTAATGTAGATTTGAGTAAATTTGATCGATCCTGCTCTTTGCTTGCTATAGTTAGATAGGAACAGTCAGGAAATTCCGTGCAGGTTATTCTAGTGCATAATTATAGAGCAGGTTTCATATGAAGTTTTTTAGACCAAGAATTGCCATAGTCACAAGGAATTAGACAAGAGAGAATGCCGGTGTTATAGCCAAAGGCAATATGTTAAGAAAGCTTGCAGAGACAAGAATATCGGTTTTGCTCAAATTGGTTGGATTCACAAGACGGATTTTAGTTTGTCAATCATTTATTTCAATAAAAAAAGAAAGAAACAAAGGAGCACACACCCGGATTGGAACTTGAATAATCACCAAGATACAGAGCGAGAGAGAGGGGTCACCAAATAAGGCCCAAAAGTTGTTTTTTCATGAACAACCACCAAGATAAGATAATTAAAGTGGCTTCTCACTAAATTAACACAAGAGTGCTTCACGACTATAAAACAGACCAAATCACGTTTCTTCCATTAAACTCAAAGTTTGGTAGCACACATACTCTGGGGTATCTTAAACATCTCAGTTCAAATTTGTATCCAGAAGAAAAGAAAATAGATTTTACCTTGTTAAGCAACTTTGACATATTAAAAACTGAAGTTGCATTTCCAAATATGAGTGCAACAAAAATTGCTTTTAATATTAATATTAAACTATATATTATGGATGGAAATTTAGAATATTAATATAATTAAGTCTAGCATAGCAATCTTTTATGTGGGTGTGTGTGGGTAGGAGGGTCCATATGTGGCATATTTGTGTCAAAGTCGAGTATATCTATAGAAGGTTATTTTGGTATTAGTGTCTCATAAAGAATCTACTTCTCACATTCTGTCCATGCTAGATGGATTGCTTAGCATGGCTAGTTTCTTAAATAAGAAACACTTAACACTGTGACACGTCTATGTGATTGTGAAATTGTTGTGTTAAATTTGAATTTATCTGTAATTATTAATCTTGTGAATTACAAAAACAGGAAAAGTGGAGAAGAAAAGAGAATAATTACTTCTAAAATAATTTACGTGATGTCGACGTTTAGAATTGGTCGACTGTGATTCTCTTGGCCTGCCTAGCGCAATGGATCCGAAGAATGTATATATGATGTCCGATTTTGATCTTCTGTGCCTCGTCTCCGTCCCTGCAAAGTATTCCGAAACTTAAGTTAATAAGCGAGTCTGTTGTATATACAGTGCATATTGCTGTATTGCTTTAAATGCAGCATGTTGTATATACATATAGATTTAGGTGACGTTGGTTAAAATGAACAAGATAAGAGATATTAAGGTAAGATTGGAATGCATTCCGAATCAAGATATAGAATGATTAAGATAAGGTTAGAAAGAATTTCAAGATTTTTATTAAACTGTTTGTTAAAATTTTTAAAATGCATTAGAGTGTATAAATATATATTTTTTCTTATCTATAAAGACCAAAAAATATTTATCTTGAGGGGAGAGAGATATGAATATGTTGAAAGATCAAAATAAGGGGTCATTAATGATTTTTTAAATTTTTTTTAGATAAACTTAACAAACATGTTAGAAAATATAGAAGTTCAGGATAGATTCCATATCTTGATTTTTCCATCTCATATATTGATTAATAAACGCCCCCTTAGTAAGATCCAACTGGTCCAGGCCCGCCCTTACATGGTCCGGTCCTCACTCCATACAATTTTACCAATTCTAACTCCAATCTGAACCGATTAACAAGGTTTACGTTTATAGATATGATTCAATCACAATTATCACAAATTTGGCAAATTTAAATCTCTAACTCATTTTTCAGCATATACAAGCAGTGTATTGTGCTGTTTTGGAGTGTTATGGCCCCAGTAATTTTTTATTTGTTATAGAACTAATGTTTGTTCGATGGGTTTCACAATTTTCATTTACGATAACTTGACGCGGTGGATGATGATGCAGCTGATTCCGAATGTGGTGCAATATGAGAATTGGACTACCGTGACGGGGGATCACTTCGAGCTTCCTTCAAAAACCAGGGAGGCCCTACGAAAGAAGGGCCATGTCCTACAAGGCCTTGCTGGCGGGACTATTTGCCAATTTATTGCTCTGGAAGATGGGGAAGGCTCCAAGTTTGGAAGGCTTGTGGCTGTAAGTGACCCTAGGAAGGGTGGAATCCCAGCCGGTTTCTGAACCATTGGAGATTCTATGTACGGCTTTCAGAATTCGATGATTTGTCTTTTTCTATAATTAACTCAGTGCTCAAATCAGTTATTTTTGTCCACTGTAATTAATATTAACTTAAGTATCGAGTTGGGTTTTTTAGTATCGAAAGAAATTGGATCAAGAATAATTTTTGGTACAGCTAAAATACAGCTACTAATTAAGATGTAAAACCGAATTGTCGTAAGGGACTCCTGAAAAATCAACGAAACCCTAGGGGGTCTCCGGTTTTGCTTAACGAACAACCCTTCAATGGTTCCAGGATGAAATGACAGCTCGATAAGGCACTGGGGCAAAAATCGTCCTTTTAATTAAGTTTCAAGTTATTAATTTTGCGTTTTTAGTGTTAAAATGCAATTTTAATCTAGTGATTGAGGGTATAATTGAAATTATGGAGTTGCCCGAGTGATATTATGATAAAATCGGAGTTTAATACATAATTTAAAGTGTAATAAATAGCCGTATAAATATATATATATATATATGCACATGCGCATGTGCGTGAATGGCAGAGGCAGTTTCGGTGAAGCTTTATGGCCAAATTTTCGACTAAAAATTGGGAGATTACAGCAGCGAGATTTGAGGAAGAAGATATGGCAGCCGAATTTGTGAGATTGTGCAATTAATGTGATGTAAATATGCACGTTGGAGAGCAGCCGAGCACCTATAAATAGAGATGAAAGTTGAGAAGCAAAGTGGGCAAGTGAAGTTGGAGAAGAAGCAGCGAGCAAGCGGCCTCGGCCATGGCAGCTCGAGCAGGCAGAGGACGCGGCCGCAGACGGCGGCCAGCGACGAGCGTGGTGGCGCGGGAGAACGGCAGCAAGGCCGGGGATCGGAGGAGCTGCGAGCTCGCAGCGGCTGGACTGCCAGCGGGCGATGGCCGCGAGCAGCAGCTCGCGGCAGTGCGTGGCGTCGGGGTTCGGGAGGCCGAGGTAGCAGCTTGAGGAGGCCGATGGCGCGGGAAGGAAGGCCGGCGAAGCTCGGCTGTGGGCGCGCATGGCTGGCGCGCAAGTTGCAGGGAGAAGAAGAAGAAGAAGAAGAAGAAGAAGAAGAAGAAGAAGAAGAATGGAAGAAAAGAAGAAAGAAAAAGAAAAAAGGAGAGGAAGAAGAAGCTGTTCGCGGAGGCAGGGGAGAAGAAGATGAACAGTAGAAGAAGAAAAAAAAAAAAAAGAAAAAGAAAAGGAAAAAAAATAGAGAAAAAATGCCGAAAAATCTTAAAAAATCCTGAAAAATAGGAAATTATGTTTCAGTGATATCTCGGTGATTTTAGCGAGAAATGGCTCGGGCACGCGTTTTGAGAATACGGCACGCATACCGAGAAAGTCGGAGGTGCTAAATCAAGGTGAGTAAAATTCTCTAGAAAATTTCAGAAATTATAGAATATTATTTTATGAATTTTCGTAGTGAAATATTTGAGAAAATATTTCTAGAAATATTTAATTTGAAATTATTGAGGAAAAATAGGAAGAAATAAAGAGAAAATTATAGAAAATGCCATAAATTATGGAAAAATAGGTTTTAATGTTTATTTAAATAATTATGGTGATTAGGATGTTTTAAGGTTGAATTTAAAGAGACTCGTGCAAATTTTGAGGATGACACGCAAATCGAGGCGATGCAAGAGGCAAGGCGCAGATATCGAGGTAGCTCGATAAGCTTTAAAAGGTAAGTGGTACTTCCTCGAAAATGTTTTCATCATATTGACATGCCCTGATATGTATTTATCACGTAGAATGCATACATGACTATGAAATGCATGAATACACGTTGATATCATTGATCACACGCATATGAGGCCGTCGGGAGTACGAACTGGCACCGCTACCTTACCAAGGGTGCACCCATACACTCCGACTTCGAAAAAGGTGGCCGCTAAAATGGTAGGTAGCATGAGGGGTGCAGTTGACACCTACGATGAAAGACATTGCATACACTCATGACATAACATTATGTACCCTTACTTAGATGGTTCATCATCTAACTTGGGTTCGCCCCTGGAACATTCAACGTTCCAGTCGAGCCTTGCAGCGATGATACCGAGATTGGAGATGTATAGTGACGCGAGACGTCAAGAAACGAGGAAATGTGCCATGTTATGTTGTGATATGAATAGTTAAGGATTATGTACATTTGTTTTACTTTTCAAAGGTTATGTAACAATGTTTGTAATAAATACTTGTCCAGTTATTCATGTATATATTGCCATGAGCAGGTTCGATTCAGCTTCCGCTTTGTAAATTGTATTTATCTCTGGTGTGTAAATTAAACACTAGATAGGCCTTAGGAAATTTTGGATGCATCGTAGTTTAAAAAAAAAAAATATAAGACCCAATTTTCCTAAGGTATAACACGCCCTGAAGAAGTGGGCTGTTACATAGGGGCTCCAACTCGATTTCTCGGGAGAATGGGGTTCTTTCCTCGCAGGTCCCCCTCTGATTGTGCGCTCCATGCCTGGCCTCCAGTTGCTGAATTCTTAGGAGTAATTCCCCCACCATAGGGTCTTGATTTGCCGATCGCCTGGTAGTGAGTTGTTCTTCTGGTGTGGTGTCCCGTTCCGAGTGATAGTGATCTCGCGGGGTGGGTCGTACCCTGCGTTTGTGATTAGGAGTACGGTGGTGGTTGGCATGGCTGCTGCTGATCTTTACCAAGGGGTTTCCCTGCTGTCGGTTTCTTGGCTAGCGACTTTCTCCATAGGGGTCTTCGTGGCCATTCCGAACTGGGCTTACTCCGGTCTTCTGCTCGGTGAGGTGCGTCCTTAGCTCTTTATCGTGGTGGCGCCGCTTTGCCACCTCCCGAGAGTGCTGGTTGGAGGAACGGACTGAGCTAGCTCGTCGGGGGCGCCTTCCGGCCTCATTTTTTTCTCTTAGGGGGGTCTTTCACTTAAGGGCCGAGAAACGGCTTCTTGCCTTTGCGCTGTCTGAGCTTGTACTTGTGCGAGAGTCTTGACCGCATCAAGAAGCTGTATAACAGTGTTCTCCAAAGTTTGTTGACGTTGCTGCCAGATTCACGTCATTTCTGCATCGATGGTAGGAGCCACGAGCGGGTAGGGGCATTCCCCGGGAATGTTACTAGTAGGTTCGATCGGAGGGGACCTGGAGGCGGACGCCGTGGCATTCCCGACTCACGAGATTTCCGGTAAGTGACTGAGATGATTTACTGGTTGGTTGATAGTCGCTCCGGAACCTCTCGTGTTTCTGGTTTTCGGCATTTATGTATTGACTAAAGCGGGCCCTCCTTCTAGTGTCAAAATGTCGACGTTCAGAATTGGTCGACTGTGATTCTGTTGGCCCGCCTGGCGCAATGGATCCGAAGAATGTATATATGATGTCCGATTTTAATCTCCTGTGCCTCGTCTCCGTCTCTGCAAAGTACTCCGAAACTTAAGTTAATAAGCGAGTCTGTGGAGAGTCAAGAGAGGAAAAATATGTTAATTGGGAAATAAGTCTTACCCTTTCTTACCAGAGCTGGCCCATATATATCGAGGGATGTTCTTCCTCAGGTGTAGCATGTCTATCCTAGGAGATGGGACAGAATACCTAGTGCCGGCGAAGGATGTCCATGCTGCATGAAGGTACTGATGGAACCTTCATTAATGTGGACGAGACCAGTCATTAACGACGAGAGGACCCGTCATTAATGAAGATGGGATTTGGGGCGGACACGCGGAAATCCAAGCACTGCGGCGATGATGTCGTTATGAAAGGACAAAGATGGGACTGACACGGACTAGCCAGATGGGCCGAGAGTGATGGGCCTGGACCGCACGGCTGGGGGCGGCCCTTGGCTTGTTAACTCGTCAACTCGTCAGGGCTTTGGCCTTTTTATCACGCGAGCTGGTTGGCTGAGCCGGTAACTAGCGAGGTCGCTGGGAGCTCGTCTAGATGACATTATTCCAGGCCGAGTTTGGGCCATGCGCGAGCTCGCTCTGGGGGTCTCGCTTGAAGCCTATCAGCTCCTTTGACAGTTGGACTGGCCCAGTAAGTTGGGCCCAACCCTTATAGAGTAGGACGAAAAATACCCATAACACGTGATAAAAAAGATTTGTTATCGTAAATGTATAAGGATAAGTGGACATATAATATACACATAAATACCAACCATCAGGAGAATAGTCCTAAAGTATCTTGTAATAGAACATCATATATCATTGTAGAGACGAGATACTAAATCATCTGTGAATTAGTGCAACTAAACAAATAAAAAAATAACAAAAGGAACTTAGTCTAAAACTCTACCAAAAAGTTTGTCTTAAAAAGGGACTTTTCTCACTTAAGATAGCAAACACAATGCATGGAACTAAGAATATTATATCTTTAGATGTGCAGGGCAACATCACAACTTTTGCACATGATAAACTCTCTTTCTAGTAGACTAGTATACTGAAACACATATCTTAGAGTAGTTTGGCTACGAATAGTATCATGTAGACTATAAAATTTTTTGTAAAGATGACTAGAGACAATAAGCACATGAATCTCAAGTTTTAACTGAATATGATCTATCAAATGTTAATTATCATCTTATCTAAAAGTTTAAACTAATAGATAAGGTGTTAGTTTTAATTTTATCATTTATAGTATTATTTTTACTCTCAACAAAATCCAGTTAACTAGGATCTGGGACTGGTCCAATGAATTAAATATCTGGTACTACTACAAATCTTTTTGCAATTATACCTAAAAAATTTTATAACAAAGAAAAGAAAGCGGTGGATCTAGAGGTGTCAAAAGGGCCGGCCCGGCCCGGCCCGGTCCGGCCCGAGTCGGCCCACGGGCTTTTTAAACGGGCCGGGCCGGCCCTTTTACTAAAAGGGCCGGGCCGGGCTCGGGCCCTTTTGCCATTGATAGGGCCCGGCCCGGCCCACGGCCCCCCTACAAAGGGGCCGGGCCGGGCCCTTAGCCCATAGGGCCTAGCGGGTCGGGCCCGGTGGGCCCAGCCCTTTTTTTTCTTTTTTTAAAATATTTTTTTTAAAAATAATATATATAATATATACATATATAAATATCAAAATAATACATACATAAAAATTAGTTTTTTTTAAAAAAAATATTTTCTATCTTAATTCTTAAATATTATTTCATCATTTTATATTTCAAAATTCTATATACCTTATAAATTTTTTTGTGAATTAATATGAAAAATAATGTACATATAAAAAGAAGAATGTTTATTTATAATTTAAATATATAAAAAATTTAACTTAAAAATTTTAAATAAATTGATGGTTATTATTTATATATATTGTGAAATTAAATGTTTTAATATCCAATATCAATAATTACTAAAAAATAACAAAATTTAAAAAAAAATGTATAAGGGCCTTACTGGCCCATAAGGGCCACGGGCCGGGCCGGGCTGGGCCGGGCCGTGGGCCTAATTTCTTAGGCCCAGCTCGGCCCCTCCATGGGGGCCGGGCTCGGCCCGACCCCCTATGAACAGTAACGGGCCGGGCCAAAGCCCGGCCCGTCCTGGGCTGGGCCGGGCGGCCCGCGGGCTGCCCGGCCCTTTTGACACCTCTAGGTGGATCTCACAAAAAGGTAAGGCTAAATTTTGGGCCTCGCTTTCTATTTGACATACTAATGGGCATGGTTCTAGTGTGAATAATTCAGTACATTGCAAGTGTTACGTCATATTCATGTACCATCATGTTCGTTCATGTTGCCAGTTGTAGAGCTTCTTGGCAATGTGCTGAAAGGAGTGTTCATAGCAATGGTAATGTCTTCGCCAAGGGACAAATACTGTAAGTAGCTATCATCTGAGTCGTCCTTTGCATTCCTAGCGTCCTACAGCACCAACAATGCTTTGGTCTTGATTAGCTACAACACCAAAGAAAAGAACCATACAATTTATGGAAACTATCATTGATGAACTGGAACATAATAAGACAAAAATAGAAGTGTTCATATTTTTTCTTTCTTGTGACATGCACCTACCAAAGCATTCTCCCCACTTTGCGAATCTAATAATTTCTTCCGAAGAATATGAGCAAATATCTGAATTCTCAAAGGAAAACTGATATTAAATTTCAAACAAAATAGTGGATCAAATTTGTTCACTTGAGATCTACAACAAACCTCAGGGGAATGTTGTTGTGTCAATTGATTATTTTGTTGTTGCCCTATACTTTGTCTAACAAGAATCATTATCATTTGTACTTCTCTTTGCATTAGAGGGACTGAAATTTGTTGTTATATGGTCATCATTTATTGTGCACTTATCTGTATCATAAGAAACAACATCTAAGTCATAATCGATCGTTTTCTCAATAATAAAAATGTAGAAAAAATAATGCTAAGACACGTAAAGACTAATGAAAGATTTTTTAAACAAATGTGATAGCATCCACTTGTAACTCCGTTTCTCTGGTAGTTGCATGCCCTAAAAATACATAAATACAAAGAGTTCTTGTGTTTATATTATCAAGAATTTATTCTACTGAAATTGGAAAAATAGTTAATTGAGGAAGTTTTTTTGACTAATTGTCCTGAGAACATGACTAGATAATTTTATTACGCACACCACCATAAGTATATTCCTTCAATAGTGTCATTTGTATTGAGATTCGGAATGTTCAAAATTCATCCATCAGGAGTCAAAACATTCAAAAGTTTGAGAAAAAATCCCAAATATGTCCTTAAACTTCAAAGTGTTATTGTTGCGGAAAAAACTCTTCAAAACAGTGGGTTAGAACTCAATCGAAATCAAACCAAAACAACCGAATACAAGAACAAATCAAGGCAGAAAATTAAACTCCCTGTTTAGCAACAATGGCAGTCACGAAGACTGCTCCAAGACTCAGATCTGGGCTCGTTCAAACACCACTTAGGTAACGCCAACGAATAGGGACACCAAGCCACAAAGGAGCCAAAAAACCCCAAGAACCGAAGCCCTCAAACCCCCAAATCCCTCGGCCGATCGACACCCCTTTCCCAAGCTACACAAGCTTCCACACACAGTAGGATCCACCAAGGAACAGAGGGAAATCACAAAGATATGGGTTCAACAATGGTCGAAAAACTTTCCTCAAAGAGAAGACAACAACTCGGACTAAATAGGCGTTGCAAACGCCATTGATGAACAGCCACCACGCACAAGGAAAGTGCGGCACACAGTAAAGGAAAGAAGCATCTGATCGAGAAGGAAAGAAACCCCAAGAGGATCGCCATCAATGAAGGGAGAATCGGCCGAGAGAGGGAACAAGAGAGAGCACACAATCGGCTGCCACACCTAGGGCACAAAAAGGGGAAAAGAATCCCTTTTATATTGTGGGCTTAGGGCAAGGGAGTAAATGGGCTTGGGCTTCATGGACTTGGGCTTCATGGGCTTCCTCCCTCCCTTGAGCAAATGGGTCAAGGCCCATTTCTCCTCCAAAGGGAGGGTTAAGGGCTTATGGCCCGACTTCTATAAATGGGCTGCCAATAAGTGGGTTGAACCATTGCTTCAATCCCGGGCCGAAGCCTATGAAGCTAACCCGAATCATCGTCATCACCTTGGGCTCATTAGGAAACACAAAACCCAACAATCTCCACCTTGATTCCTAATGAGGCCAGCACACACAGGCAACACGAAAAGCAAGCACATGCAACAAATGCAAGGCATACAACAAATGCAAAACATGCAACAAATGCATAGGATAAGCAACAAATGCTTAGATAAGCAACAAAATGCTTAAATATGCAACCAATGCATGAGTCTTGCAACAAATGCAAATTATCTACATAAGAAATGCAACAGATGCATATCATCCACACAAGAAAAAAAAACAGCAAATGCATATTATCCACATAGGAAATGCAACAAATGCATATTATCCACATAGGAAAAGCAACAAATGCATATTATCCACATAGGAAAAGCAACAGATGCATATTATCCACATAGGAAATGCAACAAATGCATATTATCCACATAGGAAATGCAACAAATGCATAAACATGTTTTTAAGGCCTTCTTTCATCCTTCCACTTAGGCTAGGATCTCTCTAATCCTCCCACCTTGGTTAGGATCTAACTCTTCCTACCACTTAGGTTAGGATTTCTCTCATCCTCCCACTTAGGCTAGGACTCTCCACCTTGCTTAAGGTGGTGGGAATAAGGATACTCAACCCTTCCCTAAAATGGAACAACGGACACATAGTCCTCGCCCACTAATTTTGCACTAGATTCTAGAAGCATGTATACTTCACTAACCTCACTAGGGTCATAGGGGGTCACTACATTGGCTTCTTCCTTTTGTTTGCCTTTCTTGGCATAACAATCCTTAATGAAGTGTCCGATTTTCCCACAGCCATAACACTTCTTACCCTTCCCTTGGGTTTTGGACTTTGACCTACTCTCCCCTTTCTTACTACCTTCCTCTAGATTCTTAGTTCTACCCCTCATCATGTGGACCTCACCATATTTTCTCTCACTACTTAATTCCAATTCCTTACTTCTAAGAGAATCTATGACAATTTCAGGTGTTAGAGTATCCCTACCATACTTAATGGCATTTTTTACCTCCTTAAAGGCATCAGGAATGGCATTCAAAAGAATTATAGCCTTATATTCCTCAGACACTTTTTCACCACAATTCGTGATATCTTGAACCAACTTGTTAAAGACATCTATGTTGTCATCTAGGTCCCTAGAGGGGTCAATCTTAAAACTAAAGAAACTTTCAAGCAAATAAAGCTTATTTGGAGTGGATTTCTTAACATATAATTTTTCCAATTTTTCCCAAAGTTCTTTAGTTGTGTCAAGTTTTCCTACTTTCCTTAACACTGAATCAGAAAGATGCAAGATTATAGAAGTATAGGCAAGTTCATCTATTTCTAATTTTCGTTCAGCTGTTGTGTTTTCAGGATATTTGCCATCTATGGCTTTTGATACTTTTTGTTGAACTAAAATCCCTTTCATTTTCTGTTGCCAAATAGAAAAATCACCCTTCCCATTGAACATCCCCATTTCAAAATGTGTAGCCATGTTCTCAAAGAATATGCTTAACACACAAATAAGTAGTGCAACCTACAAAACACTAAGTTTTTCACTGTATCCTAAACAATGGGTATGCACGAAACAGATTCAATCAAGGGCAGATTTTTAAAAAAGGGATAGAACTGATTTTCTAGGCACAATTTTAAAGCACTAAGCAGTTAAAATAGCCACAGATAAATCTTAAATAAAAAATCCCAATATGGCAGCAGCAAAATAAACACAGATATGACGTTACCTAAGTGGACATACAAAAAACACAAAGTTTCAATTTAAAACTTAGGCAACAGATTCACTTAGAATCAATTCCAACAAAAAATGGTACCAAAATAACTGATTGCACGCAGCAGCAAACCAAGTTAGCTATATTTAAATGCACTTAGCAGTTTAAATAGGCACAGGTAAAACACAAAGGTATCAAACAAAAAATACCAAGCTGAAAACAGGATAAATATCAGAAACAAATTCTGATACCTGACAGATTTATGAGGCACTAAGCAACAATGCAGACTTCACAGATATCACAAAGATATCGCAGATTTACTAAGCAATAATCAAAGGCACCAAGCAATTGAATAAGCACAAATAAATCACTTAAAGAAATCTGAAACCACAAAGGTTACCACACAGATCTCAGAACTGAGATCTGAAGTTGAAGAGGTTCGGATCTGGTACGGATCTTGGAGCTGAGGAAGGCACCTGCCGACCTCTACACGCTGCCTCACACGTCGCTGCTGCAGCCCTACACGCTGCCGCCGGCTGACGGGTAGGCTGGAATGCACCGGTCAGAGGAAAACCCCCTTGGATGGTTGATTATGGCTATGGGGTTGATTTACCCCAACTCAAGCCCTGCACACAGCAAAAGACCAAGAACAGATTCGATCTTTCAACGTAAAAACCCTTACCGTGAAATCGAACCCAAAAAATCGAAAGGGGTTTTGATTAGGTCTTGATTTCGAGCAACCCAGGAGCCACACAAGGCTCTGATACCAATTGTTGCGGAAAAACTCTTCAAAATAGTGGGTTAGAACTCAATCGAAATCAAACCAAAACAACCGAATATAAGAACAAATCAAGGCAGAAAATTAAACTCCCTGTTTAGCAACAATGGCAGTCACGAAGACTGCTCCAAGGCTCAGATCTGGGCTCGTTCAAACACCACTTAGGTAACGCCAACGAATAGGGACACCAAGCCACAAAGGAGCCCAAAAGCCCCAAGAATCGAAGCCCTCAAACCCCCAAATCCCTCGGCCGATCGACACCCCTTTCCCAAGCTACACAAGCTTCCACACACAGTAGGATCCACCAAGGAACAGAGGGAAATCACAAAGATATGGGTTCAACAATGGCCGAAAAACTTTCCTCAAAGAGAAGACAACAACTCGGACTAAATAGGCGTTGCAAACGCCATTGATGAACAGCCACCACGCACAAGGAAAGTGCGGCACACAGTAAAGAAAAGAAGCATCTGACCGAGAAGGAAAGAAACCCCAAGAGGATCGCCATCAATGAAGGGAGAATCGGCCGAGAGAGGGAACAAGAGAGAGCACACAATCGGCTGCCACACCTAGGGCACAAAAAGGGGAAAAGAATCCCTTTTATATTGTGGGCTTAGGGTAAGGGAGTAAATGGGCTTGGGCTTCATGGACTTGGGCTTCATGGGCTTCCTCCATCCCTTGAGCAAATGGGTCAAGGCCCATTTCTCCTCCAAAGGGAGGGTTAAGGGCTTATGGCCCGACTTCTATAAATGGGCTGCCAATAAGTGGGTTGAACCATTGCTTCAATCCTGGGCCGAAGCCTATGAAGCTAACCCGAATCATCGTCATCGCCTTGGGCTCATTAGGAAACACAAAACCCAACAGTTATCATCATCTATGTAACCTTTTTATTGACAACTTAAAGAGTAACAGGTTTTATCTTCAGAAATTGGTCTTTATCCACTTGAGAAATTGGTCTTTATCACGATAATTTGCCAGGACAAAAATTAAATCCTCATATGTTATAATCTGGTCGCCCGTGGTTGGATTCCACAGCTGCAAGAATGCTCAAATAATAAGAAACCTACCATGACGACAAGGACATTAATTAGACAGAAATATTGTAAGGCCCGATTTTTGGGCCTTACTCTTTAGAGGCCCAAGATGAGCCAAGGCCATGTGACACAAACAGACCCCTCGTGGTCCAAGCTTTGCCCTCCTCTCTGCAAACTCCAAGCTCCATCTCTCCTCTCTGCAACGGCCGCCTGCAACTTTTCCTTCTCATCCTCCATTCACGACCGGCAGTCACGCGCTTTCCTTCCATGGCTGCAGCAACTCTTCCCTCTGCCGCCTCTCGCCGCGGTCGCACAGCCCCTCCCTCTCTGTCGCCGCCGCCGCAAAGCCCCTCCCAAGCTTTGGCTCGGGCTATGTTAATCGAGCTCGAGCCTAATTTCAGATTTGCCGAGCCGAGCAGAGCCGGCAGGCTCGGCTCGGCTCGGCTCGATTGCAACCCTCTAAAGCCTCTCTCTCTTCGTTCATTTCCCCTCCCCCCCCTCTCTCTCTCTCTCTCTCTCTCTCTCTCTCTATATATATATATATATATTTATTGCCTTTGCATGGGACTCTCTTCGCTTCATTGTTAGCTACCCAAGAATCTGCATCTCTCTCTCTCTCTGCGTAATATTTCTTTCTCTCTCTCTCTCTCTGCAGATACATCATGCATAAATACTCATAGTTATACATATAGATGAATGTGAAATGGGTTTTAATATATCTTATCATGGTGTTGCTTCTACTTACTGAATCTTGATTTTTCTTCAGGAATTTCTTTGGCGATATTCTCGGCTGCAAGAACCTTCTTTGGGATTTCAATCCTTGGAGATACTAAGCAAGTGTGGTGTTGTGATAATGGATAACTCCGATCCAAACCAGGAGTACAACAAGATGTGAGTTGATATATGTATACACGCGCGGGCGCATATACATTCTTCTAGTGTTAATTTCTTGAAGAATACTGAAAACTAATAGTTAACTGATTTTATTGGGTTCTTTTCGCTGTGTTTCTTCTTTCTTGTGATGGTTATAATTATAGACTTCGGAAGTTCATTCATGATTATTTTGTAAGAAAGAAACTGTCCGATACTGCTGCAATCTTCGCCCATGAAGCTGAAGTTAGCGAAAATAAAGAAGACGGTATATGTCTCGCCGCCCACTCACATTCATTCTCCTTCATTTCTTTAATTCCATCTCATGTTAATCTTGGATTTTATATCTTTTGTTTCGTTTCTTTTTACTTGTTAATGGAATTCTGACAATTTGTATCGCGTTGCATGCATGATTCGTTGTTTTGTAAGAATGGTGAAATAATTTTTAATTATCTTGATATATTTTTGTCTCGAATCTTGATTGCTTTCATTTCTTTGTATTTTATAATGAATTTTTTTAAACTTCTTTTTTGTATGAGTATGGATAACAATGTAAATTAAATGAAGTACCCTTCATGAAGCCGTTCTTAATTTCTCCTACTTCACATAAAGATGAAGTCTTGATGATACATAAAGTTCATTCATCACTTTGATTGAGAAATTAGCCTTTCAATTGTCTTTTTTTTTTCCCCCAGTGATTGATTATCCGCCACACGGTTTCCTGCTTGAATGGTGGGCGGCGCTCACTTCTACGGCAGAAGGAATTCCTCAAACCACCGACCGACACTTTGATCAGGTATTGTTTTGATCAGCCTTAATTTAAAGCTCAATTGTGTCGTGTTTCTGGTTGTCAGAGAAGAATCCACTTAATTTGAATATTCATTGTTCAACAACAGATTAACCCTGACCCTAATCAATGGAGGTCTTTAATAGCATTTGCTAGCGAGTATCTCAGAAAGCTGCGTGATGAGAAACGTGCTCTGGGAATGCCATCTTCAAGCCATGCTTATGCTGGGTACTTCTGGAACTAAAACTATTTGGGTTTAGGGTTTATCGATTAATACTAAAATTGCAGTAATTCTGATTCTTACTATTTGGGTTTAGGGTTTATCGATTAATACTAAAATTGCAGTAATTCTGGTTCTTACTATTTGGGTTTATGGTTTATCGATTAATACTAAAATTGCAGTAATTCTGGTTCTTTGGAAGAGAGTATAAGATTGGGAATTAACCGAAGTTGAACATTATTCTGGGTGGGATGGGGAGACATCAGTATGATTCCAAAGATCTTTTTTTGCAAGGATAGAATGAAAAGTACGGATTACACTAGGACTGTGAAACCTCAGACTATTAAGATGACCTTGGAACTGTGTCGAGGCAGTTAGATGTTTGATCGTTAGAATTTTTGTTTGTTAATTTTTTGATATTTGGGGGGGGGGGGGGGGTTGTATTGATTCATTGTTTATGTCGTATTCATGCATTGCAGCCCCTCCCAGCAGCAAATTCCTGATGATGCTCAACAACAGACTGCAACGGTATTGATTCATTTTTGCAGAAGCTCTAAAAATTCCCATATTTTTTTCATAAATTCCTCTTTTGGATCAGCATACCAGAAAGAAGAAGATTATATCAGATTCACAAAGTGGGGAGAATGGTTTAATAGCTCCTGTATGTCACAAGAAAGAACAAATATGATACTTCTGCTTGCATGCTATTTAATCAATAAAGATTCTCAGTTGTCTGATTCTTTTGCTGAACGCTTTTGTGTTATTGCATGCAAGGTGATCAACAATAGTACCTGGAAATTGTATGGTCCTTTTCTTTGGTCTTATGTCTTATATCTAATCGACTGCCAGTGTATTCTCTTTTGTTGCTTGTGCTGTAGGATACAAGGAGTGCACAGGACCCCTCTGTTGCTATGAGCACTCCATCCAGCAAATTGCAAGAGAACTTGGCCGCTCACAACATGCGTGAACAGGATGGTATATGAATTCTGTGCAACTCATGCATTTTTTACCGAATTATTCACACCAGAACTAGACCAATGAGCGTGTCAAGTTGAAAGTGAGAACTTAAAATTTAAACCTTTATCTTTTTGTGAGCTCCACCACCCTCTTTTTCTTATATATATATATATATATATATTGGTATAAGTGCTGAAAGATTTGTGGTAGTACCAGACAGTCAACCACATATTTGCAGAAGTTTATGTACTCTAGATGGCGCTATTCATAGCCAAGCTACTCCAGAATTTGTGTATTTCGTTATACTAAAATGAGAGCATATCATGAAGGAAAGTAGGGATTTCTTGTTAAGAATGATATAAAGATTCAATTGTGTGGCGCTGAACATTTAATGGAATAATATTGTGACTTCCATGTATTGTATTGGTGATCTGGCAGGGTTCTCTTTTAAAGAGATCCATCGTCTTCATTCAAGCAAAGATGGCATCGTTTGCTGCGATTTTTCATCAGATGGTAGGTTCTTAGCAGCTGCTGGTCATGAAAGAAAGGTTTAATTCTTGCAATCTTCAATATTTGGCCCGGTTTTTTGGAACCTGTTTCTTTTCTTCATTTGCAAGCTGAATTTAGATTCTGTTTTTCTGTTCAGATCCATCTTTGGAGCATGAAAGGATTTGATTGCATTACCATTGGAGAACTGCATTCGGATCTCATCACTGACATTCGGTTTAGACCTTGTTCAAATATTTTTGCCACATCTTCCTTTGACAGGACAGTAAAAATGTGGCATGCAAATGGAGTACGTCTCTTTATTCCCTTCTGATATAATTTATCCCATATATGTTTAGGAATGTTGAGTGTCTCTTAGTTAGGGAACTTGGCATGCCGAACAATCCGTCAAGCATGGGCATGGCATGAGATGCAGGTGCTTTTTGACGCAGTTATACCAATAGGACCTTCTATGAAGAAACTAGACGTTGGCACAAATGGCCACATATGGACCCTAGCTACTACCTGCACTCCCACACATAAAAGATCATTATTCTGGGCTTTTAAGAAATTCTCACTCATAATATCTAGTTTCATATTAAAAAAATTAAAACTGAGGGCTACAAATCTTTACAGAATTCAAACACATTTTGGAGCATCTGATAGAAACATAAACTTGAAAAAAAATTTCAGTTACCAATCTGTATCCTGGAATTCAAAGAACATATATATATTTCTGTTGTACAAGTCTTTGACCCTGCCCCCTATGGGCCAGTTTCCTCCTACTCAATGCGGAATGC
Organism: Diospyros kaki; assembly: GCA_036245055.1. Lineage (NCBI taxonomy): Eukaryota > Viridiplantae > Streptophyta > Magnoliopsida > Ericales > Ebenaceae > Diospyros > Diospyros kaki. The sequence goes on along the minus strand of BSEG01000005.1, from coordinate 3,518,620 downwards.
CACTCTCAGAATACATCCTTGTAATTGTCTGTGCATCATCACTGAAACTGCAGAATATTTTACAGAAATTGGAAGTTCAAATACCTTAATCATCAGACATTTTTTTATTAGCATCTTTCCTGTGGCTAAGCCCTGTTCATATGGCGGTGAGGCATATACCTATATTCGGGACAACATGGTGGCTGATGGGCCTGTTTCCACTACTATTCTTGGATTCCCTGAAGTTAGGATCTTCTACTGACAAAAGTAGATATCTTTTTCACCAATCTTTGGAAATGCAATTTCTATTTTTAATATGTAGGATCGGCTTAACAAGACAAAGTTCATCTTCTTTTCTTCTAGAGACAGGACAAGTTTAAACAGAGATTGATGTTTAAGCTCCCATAAAGTATGTGTGTGGCGTAACTTTGAGCTAAATGGAAGAAACGTGATTTTGGTCTGTTCTGCAGTCGTGAGGTTTATTTGAGCATTCTTATGTTAATTTAGTCAGAAGTCAATTTGGTTATCTAATCTTGGCAGTTATTCATGAAAAAGTAACTTTGGGCCTTGTTCTCTCTCTCTCTCTCTCTCTAATGTTCTTTGTATCGGACATATGCTTACACGTTTCTGTTCATTGGGTGTAGATAAAACAACTTTTTCAGTTTGTTGGGCATACTGGAAAAGTAACTTCAATTGATTTCGACCCGGTAAATCCAGATTATTTCTGTTCCTGTGATAGTACTGATGAGATTCGCCAGTGGAGCATCAGCATAACTAGTTCCAGGAGTGTCTATAAGGTCAGTATGCATGTTTCTAAAACAGCAATGCAATGGTTCAATATTTTAAATGTTGACTTGTAATTTTATCCACTATCTCCTTTCTATTTTATTTCTAGTTTGTCTGAGGAGCATTGTCTCATTTTGCATTGCATTATCAAGTTTCTCTCATATGCTTCCTGGGATGCTGTAGCCTGCTATATTGTGCTTAATCAAAGGTCTCCTACATTGGCCCTTCTGTTTATCCTTTGGGAAAGTGGTTACTCATGTTTTATCATCTAAAGTCTAGACCATTTACAAGAATACACAAAGCAGTATCTGTCTATTTTACAAATCCACAAAATGACAAACTTTTAAGAGTTTTTTTGTCGATCTGGAGTTATGCTGTCCTCTCCATGCCATGTTGTTCCTTTAAGATGATATTCTGTATTTTAGGTTCATATATTTAAGATTTACGCATATCTCCATAAAAAATTAATGCAGGGAGCAAGTAGACAAGTTAGATTCCAGCCTTTAACTGGGGACCTTTTGGCTGCTGCGTCGGGAAATACAATCAACTTGTTTGATGTTAAGACTGACAAACTCGTATTCAGCTTCAAGGTTTGTCTGACGGCACCCTGCAATACAATACTTCTTCACTGTGAACTAGTTACATTTTCATATGCCACTTACTGAAGAAATTTTGTATGTTTTCTTGATTTTCCAGGGACATGTCAATGAAGTCCATTCAATTTGCTGGGATAAAAGTGGGGCGTATGTGGCATCTGTCAGTGAAGACAGTGCACGGATATGGTCCCTTGCATTGAATGGAAAATGCATCCACGTATTGAATTCTCAGGGAAATAGGTTTGGAACAGGCATTTTCCATCCTGATCATCCTCTCCTTTTGGTTGTTAGGTCTTACCAGGTAATGAAGTCTCTTTACATCATTATATTTGGTATTTCTTAGGTTCTGTATCTTTTGAGTCTACCTTCTGTACTGGTACGAAGTGCAGATCTTTCATTTTGTACACTTGATCACCTCAGTCGACGTTCTTTTTCTGATGTTCAATCCCTTTAGAAGGAGTTCTTTTTCTTTTTTCTTTTTGTGGTTTCATAGACATATTCCTATTGAAGTTCTAGAAAAGTCGAGTAATTACACTCATCAAAAAACCACCAACTGGGTAAAACGATGCCAGCTGTGTGCTCCCATCCCGTACCTCTTCTTCTTCTTTTTTTTTTTTAATTGAAGGAGGGGGGGTCTGGTTCGTTTCGTTCAGCATTATAGTCTAGCATATCACATGTGATTTACCTCTTGAGTTATTTTTTTGTGAGAATCTCAACTGATAATTATAGATAGATATGATTGGCAGCTAGAATCCATGTAGCCACCCCCATATATTGGGAGTAAAACCTCTGCCGTTATTCTCGTCTCTGCAGACTTTTCTTGACATATTGTCTCTGTCTATTCAATGAACTTCCTCGCTATCTGATTTCTCGAAACTATAGTCATTCGTTCTCTCAGAAACTTCATTGGAAACCTGTTCAGTAATTATCTAACTGTAACAAATAAAGTGCAGGATCAATCCAATTTACTGAAATATGAAGTGTTAACTTCTATGTGTCTGTCTAATTTCCTTGTTCCCATAATAGGTTTCTTATTGCTTGCGCAATCTTGCAGGCGCTTCAACTGTGGAATCCAACCACGAACAACGGGACTGTGTCTGTCACTGCACACAATGATGTAATTTCTGCACTGGCAGACTGTCGCGGGACTGGAGTGGTTGCCTCAGCTGGTAAAGACGAATTTGTGAAAATATGGAAATGAGACCGACTACTCTCCGGATACCCGAGTAAATCCATAGCCAAAGATAAACCTATCACTCTTTTTGTTTTGTTTTGTTTTGTTTTGTTTTTCGTAGGTAGACGACCTGTTACTGTTTGAGTTGCAGAAGAAAAGTTCAAATAGTTAGGCAAAAACATTACATAGATGGCGATCAAACTTTGGCGGCATCTGTAGATATTTGAGATTTTCTCGAACTTTTGTATAGTTGACTGTTAATGACTGAATGTTGAATGTTTTGAAGAAATATGCAAATGACTAGGGGTAAGCATTTGTTGGGTTTGATTACCGAACTGATCAAAATGCTAAAACCGAATAGACTGAAATTTTGTAAAAAATTAAATCCAATTGACCGAATAAAGTAGAAAATTGAATCAATAAAAAAAATAGAAAAAAAACCAAAAAACTGAACAAATTGATAAAATTGAACGTACTAAAAAAACAGACAAAATGGAGCCAAAAAAAAAAAAAGCTGAAAAAACCAAATTGATGCAATGTAATATATGTATACCACAAAACTGAATTGATGCAATGTAATGTGCAATATTTACACACAGCAATATGCAAATGACACTAATCCATTTTGACTTCTACAGTTTATGCTATTTTGATTGTATATATCAATTGCCCCTCTCCAGGCCTAAAATTGGTAGATGGAGCTTGTAATTGCTGTTACTTGAGGGTGTCCTTAATTATGGTTATCATCAAGTGTAAGTTGGATTGAGACTTAAGATAGTTGAGAATTATAAGGCAACTAATTTGTCACATTGCCAAAACAAATTTCTTGTTGGTAATGGTGGTCTTGATGTTGTACTAAAACATCTTTTTATAGTACAACATCAACCCTTTCACTAATTACATGCAGCATTTTCAACCCTTTCACTTAATTTCATATTTGCAACATCGTTAAAATTGACTCCATTTTTTAAGAGGTATATATTTCATTTATTTTGCCTCATTTATATAGTAAAAAATTACGGGCGTAATGTGTGCTATGTATGTGCAAGTTAAAAAATATAATTTTGCCTCGTTTATATAATAAAGAACTACGAACATGATTCATGTTATGAATGTACAAGTTAAAAAATATAATTTTATCTTATTTACATAATAATGATCTATAATTTGTGTTATATATGTGTAAGTTAAAAAATATATAATTAACAGTTAAAATTTATTTATTTTTTATCTTTTTTAGACAATTTTATATGAAGATAAGTTTGAATGTATGGTATAATTGATTTTACGGTAATATTATATGCAGATACTTTCAGATACAGGCTTCAAATTTCAAAGCACCATATATGGCTTAATTCCTGTATCTAACTAGCAGTTGGACTCATCTCCATATTCTTACAAATTCATCTTTCCCAACTGAGGCAAACACTCCAGCCTGAGGGCAGTCAACCAATGTAAATATTACATCCTCACGCACAGGGATAGTTAAAGTTTGGTTGCTCAAAGTTGGATTCCACAGTTGAAGCGCCTGCTGTGATGCTAAAGTAATAAGAAAACTGTCATGGGAACCAAAGACATTAGAGAAGCGAACAATGTACATTTAATGTAGATTTGAGTAAATTTGTTCGATCCTGCTCTTTGCTTGTTATAGTTAGATAGGAACAGTTAGAAAATTCCGTGCAAGTTATTCCAGTGCATAATTATAGAGCAGGTTTCATATGAAGTTTTTTAGACCAAGAATGGCCATAGTCACAAGAAATTAGATAAGAGAGAATGCTGGTGTTATAGACAAAGGCAATATGTTAAGAAAGCTTTCAGAAACAAGAATATCAGTAGAGGTCCTGCTCAAATTGGTTGGATTCGCAAGATGGATTTTAGTTAGTCAATCATCTATTTCAATAAAAAAAGAAAAAGAGAGAGGAGCACACACCTCGATTGGAACTTGAACATTGTTTGTACCTATGAATGTGATTACACACTTCTTAGCACTTTAATAGCAAATGCATCCATTGAACCACCAAATGAAAAAAAAAAAATCTCCTTTTAAGGAATCAATGAACCTTTGAGGAGTGAGCCGGTGCAATGAGTGAAAGATCTAGGTTTTGTATTAGATACAGAATGTAGACTCAGAAGAACTAGAGCATAACAAATAACAAACATAATGATGTAAAGGGGGCTTCATTACCTGGAAAGACCCAACAACCAAGAGCTGAGAATAACCAGGATGAAATATGCCTGCTCCAAATCTGTTTCCCTGACAATCCAATACATGTATGGGGTTTTTCATACGATGCAACTGACCATATCCGCGCACAGTCTTCGCTAACGGATGCCATGTACTTCCCACTTGTATCCCAGCAAATTGAATAAACTTCGTTGGTATGGTTACTCAAGAAGGATTGAGTAACTAATTTTTTTTTTAATAAATATTATTGATTAATTTTTTTTAAGAATATCTATTTAATAATTAAAATAAATTATATTTGAGATTAATAATTAATGCAAACCACAAGATATAACAAAATAAATAAAATGAAATATAAGACAATTTATAGTAGTTCAGTATTTTCATACGCACCTAATCTACTCTCTTAAGGTCTAACCACCTTTGGGGTTCCACTAAATCTATTTCACCAAGATTTTTACATTATCTCACCTTGAAAACTAGATACAAATAAGCAACTATTACACTAAGGTTTCTATCCTAACTTACTTTGAAAACTAGATTCACTTAAATGTTAACAGTTCTAAGAAACATATACAATCCATAATAATAATTTAAATGTTTACAAATAATTTGTCAAGACTTAGATACAAATAAACAATTAAAAATAAATTATACAAGGTAATAATATTTAAATAAATAAATAAATTTATAACCTCAAATGGAGAAGTTCGGATTTGTCGTAGAAAACTTGAACTTTTCTCCTCTTGCCTTGTGGCTCTTCGATGGATGTGCAATAATGCTTTGAGATCCTCGGATTGTTTGGATGTTTTGCTTGAGAGCGTTTGAGAGCTTTCGAATACTTTGAATATGTAATGAAAGCACTTGGATGTCTCAAAAATGAGTTTGAAAGGTATTTATAGGCATTTTAGACACTTTTTCAGTGGTCAAAAATCTTATCGTTATGAGCAGAAAAGTTAGTATAGCTTAAATTTAATATGTGCACATATATGACTAAGAAAGCTTGTAGATCAACTAGTAAGGGTGTTGGTCCCTTAACACACAATGGCCACTCAAGAGGGGTGGTGAATTGAGTATTAAAAACTTATTAAACTGAATTCTTCCATTTTAAAAACTTTGAGCTTTTCTTATACAAGGAAAATACACTTGTTATAAATATATATGTTGTTTGAGAGTGATAGTAATATAGATACACAAACAACCATAATATTAACACAAGATATATAGTGATTCAGTATCTCCAACACCTATTCCACTCTCTCAAGATCAACCCGACACTTGAGGTTCTACTAAAATCACAACACTAGGTTTCCATACAAAATCACCTAGCAAACTTGTATACCCCAAGGTTTTTACCTTAGCTCACCCTAGAAACTAATACAACACAATAATACACCTAGATTACTTGGGCTCTAGGATGTTACTCACAATCCGCAAATTAATACAAATAAATCCTATGTCTAAACAACCTTGGACTACTATGGAATTAAACACAATGATATACAAAGCAAAATAGAAATAATATAAGGAACCACAAATGGAGAGAATATCTTATCCTTTGCTTTGGGCTCCAAATGGATTAAACTTTGAGTTTGAGCCTTGGATTGCTTTACTTGAATTGTTTGAGAGCTTAAGAGTGCCTTTAGAAAGATTGATCTTGATTGTGCATTGGTCTTCTCCAGAAATCTATTCTTGATATATATAGTAGAGCTTCCAATGGATCTATAATGGTTAGAAAAAAATTCGACCGTTGGGCCCGAGGAATCGACTTTCATTTTAAGCGGGAGTCGACTCTAGTTATACAAGAGTTGACTTCTTTAATACTAAAGTCGACTCTTCGAAATACACCAATGCTAAATGCTCTCGGCTGGGTTGACTTTAGCTTTGCAAGAGTCGACTTCAGCATAAATGGAGTTAACTCTAGTTATACAAGAGTCGACTTCTGAAGCCAAAATTTACCGAAAATAAATTTTAAACATATAACAATTGTTTGAAAACATAATCCATATGACATGTATACATTTACTTTAATACATAAATGTAAATAAGAAAGTATCCCTCATTTGGATTCAATAAAAATATCTAAAAAATCAAAATCTAAAAAAGTAAAAAGTAAAATTTTGGTTTTAGTATAAAATCAAGATTTAAAAATTTTACCGCCTCCAAAATACATAGTTTATATTTCTTAAAAAATTCATTAAAAATCATTTCAACAACAATGAATGTTAACTAGCAAAATACCAGGAGATAGTTTTCCAAAATAAAAACATTTTCTTATATGTTCCCTTATAGTGCACTAATCTTCCAGACTTAGAGAAATAACATTTCTCAGTTCATTTTGATACACAAAATACTATAATACTTAAGACATATAAAAAATTCATTAGAGTTTTAAATATACCAAAAATAGTTTTACTAAAATTATGTTTGTGTCAAATATCAAAATATACAATAGATTGATTAGAGTAATTTGGATCAACTAATAGAAGGTTTGGACTTGCTGGAGGTCTTGGGTTCGAATCAGGGCATGCATCTAGTTGTTAAACTCTTTTTTTTTTTTTTTATAGATACATATGTTATAAAATTATTTTATAAATTAATCTAAAATATATTTTAAAAATATTTTTAATAGAAAATAATATTTTTGATAATACATATGCTATGAAAATATTTTACAAATTAATCTAAAAATATTTTTAATAGAAAATAATATTTTTGGTAATACACATACTATGCAAAATATTTTATGAATTAATCTAAAAATTATAAAAATATTTTTAATAGAATATAATATTTTTTGGTAATACATATGCTATGAAAAAATATTTTATAAATTAATTAAAAATAATTCGATACTAAAATTAATATTTTCAAGAAAAATACTCTTTTTATTAATTACCAAAAATATTATAATTTACATATTAAAAATTTTCGTTAATTATTAAAACTTAATTAATATGAGCAAGTTGGTCCAACAAGATATCCCTAAAAAATCAAGTAAACATACAAAAACTTATCTAGCAAGTGGTACATGAAAATGTAACATCTAGTTCAAAGTGAAAAAGTATGTAGAATAGGTAGAAAGTAATTGAGACTGAAAAAGAAGTTTGAGAGAGAGATGGGAGATAATCACTTGTATTCAATATCGACAAAGGTGTGAAATTTTTATAGGCTAAAATCTAACCCAACCTAAATTGTGTTCAATATCAATGAAGGTGTGAAAATTTTATAGGCTAAAATCTAACCCGACCTAAAATGTGGATTGTGATTAACCTAACCACATTTATCCAAACAAAATAAATAAAATATAAAATATGACTCTAAAGTCTTAACAAGATATGGTAAAAAATCAAGATAAATCAACTAATCTTTTATCAATTCTTTTGCACTAATACAAACCTCCAAGCAGCACAGAAGGGTGTTAGTCTGAACATCCAACAATTTGATAGCATTTTCTGATGCAGCAGCCAAAAGGTCTCCACTTTGAGGCTGGAATCTAACTTGTCTACTTCCTCCCTGCATTGATTTTAAGGAGATATGCATAAATCTTAAATGATGAGCCTAAGTTACTGCATATCATCTTGAAGGAACAATGTGACATGGAGAGGACAGCATAACCCCAGATCAATAGGAAAATGTTTCAAAAGTTTGTCATTCGTGGATTTGTAAGATAAAACATGAAAAACTAGTTTTCCAAAGGATAAACAGAAGGGTCAATGTAGGAAATCCTTGATTAAGCACAATGTGGAGGACAGCAAGCTGCAACATCCAGGGAAGCATTAGAGAAACTTGATAATACAATGCCAATGAGAGAATGCTCCTTTTACAAACTTAGAATAAATATGAAATGTGATAATGGGAAAAATTAGAATGAAAAAATTTACAAGTCAAAACGTAATATAGGGAGCCAATGCATTGTTATTTTAGAAACGTGCATACTGACCTTAAAGACATGTGCGCAAGAAGTACTGTTGACGTGTCATATGCGAATCTGATCAGTATTGTCACAGGAACAAAGAATATCCGAATTTGCCAAGTGAAAATCAATTGAAGTCACATTTCCAATATGCCCAACAAGCGGAAAAACTGGTATTCTTGGCTGCACCCAATGCATAGAAACATGTAATCAAAAGTCCAATACACACACATAGAGTGAGAGGGAGAGTGCTCACCAAATAAGGCCCAAAATTTGCTTTTTCATGAATAATCGCCAAGATAAGATAATCAAAGTGGCTTCTCATTAAATTAACACAAGAGTGCTTGAATAACCCTCACGACTATAAAACAGACCAAATCACGTTTCTTCCATTAAGCTTAAAGTTTGATAGAGTATCTTAAACATCTCAGTTCAAACTTGCATCAAGAAGAAAAGAAGATAGACCTTGTCTTGTTAAGCAACTCTGACATATTAAAAAGTGAAGTTGCATTTCCAAATATGAGTGCAACAAAAATTGCTTTTCATATTAATATTTTAATATTAAACTAAATATTATTGATGGGAATTTAGAATATTAATTAAGTCTAGCATAATAATCTTTTATGTGGGTGTGTGTGGGTAGGGGGTCCATATGTGGCATATTTGTGTCAAAGTCAAGTATATCCATAAAATGTTATTTTGGTATTACTGTCTCGTAAAGAATCTGCTTCTCACATCCTATTAATGCTAGATGAATTGCTCAACATGGCAAGTTCTTTAAATAAGAAACACTTAACACTGTGGTACATCTATGTGATTGTGAAATTGTTGTGCTAAATTTGAATCTATTTGCAATTATTAATCTTGTGAATTACATAAATAGGAAAAATAGAGAAAAAAGAAGAATAATTACTTCTAAAATAATTTATATGATAAAAAAGACTTGTCATCGCACATATATAAGGATAAATGGACATATAAAATGCACATAAATACCAATAATCAGGAGAAACAATCCTAAAATTTTTTGTAATAAATAAAAAAAGAAAGTATAGAACATCATATATCATTGTAGAGATGAGATACTAAATCATCTATGAATTAGTGCAACTAAACAAATAAAAAAATAACAAAAGGAACATAGTCTAAAACTCTACCAAAAAGTTTACCAAAACATAGTCTACCAAAAAGTTTGTCTTAAAAAACACTTTTCTCACTCTTTATTTGTGTGTCCTGTGTTGTGTCTGCGTCTGTGAATGTGCGTGTGTGAGAGAGAGAGAGCAGTTTCCAATGCAAAAGTGAAAATTCTATTAGAAAGGAAACAAAAGGACATACTCTATCGGCGTCCCATATCTGCACTGACTTGTCAAAAGAAGATGTGGAAAAAAAACTTAAACTTGGTCTAGCCCGAATGTCAGTGATTAGACTAAAATGCCCTTCTCCATGCTTAATGCAATCAAATTCCTTCACACTCCAGATATAGACATGGGATAGAAAAACAGAATTTTGACTCAACTCTTAAGTTGAAAAACAGAATATTATCATTATCATCTCCACTTCTGTTTTTGTTAGAAGGACTGAAATTTGTTATTATATGGTCATCATTGTTGTACACTTGTCTGTATTATAGGAATCAACATCTGAGTCATAATCGATCGTTTTTTTCATTAATGAAAATGTAGAGAGAAGAATGCTAAGACACGTAAAGTTAATGACAGATTTTCGAAACAAATATGATAGCATCCACTTGAAACTCCGTTCCTGATAATTGCATACCCTAAAAATACGTAAATACAAAGAGTCATTGTGTTCATGGCATCAAGAATATATTCTAGTAAAATTGGACAAATAGTTAATTGAGGAAGTTTTTTTGACTAATTGCCCTGAAAACATGACTAGATGATTTTATTATTCACACTATCATACGTCTATTCCTTCAATAATGTCATTTGTATAGAGATTTAGAATGTTCAAAATTCAGCCATAAGGAGTCAAACATTCAAAAGTTTGAGAAAAAATCCCAAATATGTCCTCAAACTTGAAAGTGTTATCACCATCTATGTAACCTTTTCATTGATAACTTGAGGAGTAAGAGGTTTTATCTTTATTCCTGTATCAGTCAGTCTCATTTTCATAACTTCAAAAATTGGTCTTTACCCACTTGAGCCAACCATTCCAGTCTCACGACAGTTTATCAGTACAAAAATTAAATCTTCATGTGTTATAATTTGATCGCCCATGGTTGGATTCCACAGTTGAAACGCCTGCAAGAATGTTCAAATAATAAGAAACGTACCACGAGGAGAAAGACATTAATTAGACGGAAATATTGCAAGGCCCGATTTGTGGGCCTTACTCTTTAGAGGCCCAAGATGAGCCAAGCCCATGTGACACAAAGAGACCCCTAGGGGTCCAGGCCTTAGCCTCCTCTCTGCAAACTCCAAGCTCCATCTCTCTGCAACGGCCGCCTGCAACTTTCCCTTCTCATCCTCCATTCACGACCGGCAGTCACGCGTTTCCTTCTATGGCTGCAGCAACTCTTGCCGCTTGCCTCAGCCTCTCGCCGCCGGCTCCAGAGAAGAAGAAAGCCGCCGCCTCTCTGAAGCCTCTCACCGTCGCCCTCTCCGCCTCCTCTCGCCGCTGCCCTTTCTGAAGCTTTCCGCTGCAGGGTCGTCGCCTACCACGGCCGCCCGCCGCTGCATCCTGCTGCCTCTCGCCGCCGTCGCACAGTCCCTCCCTCTCTGTCGCCGCCGCAAAGCCCCTCCCAAGCTTTGGCTCGGGCTATGTTGATCGAGCTCGAGCCTAATTTCAGATTTGCCGAGCCGAGCCCGGCTCGGCTCGATTGCAACCCTCTAAAGCCTCTCTCTCTCTTCGTTCATTTCCCCTCCGCTGCCCCCCCCTCTCTCTCTCTCTCTATATATATATTTATTTATTTATTACCTTTGCATGGGACTCCCTTCGCTTCATTGTTAGTTACCCAAGAATCTGCATCTCTCTCTCTCTGCGTAATATTTCTTTCTCTCTCTCTCTCTGCAGATACATCATGCATACATACTCATAGATACACATATAGATGAATGTGAAATGGGTTTTAATATATCTTATCTTGGTGTTGCTTCTACTTACTGAATCTTGATTTTTCTTCAGGAATTTGTTTGGCGATATTCTCGGCTGCAAGAACCTTCTTTGGGATTTCAATCCTTGGAGATACTAAGCAAGTGTGGTGTTGTGATCATGGATAACTCCGATCCAGACCAGGAGTGCAACAAGATGTGAGTTGATATATGTATACATACGCGCGTGCATATACATTCTTCTTCAATAGTGTTAATTTCTTGAGGAATACTGAAAACTAATAATTAACTGATTTTATTGGGTTCTTTTCGCTGTGTTTCTTCTTTCTTGTGTGTGTTACAATTATAGACTTCGGAAGTTCATTCATGATTATTTTGTAAGAAAGAAACTGTCCGATACTGCTGCAATCTTCGCCCATGAAGCTGAAGTTAGCGAAAATAAGGAAGACGGTATATGTCTCGCCCTCGCATTCATTCTCCTTCATTTATTTAATTCCATCTCATGTTAATCTTGGATTTTATATCTTTTGTTTTGTTTCTTTTTACTTGTTAATGGAATTCTGACGATTTGTATCGTGTTGCATGCATGATTTGTTGTTTTGTAAGAATGGTGATATAATTTTTATTTATCTTGATATATTTTTGTCTTGAATCTTGATTGCTTTCATTTCTTTGTATTTTATAATGAATTTTTTTAAACTTCTTTTTTGTATGAGTATGGATAACAATGTAAATTAAATGAAGTACCCATCATGAAACCGTTCTTAATTTCTCCCACTTCACATAAAGATGAAGTCTTGATGATACATAAAGTTCATTCTTCACTTCGATTGAGAAATTAGCCTTTGAATCGTTTTTTTTCCCCCCTAGTAATTGATTATCCGCCTCAAGGTTTCCTGCTTGAATGGTGGTTAGTCTTCTGGGCGGCACGTCACCAGAAGCAGGAGTTGTTGGTGAGGATTTGTTTGTATTTTTGAGTTATTCTCTAGTGAAATTTGGTGGCTTGCCTAGCCTATTAACAAACAATCTAATGTCTCTTTCTACAAGAAAAGAAAAAAAAAAAAAGAAAGAAAGAAAGAAAAAAGAAGTGGTTTTCGGATCAAACTTAGATGTTGTAAGGTATTGCAATATATGAATCTCCTATCTAGATGTTGTTCATCAAGGGGATTTGTTTGGAGGATTCCCTTATGTTGCAAAGCATTTGGACTAAAGCCCCATCAAAGGCAAGTTGGAAGCTATTGGAATGGTTCTAGCTAGTTGAGTGAACCTAGAGGATTTTAAGATTCCGAAAGATCCAACTTGCCCATTATAGATGCACCGCAATCAAAGGTTTATTAGCAAGTTGGACGCAGATCAAGTAACTTGATGATGAACATCCCGACATGATCGGAATGGTGATCCTAGTTGATAATTCAGACTAGTATTTGTTGGGTTAAATTTATGTGGTACTAATCCATGATATTTATTCTTTCAGGGGCCATAAATAGTGCCAATTCAATCCCCGCTGCAACGATGCCCTTTGATTGTATGTGGTGTCCTTGTATCCATTTTTTTAAATTTTCTATTGAATTGCGTAACTTTGTAGCTCTGTTTAGCAACAATGTATATTACTCAGCTGACTTTTTTAATCCATTTAGGGATTGGAAATTCCCTCTTCAATGAGGTTCCCAACACCAAATTCCCTATCACCAATGGCAATGTCACATTCACAGCAACAATTTCAGACATCAATGCCTCATCAGGTCAATCACTAAACTAAAGCCTTCTAACATTCACTAGCCATGTATTGTTATTGGTGTCCATATATTTTGTTTGTTGTATTGAATAGGTTTATTCAGATATTAACACTCATAAGAGAAATGACGAATACTGATTCACTATCTGTTTACTTATTTTTACAAATCACCTCTTGAAAGTTTCTAATATTTTGTAGCGTAATTCACATTGGAACTGGTGATACCTTATTTGTTAGTAAATTATAGCTATGCATATATTTCAGTTGGTAGACACTTTGTCTGGCAGTGTACATCACCCTCTCTGCTATGATTCTTCCACGAGGAAGTTATATGGTTTATGGTCTTTCCACTCCTCTCATCTACATTTATGTATGTTTAGGATCATTCTTGTCTGGGTTTTCTATGTAGTCTTTGGAAACAATATAGACGAGTGCACAAAGTTCTTTGGTTGTGTGAGGGTCAGATGGCAAAAACATTTTTCCTGGGAAAGGTAAGAACTCTGCAACAAGCCAACTGTCAATAAATAAGAGTTGACAAAGAATTATGAAAAGCTTTTCTTTTTTTTTTTTTTCTTTTTGTTGGTTACAAATGAACTTGGTGGAAATTTGAGGTTGGCAAACAGAAGAGCAAGTGGCTACATCTGATTGATCTGTTCTGTAAGCATGTTAAGTTATTCAGCACCAATCTTCTAGAAGCTTAAATTGTAGAGAGATAGTAATCTTATAATTTTTTTAGCTTAAATTGTAGAGAGATAGTAACCTTATAATTTTTTTCAGCTGTCCTTTAATGGTGATTCCCTGGAGTAAGTCAATGTCTAATGAATTTAGATACTGATACGTTATATGAAGACATATTCTCTTGGTCACCTCTTGAAAGTTTCTAATATTTTGTGGTATAATTGTCCTTAGGATTGGTGATACCTTATTTTCCAATAAATTATTGCTATGTATATATTTCAATTGCTAGACACTTTATTTTGCAGTGTACGTAACCTATATTTTTCTTACAAAAATTCTCTTCTAGATTAGTAGAGCAGAAAGAATAAGAATGTATTAGATTCACAAGGAGGACATAATCCTAAAAGGGCTAAGGCAAGGAGTGCCACTAGGGGCACACATGCTTCGACCACAGTTGGAGGTCCATAAGGGGAAAGCGTTTCTAATTGCTTGAAGGCATTGGGGCGTCTTCCCATTTCGATGAGGAGTCCATTGTGGAATTGTGCTTGCACCAATTTTTTGAAGTCCTCGTTTTAGTCTGTTTTCATAAATCTACCAGATGACATGGCTCGTTTGTCCTGGTTGGAGTATCTCCATAATAAAGGTGAGGTTCGTGGGCCTCTACTGTGAAGATACTTATTTTCTAAGTTCGAACTAATTTTGTTGTTGCCCCGTGGTTGGAATCATCATCATTTGCACTTCTGTCTGTGTTTTGAGTGACTGAAATTTGTTGTGCACTTATCTGTGTCATAAGAATTAACATCTGAGTCATAATCGATCAATTAGTCTTTGCGTGTCTTAGCGTTCTTCTCTCTACATTCTCACTGATGAGAAAAACGATCGATTATGATTCAGATGTTGATTCCTATGACAAAGACAAGTGCACACCAAAGGATGACCATACAATAACAAATTTCAGTCACTTATAACACGGACAAAATTGCAGATGATGATGATTCCAACCACGGGGCAACAATAAAATTAGTTCAAACTTAAAAAATAAGTATCTTCATAGTAGAGGCCCACGAACCTCATCATTATTATGGAAATACTCAAACCAGGACAAACGAGTCTTGTCGTCTGGTAGATTTATGGAAACAAATCGAAACGAGGACTTCAAAAAACCAGTGCAAGCACAATTCCACAATGGACTCCTCATCGGAATGGGAAGACGCCCCAATGCCTTCAAGCAATTCGGAACGCTTTTTGCTAATGAACCTCCAGCTGTGGTCGAAGTATGTGTGCCCTTTGTGGCACTCCTTGCCTTAGCCCTTTTAGCATTCTGTCCTCTTTGTGAATTTGATACATTCTTGTTCTTTTTGCTCTGTTGATCTAGAAGAGGAATTTTATGAGAAAAATATGTGTGACGTACACTGCAAGATAAAGTGTCTACGAACTGAAGTATATGCATAGCTAGAATTTACTAGCAAATAAGGTATCACCAGTTACAATGTCAATTACGCTACAAAATATTAGAAATTTCCAGGAGGTGATTTGTAAAACAGGTAAATAGAGAGTGAATCAGTATTCGTCGTATATTTTGTTTGCTATATTGAATATGTTTATTTAGATATTAACACTGATAAGAGACATGACGAATCAATCAATGTTAATATCTGAATAAATAGGCCCTTAGTTATCTTCAATTCCATGGAATTGAATTCCTAAAATTGAAATTAACACTTTGTATAATTTCAAACACAAAAATTTAGAATTGGAAATGAATTTCACAAACTTTTGTTGAAATCATTCTTTCTAAACAAGGTGGAAGTGTCCATCAATAAATGTACAAGCCAAGTGTGCTTATTGATAAAACTATAAATGCACAAGCCAAGTGTGATTATTGATAAAACTAGTGAAATAAGCCATAAACGCGCTTCACTTGTGCGTTAATTTAAGAAATCATAAACGCACACTTAGCCAATGCGTTTATGACTTCGTCACTGCCATGTCGGCACCCTGCTTCTGTGGAAGTGTCAATTCTATTCCTGGTCATTCTTTCAATAATATTGTTTAGAAAAAACTCTTGGGGGAGGTGGGGTTCCCCAATTGCCTATATTAATAAGACTATAAGATTGAGATCTAACAAAAGTTGAGCATTGTTCTAGAATAAGAAACATACTATACCATATCTGATACTGAGAAGACTTGGAGTTTTCTCTAAGTGTCCATCAATAAAAGCACAAGTCAAGTGCGTTTATTTAAGAAAATATAAAAAGCACTTGGCTAGTGCGTTTCTTAAGAAATCACAATTGCACTTGACTAGTGCATTTATGCCTTCCCCATAGGAACACGAGCAGCCTTGCTCCGCATGGCAGTTGGTGTGGCAACACCAGTATTTTTCCCATAAACATTTTCAAACAGGTACTTTTCTGGTTAGCTTTTTAGTTATATTATTAAGAAAAACTCTTTTGGGTTGGGAGGGAGTCTACCAAATATTGCATTAACTATAGTTATTTGGAAGATACTATAACATTGTTCTAGTTGAGATGGGAGGACAAATATTAACATAGATAAGACACATGACGAATACTGATTCACTCTATGTTTACCTGTTTTTACAAATCACGTGTTGAAAGTTTCTATTATTTTGTGGCGTAATTGACCTTGAAATTGGTGATACCTTATTTGCCAGTAAATTATAGCTATACACATGACACTTTATCTTGCAGCGTACGTCACCCATATTTTTCTTTCAAATTCCTCTTCTAGATCAGCAGAGCAGAAAGAACAAGAATGTATCAGATTCACAAGGAGGGCAGAATCCTAAAAGGGTTAGGGTAAGGAGTGCCACCAGGGGCACACATACTTCGACCACAGTTGGAGGTCCATCAGGGGAAAACGTTTCAAATTGTTTGAAGGCATTGGGGCGTTTTCTCATTCCAATGAGGAGTCCATCATGGAATTGTGCTTGCACCGGTTTTTTGAAGTCCTCGTTTTGGTGTGTTTTCATAAATCTACCAGACGACGAGGCTCGTTTGTTCTGGTTGGAGTCTTTCCATAATAAAGATGAGATTCGTGGGCCTCCACTATGAAGATACTTATTTTTTAAATTCGAACAAATTTTGTTGTTGTCTCGTGGTTGGAATCATCATCAGCTGCACTTCTGTCCGTGTTATGAGTGATTGAAATTTTTTGTTGTATAGTCATAATTTGTTGTGCATTTATCTGTGTCATAGGAATCAACATCTGAGTTATAATCGATCAATTAGTCTTTGTGTGTTTTAGCGTTCCTCTCTCTACATTCTCACTAATGAGAAAACGATCGATTATGATTCAGATGTTGATTCCTATGACACAACAAATGCACAACAAAGGATGACCATAAAACAACAAATTTCTGTCACTTATAAGAGGAATAGAAGTGTAGATGATGATGATTCCAACCACGAGGCAACAACAAAATTAGTTCGAATTTAGAAAATAAGTATCTTCATAGTGGAGGCCCACGAATCTCATTTTCATTATGGAAATACTCCAACTAGGACAAACGAGCCTTGTCGTCTAGTAGATTTATGAAAACACATCGAAACGAGGACTTCAAAAAACTGGTGCAAGCACAATTCCACGATGGACTCCTCATCGGAATGGGAAGACGCCCCAATGCCTTCAAACAATTCGAAATGTTTTCCCCTGATGGACCTCCAACTGTGGTCGAAGTATGTGTGCCCCTGGTGGCACTCCTTGCCCTAACCCTTTTAGGATTCTGCCTTCCTTGTGAATCTGATACATTCTTGTTCTTTCTGCTCTGCTGATCTAGAAGAGGAATTTGAAAGAAAAATATGGGTGACGTACGCTACAAGATAAAGTGTCATGTGTATAGCTATAATTTACTGGCAAATAAGGTATCACCAATTTTAAGGTCAATTACGCCACAAAATAATAGAAACTTTCAGCACATGATTTATGAAAACAGGTAAACATAGAGTGAATAAGTATTTGTCATGTGTCTTATCTATGTTAATATTTGTCCTCCCATCTCAACTAGAACAATGTTATAGTGTTTTCCAAATAACTATAGTTAATGTAATATTTGGTAGACTCCCTCCCAACCCAAAAGAGTTTTTCTTAATAATATAACTAAAAAGCTAACCAGAAAAGTACCTGTTTGAAAATGTTTATGGGAAAAATACTGGTGTCGCCACACTAACTGCCATGCGGAGCAAGGCTGCTCGTGTTCCTATGGGGAAGGCATAAATGCACTAGTCAAGTGCAATTGTGATTTGTTAAGAAACACATTAGCCAAGTGCTTTTTATATTTTCTTAAATAAACGCACTTGACTTGTGCTTTTATTGATGGACACTTAGAGAAAACTCCAAGTCTTCTCAGTATCAGATATGGTATAGTATGTTTCTTATTCTAGAACAATGCTAACTTTTGTTAGATTTCAATCTTATAGTCTTATTAATATGGGCAATTGGCCAACCCCACATCCCCCAAGAGTTTTTTCAAAACAATATTATTGAAAGAATGACCAGGAATAGAATTGACACTTCCACAGAAGCAGGGTGTCGGCATGGCAGTGACGAAGTCATAAACGCATTGGCTAAGTGTGCGTTTATGGTTTCTTAAATTAACGCACAAGTGAAGCGCGTTTATGGCTTCCTTCACTAGTTTTATCAATAAGTACACTTGGCTTGTGCATTTATTGATGGACACTTGCATCTTGTTTGGAAAGAATGGTTTCAACAAAAGTTTGTGAAATTCATTTCCAATTCTAAATTTGTGTTTGGAATTATACAAAGTGTTAATTTCAATTTTAGGAATTCAATTCCAATTCTAACTTTTGTAGTGTTTGATTAGCAAGGAAAATTAAGTTCCAATTTTTGGTCACGTGAGGCAGATTTCTCACTTTTGCTGAAAATGGTTTTCCTCTTGGGGGGAGGGGGGGGCTAGTTTTTCATTTCCAAGGAATTCGCACAGCACCTCCCGTTTCTCTCCACCTTGATTTCTCTAGGGCTTTCCTCTCCCATTTGAGCGGCTTCGTCCCCTTCCTCTTTGTCGCCATCCTCCACCGAAGTCGAGCCCCTACTTGGGCTTCTTCGACTTCCTATGAGTCCACCGTTGAAGAAGAACATCTCCGATTTCCTATGACTCGCCATCCCCTGCCATCCATCTTCGACTTGGGCTTCGTCGCCATCTCAACAGAAGACTAGCTCTGACTTCGTTTTCGTCGCCATCTCTGCAGATGACCATCTTTGATTTCGAGTTTCACACCATCGGCGTATCTTCATCTTCTTCCACGGTAACGTTTCCATCCTCGTTCTGTTCTTATTTCTGTAGATCCGGTGAGCGATCTTGGTCTTCGTCCACTGATTTTGGTTTTTCTCTCTGTTTCAGTGAGCGATCTTGGTCTTCAACCATCGATTTGGAGTCTTCGTCCACTGGAAGCGATCTTGTTCTCTGTTTCAGCGAGCGATCTTCGTGTTCGCCATCTCCGCCAAAGTCGATCTTCGATTCCAACTTGCAGGCCGTCGTTCATCCTCGTCGTCATCTTCGTCCATGGTAAGCTTGCAGACCGGAAGCGATTTTGTACCATCTTGGTCTCTGTTTAGGGTTGCTTTAGGGTTGCTTTGTCTCACATTATGCATATAATATTTTGTATAAGAATTGTGTCTCAATGGATAGGCAGTGGCGATGCCCTATCGTGTACAGTTCATTTTTTCTTTTATTGAGCAAAGAAATGCCCCTTCAAGACATCATATATCAAGACATCATACACAGGACTTTTGACTACTGTTTACTGCCTTTGGGAGAAATGATGATATTTTAGCTTCCATTCTTTTCTATTGCATCCAGATTCGATTTTAACCTTCCTGCAGGGTTGGAGATATGTAGTAGGACTAGCTATCGCATGCGGAAGTGTAGATGATTTTGATTACTATTACTATTGCTATTGTTAAAATATTGTTGGAGTTGTTGTAGTGTGTTTGGGAAGGGGATGGAATAAAAGGAAATGGGTGGTTAAGGGCTCATCTTGTTACTGTGTATGGATAAAATCCAATTCTAATTTTATTTATC
This sequence comes from Diospyros kaki, assembly GCA_036245055.1. NCBI lineage: Eukaryota > Viridiplantae > Streptophyta > Magnoliopsida > Ericales > Ebenaceae > Diospyros > Diospyros kaki. The sequence goes on along the minus strand of BSEG01000005.1, from coordinate 3,498,436 downwards.
TGTCTATTATAAGGGAATAGTTGTTATTTTTCATTCCATCTATATAACTAACCATATTCATAGAGCTCTCTCTAAATAAGAACAAATTATTTCATTAGGAAAAGACAATTATAGATATATGATATTTCTCTAATCAATGTATGTCACGATAAGGATTAATTTTACTATTTAGTTTGTGTAAAATTATGTGAGTTTTTGTTCACTTTTAATGGTGAAAATATTTTGTATGTGTCTTATGTAATTATATTATGTAATTTATATGTTGATTTTATTGAATTTTTATTTTATACGTGGTAGTGAGTAACATGCCTTCAACAAGGAATTAACGTCAATGACAACAACAACGTTTGGGTTTATTTTGGACGATGGTCATGCAAGCGATTGTAATATATAATTATATTAGGCGTCGCAATCGACATCTCCGAAGGGCTCCTCATATAAATTGGGATTCTGAAAGACAAATGACCCTTACAGGAATGTTTGGAATGAGTGATAGAATTTGGGCTGAATTTCTTCCTTCCATTTCTTACCTAAAGTTAGTTTTTAGTTGGATTGGAAATGCAAAATAGCAGGATGGCAGGGAATGTAAAAAATGTCCCGATCTACATTAATTATATATTGGCAAAAAGTTTCTATGTCAAATGTGGTCATGCACTAATCTCTGCACCAGGGCAAGTTACCAATCCAAATTTTTTGATTTAAAAATTTAGTTTAGTGCCTTGAGTTGTTTGGCAGTTCAATTTTGCAGAATTATCTGTTTAGCGTGAGCTTGTGTTATTTCTCTGAAGAGTGTAGCAATGCTATAGTCTTCTGTGTTTTATCTTATTGCATAGAAATTGTGCTAAATGGGGATGAAAAAATATAAGCTGGTACAATTGAGAAATTTTGTGTGTGGAACTAACTTATAAAGGTTTTTGGGACTCAATCAGGCAAGCTGGTGTGACTCTTTATTCTAAAATCTTGTTGGTTATTAGCTAGTTGGGATCTAGAATTTGATATTTTGCAGAATTGTGTCTATATTAGAACCTTCATATTTCTTATCAGAAGGTTTATAGCTTTACCATTTTAAGGAGGAAGGTTGTATGTCCTGTTATTGCCCTCAGGTCTGGAATGCAAACTTCTTTGAGGGAAATATGAGGCATAAATATGAAGAATTCAGTACAATCATGTTACTTCACTGCCATTATTATGCTACTGCACTATACGAGAAAAATAAAATATGAGAAAGAGCATCTCTAACGTACAAGGCCGCTTTCTAACTTCTGCTTGCTCTTCTAGTTTTTGTTTTGCAAAGAGGTTGCTTGCACAACTTGAATCTGTGACTAATTGGTGGCAGAGGAACAATGCTACCATTGCTATGGTACTAAGGCTCGCTTAATATGATAATACAAATTTGTGTTTTCAAACTTTTCAAGACGGAATGTTTATAGCTTGACATGGTATCAAATTTAAATTTGGAATATGCATTTGCTGACTCTGATCTCTAGTGAATAAATGACCTAGGCTGTCCTGTACTCGTACACTATGCTTGACCCTTCAGGATTCTCATGTAGAACTTGTGCATGCAACACTCACTGATTCATATGCTGTTTGCTGTTGTAGAACCGATCTGATGCTAACAAAGCGCTAAGCAAAAACGGCATGCAAATAAATGGAGTTCTCATTGTTGGAGTGAAGCCGGTTGATCCTGCTCAACGGCATGTTCTGAATGAAAGGATGAACAACCCAGGATTCATGAGCTTACCGCCTCAACCATGGAGTCAAATCCTTTGAGAGCCTCTTCCACCCCCTACTATCTTCAAAACGACAATACTGGCGCACGACAGTCATCTTCATATTTTTTGACGATTGCAAATTTGGTGGAAGTGGTAGATATATTGATGATTGCATATTTTTTGTATTGATGTATTTTTTACAGATTTGGTGGAGGTAGTTGGAACAAAAGAAATCTCTTGTCCACATCCCAAGTTGGTTCACAATTGGATTCTTCTTGGTTTCTTGTTCTATATCTACCTTCTCTTTGTTTCACCGCATAATACAATGTTAATATCATTTGACTGTTGCACAAAGTGAGCATTATAATAGGTTTTTTGAGCATTGTAATAGGTTGGTTTGGATTTGGGATAGGAATTGCAATGGGACTTGTGATTCGTTATTATCTGTTCATCTATTTTCAATCAAGTGATGTTTTAAGGATAGCTTGCTTTTGTCTTTTTTTTCAAACTATTGATTTTTAGTTCTAGCTGTTTTTTTCCATTATGTACCTTATACGTGTTTCTTTTGCATTATGCAGAGTCTTAAACAAAGAAATATATATGTATGTATTTTATTTTTCAAAATTATTTTTATTCTTTATTTTGATAAATAATTGTGTATAATTTATTAAAATGTATTATAAAATGATTGTGTATAATTTATTAATATATATTGTATTAATGTAAAATTTAATATTATAAAAATGAACAAATTTCAAGATAAAAAAGGGATTTTTTTCATGAAAAATATTCATTTTCTAAGGAAAATAATAACAAATATACACCAAAAGTGAGAAGAAATGGCTATTTTTATGAAAAATAATAGCAATCAAACACTAAAAGTTAGAAAAGTATAACAATTATTAGGTAAAAAATTAAGCCAATCAAACATCTTTAATTGACATTTTCTCTGAAATTTAATTCTAGATAATTCAATTGTCTAAAAAATATTTTATTTTCACTCAAATTTCATACTTGCAATCAAACGCACTCTAAATCAAATTCCGTCAAAATAGATGGAACATGCAAATGAATTCCATAATTATAAACAAATTTTGTGGACAAAAATACCCCTAAACGACCTTTCTTTTTCCAACCATGTGAGATATTTTAGAAAGTACGAGCAAAAGAAACTTAGATTTTGAGATTTATTTTAAACATAAATTTTTAGAATTCAATTGAATTTCATATTTTAAGTTATGTCATACCAAACATAGTCTTATGCCTATGATTTTTGGCCCATCCATCCAGTCAACCGACTAGGTCAGGAGCCTGGCTTTCTATGCAACGACGGAAAGCAAGCATTTGTAAAAATTGCCCCCATCATGGTCTATTTAGTTTTATCCATTAAGTTACACACAAATAAGGTACATAGTTTTAGTTCCATAAATACCTAATATGTGCACCGGTTGAAGATATCAATCCTACAGCAGGGGCTTGGCTTGAAAATTGCACTCCCAAAGAATGAGGATGGATTGGAGGCAGCATTGCCAGGGTAGCTTTATCATCAGGCGGCGGAATTTGGTTAGGGTTAAAGCCTCCGTGATGAATCCCGCTAGACTCGCCCGTTAACATTCTTGAAGGGTCGCCATTCCGTCAGCATGAGGATGCCCGGCCCTTGTCTGATTTGTGCCAGGGTTTGGCACTGCCAGAGCATCTGCTCGTTCCCTGACGTTGTCCTTGCCTGATAATTGAACGATGAATATTATTCAAACGTATAATTCTCAAACAATTAAAATTCAAAAATAGTTTTGAGCATTAAATTATAGTTGACCACAACAACATATACCTGATGAGAAGATCCTTCGTTGGGTCGAGGGTTTCCTCCAAACACAAAATTGTAAATTTCTCAAAACACAACCCACCATTAGAGTCAAAAACTTTCAAATCTATTATCGATCACCCGAATTATTGAAATGAGAATTTGAAATTAAACAAATAATAAGTTCAAAAAACACGAAGAACGATCAAATTTATATAACTAATAAATTTATAAGAATTAAAATAATTTAAAATATAAATATAGATACATTTATATTATTTGAAATAAGAGACACTTATTATAAGTTTTTTAAATTTAACAAAATAATTGACTTGCTTTATTTTAAAAATTCTAAAAAAATTAAAAATAAATTGAAATACGTATTATGCATCCAAACTTATATTGGGACCCACTCCATCGCAATTACTTTTCAATTTTCACTCGAAACAAATTGAAAAAAGAACTAAAATTACATTTAAATTAAATTAAATAAAAGAGTTAAGAATATGATTACCCAAAATCACCAAATCAATAATTAAAATCATCACAAAATAGAAGAAACTCATAAAAAAAAATTAAACTAATGAAGAAGGTAGTGGTTACCATGCCAAGTAAATGTTAATATATAGAGGAAAGATAAATGAATGGGGAGAGAGAAAGTCTTTTGATATTACTATTTGGTAAATATATATTAAAGTTTCTATAGAGAAAACATATTAAAATATGTTTTGATAGCTAATGGTGCAGTGTCTCCTCGTCTATGTCTTAATGGTAATTTTTTGTTTAAGAAAATATTTGTTAGGTTATTAATTTCTTACTAGGTGTTTTTATTTAAATTTTAATATACTTATAGATACATACATTGAATCTATTATTTCGAGAGAAACAAATAAAAATAAAAATAAATTTTTTTCATGATAGAGAGAAGCAATCAAAAGTGAAACAAATTTTCTTTTCTTTCCTTCAAACCATTCACATGGTTAGAAAATTTCAAAATTCATTGATTTTTATCTTTTTCTTTTCGGGTGTTCTACTCTTTTTTTTTAAAAAAAAAATCTTTGAGAATACATATTTTTAATTGCAAAAATCAGTATACTTTTTCATTTTTGTCGAATTTTTTAAAAACTTTGTGAGTTAGATTTCCCGACAAAATTTGAGCCTATTTACTCAAAAAATCATGAATACATATAGGTGTACAAAATATTCCACCACATATTAACCATAATAGTGGAACTAACTTTGTGTTTCGACAGCATTAACCATAATAGGCTTTTAAAATTTCAAATTTTCCCTTGACCTCATCACACCTTATCATTTCCATTAGAGGGTAATGGTCATTTGTTGATTAATATCCTTCTATTCCATTCATTTCCATTGCTCTCCCAAATAAGAAAAAACATTTCTCATTAGTTTCCATCCTCAACACTCACAAACAAGGAGAAAATAGTTTACATTTCATTCCACTCCTAGCACTCCATTCCATTCAATTACTAATTCTCTCCCAATCAAAGCCTTAATTCAAAATTATATGTTAACAATTTAACCATCATCTCATCTTAAAGTTTAAGCAGTTATATAGAGGGTTAACTTTATCTTTTATATATATTATAATTTTCTCTCAACACATTATCTCATGTATGGTCAAACTTCACCATATAACCAGTCTAAAAACATGCAACTATTTAAATTACACTTTTGCCCTTGTATGGAAATCTATGAAAATCATGTAGAAACCATGCAAGGGCAAAAAAGTAATTTTATCCTCTTCCAAGAATCTCCTTTCCTATTTTTTAGAGTTCTTTACCATTATTTACTATTTAAATATATAGCTAGCGATGAGGTTTGAACTCATGACCTTTGTTTGCTCTAATAAATGTTATATTAAATTTTTAACCACCATTTCATATAAAAGTTTAAGTTATTAGATAGAGAGTTAATTCTATTTTTTATATTATTATTTATATTCACAACATTATAAGGCATTGAGACTTCAACTTTAGCAAAAAAAAGATAAGTAACAAGACAATGTTTTTTTTACTTTGCAGTTAACTAGTATTTTTTTTTTTAATGTGATTCTTACAAAGGTTGTTATACGAAGAGGGTGATGTTCCCAGCACAGGTGATATAATTATGCCTTGTAAAAGTTAATGACTTAATAGAAAAGATTGCTATATTGCTAAATTTTGCTGGTTAGCAATTGCTTTCTTTGTTATGGTTGTCTTTCAGCCTTTGTCCAGCTAGGGATTAGCCCTCAAGTATATAATTTTCAAACTAGAAGAATTAGACAGAGCTACATGGTTTACATGTGCATGCGTGCGAATGTTTTCTACCACTAAATCTTGATTCACGAGCTTAAGTAAATGAATTGAAAGATCACATGGTATTCATTAATTTTAAAGTCGTTAATATATCAAAAAGAAGTCAGACATCAATTTGGATAATTGTTCGAATAATGTAAGTCTCAACCTTATACAACGAAAGAGTTTAAATATTTTTTTATTTTTATTAAATTTTTTAAAAACGTTGTGAGTTGGGTTTTCTTAAAAAGTCTGTTAACTCATAAAATCATTAACACATATAGGTGTACAAAATTACTATAAAATTTTTATATTTAAAAAATATTTTGGTTAATTGAACTTTGATTTCTAAAAGGGGTAATGTTAATCATTATTCAATGTTTATTTATTCACTTTATTTCCAACTCCAAAATAATTACATTGATCGATGAAATATTTTCAAATATAATTTATTTATTATCGATCAATAAAATTATTTTAGAGTTAATTTACTTCATCATTGAAGCATTATTCTTTCAAAATTTACCCCAAAATAAGTAGTACATTTATCAATGACAAAATGTGAAAAAAATTATCTTTCCAACCAACTATGGTGTCGACGATAATCTTAGGTGCTATCACTGAGTGTTATTTTCCTTTCGTGAGCCGTAATCCAATAACCCAATTGCACAATTTTGAACTCAATAAATCTGACCCATTTTATCAAAAATTAACTCAAAATTTTCTCAAAATTATAGAAAATTCCCTCAAATTAAAAAATTGTATAAATATAAAGGCAAGAATACCCTTATTAAATTAAAAGAATGCATAACTATTTGACGCCATAGATGACATAATTTTTTTTTTATTTCACAGTAAATGCTTTCCCAAATCATATCATTAATCAAAATACAAAATTTTATTATATGATAAGCAAAATATAGTATTGCAGTATATAAAATATATTTTTCGCTAAGAAAAAACTATATAATTTTTTAATAAGAAATAATTAACAACATATATATGACAAGTATATATATATATATATATATAGATTTACCACACTCTTCCTCTCTTTATCAAAACCTTATAGAGTGCAATCACTTTCTGTTGTCTTGATCTTTCACCCCAAGTCGATTGTAATCCTTTGCCCTTGGTTCCTTCCCTGCATATCTACCCCAAATCCTCCCTCATTGTCTAATCCCTAGAGTGTCAAACTCCCTTTTTAACCCCTTTGATCACCTCCATATCTCCAATCAATTCTACTATTATTTCTTGTTTCTCCCTCTTCATATATAATCCTCATACTTCCTTTCTAACCTTTTTGATCTACTTCGTCATATATCTTGCCTTTGTTTCCCTTTTGTCCACTCTTCAACTAAAAGATTGTTTATGGCATCTTACACTCATGGTTGACCCCCTTGTTTGACCATGAGATCTAGGAAAAGTTCCACAAAATAAAGAGCCCTAAACCCCTATTTTTTGAAAACTCTAAATGTGCTTAGTGTGATGATGAATACATGCTTTACCCTATTGAACCTCTCCATCAAAGAGAGGCTTTCCTTTTAAGTACATATCATGAGTATGAGTTGAGTTTAGCTCTCTACAACCAGGTTACCATCATCAACTCTTTACTATTCTCTTAATCCAAGTGGTATCATTAATTAGTCTAATGTCTTCAACCTCATCTAGATTTCTATTGGTTATGATTAGTTGGGGACTTTGGCCTTGTATATTAAAAGATGCTCTCTATTTTTTATATAATGGGTGTTTAATTTTAATATGTTTGTAACTTTTTATTATTGTTTTAATATGCTTGTAATTTTAACATTCTCTATTTTATATATGTAAATACTATGTTATGAGGTTTAGTTGTAGATTGTGTTTTTTGTGATTTTTAAGTTTTTTTTTTTTGTGTAAATGCTCTTTTCAAGTTTTACTAGAGTTATTACTAGAGTTATTATTTTATTGTATTGAATCTTTCCTTCTAGCAAGAAAAAAAATAAATAAAAAAACTTTATTTAGAATTCAGAAGGAAAAAAAAAGTTGGGTTGGGAGGTGAAAATTGTTCTCTCAATTATTAAATTTCTTGAGTCAAATTCAAATATATTTTAACATTATTATATATATATATATTTCAAGAACAAAGACAATACTAAAGCCTCTCTCTTCGTTCATTTCTCTGTCCTCCCTTTCTCTCTCTCTCTCTCTCTCTGTTCGTAATATTTCTTTCTCTCCCTGCATATACATCATGCATACATACTCATAGATACTGAATCTTGATTTTTCTTCAGGAAATTGTTTGGCGATATTCTCGGCTGCAAGAACCTTCTTTGGGATTTCAATCCTTGGAGATACTAAGCAAGGGTGGTGTTGCGATCATGGATAACTCCGATCCAAACCAGGAGTACGACAAGATGTGAGTTGATAGATGCATGCACACACGCACGCGCGCGCACATATACATTCTTCTTCAGTAGTGTTAATTTCTTGACCAATACTGAAAGCTAATGATTAACTGATTTTATTGGGTTCTTTTTGGCTGTGTTTCTTATTTCTTGTGATGGTTATAATTATAGACTTCGGAAGTACATTCATGATTATTTTGTAAAAAGGAAACTGTACGATACTGCTGCAATCTTCGCCCATGAAGCTGAAGTTAGCGAAAATAAGGAAGACGGTACATGTCTCGCCGCGCGCTCACATTCATTCTCCTTCATTTCTTTAATTCCATTTCATGTTAATCTTGGATTTTATATCTTTTGTTTCGTTTCTTTTTAATTACTTGTTAATGGAATTCTGACAATTTGTATAGTGTTGCATGCATGATTCGTTGTTTTGTAAGACTGGTGATATAATTTTTATTCATGTTGATATATCTTTGTCTTGAACCTTGATTTTTGATTGCTTTCATTTCTTTGTATTTTAGAATTATTTTTTTTAAACTTCCTTTTTGTATGAGTATGAATAACAATGTAAATTAAATGAAGTACCCATCGTGGTGAAACCGTTTTTAATTTCTCCCACTTCACATAAAGATGAAGTCTTGATGATACATAAAGTTCATTCATCACTTCGATTGAGAAATTAGCCTTTGAATCATTTGTTTTTTCTAGTGATTGACTATGCCCCTCAAGGTTTCCTCCTCGAATGGTGGTCAGTCTTCTGGGCGTTGTTCACTTCTATGGCAGAAGGAATTCCTCAGACCACCCAAAGATCCTCCAATCAGGTATTGTATTGATCAACCTTAATTTAAAGCTCAATTGTATCGTGTTTCTGGTTGTCAGAGAAGAATCCACTTAATTTGAATATTCATTGTTCAACAACAGAGTAACCCTGATGCGAATCAATGGACGTCTTTAATAGCGTTTGCTAGCGAGTATCTCAGAAAGCCGCGTGATGAGAAACGTGCTCTGGGAATGCCATCTTCAAGCCATGCTTATGCTGGGTACTTCTGGAACTAAAACTATTTGGGTTTAGGTTTTATCGATTAATACTAAAATTGCAGTAATTCTGGTTCTTACTATTTGGGTTTAGGGTTTATCGATTAATACTCAAATTGCAGTAATTCTGGTTCTTTGGAAGAGAGTATAAGCTTGAGAATCAACCAAAGTTGAACATTGTTCTGGTTGGGATGGGGAGACACCAGTATGATTCCAAAGATCTTTTTTTTGTGAGGATAGAATGAAAAGTACTGACTACACTAGGGCCGTGAAACCTCAGACTATTAAGATGACCTTGGAACCGTGTTGAGGCTGTTACATGTTTGATCGTTAGTGTTTTTGTTTGATAATTTTTTTATATTTGGGGCGGGGGGGGGGGGGGGTGTATTGATTCATTGTTTATGTTGTATTCATAAATTGCAGCCCCTACCAGCAACAAATTCCTGATGATGCTCAACTGCAGGCTGTAATGGTATTGATTCATTTCTGCAGAAACTCTAGCGCCAAGTCATATTTCATTCGCCTTAATTGAAGATTAATAATTTTATCCATGTTGCAGGGTGCACTTGATGGTGTTAATTTGGGGGGAACAAGCTTTGTGGGCTCAATGTTCTCCGGATTTCAAAGCATATTACTGGAAGCAGGGGTTGTTGGTGCGGGTTTGTTTGTATTTTTGAGTTATTCTCTAGTGAAATTTGGTGCTTGGCCTAGCCTATTAACAAACAATCTAATGTCTCTTTCTACAAGAAAAGGAAAAAAAAGAAAAAAAGAAGTGGTTTTCGGATCAAACTTAGAAGTTGTAAAGTATTGCAATATATGAATCTCCTATCTAGATGTTGTTCGTCAAGGGGATTTGTTTGGAGAATTCCCTTATGATGCAAATCAGTTGGACTAAAGACCCAACAAAAGCAAGCTGGAAGCTATTGGAATGGTTCCAGCTGGTTGAGTGAACCTAGAGGATTTTAAGATTCTGAAAGATCCAACTTGCCCATTATAGATGCACCGCAATCAAAGATTTATTAGCAAGTTGAATGCAGATCCTGTAACTTGATGATGAACATCCCAACATGACCGGAATGTTGATCCTAGTTGATAATTCAGACTAGTATTTGTTGGGTTAAATTTATATGATATTAATCCATGATATTTATTCTTTCAGGGGCCGGAAATAGTGCCAATTCAATCCCGCTGCAAGGATGGCTTTTAACTGTATGTGGTGTCCTTGTACCGTTTTTGTAAATTTTCCATTGAATTGCAAACCTTCGTGATTCTGTTTAGCAACAATGTATATTTTGTTTGCTGTATTGAATAGGTTTATTTAGATATTAACACTGAGAAGAGGCCTGATGAATACTGATTCTCTTTTATTGTTTGTGCTGTAGGATACAAGGAATGCACAGGACCCCTCTGTTGCTATGAACACTACATCCAGCAAATTGCAAGAGAACTTGACCGCTCACAACATGAGTGAACAGGATGGTATATTAATTCTGTGCAACTCATGCATTTTGTACTGAATTATTTGCACCAGAACTAGACCAATGAGCGTGTCAAGTTGAAAGTGAGAACTTGAAATTTAAAACTTATCTTTTTGTGAGCTCCACCACCTTCTTTTTCTTTTCTTTTTTATATATATATATATATATTTTTGGTATAAGTGCTGAAAGATTTGTGGTAGTACCAGACAGTCAACCACATATTTGCAGAAGTTTTAGTAGTCTAGATGGCGCTATTCACAGCCAAGCTACTCCAGAATTTGTGTATTTCGTTATACTAAAATGAGAGCATATCATGAAGGAAAGTTGGGATTTCTTGTTAAGAATGATATAACGATTCAATTGTGTGGCACTGAACATTTAATGGAATAATATTCTGAGTTCCACGTATTGTATTGATGATCTGGCAGGGTTCTCTTTTAAAGAGATCCATCGTCTTCATTCAAGCAAAGATGGCATCGTTTGCTGCCATTTTTCATCAGATGGGAGGTTCTTAGCAGCTGCTGGTCATGAAAGAAAGGTATAATTCTAGCAATCTTCAATATTTGGCCCCGGTTTTTTGGAACCTATTTCTTTTCTTCACTTGCAAGCTGAATTTAGATTCTGTTTTTCTGTTCAGATCCATCTTTGGAGCATGAAAGGATTTGATTGCATTACCATTGGAGAACTGCATTCGGATATCATCACTGACATTCGGTTTAGACCTGGTTCAAATATTTTTGCCACATCTTCCTTTGACAGGACAGTAAAAATGTGGCAAGCAAATGGAGTACGTCTCTTTATTCCCTTCTGATATATATATCTCATATATGTTTAGGAGGAATGTCGAATGTTTCTTAGTTAGGGAACTTGCCATGCCGAACAATCCATCAAGCATGGGCATGGCATGAGATGCAGGTGCTTTTTGACACAGTTATAACAATACGACCTTCTATGAAGAAACTGGACCTTGGCACAAATGGCCACATATGGACCCTACTACCCGCACTCCCACACATAAAAGATCATTATTCTGGGCTTTTAAGAAATTCTCACTCATAATAAATTAAAAAAAAATTAAAAAATTAAAACTGAGGGCTACAAATCTTTACAGACTTCAACACATTTTGGAGCATCTGATAGAAACATAAACTTGAAAAAAAATTTCAGTTATCAATCTGTATCCTGGAACTCAAAGAACATATATATATATTTCTGTTATACAAGTCTTTGACCCTGCCCCCAAAGAGCCAGTTTCCTCCTACTCAATCCGGAATGACACTCTCAGAATCCATCCTTGTAATTGTCTGTGCATCATCACTGAAACTGCAGAATATTTTACAGAAATTGGAAGTTCAAATACCTTAATCATCAGACATTTTTATATTAGCATCTTTCCTGTGGCTAAGCCCTGTTCATATGGTGGTGAGGCATCTACATATATTAGGGACAACATGGTGGCTGATGGGCCTGTTTCCACTATTCTTGGATAACCTGAAGTTAGGATCTTCTACCGACAAAAGTAGATATCTTTTTCACTAATCTTTGGAAATACAATTTCTATTTTTAATATGTAGGATCTGCTTAACAAGACAAAGTTCATCATCTTTTCTTCTAGAGACAAGACAAGTTTAAACAGAGATTGATGTTTAAGCTCCCATAAAGTATGTGTGTGGCGTAACTTTGAGCTAAATGGAAGAAACATGATTTGGTCTGTTCTGCAGTCGTGAGGTTTATTTGAGCATTCTTATGTTCATTTAGTCAGAAGTCAATTTGGTTATCTAATCTTGGCGGTTATTCATGAAAAAGTAACTTTGGGCCTTGTTCAGTGTCCTCTCTTTCTCTCATGTTCATTGTATCGGACATATGCTTACACGTTTCTGTTCATTGGGTGTAGATAAAACAACTTTTTCAGTTTGTTGGGCATACTGGAAAAGTAACTTCAATTGATTTCAACCCGGTAAATCCAGATTATTTCTGTTCCTGTGATAGTACTGATGAGATTCGCCAGTGGAGCATCAGCATAAGTAGTGCCAGGAGTGTCTATAAGGTCGGTATGCATGTTTCTAAAACAGCAATGCAGTGGTTCTATATTTTAAATGTTGACTTGTAATTTTATCCACTATCTCCTTTCTATTTTATTTCTAGTTTGTCTGAGGGGCATTGTCTCATTTGGCATTGCATTATCAAGTTTCTCTCATATGCTTCCTGGGATGCTGTAGCCTGCTATATTGTGCTTAATCAAAGATCTCCTACATTGGCCCTTCTGTTTATCCTCTGGGAAAGTGGTTACTCATGTTCTATCATCTAAAGTCTAGACCATTTACAAGAATACACAAAGCAGCATCTGTCTATTTTACAAATCCACAAAATGACAAACTTTGAAGAGTTTTTATGTCGATCTGGAGTTACGCTGTCCTCTCCATGCCATGTTGTTCCTCTAAGATGATATTCTGTATTTTAGGTTCATATATTTAAGATTTACGCATCTCCATATAAAATTAATGCAGGGAGCAAGTAGACAAGTTAGATTCCAGCCTGTAACTGGGGACCTTTTGGCTGCTGCATCGGGAAATACAATCAACTTATTTGATGTTAAGGCTGACAAACTCATATTCAGCTTCGAGGTTTGTCTGACGGCACCCTATGTATTATGGATGCAATACAATACTTCTTCACTGTGAACTAGTTACATTTTCATATGCCACTTACTGGAGAAATTTTGTATGTTTTCTTTTTCCAGGGACATGTCAATGAAGTCCATTCAATTTGCTGGGATAAAAGTGGGGAGTATGTGGCATCCGTCAGTGAAGACAGTGCACGGATATGGTCCCTTGCATCGAATGGAAAATGCATCCACGTATTGAATTCTCGGGGAAATAGGTTTGGAACAGGCATTTTCCATCCTGATCATCCTCTCCTCTTGGTTGTTGGGTCTTACCAGGTAATGAAGTCTCTTTACCTCATTATATTTGGTATTTCTTAGGTTCTGTATCTTTTGAGTCTACCTTCTGTACTGGTACAAAGTGCAGATCTTTCATTTAGTACACTTGATCACCTCAGTCCACGTTCTTTTTCTGAGGTCCAGTGATTCCCTTAGGAGTTCTTTTTTTTTTTTTTTGATTTCATAGACATATTTGCTATTGAAGTTCTAAAAAAGTTGAGTAATTACGCTCATCGAAAACCCACCAACTGGGTAAAATGATACCAGCTGCGTGCTCCCATCCCGTGCCTCTTTTTTTTTTTTTTTTTAATTGGACGAGGGGTCTGGTTCGTTTCGTTCAGCATTATATTACAGCATATCACATATGATTCATCTCTGAGTTATTTTTCTGTGAGAATCTCAACTGATAATTATAGATAGAGATGATTGGCAGCTAGAATTCATGTAGCCACCCCCATATATTGGGAGTAGAACCTCTATCATTCTCGTCTCTGCAGACTTTTCTTGACATATTGTCTCTGTCTATGCAATGAACTTTCTCGCCATCTGATTTCTTGCAACTATAGTCATTCGTTCTCTCAGAAACTTCATTGGAAACCTGTTCAATAATTATCTAACTGTAACAAGTAAAGTGCAGGATCAATCCAATTTACTGAAATGTGAAGTGTTAGCTTCTATGTGTCTGTCTAATGTCCTTGTTCCTATGATAGGTTTCTTATTACTTGGGCAATCTTGCAGGCACTTCAACTGTGGAATCCAACCACGAGCGACGGGACTCTGTCTGTCACTGCACACGAGGATGTAATTTCTGCACTGGCAGACTGTCGCGAGACTGGAGTGGTTGCCTCAGCTGGTAAAGACGAATTTGTGAAATTATGGAAATGAGACTGAATACTCTCCGGAAACCGGAATAAATCCATAGCCAAAGATAAACATGTCACTCTTTTTGTTTTGTTTTTGCTAGGTAGACCTATTACTCTTTGAGTTGAAGAAGAAAAGTTCAAATGGTTAGTCAAAAACATTGCATAAGATGGTGATCAAACTTTGACCGCATCTGTAGATATTTGAGATCTTTTCAAACTTATTATTTGATTGCTACTCACTGAATATTAAACGTTTTAAAAAAATATGCAAATGATTAGGGGTAAATATTCGTTCGATTCAGTTACCAAATTGATCAAAATACTAAAATTGAATGCATTGAAGTTTTGTAAAAATCAAATCGAATCAACCGAACAAACTGGAAGACCGAACAAATATAAAAAACTGAACCGATCAAAAAAAAAAAAAACAAACAAACCAAAAAACTGAAAAAACTGACAAAATTGAACAAACCAAAAGAATTGACAAAACCGAAAAAAACCAAATTGATGCAATGTAATATATTGTATACCACAAAACTGAATTGATGCAATGTAATGTGCAATATTTACACACAGCAATATACAAATGACACTAAGGGTGTATTTGATAACACACATTTACCATAAAAAATGTCTAATTATGTGTAATTATTATATATATTTTTTATGAAAACAATCAAACATATTTAATTTTTTTATGAAAAATATGTATATAGTACAAGCATTTAAAAGTTCTTTCCATGAATTCATTTTTCAAGGGGGTGGGGTAGTTTTTGTTTTTTAGGTAATCATCACCTATAATTAAACTCTAGATAATACAATCAAACACGCCATAATAATATATTTTGACTTTACAGTTTATGCTATTTTGATTGTATATATCAATTGCCACTCTCCAGGCCTAAAATTGGTAGATGGAGCTTGTAATTGCTGTTACTTGAGGGTGAATTATATGTGATATGCTAAAATATAATGCTGAACGAAACGAACCAGACCCCTCCTTCAATAAACCTATTTCATTACCTGGTAAGACCCAACAACCAAGAAGAGAGGATGATCAGGATGGAAAATGCCTGTTCCAAACCTATTTTCCTGAGAATTCAATACGTGGATGCATTTTCCAAACGATTCAAGGGACCATATCCGTGCACTGTCTTCACTGACAGATGCCACATACGCCCCACTTTTATCTCAGCAAATTGAATGGACTTCATTGACGTGTACCTGGAAAATCAAGAAAACATACAAAATTTCTCCAGTAAGTGGCATATGAAAATGTAACTAGTTCACAGTGAAGAAGTATTGTATTGCATCCATAATACATAGGGTGCCGTCAGACAAACCTCGAAGCTGAATATGAGTTTGTCAGCCTTAACATCAAATAAGTTGATTGTATTTCCCGATGCAGCAGCCAAAAGGTCCCCAGTTACAGGCTGGAATCTAACTTGTCTACTTGCTCCCTGCATTAATTTTATATGGAGATGCGTAAAACTTAAATATATGAACCTAAAATACAGAATATCATCTTAGAGGAACAACATGGCATGGAGAGGACAGCGTAACTCCAGATCGACATAAAAACTCTTCAAAGTTTGTCATTTTGTGGATTTGTAAAATACATAGACAGATACTGCTTTATGTATTCTTGTAAATGGTCTAGACTTTAGATGATAAAACATGAGTAACCACTTTCCCAAAGGATAAACGGAAGGGCCAGTGTAGGAGATCTTTGATTAAGCACAATATAGCAGGCTACAGCATCCCGGGAAGCATATGAGAGAAACTTGATAATGCAATGCCAAATGAGACAATGCTCCTCAGACAAACTAGAAATAAAATAGAAAGGAGATAGTGGATAAAATTACAAGTCAACATTTAAAATATAGAACCACTGCATTTCAGTGATGATGCACAGACATTAAAAGGATGTATTCTGAGAGTGGCATTCCGCATTGAGTAGGAGGAAACTGGCTCTTAAGGGGCAGGGTCAAAGACTTGTACAACAGAAATATATATATGTTCTTTGAATTCCAGGATACAGATTGATAACTGAAGTTTTTTTTCGAGTTTATGTTTCTATCAGATGCTCCAAAATGTGTTTGAAGTCTGTAAGATTTGTAGCCCTCAGTTTTAATTTTTTTAATTTGAAACTAGATATTATGAGGGAGAATTTCTTAAAAGTCCAGAATAATGACCTTTTATGTGTGAGAGTGCTGGTAGTAGGGTCCATATGTGGCCATTTGTGCCAAGGTCCAGTTTCTTCATAGAAGGTCGTATTGGTATAACTGTGTCAAAAAGCACCTGCATCTCATGCCATGCCCATGCTTGATGGATTGTTCGGCATGGCAAGTTCCCTAACGAAGAAACACTCAACATTCCTAAACATATATGAGATAAATTATATCAGAAGGGAATAAAGAGACGTACTCCATTTGCATGCCGCATTTTTATTGTCCTGTCAAAGAAAGATGTGGCAAAAATATTTGAACAAGGTCTAAACCGAATGTCAGTGATGAGATCCGAATGCAGTTCTCCAAAGGTAATGCAATCAAATCCTTTCATTCTCCAAAGATGGATCTGAACAGAAAAACATAATCTAAATTCAGCTTGCAAGTGAAGAAAATAATTAGGTTCCAAAAAACCGGTCCAAATATTGAAGATTGCTAGAATTAAACCTTTCTTTCATGACAAGCAGCTGCTAAGATCCTTCCATCTGATGAAAAATGGCAGCAAACGATGCCATCTTTGCTTGAATGAAGACGATAGATCTCTTTAAAAGAGAACCCTGCCAGATCACCAATACAATACATGGAACTCAGAATATTATTCCATTAAATGTTCAGTGCCACACTATTGAATCTTTATATCATTCTTAACAAGAAATCCCTACTTTCCTTCATGATATGCTCTCATTTTAGTTTAACGAAATACACGAATTCTGGAGTAGCTTGGCTGTGAATAGCGCCATCTAGACTACTTAGACTTCTGCAAATATATTTGGTTGACTGTCTGGTACTACCCCAAATCTTTCAGCACTTATACCAAATACATACATATACATATATATATATATATATAAAGAAAAAGAAGGTGGTGGAGCTCACAAAAAGATAAGGTTTAAATTTCAAGTTCACACTTTCAACTTGACACGCTCATTGGTCTAGTTGTGGTGTGAATAATTCAGTACAAAATGCATGAGTTGCACAGAATTCATATACCATCCTGTTCACTCATGTTGTCAGCGGCCAAGTTCTCTTGCAATTTGCTGGATGCAGTGTTCATAGCAACAGAGGGGTCCTGTGCATTCCCTGTATCCTACAGCACAAACAATAAAAGAGAATACACTGAGAGTCGATTAGATATAAGACCAAAGAAAAGGACCATATAATTTCCAGGAACTATTGTTGATCACCTAGCATGCAATAACACAAAAGCGTTCAGCAAAAGATTCAGACAACTGAGAATCTTTATTGATTAAATAGCATGCAAGCAGAAGCATTCATATTTGTTCTTTCTTGTGACATACAGGAGCTACCAAAGCATTCTCCCCACTTTGTGAATCTGATATATTCTTCTTCTTTCTGGTATGCTGATCCAGAAGAGGAATTTATGAGAAAAATATGGGAATTTTTAGAGGAAAATTTCTTGATAGTAAATCGCAACCAAATAAAAGGATCAAACTTGTGCTTTTATGATCCGCAACCACTGCATTGAGTAAGTTTTTGACTAATTGCCCCTCTGACTTGACTAGATGATCTTATGTAGTAACAAAATTACTGAAAGAAAGGTTATTACTCTTGAGTTTTAGATGAAGGTAATGTATTTACAGGGGTAGGTGGAAAATGATAGAATGAAAAGATGCCATTGTGATCGCAAAGAAAACAGCATGGTAGAAGACTCAACATACAGAAAACTATATTTTGACAATCAACTTGCAATTATCAGAACAAGAGACTCCAGATATAAATCACCAAGGGAACCAAGAGAATATGTCTTCTTACAATATATCACTGTCTAAACTCATTAGATAATATATCAGACTTAATGTATCATTAACACTGGATCTTTATGTGAAGTGGGGGAAATTAAAAATGGTTTCACGATGGCTACTTCATTTAATTTATATTGTTATCCATACTCATACAAAAAAGAAGTTTAAAAAAATTCATTATAAAATACAAAGAAATGAAAGCAATCAAGAATCAAGATTCAAGAAAAAGATATATCAAGATAAATAAAAATTATACTCATACAAAAAGGAAGTCCTTGAAATAAATATATATATATATAATAATGTTAAAATAGATTTGAATTTGACTCAAGAAATTTAATAATTAAGAGAACAATTTTCACCTCCCTACCCAACTTTTTTTTGGGAAATTCTATTTGCAACCATCCAATTTACTCATCGCAACCATTGTAATAAAAATTTTAAATTTTACTATTTACAACCCTTGAATTTACTCTTTGCAACCATTTACATACCAAATATACCCTCCACACACCCATCCCTCAAAACACACATCCACGCGCTCAAACCCTAGTCTTTTTCTTCTTCTTCTTCTTCAGAATAGCACCGCCGACCTCGAAATCGCAGGTAAACCATATTTGATTTATTTCATGTAGAGGCAATTGATCTCTTCGTTCGCGGAAGAATTTTCAGTTCGGAAAGCCCCGATTTTCGGGAGAAGAATTTTCAGTTCGAGAAGCCCCGATTTTCGGGAGAAGAATTTTCCCCCGAACAGCGATGTTCGGGGGAGCGGAGTTCCCCGAACATCGCTGTTCGGGGGAAAATTTTTCCCCCGAATAACGATGTTCGGGGGGGGCGAGGTTCCCCGAACATCGCTGTTCAGGGAACCCAGCCCCTTCCGAAAAGCAATGTTCGAGGGAGCTCGCTCCCCCCGAACAGCGATGTTCGGGGAACCCCTAACCCCCGAACAACGAGATTCGGGGGTATGGAGTTCCCCGAATCTCGCCATTCGAGAGTAAGGAGTTTCTCAAAAATTATAAAAGCAATTATACCAATGATATAAAATATGAAAGCAAATGATGTATAAAATTAAAACCGAACTTACCAAATTTAGATCAGATTAAGTTGAGTTATTGGTATCAAAAATTAAAATTAACTCAAAAAAAATTAAGATTAAAGAACCATTAATTTAAAAAAATAAATATAATATTAATCCAAAGATTCGAAACATAATAATTTAGAATAATTTATATATATTTGAAATAATTTATACACTAAATTATTATATATATGTATATAGTTATAATATATATATAATAATATAATATAATATATAATAATATAATAAACATATAATAGTATAATATTATATAATATATTATATTATTAAATTAGGTTCTATATTATATTATTGAATTATATAATATATTATAATATATATATTATATAATTTAATAATATAATATATTATATAATATTATACTATACTATTATATGTTTATTATATTATTATATATATTATAACTATATACATATATATAATAATTTTGTATATAAATTATTTCAAATATATATATAAATTATAATTATTCTGAATTATTATGTTACGAATCTTTGGATTAATATTATATTTATTTTTTTTAAATTAATGTTACTTTAATCTTAATTTTTTTTGAGTTAATTTTAATTTTTGAGTTTTGATACCAATAACTCAAAAATTAAAATTAACTCAAAAAAAATTAAGATTAAAGTAACATTAATTTAAAAAAAATAAATATAATACTAATCTAAAGATTCGGAACATAATAATTTAGAATAATTTATATATATTTGAAATAATTTATATACAAAATTAATTTATATATATTTGAAAAGTGATGTTCAGGGAGGGGCTGGGTTCCCCGAACATCGCTGTTCAGGGAACCCAGCCCCCCCCCCCGAACATCGCTTTTCGGGGGGCGGGGTTCCCCGAACAGCAATGTTCGAGGAACCCCTAACCCCCCGAACAATGAGATTCGGGGGTATGGGTTCCCCGAATAAAACTATGAAAAACAATGATATAAAATATGAATGATGTATAAAATTAAAATCGAACTTACCTAATTTGGATCAGATTAAGTTGAGTTATTGGTATCAAAAATTAAAATTAATTCAAAAAAATTAAGATTAAAGCAACATTAATTTAAGAAAAAATAAATATAATATTAATCCAAAGATTCGGAACATAATAATTCAGAATAATTTATATATATTTGAAATAATTTATATACAAAATTATTATATATATGTATATAGTTATAATATATATATAATAATATAATATAATAAACATATAATAGTATAGTATAATATTATATAATATATTATATTATTGAATTAGATTCTATATTATATTATTGAATTATATAATATATTATATTGGATTTCGGGATAATGCAATTCTCCCGAAATCTGGAATTCAGGAAAATGAATTTTTTCGAATTCGGGCTTTCCCGAACACTTAGAACATTGGGGTTCGGCCGGTTAGGAGTTCCCTGAACCCTGAGGTTCGAAGAACCCTAAATTGCCAGAATCTTAGGGTTCGGGACATCTCTTAACCCCCAAAATAGTATATTTTTTATTTTTTAATTAATCTTATTTTTTTAATTTATCCGTTGTAAATTATGTGATTAAACTAGTCATAGATGTTATAAATTGTGTTTTTTCTCGTCGAAACAGGAATACTCATTTTTTTTTTGTCAAACACTGCGTAATAATGGTTACGCGATGTTCAGTTATGAGTGAAAAAGTGGTTATGGCGATGGTGATCGAGAAAGTGAGTATACGCGCTTGAAGAATGATGATGGATGGTTGAGCGTCAAATATTTAAATGAAGGGTAAATATGAATTTTTATTTCAGGGTATTTTAAGAATATGAAAGTGGGTTACAGAGAGCAAAAGTATGGTTGCAAATAGAATTTTTCTGTAAAAATTATATATAAACTTTCATTATTATTATTATTATTATTATATTTTGCTAGAAAGAAAGATTCAATCCAATAAAATAATAACTTTAGTACAATCACATAAAATTTTAAAAGCGCTTTTATGCGCACAAAAAAAAAAAAACTTAAAAAGGTCAAAGAGCACAACCTACGGCTGAAACCTCATAATATGGTATTTACATACTTGAATATATTACATGAAGATTATAATAGAAACAAAAACTCTAATAAAAAGTTATAGACATATTAAAAATACTCACTATATGTGTTAGAATTACTATTACTATTGGATAAGCTTACTGATAGTATAAGGGGTTAAAATTTGAATTTAATATATATTTTAAATTTTAATAAGATAATGAGATAAGTAATTAGAATTTGAATTTTATTTAAATTGCTACACGTTTGAATTTTTAAAAGATATTTTTATACATATCTATATCTTTGTAATATTTATAAATAGACATAAAACGCAATGAAAAATATACAACAATCAGAATTTAGCATCCTCATTCTGAGTCTCGAACGATCAAGCGGTGGACATTAGAAAAAAGGTTTTACAATTTTTTTTTACAGAGATCGTTACACAAATCAGGTATTTTTACATATCGTGCCTAATTTTTATTAAAATTTTACAATAGTATTACAGATTTGTTTATTTATCTACACCATTGTGATTGAATATTCATAATCATGGTTTTAGTAACTCGTGATTATTTCGCGTATAATTATTTTTGGTTGGTCTGTCCGCTGCTAACCAGCCATGGCTGAGCCTGCCGCCGGTTGCAGCGTTCGTCACGGCGGCTGTGCTTGCTGCTCGTGGGTCTTCCTCGCCATGGCTGAGGCTCTGTTGCCGACGGCCAGTGGGAAGGGCCATGCATCTGGGTCTGCCATGCCGTGGGTATTCTGTGCAATTCCCATGGCTGTGAAGCGTAGCCGTCGTCTTCACCGCGTCGTCTCCGGCTTGAATGGGCGGCCGCGTTCCTCTCGGCCAGTGGAGATCAGAGTCGCCGGAGAACGAGGGGTGGAATTGGCAGTGGGAGGTTCGGTCAGTGGTCTGCCATGGCCGATCGGTTCAAGCTTTTGCCCGTCGCCGGCGGCCATGGTAGCGACCGTCTACCTTCTGCTTGCCGTAGCCGTCTTCTTCGTCGCAACCCTCTGCCTTCCGCTCGCTGTAGCCGTCTTCTTCGTGCGAGGGATGGGACTCGCACACCGTAGCCGAGGCCGCCTTCTCCTCCTGGGTTCGCCATGTCCATGGCCGAGAGCTTCGTGCTCGACATGGCTGGTGTGACCAGAGGCTAGAGGCTACGGGTGACCGGCGATGAGAGGAGAAGAGGCGGAGGGCGGCGGTGAGCGAAGAAGGGAGAAGGCGGCGGCCATGGCGTCGTTCGTCGTCGCCAATCGATTCGCCCTTCTTCTTGCTTTTGACCGGCAGCCTCTGTGGCCGCTGTTAAGAAAGCAAACCGGCGGCAAGAGCCGCCGGGGATGATGAACGAAGACGAAGACGGGGTAACAGGCGATGAGAGGAGAAGAGGCAAGCCGGCGGCCAAAGCGGCCGGCGATGAAGGAAGAAGAAGGTGAACGGGGCGGCCGGCGGCGGTGAAAGGAAGAGAGGGGGCGGCGGCGCAGTGATGAAGCAAAACCCTAAGTGATGAAGATGGGTTTTGACCCACTAAGGGTTGTGTTGACCCACTGGGTTGAATCTGTATCGGGTCGACCTGATCTATTGAAAGATCCATGAGAGGATCTGGAGCTGCAGATCCATGGCTAATGGATTTGTTTCAATTGGGCCTGGGCTTGGGTTGAAGCCTTAACTATGTACCAGTTTTAATTAAAATTATTTGGGTCTCATTTTGTTATCTCAACCTGTATGAATATTGGGTCATATTTCTATTATGAGTTTTATTTAATTGTTTGGATTATACTTTTAGATCATAAGTTAATAAATTTAATTTTGAGTTTAAAATTATAAATTAAATAATAAATCTATTTTTGAGATCAAAAAATTTTAGAATTTTTTTAGAATATTTAATTCTGGAATACAAATTTTTTGAAATTAGTGATGTTGTTATGATAATTGTTATGATAGTTTAATTTTTGTCATGATAGTTGTTATGATAGTTTAGCCTTAACTATGTACCAGTTTAATTTTTGTCATAAATATGATGTGACATATTTTGTTCAATAGAAATTTACTTTGTTTAATTTTTTGTAAATATTTAATTTTATTTACTCATTTGATAATTAATTTGTACCAAGTTTTGGTTTAGTACTGATATTGCGCCTTAATAACGTTGCGCACTCTTTTTCTCTTATCTCTTTCTCTGCCTCCTCCATTGTTGACATTACAACAACGCCACCTGCAGTAGATTGGTTGTCGCCTCCAACCCTACGTCGTCGCCAAATCTCCAACTTTGGTCATGTCCATCGTTGCCTCTTGCTAACAGATCAGTTGCTGCCTCTTGTCTCTAGATTGGTCGTTGTTGTCTGGATCTCCTCATTTGTCGCTTCTCCTACTGCCTTCTACTTCCAAATTGTCCGTCACCTTCGCCTTTATTACTAATCAGGTATATCTTTCTACAATGCTGATCATCTACATTATTTGCATATTTATGTAGCTTACTTGTAATTTTGGATTTTATTTAGCATATTTAATATAACTGTTGAGCATTTAAATTCACCAACAATATGTGTCTGTAGCATTCTATATTAAGATTTATTTGCATATTGGTGTTCGTAAATGGAAATACCTCCTCTATAACACTATATTTCTGTAGCATTCCGTATCAATTATTTATGTAGCTTACATGCAATTTTGGATTTTATGATCATTATTACCAATTCTATGTTTCTGTCATATTATTTATAATTTTAATTTTTGTGATTAGTTTATGCATATGTATGTTTACCAATATTATGTTCCATGGCTGTGGGATATCATGTCTATCTGGGGGTGAATCAATCCTTGTTCATTTGAATCTTTTTAACTTGATCCTTGTGCGTTTCAGCTAGGTCTATGATATCTCGGATATTAATTTAATCAATTTAAGATTTATATGTCTTTCACAATATTTTTTGATTATGATATAGATGGATAAAGGAAAAAAACAGATGAATAATATTTTCAATATCGAGCAAGCCTCTGCTAAGTGGGATGACCACACGCATCTACAATTTATAGAGTCGGTAGAAAAAGAGATTCAAAAGAGAAATCGGTCGGGATCATTTCTAAATGAGGACGGGTGGAAAAATTTGGTCAAGGGTTTTAGTCAACTAACAGAAAAATATTACGACAAGCAGCAATTGAAAAACTCCTAGGATTCTATGAAACATGAATGGACCATTTTTAAGCAAATGATGCGAGGAGAGTCAGATTTGAGGTGGGATAAAACAAAGAAGACTATTGCAGCAGATAATGATTGGTGGGAACAGAAAATTAAGGTATTTATATTTGTCCTCTATATGATGATTTTTTGATATTTAATATAATTGATACAATAAATGACATTTAGTTTGCATTTGTGGATTTTACAGGAAAATGAAAATTTTCGAAAATTCAGAAACAAAGACCTATCCATCATATGGTTTCGCTATGATGGCTTGTTCGCTGATATTGCAACAACTGGGAGAAAAGCTCGAGTTCTAAGTCAATATGAAGCTCCTACTCAATTTTCGAGTACTAATAAAGATGATGATGCATATGACAACACTCAGAATATAAATGGTTTTGGAGAGCCATTTGCTAAGCAGAATAGTCCCAATAGTGCCATAACTGATGATGATTTGTTTTTAGAATCAAGTTAGCAACAAGGGAGAACATCGGCTCTTAAAAAGGCTAGGAAGGAAAGGATGTCTAGTGACGCCATATTGAGGACAAATATTGAAGAGTTAAAGCAAGTATATCCCAAGAGCACAAATATTTCACACTCTGTCGAAGGACCACCAGCTAAAAGAATTCCAAAATGCATGAGTGCATTACAGAGACTCCCCATTCAAGTTAGGAGTACGTTATGGAATTTTGCTTGCACCATTTTAATCAAGCCCTCATGTCAGTCTGTTTTCATACATCAACCAGATGACGAAGCACGTATGTCTTGGTTGGAGTACCTCTATGAGAGGTATGACGATAACTTAAAAAGAAAAAAAAGGGGATGAGGATCATCGGCCTCCATCATGAAAATACTTCTTTATTAAATTCGAACTAATTTAATTTATATTTAAATAATATTGAGATTGTTGTTCAAAATTTAGGATTATTTTTTTTCACTTGTTAGTTATGGTGTTTTATATTTGAATGCAGTTCGGTAGAAAAGTGTCATCTAAGACAAACTTTCTGGTAGAATTAAAATTTTAGATGTTCTTTGTTATTTTCTGTTTATTTAGTTGCACTAATTCATAGATTCTTTCGTCTCCTGTCTAAAGCATAGATGATCACTCTAAACAGTGAATAGTTAGTTTCCAGTTTTCCAACTTCCAAAACAGGAAGAAACAAAAACTAACTTCCTCAGTGTAGCTCTAGGGGCGGGGTGGCTGAGGACGCCAGTAATAAGGCGTAATCTAAAAAAAAAAAAAAAACAGAAACCAACTCTTGTTGGGTGGGGGAGCATTTGGTCATTTACCCATCGGACTAGTCAGTTAGTAGAAATGGACCATTCGCTAATCAAAAGAATATAGCCTTTTAATTAAATAAATTAAGTACTAATGTTGTAATAAATGTTAAACAACTCAAGTATTAGAACTCTTAACGGTTAGTAAAATTTGTAGTATCAAACTTGAAAATATAACGATTAGAACGTATTTGACAACTAAATATTTCTTTAACTCTATATATATTAGTTGTCATATATATGCTGTTAGTTATTGTTTATTAATTAAAATCTGATAGTTTTATTGTCACATGTCAGACTACTATATTTTGCCGGTTGTAAATTACAATTTTGTATGTTGATTAATAATTAATATGATTTAGAAAGAAAAATTATGAAATAAATACATCTTGATGCCATTTATTGCCATCAATAGTACTTGTACATTCTTTTAATTAATTCAATAAGGGCATTTTTGTCCTTAACTTTACAATTTCATTTGGTAAACTAAGGCCTGATTGATTTTGTTGCTAGTTTTTATTTGTTCGTTTTTAATTGTGAAAATGAAAATTGAATTTATAATTTTATTTTTTTGGGTCATTTTTTAAAAAATTAAAAAGAAGGAAAGAAAAATATCATTAGAAAAATCAACTTGTGGAACTTTTGTCTCAAAATAATGAAGGTCAAAGGTATTTAGGATGTAATTAATTAAATTTTTGTGTGACAAATTTATTTGAACCTAGATAATCATGATATAATTAAATAGAAATCTTATTAGTAATTAAGGTTACCGAGATAGCTGCTAAAGAAATTACAATATAAATAATAACATATGAAATCTTAACCCAATAAATGGACTTATGTAACATAAATTTTAGTTTGTAAATCATTTCTATTTTACGACCATATCTTTAAATAATAGCATATGAAGTCTTAACCCAATAAATGTATTTATGTAGCATAAATTTTTGTGCGTGAATCATTTTTATTTTATGATCATATCTTTAAATAATGCGACAAATTAATTGCCTTATAATTCTCAACTATCTTAGTCTCCATATATTAAGTTCAAGAGTAAGTAAATAAGATTCTGATAATAACAAAAATATTTTTATAATATAAATATATTTTATCAGTCTCTCGTGAAGTATAAGATATGTTTTTGGTGTTTATGTATCTTAAGTTGACTGATGATTTAACGTAAGTCAACTGATGATTTAGCGTAAGTCGACTGAAATAAGATAGAATGTTTAAATCTCATCATATGTGTAACAACTCGTTATCAAGTTTAAAAATATTTTATCGTTAATTTATGTGTGAAAAATGTGCTACTATTTGAGGAAGATGTTAGTAATATTTTATGTGAAAATAAATAAATAAATAAAAAGAAAATCAAAATTTTAAAAGTGAAATTATGTGCACATATATGATAATAGGTGTAAAGTGGATAAAAAAAGAGAAGAAAAATAAAAAAAAATGTAAAATGACCAAAGGGGCATGGTTATATATGTGAGTATGTGCAAGGGGAATGGGAAAATTTGGGAGAGCATAATCTCCATTTTTATTTTTCAAGGTTCTAAAGCTTAAACTTTGATACTAACTTTATCGCGATTTAAAATCTGACGGTCATGATCGACACTACCCCCTAAGAAGTTGAAAACTCCAATAGGAGATAGCAAGCCTACACATATTTCTCTGACATATAAACATTTCAAACCATTTACAGAAATATTGTCATCATTTATATACAAAAATTAAAGTGCCATCGGCCTAAAATTTTTTCACTTACAATAGTCATAATTTACCAATTCACAATAAGAAAGAACTTAAACCTTCCCATGCACAACCCCGTCGAATGATGTGTATATGCTGTGACTGGAGTGTGGCTAGGATATATGCAATGGAATTGTATATGATGACTCTTATTGGCAAAATTTATACCCACTTACAAAATCTGAAATATTAAGGGATAAGCCTGACACTGTTAGTGAGGAGTAAAGAGCATTATAATGGGAGAAAGTATAAATCAATGCATCAAGATAGTCATCATGTCATGTTATGCCCAATGGTAATCATATCAATATAAGAGATGACAAATAAACTTGCACATTTAAGATAACAAGTTAGAACTATAGTTCACATATTCGTAACAGCAGAACCTCTCATGCCAACAAGGGTGGAACCTCTCACACCCTAATTTGAACATCGATAGTAGAACCTCTCACACCAACAACTAAACAAAACATGGATGGCAAAACATTTGACGCCAAGAAGGGTGGAACCTCTCACACCCTAAAGTATTCGTGGTGCACCAACGACTAACAATTATTGCGGTTAGCTACACAAGGTTCTGACAGTTACTCCATTTAAATGCACATCTTATACTATCATTAGCTTTCACAAGTGTCACATGCAACATTTCACATACAAGTATTCACAGTCCACGATAATATGAATCATAAACTTCCCAAATGCAAATTAAAGAAAATGCAATCAACCATGAGTGTCAATATGCGCAGATAAGACAAGATGGATTCTACTTTTCCATATGCGAATAAGAATGAAATTGTGAATAGTATATCTAGAATACTAGGATGATTTGAAATATGAATGCAACAATCACCACCATAATATAATTTATCCATTCATAGTATTATGGAAGATGCGGGATTCCCTCAAACGTCTCTCGGCTAGGACGCATCAAAATCACTTATCAAAATTATCCAATTGCATAAGAATTAAATAAGTACAAAAATCAAGTCTTTTAAGATCAGACCAAACCCGAAGGCTGCCACAACTAAGCTCAACCCAAGAAAGAAAAAAAAAATAGTCTAATCCAACCACACTGCTGCTACAGCTGCCATCGGCCACTGGAGACCATCGTCAACCTAAGATTCTGACGATCAGAACCTACCATTAGAAATGCCTAGCCAAGGGGGTTAATATACACAAAAATTGGACAGATTAAACGGCTAGATCTTCATAGATCTAAATTTTTATTTTCAGCCAAAATTGAAGAACATGCTGCCAGTCGCCGCCGGCATTTTTCGGCAATCCAAGGCCACTATTCAATTTTTTTACCCCCATTAACCAACATACCCAAAAACCAACAAGATCCAATGGTTAGATCTTTGTAGATCTAAGGTTAAACTTTTGACCAACACACCCACGAGTATATACATACATATCTCACGAACCTATGCTAAAAGTAAAGTTAATAAAACTAAAAGGCTTACCTTGTTGTAGATCGAAATTGATTTCACAATGAAAATGTAGTCGAATCTAAGATTCAACGGTTGGTTTCGCAAAATCGATGATTTACAAAGCATTCTTAGAAGAGAAAATGAGAGTGAGACTGAGAGAGATTGCAACAACCAAATGAAAGAAGAGGGAAAGAGAGCTGAGAGCCCTAGTGGCTTTTATATGGCCATATGGGCTTGGCTGGCTCTTTTTGGTCCTTCTCAACATAAGGCCCAAAAGTTGGGCCTTACAAGCTATGAGCGTCAAAATGAACAAATCAAACAACATGGATTATATTCTTTTCGAAATGCAATTAAAGAATGAAATCGTGATTAGTATATATAGAATATTAGGATGATTAGAAATATAAATCAATAATTACCACCATAATACAATTTACCCACTCACTATGTTATAAAAAATTTGGGATTACCTCAGACACATCTCAACTGGGTCGCATCAAAGTCACCTAACAAGATTAGTAAATTATATGAGAATTGCATAAATACAAGACCAAAAATGTCTATCCAAACTGACTAACGAAAAGGTCAATGGTTAGGGTCAAACGGGTTAACAAATTGGGTTTTGGACCAACCCAAGGGTTGCCACAAATGGGTCAGACCTAGCCTCAAACACATTGGACTAACCCACGAACTAGTGGGCCTCGCCAACCTAGGCCAACCCCTAAAACAGCCTAAACCAGCCATAGTCGCCGTCGTCGATGACCACAGTTGGTAGGAGATTCCCACTATCAGAGCCCACCATTAGAAACTCCAAGCCAGGGGGGTTAACATACACAAAAATGAGACAAATTTAATGGTTGGATTTTTATAGATTTGATTTTTAATTTTCGATCAAAACTGAAAAACACACTGGTAGTTGCCACAGGCCACCATGGCCAGTGGTTTTCGGCGATCAGAGGCAACTATTCAACACCCTTATCCCCATTGACTAACATACCTAAAAACCAGCAAAATCCAACCATTGAATCTCCATAGCTCTAAACTTAAACTTTCGGCCAAAATCAAACCGCGCGTATATACATATATATCATGGATTTGTGATGAAAATAATTGTTGATAAAACTAAAAGACTTACCTCCTTGTAGATCGGAGCCGCTTTTACTGTGAAAATGTGGTCATTTCTAAGATTAAACGGTTGAATTTTACAAAATTAGTGATTTAAAAAAGCATTCTTGGAAGAAAGAAAGTGAGAGAGAGATTGTGATGGAAAAGGATAAGAAGAGAGGGAGGAAGGAGCTGGAAGCCCTAGTGGCTTTCCATTGTCACATGGGCTTAGCTCCCTTTGGGCCTTCTTATTTTCAAATATAAGGCCCCAAAGTCTAGGCTTACAAAAGTGTGAGGATTATATGAGGGAGAAACAAGAAATAAAAGTAGAATTGATTGGAGATATGGAGATGATCAAAGGGAGTTAGACACCTTTGGGATTAAACAATGAGGAAGGGTTTGGGGTAGATGCATGGAGAAGGAACCAAGGGCAAGGGATACAACTGATTTGGGGAAAAAGGTCAAGGCAACATAAAAAGATTCCACCCTCTAGGGTTTTGATAGAGAGACAAAGAGTGTGATAAATATATACATGTTGTTAATTATTGCTTATTAAAAATTTATATTTTTTTTAGAAAAAAATATATTTTATATACTACAATACTATATTTTGCTTATCATATATTAAATATTGTATTTTGATTAATGAAATGATTTGGGAAAACATTTATTGTGAAATAAATAAATTTTTATGTCATCCACGGTCTCCAATAGTTATACATTCTTTTAATTCAATAAGGGTATTCTTGTCTTTAAATTTATAAATTCAATTGGTTAAGGCCCTGTTTGTTTACAATGAAAACTAAATTTATATATAATTTGACTTTTTATGTAATTTTTAAAAAAAAATTGAAAAGAAAAACCAAAAACAATATATTAGTTGAAAAATATTCATGATGATGGAACTCTTGTGCCAAATTAATCCGAGAAAGGCAATTACAAAGCAATTAATTGAATTTTTAAGTAAAAAATTTATTTGTTTCCCAAATAATCATGATAAAAATGGGAACTTTTGATATAAATGGAAATGTATATTGGTTGGGGTAGTTGTCTTAGGAATATCAGTTGAGTTGAGCTACGATAACATTAAAGTTGGCTTGGGAAGTGCCAATCTAAATATTAGGGATGTGTATGATGCGATTTGATCGATTTGAATCATTTTTAGCACGCCAAATTGTTGGTATAGTTTTCCAACCAAACCAGATCGGTCTGTTTTGGGTGCAGCCAAACCGCTCCGCATTTGCGGCTTGATTTGGTACAGTTTACCGCGATTTGAAAATAATCTGTTGGCAACATATAATATATTATTATAACTTGTTAGAATTTATAACCTATTATAAAAATATTGGATAGAATAGTTATATATTTTTATAAACTATTATAATTACTAACAGATTATAATAGTTATATATTATTATAAATCTATTATATATTATTATAAAAATATAAGGTAGTTTTTATAATAATATTTTTTTCTATTTTTTTTAAAAAAACCACCCTGTTGGGCTGTTAGGGTGTTATATAATATATATATTTTTTTATATTTTCTTGGGTGGTTCGGTTTTAAACCACCAACTGTACAAATTGCAAACCGCGCGATTTGTACAATCTCCAAACTGTTTTGGACAGCCAAAAAAAAAAAAAAAAAATCTACCAGTTCAGTTTGATTTGGTTCGATTTGGCCAATTTTCACAATACGCTGATTTTTTTGAACACCCCTACTAAATACTAACCATAAATGAATCTTAACACCATTTTGAGTATCTTTCCTAGAAGGTTTATCATTAACTTATATCACTATTTATTGGCAATCCATTAGAAGTCAAGCCATAAACCTATTTATCATCTCTTTGGAGAGAAAATAGGCCTTAGTTCATTTGCTTGAGAGATGAAAAAACCTAACCCATTGTTTTGTGCAAGCCCCTTTGTTGTGTAAGCCTATTTGCTTTGTGCAAACCCATTTATTGTGATGGCCCATTTACTTTGTGTAAGCCCATTTGCTAGAAGCCCTAGCTGCCTCATATAAAAACCTCTCTTGTCTCATTTGAAGACAAAACTCTCTCT
Organism: Diospyros kaki; assembly: GCA_036245055.1. Lineage (NCBI taxonomy): Eukaryota > Viridiplantae > Streptophyta > Magnoliopsida > Ericales > Ebenaceae > Diospyros > Diospyros kaki. The sequence continues at coordinate 3,466,008 of BSEG01000005.1, read as the reverse complement.
TTCTTCACCTCCTCTACTTGGTCCCGAAAGCACCCCTCACTTCTCTCTTTGCTGTCGGTCGGTCGGCGACAGTTTCCCCTTGCTGTCGACCGGCCCTTCCTCTGCATTTCCTGCTTCGTGCAGTATCTCATCGGTAGAGTCATAGGGCAAAAGAACATACAAGTCATCTGGGTGGAAATCGATTGAAATTACTTTTCCAATATGCCCAACAAGCAGAATAAGTGGTTAGCTTGACTACATCCAATGAATAGAAACATGTAAGCATATGCCCAAAAACAATGAACAGAATAGAGAGAGAGACAGAGAGATGAAGGGATGCTGAATAAGGCCCAAAAGTTACATAAATTGGATTCTGACTAAATTAAACATAAGAATGCTGGAATAAACCTTACGACTTTCACTGTAGAACAGACCAAATCATATTTCTTCCATCTGGCGTCTTAAACATAAATATCAATATCTATTTTTACTTGTCTTTAGAAGAAAAGAAGATAAGCTTTGTCCCGTTAATAAGCTCCTAAATATTAAAAAACAAAAATTCCATTCCTAAAGATGAGCACAAAAGATTTCTACTTTTGCTGGTAGAATATGCTAACTTTAGGAAATCCTAGAAACGCAGTGGAAACAGGCCCATCAGCCACCATTTTGCCCCCTAATATAAGTAGATGCCTCTCCAACATATTTACAGAGGGCTTAGCCATGTCCCACAGGAAAGATGCTAGTCTTCGTTGTTGAGTTACATAGATCTTATCATATGTGCAACGGAAATTAAAATTTATTTTGGAGGTATCCCGTTTTTTAGAAATTATGGTTTAATAAAACGAAGGCATAAACGAAAAATACCTCTTGGATGAAATCTTATTTCACCGTTGAATTTCCCGCCGTATAATCCTCCAAGTGTAGGATGCCGAGTCAGTCCACCCGAAATCACTTCTATTCAAGAATATCAAAGAGAAAGATAAGTAAAAGAAATTTTTCACAAAAATTTCTCACTTACCTCTTGGATTCAAGAACTATTCTTCCAAAAACTCTCTCAACTCTCAAAATGATCCAAGTGCATCTAATGAGAGAAAAATAAGAGATTGGAGCTATTTATAGTTCCAATTAATAAATCATTCTTCATTAAATGGGTTGGGCTTCTCAAGTCCATTCCATTTAATGTAATTGGGCCAAGCCCAATCCAATGGAATTTATTTGAATCCAATAATGCCATTGGGCCAAGCCTAATGTACTAGCAAAAGACCTAACCCAATTAATAATCAAATAATTGTATTCATAATATAATTATTTAATTATTCTTATTTATCCAATAAATAAATGCACTATTATTAGTAATTATAAAATTACTAATTTATTTTCTCTTTGAAAGTAATTTCTTTTGGGTGGGACTTTCTGGGTTCACAAATAAATTGGCAACAAGAATAATCAACAATTAATTCTCGTAAATCATGAGTGACATCTAGCAATATATCATGATTACTCAATTTATTGTGAAGCGAGTATTGTGAATCTTTTACCACGTTACCATACAATACGGTCCTTCTATCATCCTATATCCCGACAAGATATGAGATCATGGTCAGTAGGTCGAATCTCTTAATCTTGTCATATGACCAAATCCAAAATCAATCTTGACAAATTATGACACAACTCGTATGGAACAAATTCCATCGTCATATTACCTCGGCCAAGGATTTATCGTCAAGTGATTACTGGATCGCATAGGATATCTTCCTCATAAATCTCGAGGTGATAGATTCCATGTCTGATGCACACATACCTCATGTATCACTGAATCAGGCACATAGATACGTATGATTATCCTTGATTAGAACAACCATATAATATCGCTGATATCCTAATCCACCAATACACAGATATCCATGTCATCTCAGGTCTAAGGACTAGTTGTAAAATCGCAGCTAACATTAAATCATTGACCCGTGAGAAATAACCCATGTGATTTAATGCTAACAGTCCCGTTCAGTGAACTCGTTCTTGTAACGAGCACCCACTTATCTTCCTTCTATAGCTCATACAAAATGGCACGAGACTCACCAACCTTATCTTCCAGTATCTCATACTGAAACAAGGAGGAAGACAATGTGCTGGCCTTTACGAGTTGCTATCATCCATGATAGGAATTCTATGGCCAGGAACATGTTTATAGTATAACAAATTGTGGATTATCTGTAACTCGTATTCTTAACTCTTAAGAATGGTATCCACTTCTTATTATACTAATGGATATATGTTTTTATAGTTTAAACCATATTGCAATTTAAATAAAAACATAAACTTGTCATTTAAATAATATTTAAAGAATTACAAGATCGAGTCCCTTTGTGTCACTAGAACTGGTCTTTAGGGCTCATATCTAACATTCGTGACTTTGGATAGGCATTAAAACTTGCAATTTCTGTATTCTGAGAGTGGCATTTTGCATTGAGTAGGAGGAAGCTGGTTCTTCTTGGGCAGTCTCAAAGACTTGTATAATAACAAAAATATGTTCTTTGAATCCCTAGATGCAGCAGATTGATAATTTACAAATATAAACAAAGTTATCTTCGCAGGTGGTCATATTGGTAATCACTATGTCATAAAGCATCTGCATCTCATGCCATGTCCATGCCTAATGGAGCGCTGGGCATTGCCACATCTTTTTATTTAGCACAGTTATGAATTCGTGAAACTAAATAAAAAGAAAATTAACAAAAACATAGTCTAAATTCCACAAGAAAATTTGTCCTAAATGACACCTTGCTCACTTGTGCGCGTGTGAGAGAGAGAGGGGTTTCCAATGCAAATATAAAAATTATATCAGAAAGGGAATAAAGAAATGCACCATATTTGCATCCCATATTTGCATTGTCTTGTCAAAGTAAGATGTGGCAAAATGACTTGAACGTGGTCCAAATTGAACGTCTGTTGTTGAGAAATCACCTGTGTAAACCAACACACAACCACGCGGCCAAGACCAAGAAAAGTACCAAGAAACGATACGAAATCGGAAGCCAAAACAGAAACGAACATCACAACACAACGCACCCAAAAACAAGAGATATACGTGTTCGGATTCGAATGAATCCTACTCACGGCAGAGGCTCCGCCTCTAGTCAATCCACTATATGAATATAAACAAGGATTTACACAATACACGCACAAGATCCTCACGGCCACTCTCAAAGCAGAAACGAAACAAAAACAAGAAGACAAAACAACCAGAGTACAAAGCTCCAAATAGCCGAGCAACACATGCACTCAAACCTCACCAATCTATCTCTCAAACCACCCAAGCGATTATGCACTTACCGGGATTCGAGATCGGAGACCGCAATCGTCTTCTTCTTCGTTCTGATCTGCAGAGAGTGCCTTCGAGTTCTTCTTCGCGATCTTCTCGTTCTGCCCTCTCTCTGTGCGCGTTCTTGATGCCTGATTAGGGCTTCTCAATTTGTGACTGATTCACCACACTTTTCCCCAAATGCCAGCCTTAGTATATATGGGCCAAGTGACAAATGGAAATAACAAGAAAGGAAGCAAGACACGGGCTTGGGCTTTGGCCCAATTCAATTTATAAACATATACACAAATGCATCCCAAATGTAAAATACATTTTGAATCACAAATATTAACAAATTCCACCTTGATTCAAGAATGGATTAATAGTGGACTTGACAAGAGACCTCTACAACTCTCCCAATTACAATAGGAGCACATTTGAGCAATGACAGCTTGCTCAAACTTAAAACTTGAGACCAACTCGACTAATACATGCCTCACTAAGAGCAACAGAAACCTCTATCAAGACTTCTATAAGCAAGACATCAGGGCTAACACTCAGCCTTACATTAGACACAAAAATTTCCTAAGATTCCACCTTAAGACTGACAAATTTCCACCTCAAACTGTACATTATCAGTTTGTTCAGGTGAGTCTAATTCTACAAGGCCATTCAAATGCTACAAGACCAGGCACACATCAACATCTGGACCTACATCAGTTTTAAAAAACTGAATCATCTTTCCTGTTCAATATTCAAAGATTTTTCACTCCTTAAACTTCTCAAAAGATTCACTTTTACGCCTAAGGAAGAATACCCAAAATCTCTCCAGAATATCCAGCAACAAAGAAAGAATTAAGTATCAGGTCCTAGACAAAAAACCAGGAACTCGGATCAGCTACCAATAAAGAGACAGAGAAAGCAACTCACAACCCATGGGAATCAAAAACACAGGCATCTATGGGAAACTCTACCCCATACCATAAAACAGGATTCATTTCGCCCTTCAGGTTATAAACCTAAACAAATCCATTCATGCCTAACATGCTTAACTCTTAACAGCTCTCTTATGACCAATGTGCCCTAGCCCTTTCATGCCTAGATCCAAAAATGGACAGCACTACCAATAAACAGAGATATAAACAATACTCTAATTTATTTCATACCTGCAATGTTGTGATCTCCACATTTACCTGATGAAGAACATTGTCTGCCAAATTGAGGATTATCAAGGAATAAGCCATCTCATCCACGTCCAACCTTTCTTGGGCGGTCATGGAGAGTTACTTATCCTTTTCCTCTTTGTTTACCTGCCTGCCTTTACTTCTTTCTGATTTGTCACATGCTGAAGTTTCCATGGCCATCGAACTATTCAAGTTCCACCTTAATTGATACCATCTCCAGTTTGGTTCTTTAATATCTTGCAAAGGAAAAACAAAGAACCAACAGCAAAGCAAATGCAAAACAACGCAGCAGAAAAATAGGAAACGGGCCAGGGGAAATACATGCCAATAGAAAGAAACACATAACACGTACAGCAACAGAAATGTACTTGAGAACAGTGAGATGATTAGATTGCAATGCTTCCAATATACATCAAGCAATTACACACAATCAACCTCACAAACTTTCCCAAAAACAAGTGATTTATACTTACAACAGGGAGTAATTCATGCTTCAATCCCTAATTAAGCTTGCAATAAATCACATAGAAACATGAGGCAGAAACAAAAAACAGATCAAAGAGAAGAAAAATTGATGGATTAATCACTGTTCTTTACACTTTCACAACCCTTGCAAAAATCAACAGGAAATACCAAACAGCAAGGAATCACAGCCTAAGCTAATAACTCAAACAAAAAACCAATCAAGAACAGCAACACAAGGGCTTAGCATATATCACTGAATCAGTAAAGAGAATCGAACGAAAATTAATAGAAAAAACAGAATGCTCGTTGTAACCCTAACTGGAGTTTCAACATAAATTTCAAGAACATGAAAAAGAACCAGGGCAAGAAGGATATGGACACGATAACCAGATCGGAATCGACACCAGCGAATTGAAAACGCCATTCGCTGAACATCACGACCTTTGGATCTACCGAACACCTCCGTTCTTCCTTCGAGTTAGGGTTTCAATCGCATTCTCTGTTCTTAGTCTTCGATGGCTCTTTACCGTATTCATTCTTTGATCGCCTTCGGATCTGTCTTGGATCTTGACGTCGAAACCGGCTTCGCGATTCTCGGATCTTGATCTCATTTGAGTGGCTCTGATACCACTTGTTCAGAAATCACCTGTGTAAACCAACACACAACCACGCGGCCAAGACCAAGAAAAGTACCAAGAAACGATACGAAATCGGAATCGAAAACAGAAACGAACATCACAACACAACGCACCCAAAAACAAGAGATATACGTGTTTGGATTCGAATGAATCCTACTCACGACAGAGGCTCCGCCTCTAGTCAATCCACTATATGAATATAAACAAGGATTTACACAATACACGCACAAGATCCTCACGGCCACTCTCAAAGCAGAAACGAAACAAAAACAAGAAGACAAAACAACCAGAGTACAAAGCTCCAAATAGCCGAGCAACACATGCACTCAAACCTCACCAATCTATCCCTTAAACCACCCAAGCGATTATGCACTTACCAGGATTCGAGATTGGAGACCGCAATCGTCTTCTTCTTCGTTCTGATCTGCAGAGAGTGCCTTCAAGTTCTTCTTCGCGATCTTCTCGTTCTGCCCTCTCTCTGTGCGCGTTCTTGATGCCCGATTAGGGCTTCTCAATTTGTGACTGATTCACCACACTTTCCCCCAAATGCCAGCCTTAGTATATATGGGCCAAGTGACAAATGGAAATAACAAGAAAGGAAGCAAGACACGGGCTTGGGCTTTGGCCCAATTCAATTTATAAACATATACACAAATGCAGCCCAAATGTAAAATACATTTTGAATCACAAGTATTAACATCTGTGATGAGACCAAAATGTCCTGATCCAATGTTAATGCAATCAAATTCTTTCATGCTCCAAAGATAGACCTGGAACGGAAAAACAGTATTTAGGTTCAGCTTGCAAGCGAAAAAAGAAATAAAAACTATGGCCAAATATTAAATATTGCTAGCTCTAAACCTTTTTTACATGACCAGCAGTTGCAAAGAACCTTCCGCCTGATGAAAAATGGCAGCAAATGATGTCACCTTTGTTTGACGACAGACAACCAATCTCTTGAAAAGAGACCGTCCTGGATCAGTAGCATAATACATGGAACTCGAAATATCGTGCCATAAGATGGGTAGTGCCACACAATTACATCTTTACACATAACATCGTGATGATGGTGTCAAGATGTGATGATGCTGTTATTTATGATAAATTTAAAGTGACTGTTTATTGAAAAGATGAAATACACAAGAGGGATTAAAATGATTTGGGTATGTGAAAAGAAAACAAATATAAAGGTGTGAGGCGAGTAAGTGAAATGAAAGAAATATGTAGCAAAAGAGGTGGAGGAGACCAAAGGAAACTTGTACAAAAAATATGGCATATATGTATATTAATGGCAAGTTAAAATCCAAGCATGTAGCCAGTGTTATTGTTGTTGTCATCGTTGATTAACATAATGCTTTAGCAAAAAACAAAAGGAAGGAAAAACACCAAAAAAAACAACAAATGCATCTTACTAATGTGAAAGCCTAACCATTGGGTTAAGAAAATTTCACAAGGAAAAAACTCTATGATTGGTGACATATATCAAATTCATTGATCCCTTATCCCAAATACACGTGATGTGTGCATTCATGCACCTATTACACAAGCAGCATGATGGCTCCTCATCAAAAACATGAATTTCCTACTATTATCTCCATAACCGCAACCTTTCCATCTCTACCAACAGTTTACTCAAATTATGCAACCAACATATCAGCAAAAATGTAGATACCCAAATTATACCTTGAAGCTTCTCACATTCTAAAAAAGTTTCAAGTTCTAGAGGTAGTTGACCCTTCCTAGATCAAGAACACAAAAAGCACGTATTATCTTATTGAGTCATATTCATAAGTAATAAGTATGCAAAACCAAATGGAAAATAGGCTAGGCCAAACAACTGTAATGACCCGTTAATGGGCCTAGACGTATGGGTATTTTATTTTTGAGCATTGAAAATTTTGCCCTATTAGAATAAATGTGGGAAATTTTTTTTTTATGTGTCAAAATGTATGTATTTAAATTAATGGATTGAGTTGCTGATTTGGGCCTAAGCCCATGTATTAGTGGGTTGTGTTTTAATTAAATGGAAAGGATTTTGATTGGGCCTAAGCTACATGTTTTGTGATGTACTTAAATTAAATGAAAGTGGGCTTGGGTCAAGTGTGCAAGGCCAATAAAGTGATGGGTTTAGAGAAATCCCATGGGCCTAAAATGAATTGGACTTTTGTTGGGTTTGAGCCATTAATAAAGTGGGCCTTGGTATTATATATATGTGCATTATTTTGTGTGTGCAAAATTTGTGAATATAGAAAAAGAGATAAAAAAAAATGAAATAAAGCCAAAAGTCAAAAATAGGCATGCCTTATGAATAAAGGTGAGGCCAAAGATGGGATTTGCATAATTGGTTTGATAAAGAAAATAAAAAATAAATAAGAAAAAGGTAAAATGTCCAAAATTGATATGATAAGTGTTGTGTGTGTGAGTGTAAGGGGCAAATGTGAAAAGTGGGGCAAGATTGATGGGTTTAGGTGGTTGGCGAGAGGGTTGGCCATACCATCTTGCTTTTACTCCAATCTTCATTCTCCTTCTTTCTCTCTTTCTCCCTTTCTCTCGGTAGTTTCCTCTTTTTCTTCTTCCATCTTTTTCTTCTTCCTCTTTTTCCATTATTCTTAGTGTAATGGGAGCTTCAAGAGTGCGAGGATTTGCAACTTTAATCTCTTTCGGTTCCAGCTTCAAGGCCAGTTCTCTTGCACTCTCTCTCTCTTAATGGTTTGTGCAAGTTCTCTCCATTTGGTAAGCCTATTCCTTGTTTTCCTCTTTGATGTAAAAGTTTAAATCTTCTTGTTACCATTAATTTGGAGCGGTCTTCCAAACTCTTAGAGTTATTTTCTTGAAATGAGTAAGTTTTGTTTATAATCTTAAAAAGTTGGTGGGTTTTCCATGGGAGATGGTTTTGGTATCCCTTTGGAAGTCTCCATGGGATATATTTCATCCCATTTTTCTTTCATGAAATGGTATTGTGGGTTAGGAAGCTAGAATAGGAGTTTCAGGGTGATTGGTGTTCATTTTGAGTGTTTTCGGTGGATTTTTTATTTTTTTTCCTCCTTCTCGGCCAAGTCAACTTGTCCAGGAGGTCAAGTCGACTCGGGTCAAGTTGACTCAGGCCAAGTTGGCCAGGATTTGCCCTCGAGTTGACTCGATAACTTGATTGTACTACGCGTGTTTTGTTGTTTCGGTCATAACTTTTGATGTAGAATTCAAAATTACGATCCTTTTAAATTGTCATAAACTAGATTTCGAGGGCTTCGATTTGATATATAATATAATATATTTTGGTTAATATTTGAGTTGGTTAATTCTTTTCTTAATCCAAATCAAGTATGATTGATAAAGTAAATTATTTTTAAATGCTTCCTTTGATATCTCTCAATCCTCTAAAATGATAAAATATGATTGAATGCATATATATGTATATACGTGGGGTTCATAAGATAAAAATATAATTGAATTGCATGAGGAAGCATGATAATAATCATTTGGAAAGTTAATAAGAAATGATCTTGGTTGGCATGTCCATGGTAATTCATGCGTGATGCATGACTAACATTATATGAATAATTGCCCTTAATTGATATGATGAAACCTAATCAATGTAAATTGTGTGGAAGAGCCAAGAGGTTTAATCGGCAATAAGTGATGATATGTGATCGTCACTTGTCATAGCATTGTTATGGATGTGTTGCATGGCATTATATGTTATTTTATCTTGCATTATGATGGTGGGTCATGAGTTGCATTCATTGGGAGTCATGCTTTGTATGTGATGGGTGCGTTAAGCATGGCATGGTAATTATCATTGGGCACTCATAGTTTAAAGAAGGACATGCATGTAGTATGCATATAGCCATGGGTATACACTATGTGTAAAGGGCTTGCATGTACTATGGTGGTCACTCGTGGTGTGGCATGTATGTGAATTCGCATGTGCATGCTTGATGTTATAATTTGCGCCCTAATATTATTTTGGCGCAACAGCTAAGTCTGCGTGTGTGGAAAATGGTATCCTATAAGAGCCTGATATGGGTGAAGTGGCCATAAATCCGGTAGGCATTTCTCGAGCAAGAAATGGCTATTCAAATTTAGCTATTTGTGTATATGTATATATATATATATACATCTGCATGGATGTGTTGACTATTTGACCATACATGCATTTGCATGGGTGATTGGCTATTTGAGCTGTTGTAATGCATGGGAAAGTCATCTATTTGTAAATCAAGGCATGAGTTATGCAATGATTCTTTAAAAGCATGACATTCAGTTGAATGATGAATATCCTTCATATTATAGGCATGCATGCATAGTAGTGGCAGCCATGGGGGCGTGGGTTTCTCTATTATGTTTTCATGTGCATGATGATGGAAATAACACATGGCATGTATGATGTCCATGGCATGGGAAAAAGGAGTCTGGCACTCATGTGAAATGCATGTATTGATGCATATGGTTAGAGGAACCTTATATGCTAATTGTTGTGCATGCGCATGTATACCTTATGAAAATTTAAAATGGGTTTTGTTAAAATATAAAGAAATGGTTGCCTTTAAGGAGATTATTGTTAAGTGTAGAAGGCATGAACTTAATGATTGTCTAGAGGTTAGGTAATGATTTTCCTTTGACTTTGAGTCATTCATACCTTCATATACTGCTTTATTAGTGCTTCCTTTGTTATATGCTTGCTAAGACTTGTGGCTCGCCCTTTCTTCTTTGTTAGATGTGTACAGAGATATCCCGACCTCAAAGATCTATTGTGTAGTTTTGAGGGTATGAGTAAAGGGCTTCATGATGTATCAAAAGTTAGTGCCCTTGTATATTTTAAAATGTATGGATTGTAAACCTGAACTTATTATGTAAAGGATGATGTGTAGCATTTCTCTTTATGGCTCATATTGTTAGTGAGCAATTATGGAAATGAAAAGAAAATTCTTTTTGAATTTTCAGTGGTATGTGTATCTATATCCATTTTGAGCGGATCTTCTCTCGGACTTCCTATGCTAGCGAGTAATCAAGGAGTTGGCCCTGACAACAACAATAGAAACAAACCTGCACCAAGAAATCTTTTTTGGATAGCATGGTCCGAAATTCGTAGATTGTTAAGCGCACAGAGCTAGTTCGCTCCACACTAACACCAAATTGTGTGTCCTGCAACATGGATAAAATTATTAATCTTCACTTAAGTTGAACAAAATATGACTTGGTGTCGATGTTTCTTCAAAGACGAATCCATACCCTTGTAGTCTGTTGTTAAGCATTATTAGGAATTTATGGCAGGAAAGGCTGCAATGTAACAGCCTTGACACAAGTGCAAGGTTATCATACTAGTGTCTCATCATCTCAACCAAAAAAATCCTCAATTTTTATGAATTCCCACACCCAAATATGGTATTTAGTTTTAGTTTCAGAAGTACCCAATATAAGCATGGCTCAAAGATGCCATTCCCAGAGTGACTTCGTAATCACAATGCATTCTGAGATGCTCACCCTCAAATCTGTCAATATGATCAAGATCCCAAATGTTAAAAATGAAGATCCCGAAAATCAAAATCAATATCAAGATCAACATCCCCAATGTCAACATCAAGGTCCCCAAAGTCAAAATCAAGATCAAGATCCCCAATGTCAGGGTTTAGCACTGCCGAAGCTTTGCTCGGTTGTTGCTTCTTCCCTGGCATTTGAACTGCTTGTGAAATGAACAACGAATATCATTCAACTTAAAATGCATAATTGTCTAACAACCAGAAACATGATACAATCGAGCTTTAAATTAAGGTTTATCAAAATAATACCTGATCCAAGGATCCTTCGATAGTCTTAGGAATTCCTTGTTTTGAAACACTGGACACCATCCAAAAGGTTGCCCACTGTTCGAGTAGGAAACCTTGAGGTGCATCATCGATCACTGGAACAAACAAACAATTCAAAGGTTAATTTCTCAACTGAAATCCGACACCATTGAGTCCCTTTTGATTTTTAACAATGATGAATGAAAATCCACAAATACCCATATATGCTAATTTCATAACTCCATCTTTAGGTGAAACAAGAACGAGCCAACTTAGAGACCATAACGGTTTATTAGTAGTTGCCATGGGGGTGGGTTTGGATCCAAACTAGAAGTCGGATCCACTCTCGTTTCTATATTTATCGGGTATTTTGTTTTGATTCTACCTTTTCAATTTTATCATTAAGTAACAACCAAGTGAAACAATTAAGAAAAAAAGACATAATAATGGCCAGATTGCCATAATAATACATCAACAAGCATAATTAATGAAGGAGAATCAATGTGACTAACGAGGGAAAGGCATTGATATATACCACATTTCGTAGATTCATCAACTTGAGCTTCTGAGCCAAAAATCTCAGCAGTTTTAAACTCTTTAAATAATCAAGAATCTAACGTTGAATTCTACGTACCAAGAGCACCCACCAAATCATTACTTAAGAAAAATAAAGATTATCACAAGAAACATGGAACACAAATGAAAGAATCTAATAAAATCTCTAAGAATTGGAATCAACAATACTTAACCATATATATATCAACTGATATATTTTCTTTGTCATGGTCTTGATGGGAGTTGTCTATGATCACAATACCACACTTCCTTAATTTCTCCAAGAATTGAATGTTGAGCACACGGAGCTAGTTCCCCCCAAACTACTGCCAAATTGTGTGTCCTGCAACATAGATAAAATTATTAATCTTCAGTTCAGCTGAACAAAATATGACTTGGCGCTGGTGTTTCTTCAAAGATAAATCCATATCCTTGCAATCTGTTGTTCAACATTATCAAGAATTTGCAGCAGGGATGGGTTGTAATGTAAAGTACAACATAAACATTAAATCAATTCCCCCTCCCCATCCAAAAAAACAAAAGTAACAAACAAGAATATGAATGATCGAACATGTAACAGCCTTAACATAAGTGTAAGGTTATCATACTAGTGTTTCCTCATCTCACCCAGAAAAATATTCAACATTTATGGATTCCCACACTCAAAATATGGTATTTAGTTTTAGTTCCAAAAGTACCAGCATAAGCATGGCTCGAAGATGCCATTCCTAGAGTAACTTCATCATCCGCCGCATTCTGAGATGCTCCCCCCCTAATCTGTCAATATGATCATGATTTCCAATGTTAAATGAAGATTCCAAAAATCAATATCAAGATCAACATCCCTAATGTCAATATCAAGGTCGCCAAAGTTAAAATTTAGCTCAAGATCCCCAATGTCAATATCAAGATCGAGATCCCCAATGTCAGGGTTTGACACTGCCGAAGCTTTGCTCGGTTGCTGCACCTTCCTAGCGTTTGAATTGCCTATGAAACGAACAACGAATATCATTCAACTTAAAATGCATAATTATCTAACAACCATAAACAAGATACAATCGAGCTTTAAATTAAGGTTTATCAAAATAATACCTTATTCAATGATCTTTTGATGGTCTGAGGAATTCCTTGTTTTGCAGCACTGTACACCGTCCAAAAGGCTGCCCATTGTTCGAGCAGGAAACCTTGAAGTGCATCATCGATCACTGGAACATACAAACAATTCAAAGGTTAATTTCTCAATTGAAATCCGACACTTTCGAGTCCCTTTGGTTTTTCACAGTGATGAATGAAGATCCATAAATACCTATATATATATATATGCTAATTTTATAACTCCATCATTGGGTGAAATGAGAACGAGCCAACTTAGAGATCATAACAGTTTATTAGCAATTGCTATCGAGATGGGTTTGGATCCGAACTGGAAGTCGGATCCACTCCCGTTTCTATATTTATCAAGTATTTTGTTTAAATTCTACCTTTTTATTTTTATCATTAAGTAACAGCCAAGTGAAACAATTAAGAAGAAAAGTCATAATAATGGCCAGATTGCCATAATAATAACATCAACAAGCATAATTAATAAAAGAGAATCAATGTGACTGACGAGGCAAAGGCATTTATATATACCACACTTCGTAGATTCATCAACTTGAGCTTTTGAGGTGAAAATCTCAGCAGTTTGAATAGTTTCTCTCTCTTTAAATAATCAAGAATGTAACATCAAAGCCTACGTACCAAGAGCACCTACTAAATCATTACTTAAGAAAAATAAAGATCATCGCAAGAAACATGGAACACAATTGAAAGAATTGAATAAAATCTCCAAGAATTGGAATTAACAGTACTTAACCATATATATATATAGATAGATATATATATGTATATATATCAACTGACATCTTTTCTCTGTCATGGTTTGGATGGGAGCTTCCCATGATCACAATACCACACTTCCTTAATTTCTCCAAGAATTGAATGTTGAGCGCACAGAGTTAGTTCCCCCAAAACTAGCACCAAACTATGTGTCCTGCACATGGATAAAATTATTAATCTTCAATTCAGTTTAACAAAATATGACTTGGCGTTGGCGTTTCTTCAAAGATGAATCCATACCCTTGCAGTCTATTGTTGAGCATTATCAAGAATTTGTGATAGAAAAAGGTTGCAATGTAAGAGTACAACATAAACATTGAATCAATACCCCCTCCGCATCCCAAAAAAAAATCAAAAGTAACAAACAAAAATATGAATGATCAAACATGTAATAACCTTGACACAAGTGTAAGGTTATCATATTAGCGTCTCCTCATAGCAACGAGAAAAATCTTCAAATTTTATGAATTCCCACACCAAAATATGGTATTTAGTTTTAGTTCCAGAAGTACCTAGCATAAGCATGGCTCGAAGATGCCATTCCCAAAGTGACTTCGTCATCATGTTGCATTCTGATATGCTCAGCTTATAATCTGTCAATATGATCAAGATTCTCAATGTCAAAAATGAAGATCTTGAAAATCAATACCAAAATCAACATCCCCAATGTCAATATCATGGTCCCCAAAGTCAAAATCAAGATCCAGATCCCCAATGTCAAGGTTTGGCACTGCCGAAGCTTTGCTTGGTTGCTGCTCCTTCCCCGGTGTTTGAATTGCCCATGAATCGAACATGAATATCATTTAAATTAAAATGCATAATTTTCTAACAACCAAAAAATGATACAATCAAGATTTAAATTAAGGTTTATCAAAATAATACCTGATCCAAGGATCCTTTGATGGTCTAAGGAATTCCTTGTTCTGCAGCACGGCACACCATCCAAAAGGCTACCCACTGTTTGAGCAGGAAACCTCAAGGTGCATCATTGATCACTGGAATAAACAAACGATTCAAAGGTTAATTTCTCAATTGAAATTCGACACCCTTGATTCCCTTATGGTTTTTGTAGCAAAGAATGAAAATCCATAAATACCCATTATATGCTAATTTCATAACTCCATCTTTAGGTGAAACGAGAACCAGCCAACTTAGAGACCATAATGGTTTATTAGCAGTTGCCATGGGGGTGGGTTTAGATCGGGGGTGGGTTTGGATCCGAACTGGAAGTCGAATCCATTCCCATTTCTATATTTATCAGGTATTTTGTTTTGATTATACCTTTTTAATTTTATCATTAAGTAACAACCAAGTGAAACAATTAAGAAGAAAAGGAATAATAGTGGCCAGATTGACATAATAATACAATCAACAAGCATAATTAATGAAGGAGAATCAATGTGACTGATGACGCAAAGGCATTGATATATACCACATTTCGTAGATTCATTAACTTGAGCTTCTGAGGGGAAAATCTCAACAGTTTTGAACAGTTTCTCTCTCTTCAAATAATCAATAATGCAACATCAAAGCCTACATACTAAGAACAACCACCAAATCATTACTTAAGAAAAATAAAGATCATTGCAAAAACATGGAACACAACTGAAAGAATCTAATAAAATCTCCAAGAATTGGAATCAACAATACTTAAGCATATATATATATACACATACATATATATCAACTGACATATTTTCTTTGTCATGGTCTTGATGGGAGCAGCCCATGATCACAATATCACACTTCCTTAATTTCTCCAAGAACTTAATATTGACCACACAGAGCTAGTTCCCCCCAAACTAGCACCAAACTGTGTGTCCTGCAACATGGATAAAATTATTAATCTTCAATTTAGTTGAACAAAATATGACTTGGCACTGGTTTTCCTTCAAAGATGAATCCATACCCCTATAGTCCGTTGTTGAGCACTATTAGGAATTTGCGATAGGAAGGGGCTGGAATGTAAGAGTACATCATAAATACTGAATCAATACCCCCTCCACATCCAAAAAAAAAGTAACAAATAAAAATATGAATGATCAAACATGTAACAGCCTTGACACAAGTGCAAGGTTATCATACTAGTGTCTCCTCATCTCAACCAGAAAAATCCTCAACTTTTATGGATTCCTACACCCCAAATATGGTATTTAGTTTTAGTTCCAGAAGTACCCACCATAAGAATGGCTTGAAGATGCCATTCCTAAAGTGACTTCATCATCAAGCTACATTATGAGATGCTTACCCCCTATAATTTGTCAATATGATAAAGATCTCCATTGTCAAAAATGAAGATCCCAAAAATTAATACCGAGATCAACATACCCAATGTCAATATCAATGTCCTCAAAGTCAAAATCAAGATCCAGATCCCTAATGTCAAGGTTGGATACTACCGAAGCTTTGCTTGGTTGCTACTCCTTCCCCGACATTTGAATTGCCTGTGAATTGAACATGAATATAATTCAACTTAAAATGCATAATTGTCTAACAACCAGAAACAAGATACAATCGAGCTTTAAATTAAGGTTTATCAAAATAATACCTAATCCGAGGATGCTTCGATGGTATGAGGAATTCCTTTTTCTACAGCACTACACACCGTCCAAAAGGCTGCCCACTGTTCGAGCAGGAAACCTTGAGGTGAATCATCGATCACTAGAACATACAAACAATTCAAATATTAATTTCTCAATCGAAATCCAACACCTTCGAGTCCTTTTGGTTTTTAGTAGTGATGAATGAAGATCCACAAATATCCATATATATATATATATATGCTAATTTCATAACTTCATCTTTAGGTGAAACGAGAACGAGCCAACTTAGATATCATAATGGTAAATTAGTAGTTGACATGGGGGTGGGTTTGGATCCAAACTGGAAGTCAGATTTGCTCTCGTTTCTATATTTATCGGGTATTTTATTTAGATTCTACCTTTTTATTTTTATTGTTAAGTAACAGCCAAGTGAAACAATTAAGAAGAAAAGTCATAATAATAGCCAGATTGCCATAATAATACCATTAACAAGCATAATTAATGAAAGGGAATCAATATGACTAACGAGACAAAGGCATTGATATATACCACATTTCATGGATTCATCAACTTGAGCTTCCAAGGTGAAAATCTCAGCAGTTTGAATAATTTCTCTCTTTAAATAATCAAGAATGTAACGTCGAAGCCTACGTACCAAGAGCACCCACCAAACCATTACTTAAGGAAAAAAAAAAGATCATCGCAAGAAATATGTAACACAACTGAAAGAACCCAATAAAATCTACAAGAATTGAAAGCAACAGTACTTAAGTATATATATATATAGATAGATGGACCTATATATAAATCAACTGACATCTTTTCTTTTTCATGGTCTGGATGGGAGCCGCCAATGATCATAATACCACACTTCCTTAATTTCTCCAAGAATTGAATGTTGAGTCCACGAAGCTAGTTGCCCCCAAACTAGCACCAAACTGTGTGTCTTGCAACATGGATAAAATTATTAATCTTCAGTTCCGTTGAACAAAATATGACTTGGTGCTGGCATTTCTTCAAAGATGAATCCATACCCTTGTAGTCTATTGTTGAGCATTATCAGGAATTTGCGACATGGAGGGGCTGCAATGTAAAAGTACTATATAAATACTGAATCAATACCCCTCCGTATAAAAAAAAAAAGAAGTAACAAACAAGAATATGAATAATCAAACATGTAACAACCTTGACACAAGTGCAAGGTTATCATACTAGTGTCTCCCCATCTCAACCAGGAAAATCTTCAGCCTTTATGGATTCCAACACTCCAAATATGGTATTAAGTTTTAGTTTCAGAAGTACCCAGCATAAGTATGGCTCAAAGAAGCCATTCCTAGAGTGACTTCGTCATCACGTTGCATTCCGAGATGCTCGCCCTTAATCTGTCAGTACGATCATTATCCCCAACGTCAAAATGAAGATCCTAAAAATCAATAGAAAGATCAACATCTTTAATTTCAATATCAACGTCCCCAAAGTCAAAATTTAGATCAAAATCCACAATGCTAATATCAAGATCGAGATTCCCAATGTCAGGGCTTGGAATTGTCAGAGTTTTGCTTGATTGTAGCTCTTTCCCCAGCGTTTGAATTCCTTGTGAAATGAACAATGAATATCATTCAACTTAAAACGCATAATTGTCTAACAACCAGAAACATGATATAATCGAGCTTTAAATTAATGTTTAACAAAATAACACCTAATCCGAGGAGCCTTCAATGGTCTAAGAAATTTCTTGTTCAGCAACACTACACTCCATCCAAAAGGCTACCCATTATTCAAGGAGGAAACCTTGAGGTGCATCATCGATCACTGGAACAAACAAACAATTCAAAGGTTAATTTCTTAATCGAAAACCGACACCTTTGAGTCCCTTTTGGTTTTTAGCAACGATGAATGAAGATTCATAAATACCCATATATATATATATATATATATATATATTCTAATTTCATAACTCCATCTTTAGGTGAAATGAGAACGACCCAACTTAGAGACCATAACAGTTTATTAGCAGTTGCCATGGGGGTGGGTTTGGATTCGAACTGGAAGTCGAATCCACTCTCATTTCTATATTTATTGGGTATTTTGTTTAAATTCTACCTTTTTATTTTTATCATTAAGTAATAGCCAAATGAAATAATTAAGAAGAAAAGTCATAATAATGGCTATATTTCCATAATAATAACATCAACAAGAATAATTAATGAAGGAGAATCAATGTGACTGACGAGGCAAAGGCATTGATATATTCCACAATTCGTAGATTCATTAACTTGATCTTCTGAGGCGAAAATCTTAGCAGTTTTGAACAGTTTGTCTCTCTTTAAATAATCAAAAATGTAATGTTGAAACTGATGTACCAAGAGCACCCACCAAATCATTACTTAAGAAAAATAAAGATGGAACACAACTTAAAGAATCCAATAAAATCTCTAAGAATTGGAATCAACAATACTTAATCATATATATATACATGTATATATATCAACTGACATAATTTCTTTATCATGGTCTTGATGGGAGCTACCCATGATCACAATACCACACTTTCTTAATTTCTTTAAGAATTGAATGTTGAGCACACAGAGCTAGTTCTCCCCAAACTAACACCAAACTGTGTGTCCTGCAACATGGATAAAATTATTAATCTTCAGATCAGTTGAACAAAATATGACTTGGCGCTGGTGTTTCTTCAAAGTTGAATCCATACCTTTGCAGTCTGTTGCTAAGCATTATCAGAGATTTGCAACAGGGAGGGGTTGCAATGTAAGAGTATAACATAAACGTTGAATCAATACCCTTTCAGCATCCAAAAACAAAAAAAAAACAAAAGTAACAAACAAAAATATGAATAATCAAACATATAAAAGCCTTGACACAAGTGCAAGGTCATCATACTACTGTCTCCTTATCTCAACCAGAAAAATCCTCAACTTTTATGGATTCCCACACCCCAAATATGGTATTTAGTTTTAGTTCCAGAAGTGCCCAACATAAGCATGGCTCGAAAATGCCATTCCTTGCGTGACTTCGTCATCACGTTGCATTCTGAGATGCTCACCCCCTAATCTATCAATATGATCAAGATCCCCAATGTCAAAATGAAGATCCTAAAAATCAAGATCAACTTCCCCAATGTCAATATCAAGGTCCCCAAAGGCAAAAATTAGATCAAGATCCCCAATGTCTATACCAAGATCGAGACCTACAATGTTAGGGTTTGGCATTGTTGCAGCTTTGCTCGGTTGTTGCTCCTTCCCCAACATTTGAATTGCCTATGAATTGAACAACGAATATCATTCAACTTAAAATGCATAATTGTCTAACAACCAGAAACATGATACAATCGAGCTTTAAATTAAGGTTTATCAAAATAATACCTGATTTGAGAATCCTTCGATGGTCTAAGGAATTCATTATTTTACAGCACTGCACATCGTCCAAATGGTTGCCCACTATTCGAGTAGGAAACCTTAAGGTGTTTCATCGATCACAGGAACAAACAAATAATTCAAAGGTTAATTTCTCAATCAAAATCCACCACCTTTGAGTTGCTTTTGGTTTTTAGTAGCGATAAATGAAGATCCACAAATACCCATATATATATATATGCTAATTTCATAACTCCATCTTTAGGTGAAACGAGAATGAACCAACTTACAGATAATAACGATTTATTAGCAGTTGCCATGGGGGTGGGTTTGGATTCGAACTGAAATTTGGATCCACTCCTGTTTCTATATTTGTTGGGTATTTTGTTTCGATTCAACTTTTTAAATTTTATCATTAAGTAATAGCTAAGTGAAATAATTAAGAAGCAGTGGCATAATAATGTCCAGATTGCCATAATAATACCATTACAAGCATAATTAACAAAGGAAAATCAATGTGACTGATGAGGCAAAGGCATTGATATATACCACATTTCGTAGATTCATCAACTTCAGGTTCTGAGGCGAAAATCTCAGCAATTTTGAATAATTTCTCTCTTTAAATAATCAAGAATGTAACATCAAAGCCTACGTACCAAGAGCACCCACCAAATCATTGCTTAAGAAAAATAAATATCATCACAAGAAACATAGAACACAACTGAAAGAATCTAATAAAATCTCCAAAAATTGAAATCAACATTACTTAAGCATATATATATATAGATGTACATGTATATATATCAACTGACATCTTTTTTTTTTCGTGGTTTGGATGGGAGCTGCCATTATCACAATACCACACTTCCTTAATTTCTTCAAGAACTGAATGTTGAGCACACAGAGCTAGTTCCCCCCAAACTAACACCAAATAGTGTGTCCTGCAATATGGATAAAATTATTAATCTTCAGTTCAATTGGAAAAAATATGACTTGGCGTTGGTGTTTCTTCAATGATGAATCCATATCACGATCAACATCCCCAATGTCAATATCAAGGTCCCCAATGTCTATACCAATATCAAGATCCACAATGTCAAGTTTTGGCATTGCTGAAGGTTTGCTCAGTTGTTGCTCCTTCCCCAACGTTTGAATTGCCTATGAATTGAACAACGAATATCATTCAACTTAAAATGCATAATTGTCTAACAACCAGAACATGATAAAATTGAGCTATAAATTAAGGTTTATCAAAATAAAACGTGATCTGAGGATCCTTCGATGGTCTAAGGAATTCCTTATTTTGCAGCATTGCATACCATCCAAAAGG
Source organism: Diospyros kaki (assembly GCA_036245055.1). NCBI lineage: Eukaryota > Viridiplantae > Streptophyta > Magnoliopsida > Ericales > Ebenaceae > Diospyros > Diospyros kaki. Next base: position 3,444,978 of record BSEG01000005.1, on the reverse strand, counting down.
TTGCCCACTATTTAAGCAGAAAACCTTAAGGTGCATCATCGATCACTAGAACAAACAAATAATTCAAAGGTTAATTTCTCAATCGAAATCCGCCACCTTTGAGTTGCTTGTGGCTTTTAGCAGCGATGAATGAAAATCCACAAATACTCATATATATATATATGTGTGTGTGTGTGTGCTAATTTCATAACTCCATCTTTAGGTGAAACGAGAACGAGCCAAGTGGGTTTGGATTATGGGGGTGGGTTTGGATTCGAACTGGAAGTCGAATCCACTTCCGTTTCTATATTTGTTGGGTATTTTGTTTCGATTCTACCTTTTTAATTTTATCATTAAGTAACAGCCAAGTGAAACAATTAAGAAGAAATGGCATAATAATGGCCAGATTGCCATAATAATACCATCAACAAGCATAATTAATGATAGAGAATCAATGTGAGTGACGAGGCAAAGGCATTGATATATACCACCTTTCGTAGATTCATCAACTTGAGCTTTTGATGCAAAAATCACACAAGTTTTGCACAGTTTCTCTCTCTTTAAATAATCAAGAATGTAACGTCAAAGCCTACGTACCAAGAACAATCACCAAATCATTACTTAAGAAAAATAAAGATCATCAAAAGAAACATATAACACAACTGAAAGAATCCAATAAAATCTCTAAGAATTAGAATCAACAATACTTATGCATATATATATTTAGATATACATGTATATATATTAACTGACATATTTTCTTTGCCATGGTCTTGACGGGAGCTGCCCATGATCACAATACCACACTTCCTTAATTTCTCCAAGAACTGAATGTTGGGCACACAAAGCTAGTTCCCCTTAAACTAACACCAAACTGTGTGCCCTGCAACATGGATAATTATTAATCTTCAATTCAGTTGAACAAAATATGACTTGGCGCTGGTGTTTCTTCAAAGATGAATCCATACCTCTGCAGTCTGTCGTTGAGCACTATCAAGAATTTGCGATAGGAAAGGGCTGCAATGTAAGAGTACAACATAAACACTGAATCAATACTCGCTCCGCATCTAAAAAAAAAACAAAAGTAACAAACAAAAATATGAATGATCAATTATGTAACAGCCTTAACACAAGTGCAAGGTTATCATACTAGTGTCTCCTCATCTCAACCAGAAAAATCCTCAACTTTTATGGATTCCCACACCCCAAATTTGGTATTTAGTTTTAGCTCTAGAAGTACCCAACATAAGCATGCCTCGAAGATGCCATCACTAGAGTGACTTTGTCATCACGCTACATTCTGAGATGCTCCCCCCTAATCTGTCAATATGATCAAGATCCCCAATGTCAAAAATGAAGATCCCAAAAATCAATATCATGATCAACATCCCCAATGTCAATATCAAGGTCCTCAAAGTCAAAATCAAGATCAAGATCTCCAATATCAGGGTTTGGCACTACTGGAGTTTTGCTCGGTTTCCTCCTTCCCTGGCGTTTGAATTGCATGTGAATTGAATAATGAATATCATTCAACTTAAAATACATAATTGTTTAGCAACCAGAAACATGATACAATCGAGCTTTAAATTAAGGTTTAACAAAATAATACCTAATATGATGATCCTTCGATGGTCTGAGAAATTTCTTATTCTGCAGCACCGCACACCTTCCAAAAGGTTACCCACTGTTCGAGTAGGAAATCTTTAAGTGCATTATCGATCACTGGAATAAACAAATGATTCAAATGTTAATTTCTCAATTGAAATCTGACACCATTGAGTCTTTTTTGGTTTTTAGCAGCGATGAATGAAGATCCACAAATACCTATATATATATATATGCTAATTTCATAACTCCATCTCTAGGTGAAATGAGAACAAGCCAACTTAGAGACTATAACGGTTTATTAGCAGTTGCCATGGCAGTGGGTTTGGATTCGTACTTAAAGTCAAATCCACTCCCGTTTCTATATTTATCGAGTACTTTGTTTTGATTCTACCTTTTTATTTTTATCATTAAGTAATAGCTAAGTAAAATAATTAAGAAGAAAAGGCAAAATAATGGCCAGATTGCCATAATAATACCATCAACAAGCATAATTAATGAAGGTGAATCAATGTGATTGATGAGGCAAAGGCATTGATATATTCCACCTTTCATAAATTCATCAACTTCAAGTTCTGAGGCGAAAATCTCAGTAATTTTGAACAGTTTCTCTCTCTTTGAATAATCAAGAATATAACATCGAAGCTTACGTACCAAGCTTACGTACCAAGAAAATAATGATCATCGCAAGAAATATGGAACGCAACTGAAAGAATCCAATAAAATCTCCAAGAATTGGAATCAACAGTACTTAAGAATATATATATATATATATCAAATGACATATTTTCTTTATCATGGTCTTGATGGGGGCTGCTTATGATAACAATACCACACTTTCTTAATTTCTCCAAGAACTAAATGTTGAGTACGCATAGCTAGTTCCCCCCAAACTAGCACCAAACTGTGTGTCCTGCAACATGGATAAAATTATTAATCTTCAGTTCAGTTGAATAAAATATGACTTGGTGCTTGTGTTTCTTCAAGGATGAATCAATACCCCTATAATCTGTTATTGACCACTATCAGGAATTTGCGGTAGGGAAAGGCTGCAATGTAAGAGTACAATATAAACACTAAATCAATACCCCCTTCGCATCCAAAAAAAATAATAACAAACAAAAATATGAATGATCAAATGTGTAACAGTCTTGACACAAGTGCAAGGTTATCATACTAGTGTCTCCTCATCTCAACCAAAAAAATCCTCAACTTTTATGGATTCCCACACCCCAAATATAGTATTTAGTTTTAGTTCCAGAAGTACCCAACATAAGCATAGCTTGAAGATGCCATTGCTAGAGTGACTTCATCATGACGCTGTATTCTGAGATTCTCGCCCCCTAATCTGTCAATATGATCATTAAGATCCCCAATGTCAAAAATGAAGATCCCAAAAATCAATATCATGATCAACATCCCCAAAGCCAAAATCAAGATCAAAATCCCCAATGTCAGGGTTTAGCACTATTGGAGCTTTGCTCGACTGCTACTTCTTCCCCTGTGTTTAAATTGTCCATGAATTGAACAACGAATATCATTCAACTTAAAATGCATAATTGTCTAACAACCAAAAACATGATACAATAGAGCTTTAAATTAAGGTTTATCAAAATAATACCTAATCCGAGGATCCTTCAATGGTTTGAGGAATTCTTTGTTCTGCAACACTGCACACCGTCCAAAAGTCTGCCCACTATTCAAGCAGGAAACCTTGAGGTGCATCATCGATCACTGGAACTAACAAACAATTTAAAGGTTAATTTCTCAATCAAAATCCAACACCTTTGAGTCCCTTTTGGTTTTTAGCAACGATGAATGAAGATCCACAAATACCCATATATATATATATATATATGCTAATTTCATGACTCCATCTTTAGGTGAAACGAGAACGAGCCAACTTAGAGACCATAACAGTTTGTTTAAATTCTACCTTTTTATTTTTATCATTAAGTGTGATAATTATTAGTCAAACTCCTTATTTATCTATGATTAATGGGTCTCATAATTTGACTGTGACTATGACTTCAAATTTGACTGTGATTACGATGTTGTCAAATTTAATTTTATGTGAGATTTATCTCATCTGGAGAAATATACTCATGTATCATCTTCTTATCAGGATATAATTTCTTATGTTTATCAATAGATGATTTTATGTCTATAAATAGGTGTCCAATGCTTTGGAATTAGTTGCAGTTATATCACTTTTGTTTTACCAAAATTTTGTTAGTGATATTTTATTCTTTCTACCATTGGTTTTTCCTGATTTGGGTTTTTGACGTTAAATTATGTGTTCATGTGTAGTTGATTGGTTTGATTGTGATTTGTTGTCAATCCAATTTCGTAACATTAAGTAATAGCCAGGTGAAACAATTAAGAAGAAAAAGCATAATAATGGCATAATAATACCATCAACAAGCATAATTAATGAAGGAGACTCAATGTGACTGACGAGGCAAAGGCATTGATGTATACCACCTTTTGTAGATTCGTCAACTTGAGCTTCTAAGGCGAAGATCTCAACAGTTTTGAATAGTTTCTTTCTCTTCAAATAATCAAGAATGTAACGTCGAAGCCTACGTACCAAGAGTACCCACAAAATCATTACTAAAGGAAAATAAAAATCATCGCAAGAAATATGGAACACAACTGAAAGAATTTAATAAAATCTCCAAGAAATGGATTCAGTAGTACTTAAACATATATATATATATACATGTATATATATCAACTGATATCTTTTCTTTGTCATGGTCTAGATGGAATTGTCATGATCACAATACCACACTTCCTTAAATTCTCCAAGAACTGAATGTTGGAGAGATTTTCAAAAAGAATTTTTTATAACATGGTTGACATGTTTGGGAAGTGATCCAAGTCAAGGAACTAGAGGTTGTCACATTTCACTTGTTCTGAATTCTATTTATACACATGAATGGTTGTAACCTTTCACTTGTTTTAAATTTTATTTACACAAATAAGTGGTTATAACCTTTGGTGAAAGGTTGTACCTTTGGTGAAGGGTTGTAACACATAGGAATTGGTTGTAACCTTTGGTGAATGATTGTAACACATAAGAATTGGTTGTAACCTTTGGTGAAAGATTGTAACACATATGAATGGTTGTACCATTAGTGAAGGGTTGTAACATTATCTATAAATAGATTTATGTATTCTTGGATCAAAACATTTAAGAATTCATATTGTTTATCACTCATTATTCTTCTCCTACCTTTTTACATAAAACTTCATAATTTTTGTGTATTCAAAGATTAATTATTTGTATTCTTTTATTGTAAAATTAGAATACAAAGTTTCTTGTGTTTGTTATTAATTTCGTGTGTTCAGGTTTGTTATCGAGAATTGCACATTCGCAACAAACATTACTTTTGATTCTATTGTATCTTGGAGGCTTGTTTGGACCCCTTGTGCATTGTATTTTGGGACAAACAAAATGTTAAGGAAAGCGAATTTTTGTGCCTTGGATTTTTGGGTTACTGTAACATATTTTCCATTGCAACACCATAATTTTTCAACAATCTTAAGACTTTGTTTTTTGAGGATGTGATGGTTCAACCAGCTTCTTCTCTACGAGACTTTACTGTTGATTTTGTGAAATTGGAAAGGTTTGAAGGATCTAATTTTCGACATTGGCATAATAAACTACATTTTCTCCTTATCACACTTAATATAGTATATGTGCTTACAACACCAAGGTCGGAGGAAACTGAAGATGAAAGTTTGGCAAATGCAAAGGCAAGGCCAAATTGGGATTAAGATGACTACATTTGCAAATGCCACATTACCATAGCAAGAATAGTGCAAAGGAGATTTGGGATGCTTTGGAGACTAACTACATGTTCGAGGATGCCACAAGTAAGAAATTTCTAGCCTCTAAATTTCATCAATATCGTGTGGTGGGCAATAGAAAGGTAATTAAACAATTTCATGAAATAGTTCACATTTATAACCAATTTCAACAACATGACATGAAAATGGACGAATTCTTTGTTGTATCATTCATCATTGATAAACTTTTTCCTGATTGGAAAGATTATAAAAAGAATCTCAACATAGAAAAGATGATCTTTCCCTTGAGGAGTTGGGTCAGCATCTTAAAAGACTTTAGGGTGAATAACTCTAATGAAAATAATGGCCAATATTCTAATGTTCATGTGGTGGAAGACAGAAAAGGTACCAACAAAAGGAATGAGGGAAAACAAAACTCTTCAAAGAACAGCAAGAAGAGAAAATTTGACTCCAAGGACAAGGACCCAAAGAAGAAAAAAGGGTCATGCCACAATTGTGGTAAGATGGGCCACATCAAAAAGGAATATCGCCTTTTGAAGAAGCAAAAGCAAGATGAAAACTCTAACTTCATGGCTATGATAAGTGAGGTGTTCGTGGTGGAGAATGAATACGAGTGGTGGATCAATTCGAGTGCCACTAGGCATGTATGTTAGAATCGAAACCTATTCACTACTTATGAATCTATTGAAGATGGCAAAACCCTCTACATGGGAAATTCTACCACCGCAGTTGTGCTTGGCAAAGGCAACATCAAATTGGAATTCACTTCCAAGAAGACTTTTACTATCACCGATGTTTACCATGTGCAAGAAGTTAGGAAGAATCTTGTGTCATGTGGTCTTCTTAATAAGTTTGGTTTCAAACTTGTATTTGAGTGAAATAAGTTTGTATTGTCTAAGGGAGGTGTCTTTGTTGGAAAATAATTATATTGTGATGGAACATTCAAACTCAATACTATGAATAAAACTACAATTTTTGTCTATGTTGTTGTTGATTCTTTATTTTTATGGCATTCATGTTTAGGACATGTTAATAATAGAAAGTTACATGATATGAGTGTACTCGAATTAATTCCTAATTACAAACATAACATGGAAGGAAAATATAAAGTATGTGCACAAACTAAGATCACAAAAACACCATTTCTTAAAATTAAAAGAAGAACCTCTTTACTTGAACTTATGCATAGTGATGTATGTGATCTACATAGTACACCTAGTAGAAGAGGAAAACTTTATTTTGTGACTTTTATTGATAATTTTTCTATGTTTTGTTATGTGTATCTTATGCGTACTAAAGATGAAGTATTAGAAAAATTCAAGATATATACGGCTGAAGTATAAAACTTGTGCAATACTAAAATTAAGTGCCTTAGAAGTGATAGGGGTGGTGAGTATCATTTCCGTAAGTTTTGTGAAGATGTAGGAATTGTACATGAAACTTTGATTGCTTATACCCCTTAACAAAATTGTGTAGTAGAAAGAAAAAATAAAACTTTAACGAAAATGGTTAATCCTATGCTTAGTAACTCGAGTTTAAGTAAAGGATATTGGGAAGAAGCATTGTTAATGGCTTAACATATTCTTAACCGAGTACCTAGTAAAGAAAATAAGGTTACACCATATAAACTTTGGAATAATAGAAAATCTAACTTATCTTATCTACATGTTTAGGGTTATAGAGCTATTGTTAGGCTACCTAATCCAAAGTTTAAGAAATTGGATGAAAAATGAATAGAATGCATATTCTTAGGATATGCAGAACGTAGTAAAGGGTATAGGTTTTTAGTTATAGAACTTAATAGTTATGTTAAAGTTAACATCGTGATAGAATTTAGAGATGTTATATTCTAGAAGAAAAACTTTACTATTATTCGTAAATCTATAAATCTGAATACCATTGTACCAGTAATAAGAGAGGATAACAAAAGAAATGCTAATCAAGTACCTCCAAAGTTTAGGAGGAGTAAAAGGGCTAGAAAAGAGAAAACTTTTGGACCCAATTTCATTATGCATCTAGTGGAAGGTACTAAGGACTCACACATAAATCAAACTGCAATTACGCAGTCGATTGAATCTGATCCTCTCATGTATGAAAAGACAATGAAATCTAATGATTTCGTCTTTTGGAAAGAAGTAATAGATGAAGAAATGTCATTTATTATGAACAACAAGACTTGAAAGTTAGTATATCTTCCTCCAAGTTCTAGACCTATTGGTTGTAAGTGGATTTTCAAGAAAGAGATAAAGTAGATACAACCTTAGACAAGTTTAAAGCAAGTTTAGTAGCTAAAGGCTTCACTCAAAAGGAAGGCCTTGATTACTTCAATACCTATACACCAGTTGCTAGGATGGCTACTATAAGAACATTGATTGTTTGGCATCCATATATAAGTTTGAAATCCATCAAATGGATGTTAAAACAGTTTTTCTAAATGGAGAGTTGGATGAAGAAATATATATAGAGCAGCCAGAAGGGTTTATCTTGCCGGATAAGAAAGAAAGGTGTGTAAGTTGATCAGAGGCAACCACCCAACACCCTTATCCCCATCAACCAACATAGCCAAAAACCAACAAGACCTAACGACCAAATCTCCATAGATCGAAGCTTAAACTTTTGGTCAAATCCAAATCGTGCATATATACGTATATATTATGGATCTGTGTTGAAAATAATTACTAATAAAACTAAAAGAATTATCTCCTTGTAGATTCGAGCCACTTTCACTGTGAAAATGTGGTCGAATCCTTTTTGAGTCCCTTTTGATTTTTAGCAGCGATGAATGAAGATCCACAAAGACCCATATATGCTAATTTCATAATTCCATCTTTAGGTAAAACGAGAACGAGCCAACTTAGAGACTATAACGGTTTATTAGCAGTTGTCATGGGGGTGGATTTGGATCCGAACCAGCTGTCAGATCCACTCCTGTTTCTGTATTTATCAAGTTTTTTATTTTGATTCTACCTTTTTATTTTTATCATTAGTCAAGTGAAACAATTAAGTCAAGTGAAACAATTAAGAAGAAAAGGCATAATAATGGCCAGATTGCATAATAATACCATCAATAAGTATAATTAATGAAGGAGAATCAATGTGACTGATGAGGCAAAGACATTGATATATATCACATTTCGTAGATTCGTCAACTTGAGCTTCTAAGGCGAATATCTCAGCAGTTTTGAACAGTTTCTCTCTCTACAAATAATCAAGAATGTAATATCGAAACTTACATACCAAGAGCATCCACCAAATCATTACTTAAGAAAAATAAAGATCACCGCAAGAAACATAAAACACAACTAAAAAAATTCAATAAAATCTCCAAGAATTCGAATCAACAATACTTAAGCATATATATATACATGTATATATATCAATTGACGTCTTTCTTTGGTCATGGTCTGAATGGGAGCTGCCCATAATCACAAATTCACAATACTACACTTCCTTAATTTCTTCAAAAACTGAAATCTCGAAAAGGGTTATTGGAGTCGAACATATAAATCCCTAGAGAAGTCAATATCCAGTAGAAGTAATTGAGTTAAAGATATATATATATATAACCCATTTCACATATATATATATATGTATATCTATATGTATGTGTGTGTATTCACAGACAAGAAGATGTTACAGATAGAGAAAGAGAGGCGCAGTCCTTAGTAGATGACAGTGCCATGCAAAGATGAACGTGAATATACATAGATTATGGAGAGGAAAGAGAAGAGAGAGAGAGGGGCTTTACTATTGTATTGAAATATTATATATAATATATATATAATGATAATATAATATTTGAAACAAACGAAATCTGGTTGGGGAGCATTTGGTCATTTTATCATCGGGCCAACTAATCATGGTTTGCCACATAGTGACCAAGTGGCAATTTCGTCTTTCCAAAAATGTCTGTTTGTCCTTTTGGCTTCTTTTTAGTTGACAAGCTTACAAAAATACGATTTTGACAGTTAAATTTTATTAATTTTTTTTTAAAATAACTAAAAGATGGCATTGAAGTTAAGAAAAAAAATTAAAAAAAGAAAAAAAGAAGATAAAGACAGTTCATTTAATCTAGTATTGGAGAAGCAGGGAGATTGTTGAATTTGAGATATCATGTAAGAAGACCAATTGCCAATAATCACAAATGTTACCACTGGTCGTCGCGTAGCCAACATTCTCATGTGGGTGACTTCTCTTTTTTCGCAAAAGCTATCGCAAACCCAAAGGGGTACTCTCTCTACTTTCACGGAAGACACTACGCCTACCCATAGGAGCTGTGGATGAAGGAATCGGACACTCTTTTGAGTCTCCTCTTTTGAAAGGTTTATTCCTTGAACTCAAATATACATGTTTACATACAAAGTACAGCTGAATGCTCTGATTCATGAACGAACAGCCATGTTACAACAAAAAATCCAATCTGCTCCAAAGACAAAATGCAGAATATATATGCTTGTGATGGACTTAACTACCCATATATGTAGGGCCTCTGACTTGTGGCTGTGTCTGCAACTGCCATTCTTTCTCCTTAAGGTAATGAAGAAGAAGAGGTGGCTGGTCAGCTCGGAGCTCTGTCACGGCTCCACAGCCGTAAGGGCTCGGCATTTGGTAGTTTTGGAAAAGCTTCTCCCTTCTTTGTTCATCTGCACTGTAAATGAGAGGAGAATTTGGCTGCAGCTGGGGGCTTTCCAAGTACACCATCTGGTTAGGACTCGAAGGATTTCCCCAACGGTCACCAAGATTGAATCGGGATGTGTCGTAAGCATATAAGTTTCCTACGGATCCAGGGGCATACAAGTGGACCGGCCATGCCGGACTAACTGATCGTTCGAGGTTTTGATTGTAGTAGTGATGGAGCCATTCTGAAGAGCTCATTCCAAGAACAGGCCTGTAACTGCCAATAAGACCTGGAATGGTTGGGCCAAGACCGACTGGAGCAGGAATGGCAGACCGCTTAGTACAGGTGCTAAGTGGCGATGCCCCAAGAATTCCATCTGTTTCTTTCGTGTTTCCTGAGCTCTTGCTGTCAGAAAAACTGGCAGAATTGTCGGCAAACCAGATGGGATCATCCGGCAGTGATGGGGCTGATGGCACTGGAGCAGAGTAGGGAGGAGGAGAGTAAGGTGTGGTGGCAGAAACATGGCTGGTATTGGATGCAGAATCCTCTGCTTCACTGAGGAGGAGGCGACTCAAGGAAGCAGAATCTATTTCATCGATGGGGTTTAAGCCCGGTTTCCAAAAGTCCCTTGTTCCCTTATCCTTCTCATTGTTCGAAATTTCTCTGTTTAGTACCCAAGCACTGAGCGATGGCGGCCCAGTATGGTATGACGTGGCAGAATCTTTCGAAAGGGGCTCCTGCTGCTTGGACAGTTTGTTGTTCCTGAGGTCTCTCGCATCAGAACAGTAACTCAAAGGCTCGAATGGGGCCTCGTTTCTTTCTGCAGAAAGAGATGTTGCGTGGCACAAACATTCATCGGAAGGTGCTGTTTGATCCTTCGAACCTTCCATAGAGATTGCATCATTTCTCGTAGAAGGAAAGAGGGGTGCTGAGTTATATCTAGTAATAGGCTTAAAGAGAATGACTTCTTCATCTTCCACGGCGACAGGTTTTCCATTTTCAAAAGGGTGACTTTCATTCCCTCCAATGGCATCTTTTTCAGTGGCTCCACATTTGTACTGTTTGGGATCGTTTACCTCATGGTCTGAACTGGACTCGGCTAGTTCTGCTTCCTTGCGCCGATGGAGCTCCTTAATCGCAGTATCTGAACTGGACTGGGCTACTAATTTTTCTGTGTGTTCCGGAACTGATTTTGATTCTGTTGTGTAAAACTTTCTTCCCAACTTATCATAGCAAATCCACTTCAGGGAACCATCTGATCTGTCTGAAATTTTCATGGCAGCCTGAAAGATGCGATGAGCACGGCATGCATTGGCATTAACCAAGTAGCATGGGAGTTTTGAATGAGCTGTAAAGTCCAAGGGCTCATGCGCGAGAGCTAGGGGTTCAAAGCCCCTTAGTTCATAATCTTCCCAAAGAGCAACGTGATCTCCATTGTTGAATTCACCCTCATTCTTATCAAGCTGGTTCACAAGGTCAACAAAAGCATCAAGAAAATAAGACACGGACCTTTTAACTTCTTGACAAGCACCATATGGTTCTACTTTACCAAACACGCCAACCAACCACTCAACAAACATGAGCACCGCAGGCAGAAGGGGACTAAGTTCCACAGGAATACTATCCAGACATCCCTCAGCAAGGCGGCCCAGGCAAATGAATGTGGCAGTCAACAGAAATTGCATCAACATAGGCTGCTGCACCTTGTTGTCCTCATCTGATTCGTTCCCCAAGTTTTCAACTCGGCTGTTGATGACAAATATGAGTACTGAGACAATTTGAAGGGCTCGGTAAGGGCCTGTTCTGTCTGAATCCATATATTGGTACGACTCCAGAGTGGCTTTTAGTTGATCGCCATCTAGAGCCAACAGAGAGTCCAACTCTCTCACAGTGGATCCAAAAGTGTAAGGAAATTCCTCCAAGCTGTGGTACATTGAAAAAAAGCTGTTACATCTCAGATGGAAACAGAATATAAGCACTAGATAATCCCAATATCTATTCTTCAAATATATAATCAGAGTGCAGAAATAAAAATATAGACGCTGAAAGAATCAATGCAAATTAAACATATCTTCAAAGAAGATTAGGAAATTAAATAAGCATTGCAAACACAAACAGTAATAAGATACTTGATAAGTGGATAAACAGCAAGATATTATGACAAAAGTAAGATGCAATGCCAATGTATTTTGAATATCAATAGAGAAGTGTGGATATGAAGTACCTGGATTCAATGAAAAAGAAGCTTATCACTCTAACAAAAAGAGGCCACAGATCACTTTTAGCCGGGGAAGTGTACTCATTGGCTAGCCTTGTATCGCGGTTCAAGGAACCAACATCTGATTTTGATTCTTTCATTATGATACTTCTTTCGAATGGATTTCGGTAATCGAACTGGGCCTCCTTAGAAAGTGAATCCAATTGAGATGACCTGTTCTGCAAAATCACAAGAAGCAACTAAGAAGTGCCGGGATAAAGAGACAGAACGTTTTCTCAAGCAGCAAAAAGTTAGAATAACATCTTTACCTTTTCAAAGAGCAAAATAAGGTTGTTCCAGGCATCAGGAAAAGGTTCTTTAACGGCTAAGCTTCTTATACAGTGGTACAATGCAAGGAAATCATCGCCAACATATGTTGCCAACAGTGCCAACTACGAATACCAACAGTGACTATTACATATATTAGCCCCGCATTGCTGAAATGTTTAAAGATTTGACCGGAAACGTACATTCAACATACCTGATTTTGGGGGTTCCCACTGTCGGGCCAAGCCAATGCTGCTTTAAAATAGTAGGTTGCTGCAACAGACCAGTCTGGTTTCTGAAAATCAAGCTTCTTACACAGTTCCCTGTATCTTGCTAGGTCACCGAGACAAACCAGAAAGCGATGGCATGAATATTGACACATATGAAATTTTGTAAAGTCAATATCACATGAGATGCCATCCTTTTCATATGCCAAAGGATCTTCAGGTAGTCCATAACATCGTCTTAGTTTTGCAATCAAATCTTGGTAAAACTGAATTGCTTCCAACAGAAATGACTTGAATTGCTCCTTGTGGCTCTCAATGCTGCTCCACGAATTAGTAGCATTTTGCCGAGTTCCTGACTTCAAACTCTGATCAGAACTTGAAGAAGTTTGCACAATTCTCTTACGAAATTCATCAATATGCATGTAATGCAGCATCCACAGGGAACATTCAACATCCCGAAGTTCCACCTCTTTGTGATTGTTTAGAATGATCTTCTCATAACCTGAACGCGTTTTGCGATAAAAATCGTGGACTTCTGTGTGCAATATACCTTTCGAATGGATCAACCCCCACAACTGTTTTTCTGTACTAGTGACCTGAATGCACAACTTCATTGTTACCAATTCTACTTCATAATTAGATAATACAGAAAACTCTAGCATAGAAGTGAACATGCAAATCGAATTGAAGATTCACAAAATTACCTCAAAGAAAGGGCTCTTCCTTCCCTTCCGTTCTTTGAGGGAAACAGATGAATCAAGATTCATGACGAAAAGGAATAAATTTCTTCAACCGCGAGTAATCTTCTAGCTCTTGTTAACTGCAGAAACTATCCATTAATTGAAAATAAACATTATCAGCTGGTCTGTAACATGTTCAGCCGGAGAAAAAAGATTTCGGAAGATATCTGGAGAAAGGGTTTTCTAAGGGTTTAGGGTTTAAGTAACAGTGAACCATATCCAATCATCAGAAAATAGAAACTCAGCACAAAGATTACTTCTGTGGAAAGAAGAATTATCATCATAATCATAATATAGAAGCCATGGGACAGAGACTTGGTTCCAATTGAATGAAAACCCTAAAGTTCTTGAGATGGAGCATCCAATTAATCAAAGCATAAACACAGAAATTCAGCCACCAGCTGAAGTAAACCAAAAATTAACGTGATAATGGCTTAGATGATAATGATAGTAATAATAATAAAGGTAACCAAAGAGAACTCTGTAAATGGAGAGACAGGATAATTCATCACTCAACAATCAAAAACCGAGAGAAATTAAAGGAAAAAAAAAGGGGGCATCGATTACATTTCCAATCAATACAGGTAGCATCAAAACTAAGCAACTTAGATCCCTGAGAAAGCATAAAAGAAAAGTGTTCTTATGATGAGATAAAATTGATCTAAATGAAGAACATGTTACCTGAAGAACCAATCCGGGAAGAGGGAAGGGGGGGGGGTGTTAAGAATCAGCAAGAAAGACCCATCAAATGAAGTGCAAGTAGAGGCTTTTGAAGGCTCGAGACAGCGGCCCCAAGTGGCCAAGATCAAGTATTGTACACATGCTGGGTAATGAAGTTGGAGCGAGAGAAAACACCATGCTTGCTGAGCCCACTTATCCTGCCGCGTCGTGAAACAGACAAAGTAAAAGGCGGCTGCTCTTAATGAGCCGGTGTGATGAAGTTACCACCTTGCCCTCGAGCTTATCATTTATTCCCTCCGTAAAGTAAGAATAAAAAGGGCAATACAGTATAGTGCACTTGCTAGAAATATCATTGCATTTGACTACTAAGATATAAGGGGATCCCTTGCAATCCAAGCCAAACCCATTAAAATACACTAAATTCTTTCTTTTGGGCGTCCTTTTTAAAGTTGTGATTTCTTGATCCATCGCTGTAATGTCTGTTGCAGATAAGTTTTGTCTTTCCCCTCAATAAAAATAGTATAATGATGAGAGTGATTTATATTATTTCGTCTACTCTTGAACATAAGCGATTTAAGTCTTATTATGTATTTAAAAATAAAAAGAGTTTTGAGTTTTTCGATCAAATTTTCAATTGTTGGTAAAAATCAAAATGCTCAACATACAATCAAATTATAATAAAAAAATGTCAAAATTACAAATTTAAAAAATATTAGGGAGGGGTAAACAGTAAATTTGTTAATTTTGAGGATGATGGCTGGTGGATTGGTTGGTGGGTGGGGGATTGTTCTGTTTTTTCAACTCCTCTTCCTAGTCCTCGCTCGTGTTGGACAAGGGAAGTTTCCATCTCAAAAGCTGAATAAACATCGTCCACGTGGCATATGACCATTTGGACCCATTTAGAAAATGATTTGATTTCTGAAAAGGGCAAATTGGCTAAATTTACGCTCAGTGATGTACCGATCAAATGTCTATAAAGTCAGTATCATAAAATAAAAGAATTGAAATATTTTGATGAGGTGGACAAAGGGTCCGAGGAGTTGTTGTCGTTAGGTTGGTGGCTTGGTCCACCCAGGCTCTAAGTTCAAAGCCCACTAACTGTATAGTTCTAATCAGGTGTGGTCACACAGGTAATGTGATCGGAAATTGAAGATGATCAACAAATCCAACGCCCAAGAGCTGAGTGGGTGCACCTGAACAGTATGGCCATTCACATCATAAGGAGTTGATTGAGGAGACATGAGCCAGTAATTATCATAGGACTAAACTTACAAATTTACATGGAAGTGTCCAATTTGAATTGATTTACTAAACGAATACATGAATCTTTTGTTGCTATCACCATGTCTCTTTTGTTGAATTATCTATCACAACTCGCTAGACCCATCTTTTATCCGGGAAATAGATGCTGGGTGGCGTGGGTGCATTGTGATAGACAAGTCAAATGAGATTAATGCTTTGCAACTACTTCTAGATTATAATTTATAATAGAAAGAGAACAATAAAGATGGATCGTTGCTAGTGATTATGATATATAAATTAACAATTACTTTCAAAGTGGGACAATTAAGTTTAATAATATTCTCCTCCTTAGTGACTAAAGAGATTTAATTGGGCATGTTGTTTGATTCATCTTTTTAAGAGTTTGAAAGCTACTCTAAACTAATATTTTTGAGTTCCCACAATAGAATACGTGTTACAAGTCATATTAAGTCAGATTTTTTGGTTTACTTGAATGGGCCCGGGCAAAATAGAGCCCAGAACAATTGCAATAGCAACCCGAGTTAGGGGACCATAGTTATAGTTATGGGCTTCGGTTATGGTTCCCAAATAATTGGCCCAATATGCAAATGATGTAAATTTGATGAGGTGCCATATTATCTCCCAATAGAGGCCATGCATGGCATATGGAGTTCTACATATCATCTCCAAAAGTAGGAAGAAACAGGCACTAAACTGGTTCACCAAGACATCTCACCACCACCCCATCTTCACCACCTAATTCTTCTCTTCCATTTCCATTTTCCCTTCTTCTTTTTCTTCTTCTTCTTCTTCTTCTTCAATCATCAATGGGCCAATGGCTCTAAATTCAGACTGGAAGATTTCTCGTCCTCCTCATCCACGTTGCCATCGTCCTCACCACCTTGGCCGAGATGGCCTTCTCAGGCAGCTTCCCGGCAGGCGCCGCCGTTCACCTTCGACTCGCGCTGGTGCAACGGCGTGCTGGGCGAGTGCTTGTACACGGAGGCGGAGGAGCTGATACTGGAGTTGGAGGCGGAGCCGCGGCAGAACTTCATAAGCTACACGGCAATGAGGCCAACAACGTGCCCTGCAGAAGGCGCGGCAATTCCTACTGAAACTGCAACCAGAGGAGAGGAGGATGAACCCTTGCACCCCCGGCTGCAGCGCCATCACCAGGTGCCGCAGTGCACCGGCTAATTAAGAACATAATCGCCTGCCGGCCGCCAGATGACGATGACATCATCACCTATATATATAAATATATAATGTATGTTGCCTTGTGGGTTTAATTATGAAGTTAATTACTTGTTCTTTTTCTGCAACTTTGGGTTCTTTGCATGGCTCCATGCAAATCTGTAATGTATATATATACACACACAAACACATAATTTCATTATTATTTTCTCTTTCTTATCGGCAAGGTCAAATTTGTCAGGCTGCAGGATGATTGCGTCAAGCTAGCATCTCTCGTACATTACCCAAGCTTGAAGCAACCAATTATATATATATATATATATGAATGATTCTAGATGAATTTTGTACCATGTAAGTGAGAACGGGATCGAGCAATACAGCCATGAGCCAACTAACTAATGAAAACCAATTACAAGCAACCAATTGATTTGAATTTTTGCACAAGTGCGTGTGAGCTTTTATATGAACTTAAAATTTTGTGCAAAGTGAGTACAAGCAGGGAAAATGTATATACGAGAGTGAAGGTAGGTATAAGGCCTCTGACTATACCCACTTCGTTTGCATATATCTATAAGGTCATGTTCAAACAGTCCATGGAAAGTAATTAATCCATATTGCGATTTGTCTCCCCATTCCGTAAAAATTAACCACTGAAGGGGTAAATAAGCCATGTTTGGAAGCCGATAAAAAAACAGGGGGTTGAAGGGATGAATAAATCATGCGTGGAAGGCGAGAAAACGGAGTGATGATTGAGACAGAGACAGGAAAAACAGTGGGTGGAAAAGTTTCAAAGCTGCCATGAGATGGCCACACCCACAGGGAAATATGGAAGAAAACAATGAGGAGATAAAGAAAGAAGGAAAGAAAAGAGAAGACAATGGGCCACCACTGCCACTGCCCAGTCCCACCGCCGTGTCCACGTTTCCCTGGCTTCCCCGTTCTCTCTCTCTCTCTGTTTCTTTGTCATTTTCTTCTTCCTTTTCCTGAGAAACTTGGAAAGAAAACACCAGACCCCCCCACCCCCCCGCTGCATCATTTCTTTGAAGAATCCAAAAAAGAAACAGAATCCAAGGAATCGATTTTGATAGATTTCATTGTAAGTAAAAACATAATTTTTATATTTAATTATAATATCACCTGTGACAACCGTGTATTTGTAGTCTGAAACCATAACACAAAAACAAGAGTCAAGATTCCCTCCCATTAAGGCATCTGCCCTCCCCCTTTAGACAGCTATTTTCCACTGGTTGGCTTTACCCTATTCTACCTTATTTCATCCATCCATCCATCCATTGAGATACAATGAAGGTATACTTCAAACATTAGTAATTAAAGTAAAACTTGGAATTAAAATTCGAGATTTTTATGATGCAAAGACTAAGCGAAAGAAAAAGAGATGAATCGGGCTGTGCAATTCGAAGCAAATATCGCTGTGTCGCTTCATTTTCTTTTCCATTTTCTCACTCTCCAAACATAACGAATCGAATGACAACATTTGATTTGCCCCCATTCATTGAGAATTATATATTGATATGTATTAATTGAAAATATATAAAAATCTTACAACGATCATAAAGCGCACTCAAGAAGAAGATCCCGAGACCCTCGGCGACGTTACCGGAAACAGCGGCAGCAATCGGGGCTCCGAATCTCTCGGAGTATTCGCCGGCGACGGGTGCAAATAGAACCCCTTTTTGGCGATCGCCTGCTCCTCGGCATCCACATACAAGCTCCCACTGCTCGCTGGAGACCTGTTAAACGGGTCGGGCACGAGCGGTGTGATAGGGCTGAGGGCCAGCGACGGGAAGTCGAGAACACTGGGCGACAAAATCTCGGGCTTCCGGGGCGAGAACCCAGGGACGAGCGGGCTGATCTTGAAATTCTTGTGGCTGTTGCGGCGCTCGTAGAGCTTGGAGGCGGGCTGCTTCATGGGCCCGGTCTTGACGGGCGGAATCGGGTTTCTTTCCGGGGCGTGCCGGGCGGTTTCGGAGGATCCGGTCAGCATCTGGACGACTTGCTTGAAGGAGGAGGTGTCGGCCTGGACAAAGGTGGTGGGGAAGTGGTTGTTGGGCTCGGATCTGGTGACAGGCCTCGGCGGCGTCGATGGGTGGCGCTGGCCGGTCGGACTGGTAACGGCGGTGGTGGCGCTGCCGCCGCTGCTGGTTGTGCTGTGGCTGTTTGGGGAGGGTTGAAGAGATGGGTTGTGATTCTCTTGGCGTTTGGGTGAGATTTCCATTGATGGGTCAGAGATTACAGACAGAGAAAGACGAAGAAGAAGAAAAGGAAGCAAAGAGAAGAGGAAAATATGGGCGTTTTGTAAACTGGTTGCTTTGCCTGGTTTGGTAAGAAATGTCTTTGTTGGTACGCGGGCCGGGGGGAGGGGGGGGGTGTCGTCTCTATCAAACTCCATCACTCGCTTGCTAGAGAGATTGTTTCTCACTCTCTCACCCACCAACCAATCCCCTCTCAATATTATATTCCCAATAATAATAATAATAATAACAAAAAATGTTAACTTATTTTAAGTATTTCAATTTATGAGCATATTATTTGGGAAATTATTATTATATGTTATGTGATATTCTCGTCACGATATTTATACTAGTGATATTTTTAGAAAGAGTAATGATTTTATATTCAACCAATGGGCACCGCCGGCAGGGGGGCGGTGGTGGGGGGGAAAGAGTGAGGCGAGTGAGGGTGAGAAGAGGGCACTGGAGGAAGTCTAAGAATTCAAAGCAATGATGTTTGTGGGGGCAGAGAGGGAGAGAGATTGTCAAGTTGAGTATGAATGTTTGGCCTTGACTTGGAATTGAAAGGGGAAATGGCCAAGCAATGAAACTGAAAGGTATGGGAAATGTCCCAATATTACAAAGAATTTGGTCATTCTTTAATTATCATAATGACTGACTATTGTAATATGAATTTATATCTTACCTGGTTTTACTTTGTTTGAGCCGTAAGCAGGGCGTGTTGTTGGGTTGGGAGCCCAATGTGAAGCTTCTCCATGCCATCCCATGCCCCCACCACCACCCAACCCCCTTTTCATTTTAATTTTAAACATTGTTTAATATTTCTAATTCATAGTATAAAATTAAAAAATAAAAAAGGGTTTCAAAATGAATAAAAAAAAATCAATCAATTTCGAACACGAAAACAATGGGGGCATGTGCATGTGCAACCTTTGACCTACAATATATTGTGTAATTGATTGTCACACTGTCTTGTGTGTTCCTTCCCCTTTAATTTCTATTTTTTATTTAAAAAAGAATTAGAAAGCTAAATTAAATCAAGATTATCCATGAAGTGAGAAAGATTCAAGCAACAATGCAATCATTAACTCCTGCTAATTAAACCCCATAAATAATTTGCAAAAAACCCATAAAATTTTATATTAATGTATTATATTTTATACTATATTAATATAAATGTATAATACATTAATACATAATTTTTATTAAAAATGTCACAAGTGATTGTCACACTGTCTTGGCCTATCACCATCCAATTTGTACAATAATCATACTTTCAATTGACTTCTCTCAATTTCAAAATATTTTAGTGATCCTAAAGTCCGAGTTTATCTGATATTTGCTCTATATGCAAAGGAGGGTAGGACTTGATTTCTTAATAGATTCTTTAACGCTCAATTCAATTATTGTATTTAAGATTAAATAACATAATAATAATAATATAATTAATGAAATAATTAATTTCTAAAATATCATGCCTTTATATAAGGTTATTGTGAGGTTGATAAAAGATCAAGATTATGCCACGCGATTGATTGTACTTAATCCCTTGGGTGAGTTCGGCTAGCTGGTGATACAATATGATAGTGGGTTTGGATCCAGGCCCCTTTATTGTCCCAGTTTGGATAGCTAGCTATAGGGTTGGACTTTAAGCCTATTCTGAAGTCCAGACTAATCTTTTTGAACTTGATAGATCTCCAAATTAAATCGGGCCTCCTAGCATAGATCTTATCCCTATTAGGGACACTTTGATTTGCCTCATCAATTTTATTAGTTTAACTAAATGGGTTTTGCAAAAAAAAAAAAAAACTAAATCACGTAACCTAAGCTATAATTATAAAGAGTTTGAGTGGAATTAACTCATTTATCTTTAAATTTAATCATACATGGAAACAAGGATTACAAGGCAATTGCTTGGAAGAGAAAGGGCAGAGATTAATTAATTATAAAAATCAGCAGCTTTGGCTGCTTGATTATAGGGATTAGGAGTTTTTAGTTGCAAATTCATCATGCATGAATTTAATTTCGTGTCGCCAGCAAGCAAGCATGAGCATTCATTTGAATCAATCCAACCATATCATAGAGCCAGACCACTAAGTTGGTGAAAGAAAATAATTACATGCTTCAGCAACATTTATTTGTTAGTTTCTATGGACACTATGGTTTGGCTTTTGAATTATTATTGTGTTCTATTTTAATAAATAATAGTTCAATAATTAGTAACACTAAAAAAGACTTTAGGGTTCACATTTTGAGTCATTTTTTTTTCTTGTCTTAGTATGTGATGTGGAATGGAACCTACATTTAATGAAAATATTTTGAATTTCAAATGTAATTTGGAGATATTATTCTATACTTTTCAGGTTGGCCACAGTTATGTTCATTATCTTTTATTTATTAAACAAATAATATAAAACATTGCCCCCAAAACGTAGATCAACTATTAAAGGAAGAACTCATTCGGGTGTTGTTCTTTGGCCTCCCAAATCCTGTGTTCGACTCCTAACCAAGAGATAGTTTAATAAGTAAAGAACAATCTTAAAAATGAAAAATAATTACTACCCTCACGTTTACGGTTGTGTTAGGAGTTGAAACTTATCTGCTAAATCTCCTAATTTCTCTCTTCTACTGGAATCGTGGAGCTGAACAACAAGGGTGCAAATAATAACACGTAATCTAAAAAAAAAATAATATAAAACATTAACATAAAGATATAACATTAAATATAATTCTTTTAAGTTAACGTTCATTAAAATGAACAAAATAAAATTATATCAAAATGAAGTTGAAATATTTTTTAAGTTAAAATATAATATGTTCAAAATAAAATAGGAAAGTATTTTAAAATTTTTATCAACTATTCCTTAAATTTTTTGAAATGTATTAAGAATTTCACTTTTATAAAATAAAGGATATATAGGTCAATTTTTTCTATAAAATTTTAGATAAATTTATTTCTCAAATAAAAAGTTTCACATAAAAAATCACTTTTAGAGAATTATCAAATAAATTTAATAAATATAATAAAAAATATTTTTATTTAGATAATGTTTGTTAATTAAGATATGAAATAAAAAAATAAAATCTGACAAATATTTTAAATAAAAATATTTTTTATTATATTTTTTTAATTTATCTAATAATTATTAAAAAAAATCATATGGTCTTATATTAAATTATTCAGATAAATTTATTTTTTAAAATAAATTTATTTTATATATTATAAATAAATAAAAATAACACATATACTATTTTAAAAAATTTAACAAATAATTAGATAAAAATTTTAAAATATTTCATAATTTTATTTTAATTATTCTATATTTTTATTTAAAAAATATTATAATTTTAAATATTATAATTTTATTATAAAATATTTGTTAAATATCACTTAACAAACAGTTCTAACTTACAAATAACATATCCTTATGCGTGTGTATATATATATAAGTATGTACGGACACTGTTTGAAGCTGGAGAGTACAACATTGGATGCTACATCTACCCTACCAAAAGCTCAGAGACGTAGTAGCTCCTCATAACCCTGGAAGATGATGAGCCTCTGTGCCAGTCTCCGGTCTCCAGTCTACAGCCTGAAGACGTACGCATGCATGACCAGAACCAAACCTTGGACTAATCAATCACCATGCATGCTGGCTGCCACCGCACCACCGGGCAGACCCCGCAAGAATCCAATGCGACACACATTATCTCACCTAATTAAATAAAGAGTGATTAGTACTTTCATAAATGAACACTCCTGCAATTGTATGTCCACATCTGTCCTGCACAGTGTACATTCATTTTCCCTGTTGTAAATCAATCAGTCAATCCAATTCCAATGCATGGACATGGGGACGCGTGAAAGCAAGGACTGAAAAGAGATGAGTAGCTGTTTCCAACCCAAGAGAGTCGCACAGTTCCATCAATGGCCAATTTCCCCAAATACACTAATTTATTAATTAAAGGGCCCCAAAAGTACCAACACTAACAGGCTACAGATCCGTCGATCCATTACTAATTATTATTATTATTAAAGATTGACCAACTATTATTCATTACTGTTTCAATCCTTCATTTGCATACACAACCAAGCCAACCCAAGCCAGACCAGACAAGCCAAGCCAAGGCACAAACAGTACTCTCCATCTTCACTTCACTAAACGCTAATTAAAGCGAAGCACACCTGACGTAGAAAGAAACAACAGAATGAAAACAATGGCATGAGACCCTAGTTAGGATTCATTTTAAGTTTTTAAGTTTTAGGCTGTGGGTGATCGATCAGCTGCCGGGCAGGATCATCAATGGCATTTGGTGGGGGGCTCAAAGGCGAATGGCCCGACAGAGAAGAGCTCGAAGGGAAGAGGCTTGGGCAGATCTTGGACGGGAGGCTTCTTGGGAATCAAGACGGCGCCTTGCTTTCCGGAATGCAGATCCGTCGGCTTACTGCATGCCGCCGACGGCGACGACACCAGCGCCACCTTGCACTTGTGAGCGCCGTAGTTGGTGACGCTTTTCGCCGCCATGATGAAGAAGTAGCCGTTCTTGTCGGTTTTGGCCTCTTGGACCAGTGGATGGTACTTGGTGTTGTTGCATTCCAGCCTCACTGTCGCTTCTGCAATGCCACAAATATATATATATATATATTAGCAAAACATGACAACCGTTTTCTCTCCTTTTCTCCGGAAAATCTGCCTAGAAACAGGCCAGAAAGAGAGGTTTGTCACAAGGAAAACCGCATACATGCACGCAATCTTCGCATCACCAGGAAATGTGCCAGAAATTAAGAGAGATCTCATAACAACAGGAAGATTGTTTAATTATTTAAAAAATATTTCGGTTCTCTTGATACACTCTGCAGAAGCTGTTCGTACAACACCATGTATGACCTTTGAAGGTTTCGAAACGCAACAGAAAAAGAAAAGCAACAAAAGCGTTGAAGATCTCACCAGGAAGGGGAGTGGCTCCAAGGAGGGTTTCGACTCCAGCGTACTTGCAGGGCTTGCAGTAAACGACACCTTGAACAGCCACAAAGTTCCTCTTGCGGAGAGGAGAACTCGGCGGGTGAACCGGCGGGTGAACTGGAAGATGGCCGCGGCGGGGGTGGTGCTGGTGCTGGGGCGGGTGCGCCTTGGGGTGCTGGGGGGCTTCGGCTGGGGGGTGCGCCTTGGGGTGCTTGGGGGCTTCGGCTGGGGGGTACGCCGGAGCATTATGGTGATCCTTCGACTCAGTGGACCGAGACCAGCTCACTAAATCGAACAAATCGGCGGACACAGAGAGAGTGAAGCAGCTTAGCAGAAGCACTACAGCTTTCACTGCAACAATGGCCATCTTTCTACACACGGAGAGAGAGAGAGAGAGGGGGGGGGGGGGAAGTGATGAAGTGGGGATAGTTGTGAGATTTAATTTATAGCCATTTTGGAAGCGGTGCTAAATGGAATAAATGAGTTAATTAAGAATTAATAAACAATATATCATATCAGTAGTGAAGGTTGAATCTGTGGGGTCTGATTAGAGCATCGGGTGGTCTGGGGATAGGCTTATTTCAGTAAGATTCGTTCGCCAACGGTAACACCCCGTCTTTTCTCCCACTACCTTTTTCAAAATCCTTTTTCCACAAAGAAGTTTGAATAAAATTCAAAATATTATTATCTTAAAAAGTTTAAATAAACATTAATGATTACCCAGCTAGCTATATATTATTAAGAAAGATGTCACAGTTGGGGTAATTTTGTTTTATAAGCTACATATAGAGAGTGGGGTGGCCATGTGGCACGCTGCCCCACATGCATTGGGGATATAAAGTTATCAATTTTCCACATCTTGAAGAATTTTGAAGAAGTTTCCAATGACTTCGATTTTCCAAACCCTTTAACCAATAAATTAATGAATGATGAATCCAACAAATAAACAATTCCACACCTAGCTACCAGTAAACTATTCAAATACATTTTAGGGCCTCATTATATTGCAAGGTTTGAATTTTGCTATTGTGTTCATAAATCCTCAAAATTAAAAAAACCTAATCCGGGAAATCACAAATCTTTTTGTCACCATTGGTTGTGAAAAGTTGGGTCAAACTAAGTATTCAGAGACTTAATTGCTACTCCAAATGCAAATGGGACTAAACACATGGTGGCGCGTACTAATTAGTATTAATTTGTGAGATATGATTAATGTTGAAAAATATGATAGGAGGTAATTAATTAATTAATTTGGTAGGCCCTAGGCGTATGATTTTTAAACGTTTATTGAATTAATGAGCCTTTAAGCAGACAAAATTTGCTATACTTGTTATCATCTGGGGTGGGCTCTTTCATTGTGCATTGTAGTTTTTATTTTTAAATTTTTGTGTTTACATTTCATTTTCATTTCAAACAAATACAAGTTAGCATGTTATTTGAAAACATTGGGATCAGTTCAAAATAAAAAATTAATTGAATTTTGTAAAAAGTTTATGAATTTTCTAGTCATTTTAAGTGTATTAACAATAAGAAAATTATAATATTTTTTTTAAAAAAAAAAGAATTTTTACTCCAAACAAATTAAAGTAGTATAACTAACAAATTAACCCAAATGAAAGTACTTTTAAATTCTTCATCTATGGGTCAAAGTAAACCTACCCACAAGTTAGCCAGTGGTAGTTGACAACATAATGCAACCAGTAAAGAACCAAACAATTAAAATTAATTTGAAAAGTATTGTTTCTCGAACACAATAATAAATTTATAGGATAAAAATGTCGTCATCAACCTATGCGAGATTATCATCACATTAAAACCTTTTTTGTCCCAATATATGATGTTGTTCCGAGGCTTTAGTCCTTCATACTAAGACCTAATGTCGTTTTAAAAGATAATATATATCCTTTTTATGGGACTCTTGAGGGAATTTGCAGATGTCGAAGTTTTTCACTTTACGCATTACATGGGACCCACCTCCCAAATTAAGAAAAAAATTACATCTTTTAACCCAAAATGATATTTTGGTCTTTTAGGATTTTTTTTGGACTTTTAATTAGGGGTGTACACGGTTCGGGTTAGCCGATTTTTGGCTATTTTAGTATGCTGAATCGCACATGCCGTTTTCTCTAGAGTCAAACCATGTGGTCTATTTTAATACAGAAAATCGCACTGCAAAATACAGTGCGATTTTATGGTTTGACTACATTAATCCACTAGCACAACAAATCAAGGAAAAGAAGCAAAAAGAACATAAGGCAACCAGATCTGGCTTGGTCTTCAAAGGAAACCAAAAAATCAAAATATGAGACCAAGGTTTGGTCCCAGAAAACCAAAACAAAAATGATAAACAACACAATGCAACAGTACATTGGAAAGCATAAACAACAAATTCAAACAATACTGGAGAGACGGAATAAGAAGGAAAGAAGCACTGTGGACCACGAAAAGCGGAGTAAACCACAAAAATTAAGCATATGTAGGAATGAAGCCCATCCGTTATCTGCCTTCCGCTGAGCCCCTTCTCCACCCTCCCTGTCATTGGCCGCCTCCACCTCCCTAACAAGCCCCTCCACCAGATGTTGGCCAACATCTCCGCTCGCCACGGCCCTGTTCTGTTTCTCAAGCTCTTCGGCGAATCGTCGGTCGAATTGGGGAAGAGTGTGGTGGTAGGAGAGAAAGGATAGGAAACGATCAGCGATCAGATTCGAGGGAGGGTGTGGCGGCGGAATAGAAAGGATAGGAAGAATGAAAAGAGGATTAAGGTTGGGGTGGTTGGGGTTTTAGGCCTTTATATTTATAGTCATAAATATTTTTTATTTCTTGTATTTATTTTTAGGTAGTTCGGTTTCAAACCGAACTGCCAAATGATGAAACCGCAAACCGCCGATTTGGACATTTTCCAAACCGTTTCAAACCACAACACTCAAAAAAACGCACGGTTTGGTTCGGTTCGGTTCGACCGATGTCCAAGATTCACCGATTTTTTTGCACACCCCTATTTTTAATGGTCTTTTGCCTATAACACAACAATTGCACCCCACTCTTTCATTCGACTTTTTCAAATGTAAAAGTAAACTATGTTATGACATGCCCTTACTTCTTTTTCTTAATCCATCATTATCGTTGTCAGTTTTTTGAAAGTTTGTTCGTAGCTCTCCTAAGGGTGAGACTTGGCCTCCATAGCTCTTTTTTGGAGTTGTTTTTGATAAAATCGTATAGCAATGACACCATAACCCAAGAGGGGGGGTGAATTAGGTGTTTGTAGAATTTAAAAATTTCTTATGAGGTTTTAAAAGAAATGTATGAAAATAATTCACTAAAATATCACACCACACTCAATAAGCCCTCTAGCATATACCGCTAGGAATACTACTTTTTACCAAAACCCAGTAAACCCGGGTTTTTATAGGCATCCAAAGAGTGTCAAAAGAAACCAGCCATTTATAGTTGTTGGTAGTGGATAGCTACACTTGATTACTTAAGAAACTAACTATTGGAAAACTCTGCAATAAAAATGATCAACAAATCTAAAGGATCGATCGACAAGTTAGTTCTCAAATTCAAAAAACAGTCAACACTTTGAACAAAACAGTTGAAAATTTTGAAAAACAGTCGACATTTCATGATGCAAAAAGGGTTAACAGCAAATAACTGAGAGCATGCATTTGACCCCGTCGACAGCCAATGAAGGCTAGTCGACAGTAAGACCTAAAATGGTCGACAATTCTTGGAATCGGTAGACAGTTGGTCTTTTTTTTTTCACTCCTATTTTCTCTAAAGATTTTGAAATATAATTTTTCAAATGCTATCAAGAAATTTGAGGACAATATTTTTGACATTAGATTGCATTATGAAATTAATTTTCAATTTGGTGCTTAATAAAACATATAAAAGTAATTAAGAGCACTATTAACAAAATAATTTCATCATCAAAATACAATTGTTTTTTATCATCAAAACCATATCAAAGACAAAACATTAGTTTCTAATTTCCTTTGACGCTTTAATCCTCCATAAGGTATTTCTTCAAGTATTTTGTCAAGTAATCTTTCTTCTTTAGGAGAATTTGACGAGTCCTTGGGAGCCATGTAAAGGCGAGCTAGGAGCTCCTGAGCAGATTGATGCCCTTTTAGGCTTAGATATTGATGTAAGTGGTGCCCTAGCTCCTTCTTCCGCATCTTTAGCTCTTTCTCCACTCCCGATTGCCAATCTTTTCAATCGTATAATTGTCCCTTGAACCATCCTTATTCTATTTCGATTTTGTTTTATGTTTTAAGAACATTTTTTTCTTTTGGTGCACTGATTTCTTCTTTGTAAGACTTTCTTTTTGTACTGACTTTATTGTTTGGTGACATTGCTATCTCTTCGTTTTGTTTGTTTCACTTTTCTTGTAGTCCACTTTTATGTAAACTGCTCTCCAACTCATTTGGGGAAAATTGGTGTTGTTAAAGGGCGCTGTTTAGAAGACTCCTCGTAGGCTTGTCAACCTTCTTGGGAACTTAATGTGGCTCGATCCTTTGCCAGCAGCCATGATACTAGAGCGTGATTGGGTGAGCGAAGTATATTTCATAAATTAGAGTCGAAGAGTATTAGTGTATCTTTTGGCCTTCTCTTCCCTTTGGCCTATCTCTCCATCAGAGTCTTTTTCTATTCTTTTTTCGTCTATTTATTTGTTTATTCTGACTATTTGCATTACTTCAGTTTGTAAAATATATTTGTTGGCTCGAACAAACAAGTTTACTATAGTTGGCTAGTCTAAAGTCAAAGATTCTTGTAGAAAGGTGGACTTAATTCCTTAAGGCATGGCTACCACTGCTATTCTAACTTGCATGTCTCGTATTTCTAAAGTTACATTGCAAAACATGTCCACATATTGTTGAAGAGTCTCTTTGTTGTTTTATTTGATATTGAGGAGATAAGTTGTATCTTTCTTCCTTTGATTGTTGATGATGAATGCTTTAACAAATTCAAATCTCAATTATTCGATATTGGATATAGAGCCCTAAGGCAAACCATTGTACCATACCTGAGCATGATTTGTTAAAGTCAGAGGAAAAACTCAATACATAATTTCATCTTTCTACCCATGTAACACCATAAGGGACTCATAATTTTGAATGTGATCATGGGGGTAGCTCTTGCCTGAATATGTAAATGTTTAGGGCATTTTGAACTTCCTTAGTAGAGATTTCTCCACAATGGCTGGAGTGAAATGGATTCTCCTTCGTGGTTGGTCTTTTGATGCAACCCACAACTTTTTCTATTCCAAAACTTCCTCACTTATCCTTTTCATATCCATCATCTCACAAGTGCTAAATGCTGACGGGTCTTCAACTTCATTGATTTCTTTTCACAAAACCCTTGGTGGAGTCCTTTCCTCATCAATTGGCACACTCCTTACAGTTTCACGATACTTCTCCTTCTAGGGATCATTTTGGGTGTTTCTTGGCCTTTTCCAAGTTTCCCCTTTTTCCTGATCTTGAAGTCGGCCAAGGAGGGAGTTGCATGCATGAATCCTTCAAAGGGAAGTGGACTGTGACTGCACCCTCTGTGATTCTGGTGTGGTCTCAAAACTTTCTCTTGTATTTCTTGGAGTGAGATCGAGTAGGATACAAACCTTTTCAAGGTTGGTGGCAATGTCATACATAGGGCAATGCTTTATAACAAATTTTCCACCTCTTGAAGTGTCCGCATTCCTTCTTCATGTTGGCATTGCAAGGCCTCATACTTAGCACATGATGCCATGGAAAGAGCTTGTTCAGGTGGGTTAGTATGGCTGTCAGGACAAGTCTCCCATGGGCCTTGAAGGGGAATCTCTAGCCTGTTCTAAGAATGAGTCTTCAGCTCATCCTAAGAGTGAATCTCTAACTCGCTTAAAAGTAAGTCTCTCATTGGACCTGAGAGTGGGTTTCTAGCCGATCTTGAGAGTGAGTATTCAACTCGTCTTGAGAATGAGTCTCCACCTAGTCCTAAGAGTGAGTCTCATGTCGGGCCTGAGAGTGGGTCTCCAGCTAAACCCAAGGCTGGGTTTTTAGAATGGCTTAGAAAGGGTTATCTAGTGGTGATTTCGTGGAGCAAGGAAGGCCATCTCGCGTCCCGAGTGGGCGCCCCAAAGATCTGGTCTCCACTTTTTCTTGGCCTTGTTGGTTGGTTGTGTTTCTCATTCAAGCTATTGCAAATTGACTTGTTAGTTTTTCGTACGTTTTCCACAAACGACGTTAATTGTTATCGTTCGAACATAACAATAAATTTATGGGGTGAAAATGCCATCGTCAAGCTGCCCTAAATTATCGTTGCCCTGAGTCCTAATGTTGTCCAATATTGCAAAAAAGAAAACAATCAGATGGCACAAAAAAATTCACGTGTAAACACTTCAATACTTAAGTCTAACATTAAAAACGTTAAAAGTTCAAGAGTAGTATTCACAACAATATCAAAGACATAACTCTTCTGAAATGAAGATTTATTTATTTATGGAGGAGAATGGGATAATCTTAAATCTCCTTGGTTTGAGATCTTTTATAAATGATATTTATTTTAATATTTTATCAAAATTAAAATTTTTAATAAATAATATTTATCCTTTGATACTAAAATTTTATTATGATTCTTAAAGATAATGCTTATCCTTTTTTATGGGACCTCTCAAATTTAGAAATATATATATTTTTTTAGCCCATAATATTATTTTAAACTTTTTCAAACTTTTCATAACTTTTGCTTATGAAACAACCAAAAGGTAAACCAATTTATTCTCCTATAAAATTGGTTAAGACATCGTTCAGATTTTAGGTTAAAATCCGCGCCAATAACAAAAGTATTAATCCTGTAAATTTACATCATTATCAACAGTACACTCAGAGACATGATGGGAATTAATAAGAGAAAAAACAACCAGAAAACTAAATTAATAAATCAATACATGTCAATCTTAATTAAGGCCAAACAAGATCGACGGAGACCCTCAAAACCGGAACATCTTCGTCGACAGCGTCCACCTCGGCGCAGCTCTCCTTCAAACCAGTCGGTCGCCGGCTGGCCTCCGCGGCGGAGCACGGCTGACCAGCAACAGAAGGACGCGAGGAGGAGGAGGAAGACGAAGTGAGGCAGTCGAGGTCGGTGTCGTGATGCCTAATAAGAAGCTCGGACAAGAAGAGCACAAGCGAGGCCATGGAGATGATGGGTGGTCGGATTATCTCAGATAATTCAGATTTTCTTTCTGCAACTCGATCGATTGTATTGATGGATTAATTTGTAGGTAGCTAATTATCGGATGGGATGAGTATCAATATATAGGGAAGAAGAGGGAGATGCAATTAATAAAGCGGCGGATGATCGATAGCCCACCGAAAGTTGTTATCTGGTAAAGCTAAATTTAATGCCGGCGGAGAAAACAAGGACTGTGGCTCGTGGTTTTTCGCCGCTTGCTTGCTTGGTTTTGCTGGTCCATGGTTTTCTCTGCTTCTGCTTATTTTCTTCTTCTTCTACTTCGTTTCCATAAATTATTCAATTCAACTGGATTGGATGTTGCCATGACCACACCCAAGCCCAATTTTACGACCCAAATCAATTCAACCCGAACCCACACCCAAACCCAATTTTAGAAAATTGGGATCCACAACCCAAGTGCAATAGCCTGTAAAATGTAAAGTTGAGCCTCTAGCCCACAACCCATATCCATCTCAGCAAGATTGAGTCTAAACTGTTTGCCCTTTTCACTTTGTGTGTTTGTACTTCTTTACGCTGTTTGGTGGGTTAGAAAATTATTGAATCTTGCTTATCTGCTAGCCGTCGTGACCATATAGCTACATCCATATATAATATAATAAAATCAACTCAATAATGCCATGATTAAATTTATTTATTATTGAATAAAATACATTAACCGTGAGTGAATAAGATAAAACTTAATTCAATAGAGTATCTCTCAAATCTCTCTTAGTTAATTGTCCTTAAACTTCTGCGAATATTGAGAATCATCTTAAAACTCACTCTCTCTCTCTTATAGGGTCCCTCTCATACATAGTGAACCCAACAATCGAATCTAATATTTACGTTTTTTCTTTTTTAATGAAAAAATTAAAGATGGTTGATTGTCTCTATTTTAATGTTTGAAGAGAGAAAGACACATACAAAGAGAGGGCAAGGTGTGAAAATATATGTAAGAAAAATGATAATTTTACTTTATTTTTAATGACTTAAGAGGTTTATAATTTTTTAAAATGTAAAAATGGTCTCTAAATATAATCAGACCTTAGTTCAAGAATGATTAATGGACATTTACTCTTGGTTAATAGATATTAACATATTTAGAATAACAAATGGGCGAGGGGAGATAGGAGTGTGATAGGATGTTCAAACCCTAAGATATGAGTATAAAATTAGGCATAATAAAACAATACTTAAATACACCAACAACCTTAATAAGATATATAAATAGAGAAACCAAAGACAATTAGAACCATATAATTCAGATTATTTCATGGCAGATAAGACAATAATCTTAATCAAATTACAATTTAAGGGGTCATAAGGAGGAGGGATTAACCAGTTTTAAACTAAAAAAATCAAAGCTTTATTGAAAAAAATAATTAAAGAAAGAAAGGGTGTTGTTGGGAATCAGAGAATTAAGAGAGGAATTAAGGGATAAGCAAAGCAGTTGTGTGTATAGTGGAGTGTTATTTTTATAGTTGTGGAGTAGTGGAATATTATTTTTTACAATTGAATAGTAGTGATAATTGTTGTAAATAACTACTGAGATATGTATAAATAAAGCTAAGCTACAGAATGCTGAGATCATTAAGAAATTATTTAAAGTTTCTCTCATTTTCTTCTTGTCTATTCTTTGCTTCCCTCTATTATTCTCTTTTCTCGCTCCCTTTCTTTTTTCTGCCACAACTGTCAACTAGAACTCCTTGACATGTCTGTAAGGATATATTTCACATAAAATCCTAATAAATATCCATCCTATAAATGTATAAACAAAACTTCGATTTGTCTAATAACAAAACTAGTAAATGACCAAGCAAAAAAAAACAATAGATGATTGGAAAAGGGTAGTTTCTGTATTTTCTCTTGGATATAGACTGTCATTTCATACTATGTATGCAACTCTTATGGATGCTGATAGTTAAGGTGCCTTATGATCTACGGGTATGGTTTGTTCTCTTAATTAATTTGCCAAACTGATGAGTACTTAAAGCTTGATTAATTAATGCTTCACAGATCAAACTTACATGGACTAAACTTGTCTTGTTTAGCCCTAGTTTGCAGACCCTTCATCTCCATCACCCATGAACAATGGTGAGGTTAGCCTCTAGAGTTTCCTTATTTTTTGTTCTTGGCCAAGTCTAATTAATGCTTCATCTTTATGGCCAAATACATGGAAGTCTCTTAACATATCTTCACAAATTAAGCAATTAATCAAACATGTTTATATATAACAACTAAAATGCAGTACTGAGTGGCCATAAAATTCAGGTTTTGACATACGGTTAGAAGCATGCACAGCAACTGAAGCAGTTCTTATAAGTTGAAGTAGATAGTAGATAGTGATCAGACTTTCACATTTGCCTGCCATATCATCGATCATATATATCAGCCATGACAAAGCTCCCTTAGCCTCTCGGCTATCCTTGCAGCTCCATATCCCACTGCAGACTCCCCAACCTACACCCAGAAACGCCCGATCGATCGATAAAATGCTTAACGATAGAAGAAACACGAGACTCAAAACGATAAACGAATTTCACACTGCTTAAACCTTGGAGTGGATTGTGTGCAAAACAGTAAAATCATCCACGACTGAGAAGCTGGCATTGCTAATCTCAGCCCCCTCCTCATGAAGCACCCGGATCGTCTCACTGAACACGGACTGGCAATCCAGCCCAGTCACCAGAACGATCTCTAGGGCTGAGCCCAGATCGTGGATCTCAACCTGTGGTGATCTCAATCCTACAGTTGCTGATGAGCTGCTACTAGTACTCGTAATAATGCTTCCATTAACGTCATCAGCTTTTGGCTCAACTCTCATCATCAGTCTCTCCTTCTTCTGCTTCATTTCGTCCAAGTGCTGCTGCAACCTCTTTATGTAGTTTGCAGCCTCATCTAATTGGTCAACCAGTGATGTTCCTTCCTGCAAACCGCACAACATGATCACCATTTAATTTACAGCACAGAGGACTACACATATTTAAGGCACGAGTCTCCCCGCATTAATTACATACGTTTTAGAAGATTATTTTTAATGCACCCTTACCCTACCTTGTCGTTGTGCCAAGACTCACCTTCAAAGACATATATACATATATATATATATATTTATATACACAGAGAGAGAGAGAGAGAGAGAGAGAGAGAGAACCGAAGAAGTGTGATGAGGGACAAGAGAATTGAGCTCGGAGTAGAGGTCTTTCATGTGATTTCTTCTGTTTTTCTCAATGGTCTTTCTGTCGGCCCTGGATGAGCCTGAGCCAGAATTGTGCGCCATTAATGTTTCTCAAGCAACTTTAGTAAAGATGTTTACGTTCCTTCTGCATCTAACAAATGCCAGTAAGCGGTGTGTTGGGGGCTTTTATCAGAGGGGAGAAAGTTACAAAAGCGCAATATAACATAATGATTAATGCAGAAGAGGAAAAAAAGTACCGTGCTTTGAAGGGATGGTGGGGAATTGATATGCCTCAACTTTTGGGGGTCCCTATAGACCAACTTTGACCCTTTCGTCAGAGAGAAAATTAGGTAAATCTCTTAAAAACAATGAAACAATAACAAGACAACTGTTTGAATATCGGCTTCAACAACTTATATGATACTGACCCATCCAAAAAGGCTCCTAAATTATTATATTATCTGCCCAAAAAAGATAGAGAAAAAAACGACATCATATATATGTTGTCATCATTTGCTTATATGTTGTCATCAATTAATCCTATTCATATATTTATTTTAAATAATTTTATACTTATATTCTTATTTTTATAATTACTTTTAATTTTAAGCAAAATTAAATAAAACAAGTTTAAAATCTCAATTTTCTTTTCTATATCTATATATAAACACGAATCACTTTATCTGTCTTCTAAAAAGAAACAATTCGTATTTTATCTATTAATAAAAAAAATTAATAAACAAAATATACCTTAGATTCCCAAAATGTCTTTTCCTTTCACTTTTCTCAAACACAATATCACGTTTCTTAGAGGGCCATATGTCCCTTCATCACCTTACTGTGTGTTCAGACCAATTTTTGAGTGTTCTCCATTTGTTCATACAATTAGCCCTTCTTGCCGCCGCCGCCGCCGCCGCCGCCAAGAACAGATTATCTCTTTTCTTACAGGGCCATGTGTCCCTTCATCACCTTTCCTAGCTCTGTGTGTTCAGACCATTTTTTGAGCGTTCTCCATTTGTTCATGAGATTAGCCCTTCTTGCCACCGCCACCGCCGCCGCCGCCGCCGCCACCAAGAACAGAATATCACTTTTCTTACAGGGCCCTATGTCCCTTCACCTTACTAGTTCTGTGTTCAGACCATTTTAATTATGAGAGTTCTCATTTGTTCATACAATTAGCCCTTCTTGCCACCTTCCTAACTAGACCAGCCATGTTTAACATGGGAAAAGAAAATCGAGTTTGCCACATGTTGTAATGAAAAACAGTTCTCCTCGTAGGGAAGAACAATAGAAATGGATGAAAAGGAAAGATAAGGTTCTTTTTTTGGTGTTTTAATTTTTCAGTTTTGAATTTCGATTTTTTTTTTAATTGTGTATTTTGAGTGTCTATTTTAAAATTATTCAAAATACATCCTTTTTATTTGTAGCATTTTTCACGTTTTGAAAATTTTAAACGTATTTGTGATGAAAACAGTTAAAATAATTTTTTGTTGTTTTAAATTTTCTTTACAAAATTTTTTCTTATTTTCGAAAATGTGTTTTTAAAAATATGAAAGTAAACACGTTTTTATTGTTTTAAAAAATTAAAAATTGAAAATGACATAAAAATAATAAAGAGAACAAGGTTTAAGGGCCTGTTTGATAGCATACATTTCCCATAAAAAATGTCTAATTATATGTAATTATTACACATATTTTTTATGAAAATAATCAAACGTTCTTAATTTTTTTATGAAAAAGTTGTGTATGGTACAAGTACTTAAATATTCTTTCCATGAAATTCATTTTTTAAAGGAGGTGGAGTAATTTTTATTTTCTAAGCAATCATTATCTAGATTAAATTATAAATAATGCAATCAAACACACCTTAAAATATTGATAACTAAATACAAAATTATGAAGAGGGGACCAAGAGCACAATTAGAATGATATTTCTACTTCTTTTTGTTTTGGTTAGAAAGTTTTGATCTCATTCTACGTTAATTACTAATGTCTCTCTCATGTAAACTTTTATCTATTTATTTTTATTCTATCTAATATCTTAAGATGTGTTTGATTGCAAGTATAAAATTTGCATGGAAAGAAAATATTTTTTAGGTAATTAAATTGTCTAGAATTAAATTCTAGAAAAAATGTCAATTGAAGGTGTTTGTTTAAGTTAATTTTCTATCTTGAAATTATAATTTTTTTTTTAACTTTTGGTATTTGATTACCATTAAATTCCAATAATTTCTTAAAAATAAATTAAATATATATACACAAAATATTAAAAAAATAAATTAAATATACATACACAGATATACATACACACCTAGAAGATGGAGTCTCTGTCACTGACCACAACTACCATTGATGGTCATTGTCACTGACCACTGCCACCATCATTGTTCACTCATTGACAGCTCACTGTGGTGTCTTTCGGTCGCCTTCTCTCTTGCTCAATTCGTCCCTGCCATCGTCGTTGCTGCCATCGTCGTTCACTCCTCAGCCGCTCATCGTCACTCTTGCTCACTGCCTCTCTCTCGCTCAGTCCGTTACTGCCTCTCATTCCTCGTGACCGCTTGTTGCTCTTCTCCTTTGTGCTTCCCCAGCTTCACGAGTCTTCGAACAATTTGCAAAGAAATGATGGAGACGTGGGCTTTCTAATTCTTTGAAAAAATTGTTCTAACCCCCCGTCGAGAATTTGTTTTTTAACAAAAGTCATAAAAGACCATTATGTGACCAAAAGCTAGAATTTAATTTACCTAAAAAAATTTAACCAATCAAACATCTCAAAAGCTAGAATTTAAGTAAAAAATTGTCGTTTTTCATTTTTTTTTTTAAAAAAAAGTGATCAATCAAATAGGCCCTTGTATACACTATGAGCAAAATTTCAGTTTAACATAAATAACCAAACTAAACTAACTGAAATTGTCAACTTATTTTGGTTCAAGCTAAATGTCAGATCAATTTGATTTTCTGACAATTTCAATTATTTCAATTCGATTCTATTCGATTTTCGTAATGAAAATAATCTAAATAATTAAACTAATCAAAATTGTCAAATAATGTCATTTTTACCAACATTTTGGCAAAACAAAAGAAGAAAAGAAGTTTTATTAGTTTCTCAGTTATTTTTGTTTTTTTTCAGTCAATTCAATTTTTTATGTATTTGTTTCGTTTTTCTGATTTTTGATTTTCGTATTTGTCCGATCTATCTGATTCGACTTTTGACACAAATTCGATTATTTTGATTTTAGCATTTTGTTCGATTTGGTAATTGAACCGATCAAATTTCCACCCCTATAATGCATGAGAAAACTAGCCCCTAGAATAATGCACAAAAAACTAAAAGTTTTCAAAAACAAAAACAAAATTTATTTGTAAAATTTTTGAAAACGAAAAAAAAAACTAAAGATGAAATTAGGAGGCCTGAAATTATGCATAGACCACAAAAGACAAATAATTCTCAAATAATCCTATGAACCATTGGGTTATAGTTTTTATTTTTTATTTTTATATTCAAAAACTTTAATGTGTATTATGTATTTACATAGTTGACATTTTCATATTTTTCATACTGTAACTGCTAAAGAAAGCTTTATTGAGTGACTATAAAATCATCATCCTTGTTGCATGATTTAAAATGTTAAACAATTAAACAAATCTTAATGTAGTCAAAACTAATAACTTGGTCTTCTTATAGGGCTAAGGGCAATGGCCGCAAGTCGGCCCATTCTTGAATCTGACGGGCCGGGCGGCCCACATGCCTGAGTTAAGTTCGTTTAATTGTAATTTTGTTCTTAATCTGGCTTAAGCTCACAAGCTCTCATATTCTATTAATTTATTTAATTTGTAGCTATTTTAGATTCTAAGCACTAAAGTTAACAAATGTGTGTTTATAAAAGAGAAATAATAACTAAAGGGGTGACTCACACTACGCATGTAAATTTAAAAAAATAAATAAATAAATCAAAACTCACATTCAAAAGATGAAGTTTGATCATTGAAATTTAATTTAATTTTTTAAATAAACCTTAATTATAATAAAGCCTCTGAGCCTTGAAATAACAATAAAGCTGTTCTTATTGGATTGTGACTCATGAAGACATAAAGTTCAAGTCAAAACAGAATTTTTTAACTATTATAGTTTTTTTAGCAAATTTATAAAGGACAAAATTGCATCCAACATGTATATATATATATATATATAGAGAGAGAGAGAGAGAGAGAGAGAGAGAGAGAGAGAGAGAGAGAGAGAGAGAGAGAGAGAGAGAGAGAGAGAGAGAGTCAAGTATTCAATTAGATTAAACTGTAATGGTCCAAGTCCAATGCATCCACCCAATTGAAGAATCAAAATATCACAGGCAGCACAGCACAGGGAGCCCATGAATTTTCTAAACATATACAAACACAACTTTTCAACAACAGAAGTGATCATCCACGATTTGAACTATAATTGAGAGAGAGAGAAAGAGAGAGAGAGATCCATTGCATTGCAGGTGAACTCAGCATGTGCAACTAGTCATCACACGAACATATGAATCCAAGTTCCAACTGAGAGACACAAGAATGCATGGGTGCACAGATAGAGAGAATTCAGTGAAACCTAATCAATGCCTGCCATCAATGATGTGTTCCTTTGATGGATGGACACCCACAATTTTCAGAGGGGTAATAAATAAGTTGATACTTCTGTTCCTGCCCTTCATGGTCATGGTTATGAAATCACATGCTACTGTTTTTCATTCACATCAAAAGAAACAAAAGCCAAATATCCCAGCTTGTTCCAACCATCTAACTACTAGTACTACAGTAGCAGCAACAATTACAACAAGGACAACCACAAGCCTTAATATCACTTTGCTCGATCTACTGTACGAATTATAGACCTCTCCAAGCTGTATCAGAAGTAGGAAAGGAAGATACCCGGAAAGAAGGCTGGGTGTTCAACACAAGTCTAGCATGTCCAAATGGAAGGCAACAACAAATATATCACTTGTTCAAAGGTTCTAGAATCGTGAAGATAAAGTCAAGGTCATGGTTACCAACAACCTTTACATTTATAAGAGCCAAATCCTAGTCAATCTTAAACACATTAATGTAGAAGTTTTTCCTGAAATTGCAGCTTTGTTTGGCATGCTTTTGGAGCCCTTTTCATGGTTGTAAGGACAGGAGGGTTTGCAAAGTAAAAAATTTGTGAACCAAAAGAAACACTTGGAGGAAAATACATTCTAGAGCCTTTGGCCCCAGGTAGGCAGAATTCCACAAATACTGTAAAATTTGTAGGAACCTAGGTGCCTAGCTCCTTGCCCCTTTCCTCGACAATCACAAACATTAATATCACTAGAAAAAGTCAGCTATATGCATAATTGTTAAACTCTCAATTTTACAAATACGATTTTATAATTTTTTTCACTAAAAACTCTTACAATTTTACAATTTTAAAGTTAAATTACACTCGATTTTACGATTTTACATGTCGAAGACCCTCTTACGCGACGATTTTAACAACCTTGGCTATATGAATTCAACATCTCTCTCTCTCTATCCATGGCCTCTCCTGGATATCTAAGTCTACTAATTTTCATAAACTTTCATCAAATCTTGGATGAACTAACCGTACAAGTCAACAGATATGTGGGCAGTAGCGATTACGATGTATGGCAGTCTTATGAGGCACTTTCCATAATGCATACCAATTTACTCAGGTGAAAGTGTAAAAGTTCCAAGCAAGTAAACAGGCTCCACTTGAGAGTTGAGGCAACGTCCATTACCATCAGACGATGAACATCATAGAGAATGAAAATGACAATTTAACTGTTAAAAAATAATTAAAGTAAAATATGCAGCAAGAAAGATTACAACCTCTTGTGAACTTCTCATATCATGTGCGCAATTTTGCATAGGTACTTCTAATACAACAAAAATAGATTTTCGGATGTATAAGCATGGTACCAAAAAATCCATATCAGAGAGAAATTCTAGTATTAAGAAAGCTCTGCAGCTCCATTGAAATCCAACCATGTTATCTGTAGTTCACAAAAATGTGAGTGAAAGAAAATAACCTCACATCAATGCATGCCCACAATATCTGCATTCATGCTTGCATGAAAGTAAAACTGTAGGAAACAATAGAAAAGGATGGGGACAAAAAGAAATCATTTTAATTACAGGCTGAACTGGTTGGACTACAAATCTAAATCATAAGAAAGTCAAGAGAACTTAGGCTTGGGCGTTGGTAAACTGTTAGTATGGACAGGACCATGCTTTTGTATCCAATGAAAAAGACCCTTCTTATGATCTTCACTAGTGGGGTTTTGTGGCAGCTTGAGCATTCCATCATGGGCAAGTGAGTACTCAAAATGCTCTAATACCTTCACGACTTGCCAAAACTCTGGCCTCTTCTCCGGATGCAAAGACCAACATTGCTCAATTAAGGCTCTCATGGCAGGCGGACAGCCATCAGGTATAGCTGGCCTCAAATTCTGAAAGATCCCAAGAGATAGTAATATTATAGTTCCAAAAGAGTTCACAGAGTTTATATGGGATCTACAAATAACAGAAGTACTAATTTGCAGTGTGCAAGCGTTTGCAGTAGTTGGGATGGAGAATTTCTATAGCACAAATATTAATGTATATAAACATATATTATAGAGAATATAAATAAGTGCTAACTCCCATGCATCAGATTTCCTCAAAAAATTAATACACTTGTAGCACTTTAAAAGAAAAATAAAAAACACACAATATCATCTACTGAACCAATAATAGTTCTTTCTTTTCTCAACTGCAAAGCTTGCTGCATGAAATCTCAACTGAAGATGTGATCCCGTGTTTCATGAATCAGCATTACAAATGACAACAAATTATTGGTGAAAAACAAGATGAGCATTTGAATTCACAAACTTTATCAAGATGCTCCTGAATCACAAGTTGCCAGATAGGACCACGATTCATCTGCTTGCATGAAGCACTTATCTTTCTGAGGAGACTCAAACTCAACTAAGCCTTTTCCAGATTGGTTTGGAATCAGGTTACTTAGCAAATAACAATTAATTACCATTTGACACCCGTTACTACTGGAAACGTTGCTAAGTATAGTTTTCCATAGAATAATATTTGAAGCAAAAAGCATAGGTTCCTCTCACACATCATCCATTAATAGAAATTTTGAGAAATGGCATGTGAAATACGTCAAACTATGTGGTGCACTTGCCAAGTCTAGAGGTCGCCTGATTCATGCCGTATTCTATTCTGAACCAGTATGGTGCACACTTAAACTGCTTCTGAGCTTATGTGCTTCACTCATAGTTATTCATGAATCATCCACCTTCAAACACATTTAAGGCAGCAGTGGTTTCTTGATGCAAGCCAAAGTTCACTTGTGTACTTAACAAAACATATATAAAGAAACAAGAATTTTAAAAACAAATCAAAATGGATAAATTAGAGAGAAAACGAGAAAATAAATAGCCTGGTATGCATGTTGGGATTTTCTGAAAATATCAAGGCAAATAACCAATTGAAAATGAAATTCAGAAAAGTACCTTATTTACTACAGCAAAAGCTGCTTGAATTGGTGTCATGTCCTCATAAGGAATAGTTCCAGTTACCATTTCCCACAGAATGAGTCCAAAGCTGTACACATCAACCTTCCGGCCATATGATTTACGTTTAATCATTTCAGGTGCCATCCAACGGTATGTCCCAGGGTCATCTGCCAAAAGATCACAGTATGCCTCCTCACAACCTATTCCAAAATCAGCAATTTTCATGTGGAAATCTTCATTAATGAGGATATTCTCAGGTTTGAGGTCCCTATGAATTACTCTTTGTGAGTGTATGTAGTCCATTCCTCGTGCGATATCCAAAGCAACTGGAATTAGTTTCTCTAAGGGAAGAGATTTATGCTCAAGCTTGTGAAGATATGCCCTCAAGGAACCCTCTGAGAGATACTCCGTGATGATACAGAAAACAGGTGGCTTTCTGCATGCTGCTACAAACTGTATCATGATAACAGAATATATAAGTTAAGTCCATAGAGGTTTAGTAAAGCTATGAATTCTCAAACTCATGTGCACGTAAAATAGTTTCAGAAATATGCAACAGTAACATCCAAATGTCATAATTGTTACGTCAGTCCATTCAGCAACATATACACCACATGAATAGAAAGTAATGCCTAAAGGTAGCATGCATGTATGACTAGTTCATCACGTCATGCTCCAAGGACACAGAACAAGCATATATCGAATCTCCAGCTCCGACGAATACAGAGAAAAGAGGTCGATTATGTCCTGAAAACATACAGAGGAGGGAATGATTTACCTTTATGACATTTTGATGATGGAGCTGAGACAAAAGAGTGACTTCTCTAGTAAATTGCTTCTCTAACCTAACTGCCAGATCTCCAGTTTCGTCATCATCTGGTGCCCTGATAATTTTCACTGCAACCGGTTCGTCTTTATATATGCCATGGTAAAGTTGACTATGTGCACCATGAGCAAATCGAAGCCCAAGAAATAGCTTAGAGAGATCCACCATCCATTCATCTGCCATTTCCACAGAAGTAACTCTTCCACCTGCATGATCAAAATACTTGCTCCATGTTGAATCCTTCCTGCCTTTTGTTTTATCATGCACTTTCATGGAAGAAAAAGGCCTGAGTGGGCTGGTGCTTGATTTCTTTGAATCATGTGACCAGATTTGTCGGGAATCCCTGTGGGACAACTTGCCGGTAATTTGCTTGTCAGGTTCTTTTCTCTGAGGATGTGGAGTGGAGAATCTCTTCCGGTCAGATTGAGCTTCCTTAAATGCATCAGATAGTGTAGTTTCAGGGAGAGGTGATACAGACCTCTGCTTGTTTGTAGCAGGATTCCGCTGAATTTGTGTAACCGTAGGTCTAGATTTCAGACCTTTGTTCCGGTTTGGTTGAATGGTGATAGGGATTGAAGGCAACCTTGCTGAGTCAAATCGATGATAGATAGTGTGAGAAAATTTTGTTCTCCTAATCCAAGAACTAGACTCTTCCTCCATACTCAAGCCCTAAAATACCTTGCAAGCACAAATGA
Source organism: Diospyros kaki (assembly GCA_036245055.1). Classification (NCBI taxonomy): domain Eukaryota; kingdom Viridiplantae; phylum Streptophyta; class Magnoliopsida; order Ericales; family Ebenaceae; genus Diospyros; species Diospyros kaki. The sequence goes on along the minus strand of BSEG01000005.1, from coordinate 3,401,696 downwards.
TGCCACACTATCTTCCTTTTTCTCCAGGTGAGAAGAAGGCAGCGAACCGAGATTTTCCTCAAGAAATCCCCAATATTTATCAAATCTCCACACACCCACTGCCCTCAAATCCATCAACAGGAAACTGCTACAGAACAAATTCTATTCCCATTAGAACTTGAAAACCCTTTACCCAGTTAACCAACAACTCGGAGAAGATCCAAATCTCAGCATAACCAAAATCAGAGGCCCTTGAAGCTTCAAACCCTCAAATATACACGAAGGATGGAGTGTCATCAAAACCTTTAATCTCATATCATCAGAACCAAAATCACCTGGAAAAAAAATTATATCAAATACCACTACCAGAAAGAACCATCAAACCAAATCTCATACCACCAAAAATCAACCTAACTCCGACGACAACCAACCCGAACTCCAGCAACAAACCCTTTTAGCTTCAAAGTCAAAAACCCCTTCCTTGAAAGCCTGGAATTACACAAACAAATCCCAAAAAGAAAATATGAAAAACAAAAAGAACACGCGATTGCCTTCGCAACAAAGGCATCCCACCCTCAGCAGAAAACTAATCGCCGCCTCAAAACAACCATGAACCCGTCAAAGAATCAAAAAGAAAAGAAGGCCCATCAACTCAAACAAGCATTTCCACATACACAATATACGCTTAAACAAAAATCAAGTACACGCAAGGTAAAGAAAGATCTGCGGCATTTAGGAACTTACCAGAAGGGTATATATCAATCAGGTCATTGTCCCTTATTCTCCTCTCTCTCTCTCTCTCTCTCTCTCTCGCAATGAAAGGCAGGATCTTTAGGGTGGAGGGAGAAATCAAAATCTGGCCGTGATCATCACAAATTCATCAGCATCAGGCATTCTAGGCATTGATAACCATAGATTCCTCGGACCCACCACGAGAAAGTCAGAATAGGGTGAGAGAGGAGGAGAGAGACAGACAATATAATATTAAGAATATGACCATCAAGATGAGAATAAGTGAATATGTATATATATATATATAGGCATGCATGTGTATATATGTATAATATTTGAGAGAGATGGTACGATTCTCACGGACGCCCGTGCCGGATGGGGGATGGCGATTGTCATGTTGGGTTGGGGCCAGAGACGTTTTGGTTCCGCAATGTGGTTTCCTGCCAACTTTCGGCTGCTCAGTTTGGCTGCCAGGAAGGCAAAGAAAGAAAATTACAAAATACCAAGGCTGTATCTGGAAGGTAGTTGCCAATTATGAAAGCCACTCATTAAGTTGTATAAACCTTAAAATTTGAGGATGTTTAAGTTGATAATGTATGCGAATAAATATATTTTTAAATTATTAATTAATAATTATGTATTTAATTTAAAAAAAATTAATAAATTATCAAATTTGATAAAAAATCAAAACAGATATAGTGTTGAATAATATAAAATTTATTATTAGATGTTGATAAATTATATATAATTATTAAAAATATATTAATATATATATTATATATGTTATATATAATAATAATATATATTATTATTTGTTATATTTATATATATATATATGTTTATTGTTATTTTATATAATATATAAATATATGCATACATACACACAAACAATGGTAGCGGGAAGGAGAAGCATGGAGAGAGGAGATCAGGATAGGGACGAACAATGGTTAATGGGGCGATTGAGGAGAACTTGAAGCAAATGGGGGGTGATAACCAACAAAGGAGACGATGGGAGTAACGGTCGATGTTGCTAATGGAGGCGATGGTGATGGGCGACGATAGCAGTCGAAAGAACTAGGTCAATAGGTAACGGAAGGCAAAGGTTGAAAAAAAAGGGCATTATTGAAAATTAGTAAAAAAGATGAAGATAAAATCGTCGGTCAACACAACTTATAAATTAGTAGCATTTTTCAAAAGTTCCCATCCACCAACTTTTTCAAAACATTGTGATAGTATCGTTTAAACTATCTAATTTAAACGCTAGTAAGATGCACCCAAACACCTGATCAGTTTTTACTTAATAGCTTATAAGATGTAAGCAATCAAATCGGTACGCCAAACACCCCCATATTGATGTCCCAAACACGGCCTCTGCAAAAACACATAGATTCTATGTAAAACATAAAGATAATATTATTATTATTTCTTATATATTTTTGCATGAAAAATATATAATAATTTTTTTTATCAGTTTGGTTCAGATAAAAAAAAAAAAGTGATTTTTAAAACTCAATTGAGTCGTAGTTGAATTGTTGGTCGAACGAGCGCAATTCGATCAGTTCACTTTCAATGATTAACAAATGCTCAAAACCTTGATGTTTTGGGACCATGCAAAGGGCATCTCTTAAGATCAAACTCGTTTCTTTTAATAATAACAAATTATATTCCAACACTTAATGCCAAAGCCAATTAATTAATTAGTAAATTCCACCCATTCTTTCATATTCCTAAAATTTATAAAATTCTAATATATAAATATATAATAATATAAACATTCAGTGTAGTTCTATTCTTCCCTCGGCCCAACAGTGGGAGGACTTTACCTTGTAGGCCCAAAAGCCCAGAAAGCTAATAACATAAAGCATGGGCCTCGAGAAGCCTTTCAGAAAGCCCACTCCATTATGGACAGAGCTTCACCTGCTATAATAGTTGCAGACATAAAAAAACTAGTAAGTTAAAAAAACCACACCCCGAGCAATTTAACTATACGAAACTCTCAACTTTATGAGTGTCCATACGAATTTTGTTTCTATGCATTAGGCTGTCTATAATGCTGCGAATTTTCCCTAAGTCAAAATTTTAGCAAGCTGCTCTAATGCAATCCAAATAGCAAATTTCAAATCACAATGATTACAGTCAAATGCATTTCCATCGCTGTCGTCACTACAATTGCAACAGTCACCATCAAAACGCAAAACTTCGTCAGAGAAGACGAAGAGGATGAAAGATATTGCAGCCAATTTGTCATCGGTTTCGGAGATGGCTATTGAAGGCAGTTGGACACGACAAAAAAAAGAGGCCCGCGGTCGAAGAAGATGAAGAGTCACGACAAAGGAGGAGACGAACAAACACGACAAAGATGATTGGTCACGACGAAACCCCTGCAGACAGCAAAACCCAAGGAATGGTGTAGATGAACAGACGAGGTGGAGGAGATGAATAGTAATATTTATTATTAAATTAGAAAATAAATATTAAATGTTTATAGTAGTACAAACTATAGGCAAAGTAAAAAAATTAGAATTAAAGTTTAATTAATAAATAAATAAAATATGGAATCAAATAGAGAGTATAATAAAGAGTGTGGTTGGAGTAAGTACAGTTTTCAAAATAAAAAAAATAAAGAGTAAATTGTTTATAATAGAATAGAAAGTAAAATATAAAATATGGTTGGAGATAGGATTATAAAGATACTAAAATAAATAAAATTATTAACTCATTTTTAAACAACAATCAATCTTATCTTATCACCTGTCTTGTTAACAAGCAAGACATGCCACTTGTCATTTTATCCAATTCAAATTTAAATGATAAGCTCACAAAAATTAATTTATGGATCCTAATATTAGAGAATCCAACCCTTATTGGCATGGCTCGAGGTAAACAAAACTTAAAAGCTTTTGAGATAATCTCGACACAAAAGATTCACCACCATCTTGAGATATCCAAGCTCAAGAACCTTTGGCATAATACCAAGAATGCCAACGATTTGAGATATTCTGGCCAAGAACCCTAGAGATTTAACTTTGAATATTTTAGTACATTTCAATTTCAGAGAATTCAACTCCTATTGATTGTGCCCAATGTTAGAAATCAGGAAATCTCTCATATCATTATTTTCTTAGAATATCTCTATTTTCTTATTTCTAGAGTTTTTTTTTATTAGGATAAAATTATGTTTGCTTATTAGTATTATTTTCCTTATTTTTTCTTCCTTGATTGAGTTGGCTAATCCATAATTGATTGTCTAAATCGAAATCCATACTTGTAATAAATATACAATGTGCCATTTCATATTACAATATAAAAAAGTATTCTTTTTTACATGGTATCAAAACCACCATCTTTGCTCTCTTTCTTAATCAACCTTCAATATTAATTATAAATAATTAGTCTTATTGATGATTTTTTTTCTTTTTCTATATCTTCTACAACTTACCAATAATCGACCTTGCCTTTTGTTCTTTGGCTCATATTTTTTTTTTTTTTGGGCCTGCCCAACGCCCTTCTTCTCTATTCTTCTTAAATAACCATAATCATCCTTTGACGATGATTGATTCAGGAAACATTACCTCCACGCTAACTGAGCTTGTTTTTGTAGCCTTCAACTAATTCATTGAGTAGAGAACTTCTAAATATGAGAGAATACTAACTTAATGGAAATAATTACATTTAGTGGTTATAAATTGTGAAAACGCATCTTAAAGAAAGAGGAAAGCTTAGAACCAGACCTAGCAAAGAGAATTCCAACCTTCAGGGATGAAGAATATTCTAGGATAATGCCATAGTTATGGACCTCAATGCAACTTGAAATCAACAAAAGATGTATGTTTCTTCCCACTACCTAAGAGATTTGGGAAACCATTTGTCGTTCATACTCAAAGCTCAAGACATTGCAGCTATATTTGAACTTAAGACGAAGATTTCAATGACAAAATAAGGTACTCTTTCAGTCACTAAGTACTTCAATATCATGAAGGGATAACTTTGGCTTGAAATAGACCACTATCAATACATATGGATGAAATGCCTAACATATGCCAACATTCGTCAAAGCTATATGGAGAGGGATCAAATATTTGAGTTTCTAGTAGGTTTAACTGTGGACTTTGATTGGTTTCAAGTTCAAATACAAGGAAAGAAATGATTACCATCATTAACTGAAGTTTTTGCTATTGTAAATGTTAGAAAATTATGATATGATCATATGCAGTGGAAACAAAATTTGATTTTACAAATATCACGTTTTTAAAAACATACAATTTAAAAATTGAAGACATAAATAAAAAATTACCTCAAGACGAATACAACATTCATTGCAGATAACATGCTGTATAATCTCCCACGTGTGAGATGCTGAGTTAGTCCACCCAAAATCGCCAAAACTCCAAGACACTTTAGGAGAAAATCACCCAAAAATTTTCTCTAAGATTTTCATCTAATCTAAGTACAACTAATTACATTGTCATATGGATTCAAGGGCTTAATGTCATATTTATAAACAAACCCTAGAAACCCTAAAGGCAGTTGGATCAAGCTTAATGTACTAGCAAAAAACCCGATCCAACTTGATAACTAAATAACTAATCCATTAATCATCTTTATTTATCTTATAAATAATTACACCATTATTTAGTAATTCAATAATTACTAAATTATCATTTTCTCTTTAAAACGATTTCTTATTGGGTGGGATTTTATGGATTCATAATTAAATTGCCAACGAGAATTAATCAATTATTAATTTTTTATAAATTATGAGTGACATTTAACAATATGTCATGATTACCCAATTTAAGGTGAAACGAGTAATGCGAATCCTACACTACGATGCCATACAATACAGTCCCTTTATCATCCTATATCCCGATAAGACATAAGATCACAATTATTAGTTCAAATCTTTTAATCTCATCATATGATCAAATACAAAATCAATTTTGAGTAATATGACACAATCTTTATGAAACACACATTCTATCGTCATATAACCCCAGCTAATGATTTATCGTCAAGTGATTATTGGATTGTATATGATATCCTTTTCATATATCTCAAGGTGATAGATTTCATGTCTGATGCACACATACCCCATGTCTCATTGAACTAAGCACATAGATACGTATAGTCTTTCCTAATTAGAACAACCATATAATATCGTTGATATCCTAATTCACCAACACACGGATATCCATGTCATCTTAGATCTAAGGACTAGTTGCAAGTTCGTAGTTAATATTGAATCATTGATCCGTGAGATAAAACCCGTGTAATTCAATATTAACAGTCTCATTCAACGAGCACCTACTCATCTTCCTTATATATCTTATACAGAATGGCATGAGACTCACTAATCTTATCTTTCAGCATCTCATACTGAACAATGAGAAAGACATTGTGCTAGTCTTTACGAGTTGCTAATATCCAAGTTAGAAACTCCATGGTTAAGAACATATTTATAGTATAACGAAATGTGGATTATCCGTCATGTATATTCTTAACACTTAAGAGTGGCATCAATTCCTTATTATACTAAAGAATATATATATATATATGTTTAATTTAAATCATATTATAATTTAAATAAAACATAAATTTGTCATTAAATAGAATTTAAAGAGTTATAAAATCAAACTCCATTGTGTCATTAGAACTGGTTTTAAGGGCTTATATCTACCAGTAAGAACTAAAGAGAGTCAAATGATAGTTATGTTTGAGACCTAACAACAGAAGGGTTAGCCATGGTATTAAAAGGGGACAAGGATAACAACCTCCTTGGACAAAACCAAAAGCTAGGTTTAGCGATAACATCAAGCCAAGATGGGTTAAAGTGTACTTATTACAAGAAGCAATAACTCACAAGAAAGAACTACACTACAAAAAAAATAGTACTTAGCGACAGTTAAATACAAAAAATAGTACCAAAAAAACTACCGCTAAATCAGCCATTGCAGAGTATTTAGCAGCGATTTTCAGCAACCGCTACTAAGTCATGTTTTTTGCGATGGCTATTTAGTGGCGGTTTCAAATTTGCAGTAAAAATTCAAAAAATTTTGAATTTTTGGAATTTCAAAATTCAAAAAATTTTGAAATTTCAAAGTTAAAAAAATATTGAATTTTTTCCAGCCACGTGGCAATGGTGGAAATTATTTTTCTAGCATCCTTCCCCTTCCCCAATTTTGAATCCGAGACCTCCCATATGTGTCTACGCGTTCAAAACCATCTAACCTGCGAAGTCTAGTTATTATATATTCACATGTATAAATTATATACTAATCCAACCACTATTTTCTAAAATTATATTTTATATTTTTTAATATAAATTAAAAAACATAAATTAATTGATTATTTTTTAAAAGAATAATGGAATAAATTAAAAATAAATTAATTGATTTAAATTAAATTAAATAATTGATTAAAAAATAAAAATAAGATTTTATATATTTTTTTAAAATTTATTTTTAAAATTATTGAAATTTTGTATATTAAAATTTTGTTAATTTTTTTAAATTAATTTTTTTAATAAATTTTCAAAACTATTGCAAATGTTATTTAATTTTATTTTTTAATTATTTAATTATTTTTTGAACTTAGTGATGGTTTCTCAAAACTTGTCGTAAAATTTAATGTTAATTTTAATTTTAAATTATTAAATTATTTTTTGAATTTAGCGACGAGTTTTTGAAAACTGTCATAAAATTAAATTTTTTAATGAATTTTACGATGATTTTTCAAAACAACCACAAAATGTAAAAAAAATTGCCGCAAAATATCATCTTAAAACCGCAGCAAAATAATAGCCACAAAAAATTAATTTTTTTGTAGTGCTACTACAAACTCCATGAAAAGGCCAAAGTTCTCAATTGGACTAGAGGCTAACAACAACCTCAAGCTAATCTAACTAATGGAGTAGCAACTCCTCAAGAAAAGCCAAAGTACTTTGGTGAAAAACCTTTACAAAGGGAAAAGCTTGACAAATTTAAGGCCTTTCTTGACTCTCTTTCTAAATCTTCTCAAGTGTGTTCATTAGCTCAATCAGGTGAAGGCCTAATTGTGGGTTTTTAATTAATTCAAGAGCAACTAATCATATGAAACATGATATAACCTATTTTGACACCTACAAACTTTCCCCAATGGAAGAATCATATAAGTCTTAAGTCCTTAACTCACCTTAAAAGATGTTCTCCATGTTTTCTAAGCTTTCTACTAATCTTTTCTCCATCCATCAACTAACTAAAAATTTAAATTTCAAACTATTTTTTTTTTTTTTGCTAACCATTGTGTTTTTCATAACATAAAAATGGAGAGGATGATTAGATTTGATGAGTTGTACTAGTTGAGGTGATGCTCAAAAGTTGATGGTGTTTCCTTCAACTCATCCAATCTATCAAGTTCATTTGAAATTTGGTTTCAACATTTTAGACTAAGACATCTTCGTTTCAATTTAGTCAAGAGCATGTTTTCTTTATTTTTCCAAAATGCTACAATCAATAATTTTCATTGTGACATTTGTGGCCTTGCCAAACATCACTGTGTTTCATTTCCTTTTAATAAAAAATGAGCTTCTAAACCTTTCTTTTCAAATCGTGGTGATGTGTGGGACCATAAAAAATTGCAAATCTTATAGAGTTAGATGGTTTTTGTTATTTATTCATTATTATACTCGAACTACGTAATGGTTACATCTTATGAAAGAAAAATAAAAAATTTGTTCAATCTTTCAAAATTTTCATAAAATGATAACTATTAAATTTAGGATATTAATCAAGATGATTAGATTTGATAATGGAAGAGAATATTTTAATCAAATTCTTGCAAATTTTCTCAAAAAAAGAAGGAATTGTCTATGAATTTTCTTGTATTGACATGCCCCAACAAAATAGGATATATGGCTAAAATAAAAAATAGACACATTCTAAAAATATCACTTGTTCTCTCCTAGTCCATGCAAATCTTCCTAAACACTTTTAGGGATAAGCTCTTTTAATTGTTGCTTATCTAATATATCGAGTTTGTTCTAAAGTCTTGAGTAACAAGAACCTTATACAGGCAATACCTAAATTCTATCATGAATTATCACCTAGTCACAAAATACCTCCTAGAGTCTCTAGATGCATTGTCTTTTTTCATATACACAATTAAAATCGAAACAAACTTCTCTAAAATGTATCTTTATTAGATAGTCTAACACTCAAAAAGACTATGAATGTTAATTCCCATTGGCTAATAGAGTTTTCGTCACCTTGAATGTTACATTCAATGAAAAAGAGACTCATTTCCTTTCCTCCAATCCTATTTTCAAGGGAGCATTCATTGGAGATAGAGAATTAGATTTCACACTTCCCACGTCCTTCTTTTCTAGCTACTCATATATCACTTTTTTTTGCCTCTACTTGATTCATTAGAGGACACCACATGACTCAAGAACAACATTAACCGATCGATTGAACTAGATAGCCAAGCCTAAGAATTTTGGAAAAGTATTCTTTGTCACACCAAACCCCATATTTATTTGATTTGACAGATTCTCAACCTAGAAATCTAATTAGATATAACTTCAAGCATATCTTGATTTACTTCACTTATATAAAGGACTACATATAAATCAACAAATTCACAATACTATTTACAAATTTATTACTCATTTTTTTACTAATTTAAACGTCAAAGATTATATTAAGAGAATTAATCTAGCTCTTTTTTATAGATACTTGTATATATTGAGGCAAATTGTACGTGGTGAACGATCTCAACAAACACCATACATAATTTTACATGTACTTTAGAAATAAACTATTTTTAAAAATAGCAAGTATGTATATAAACATAGTTCTTCTTCTTCTTCTTCTTCTAATTCTAATTATTATTTTTTTTTTTGTCTTTTTGCTTCTATGATATAAATCGTAGCTTTTATGGTTGTTGTGCGCCATAATTAATAGATTGTGGCTTATTATATTATATAGGGATTGTTGTAGATTTCTAATCAAGTGGGAAGATGAACAAGACGAAGCTAGCATTGTTAGCTAGATTAAGCAAGAGAATGAGCAAGGCGGCAAAATGTAGAGTAATGATCACAGCACTTCAACTGCAGTCCTATTGAAACTGTGGAAACCCTCGTGCAAATCCACCGTGAGCATGGAAGCCCTTGGCCGGGCGGCCCGGGAGGAGGAGCCTCCCGTCGATAGCGGGGGCACCGCAGCGGCGATCCTCTCGCAGGAGCGTAGCCACTTGGCCTGCATGTATCGCTGCTTCCTCCACGGACCCATATGCATATTGTTCTCCTTCATGCTCTTCTTCGCCGCTGAGCACAGGATTTTGATCAGACTCTGCAGCCTCTCCACCTTTCCGACGAACACCTCCGGCAACCCCCCGATGAGCTGCTTGTACTCTTCGCTTGCCCTCGCCACCTCGAACTCCGCCCGGAAATTCAACTCAATTATCACTTTGATCTCTGCTTTCTTCGAGCTCGAGCTCACCACGTCGAGAAAGGTGTGTTCGCCGGACGGGATATCTGGCAAGCTCCTCCATTTGGATCTGCAGACGGCGCTGTTGAAGCCGGCATTCTGAAGGCGGCCGCAGATTTCCCTGATCAGACAGTTCTGGCAGCCGCCCGCCACTGGTTTCGGGCAGACGCAGAAGTTTCCGGCCATCTGGGCTTCTTTTAGTGCCTGCTTGGTGGCATTCCGGATCCTTGATTCCAAAGAACTAGTCCTACATAAGGTGTCCTGCAAGATGTACGACGTTAATTAATTTAATAATCTTAATTTCTACATAAGATCATTAATTACTATCGCAATCAGTTTATTCTGATGGGACTTACGCGCAGGATTTGGTGTTGATTTTCCCAGAAAATCCTGTCATCTTCTGCGTGTGTCTTGTTCACTTTCTCTTCATCTTCTTCTTCGTTTTCTTCGTCCTCAACAGAGCCGTGGCTGCTACTACTCTCCGGCGATTCGTCCAAGAACTCAAAAACCGTGTCATCCAATCTCATCTCCAAATCACCGGAATTCCCGGAATCGTAGTTCTCACACATCAAAATCCGGCGACACATCGGAATCCTCGCCGTCGCTCCGGCCATGGTCGATTAATCAAGCTCCAGAATAAGCTCAGTTGATGGACACTGCGTTGAACCAAGTCTCATTACCCCTGCGTTATATACCCGGAACTGGTCATTCGTGGGACCGGTATCCGACGTGGAGGTCGAGCCGCCGCGCACATGGCAGTGAGGCTGCCTCCACGTGGCGCGGAGGTATTCGGTTCGGCAACGTGCATCGGAACAGTCTAAAATGTAGGACCAGACAGCGAGGATCCACATCAGTGGGTCAATTATTTGATCAAATCATTGATGGCAATGGATATACTCGAATATGCTAATATTGTAATATTGCCAATCTCGTAGGGTAAAAAATTACACGTACTTTTCTTCCCATCCTATCCTGATCTCGTGGGTTGGCGGGGCCCTCGCCGTTTGATTGCCAGCTCACGGGGACGTGTCGAGATGGCAGACGTCGGATCCTGATGTTTATCCGATGAGGTGGGCCCTCCGTGTCTGCCAACGGATAGGTACGCGGCGTCTTGCCAATGGTTTTCGACGCCTGGTACCGTTGGACGAAATTGCCCCTCGGCATGAACAACCCTGGCCCAGTGGCTATTTGATTTGATCATTCAACAATGCACATTTGTTTTGGACTCACCAAACCCACATATGTGGAGAGTAGACGACGAAATGCCATTAAGTGGGTATTTTGCACATTTATGGAATAAAAATTTTATAAAAATAAGAATAATTTTATAAGTTATAATTAATAATGGTGTTAGTATTATATTTTTATTAAAAAAATAATAAATAAATAAAACAATAACACATAATCTTGTTAAATCTCTTTTAAAGAGACGTCATAATATCGTTAACTCTTAATATTATTTTAAAAATAAATATCAATTCATCGTATTGGAATTCACATATTTAGTGTAATGATGACATTAAATGTTAAAGAACCTGCTTGGAGAGTGCATTAAGCTATGATTATTGAGATGTTTATAGATGTTGTGATTAGGAGTAAAGAAATGGGTGGGTTAGGTGAGGAGGCAAGCAGCAATACCCCACCACCACCCACTTCAAAGTCTTGTTAATTAAAGTAAAATTAAAAAAAAAAAAGTGTGCGAATATTTAACAGTTAATTAATGTTTTTATTTTAATATTACTTTTTACTTTAAAAAAAAAAAAGAGAGAGAGAAACCACCCGACCCAATTTAAGAATTAAATATGGATCTCATTTGATTTTGACATATGATTCTTGCAGGTTATTTAGTCAGTATTTTATGAAGTATCTAGAAGCATTGTGGGGGATAAGATAAATACGTCTTTTAATAATCGTTTATGTATATTAATTATTTATCTCAAGTTTAGAGCACATTGTCACTTATCCTTTATATTTTATAGTAATTCATATTTAGAGTAATATAATAAATTTAAATTATTATACCAATATTACATTTAAAAATAATATTAAAGTTCCATGTGTTTAGCCAAAAGCATTTTCCTGAAAAGCACTTTCCTTGTTTTCCTGGTAGTGTTTGGTACCAGGAAAACAAGAAAGTTAAAAAATAACTTTTTGATGAATAGAAACTGAAATGTTAAAATGTGAAAGATGATAGAGCTCATTTTTATATATATTTTTATCTAATTTTAAGTTTAAATGTGTATTATTTAATCGGCCATCGCTTCCTTTGATTAATAAAGCAGCAAAAAGGGTTAATTGAATAAAGAGAAGAACAGAGCTGACAGCAACTGGTGGCTCTCGCAAGCCTCACGCAGCCACCTCACCCGCGCAAAGCCAACAAGGCGCACAGCAAGGCAGGTCAACAGCAGAAAGGCAGACGGCAAACGCGGGCAACCGGGCGACCAGCAGCTGGTTCATTGTCTTATATATATATATATATATATATATATATATATTAAATAATTTTCAAAAACTTATTTTAAATGTTTTCAAAAAAATTATTTTCCTTTAAGAAAATATTTTTTTATCTATAAATAAATATGTATAGGTCGAAGAAATTGCACAAATACACTGGATATACTCAAAAGATAATACAGGAGTCAAAAACTAATGACGTATAATAATAGATTCATAATAAATTAAAATATTATGATAAAAAAAATAATTCTATATACATGTATTTTATTTTTTTTGATAATTCTGTTCACATTCGATCTAAGAATTCAGTTCCTTGCTCTCCACAGCTAAAAGAAAACAGGATATTAAAAAACATGATATGTCTTTAATAATGTTGCATAATATCTCTTTTTCTAAACCCCAAACATTAAGAAAACGTTTTCTCTAGAGAAACGGAGGTCAAAAGAGGTATCATGTAACATTATTAAACTCAAATGGTAAGGCTAAATGTCTACCCCCAGTGATTGAATAGGACGAAACCAAAATGACAACTGACATGATATTAAAAAACAAACAAAAATAACACCTAACGTGTGTTTAATTTATCAAAATTGACAAAATTAGGCACATGCATGTTGTGATCGATAGGGCCATACGCCATAGGGACCCCAAATGTCCATAAAATAAAAAAATAATAATAGTATACCCTTATTATTATTGTTGTTGTAATATAATAATTAAAATTTATTTATTTCAAAAAACTTTTGTCAATAGTTAGCCGGGTCAAACATAAGAACAAGATCTGTTTGAAAAAAAATCATCTAAAGGGTGGCTCTGAAAAGGTCTTTAAGTGTCTAAAGTTGCAAAAGGATCTTTCAAAAGAGTTGCACAAGGGTCTTCCAAATGGGTCTTTGAGAACTTTAGGTCTTTTGGTCTTTCTATCTGCAAGGTAGAAGATAATCAGAAAGGCATGCAAGATCTCTCTCGCGTGGGTCATTCGATGCTTAAGTCCGATATAGTCATGGTGTGGAAGAGGTTTTGCAGATGTAGTGTGATATGGATGGTGCCTTCAAAAGAGTAAGGACTTTTCAGATGAGGTGTGCATGGATGAGTCAGAAGAAAGTCTTCACGTTTGTTGGAAGAATTCGAAAGGTGAAGGGTTGGGAGATATTTGCACCCCTCAAATGATTGGGACACGTGACAAGCTAGGACACGCGACACACATACACAACGATGGGTGGCACGACCCTTTGAGTGAGGGCGTCTAACTATCACTAAGTTAGATTTTGAGAGGACCAAAACTTTAGAAAAGCTAACTTTTAAAGGGTTTTTGAAACATTAGTCAAGTTTTTAAAAGACTACCTAAACTTTCAAGGAGGTTGCATCTCAAAGGGTCTTTGAAAGGGCAATCAACTCCCGTGAACACCCTTCTAGGAGAGGGCACTTCTCTTGGACTTGAATTAATTTCAACCAAAAAAACTCTTCCAAAGAGCCTCTAAAAAAATCTGGCGAGAAATATCTCATAACACTTATTCTTACATATCACGAGTCCTATAATTTTGAGTGTGTGTTAAACCTATAAATCGAAATAATTCAGTGTGTGTTAAACCTATAATTCAGTGTGTGTTAAACCTATAATTTTGAGTTGGAATTATTAAATATTTGATGATAAAGATGGATTAAAAAATTAAGGTGATTGGTGGCATGTTTGGTTCATTTTGTTATATGTCTATGTCACATCCTTTTCTTGAGGATGGAGGATGCAAAGACGGCCACAATTCATCTATCTATCAATCCTTTCTTTATTGTAATAATTTTGATTTGATCCAATTAGGTCCACAGAATTAGGTCTTGGGTCTGAATTTTTGTTTTTTAGGCGCATCAAATATACTACAAATAAAAATAAAATAAAATACAAATAGTGAGACTCAAATTGCAAATATTAAATCATAAACAATCAATTTATTATTAATTGATTACAAATTAAATGAAATTGACATTAGGTTGGAATCCGTTCTCATTATGGGGTGCGCATTTGACCGGTTTAATTTTTGAATCGAATCAAAATATTAAAATTGAATAGATCGAAATTATATAAAGAATAGAATTAAATTGACTAAATAAATATAAAAATTTAAAAAATTGAACATACAAAAAAAATTAAAAAAAAAACTAAATGAACCAAAAAATCAAAATAACCAACAAAACTAAAAGGTTACACAAGTAAATTTTTTAATTAATCGAGTAAATAGTAAAGTTATGCAAATAATTTTAAATATTACTTGATTAATAAAAAAAATAGTTAATTATTTTTTGAAACAGAAAAGAGTTAAAAAACTCTTTATTTTTTACTTGATTATCCTTGAAATTGTACACAAGTAATTTAATTATTACTTGACTAATAAATAATATTAGTTTATTAATCTTTAGAAGAGATAGTGAACTAATTTTAAAACTATTATTACTAGAATAATGAACAATATTAATCGATTAATTCATGAAATTATGCGACTAATTAGTATATTGTACTTGATTAACATATAATATTAATCAAATAATCAAAATTCTACTTGAGTAATCAATTAGTTTAATTATTTTGATTTTTTTTAATATAAAAATTAAATTGAATCAAAATAATTAAAATTGTCAAACTTAAAAATTGAAGTGACATTTAACTTAAACTTAATCTAATCAACAATTTCAATAGGCTCAATTAAACTAAATCAAAATTTTGCTCATCCCTATCTAACATCATATAGTTTTTTAGTGCCAAAAATGTATTAATTTATTTTTAGAATAAATAAATAAATTCATAAATAGCCAACACAGTTGAAAAACGAGACAGAAATGCGGTGAGCGTGGATCGAACACGCGACCTTCAGATCTTCAGTCTGACGCTCTCCCAACTGAGCTATCCCCGCAGTGGCTTGATGTTCTCTCTGACGATTTTATAAACCTAAATTATAAAGTAATCTTAACTAGGAGTGACCAAACAGTATGCTAAATCTAAAGCCCAATTCTGAAGACAACATAGAAACCAGGGTATGGATTTCCTCGCTTCCAAAGTAAGTTATTTTCTTGCCCGCCAAACACCAAATCTTTTTATGGTTTGTTTTGTTTCCCAGGGAATCTACAGTGCTCAGTGCCAATGGCAATATTGTGGACAAGAACAAGGCAAAATTTCCCATCATAAAAAGTGTCGAAACAGCTCCAGTAATTGCTTTTTCACATAAAAAAGAAAAACAGATGAAATTTGAGTAATTACACAGTGTTCATTGCAGTCAGAACCCCATTTTCTCAGTTCAAACATTCTGCGTAATATGTATTTACATCAGCCTCCATTATGAATCCATCCACTTGAACAAGAATGAACATATAATGAATGAAACAAAGTAACAAAGCCAAAAACATACAGAGAACTATAAACTGTTCGTGGATCAATATTGTTTGCCACCTATCTAACCAAAACGATCAGATTCCATATCTGATCATTCGTGCAAAAAACCCGGTAAATTCGTGCATCCAAAAGTGGTAAAGAGTCAACCAAATCATGCATCCTTCACTTTGTTTACGAACAATCACCTGCCTTCCACGATAGCATCAGACCAAGAGAGGGACATGGAAGATGAGAGTGACTGCCTAATCTGCTCAAATGTTGGGTGGGCGGGACCACTGCCAAGACCCTGTTGGTATCTAGACCGCATTTTCTTAGATTTCACCTTCTCAAGCAAGTAGGCTTCCATGTCCTCACTTTCCCCCTCCTCAGCCTCGTTCTTTCCTTCCAAGACCTTCACTACCTGTCTCATCGTTGGCCTGCTTCGCGACTCTGGGTGCGCGCACAAGCAGCCTAAATGTAGCACTCTTTCGAGTTCCTCCTCATTGAACCCTCCTCTGGCTCTCAATCTTTCATCAAGGGCAAGGACTAGTTCCCCTCTTTCCATCAACTCCCATACCCAATCAACCAAAGGTGTCTTCCCCTCCTCAATTGGCCTCTTCCCACACATCACCTCTAAGATCAGTACCCCAAAGCCAAACACATCTGTTTGTGTCGATGCCCGGCCTGTCCTCACCACCTCTGGCGCCAAGTACCCGACAGTTCCCACCACCCGGGTGGTGCTAGGAACTTGCCCGTGGCTGTCCAGCCGGGCGAGGCCAAAGTCCCCCAGCCTCCCATTCATGTCCTTGTCAAGTAGGACATTGCTGGCCTTAATGTCCCTGTGCAAGACCTTGACTTCCCATCCCTCGTGTAAATACAACACCCCCATAGCCACATCTTTCAAAATTCTTATTCTATCTTCATAGCTTAGCATCATGCTCTCAGCACAGTCAAAAACCCTCTTGTCCAAGCTCCCATTTTCCATGTAGTCATACAACAAAATGAAGCTGCCTTTGTCTTTCTTGCACCAGCCTCTCAAGCCCACCAAATTCCTGTGCTTCAGCCTGCCAATGCTGGAGATTTCAGCCACGAACTCTCTCATCCCCTCACCGTTTTCGTGAGAAATTCGCTTCACCGCGACCTCGGCTCCTCCAGCCAATACCCCTTTGTAAACCCTCCCGTTCCCCCCAATTCCAATCACATTCTGATCAGAAAACCCAGTTGTTGCAGCATCAATTTCTTGATAAGTAATTCTATGTGGCCAGAACTCTAATTCCCACTCTTCCATTTCCTCTCTCTCCCTAGCCCTTCTCATCCTTCTCCTCCTAACCCAAAGCGAAGCAACAACAGAACAAGCAGCAAAAACAAGGAAAAGCCCTGCTGTGATGCCTGCAATGAACCCTTTCGACCGAAAAATGGAGCTTTTAGTCAGCTCAAACGATGGCAAACCAGTAGTAATCAAAGCTTCACTCAGTGAAAAATTGGAATTACTAAAGCTCCAACCTAATATCCTGTGACTTTCAACCAATCTTCCAGTTGCGGCAGTGAAGCCAACATACATCTCATCCTCAAAAACTTGAGATAAATCACGCGGAACACTGAGTAAAGGCCTTCTAGGCCTTGGCTTACCTGCCACTGTCATGGTGACATTGATGTGAAAATCAGCATAATCAATCCAGACTTGGTAGTTCTTCCCGTTGTTGAGCTTCAACTCTTTGAAGGACTTTTCATCATCATCGTCACCACCACCATCATCATCACTGTAGTAGCCAGCATCATGGGCTTCAGCTGAAGTCAAGGAGTTAAGATCAATCCCCACATGATTGGCATTCATATCATTGAATTCTTCATTCTTAAAGACATCGAACTCTACCCCAAAAACAGGGTTGCTGGAATTCCCATCATTGGTGCGGTTGAGAAAGCCCAGGTTCTGAGCCGAGTTGGCTGATTGAATGCCTGTGTAAGGCACAAACAAGAACACAATCCCATGGCCAGGAAGGATGTCTCTATATGGAGCCATGGAGAAGATGAAGGAGGTCGAAAATGGAAGAACCAGCGACGATTTCGGATCCTTGGTGGGGATCTTTGAATGGTACAGAGCTCTTCCGATTGAGAAGTTTGTGTTCCCGGTGAGAGTTAGGATTCTGGATTCAAATCGGGCAACACCATAGACTGAAATCTTGGAAGGATCAAAGCCATTGAAGAGGAACTCAGCTGCAGAAGCGGTGTTGACAGAAAGAAACATGGGCAAAAGCAAGAGAAGCAGAGGAGGATGAGGTAGTGGTTTTGGGTGATTCTCCATTGACGCAGCAGAGCTGAATCAGAGGTGTTTGGCATGGAGGAAAAAGAGGTGGAACAGGAGAGAGAATGGCGGTCGAAAGGCAGGCAAAAAGGCTGTGGTTTTTTTATCTCCCTGAAGAGGTTGAAGTTTCTCTAGTTCAACTGGGAAGGTCGGTTGCCTCCTGTTTCTGCCCTTGGAGTTCACATAAATTACAGGGCTGCCAAAAAGTCCAAAGACCATACAAGCATAATAATGGAAAATAAATAAAGAAAGAAACCAACTTTATGCTTAGCCGAATTATAAGACGTCATAATGATTTCCCACCAGACATTAATTCCTGTTTATTTATTTGTCACGCATAATTGTAAATTATTACAAGTGTAAAAATAACGGCACTGGAATGGCATTCATGTTATTTTACAAGATGCCAGAGGCAAAGTTGTAAGTAAATTGATTTGAAGAGTCAATGGACTTGGCAAGTGGAGGAGGAGGCGGCCGCCGGCCCTTCGAAGAGGATTCTGGGATTTGGTGAGTGAACAGTGAGCTACGTTTTCTCGT
The DNA here is from genome assembly GCA_036245055.1 of Diospyros kaki. Lineage (NCBI taxonomy): Eukaryota > Viridiplantae > Streptophyta > Magnoliopsida > Ericales > Ebenaceae > Diospyros > Diospyros kaki. The sequence goes on along the minus strand of BSEG01000005.1, from coordinate 3,382,870 downwards.
CTTTTGACTATGCTGACAAGGAAAAATGGCTGCTTCTGTACGGACTGCATAAACTCAACGGTCAACACACATGAGCTGATCCAACAGCCATGGGAGCTTGTCAGATGGTTCACACCTTTGTCTTTGACCCATTATCCCGGTTTAAGAGTAATTGTACAATTGTACTTGGAATATGAAACTTTATCCCCACTTAAAATCAATTGATATTAGGTGAGTTAAGTTAGGACAATGGACCAGAAAGTAATTATTGGTCTCATGTGTAAGTATGGGAACCTGAGAGACGATGAAGAGAAAAAGCCATGGCACTATCATTTAAAAGGAGGAGTATGGGAGTGGGTAGCCATGGTCATGCTAAAGGACCATAGATTTAGGGAGCTTGATTGGCTAAGATGGGGTTAAAATACCCAATTTGGTTGAAGGGCATATGCAATTCTTGTTCGTTAAAGGTTCAAAACAATGTCTTTAATGTGCCACACACAACAAACCAAAGCAACCATTTCTTATTGGGTTGGTTACAGGACAACCCCTATATTAAAAAGAACAAAGAAAATTAGCCATCATTCTCATCCATGTGGGGTAGAGTCAACAATGGCTAATTTTATGAAGTTGCATATGGAATTTCTTTAACCACCCTCTTGATATTATATGATATGTGTCACTAATCAAAGGGTAACTTGCCCTTAAAGAAATGTGATGAATGAATGTCTAGGAGTTTCTTAATTACACAATTAGACAAAATAATATTATAAATTATGACCAAGATTAGGCAAAAATTGTCATAGATTTAAGAGTCAGGTGTTGATAATGCTTAATTTTTTGTCCCAATGAGGGATCTAGTTATGGTTTCAAAAACACTTTTTTTTTTTTTCCAATTTGTAATATTAAAATTCAACAAACTCTAGGGTCAAAAAAGTAATATCAGAGAATGTACCAAAAATGTCTTCAAGTTACGAAAGATGGTTCTGTTGGTTTTAAAAGTCTTCCTTCGAGATCAAGAAATATTAAGAAAATAATTTGTTAGAAGTTACCAAAACAAATAAGATTAAATTATCGCTACATCTAATTCAAATAAAAATGGATAATAATAATATCGTCATTCGAACACAACAATGAATTTATTTACTAAAAATATCATCATCAAGCCATTTATATTTTGTAAGAAAGAGAACAATCAGATGACATAAAACAATTCTAGCGCAAATACTCAGACACTTAAATTAAATATTAAATTTTATTAAAAATTTAAATATAATATTAAAATTAGTATCAAAGACATTTCTTTATTGAAACAAAACCTCATCTATTTATAGAAAAATATAGAATTTTGTGATAAGTATATCTGATATTTTAAAATTTACTAGAATTATCATTCTTATCAATGATATCTATTCTTTTTTGTAGAATTTTTGAATGTTAGAGTTATCTTGTTTACACTTTATTCGGGATCAAAAAAAAAAAAATTATGCGACAAGATTTAGGGCATTATAGTTTCTCAAATTTTGTTATAGTATCTCAATTTTTTCGGTGTCTCCCGAGACTATTTCAATTATCATTTTTAGCTTAAAAAATTATTCTTTTATCTTTTAGTGAATTTTTTAATATGACACCTCAAACAGTAATTTAAAACCCTAATGTAACCTTTTTGAATGTTATCATAAACTTGGATTAATTAAATCAAACTTAATTAGAAAAGTAAAGAGGTGATTCTTTATAGGAGAATAGGAGAATCCGTGCACGTTATGACACTAAAGTAGTAATATGTAGAATGAATCTTGGCATTTGCCATCCCTTTTGTCAACCAACTTTAATCCTTTTGTTGAATTGATCTAATTATAGTAAAAGCACTTTTACTAGTAATTTGATGATTGATTAGTAACACCTAATATTAAACAATACTAAAAGTAATTCTCAAATAACATGATGATCAAATATTAAATTTCATAGCAAATGCTCACCATACGGAAAGGCTTTAACCATGAATTGAGTTTCTTCTTCCTCCAACATTAAATACAGAAGGTACAGCTACAGACCAAAGTCAGAGCAAAAATTTCCAAATTGGGTCCCACTGGACTTTTGTCCCACATAATAATAATCAATAAAATAAATAAATAAAGCATCATTAATTGACAAATGAGTTGACGTTAAAACCAACTTAATCTCACCGTTCAAACATGACGTTCTTGAAACTCTCTTTCTTTGAGTACTGGAAGTCCACAGGTAAACTACTCCAAAACTTCTCTCTTACGTGTAGTTTGCACGCTTGGCCTTAAGTTCATAACCTTTCAAGTTTTGTGTCTAAATATAGCATTTTAAAATCTAAAATAAAGAGAGTGAAATACTCCATCATTTATAATTTTTCTAAAGGTACCGGAGATTATTATAATGTTTTAAAAAATATTATTATATTTTTCACGAATAATTGTGAGAGGTCGGGAGTGAGCCAGTCCCAAGTCCCACCATTCCCCGAGACGTCGGGAGTGAGCCGGTCCCAGGTCCCACTCTTTCCCCCATCTCACACTCAACTCCTTTCTTTTATTAGTTTATGTTGGAAAACATATCAATCTTTATGTTTTAAAATATAAATTATATCTTTATAATTAAACCTAGTTTTGGAGGTGTTAGTGTAATTTTTTCTTTTAAATGTGAAAAAAATAATTTCCAATTAAAGTCACAATATATAGAATACACACCCCACGATTATTTGATAAAAAAACATTAATGTAAATTTTAGTACTTTACAAAAATAATTTTTATAAAAATATTTTGTGGCAGCTTCTTTGATTATAATTTTTCTAGTGTTTTATTTTTATTTTTAAATTTTTATAAAAATATTTTTTTTTGTAAAGTAACATTGTTAATAGATTATCTCAAGTGATGATCCATCATGAATTTAACGCAAAATTAATGAGTTTGAATTAACTCTGAACAAGTTTAGATTTAGAGTTTAGATTTGTATTCTAATTGGGTCAATTTAATAAAAGTTTATTGAGTTGATAATAGATCAACCTATTAACAAGTTTGAGTTTATTGTAATTTTTCCTTTTAAATGTAAAAAATCATTTCCAATTAAAGTCACACAATACATAGAATATAGAGCCCACAATTATTTAATAAAAAAAATATTAATGTAAGTTTTAGGACTTTACAAAAATAATTTTTATAAAAGTATTTTGTAATGGCTTCTCTGATTATAATTTTTCTAGTGTTTTCATTTTATTTTTATTTTTAAATTTTTATAAATAAAATATTTTTTATAAAAAAAATTATTATTGTAGAGTGAAATTATTAATAAATTATCTGACGTGGTGATCCAACCCGAACTCAACATGAAATTAATAAGTTGGAATCAACTTTTAACAAGTTTGGATTTAGAGTTTAGGGTTGAATTGTTATTAGATGAATTTGATAAAAGTTTATTAGGTTTGAATTGATAATAGGTCAACTTAAAAAAATTTGGAACAACCTAATAACAAAACCCATTTAAATGGGTTGATATGAAACCCAAAACTAAAATTAATCCGTTATGATTTATTAATTGAAATATCTGTTAATTTCTAAAATACCCTTTATAACTTTTTCAATTTTCATTGTTTCACTTTATGCTCTTATTCATATGTTTTTTTTTATTAATATTTTGATTATTTTTCAAGTTATATATTTTTAATTTATGTATTGACTATTTAGGTTGGTTTAAAAAATCAAAATCAAAATAATTATTTAATTAATAATTCGTGAATTACTTTATTTTATTTTTAATTTTAATATTTTGGTTAATATTTAAATTTAAATAGATACTTAAATAAGTTAATAAATCAATTTAATTTGTATATATTTTAATAGGTATTTAACATGTTAACTTATTTAGTTAACATGTCCAAATTTGAGTTAAATCTTAAGAGGTGATGACCTATTAGTGACTTGACCTATAGATTTATTTTGGCACCCTTATAATATGAAGTAGGTGCAAAAGTATTTTTATTTTTTTTTGTAAAATAAAATACTCCATCAAAATGAAGTAATTTTCACAAAAAAATTAAAAATTGTAACAGATCTTAACTTCTAGCTAATTATACAATCTTCAGTCAAATACATATTTTTGCCCTTGTTCTTATACGTTTTTTTATATATCTACTTGAACTTTTCATTATTTTGATTATATTTTTGAACTTATATTTTTATGTTAATTTAACTCTTGTACTTTAACATTGTTTCTATGTGATCACTCAAACTCTTTATTATTTTGATTAAACTCTTATATTTACAATTTTTTTAGTCAATTTAACTCTTATTTTTTGATGGGTAAAAAAAAATTAAATTGACTCATCTCATTTTTTTTTATATATAAAAATATATGAGTTAAATTGACTTAAAAATATAAGTATAAGCATATAATTGAAATAATGAAAAAATCAGGTTATTATATGAAAAAAAATCAAAATATATAGATTAAATTGACTAAAAAATATAGATATATAACTATAATTGAAATAATGAAAAATTTAAATGTTTACACAAAGAATAAAACGTGAAAGTAGAAAAATAAAAATATGTGATGTGCCAGGGACTTTCTAGGCTAACAAACAGCTTCATTTCTGGCTGAATTCCCCATCAAATTTGTACATTGATTCTTATTTTGTCCATATTGTTCTCATTACTCAATAAGACATCTCCAACTCACAAATTTACTCCCACCATTTCACTGCCATATTTTGCTAAATTTTAGGTATTTAGGGATAACAAATTTTAAAATAATTTCCCTTTTATTATAATTATTATCAACTAAAACTTGTAATTACTATTCTTTTTTTTATGAATATAATAACTAATAAATTATGCACAATTAAATAAGCTCTAAAGAGATGAATGCTTCTTCTCTTCTTATTAATGGATGGTTTGTGATGTGCCATATTGTGCTTGGCTTAATTGGATTTGGAATGAAACATGCCATCTCAATAATTGATTAGGTTTCACCAACTTTGGAAAATTGTTCCTTGCAAGAAAAAGAAAATTAATACCTCTTATCCTTATCTATTACCACCTTGAAGTTGAAGTTAATTTCTTGCTATATATATTGAACTTTTCTCATGTGTAAATTGTGCTTCATTGCATTATTTAGGTAACAATGGTAGCCAAATCATTTTAATGGTGTATCAATCTTGAAAAAAAGAAGTATTTTTTTTGCTACAATTATTTTTAGGCCGAAAGGTCCTATCACATTGCTATTCCAAGTAAATCACGATATATAGTATTATGATTGAAACAGATATTTTACAAGATCATCGCTTGAAATTATCGGATGAAGTAGGATATGTTAATTATTTTTTGGATAATAAAAGAGCGGATAAGTCACAGGTTATATTTTAGTAAACAATACACATAGCACACTACAATTAACAGAACATGTGACACAATAATTTGTTATTCCTTGTAATAAATATTAGGGATAAATTTATAAATAAGTATGGTGTCAACTCTTCCTTATTAGGTTTTAACAAATACTAATCGATATAAAAATTAAAAATTCTTTTTCCTAATTACAAAGTGTATTTCATTTAGTTCATTGTACAAAGTTGTAAAGTTATAATCTTTAGTTTTCAGTGAAAATGAATGGTATAATTCTCATATCTCCCTAGCTAATAGTGTTTAATGAATGGATAAAAATGGTGATTTATTGTCAAATTGTAATACTTTAACCATTAAAGCAACTTGAGAGAATGATAAACATTAAGGTTAGGTCCCATATCAACATCAATTGAGTCTGTGAACCTGTTGTTGATGAAAACTCCAAATATCTATATATGTATATATATTTTAGATTTTATGATTATTTATTTAGGAGAGAGTTGGTTATGAAATTCAGTATAAATGAGTAAAAAAAATATTACGTAAGAGAATTAAAATTTTGTTCTCTTTACCTGGGTCATGGGGAATGAAAAGTAATAAATATTATTCGAAAAACAATTAAAATCGATGAAATCCAATTATACTAATTAACAAATTAAGAACTATTGATATTATTTTAAAGGTGTTGTGTCTAACAAAGTGAGCCTAAACTTAAAGAAAGAGATCTAAAAGGCTATTCAAATAAGAAATTTATGAAAATAAGTCATAGGTGCATAAAGTCACTGGATAATCGAGAAATTCGAGAGAGATCAGGCGAGTGACCAAGATCGAAGACTGAGACTAAGAGACAACTAAGTGACCTCATTTGAGAGATCCTCTCCAAAATTCATATATTATTTGGCTATTACTATCCAAGAGATTCTCATAAGCTACTCAGATTTAGAAGCCTCTCCCCCAACCACATGAGAGACCTTCAAATATGTGAGACTTGATCTCCATACATTACTCATGTGAGATCATGAATGACAAAAATCAATTACACCTTTAAGATGTTTGCTTATAAATTTGAGAGAGAACTTGAGATGCTCACTAGAGATTGTGATTTTTCCTCAACCTGTTAGTCTTATTTCTCTCTATAAATAAGAGACTTTTTATTTAATAAAGATATGTCCAGAACTTTACACTTATTACAATTCTCCCTACTCTATAATTTACTCTTATTCAAAAACTAATTTAAGTATCAAGAGCCTACATGGGAGATTCACTCGCACTCTTAATCTATTTCTTTCTCAATAAATTTCTCAAAAATTATATTTGAGACTCTCTTCTGCTACAAAAAAAAAAATTATATTTAGATAACAATGAAAGGAAATGTGAAATGAAATTTTAAACTTAAAAAAATAAAATAAAATTAATATTGTTAATACACAAAGTTGAGTTCTTACTCTATTTCTATCCCATCGATTATCTCAAAAAAAGATTATTGTTTGTGAATATAATTGTCTATATTTCTATAATATTAATGAAACCTTCCCCAATTAAATGCCAAGAACTTAACAAGACATGTTTAATTGTTTGCCACCACGTTTGGCCTTCATTATTGGTTTGGTAGCTTCACATAAAAAAAATAAAATAAAAATAAAAATAAAGATTCCTTGAGTGCATGGCCACGTGGCTTATCCATGTTTTTTTCTCTTAATAATGATTAATTTGACAGGATTAAAGCTTGATAATAAAGACACGTTTGGTATTATGGTTATTGCGTTCTATTTTATTTTTTTGGATTATACCATAAAAATAATATTAAGAAAAAAAAATGTTTGATAAATGAGTATGATTTTGTGATTATTAATGTTAAAAATAAGTAATAAGTGTTTAATTAATATTTTATTAATTAATTTTAATATTTAATATTTAAATTCACCAAATCCTCTTGTTACTATCCAAGGGCGTGATCGATGAGTACAATAGAGGATTAATAAACGGTCTCATTACTGAGATCGACAAGTGGCAGCCAGGGAGAAGGGTAGCACCACCCAATGGTGCCTCCGAAGGCAGACCCCACCATCTGTCTCTTTTAGAACGCTCCAAGCGAACTGTAGACTTCTTCGTAATCGTCGCTTTTGAGAGAATTTTTACAATTTACAGTTTATCTTATTTATGCGAAATGATATAAATATGTGATGAATTTCTTCGTGATATTATCAAAAATGATAATCGTTGTTCCTGTACAACAGGGGACTCGGAAATCGCGGGATCTTAGTTTCGTCCAAACTCTTATGATCTTCACCAAACCCTAGATTTGTGCGAAAACCCAGAAGAAATGAGCTCCGCGTACACCATTTTGCTTTGATCTGTGAGTTCGCTTTGTATATTCTATCTTTGGGTTGTTTTTGGGTGGCGGTTCAGTTCCAGTTTGGGTTTTGATTCGGGAGGCCATTCATTCTCTTGTCTTGGTCAGTATTTGGTGTTTTAAAGTATATTGATTTGTTAGTGCCCGGCTGTGTCTGTTTGTTACAAGAAAAAAGCGGATTTTTATTGGGTTCAGAGTGAGATATTGTGTACTTGTTCTTTCAAAGTATATTGATTTGTTTCGAAGTATATTGCAAGGAAAAGAGAGGATTTCTATTGGATTTTGAGTTTGAGACTTGATGTTTTCAGTTTTTGTTGCTGGGTTACTGTCTTTTGGATTTTTTTAGTGGAAACTAAAGATTTCTCTATTGGGTTTTGAGTTTAAGACTTGATGTTTGTTGTTTTGTTGCTGGGTTGTTGTCACTGAATTTGCTTAGTGACTAAAGATTTCTCTAGCTCTGCGGCAAGGTTTGGTGAACTGGGTCTGAATTTGGACGATTGAAGAGAGGGACGGGAATTGTACGGTTGGGTGTCGATGATAGGAGGGGGGAGATGAGAGAGGGAGTTGAGGGATTGGGGGGACAACAATGACTGCAGGGTCATTGGGTCTTCGTAGTTCAGGAAGTTATGGATCATTGCAACAACAGCTCCAGAATGGCGCATTGGCAATCCAGACAACACCCCCGCTTGCCTCCCGCAAACCTTCTAAGATGCTCAAAGAGAAGGATAGTTTGTTCTCTTGGATCTACAAACTTGTAGGCCGCACCAAGGTTGGAATGCTGCTTCTATGTATTGTTTCAGCCGCAGTTTTTGTATGGGTACTGTATGTTGCTAAAGGTTTGTTATGCAATCTTTCTGTCCGTTTTCATAGCTTCTTCATTATTTGATTTTAGTACAAAGTAATGCATATACGTGCATCTGAGTATTATTGCATGGAAAATCACTTTTGGCCGGGAAGCTTGGAAAATATAATAAATCAGATTTTAGTTCTAAACCGCATTTTTTCTTGGGATGATCACTGGTGGTTTCTGATTAACTCTCTGATTTGTAGCAAATCATGTTCAAAGGTCCCAGTACCTGTGTAATTCATACTTGCGTACGCAGTTGAGCTTGCTGAATAGCTGGTGGCAAAATTCTTAATATCTCATGGATGAGGATCATGTTAATCAACCTTCTCTTTTTTCATTTGATTGAATGAGTTATTGACTTTATCTTAAATGTTCTCCATTTTTGTTCTTCCACAGTTATGCCCAAATGAGTTTGGTAGTTGGACTATCCTCTTTATATTTATTTTTGGTGAGAACTTTTCCCCTAAATGGACCACAGCCCTATGATATTCTACTCGTGTTAATTACGATCTATCGTAACTTTGATTCACATCTAAGCCTCAACAGTTGCTGTCCTTGACGAGGCCAATGATGTGTTGAAGTTGGATGTCAATAGGTAACCCTCTTGATTCATTACAGTAAACATATAACTTTACATTTTCACATGGCTGCAGGAGAAGATGCACAGGAACATGATGGCATGCGGACTATTAAAATTAATAACAGCTTGGATTTGAGTTATTCTGGATCTTTCACTCTACCTGGAGAAGAAAAAGAGGGTAATGATACATATTTTTCGACAACGAATGGCATGAGGAATAGTGGAAATATATCCCAGCCTCCTCCTCCACCACCACCACCACTTCCTCCTCCTCCACCACCACCACCACCACCACCACCACCACTTCCTCCTCTTCCTCCTCCTGCTCCTGCATATTTTACAGGATATACTCTTCCTCCCGGGAATCCTTGCGAAAGTTTCACATTGCCTCCACCACCAGCAGATAAAAAGAGGACAGGACCACGCCGTAAGTTTGAGCTTATAAAATGCTTGGATTTTCTCTGTTGTTTCTGCCCCCAAAAAAATAAAATAAATCCAGAAGTTAATAATTGCTTCCTGCATTTCCACGTATGCAAATTATGACACTGCCCCATTATAAAACAGACTTGTTGAGTTGTACCTTTAGGAGGTCGATCCATGAATAAGATGTTAATTAAGCAAAGTTTTCTTCTTTTGTGCCTTTCAGCATGTCCGGTATGTTACCTTCCAGTTGAAGAAGCCGTTGCCTTAATGCCAAATGCTCCATCATTTTCTCCTCTACTTAAACATCTAACTTATATACATGAAGAAAATTTAACTATAAGTGAGTTTGGAGGCTCAGAATTTGGCGGATATCCTTCTCTAAGGCAGAGGGATGATTCCTACAATATAAGAGAATCAATGAGTGTGCATTGTGGGTATGAAATTCCTTCTCTGTTCAGTTCATCTTCTTATTTTGTAATGAAAATCTTGTTTTCTATTTTGCCTTCAAGTTGTTAACTGGTAATAAGACATGGTACAACTGGCTTTTGCTCTGCCATTGTCTTATTGTGTCTGTTTGCTTATTGACGGATGCATGTTTATGCATACAGATTTGTCAGAGGAATTAAGCCTGGCCATCAGACAGGATTTGATATTGATGATTCTGACCTGCTTGAAATGGAGTTCTGTCATGGGATAGTGGTTGCGTCAGCAATCTTTGGTATTTCTCTTCATGAGGCCATTATAATTTCACTCTATCTTGGAGGTTTTGGGTTGGTATTCTAATGAGTGCAGTCTTGACCAGGAGCCTATGATTTGATACAGCAGCCAAAGAATATTAGTGACACTGCCAAGAAAAATGTTTGCTTCTTTATGTTCGTCGATGAAGAAACAGAAATATTTCTGAGAAATTCAAGTCAACTGGAAAATAGCAAAAAACTTGGATTGTGGAGAATTGTTGTCGTCCATAACCTTCCTTATACAGATCCAAGACGTAACGGAAAGGTACAAATTGCAAAGACTGCTAGTTATATTTGAATCCAGATAGCTTTGGCTTGTGGTTAGTTAGTTTACTAGTAATTCCTAGGGAATAATTTCATGTTTGTATTGGTTGATATCCTTACAGAAAGATCTGCGGAAATCCATGTTAGAACATGTTTTGTGTTTCCACTTTCTGCTTTATAAAAAAGGTGTTTATGGGCCAGCCATTTTTTTCCTTTAATCTGATAATTTTGTTGAATGCATAAATGATGCAAGAATTCAATAATGAAGTGTGGATTGGACTACAGGTCTTGCTAAGCAACAATTCCATAAATTTCTGTCTGCACCACTGTGCCAATTGTCAGCATAGTTTGCCTAGTTTTGCTCTGAAAATCATGTGGTTGGTAAGAGTGAATTGCATAATACAAGGGCCTTCTGCCAACTTCTATCAGTTATTGAACTGTAGAAGCTTAACCATGTTAGTGATACAAAACCTGAGATGGATGTCTTAGAGATTTCTGAGAAATGACAAATTAGTTGCTCTACCTTGATATTTCCGCCCTTTTCTTTAGCAAGCATTATATAAAGAAAGGCCCTGCAAAGTCTTTTAACATTTGCTAGTCTTACTCCAATTGCATTGCAGCTTTTTTACTTAGGTTAGGTCATGGTTTGTTATGGTATACCATACAGGTATCTGTGTGCAATATGACATTTTGTCTCACATGTGGTATGAGGGGGTAGGCTTTGGGGTCACAGTTCGATTTTAAATGGATCATTTATACGTGTTCATAAATTTTAAAAGATAATTCATCTAGTTAATTAAATTGAGAACAAATTGGTGAGTTTTATGTTTAATGATTTTAATCTAGATTCAATTTCAGATCCTAGGTTTAGGTTGCTTTTGATTCAGCACCCATAAAATTTCTTTAATCATCTTTCCTAATCGTGGTTGGTCTATGTCACTATCCAGTGCGGGTACATGACTGCACCATAATTGGTGTTGCAAGATCCATGCTGCGGTTCCATGGGGGTCCTTGCAATCCCAGTATCACTGGGCCTGTGTTCATTTCCATAATCTGCTTTCACGTACTGTTGATTACAGAGGGCAAAAATCTATATGGTATTATCGTTTTTGGGAATATTTCTTCATGCTTGCCTTTGTGTATTGTTGTAACATATTTTCTGGTAACCTTGGAATTATATGCTTTTGCTGTCTTTTCAGCAGCTATTATGTCCTTAATGTGCATCAGTTTCAGTATATTCAGAAGAAATGCCATGGTTGGTCTTGGGATTCATTTTCTTTCTAGTGGCAGTTTTGGTTATTCTCATGCATTGGTAATAATATTTGGTTTTGAGATTTTCACGAGTTATATAGCCTGGTTTCTGCTTCTTGTGATGGCATCATTGGGCTCATTTTTCTTGCAGTATCTTCTACATCTAGAGACTCTGCCTAGTGGCCTACTTACTGCACACTTCTGTTTTAGATAAGTTCTAAGTAAGATACATTTTGGATAACGAACTTATGTTTTTTCTGCACATAACCTTAGCTTCTTTTTGTACATGGAAGAAAGCAACTCAGACATCACTGCTTGTGTGCATCTGAAACCTCACTTGGGGTTTATGGAGCCTCTTACACCAGAATCTGCAGTAATTTGCATCAGGCGGTACTGAAACTCATTGACACAGGTTATACCTTTGACAGGTTCCAAAGCTTCTTTTGCACAGGCTTTTCCCAAATGCCCGGTACTCTCTCTGGATTGATGGAAAACTTCAGCTTGTTGTGGATCCATATCAGATTCTTGAAAGGTAATAGCCCCACTGCCCCTTCATGTCAGATGATGCTTAAAGTCTTTTATACTGGATCAACTAATTTTCCATTTAGACTGATTCTATATGAGAACAATGCCTGTAGACTCCTATCTATAGCCGGTCCATACCTTATTTCCCTGCTTCTTACTCTCTCGTTTATTTTTGTGTTTACTCATTTTCTATTTATTTTTATTATCTTTCTTCAAAGGATATGCCACTTTGTTTCTTCTCTACAATTTTTCAGTATACATTTAGTCAAAATTTAGTGCCAATTCCTCCTCCCATCTCCATTTTTGTCAATTCTTTTAAGAGATCTAGTATACATTCTAGATATATGCATTTAATGTGGTCCTCTTTTTATGTTTGCGGTATCTTAGAACTCAACAATCTGTAAAAAGAGCTTCCCATTTTTATCTTTTCCACGTTTAGGTAGATTAGATTTACCTTTTCTTCTCTAGCATTAGAAGAAAAAGAAACATTGTTTTAGTTGATTCTTATGCTTAATGCCAATAGAAGGATCAGTGGTTCTTCTGGTCATAATTCTTTGGACGGATGGTTCATTTTATTTTAGAATGTCTTGAGTGAATCTCATTATCTTGGCATCTTAACCCCACTGTCAAAGTTGTTTCTCTGATGTTCAACATGTGTTACTGCACAATTGTTTTTGCTTATTAGTTCTTGTCTTCCAGATTCTTGTGGAGAAAAAATGCCAGCTTTGCAATATCAAGGCACTATAAACGCTTTGATGTGTTTGTAGAAGCGGAGGCAAATAAAGCTGCTGGAAAATATGACAATGCGTCCATTGACTTCCAGGTTGATTTTTACAAAAGCGAGGGTTTGACATCATATTCTGAGGCTAAACTGCCAATTACAAGTGGTAGTGCATATTACTTTCTCATCTTTTTTTTTTTTTTTCTTCTTTTCAATCGTTTCATATGAGTCTCTTTCGTTTTTGGGTTCTTCCAGATGTTCCTGAAGGATGTGTAGTAATAAGGGAACATATTCCCATCTCCAATCTCTTGACCTGTCTTTGGTTCAATGAAGTCGACCGTTTTACTTCCAGAGACCAGATTAGTTTTTCTACCGTGAGAGACAAAATTATATCTAAGACCAACTGGACCATCAATATGTTTTTGGACTGCGAAAGGCGCAACTTTGTAGTCCAGGTAATTGTTTATTCTACCTTCTTCCTTCAGCTGATATATGATATCAATATGGTAGCCAAATGTGAAAGAAATCATAGACGCTTGCATCTGTTTGATCTATGCTTGTTTTATTGCACATATATAATTGTTGAAGAAATCAGAGACTTGTAGATATTTAGAATTTAATGGGTTCTGGGATGCAGTTTTAAGTTCTACGATCTCTCTCTCTCTCTGCACGCGCGCGCACACACGCACGCACGCACGCACAAATTTACATATTTTATATTGCCAAATTTATAAATGGATGCAGGGCTACCATAGAGATGTTCTGGAGCACTGGGCTCCTCCGCCGCCTCCTGGATCTATTGCTGTTCATCCTCCACCACCACCACCACCACCACCACCACTTGTTGAGAAAACACCCACAAATAAAACCTCACCTGAGATTCTACCAGAAGGCAGTATAGTTACAAATCCCATTCGGAAGATCCCAACAAAGCGGAAAGAAAGGAGATCAAGGCGTCACCGCAAGGTTGCAGCTGGCAGTAGGGACACCAGTTTAGGTCAAAATTTTATTTAGGAAAATTTTGATATATATATATATATATCCCTTCCCTGTTCAAAATCATCCATCCATTGCAAGGCCGGGAAAATACGTTACAGGATGATGAGTAGTAGTGGTGGTTGTGTTTCAGCTCTTTTTATAGTTTTGTCAAATTCAATTTTGTCCATTTTTTGTTGTATATATGCTCAAGTCTCCATTAATATTTACATGGGTTGCTGCCATTCCTCATGTGCAACCAACCATTTGTTGTTTTATTGAAGCCCAATCATTCAATTGTTCCATCGAAGCTCTTGGTTTACTGAAACTGGAAGTTGCAGAAAATTTCCACGATCCCACATGGGGTTTATGGGCTTTTCCCAACAAAAAGGGTGCTTTCAATGTAGAAATGCTTTTGCTGATGCAAGCAAGATCGCAACTTCATCAACATTGAATCAGAACTCCAAATATTAATTAAGGTATTTTCAGATTTAATTTAAGGATCTGATGGCCATATTGAATGCTGATTTTAGGGTTTTACATGGAGGGATTGAATTATTTTATTACTTCAGATTGCAACACAGTTATTTTAAACCCTCGAGAAACATTGAGGGCGCTTATTGAAATCCTTTTCCCGATTTCTATGCGGTTCTTGCCTTTGATAATTTGATACAACACAGACGGCACAAACCTCCTTTGTTTTTTGAGGTCGTATCCCTGTTGTGTCTAATTCGTTAAAATTTTTGTCAAATCCATGGAGCTATTTATCCAGCTGCGTAGCTTGTTGAAGGGGATGAAGGTTTAGCTTGGAATTGGGCTGGGTCAAACAGGCTTCCAAGATTGCTATTTTATCTTCGGTGTTTTTTTTTGATTGTCTAAGAGTGAAAATTCTATGATGGGTTTGATTCGTTTCTGACCTCAATGCAAGGTTTGCATTAGCTTATGGAATGGTTTTGTGCAGAAGGCTCCTTGAAAATTTTCCTATAAAGGATAGTTTGACGACCTCACTCTGTTTGCTTGCTGTTGCCGACTCTGTTTTGTTAACCATGGTACTGCGTTCTGCACTTGTGCTTCAGCTTGGTTAGCAATAAGATTCTATTTTTCTTTATTAATTCGTTGTGTGGTTCAAAATGGTGGGCATTTGAGTTCCAATACGTGTAAAACAGAGATTTGAGTGTTGTGGTGGTTCGGTTCTTAATAGAATTAGAATTATTGGGAAGAAACAAAAATGATAAACATTCTTCCTTTCTTTTTCTTTTTTCTGTTCTTTTCTTCCCTGTTTCACCATTTTGTCATCGGGCCATATCCAGTCCATGTAGGAAGATGTAACTGGAATTACACTGGACAGAGTAGTAGCTGATTCATCACTAGGTATTTATGTCTATAATGCTCAATGCACTACAGAGTGGATTGAATATAATATTTTAGGCCAATTTCATATTTTTATCTTTGTACTTTTATATTTTTTTTGTGATTATTCGAACTTTTTATTGTTTTAATCACACTATTCTATTTGTATTTTTAAGTCAATTTTATTTATATATTTTAATATTTTTTTATATGATAATCTAAACTTTTCGTTATTTAGATTATATTTTTGTATTTATATTTTTGAATCAATTTAACTCCTGGACTCTAATGTGTAAAAAAAATATAAAGTGAGATGAATCTAAGTCTTTCTCTATCTCTCTTTATTTCTTTTAGCTTATTCTCTCTTCTTTATCTATTATTTGGATCTACTAACTTGAATATGGATTTGGCGACTATTGACAATAATGGAGAATAATTGAACAAATTAACTCATTACATATTATTGTGGGGTAACTACATAGTTGAAAGTGTCTTGAGGCGAATCCTAAGAGAAGGTTTTACAGTTATAAAAATTATGGGATAATCTCGACTTATATTGTTATTCTTATATTTTATTAAGGTTTCGACTACCATAATTTTGTATACCCTATTTGTGTAATTTAGGATTCTTTTATTATAAATTTGTAATCTTGCCAAAAATTCAAACAAATGGTGCTTGCAATATTTTTCAATGGGTTGATGCTCCATTGTTTGATTATATCCAAAGGATCATAATATGTTAAATAAAAAAAGTGAAAGAGTACGAGAACCGAAAAAAGACAATTGTTAATAATGTTTTCAACTTGACAAATCAGTTAAAATTCTTATCCAAAGTACTGACTTATCTCACTTTATTTTTTTTATAAATCAAAATATAAAGATTAAATTTATTAAAAAATATAAGTATATGAGTGTAATCGAAAAACAAAAAATTTAGCTTGCTATATGAAAAAAATGTCAAAATATAAAGGTTAAATTAAGTCAAAAAAATAGGTGTAAGGGTGTAATCGAAATAATGAAAAATTCAATACAACAATAACAACAACATATCCAACCTTTATCCCACTATGAGTTTAGTGAAAAATACAGGACACAAATATGGGTTTAGTCTAATATTTTTCCTTTTCTTCTTCTTGTAGCTGATGCTACTCTATTGGCTTTAGCTTGGGCTTTTCTTTTAGAACTGTACTTGTGTTCTTATTGATATGGTTTTCGGTAGTTTGCTGTTCATTTATACTTGGACAGAGACAGACTACGAAATAATTTAGTTGATGCCTCTATGTTGCAGCTGATTTTAAACAAGGTACTCATGCGGGATTCAACAACTCAAGACCATTATCAGTAGTGTCATACTGTTTGGTTCCGGCAGTTGTAGATAAGCATGTAAGAGTGATTGCTATAGGAGGAGGCACTTTATAGTTTTGATTGATATGAAACATATTATGTTGAATTCCTAAAAGGAAGAATAGTACATGAAGCACTAAAAAAAGTCAAAAAGGCAACCTAGCACACAAGAATCCACCGCTGTAGGTTAGAGGGAGGATTTCACGTACCCAGTCTTATGTTGGCTATGGAGAGGTATTCTATTGGCTTGAATCCCTGATACTGATGTTGCAACGGAGCAATCTTATCGTTATATGTGTCAAGGCTTGCCTTTCTTAAGCCACTTGTTTAACATAATAAAAAAAAATGTGATTTAAATCTTCTCTGTGCGTATATACTTATGTAAATATGTATATATGTGAGTATCGAAGGGAAGAATAAGAACATGAGAGATTTACGTAGTTTGATGTAAGTCTATTTTCACAGGATGGAGAATCTCAAATTCACTAAGATAGAATTATATGTTTACAATGATTTCTCCCTTTAACTCTTCTCTTTTTTTTCTCCATACATACAAACATGTTCTATATATACAAGTGAGAAAATAAGATCTTAATTTTATTAAGAGATAACAGATGCAGTATGAACTTTGTGCTATGGAATTAGAGGCATAACCCAACAGAAAAGAACTATATGCTCAAAAATTTTTAAGCATGTTTCTCTGTGTAGTTGATAAAGGCCGTAGCCTCTAAAGTAATTATATCTTGATGGGTTCTCCCACTATGTGCCCCCTCTGTCCTTTCCCTTAATACAATGGTCCTCGGTTAATTGCAATTCAATCATGTCATTGCCAATTGCCATTCCTCGTCAACAATGTATTTTCACTTAGTAACACGCCTGATATCTGTTTGTTTTAAAGTCTCAAGAACGGGTTGCCTTTGTACAAGTACAGTATGTTCTTCATGGTGATGACGTCTTAATGCAAGAACTCATCCCGTAACCAGAAAAGTATGATCCAAGACAGATTAGGTCCGCATATTACTTGGTTGTAGTGGATGCCTCATTTACTTAATATATGATATAATGTGCTTTTACATTTGATTCACCTATTGGAGAATTTGTCAGTTTTTTTTTTTTTTTCTGCGGTCATTAGATGCCAAAGTAATTATATTCAATAAAAGGAGAAGAAGAACCAAAACTGAACCAAAGGGCAAGACGACGCGTGTGTTTATCTGTCAGGGAAAGTGGATGTTTATGCCGAGCTGTTCTTAACATCTTGAGTGTCATGCTAGGAACTGGGCAGAAAAGCCCGAAAGACGGTTTCTAGAAAGGAAGATTTTTTTTTTTTTTGATTAGGTAAGGGAGTTACCAAAGAGAGGAAGATGCCAGAAAGAGATAATTACTGCCAAGTCAGTCAGAAAAGATTGCTCTTGCTGCTTGGTTTGGGACCTTGCCCAGTTGAAATGGTTTCTCCAAATTGGTATACCCAAGATATTAAAAACATGTTCTCCCTTTTTTGCACAATAGCGTACAACTACGCTGTGTGTTAGGCACATATGCTTGCTTGCTGTTCTGGGCTTGAATGCAACTAAAAGAACCTTGAGAACATGATTTTTTCTTCTGGTATAGAATGATGTAGAGCTTTGGAGAATTTGTTATTTCTGTTGAATCTGTGTCTGGAACTTTGCGACTCACAAACTCTTCGCTGAATTTGTTCTTTTGACAGGTTTTACAGCATCTGGAATGTGCTAAGCAATTAAGCCTATGGAAGACAACAAAATTGTTGACAGGCAATCATCAATTGAAGGAGAATCTTAGAGGTTAACCTTGTTACACACATGATTTTGTTCCTTTCCATGGTAAATGGATAGAGGCAATTAATGACATGGCATCCCATAGTTGATTCTTGATAATCACTTACTATTAACAGTTGAAACGTATAAAGTCACACCCACCTTCCTTTTCATTGTTAAACTTCAATAAATTTGCATACAACTGCTTGCATATATATATATATATATATACCCCTTTGGTTGACCCCTCACTTGGATGAATCTTGCATTTTTGCTCACTAAACCATGATTTTTCATTCCTTTTCCCCGAACACTAAGGTCCCACATTTCCAAATTCTTCTAGTCTCCTTCATGCATGCCAGGTATTTTGATCCATGGAAACCACTATCAACATTAAGTTATGCTTGTTTTTGCGTCTCTGTCTCTTTGGTCAATATTTTGTTCCTTTATTTCGTCTCTCTTTTTCTATCTCCATCTTTTGAGGCATAATATTATACAAGTAGAATTTTTATATAAAAACTGCAACAAAGTAATGTGATCTCTTTATATCTACTTACTGAGATGGGCAAGGTCCATTATGGTGCTTTATATTTGCAAAATGTTACTATCAGTCTTATCACATTATTCTGATAATAATATATGGACAATCACTCTTTAAATGATCATTTCCAATATTCTATTTATGTTTCTTAGAGGAGAAAACAAAATTACATATCAGACTTATTCTTGCCTTTCATTGACAACAGGTAATATTGGTGCCTTTTATGCCATTCAATGGGACCCAACATAGCCACCTTTGTAGATTTTTCTTTCTCTTAATGCTTCTCATTAAAGTCTAATCTCTCTCTCTCCCTCTCTCTCTCTCTCTATATATATATATATATCTATAATATGTATAAATATGCTTTAGTGCAGTGTATGGGTGGGTGAAGACCTCAGAGATCTGTTATTGGAGAATATCCCCTTTGCACAAACTAAGTGCCACTGGGTGGACTCACTTTTGCATGCCAAGTGTCACCCTAACTAGGCATAAGAACATTTCTGTATCCTTTGTGTATCCCTTAAGTGCTCCACCTTCGTTTTAAATATGATTATGGTAATGGAATTCGCAGTCACGGTACGTAATAGTCCCTCCACTTTCTACACCTCAAGCAGACACTAAATGAATCCCCATTATCACATAATAATAATTTAGTTTTTGACAACTAGATTAATATATACATGTTGAATCATATATGTTTTCCGAAACATTCTCATCTCTGTGTTAATTTTTTTTTGGTCAGAAATCTTGCTGTATAAAGAGACTGTTTTAAAATTAGCAGTGTCAAGCAATCAGAATATAAATAGTGATTGAATTTATGTAATTAATTTCATATAGTAGAGTTAAAGACTTGATACATTGTTGAAGTTATATATATATATATATATGACATTTCTTAGGGATAGTATTTTCCAAAAGGACAAATGCCTCGTGGATTGAAGAGGTGCTGCACTAAACCAAGAAGGGCAGGCACACTGCTGATTGGCAGTATCTATTATAAGCACTAATGCACTATCAGTTTTGCCTTGGTGGTTTGTCATGCCATATATATATGTGTGTGTGTGTGGTACAATATAATTAAATCAATCTTCACAAATAATTCAATAGGCTTTTCTTCGTATTAAACAAACATGAACCAGGCGGTGTCTAATGAGCTGTAAAATCCCTGTTTCTTTAATTATGCATGGGTTTTAAAATACACAAACAGATATCGACACTTTGCGTATCCAACTCAACTTGATGAGAATACATCTTGCTCATGTACGTGCGTTTGATTTTTTTTCAACCAGGTGTGTGATGCATGTGCGTTTGGTTTTGCTCATGTATGAGTATATATCTTGCTAGACTGGAGACTGGCAGTTCCATCTGTAGAAAATATTCCACTGGCATATTCAGCCTAATTGAATAAAAAATCTCCTGATCTTCAGCAACCGAGATAACAAGAAACTGTTAACTACAGGAAAAGGAAGCTGGATTCATCTGTATGATGTGATTAAGAAGTTGACTTGCGTTTAGTTTGTCCCCTCTGATAGCCATCATACATGCAAATCCATTTAGCTCGGCATGTGCCTCTACATCTATCAATATATATATATATATATATATATTATATTCTATACAATGTGACGCGCATATATGAAAAGAACCAGTCTTGATCCATAATGATCATAATACTTTTCACTCTAAAACTTGTGATCCATCTTGTGAATTAATAAAAAGGGTGATTCTTCCACCATTTCTAACCTCCTTTTACGCACAGCGGATGGATATTATGAATTATTCTGTGGGCACATTCATCGGCTAAGCTTGCAATACCTAGAGAGATCTTCCTAGGTTGTACTTTATGTTGTTTAGTCCCTCTTCCATTTTGTTTACTTTCTTGATGATATTTGAATATAGGAATATTAATCCAGTTGGTAAACAAATAAGACATCAAATACATGATTAAGTAGCTTGCCTTTAGTACCAAATTTCTGAACAATTAGATTAGTCACTTATAACTATATTAGGACGATACTGTCAAAGCTAAACACTATAGACAGCAAGCTGTGGCACATGTGTAATTGTGCTATATTTTTAATTAGTCTTTCTTTTCTATTACGCATGATTATCAATGAGCGACATCATTCATATGAGAATTTTGTTTATATGACATTACTACCCATGTTACCATTGCAAACTTCATTTTCAATTCACCACCCTCTGAAGTTAGAAAATATATGATCCTAACCAACATGATCAGCAATTGGCTCAAAAGAACTTGTCATCACCAAATGTGTGTGTGATGGTGATGGACCCTTCATGAAATCTACGGGTCATGGAATGTGGACTCAGGATGTATGGGTAGAGAACAAAGTGCAAGGTGTTAAAACAAAAGCTGGAGTTTGATATTTGTCATCCCCACCCAATAAAGATGAAATAAACTTCAACTTATTATGGTTTATTCTAAGTGGCAAAAGATGGTTAGGAACAAGTCATTTTCATAGGCTAAAGTGTGCTGTGTCTTTCCAAAGTAAGATACTGTCTTAGTGCTGTTAGACTAAGCCACCCTTTGTAGATTTCACCTATGTGCTTATTGCCTTTTCACTTTGGTTTTTTCATACCAAAATCATATTCTAATCTCTTGTTTCATGGGACTTGGACTTTGTTTTCTCTTGCAAATCAAGCATTCAAGAACCTTCTCCGTCAGTCTCTTTCTGAACAGTTGCCCCTAATCCTTGAATCAAAGTAAATAAATTTATCATTTTTGGTATTCCTAAACCCTGGATTTATTTACATTCTATATTTGATTATTAGATGTGAATCATGGTAATATAGCGAACTTCTTATACTCATCTTTTTTTTTTTGTGAATTTATACATGTAATTTTTATGATACAATTAGGCTTGTATACAATTTGAACCTAGACTAGATCTGCTCCAAATTCATTTAGCCTAAATCCATTATATCATCATCTAGTCTAGACTCTAGATTTGTTTAAAAAAATAAATGATAAAAAAATATATTAGACAAAATGTTAAAACTAGTAACATTTATTTAAGAACAACTAACTTACCTTATATATAAAACATGTGAAAAAGCATCATTGGAAGCTCCACCTTGGAGAGACCAATGTCAGAACTCATGACAAACCTGAAAAAAGAATTGCCTACCAATTCTCTTTTAGGCCCACTCTTTAGAGTTTTGACAAGTGGTGGAAGCAATGCAAGTCAAGTCATCTACGCTTTGGATGGTGTATGTATGTGATGTTAATTATGAAATTTATAAGAAATTAATTAAGGCTTTTGGTGCATTCTCTTCACATTTTTGGCCTATGTTCTCTACCAATTCGAGTACTTGAGGTTGAATATAATGAATCATTTGTAAATTAAATTCTGTGTATATAATAAGAAAAGTATATTATTGTATGGTATATGGTATATAGTATATGGTATAGTATGGAGAGCAGGAGAGAGGGACAGAGGAGATACTGTTGGTATATTCTGGCCGTACGAGGGCAGTAGTTGGCTTATATCCGATTGGACGCCAAATGAAAAGGCAATCGAAACACCTTCAAAGCCATCATTTACGAGAGAGAGAGAGAGAGAGAGAGAGAGAGAGAGAGAGGGGTATCCAGTGCCATGTTTGGGAGGTCGGGTTATGGCGTGATGGAAGGGGTTCGGGGAGGAGCTTGGCCTCTCTGAATTCCACTTTGCGTATTTCCTCGGGAAAGCCAGTGCTGGAAAGTGGAGGAAAGTCTGCATGTCAACAATTCACGTTCTGGGTTGGCTCGTTCATCGGCTTGTGGCCATTTTGCGTTTCCTTTTCGGGGTGTCGTCGGTTGAATTGATATCAACCAACAATTGGATTCAAATGGTCCTGGTAAGCCGCAAATGGTACAGTTCTCAGCTCTTGAATATTCACTCAATTCAAGATTTTCTGCTAGTGGTCGTCTTAATTTCTTAGGGACCTGTAATTTGTACTGCCTATCATGAGGGATTGGGATTGATTAGTTTTCAATTTCTTGTGCTTTCTAGGGTGTAAATTTGAATCATCTGAAGTTTTCTGCTACCAATTAAATGGAATTAGAATTTGACTCTTTTTTTTTTTTTTAAAAAAAAAATACATACTAGAGAAAGATGATGCAGCAGAGGAAACCTTGGGGCTTGATTCATTATGGTTCGAAAGCTAGTTCATGGTTTTGAATGTAGATAAATTCGAGAGTACATTGTAGTCACCAAGTTCGAATTATTGGAAGTAGGATCCCTCCCTCCTTTCTCTCTTGCCCGTGCCCACGTGCAATGGAATTGTTTCGAATATTTTCTTTAAACTGAGCACTTCTCAGTAGGAAAATTAAAAAAAAAAAAAAGTATTTTCCAAACTGGCCTATGTGATTCTATCATTTCAAGGCATAGGAATGCGTAAAAATGAAACAGCAGAATCAGGTTACCTACCATCTTCTTTCTTCCACATATTCATGTATAGATTTATATGCTTTATTAGAAGATTTTGTTTTTATATATTTAGGAGCAATTGAACATTGGAAAATGTATTTACTCAATCTTTCTCTTAATTTTTTGAGTCCATTTTAATTTTATGCAATTATCAGTAATGGTGTTTTTTAGTTAAGTATCAATAATGGTGTTTTTAACAGGTTCCATTTATCTCTCAAAGTGAGTACAGCAGCTGTCTCGACTCTTGGACAATAGTTGTTGGTTTATGGTAGTGAATTTCTGTTGGTCAAGCAACAGGATATTGTTTAGTTTGGTCCCTCTGTTGGGTTGGCTTGGACTTCCGCCTGGCTTTCCTTGGGTTGGTTGTTCACACGAGGCAAATCTTTGTCCTTTGGCAATTGACGATCTGAATGAAACTGTGGTATTCATTCAGGGCAAATCTCCTTTGGCAATTCTAATTTGGCTTCTGAAAGGGGACCACCCCCCCCCCCGGCGGGAGAAAAAAAAAAAAGAAGAAGAAATCTCCAGCAATTTGGCATTATATAAATTGATATTTATAGATCCAGGTATTTTTGGCAAATCTCCTTTGGCAAAATTCAGAAGGTTCCTCTAGCTGGTGGAGGCAATATCTCAGTGGTTATACTGGAGGAGGATTTCTCTGGTGTTGGAAAATTATAATCTTTTCAGTCTGCTTAAAGCTCCAACGTGGATTTTTCAGCTGATCTCCTCTGGCGCGTGTCTTTATCTGTGGATTCTCACTACATCTTTTCACGGAAATATATTTTGCAGCTGTACCTTGCAAGCATTGAAATTCTGCTGTTAGAAAAAAATAATCTTCATCACCTTCATCAGTTACTTCTAGTGGAAACTTCAATCCGTCTGTCAGGCAAATCTCCTTTGGCATTTGGGAGTTTTGAATAGACTCCCTGTAGCTCTATTTGGGCAAATCTCCTTTGGCATATCTCCAATTTTTTGGAGATACTATCTTGATCTCTGCATTGCAAGATCAGATATATCTGAATATAGAAATTCTCTTTTGAAGACTTATTGATAATACTGATATCATATTACAATTAAGTATCCTGCACAACTTCTGCTATACATCTGTCTCAAGATAACATTTGGACAGGCAGAGGGCTGGACGTTCAAGATTATTGCACAACGGGCAACTGGTGGTATTTCTCTTCACATTCTCATGATTATTATTTGATGATATTACTTCATGTAGATAAGATGAAAAAATTAATAATGATTACTACCTCATAAGTTGCCTGAATGAAACTGAATGTGGTTTCTTTTATTGCTTACTTCTCTCATTCATAATGTTCTTGCCACTAAAATTTGAGTTGCAACACATAGCATTTCTTTTGAATCTTCTATTTTTTCAGGTATCCATATCCTTGTCTCTTGAGGCACCTGTTCTAGCCAATAATTTTGCAGTTTAACATTTCCTGGAAATCACCTAGGTTTTTAAGCAAGAATTGCTCTAGAAATCACCCAAGTCTGATTATAACTGTCAGTGACACAGGTGGGGAAATCTTTCAATTCAAGGCACCAATGTCTCTGTCCTTTTTCTAGAGTTATGTAAATATCACATTGATGTTAATATCTAATTTCAGATATATTTTGACAGAGGTCCAGATAATGGATTTTTTCAGCGATATTGATAGTTTCAGTGAGAGTAGCAGCAGTGAGGAGCAAGATGACATGGAAATTTTGTATGGTGGGCAGGCCTGTAGCATTCTGTCAAGCCTTGAGGAAACAATTGGGAAAATTGATGATTTCCTGTCATTTGAGAGGGGATTCATGCATGGTGATGTTGTTTGTCCTGCAAATGACCCATCTGGACAGATGGGGAGAATTGTTAACATCAATGTGTTTCTGGACATGGAAAATCTTCATGGGAAACTAATAAAAGATGTGAATTCCAGAAAAATTCAAAAGATCCGGTCCATTTCAGTGGGTGATTATGTTGTGCACGGGCCATGGCTGGGGAAAGTGGATAAAGTTGATGATTGTATCACCATCCTGTTTGATGATGGTACAAAGTCTGAGTTGACAACCATGGGTTCAGAAAAGATCATACCTCTTCCTTCTGACTTGATTGAAGATTCACAATACCCATATTATCCAGGACAGCGGGTGCGGGTTGAGCTCTCTACTATTTCCAAATCAGCTAAATGGTTATGTGCAACATGGAAGAAGAAACATGATGAAGGAACCATTTGTTCTGTGGAAGCAGGTATGGTATATGTTGACTGGCTTGCCTGTGCTATGGTTGGTTGTGAAAGGGTGCCTGCTCCACCATGTTTGCAGGATTCGAAAAAACTGACCATGGTGTCATGTTTCTCTCATGCAAATTGGCACCTTGGAGAATGGTGTATACTTCCAGCTACTAACTTTAATGGTGTAAAGGAGCAAATTATGGAAAAATCAACTTGTGATCTTGTTAAAGGGTGTAAACAACCTGAAGAAGTATTCCAGCGAAGGATCAGTCCAGAATTTCAGGAAATATTTGTTATCTTGAAGACAAAGACCAAAGTTGATGTTCTGTGGCAGAATGGATGCCACTCTATGGGATTAGATTCAGAATCCCTGTGTCCTGTAAATTTTATTGATGCTCATGATTTTTGGCCAGGGCAGTTTGTGATGGAAAAGAGTACTTGTGATGAATCACACATTCCCAGTAGCCAAAGATGGGGTGTTGTAAGAGGGGTTGATGCAAAGGAACGGACTGTGAGAGTACAGTGGAAAAGTCCTCCAGTGAATAAAGCATTTGATTTGGCAGGACAGCAGACAGAAACTGTTAGTGCTTATGAACTAGTTGAACACCCGGATTATTCTTATTGCCTTGGTGATGTTGTGTTTCAATTGGAAAAGAACCATTTAGTTCATAAAGTTGATGAAATGGTTTATGGAACCAACATGTTGACAGAAACAGAAGTGGGTGGAGAAGCTGATCTCAAAGCTAAGAACTATGGTGGAGAACAAAATGTTTCCCCAAACAATGGTTACTTATCCTGTATTGGCATTGTAATGGGCCTCAAAGATGGAGATGTCGAGGTGAAATGGGCCAGTGGTGATACAACAAAGGTACTGGTTCTTTCTTGATTATTTATTAAGAAGTTTCTTAAGTTTGTTATTTCTTGATTAAAAAAGAGATCTGATGCTAGGTAATAGGATGATAGTTTATTTGCAATTTATGATTCAGTTCGCAGTCTTTACTGATAGCATCAAGGGAACATTTTTAATCTTTTTCTTGCTAAGAGGATTTAAGAAATCAGCATTGCATACCTGTCCCAGATGCTTTAGATTTTTCTTCTACTTTCATTGGTCCACTTTTAATTATTCATTGCACAATTCAATATAACTCCAGGTTGCACCATATGAAATCTTTCGAATGGATAAACATGAAGATTCACCTCCTTCTACTCCTATACTACAATGGGAATATGACCAATTGACAGAAGAGATGAATGAACATGAGAAGCAATCATTATGCCCTGAGGCAAAGGTGAGCTCCAACTCTCTGTTCTCTCTCTCTCACACGCACACACTAGCCACTCACAGTAGTTGTCTAACTTGAGAAAGTGATTTTTTTTTTTTTAAATTTAGGAATTATGAAGTAGTGAAGCACTTATTAGTGCTTTCTATGGCCAATTTTTTTTGGAATATTGATATGCTCTGTGATGGGAAAATCCGAAGGAAAAAGAGAATAGCTAAATATGAACTTTAAAACTGAAAATATCTGGACAAAAGAGATAAAAAATCACATAACAATGGCTCAATGCACCACATACAGATTTGCAAGTAGAGAATCTTTTTTAATAAGTAAATATATAGGTATTATACATACCTTATATAAATGTATATACACAGTGAATTCATGATAGTGAACAACAGGTACTTAGCTTAATTTTAGAAACTTTTTGAGATATAAAAGCAGTATTTGTTAACTTTGTGATACTCTGATCCCGAACTCTTATATGGTTTCAAGTCTCATAGTAATCTGTGCCATCCAGGCAAATACATGGAGCATAATGGAATTAATTAATGGGGATACAAGCCCTCATGTTGTTCTTTTTATTTTTAAATAAAGAGTAAATACAATAACCACCCTGTAAGTTTGCCATAATTGCAACAATTACCCCTCACATTTTGAAAATGACAATGACCTCTCATGCTGTTAAAAAATGACCATTTTACGTTGCTTTCTTTCTCCTCTTTCTCCTATTTTAATCACAAAAAAATATATTTTAATTACTAAAACATTTTTAAAAATATATATTTAAATATAAAACAAATATATTTTTGGCCAAAGGACTAAAAAATATATTTTCTTAGAACTAAATATACACATATATAAAGATAGAACATAAAAATATTCATAAATTCTAGTAAAAAACTCCAGTAATGGTAAACAAAAATATATATAGAAATAAATAAATTGTGTGAAAATCCAAAAAAAAAATCGTTAATGACCTTGGCGATGGGAGATTGTTGGGGACATTGATGATGGGGTTGGAGGTGCCGCAAGCCCATTGCTGGGGTTGAAGAAACCCCAGAGAGAGAGAGAGAGAGAGAGAGTGAGGAGAGCTCCATATCATATGGTAGATTGAACCGTGCAATAAATGAATGTGATGATTCAACAATGTCCTTTTCCAAGAAACCCCATTGCCGAACTCCATTAGGGTTCATCGAATTCAACATCGTGCTAGTTTGATCTGGAGATGAACCCAACACGATGATAGGTTCATCTCCAGTGATGACGCCAGATCGTTGGAGATAAGGGAGGAATAGAGAGAAGAGGGAGGACCATCGCTTTTGGGAGAGAGAGAGAGAGAGAGTGCACATCAGGGAATTTGGGAGTTTTAAAAAATTTTAACAGGTGTTATGCCATGTCAGGGGGAAATGATGCAACATTTGTAAAGTCAACGGAGGTCATTGCTATTTTCAAAACCTTAGGGTACCACCTACATTTAAACCTCTGGGGTATTGAGTGTATATTTCCAGTAAATAAAATAGTAGATGCTTTTACATTGATGACAATAGACCAACTGAAATTTGATTTTTCTTTTACACGTTCAGGTTTGTAGTTCCCTCTCCCTTCCTCAGGCTGCTATCGAGATTTTTACCAGCATTGTGGGGAGCCTTTTTGGCTCTCTGGGTTCCACATCACTATCAGGTACATGCAGCCTGACTCCAGAAGAGGGACTTGACTTGGTGTCTAACAGCAAGCCAGATGTTCTTGAATCTTCCAACTTTTGCACCGAGGGCTCAGCAATGATACTCGATGGACTCCAGACATTTCAGGAAACGAATTTCGAGCAGCAAGTCAAAGAAATACAGGAAGAGAAAGCCCCTCTACTCTCATCTGGTATCAAGCACCAGGAACCATTTAAGCAGTTTGATATTGTAACTGGTTGCTTGGACCACCACTTTGTTGACAGTTCTGGCAAGGGATTGATGTTATCTCAGGTAGATACAAACCCATCTTCTCCTTAAATTGCATTGTTTAGTGCATGTTGGAATTGGGAAAATTGTTTTAACCTTTTTTATTTCTTTAAAGGTGAAAAGAGGTTGGTTAAGAAAGGTCCAGCAAGAATGGAGTATATTGGAGAAGGATCTTCCTGGTATGTGTTTTTGGTTTTTACTGCTTCAGTATGTTTTACACAATTCAATACCTGAAGGAACACACATATAATGTGAAAAAAGAATCTAGTGGTTGATTGCAAAGGATTAGCACTTTCACTAACCTAGCCTGTTGTATTTGGGTTTAAATTGAAATTGATTGTTTTCACTTAAATACATCTTGAGTTAATCAAAAGAAAATCTGGGCAAGGCCCCTATTTAAACACAAAAAGAAAAGAAAAAAAGGGCAAAGGGTATTTGTATCTTTTTCTTAGCTTTAATTGCTTTTGCTGACCCTGCACAGGAAGAATTGTAGTTTTTGCTGTCCAAGCCAGCCTTCTAGTACCATACACTTCCAAAAGACTTTACTACATTTTTTTCATTGAATAAAATCACCTTTCTTTAACAACTCTATTCTTCAATCATCATATCTGACTGCACCCTATGAACCGACTGATCAAGAAACAAACAAGGTCCTGCCTGCCAGTGCTTTAGTAGTAAATCTGATAACATCAGTTTTGGTTTTTGGTAACAACGGGCTTACCTATTAATATCAAAGAGCTAAGTAAAGGCGCATTCTCTGGTTTGGACTAGTGAAGAGAGGCTGTAGTTAAGTAAAAAGAAAACACGGAAAGCAAATTTCTATTCTTTTCCCAAATGAAGAGTGAAACTTGATTTTGGTTTGTTTTCAAAAAGAAAAACTGTAGAAATAGTTATTTTAGTGTTTTATTCCTAAAATTATCAAAATAATAGTACTAGGCTACCTACCAGTACTATTTATGGTAATACTAGGAATGATTACATGTATAAATTAAAGATGATTGGTATTAATGGTTCTGAAGGTTATAATAAACAGAAATTGGATAAGGGAGATCTAGTCAAATGAATTCATGATGTCTACCTCTATTTCTTGGCTATTTGTCTTCTTCTATAATGTCTATTGGTTAATGATCTGTAGATTTCTCTTCCCACTTTAATAGTATAGGTTCACCCATGTTGATTAGGAAATTTATCAAGTAGATTGGATACTCCATCAAATTAATGAATTGCATAAACCAACAATCACAAGCCTAAATTAATGAATTACATAATGAAATTAAAAATATTATTAAGAAATAAAAAGAAATTTGGCTTTGTTAGCAATCAATTGCAGAAGGCCTTTTACCAAGAAGAAATGTAACTATGAAATGAGAAATATTTTGAAGATTAATTTTGGTGATGGTTATGTAGTTAATTCTTTTATGTGAGACTTTGTGGCCATTTTTTCAGTAAGACCTGTTTTTTGTAACTTGAGCAGAAACAATCTATGTTCGTGCCTATGAGGAAAGGATGGATTTGCTGCGAGCAGCTATAGTTGGTGTACCAGGAACTCCATACCACGATGGAGTTTTCTTCTTCGACATTTTCCTTCCTCCTGAATATCCTCAAGAACCACCTGTGAGTAATTTATTAATTTTCTTGTTCTTACTCTCTAACATGATGCTGGAAGGAATTAATAATGAGAACCAAATATAATTTTCTCAAGTCCTATAACATAAATGGGTATCCACATTTGTAGCTGTAGAATTTATTTGTAAATCCGCGTTTACCTCCAGTTGTGGCTTATGCGACCTTTCTGCTGACATTAAACCTTACAGTTGGTTCATTATAATTCTGGTGGTCTCCGCATCAACCCCAACTTGTACGAGTCTGGAAAAGTCTGTCTTAGTCTTCTCAATACTTGGACAGGCACTGAAACCGAAGTATGGAATCCAATTAGCTCAACTATTCTGCAAGTTCTCCTATCCCTCCAGGCCCTTGTGCTAAATGAAAAGCCTTATTTTAATGAAGCTGGATATGACAAGCAAATGGGAAGACCAGAAGGAGAGAAGAACTCAGTCAGCTATAATGAAAATGCATTTCTTGTTAGCTGCAAGTTGATGCTATACATACTACGCAAACCACCCATGGTATGATCCTTAACTCCAAGAATCTCTTTTCATTTTATTATTGTGGTAGTTTAACCCATGGCCATGATTACTGCAACAAATTGTAATTATCTATTGACTGTAATTAAGGTCCTGTATGATTGTCTGGCCACTACAAGAGGTAACAATTTTATGAGTCTAATGTCACTCTATAATCCTCCCAAAGGAATCCTTGCACTGCTGCAAGCGGATATGGCTGATTCTTTTGTGCAGCAAGAGAAAAAAAAAAAAAAAAAAGTACCCTTGGATAAGTATATTAGCCGGTTAAAAGAAAATACTGTCTGAAAAACAATGGTTATTGCATTACCCTTTGACCTTTGATAAGTTTACATTCCTTTCCGTTGTTTATGCGTATTATCAATTGACAACGATCTCAGATATTTTTGGTTTTTTTCTAGTTTCAATAATGAATTATTTTTTCCCATGGTATAACATTAGTTTATTCTATCCCGTTAATTTTTCTTGCAAATATTGCCGAAAGTAGAATAGAAGGATTTTGATCCAATCGGGATGTTTAAGGGTCAGATGCCCCAAAATGAGCCTTGATTTTTTAGATTGCTTCTTTAATTAGTTAAACCAGACATTCTGACTAAAACTGCGATTGACAAATCATATTCTGCTTGGCAAAAATCGATAATATTATTAACACTTTCTAAATTAATATCTCTTATCAAATTTAAAAAAAAATCTTCCTTGCAGCATTTTGAGACATTTATGGCTGCACACTTCGGCCAGTGTGCCAAATATCTTCTGTTGGCATGTAAAGCATACATGGAGGGAGCTCCAGTTGGCCATGCTTTCGGATGCAGCAAAAGTGAGCAAGAAAATGAACAGGGTAGTTCTACCGGATTCAAGATCATGCTCTCTAAGCTCTTCCCTAAGCTTGTTGAAGCATTCTCCCAGAAGGGTATTGATTGCAACCTATATGCTGATTCTGGGATTTGAAATATGACAATCTATTTATCGCTGGCATGTGTATAATTCAACTTGTGCTTGGTGAGAACACTTGATTTCATGTTTCCTTTGTTATGATTTCTCTATGTAATACAGGTATGTTTGAGAAAAGGCAAAAAGAGAAAGAAACAATAAAGTGAGACAAAGATGTGGTCAGTGAATTCCATTTGTATCATTACATGATCAATAATAGCTGTTGTGTTGTTGTGTTACATGCTCCCTCTTTCTTTATGTTCCATTTTGCACCTTAGTTTTGGAGTTTGAGTGAAACAACTGACAAAATCTTTGTAAATTCAAATGCATTGTAGTTAATGGTAATTTTATTTATTTTTTGTAGAGGGACAAGATGGGCATCCTAGATAGGGAGTTTGAACTCAAATTTGGGCTCAATAATTAGAATTTTGTATAATTCTTCTACAGTGAGAAATTTAAAATTATGGGTGAAATTATCTCAATTGCGATAATTTAAATTATAAATACCATTTACTTTTTTTACTTGGAACTTAGAATTAGAGATAAGATGAATTTTATAGAAAATGAAAAAAAAATAATATTTTGCATTAAATTTTAAACTTGTTTACAAATTTAGAAAATAACTCTTCCCATATAGTTTACGAAAATAATTTCCAATTGTGCAAAGATTCATTTCGCTACAATGTCAAATTTGATCATTGCAAAGAACAAAACCCAAAAAACCAATTTTAACAAATTTCAGATTTATATGCAGAATTTTTTTTTTAAAAAAAAGAAGAAAAGAAAACAAAGAAAATATGAACTAGCTTTCTATCTATTGATGAATGAAAATATGATTTTGACACTGCATCTGCATCTTATAAGAACAAAGCCACCGGATCTCCCAGCACCGACAGTTCTAGAGAGAGAAACCATTCTAGAGCGAGAAATAGAAAGCTCTATGCATGTATAGTTGTAGGTGATGAATTGGTGATGATCCAGACACTGAACCAGCAATGGAGCCAAGATCTAGGGTTTGGGTTTTCCCAATAAGCCCTTCCCAATCCCCCATCTTCCAGTTGACTCATTTCCCGATCTTCTTCTGCGTCATCTTCACCCTCACAATCCCAATCACCTCCTCAATTCCAAACCCCATTTCCCAAATCCCATATGCCAAGCACTGCAACAGCGTCGTTCCAGAGTCCGCCCAGACCAGCAGGAGGCTCAACGACGACGCTTTCCTCCGGATTCGTATCGCCTATTTCGCCGGCGGCGATCCGGTTCTCGGCGGCAATGCTCAGGAGTCCGTGTCTTTTCGGGCCCAGGGCGCGTTCGAGACAGAAGCCAGCGGCGTGTTCAAAGTCGAGGGTTGGGTGACTTTCTGGGCCCCGAGGTTCGCGGGTTTTTCCGGGAATTCGACCCGCCGGAGATTGCGGCTGATCAATTACCGGCCTCCGAGGATGCCGTTCCGCCGGCGCAAATTAGGGTTTCGGCTACATGGGTTTTGGTCCGAATCTTCGGGAATGCTATGTATGGTTGGCTCAGGTTTGAATTCATTACACTCTATGAATGCCGTTCTTAAGCTTCATTATCCGAATGTTTCGACTCTTGACACTAGTTTGGTTACTGGAACGTTGGAAAGTCTGGATGCGAGGGATAGTTCGAACCATTTCGAACCGATTTCGATATTGGGTTTGTCAATGATGAATTACCAATACAAATTGGTGGATAGAGAGAATGATAATGGAGGATTTAGTGAATTTGATAAAATGGAGAATACCTCTCTTGGTATGGAATCCCAGCATACTGTGTGCTCGGCGTTCAGGTCTGCTGGGCGGTTTGAATTGGAGTATATGGATGATTGTGCGTCTATCAATTGCAATCCTCTTGGGGGAGGAGGTGGAATTCCACCTACTTTTATGTTTTTCAATGAAATTCATTGTACAGGGAACTGGAAAGGGCGATATTTGCTAGATTTTACAAACTCCAGCAACAATGAATATCGGCTGTCTTTTAATCCAAAAACAACTTTAGTTGCTGAGGGAGAGTGGAACATAAAGAAGAAACATCTTGACATGGTTGCTTGCCGTATATCCAGTTCCACGGATTCTGTGGCAAAGGCTTCACTTGGGGATTGTTCGTTTAGGTTGAGCTTGAGGTTTTTGGCAGCCTTGTCATTGAGGAACAGGAGTCCTGTTGTTGGGCAAATGTGGAGTAATAAAAGCACGAACGATTTGGGCCATGTTGGTAGAATTGCATTTTGGAGCACTTCAAACGGGCATGTTAGACTTCCGGATCTGAAATATGAGTATAGCGGAATTGATGATGTCAGAAAATCTTGTACCAAAGAGACGATTGGTAAACACAAAGGAGGGACATTTCCAAATGGGTATTCATCCGACATGAGATTTGACATGGCAGTGAGAAATAGTAAAGGGCAAGTAGCGTGGGGCTACTCATCTCCACTATCCGTGGGTGATAGGTTTTATAAACCCCATCAGATGTTTCCAAGGTCAGCTGAGCCTGCAGTTCAAGTGAGTAACAGCCAAAGCAGTACGCTGAATATCAGCTATGTCATCAGCTTCAATACTCCAGCTAATTTCAAGCTAGGCGGTGAACCATTGTTGACGAATTCTGTTGAAATTTCAGCTGAAGGGATATACAATGAAAAGACTGGAGCACTTTGCATGGTAGGCTGTCGCCACATCGAATCACTTAATATAAGTTCATTTAAGAAGCAATCTCTTGATTGTGAAATTCTTATCAGTATACAGTATCCTCCATTAAATTCAAAGGATGGAAGTTATGTCGAAGGAACCATTGGGAGCAGGCGAAGTAAGTCTGACTCTTTGTACTTTGAGAAACTTGAAGTGGCAGCAACTTCCATTTTCACGAACCAAGCCAGAGAATCGATATGGAGAATGGACCTGGAGATTGCCATGGTCCTGATTACCAATACGCTTGCGTGTATCTTTGTGGGCATGCAGCTATTTTATGTTAAGAAGTACCCAGATGTCCTTCCCTTCATTTCGGTTGTGATGCTGACTGTTCTGACCCTAGCACACATGATTCCCTTAGTACTAAATTTTGAAGCCTTTTTTTTCGAAAAACATAACCGGCAGAATGTTTTCCTTGGAAGTGGAGGATGGCTTGAAGTAAATGAGGTACTCGTGAGAGTCATTACAATGGTAGTCTTCCTTTTGCACTTTCGTCTTCTCCAACAGACGTGGTCTTCAAGAGTTGACGATGGAAGCCAGAAGTGCCTATGGGTTTCTGATAAAAAGGTTTTCTACTTGTCTTTACCTTTGTATGTAGGGGGCGGGTTGGTCGCCTGGTTTGTGCATCAGTGGGTATACTCTTACAGGAGTCCATTGCTTCGACTAAGGCATGTCGGTGTTCAGCAGCCTTCTATCTGGGAAGACTTAAAATCTTACGGGGGATTAATCTTGGACGGGTTTCTACTTCCACAGATAGTGTTCAACATATTCTGCAATTCGAGGGAGAAGGCACTTGCCCCCTCCTTCTACATGGGGACTACTATGGTTCGCTTGCTGCCCCATGCATACAATCTTTACAGAGCTCAAATTTCTACCTGGTACTTTGATGCCATATATGCAAGTCCCAGGATGGATTACTATTCAACTGCCTGGGATATCATCATATCTTGTACCGGTCTGGTATTTATCCTCATCATATACTTGCAGCAACGATTCGGTGGCCGGTGCTTTCTTCCCAAGAGATTTAGAGAGAGTTCTGTATATGAAAAAGTGCCTGTTGTTAATAGTGAGTACTTCCAGGAAAGCCAAGCCATCATCAGCTAGACAAGTTTTGATTTCTTCACTGTGCCTTTTTTCTTTGTGATGTTTTGGAGGGGTGGGGGAGGCTTGTTTGTTAAGGTTCTTTTTATTATTTGGTGCTCTCAGTATGTCAAGTTTTACTGCTACATACAGATCAGAATCTGAAGAAGAAATATGGGGCTGTGATGATTTTGCTTTTACAAAATTCCAGAAGAAGACACGCAAGGTGCTCAATTGAAGTCAATTATTCATGGCCCAGTATTGTATGATTCTTCACATCTTAGATTAGACTTGGCTTATATTTGATTGCATCTGTGTACGTTTTTTTGGGTAATTCTATTTTGGTGTGTCAGTAGTGAGTGATTTCAGTTCAGTGGGCCTGTTGATTGGGATATTATCTGCTTCATTGTCCAGAGAATGGATCAAGAGACAATGACATGAGAAAGAATATGTGTATCATCCCCAATGTTTCAAATGTAAAGTAGTGTGCTCATCTAGGAGTCAACCCACAAAGTTTGCATTGCTTCCATCTAATAAATTTTCACCATCAGATCGCTTGTACACCCCCGCCAACAGTCAGATTTTATGTCATCGATATACAGCAAAATGAAGACCATTTGGGGGTATAAACAAGTACGTTAACTCATTACAGAACAAATAGGAAAACTAGCAAAATTTATAATGCACATCCACTAGGATGAACAAAATGCAACAGAATGGGTGTGCATTTGCTATATATATATATATATATATATATATATTCCAGGGGAGAAGAATCAGAACCCTATTTCTGCTCAAGAGGAGAGACCACAGGTGGTTAAACGCAGCTGGACACATTAAGCAGCTTCCCCCTACCCAGGAAAATGAATATAAATTCAATCCATTCTTCAGTAGCTCCAGCCAACACCTGAAAAAACGGTAACACAATCCTCTCAATACTAGGCGTTATCCAGGACTGAAAAGGTTAAGGGGGCTCTATAGATCAAAAGCAGTATTTTTTGTCAAAACAAGCACAGTGCGAGCAAAAAGGGAAATCTCTATGGTGTTAAACAAATGCACATTGTTTGAAACCAAGGAGTATTTTTACTGCTGCCCTGTTTTTACCCCACAAATACTTCATTGGACGTTCCATTTTGCTTTCCTACTTTTTTTGTTCATTTGTCGGGAGAATTTGCCCAAAGCAGTTGACTTGCAAAATTAAACCTACACTTTGTCAACCCTTTATCACATGTAAAGGGTAATTACCATGTTATCAGTTTTGCCTAGTCTGAAATTTTCTTTTAAATGATTCTGATGCTTACAATGTCTTACCACAAGCTTTTACTCTGATTGCTTAGGGCTCATTTGACAGAGTTTTCAATTTTTTGTTTTCGGTTATCAGTTTTCGTTTCATTAAAAAGAAATTGAATGTGTGAAAATTTTGGTTCGTTTCAATTTTACTACTTATTATTTGCCTCTTTTTTCTCTTTCTTTACTCTTCTTCCTGCCAATTGACAGTGACTCCCCACGCTACTCTAAGAGTCGCCGGCATCTCCGCAACCTGCCGGAGGGGTTGTCAGTGGCAAAGAGGATAGGGAAAGGGAAGAAAATGAAAAACTGTGAAAACACTTTTTTGTTTGTTTCCTCTCTTTTTGTTTTTTCAAAAAAAAAAAATCAAAATTTTTTATAACTAAAACAAGCAATCAAATACCATTTTATATTTGGTTTCCAGAAGAATTAAAAAGAAAAAGAAGACTAAAAACAAAAACTCTACCAAATGAGCTCTTATATATTCCTACAGTGACTTACGTTGGAAGGTCATTGGCATTACCATTTCTATTGCTTTATGAAATGGCAGCAGGAAATCAAGTTGGATGTTTTCTATCCTCTAGTTCAGTTTGTAGCAATCTTAGGAGACTTGTCATCTTGTTGTGCAGCTTGAGAAACTAGTTGCAACATAGTTGAACTATTTGAAATATCAAATTCCATTAGGTACATACACTGCCTGACTGGTAGTGGACATCTACTTTTTCAAAGAAGGTTCATTCAAGTAAAGACTATAACAAGTAGATCATGTTTGATGTCATACAAGCGGACGGATCTATAAATTTATGTAGAGAGGTTGCAAAATTTTTTTTTTTTAGATGTAAAACTGCACATCACAGATTTTGAGATGGGCTATAATTTTTTTTTACTGGGTTATTATTAAAAAATATTTTTTACATTAAAAAATTAAATTTAATATAAAAAAATTTAATAGTGGGCTGCCTGAGCTGTAAAAAATTAATTTTTTATACTAAAATTTTAATTTTAATAGTGGGACAGCTTACACGTGCATCCGCCCAGCATGTAGGTATCATACATCCTCACAATCATATAATTTGCAAAGAATTACACACAATTGCAACTCCTAGTATCATCTTGTGAAGTACTAAAACATCTAGGAGTCATCAAAATGTGAAGGAATCATTTCCAAAACTTTTTTTCCCTTCTAACTGGAAATGAAAATGTAACATGTAAAGAAATATACCAAGGGTTCTCTTTTTCCTAATAATTGTGCTCCAACATAACATAGTTATTCTTAACACTATGCTTTAGAATTGATTGGCTATGCATGTATGTAACTGCATATATAAAAGCTGTAAACTATGCTCATATGCAATGAGGGTGAAAGCATTAGATTCCTAAGTGGGAGAAGTTCCTTATCTTGTTCTTTCAGTGGCACAACATCCAATGATCTCAAGATGGATAACTCTGGTGAATGAAGCTTTGGCCTAGTAGCAAAGCTGAGGCCCTGGTAACCTAGAGGTCCTAGGTTCAAGTCCTGCTATATGCAAGTTTTTCCTAGAATTTTTCATCCAACTTATTGCTAGCTTTGGTACATTTGTATCTGTTGTAATTTAATCTTTAATGATTGTATTCTTGTGATATGTAATTGATCGGAATGTACTTGTACTCATAAAAAAAAAAAACAAAACAAAAGATGGATAACTCTGTCAGACTCAATGGATAATGGGAAATCCTAAATAAATAAATTATTCTTAAAAAAAGACCTTTTTAAATTTACATACCAAAAAAATTGACAAAGTAAGGTCTTTTGAAAACTTGTATCCAACTATGAAGGAGAAGGATGCAAGACAAAGCCAACTAAAGCTTTATGTAAAATGCATAGCGAAAATTGTATGGCAAAGTGCTTTCCAAAATGTCTCTGTTCAAAGAGTACTTAATCTGCTTAAAGATGTGACTTTCGAACTCATTCTACTGCCTGGTCAAAACTTCCTGATAATGAAATCATAAGTCAATTCTTGAAATCAACAAGAATTTGAAGTAATAAGTTGTTTCAAATGGTTATTGACTTGTGCCATAAAAATGCGATCACAACTCCACTTTTGTACTTTAGATGGCCTTTTAGTTTTTGTTTTGTTATATATTTATGCCTGATGCACTGGGGAAACCCTATTTATTTTTACCCACACCAGGGGGCAGGCGTGATGGGAACATTCTTCACTTTTCAAGGAAGTGTTGGATGAAATGGAGTAATTCTGTGCTTGAGATGTTGAACACTAACATATTATTTGTCTAGTTAAGATTAGTAAAGAAACCATCAAGCACATAAGAGTCAATTGTATTATCCGGAACAGAACATTTTTAAGAAGTGAAAGAGAATATTACCTGAAATTACATGTCAGACATTAGAATTTTTTCCAGTAAGAATACGTGATATTTGGAGCCCCCTGCTGAATGCTTCATTAAATAGAATCCTTGTCTGCATTGCCTGGAATCCGGGCATCCACGAAAGTAACGCGAGAGGTGCCATAACAATCAACCCAAAGAGCATATCATAAAGCCGAGCCAAGGAAACAACAGTGTCCCACACTACTGTTGACTGCAAAAAAGGTCTGAGTACCTGAGCAATAAGAATGAGGCCCCACCCAGTGGGGATGAATGCAAGCAAGCTTGTGACAAAATCAAGAAATTCAAACCTAGTGAACTCCAGCAATAGAACAACTACAAGTACTGTGACTGCAATTACAATGAACTGAACCAGACGATAGTAGATATGCTCTTTTGCAGCATATTTATCATAAGCATATGATATTGTCACATAAATTGCAACAGCCACAACCATGTAGATCCAAGAAAGCAAGTAAACGCCAATACTTGTGTTACCACCA
Source organism: Diospyros kaki (assembly GCA_036245055.1). Lineage (NCBI taxonomy): Eukaryota > Viridiplantae > Streptophyta > Magnoliopsida > Ericales > Ebenaceae > Diospyros > Diospyros kaki. The sequence continues at coordinate 3,342,956 of BSEG01000005.1, read as the reverse complement.
GTAATGTTCAGATGGTACACAACTCCATACTGGAAAAAGAAGAAACGGAGATCTAAAATTATCTCTAACAACTTTCCCCAAAGACCAGTTGTCCTCAAGTGGTCCTGTTCCTCAAGCCACCAAGCGTCCCAGCTCTGATCAGCTTTGAGAAAAATACCTCCTCTGTGCCATATCCAGTTCAGGAAATCCTCAAAGTCATACACAGTTTTCAGCCAATCAAATCCAGAAGGGTTGAAGACAAAGGGAGACATAATCCATGACACAACAAGAATCCAAGATGAGAAAGTTATGGCGATATAGACAAAGCTATTCTTGGACACGGGGCTATGGGAAGCATACACCGTCAAAATCACCCCAAGTTCAATTGCTTTCACAAAATGGCTGCGAGCATAGAGCCTATAGTTCTCTGCAAAACTCTTATGCTGCACAACAAAACCTCGCCCTGTCGCTCGGTACCTAGCGCCACCATGAAGAATGGTCCGGCCAAAAAAATGGGTGCGGGTTCCCATTGAAAAAGTGTAGAAGAGTGATGAAAGTTGCAACTGCATGGTTATAAAATCCCAGATTGCTTGAAGGAACCCTTGCTCCAGATAATTCTCCACAACCATCGGTAGGGCTGTGAACAACCCAATCTGTACAATGAATTGCTGATTTATTATAGTGCCGAGGGCCTTATTGGTGCTACTATTTTCCAGGGATTCCCTCTTGACTGCCCCCTCAATACCACTAAGAGCAAGATAAAGTCGGCCCCACAAAAATGCATACACAGTCAGTACTACCATCATTGTGTTGAAGTAGGACCCAACAGAAGTGTAGAAAAATGAAAGCATGCGGAAGAAATCGAGTCTATGACCCAACCTATACACATCCCTGCTCAAAACCTGTTCACCATTGCCACTAGAAACCTTGGCCTCAAATATTGAGATCTGATTCAACCCAACATCTCTTCCCTTACCCACTTGTATGTATTCATGATGAGTCACATTCCCACCTCTCAGTGTACAATTAAAGCCGGAAAATATATCCTCACTAATATTGATCACTTTAGAAGCTTTGCTGATACCACCTCTCGTCAAGAACCAGAACCTGTCAAATACATCTGGGTGTCCGTAGTGCATCCGAACCTTGAGAGGGTTTGCCAGAACACGCTGCCCCAGTGTCACGAAACTCATTTCCTGTGCAGACATGAACCAAGCAAGGGATGATACAGATCCTGTGAATACATTTTCCCGAACGCCTAGAATTTTTGGCTTCCTTATACCATAATATTTTTTGAATTCCTCCAATAGGTTCCGCATCTTGAGTGCCTCCTCAAAAGAGTTGTCTTGGTTCATGTCAATAGTCTGAACAGCTTCACCCCGAGTGAAGATGATGGCATGGTTTTGATTTTCTGGTTTACCCTCACCAAGCTTCAAGGGACCAGGCAATCTAATGCGATATATCTCCACCTCTTTCTTCAGTTGCTGATCATACTTTACAAGAACAGAATAATACCTCACCTCTTCTCTTCCTGCTTGTACCTCATCAACATAAGCAACCCGAAGAGCTTCATTATTCTTCATCAGGTACAAAATATCATCAGCACGGGCATCACCTCTTCTCTTATGATTCCCATAAATCTGACAAGTAACCACGTATGTGAATTTCATCATAGCAGATGCCAACTCACGCCTTTTAAATGGAAGACCCATGCCACTTATTGCGGAAGCTGGTTGCGTACCATGGTCGTGCTGCCTCAGAGAACCAAGAGAAGCAATTACTTCTGGACCCTGCCTCATATCCATTTCAGACGCAGAATCAAGAAAAGCAAACATCTGGAGTGCCCTGTAGTAATACATCATTCCCCTAACAGTACGGGAAAGGGTTTGGCCTCTGTATGAAGCCCAAAGACGGAGATCCCTTGCTTTGACTGTCCAGACATCATTTTCATCCTCCATACCTTCTCTACGCATCCTCTGCAAAAAGTTTTCCCACTCATCTTCATAAATCTTCTGCAAGTAGAACAAAATGGTAATGCCATCTTCATTTGGACTTCGAAGTGATTCTTTCCCATACAAAACGTCTTCATCATAGTAAGGCGTAAGCACGCTAAAAGCCATCATTTTCTCAACCTTTGGAGCACGAGGCATATTCATAAAGAGAGAATTGCTGAAAAAAGCAATACGGCGCCTTGCCTCGATATTTTTTGGGACGTTATTCCGTGAATCTCTCGATGTAAGAATTGTTCGCAAACGCCGTAGCTGCTGGTAGAAGAACATATCCTCACCATCAGGAAACTGAACAGCATTTTCAAAAAGCAGCCCTGCATCAGTGACTGGATTTGGAATAGCCAAACCTTCCTTCCTCAACTGCAGAGTGGACTTCTTTTCCTTGGGAAGTTCTCTAAAGTAAAGTTCATATAATGCCTGTAAAACATTCACCACCCTGCCCAAATCCTTATTAGGCATCATCAGAAGCTCAATTAATGATATTAATTGGGCATGAATTTTCTCCAAAACATACAACTTGTAGGTTTCAGTAAACTTCCCAGTTTGAATATGACCATCAATCTCTAGGAACAATTTTTCGATAATAGAATGCTCCTCATTGTCATGATTAACAATCTGAAGGAGCAGGTACCTGATGCTATCATAAGCTTCAATAACTGCACACCGCCTATATTCATTCTTGCATATTTTTTGCCAAAGCCAAGTGTCGGATGAATTAGCCAGTTCACCTGCCTGCCGAAGAGCCAGCAGCAGCTCATTGCTCAGGAGGACACACGGCCAGCGAATAACCCTTATATTCCAACTATTAGGAGACAGTTTCATGAGCTCCAATTCTTCGTCATTTATGAGATCTTCTTCTCGCAAAGTGATAATTATCTCATTCCATATTAAAGCAAATCGAGTTGCCTCCACCTGGCTTGACTCAATTTTCTTATAGGGCTGACCGAGTCCATACCGTAACTTCAGTCTATGGATTGCCTCCCGAAGTTTTTGGATCAATGTTGCCTGTTGAGACCTATTCAGGTCATCTGGGCCAAGATTAAACTGCATTGCACTTGCAAAAAATTGGAACCTAAGCCTTAGCTGTGCAATGTTTCGAATTTCACCTAAATGTGAGAACAACCCAATTACTGCACCAACCAATGAGGAGAAGATTGAGTACCAGATTTGCAGGTCCATTAGATATACCAGAACAACAGGAAGCCACAATACTACAACTGCAGCTCTATTGGTGCTACTGAAGAATTCGTGCCAATTGTAGATCACATCCTTGAGATTCAAAAGAGCCTTAGTTGGGGCAACCAAAGGCTTTATTTGAAGAAAGTAGCTGAATGAGAACTTTGATGCCAATACCAAAATCCAGAACAGTGAATACTTCACATTGTCCACCAGCCCCTCTCTTAGCCCGCGACCCACAAAGATTCTTGTCTGAAACCACCACGTCAACAAGTAAAAGACCACCCAATCTGTTTCCTCAATTACATTACGTATCCATGGGAGAATAAAAAGAAGCAGTGCCAGCAACTCAGGAATGACAAACACAAACCCGGCCTTAAGAAATGTGATGATCCTCTTATTTGCCTCTTCTGACCACATACCATCAGAATTTTTTTGGCTCCAAATCCTTGCATAGAATACTGAAAAAACAATAATCCAAGTTGTAGCAACGATGCTCTTAAGCACCATCCTTACACCAAGCCACATTGTCTCCCTTGAAACTAAACTATACTGCGTACCAGCATCAAGCACTGACTGCAGAAGCCGAAGACCACTCCAAGTGATAAACACAGTCAGTAATTCCACCTGCACATCGCGACTCTCCAATGCTTTCCACGGGTACTCTTTACCTTCCCAAGCAACAATAATGGCAGCTTGAAGAAACAAAAATAACAAAACCCATAACCTATCAAAGCTCCTAAACACATTCCAAAATGTCCTCTGCTCAACGAACCCTGTCTTCCCCACTCTTTTATCATTACTGGTGGCAAAAAAATTAGCAGTAACATCAATAGGCCACTTGAGCCTCCTGAAACATCTTCTACTCCAAAAGTATTCATTGATATCATCATAGTTCCTCCAAGCGGAGTGTGGGGCAGTCCCATTCCGGCTCCTCCCCACTTCAGACTTAATAGCTTGGTAAATGGGCGTAATTACTTTGCTCAAGAAGGCATTTTCACCAGAGATTGGGGGAAAATAAGGCATGCCTGTGTTTATATCTATGTCATCTTGAAGAATTTGGTTTAGTTCCCCTGCCATGTGGTGAAATATATAGCAAAGACATTCAGGAGTGAAGCGAAGATTGGCGGCTTCGCCCCAGATTAAGAGATAAAGACACACGTACAGCAGTTCGCGGCGGAGAGGGTTGGTTTCGCGGCGGCGCGAGAGCTGAACGTGGGATCTCCGGCCGAGGTAAGAGCACCAGGAGGTATAGTTCTTGAGGAGCTCGCGGCGGAAGCCGCGCAGCACCGCCGGGTCGAGCACGTCGGCGGCGGCGTCGGGCGGCCTCTGGAGGCGCATTTGGGCGTTTGCTAGGTGCAGGACCAGGTGCTCCCTCTGGTTCCGGACGTTGTCGCGCTGGAACCCGAAGAAAAACCCTAGCCAATCCATCAGGTCCAGCTCTGCGCGCCACTCCATGAACGGCGGCTTCCGCAGGTCCCCGACGGCGCGTAGGGCCGCCTCCGCGGCGCGTACCTCCAGGTACAGAAGCGACGGGTGATCGGAAAGGAGGTTATGTATCGGTATTATGTTATATACGTCCGGCGGCGGCGGCGACGGCGGCGAGCCATAGCCGCCGCGGGCGGGGAAGGGTCGATGTCTCAAATTCATAGCTTTCTTCAATCTGTGGGAACCATTGCTGATTGTCCGTACTTGTTCTCAATTGCTGCTGCAACTGCGTTGACAGAATTCCGATATAGAAGAAAAAATTAAACAAGGAAGAAGAAGAAGAAGAAGAAGAAGAAGAAGAAGATGGGGGAAGAAGGAGCCTGAGCCTGAGCCTGGTTGTGTGCTGTGCTTTGCTTGCATCAAATAATCGCTCTCTCTGTATGTGTGTGTATTGAAGCTCCAATCATGGAATTGATGAAACTGACCGACACGCGCCTGGGTGTAGGACCCCGTGGCCAATTGGAAACATATAGCATATACCAACTTTTCCCATTGGGATAATAATAATATGAGTAAGAAAGACTAAAAGAAAAGGGAGGCCCTTCTTCTTCTTCTTCTCTCAAGCCGTCTCAAACAATGACATGCAAATAGTGAGTGGCTAAATAATAAAAATCATTCATTCTAATTAAAGTATATATATTAAAAAAAACATTTATTGGAACTGTTGTTGTTGTTGTAACATCTGGGGGGGTGGTGGGTGAAATTTGGCAGTTACATTGTGTTGGAATTATTAAGTGAATTGAATGTTTTGTAATTGCAAACTCTTTAGTTGCAATTACTATTTACAACATTACATCAGCAGCAGCAGCAGCAAATCTACTCTACTAGTAGTCTATCTAGTACCATGGATCGGATGGTAGTAGAATCTCCCAAAATTAAGCAAATGAATTATTATATAAAGACTTTCTCCTTACCAAAAAACAAACAAATAAATAAAAAGATGAGAAGAAAGTGAACGCAGTAATAATGCAAAGGATGGTGGTATTGGGATAAGGGAAGCGAGTAAGCGTAACGCACGCACGGCAGAGAAGGCCAGGGCTTTGTTCACGTGCAGGTGCAGCGGCGGTAGGCGTGGCTGTCTGGTAATTGGACTGTTAACGTTATCCCCCATATATTATTCCAGACAGACAGAGATGGACGGCAGTGATGAGCTCAGAGATGGATGGATTATGGATTTCGTGATTACTATCAACAAGACTTTCCTTCCTTCTTACTTCCACTCCCCACAAAAAATAAAATACAAATGACACGTCACCCGCTGATGACTCAACTGCCAGTCTTTGTCTGCTTTTTGACTCATTATTATTAATATTATTTTTTAAATAGTATTTGTTAAAATAAATTATATTATATTATATTAAAATATTTTTCGAATTAATATAAAAAATAATTAAAAAAAATTTTAACTCCTTTTTTAAAGATCACTAGATAAATTTAATAAATATTTTTTATATTTCATATTTTATGAATATTTTAATATATAATCTTAGTGAATTAAAAATATGGTGATGAACATATGCTCTATAGGGAGGGCACAGCACGGGTACCCGCTGTGGATTCCTAATCCTATCCCAATTACACACTAACCCCGGAAAATGACACTTAATTTGGTGACACTGACAATTGACAAGGCATATTGTTTTGTTTTGTTTTGTTTCTATCTTTTTTAACACATAAAATAACAAGGATGTTATATATATATGAGATAACTGGCAGCCAGCCAGGCAGGCAGCCCAGCCATTTGGGGGATCTGCTTTTTGCACAAGTTTTCTTTCCTCCTCGTTACGTGAAAGTAAAAGGTTTCTTCTTTCTTTTCATATCTTTTAGAATCAGGAATGTCACTGTGTGTAGTGAGGAATCAGACTACCAGCACTGCAACATAAACATATAAACATATATATAATTTTATATATTTTTTAAATATTATTGTAAATTATTATTTAAATAAATTGTTAGTTCTGATCTATTAAATTAAAATTACAGTTATTTTAATAATTATAACTATAATATAATTAATAATTTATTTATTTTTTTAATCATAATACTACTTATGATTAATAAGTTATTTATTTTTTCTCAGTGCTCATGAGAATACTACTACTTTTCCATCAATAATTATAAGTTGAGTTTCACGAGCTTCTTAAAACACACTTCCTTTTCACTTGTATCCATCCGAATCCGATAATACAACCATGACTCATTTGAATCTCATCTTCCGAGCTTGGCGGCAAGGATGAGAGTCATCTAGATTGTCATAGTGGACAGCCATGTGATCAATTCAACGTTTCTTTCGGTCCCCCCCACTTCTTGCACTAAAAAAGAAGCGATTTTTCGTGAGCATCTGCAACCACAGTTCCAAAGGGGTTGAAGATTGGGCTGGATATCGACTACTTCTAAGTTGAACTATTCCTCCTATTTACGGTGGGGTTCAAATCCAAATAAAGGAGGATTATATTAAGTAGGTGAAACGAAAGTTAGTATAGTACTTGTTAGATTAAATACCACGAATTCTAGACGACGAAAGGTTGGATGTCACCTAAAGGGATAGTTACCTCAACCTCACGACGGATTCCAATAGTTATGGGCTATATATGTCAGCGCGTAACTGTATAGACTGTTAGAAGGAAGCTTCTAGCAACTAACGACCCGACCCAAAACAAACACCAAGCCACCCAGCGGCTGGAGGGAATAAGTTAGGAAGAGAGCTATGAGTGACAAGAACCGACCAACCAGAAAAAGGGAGGACGATTCGACCTTTTTCTCTTTAAATTCACTGTGTATTCTTCCTCTTATGGGGGCTGAGATAGCTAATAAGTTGAGTGTCAAAAGTGTGCTTGGCCACCAGACCAAGTGCTCGCTTGATGAACTTTCTTCCTCGCAGGAAGGCTGTCAAGGGACAAGCCGGTACTTAATGCTAATATCATGCACAAAAAAGGAAAAGAAAAACTTTGGCTTAAGGAGAAGTGCCTGCAAAGTTTCTTGAAAGGAACACTGCGTAGGTGGGAAAACTTTGGCCTCATTATAGTCTAGGTAAGCTTTAAGCCTACCACATCCTTAGGAAATAATCAAATACTTCCTCTTATTATAGCCTCGGTAAGCTTAAGCCTACCATCTTTTAGGAAATAATCAAATACTTCCTCTTATTATAGTCTCGGTAAGCTTAAGCCTACCATCATTTAGGAAATAATCAAATACTTCCTCTTATTAGAAGGCCACCTATTTGTGAAACTCCCACCATATTGTCCCATAAAACCTTGTAATTTTGAAAGAAAAAATTAGGGTAACTGATGTAAAAGGCAGGTAAAGAACCAAACTTACACTTACAAAAAGGTAACCGAACCTCAGGCCCTGCCACCGTCCCTCCCTGGATGATATCACATTTAATTGAACTAATACTCGAAACTGAGGCGACTCTTAATCAAATTACGTTCATCATCTTTGCACACATAACAGGTGCAGAGAAGAAACAGTGCAGAAAGAAAAGCATAAAGACAGAAGGGCATACGCAGTGTAGCATCAGTAGATTAAAGCCAAGACCTACTTCAGTTGAAAATGAGACAGACCAGATAAAACTTCACCAGAAAGGGTATAAAAAGACTGAGTATCATCCAGGGATTATTTTCAATCTTTCGTTTTTGATTTGCTTGTATTGTGTATTTCTGATTTCAATTTCACGAGTATGGGGTGCCTTTTATGCAATCTCACCCAGCCACTAGAACTAGATCTACTAGACTTACAAAGTAGTGCTCCAGAAGTTGATAAAACTCATGGAAGAAAGAACTTGTGCTTCAGAAATAGAAAGAAGAGCAGAAGATCTTACTTCTTAGTCACAGCCTGCACCAAGTTAAGGAGCAACTATATATATATGGAGTGTGATTTCATTGCTATTTGCTAGGCTTGTGATCACAAATGATTCAATGAACCTCTGTCAACTTAGTAGCTATCACAATATTTGCTGTGTTTCACAATGTCAAAGCAAACTTTTCAAGGGCAAGGCCACCCTGAGGTAGTTAATCGTTTTGCCAAATCCCAACAGTTTTCTGCTACAGCCAGAAGCAAACCAGCAGCTTGAATAGCAGCCTAGGATCACAAACTGAGGTCAATTTATCTGCAACTGTTCTAGTAATGCGGATGCCATTACTGCCAAAGAATATTTATAGCAATCTCAATCTAAATAGTAATGTGGATCCCACATTTTAAGTGTCACCAATAATCCGCACAAGAACAAGACCCATTTTTAAAATGGTGAAACCTGAGTTTATCCCGGACAATAATTTCTCTATTAGCAACAGCTGATATAAACTTAATAGCTGAATGGCAGTCCTCGCACATTCGGAGGTTCTTCACAATCCTAACAGTGACCCCAGGATTAGTTTTTAGAATCCCAAATGCAATTGCAAGCTTCTCGCTGTGATATCTAAGAGCATATTCTGTCTCTTCTTCTTCCAACTCATGCATTATTGACTCGGATACTGGTACATAACCTGCTTCACCAATCCTCTGCATCAACTCATCCAAGTACTGGTAGACCTCAACTGTCTCAGGGTGGAATTTATCACCCATACTAAACAAATGGGTCTTCTGATTGACCTCTATGGTGCTGTAGCCAACTTGTTTCTTTAAACCTTTTTGAATCATCATATTTCTGATCAGTTCCACTCTATCCATCCGACCAGCCAGTGCATATACATTTGAAAGCAACACATGATGGCCTGGATTATCCGGTTCAGCAGCTAAGAGATGCTCAGCAACTTGTACTCCAAGATCAAAATCTTTATGCATCTTGCAAGCCCCAAGCATTGCAGTCCACACTGCAGGTGCAGGCTTGACAGGATTCAATTGTTCAATATATTGAAATGCTTCATTCAGAAGTCCAGCACGCCCAAGCATGTCAACCATGCAAACATGATGCTCCATTCCCGGCGCTAACCCATAATCCCTCATGCTGGCGAGTGCCTGCCGCCCCTCCTGAACAAGCCCTGCATGCGCACAAGCCGACAACACAGCAACAAAAGTCACATCATTAGGAGCTGGTCCATGAGCTCTCATTTTATCAAACAGCTCCATAGCTTGTCTACCATAACCGTGCGTGCCATATCCTGAAATCATAGCTGTCCAGGCAACAACATTCCTTTCATCCATCGAATCAAAAACTTCTCGCGCCTTGCTTACACTTCCACACCTAGCATGCATATTAATCAATGAAGTACCAAGAACCACATTAATATCAAAACCGTGATTTATAATGTAATCATGTATCCAACGACCCAACTCCAGAGCTCCCACTTGAGAACACGCAGACAAGACACTGACCAACGTAGCCAAATCAAATTCAACACCCAGGTCCCCCATCTGATAAAACAACCCAATGGCCTCCTCAGCCAAACCGTTTTGCTCATACCCCGATATCATCGAGTTCCACGCAACAACAGTTCTGACCGGCATTTCATCAAACACCTTCCGCCCAATAACCAGATCACCACACTTTGCATAAAGGCTGACAAGAGCAGCCTGAACAAAAGAATCCAAACCATACCCACGAACCAAGGATTGGCAGTGAACAACTCTACCAATCCTCAGAGCCGAAAGCTCAGCACAGGCCTTGATCACGGCAGTGAAAATGTAGTTCGACGGCCATACAGACGAAGCGAGCAAGCGGCGATAGAAGAGAATGGCGTCGAGAGGAAAGTGGAACTTGGAACAGGACGTGATGAGGGAGCTGAAGAGGAAGGAGTCGGGACTGGGAGTGGAGAAGAAGAGCTGGCGAGCGTAGGTGATGGCGCCGGCGGTGCAGGATAAGACTAGGAGTTTGGTGGCTAGCGGGAGGCTACAATGCGAGCCGGAGATGATGAGACGGGCGTGGACCTGTTGGAGCGGCTTGAGCCGTGGGCCAGCTCGGAGAATGGCTTCGTATGGCTGCCGGTACAACGTATATAGTTGGTGGCTGTCGTGTTTGGCATCCATGAAAATCTGCAATCCTCCGAAGAAAGACGAGAGAAATGGGATTATGGGCGGAAAAGTTAGGATCAATTTCGCCTTAATGCCCTCAATTATATATTATTTTCACTTCGCACCTTAGCTACCAAATATTTTTATCATCACAATTTTTTTTTCAATTTTTTTGGGTAAAATGGTTGGTATTAGATGTTAAGGGCAGTTCGTTAGCCATTCTTTTTATCTTGTTAAAGATTATCTTGGTTAACATAATCTTTGATTATTAGGATGCGAGAATATTTGAATATCATAAAAATATATAAGATTTGAACTTAAAAAATAACAAACCCAAGTTGAACATATGTTTTAAATAATCATTTTTTTTATTTATCTTTTAAAGTCTAGAAAGTTCATAATTAATGCATGTGAATAAAAAAAGAAGACAAATTACAATATTAATTTATAATAAGCTCGTGTGAAGTTAAAAGAATTCTCGATATTAAACTATGATATATGAATGTAAAATTTTAAAATATATGTATCTAAAAATAAATTTAAAAAATTGAGCAATTATAAAGCAATCTTTAAAATTTGAAAGTCTTTCAAACTTAATTAATGAGAAATGTTATATCCATAAACAAATTTTAATGAACAACCTATATACAAATTCATGATACTTTTATTCAAATTTATAACAATTTAACCTAAATTTAATAATAAATTTACTCAATACTAATAGCTATTGTTAATTTTCGATAGAACAATATAAATTTAGATATGTTAAATCAATTTGTAAAAACTTTTTATTAAATTTGTCTGTGAATATAGCATTTTTCTTAATTAATGGAGCTTAGAGGGTCATTCGGGTTGGCAATTGAACACTTTTTTCAACTGATAGAAATGTGAAAAGGCATACATATATATGTTGCATCCAAAAAGTGGTGGGAGTTGGATTAATGAACTTGAAATATCTCCGACACACACCCAAAATGTTAATAAATACAGAAAACAAACCATACTCTTAAACATAGTACATATATATATATATATACACATCAAGATGGTTTAAGCCCTGTGTGTATTAATTAGGCACAACCCAAGATTATATAGCAAGGGTTCTTCCTTTGAACTACGCACTGATCCATACAAACATACATACATATGTATGTATGCATATATAATACAGCCAAATATTAATAATTACATTAAGCAGAGGAAACAGCAAACTGCTCATGGATCTAAGTTCTAACCTTGAGCAGTACTGAGAAGATTGATGACATTGTGGAGAGAGTAAAGAAGAAGGAGAAAGTATATTATGGCGGCAGCAAAGCCGGAGATGAGAGCACCGGTGACGTGATCACAGAACTTGGGAACTTGATTGCAAATCGGCAGCCATCCGGCATGGCTGTTCCCTTCCTTCCCCACATAACCGATTGCTAGAGCTGCCGATATGCTCGAAACTAGCAAGCACAATATAACCTAAAGAAGATCGATTGATCAAGGAAATGAAGTTAAGAAACCGATCTTAAATCATCATGAATTATAGATAGCATGTAGTAGTTGAGAATTAGAAACAATGTTCTCACCAGATCTAGTACCAGAACCAAGCGCCAAAAGGAGCTCTTGGAGGGGAGAAAGAGAGTTATGAGACTGTACCCACTGGCAATTGCATTGCTGATCACAAAGAACCTGTAGAAAAGGTCAACTTGGCGCTTAATTAACGAGCCTTTTATCTCATTTTCTAAATGAATTCTAACTCACTGATCATTTTGATTTATGGTGTAATCTTATATATTAAGAGATACGTGACGAGATGTATAGAAAATTCATTCGCACGTACTTGAATGTGGGCGAGTTGGTGTACTTGGCATCAAACTTGAGGTTCAAGACAGTAGAAGAGTCATGGCTTGTGGCCATGACAATGGTTGCAGAAATGGTCGCAGCCATGGCTGTGAGCCTTAGAAGAAAGGTCGGGATCCTCTTGGTCAAGGCCATGACCATGACCAGTCTGATGATACCTTCGATTTTTTCAGATATAGATAGAGTGTGAAATGGCCCCAGAAGGAGACAATGAACACTTAAAACACTGTATGCATACATATATATAGGGGGTGGTGGGGAAACTTGTCTTCTTTCCAATTTTAAATTAGGGTTTTCAATGTTGTAGGTTAACCACTAGGTGCACAAAGTTATGAGCCTGTTGGGGGAAGCCAGCTGGTGTACCCTTAATATTTCTTTGGTTTTCATATATATAGTTGCATGGAAATTCCATGCCTCCAAATCTTCCAATGAAGTTCAGTTTTCATGGTCAGTCAACTACCTCTTCCACATAATTAAGTTGCCCTTCGGGAGGGGAATTATGGGGGTATATACTTGAATTAATTCAATTTTGAGAGCCTCGCAATGCAATGAATACAATTCATGAGGGGTGTCACTGATCAATACATGCCAACTTAATCACCCAAACTTTAGGGAAACAAAGCAACTTATCCACTGAAATGAGCTGTTCTTTCAATCCATTGGCAAATTGATCGGAGAAAGAGAGAATTAAAAACAAACAAACAAACAAAAAATCTAGATGTTTTCTATGTTCACTTCCTTAGTGTTTTTAAAATGTTGGGAAAGGTCTTAAAAAAACGTTAATAATTACACTAAATTTATAAAATTTTACCTATGTAATATTTATGAAATCTATGCAATATGATAAGTGAAATGACCATGAGCTCATTTGCAGACAACCCATACGATCAGCTTCGACAAATTCACAAATTTTTGTTCTACAAACTCACACTTCTGCTTCTTGGTTGGCTTGTGATAAATTTTACGTTCCCATTATGCTTCGGTCCTGCTACTCTCTGTTGAACGGGAATTCAGAGGAGTTGGGGGAGCTCAGAGAGTGTCCTTATGATCAAGGTGGGCACTTCATCGTCAATGGGAGTGAAAAGGTTTTAGTTGCCCAAGTGAAGATGAGCCCCAGTCAAGTCTGTGTGTTTAAGAAGCAGCAGGCAATAGGAGCCCAACAAGTTCACTGCTTGTGCGGCTGAGATCCGGTCTGTGGCAGAATCCCACAATAGGCCAGCAAGCAAGCTCAGTGTTTGTGCAGATTTTATATCAAACTAGGGCCAAAAGGGTAATGGCACTCGTTATTGTGTTTTAAGTGTTTGATTGAAGAAGAACCAATTCTGTTCCTTTTGGTTTGCTTTTGTTATTTGTTCTCGGGGCTCCTGGGGCCAGCGTTGTCGTGCCACCCCCTTCCATTTATTCGGACAAGTATCCCTATTTTCATTGTGTTTCGAGCATTAGGGTTTGTTTCAGATTTAGAGATGTTACAACTTAAGATTTCAGTGATGCCCCCCAGATGATGAATTTGTTGAAACCTCCACAGAGGAGGCATGTGTCCTACAAAATCGGCAGGTCTCTCTCTCTCTCAGGATCACATCTCTGTTTGAAGTTCGTGATTTTTGCAGCATTTCCCACACATATGAACATGGTCAAACAATCATCATTCCTTAGCCTTATTCTATGTAGTAAATTTCAATACATGTTGTCGTTTTCTTCAAGCCTTTTGGGGGCACGGCTAATTGTATCGTCTATCCTAATGTTGACCAACTCCAGCTTCCATTTACGCAGTGTCCATGAAAGCCTGTTAGATTTTATGTTTTAATGCGGTCGGTCCCAAGCCTGGATGAAAGAGGAGGATAACATCAATTAGCCCATAATCGAACTAAAACCATTAAATCTTTAACATAGATTCTAAACACCCAATATATATTTGATTGGGGCATAAGCCTCTTAGCTAGCTACGTTTTGTATAGCCAGATTGTAGTGAAAATTGAGATATGGCCACTAGATATATGTTTATGAATGAATTGAGTAAACAAGTTAGTTTTTTTATCCAAGGCTCAAGATTGGATCAAGGAAAAACCGTCCCAACTCGCATAAATAATGTTATTTTTTAAAAATTATTGAAATCGTACTAAGCTGAAAATAATTACCAATGTAGCGTTGGGCTGCTTGCAGTGGTGCAATTGCATAAACGCACTTGGTAAGAACGCCCATTGTTGGACAATGATAAATTTTCTAATTCTCGTTCAAATTTAATGGTTGGCACTGTCACAGGACAATTTTACCCGTACTGTTGAAAGGTGGTTGATATTCAACAATAGGGGTAAATTTATCCTTTTGACTCTGTCAACCAACAAATTCGGCCGACACAGTAAATACATATAAACAGTAGGGGTTTATACGTCTGAATTGTTGTTGGCCTTTTCTCTAAACATCTAGCTTAGAGAACTTATCCCATCATATTGTTAAAATTCTGATATAGATAGGCATATCTCTTTAGGAATTTGAATCTAATTCAAATTCCAATTACTTATCCCATTATATTGTTAAAATTTAAATGCTATTGAATTTGAAACAAATTCAAATTCATAACATTTATCTTATCATTAGGGAACTTATCCCAATGTAATCGCAATTCTAACACAATGCTATCTCCATCATCTTACCAGGGAAATCAGCAAAACCGGGGCACTTACACAGTTGGCAGTGGGGAATGATATGACCTGCAGAAACACCTGAAGGACAAGTGAGTGTCATTCTAATATGCATAAATAAATGTGGTGTATGCATAAAAATCTTTGTCAATGGCTGCTGGGTTGGCGTACGTTGGGATGCTGATATGTTGTTGAAGGCTCTGAAACAATGGAGCAGAAGGGTAAGTATAATTATCAATGGTTGGTGGTGAGTTTGCTAAGGACCTTGATGCTGTCTAAATTGTACTATTCTCAGTTTTACAGGAAGATGTCAACACTGAAGTTGGAATTGTCAGAGACATCAACTTGGCAGAAGTGCGAATCTCCACTGATTATGGCCGTTGCTGTTGTCCCTTATTCATTGTGGAGAATCAGAGGCTTCTTATAAAAAAGGACATTCAAGCGCTGCAGCAGAGGGTACCATCAATCTTAGTTATAT
The DNA here is from genome assembly GCA_036245055.1 of Diospyros kaki. NCBI lineage: Eukaryota > Viridiplantae > Streptophyta > Magnoliopsida > Ericales > Ebenaceae > Diospyros > Diospyros kaki. The sequence goes on along the minus strand of BSEG01000005.1, from coordinate 3,327,393 downwards.
TATGGATTTTTATTCTTGATGATTTCATCATTAAACATGATGTCAGTGTTGTCATGCCTTTTTCTTTTTCCAGGAAACCCAAGTGGCATGATATTGTATTTAAGGGGTTCCTAGAGTATATTGATATGGAAGAGGAAGAAACCACTATGATTTCCATTACCATAAAATGTGAGTTTTCGAGGAATCTTATGGCCACACTAGATCTGCTTTTTGAGATTTCGCGAAGTGCTTTTTAAAATCTGACATTGATTGGTTTAGGGACTTGTGACTGTGAGGCTCAATGCAGGGAGAGCCTATTCTAAGACACATGCCCATTATGAAATTCATTCATCACTGATATTAGGTGTTAGTGCTCCAATTATACCATTTCCTAATCATAACCAAGTAAGTTCGCCATTCTGGTGATGATTTTTTGACCTTGTACTTATGTATTATATTTTCCCTCATTTCCTCTTTTGTTGAACTAGTTCCCACACAATACATATCGGTCAGCAATGGGTAAACAAGCCATGGGAGTTTGTCACCAACTGCCAATTTCGAATGGTATGGAATTGATTCCTCACACGGTCACACCTTCTACCACTTCATCATATTAATTGTCATCTGATGTATAAGGTTTCACATCTTTCTCTAATTCTTCAAGATTCATTTGCCTATCTACTCGACTACCCCCAGGAGCCTCTTGTTACAACTCAGGCAATGGAGCACCTGCACTTCAGACAGCTTCCTTGTATCATTGTGTGTGCCTAGTTTCATTTCACTTTGTTTTTCCCTCATTTTGTTTATTTTCTCTCACCTATTCTCTCTTGGTGGTTTCTGCTTCATAATGCCGTTGCCATTGCCAGTTATTCTGGATATAATCAAGAGTATTCTATTATTATAAGCAGTTATCAATTGATCTTTCTATCACTTTCCTCCCATTCTTATAGGTAAACAAGGCTTTTAATTCTTATTTTCAAGCACACGCACAGTCTCTCTCTCTCTCTCTCTCTCTCTCTCTCTCTCTCATTCCTCTTTAGAGATATTGGACCATTAATTTCCTGTCTTCCACATAGATGAGATGAGGAAAGTGGGGATGCTAGTTAAAGAAGAATTTGGGCGTCTAGATAGAGCCAATACTACAGTAAGTATTGATCCCTAGACATGTTTGGTTTTGCATCCTTGTGGATATATATATCCACTAGACTCAGTTTTTCACAGGAGATGTGGTATGGTTCTTATGAAAAATTGGGCGATGATGGTCTTGCACCTCCTTTGAGTATCTAGAGCTTTTGTTCTTGTCTTTTGAATTGATTAAAAATCCTTTATAATAAGTCCAGATGCTATGTTAGGGAACAGGATCATCAGGAGAAGATGTAATTTTTGGAAAGACAACTCCGATTGCTCAGGACAATCCCCAATGTTCAGCTGCATGTTGCACTAGGCGTGACTGTATCACAAGTATAGGCCGAAGTGAGACTGGGATTGTAGATCAGGTAAGCTGATTGATTTTTTTGTCAGTAACTTACCTAGTACTTGTGGCAGCTGCTTGCTGTAAGCCATATTGGCATATAGTTCTTCAACATGAAAGGTCTTTGGCCTTTCCAGTATTGATATATGAATTTCTGTTTAAGTTGTTTGTCTTTGGTTCTGTAATGATTCTTTTGCAGGTTTTAATTAAAACTAGTGCAGCGGGCTATAGATTTGCGAAAAGTAAAGGTGAGATCAGTCCAGATTCCTCAAATTGGAGACAAGTTTAGCAGTCAGCGTGGTCAAAAGGGTATCGTCGGCATAGCTTACACTCAGGGAGACACGCCTTGGACTGTGGAGGGGATTACACCGGATGTTATTGTGAACCCCCATGCCATTCCTTCAAGAATGACAGTTGGGCAATTTATTGAGTGTATTATGGGCAAGGTTTCAGCTTCCGCGGGAAAGGAAGGGGATGCTATTCCATTGGTTTCAGCTTCCATGGGAAAGGAAGGGGATGCTACTCCATTTACAAAATGTTACACTAAGTTTTTCCAACACCTCTCCAGAATCTTTGGTTCTTTCCATGCTGAGATTGAGACCATTGTGAGAGAATAGGATCCCTTTAGCTGCCCCATGTAGTTCAGAAAGGGCCTAGTTGGGTCAAATGGGGATGGTAGATTGGCATAATACAGGTGTTGTTGCTGGATGCATTAATCTGGACGACCTTTTTGTTTCTTCTGACTGCCTATCAACTGTGACAACCTTAAACAGATGTACCTAAAATATCAACCCTACAAAATATTGTTACTCAAGACAGTTACACAACGTTTGCAGTCTACCAGTCTGGGTTTTTGGTTCTAGTTTTCTCCAAGGAATGATATGTTGCCCGCGTCGGGCAAGATAATGTTGCCCGCGTCGGCCCACCCCCCTCTCTCTCAATTTGTCTGCGTTGGGTAAATGTTATGTTGCCTGACCTGCAGGCAACATAACAAAATCGAGTTTTCTCCTACTTATACTTTAGTCAATTGCGTCGACCTGAAACTGTTTGCTTTGGTTTCCTGTGATCTTTGGAAGTTAAAAAGTTTTCCTAATTCCATGTACCTACTATTGCAGGTGGGGAATATCAGCAAAGTTCTTCATAATGAGACCACAAGGAAAGGTTGTTTGAGCAAAGTGACACGCATAGAGAGTTCTTGTATACGAACGTTGTGGCTTGATAGCTATCCCACTGCAGAGGTTACAAGAACAAAACTGGCATTGTGCAGGTACTTAAGCACCTAATTGTATATGTCTTCTATTTTGTTTCTTTGGTTGGTTGTTGTTTGGTAAGGGCTTGACTTGTTGAATGACATGTTCGCATTCCTTATGACTCTAAGCTGCTCTTCCAGGAGCTAATGTCTGTGGCTATAGCTCCAAGAATGTTGACAGAGCATACTGGTAAACCATCCTCTATCCTAAGACCAGAAGAAGGAAGGAATTCTACCTCGGACCTGGGAAACCAAACCTCTAGCGTTGTACTTAAAACTAGAGCTGTTGTACTTCCTTGTACAGACGGGGGAATTAGCAGAAACATGGTGTAGCTACTGGGAGCCTCACCGAGCATTTCCTGAGGGGATTTATGGGTCATATGCCTTCATTTATTGGTTCTGAAGGATTCAAGGATTGTCTTCGAGAGCCACTAATTCTTGGTTTTCTGATGGGGGAGTATAAATAATTTGGCTTGATAAGAACAGAAGGGTATAGTTTATTAAATTTTGTCTTCTTTTCTTCTAGCATGTAACTGTAAATTAAGTACATAATGCTTCATGTTGGAAATGTTGCAGTATTTAGAATGATTCATGTTTTTATTTGAATTGCTTTTAAAATTAATGATTGGATTTCATTATCTTGTCTTGAAATGGCATGATTTAATGTTTATCCTTTTTATAGTCAGAAAATAATGGTTTTAAACAATACAGATAAATTTATAAAAAAAATATGATCATAAACAGAGATAAAAGATAATTAATGAGAAAATCTATTTTATGAACTCCTAATAAATTATATGGTGCATTTTCTTGTAGATTTGAGTTTAATGTAGCTAAGCTTGATTAATTCAAATTAGCTTTTCTCTCTCATTCAATCCAATATGTTTTTTTTTTTATTGAGATAAGTGTGAATTATGAGTTTAAACTTCCTTACATCTCTTAAACGTGAGTATTTACAATTATTTCTTAATGTAACTGATTTTTTATATATTAAGAAAAATTAAATTATAAGGTACAAAAATTAACTTAAAGACAACATATTGTTGTTTATTGTCAAATTTTACAGATTTTAAGAAAAGTGAATTTAATATTTGAGGTATTTAAATAAAAAAAATTTGGTAAACAATTACATACAAATTCTTCTTTCTCCACTTTGTCGTTCTAAAATACTTATTTTTTATTTTTCTCAAATGAAGGGAGAATAAATAAATAAAAATTATTTTTATGATGTGATAACATTAACTTTAATAATTTTAAAATTTCATATATATTCTTGATTTAATCGTATTTTATATAGACAATGAGCCTAAGGCAATAGAAAATGTTCTGATCTTAGATAGCAAAAAATACGATTAGGTTTTTATATAGAAGTAATATAAAATGTAAAAATTATATGCTCTGGTAGCAGCATTATTGTGTTTTGTGCTCTGTAATCCGGATGCGAGAGAGGGAGAGAGGGAGAGAATGGAAATGAAGGAAGAAGCAGAAGATGATGGAGCCCCGCCCGGGTGTCAGTCAAATCCTACTGTAAAAGAAGAAGAAGAAGAAGAAGAGACTATTGATGAAGACGATGGACCACCACCCGGTTTCCATTCAATTCCTAGAAAAAGCGAAGAAGAAGATGAACAAGAAGACGGACCCCCGCCCGGTTTCCAATCGATTCCTATCATTAAACAAGAAGAGGAAAAAGAAGAAGAAAACGGAGCTACACCCGGTTTTCAATCCCCAGTTATTGTGAAGCCAGAGGAAGAGGAACTCGGAGTTCCACCCGGTTTCCAATCATCAGCTCTTGTGAAGCCAGAGGAAGAGGAACTTGGAGCTCCACCGGGTTTCCAATCACCAGTTCTTGTGAAGCCGAAGGAAGAGGAACTGGGAGCCCAACCGGTTTGCCAATCAGTACCAGAAGTAGAAGCTGATGACGGACCCCCACCCGGTTGGGATTCGGGTCGTCCAAATCAAGAACAAGAAGAAGCTTCTGACCAAGCCCCACCCGATTGTGAAGCCACCACTCCGCCCCAGCCTGCAGCACCGCCTCCACTACCGCCGGCGCCACCAGCTGCAGCTCCTTCTGGTGACTCTTCCCTCCTTTACCATTGACATACTGTTGAACAACTATTAGATTACTAAATGCGGTTCAGTATGTAAAAACTGTTTGATAATTTATCCATTTGAAGGAATTGGCCTTTGTTTGCAAAAAGCCAGAAAGTAATTGCTTTCAATGGATTAAACTTAATATATGGTTGTTTATTTCAGGTAATACTAATTTCAGTACCTTAAATTTCCTGGCCTTTTCCGTAACATTGTTCACATTGTAACTGTTTGAATCTTTGATTGAATCGCATTGTATGCTGTTTTAATTTTGTAGCTAATTTTGAGATTGCTTGGCAATCATTGGGATGAGCCCAAGTGGCTATCTTGTTGGAAGCATAATGGGATTTAGGTGACTAGTTTCATTTGTTTGTCTATCTAGAAAAGTTCTTGGTGGGTTTAACTTTACATTGTATATTTGAGATTGTAATTAGTTTTTATGAATGAGGCTTTAGACACATCCATTGTTTTTTTGAGATTGTAATTAGTTTTTATTAATGAGGCTTTAAACACATCCAATCACATTAATTCTTGTATTAGTTCCTACCAAGGCCCCTCCCTCTATTTTTCTTGCAATGCTTTGGTATTCTCTTGATTCTGGTTGTGGTAAACTTAACCAGAAGTAAGTCAAATAGAATTAGAAGGTTATCAGGCCCAAGTGGGAATAGGCCTATCAAACACCAAGAAATGGTGTGTATTGGACTTATGGGTGAGAATAGGCATACCTGTTCCATCATCCAAAGCACATAAGAATTTTTCATGATGCCACAGGATGCAATTTTTGCCTACCTCTTTGTTTTTATTTTTAGGTGAAATTGTGTCATGTGCCTATTAAATAAAAGGGCGGGAAGTAGAAGTAGCTGTAGCACATGGTAGTTAGCGGTTGTATAGAAGCTTGGGTAGGAACTATTCACTATTAAAATTGCCCACTTATTTGTCCACTTAGTTGAGGAGATCAGTATAAATACACACTGATCTCACTTGAAAAGTATGAATGAATTGAATCGTAAAATTCCTTCTCAATTCTCCCGCTCTCTCTCTCTCTCTCTCTCCGAACAAGTTATTCTATCAGAATTCTGGAGACAGACCTGTCAGTTCCGTTGGATCTAACAATTTGGTATCAAAGCAATCTAGGCCAGGCAAAGCTGCGAGAAGGACTGGTGATGGCAGACGACACGAGGATGAAGAACATGGAGGCGCAACTACACCAATTTGGATCCACGATATTGGACCTGCAGGCAAGGGTAGATCAACTAGATTTGGGATCAAACAACAATCATGAGGCGATCATCTCTATTGATCGCAAATTGGATGGTGCGGTCAACCAAATCTGAGAAGAAGTAGGAGCGCAGATTCAAGAGCAGTTACAAGACTTCATGGTTATGTTCATGCGACAGCAACCGATAAGCCTCTCCCTAGATTTTCCTCCTAGGGAAAGAGCAAATCCAATCCTTCCCGACCATGGGATGAGAGGAGACTGGGAACCTCTGAGGTTGGGGAAGAATTGGGAGAAATGGGGGAGAATGTGGTTGGTCGAAGGCAAGGGTTGAATGGAGGCCTTGGCCACCTAGGGATACCAATGCCAAAATTGGATATCCCCATGTTTGATGGAAGTACCCCTCAGTGGTGGATTAGACGATGTGAAACGGCCTTTGAGTGGTTTGGGATATCGGAGCATCAAAAGGTAACCATGGCAGTAGCCTACCTTAATGATGCTGGTGAGTATTGGTACCAAGGATGGGCCAAGACGAGAGGGGAATGCCCATGCGCAGAATTTGTAGCAGAATTTTGCGAGAGGTTTGGGGAGAGAGGAATGACTGATGTGGTGGAGTTTAACAAAATCAAACAGAATGGATCGGTGGCCGAGTACTAGAGAAGGTTTGAGGAGTTAAAAGCATTGATGCTCAACCATAATCCTTATCTTACGGAGGCTTATTTCGTCTCCAGTTTTATTAGTGGGTTAAATGGAGAGTTAAGGCCCATGGGCATGCCACTGACAGTGCTCGGTTGCATGAGCTGACGGTGGAAACGCTCGTGAAGAAACAACGAATCATGAACAGAGGAAGAATACATAATGTGTTAACCCCCGTTGGGAAGATTTAGGGAAGAGAAGATTGGAAAAGAGTACTAGGGGTGAGGAGTTTACCAACACCGGACCCAAAAACACAAGGTGAGAGGTTGATAGAATAGAGGAGGCAGTTTAATCTTTGTTTCAAATGCGGGGATAGACACTTCCTCGAGCACCAGTGCAAGAAGCAATTGCTTCTACTAAAAGGAGAGGAGGAGAATGTAGAAGAGGAAGAAATGTTGGATGTGCCTGAGGAAGGAGACGAAGACAATTGGGAGATCTCTCTACATGCCTTGAGAGGGCTGGCCAATAACAAAATTATCAAGGTGGAGGGGAAGGTAGGAGAAAGTAAGTTGATGATCTTCATTGACAGTGAGAGTACCCACAGTTTTTTGGATGAAGGTACTGCCAAACGGTTGAAGTACTCACTGATTAGCACACAGCCACTCTCAGTAACAGTAGCTAATAGAAGTAAAGTGATGAGCAAGTTAGCTTGCGCTAATTTCTATTGGGAGATGTAGGGTGAAGAGTTTGAGGCAAATCTGAGGTTATTAAAATTGGGGGGATGTGATGTGGTCTTGGGGGTAGACTAGATGAAGCAAGTGAGTCCCATCTGCTTCGATTTTAACAGGATGGAGGTGACTTTTGAGAGAGAAGGGAAGGGAATGACATTGGTGGGCAGCAAGGAAGTCAGAGTATGCAAGATGATCACGGGGAAACGTTTACAGAAGATGCTCAAGCAAAAGCTAACTCAAGTGGCCCAACTCTTCTCTATACAGGTAGTGGAAGAAGAGGAGAAGGATACAAGGGGAGACGATGAACTCTTCCTGGTAGTCAACAATCGCTCTCAATCAGAGTGGGAGGTAAATCAACTCGACCTACTTCATATACTTTTGTTTGAATATGAGGATCTCTTTAGGGAGCCAACAACTCTACCCCCTCCCAGAACTCATGGTCATTCCATCAATTTGAAACCCAATTTTGAACCCTTTAATGCAAGAGCCTACTGATACCCCCCAGCCTAGAAAACACAAATAGAGCAAATGGTGAAAGAAATGTTACAACAATTCCTAATCCAGCCTAGCCATAGTCTTTACGCATCCCCGGTATTGCTAGTAAAGAAGAATGATGGATCATGACATTTTTGTATAGATTACCGCCAGCTAAATGCCATAACTATCAAAGGCAAATACCAATTCCACTCATTGAAGACCTCTTAGATGAATTAAGGGATCTAACCATTTTTTCTAAGCTTGATCTAAGAGCTAGCTATCACCATATTCGAATGAGCGCTAAAGACATACCCAAAACTGCCTTTCGAACCCACCATGGTCATTATGAGTTCTTGGTAATGCCCTTTGGCCTTACCAATGCCCCAACTACTTTCCAATCTTTGATGAACCATATTTTTGAACCTCACCTAAGAAACTTCATCTTGGTATTCTTTGATGATATACTGGTGTACAGCCGTACTTTTGATCAACACTTGACACACCTTAAACTCACCTTTGAGATCCTTAGAGTCAACTAAATGCATATTAAGAGGTCGAAGTGTTCTTTTGCTCAAAGGCAGGGGGAGTCCCTCGGGTACATTATCTTGGGCCAAGGGGTCAGCATAGACCTGAAGAAGGTAGCGGCCATGCAGTCTTGGCCAAGACCTAACACCTTGAAAGCTTTGAGGGGGTTTCTAGGCCTAACGGGGTACTACAAAAGATTCGTGAAGAACTACGGGATCATTAGTAAGCCCTTAACTCAATTATTGAAGAAAGAAGGTTTCAAGTAGGGAGATCAGGCTGGGGTAGCCTTTGAACAACTCAAGAGGGCTATGAGTGAGGCCCTAGTGTTGGGCCTACCTAACTCTACAAGACCTTCATGCTGGAAATAGACGCATGCGAAACTGGAGTTGGGGCGGTGTTAATGTAGGAGGGAAGGCCCCTAGCCTTTCTCAATCAGGCCTTAGCTCCTAGACATATCGGGCTAAGCATTTACGAGAAGGAGTTTATAGCTGTATTGATGACAGTGGACAAATGGAGACACTACTTAGAAGGGGGCCAATTCGTGATCAAGATTGACCATCAAAGTTTGAAGTTTTTGTTGCAATAAAAGCTACGCACTCAATTACAAAAGAAGGGTATGTCAAAACTAATGGGTCTTGACTATACTATACAATACAAGAAGGGGAAGGATAATGTAATAGCCGATGCATTGTCCAGATGCCAAGAGGAGGGAGAAGCAGTAGCCATAATTGCCTTGGTACCTGATTGGTATCAAGAGGTGGCCACCAGTTATGATACCGATGAGCAAATCAAAGGATTACTAGAGCAGCTGATTTTGAACCCCTCTAGCAAACTAGGATTTACGCTTAAGAATGGGGTTATGCAATACAAAAGAAGAATAGTGATTGGGGACAGACAGGACATCAAGCAAAAGATACTCCAAACTCTACATGAGTATCTACTGGGAGGGCATTTGGGGATTCAAAATACATACCATAAGTTAAGTTTGTTATGGCATGCAATACTTGCAAGAGATGTAAGCATGAGAATGTAGTGACATCCAGATTGTTACAACCTCTAACTGTTCCAAGCTAAGCATGGGAGAGCATATTAATGGATTTTGTGGAAGGTCTACCTAGATTAGAAGGGAAGGACTGCATATTAGTAGTGGTGGATAGATTCACCAAGTTTGCTCACTTCTTGAGCTTATCTCACCCTTACACCACTTAGGAAGTCGCTAGAGTATTCCTTGATCAAGTTGTTAAGATACACGAGATTCCAAGAACCATCATCTCTAACAGTGACAAGGTCTTTACCAGTCTATTGTGGCAGTCCTTACTGAAATCCCTGGGGTCTAAGCTAAGTATGTCATCAGCCTGTCATCCCCAAACTGATGGACAAATGGAGAGAGTCAATCAATGTTTGGAGAAATACCTGAGATGCTTATGCTTCCACCATCCCACGAGCTGGCACAAGTGGCTATCATTAGCCCAATGGTGGTACAACTCCAGCCACCACACTTCTATCGGGATGTCCCCATTTGATACTCTGTTTGGGTATAAGCCCTCCTTACTTTTTGCTATCCAAGAGATTACTAATTTGGTAGTTGTAGAAGATCATCTCCAACAAAGGTAGGAAATTTTAGGACAACTAAAGAGAGATCTAGCTATGGCCCATAATAGAATGAAACAACAGGTTGATGAAGGAAGAAGCAAGAGGGAGTTTGCAATAGGGGATGAGGTATATCTGAGGCTAAGGCAACCCACATCCGGGCATTGACTTTAACACCAGTGACCAAGCTGAGCCCCAAGTACTATGCTCCCTTTCCTATTGAGGCAAAATTGGGTAAAGTGGCATATCAGCTGCAACTACCAGAGAATTTTTGTATTCATCCGGTGTTTCATGTATCCCTATTGAAGAGAGGTGTTGAAGGACAGCAAACGAGTGCAAGTCTGTCGTAGGGTACCGGTAGCAGTACACCCCAGGCAGAACCCACAACTGTTTTAGATAGAAGGGTCATCTACAGGCATGGAGCTCCCATAACCTAGGTGTTGGTGAAGTGATCTCATCTCCATAACGACCACAATATATGGGAATATCTTCCTGATTTGCTCACACAGTTCTCGAGGGTAGCTAGTCTACTTTGTATTTCTTGAGGACAATAAATGTTTCGTGGGGTGGGTAAATTGTCATGTGCCTATTAAATAAAAGGGCGGGAAGTAGAAGTAGCCGTAGCACATGGTAGTTAGTGGTTGTATAGAAGCTTGGGTAGAAACTATTCAGTATTCAAATTGCCCACTTGTTTGCCCACTTGGTTGAGGAGATCAGTATAAATACACACTGTGATCTCACTCGAAAAGTATGAATGAATTGAATCCTAAAATTCCTTCTCAATTCTCCTGCGCTTTCTCTTTCTCTTCTCTCTCTCTCTCTCTCTCTCTCTCTCTCTCTCTCTCTTTCCGATCAAGTTCTTCTATCAGAATTGTCATGACCCTATGAACAATAAAAGGGTATTATTGTAATAGAATAAAATAGTTTGTTAGGGATATTTTAGCAAGTGGTTAGAAGCACATGGGAGCATGTGCTAGGCTGTTAGAAGGCAAATAGGCCTATAAAAGATTGTTGTAATGGTTTGTTTTGTAATCAAGAAATTAATGAATTGAATCTGTTTTCTCCTCTTCCGAATTCTCTCCCCTTTCTTGATCTTCATCTCCCTCTTTTTCTGTTCTCTAATCTCCCTAACACTTCTTCTAATCTCTCCCTCATTCTTCTAATTTCCTCCTTAATTTCCTTCTGTTTCGGCCATGGTTGAATCGGATTCTTCCGATTCCCAAATTGATCCTAGGTTAAGCCATAGGATCATGACAAATGGTATCAGAGCAGTCCATCCTTGGCTGTGGTTTTGATTCGAGTTCCGACGGTGAATATCGGTGAGTTCCGACAGTGGCTCCAAGAAGATTGCAGCAGAGCCAGGGTTCTTCAGCCATATCAGTGATTGGGTGATTCGATTCTAGGCGATTTTTGGCTGAACCTCGGAATTTGATTCCGCTGCCTGAGAAGGAAACTGTGGCAGCTGGTTCGGCTTGAAGAGGAACAGCATTTGCAATTCGCCACTACTAGAACCAGAGTCGAAGGCGAGTTTGGTTGCTGAAGACGACTTTGAAGGACGATCAGGTTAGTGAATTTTCATATCCGACCGTGATAGAGGAGGTGAGGTGCGACCACGATTCTCGGCAACCCAGGCGAATGCAAGGAGCTATTTGGTAGTGGTCCTCGGCCCAGAAGGTCACGATTGGAGTGGGATTCCAAGTATTAGCGATTATGTGGGTGTCGTTATTCGAACTCGGGAGTGACGCAATACAGTGGGTTGGAATCGAGTGCGTCGCGATACAGTGGGTGTAGCGATTGGAGTAGCAGAGAGTTCTAGTGATTTCTAGAATCAGAAGAGGTCGCAAATTGGGCTAGAAATCAAGCAGTCATCGGCCTTACCCAGACCTCCGGGCGAACCCATTGAACATCAACCCGATCGAAAACACCAACCAATCGGGTTGGGAAGGATTCGAGTACCGGAAAAAAGCAACGGCTAGGTGGGACACGAACTGAGGAGCATTCGTGATTGGTGTGGGAGTCCATCGAAGGCAGTGACGCGAACGACCAAGAGGTTCACGAGTGAGTCGGACAAGGAAGTAGGAGACGCGACCGTTGTCAATTGAGGTCGGTGGTTAGGCAGAGCAGGTTCGGCGACTCCAGTGACTCTAGAAGGCGATCAAGTTGCTGTAATTGTGCGGCTTCTTCCGCTGCTACAATAAACCTGACCTTGAAGCAGAACAGTAGCTGCAATTTGCCACTTATTGGATCAATTGCTGAGGCGATTGTTGTGAAGTGGAAGAGCAGGTTGATTGCGGCTATTTTTTGAGCTTGTGGACGGTGATTGGGTGGCGACGGGTGCAAGGAGGAATTGGACTGGGATTTATCGAGCAGCGATTTCAACGAAATCAACGCGTTCCAGCATTTTAGTGAGTCTGGGTGGGCTCTCGGCGGAGGATTAACTCTCAGCCTTCGTGATTTCAATAGATTTGAGTTGGAGTATTGAAAACGAGTCTGTCGTGCCTTTTGGTCGCGAAATTCAGGAAGCGTGACTTGCATCAGAGTCGTGCAACGTGCCGAGTGGCGCCGACTGGATCCAAGTTGCTGTGTGGGGGTGATAGAGGCAAGCAAACCCAGGCGATCATGGCTGTTGCTCCTTAGCAGCGGATCTAGGCCACTGTCCAACTTCCGAGTCCGCTTACTGCCGCTGAATTCTGTGGGGGTCTCGGCTAAGAAGCCCAGCAATTTCAGTATCTAATCCTTAGGCGTGGAGTTTTGAAGGCAGTCCTAAGCCGGTGATCCTCAGCCATTGGGTTGCGGAAGCGTGACAGAGTAGCTTTGTCTAGGGGGCATTCCGATCGATTGTTGGCTGTATTTGGAATCTGACGGCGACTTCAAGGATGTCCAGAGCTCCTTTTTGTTGGCCGTCGGCTTGTCCGGCTCGTGAGATTTCTGCCATGACGAACAGTGCACAAATGAGACCAATGGAGTCTCAGTTGCAGCAGGAGAATTCTTCATTTTCAGTAGGAATGAAGCATCAATGGCAGCCAAAGAAGGCTGTATTTTCAATGGGGTGTCCTACTCATGAAACTAGGGGAGGCAGTGCATACATGGAGCAGATGAGCCTTCAATTGCAGCAGAAGAAAGCCTCCTTTGCAGCTGGAATGAAGCCTCAAGGGCAGCCAAAGGAGGCTGCAATTTCAGTTGGCAGTAACAAGGAACAGAAGAAGGGAGTCAGCCAATTGGACAAAGGAACCAGCAATGGGTTTGATGAAGAGTGCAAGGAATTCGTTCGAATGTTTCGCGAGAAGTTGCAAGAGTTTGCAATGATACTATCTAAGAAGTATCATTACAATTTTCCGGTGGAATATTTTGATGATTATCATGGAAGCTTTATCAAGGAGGAATTCCTTGGAATGGAACAACAGGAGGAGAAGCTGAAAGAAAGAGCAAACAAGGAAGCAAGGAGCATTGATCATTTTATGGAAGAGTGGGAGCATGAATCAGAAGTGAAGGAAAGGCGGAATCAGAAGCAGAACTGCTATGAAGATGGCCTACTTGTAGCTGAAATATCTTCTAATGTTGTGAAGGTGTGTAGAACTGATTCTAAAATGTGCCACAATGTTGTTGTAAATTTTGAGGTTGAGGAGCAACAACAATTGAAGGCTGAAGGACTAGATAATGTGGAGGGATTTTTATCAAACGATAAGGAGGCAGCCCCAGCAGAAGGAAGACTTGCTGATCCTAAACAATGCCACCATATTGCTGCCAATTTTGGAGATGATAAGAAGAGGGGAACATATGTGGTAGTTGGTCAGTTAGAGTTTCAGAATGATCGACATTTGAAGGCTATAGGGTTGCAGATTTCAGCTGCTACTTGTGACAAGGAGCAACTAAATTCATTGAAGGCATTTGATGTGGACACTTTGACAGGTTTTGGCATTATATTGGATTCCCAGACTATGAGTACTAGTAACCTTAATTTGGTAGCTATTACAAACCCAAGGGAAATAGTATGTTACTTTTTGGAGGAAGATGCAGCCTTGTCTGCAATGATTATCATTTTTGTTTCTATTGAGAACCTAAAAATGAAGAAGAAGAGACCTAGAAGGAGGAAGAAGGAAAGAAGGATGAACTGGAGGGAAAAGGCTGGAATTGGATGAAGAGCCATGGTTACTTGTTGCAAGTTCTTGGGGACAAGAACTCTCTTAAGGAAGGGAGAATTGTCATGACCCTATGAACAATAAAAGGGTATTATTGTAATAGAATAAAATAGTTTGTTAGGGATATTTTAGTAAGTGGTTAGAAGCACATGGGAGCATGTGCTAGGCTGTTAGAAGGCAAATAGGCCTATAAAAGATTGCTGTAATGGTTTGTTTTGTAATCAAGAAATTAATGAATTGAATCTGCTCTCCTCTTCCGAATTCTCTCCCCTTTCTTGATCTTCATCTCCCTCTTTTTCTGTTCTCTAATCTCCCTAACACTTCTTCTAATCTCTCCCTCATTCTTCTAATTTCCTCCTTAATTTCCTTCTGTTTCGGCCATGGTTGAATCGGATTCTTCTGATTCCCAAATTGATCCTAGGTTAAGCCATAGGATCATGACAAGAATTCTCCAGAATTCCTTGTGGAATTCTTGAGACAGACCTGTCAGTTCCGTTGGATCTGACAAATTGTCCCATTCTTTTATTGTTTGCTGACCTCATTAAGCAAATATCATATCTCCACACTGCGTATCTGGGCTTCTCTACGTTTTTGGTATCAGATATTCTTCAACACCTTACTAGAACTTGACACCTAAAAGCAATACATGAGATTTGTTAACAATCTCTTTAATACATTTATGATACTGAGTCATGATGCTTCACCAAGATACCAACAATAGAAGCCCAAGAAAAAGATATGTTTCTATGAGTAAAGGTGATCTGTTTTTCATGTTTAAAATCTTGTATAGCTTATTCTCTGATACAACATATTTAATATTTTTTCTATATTTGTCAGTAACATGCATGCTATTTTGTCATGTTCTGTTATTGTAAATACACCATAATTGAGAGGCAGGTATATCACTTACCTCTTGGGCTGTGTAATTTTGGCAGAAACAGCTCAAATGGTTTGTGGTTCATGTAGGCAGCTGCTTTTCTATCCTCGAGGAGCCAGATTCGTTCAATGCTCACCTTGTCAGACAGTTAATCTTGTTCTAGAAGGTATCGGTACACTCCTTTTCAAAAACAAATCAGAATAGTTCATTTTCATTAAAAATCAAAAAATTAAGAGATTCACAATCTTGTAGTGAATAGGATGTATGAATTTAAATCACACCTAGTCACTGATTGTTCTTTTCCTCCCCCCTTCCTCCGCAAATAGGTTGCTACTTGAATACAAGGGCTCCAGTAGGTTTTTGTGCACATGTTAGTTAAATAAGGATTTTGCTTGTAATGGTAATGTTGAGTACAGCATAGATGCACATCATCACTTCTGGCACACCAGCAGCAGAATCCCTTTCTGATTTTGTCGGGAAAAAAAGAAAAAGAAAAAAAAAAGAGCAACATCTTGGAGGAGTCTGAATTCCACATAGATTTGAAATTATCACCAAATTCATGCTTCTAATTTTGATGGCTTTTCTTCTTTTTCACCAATAATTATATTCTGGGCACATATCATATCTGAGGCAGCACAAATCTAAAGCTCAATAGACCACACCTTGTTGGAAGAAAGAAACTAAGGAATGAAGGACTTAGGGTAAGGTGAAGAACTCTTGCAACATTTGATCTTGAGATATCCAATACTTGGGTGCTGCAGAAAATTAACAAGCCAGCACCTCAATTACATTGAATATGATCTGTAACAACGCGTGAAAGTCGGCTCTTAGGGGTTGTTTGACAGAGCTTTTAGATTTCATTTTCATTTTTAATTTTTTGTGTTTGGTTTTGGTTTTCATTTTAAAAAATCAGATCTTAGGGGTCGTTTGAGAACTGACATATTGTTTGACAACTTTGTGTTTATTTTCAGTTTTGTATTTGATTTTTTTTATTTCCTTTCCTATCCCAATATTATCAACAACTGGAGGTTGCAGGTGACTCTTAGTGATGCAACTCCTGGGAAGTTGTCTGATTTTCTTCAGGAGTCGTTACTCTGTCAACATCCAAATCACTTTTGGAATCGCTCCCCTTATTTGTCATCTGATTTTCTTCCTCGTCCATTTTACATCCTTTTTATCATTTTCTGTATCAGAAGAACCATCATGCCACTTCTTGCCCCCTGGTCCATGCGGCTTCCAAACTCAACTCCATATCTTCCATCTTTATTCCTCCTATCTTTTACATCCCTTGTCAAATTTTCTTTTTCAGCTTCTCTGTCTTTTTTGTGTCTTTCTATAAGTTCATCATCTTTACTGCTCTCTCTACCATGTGAATCCAAACCATTCCTTTTTGAGTGTGGGCCACTGCAGCAACTATCCCAAGAGCAACTCTTAATTATTTCATCTCTGGGAATCATCCCAGAGATGATCTCTACAAGACTACAAGTTGGGGCAACTCCCAAAGTAGGGTCGCTGGCAACTGCCAGCAGTTTCTGGTTTCCACTTTGGTGATTTTCAGCAACATTGGGTTGCCGGCAATGAGTGATGGGTGAGGAAAACGCCTTTTTATTTTTTCAAAATTTTTGAAAGAAAATTGAAAACTGAAAATGAAAGGTATACCAAACATGCCCTTATATGTTCACAACTCACTAGCTCTTTTTCTTCACTTCCATTTTTTATCATTGCTTAGTATAACAATTAGCATTTTTCAGAAAATCAAGTTGGACAAGTGAAGTGTGAGGGTTGTGCAGTGCTGCTGATGTACCCTTATGGAGCACAATCAGTTAGATGTGCATCTTGCCGTTTTGTGACAAATATTGGAGTATGTAAATTCTTCCTTGGTACTATATGTATTCATGTGATTTTGACAACTTTTGGCTATTATGTATTGTGATTTCTCTGTTTTGAGTTCCTTCACAAGAATATGAATGCTTGAGATGGAATCAAGTTTTTATATTTGGTTTACATTGTTTTTTAAATTTGTTACTTCAATAAATTCTTTTTATAGGTTGAGGTGTAATTTACTAAGAATGATCAACCACCATCTAGCCTGGTTTTTTATTTATGTTTAGTTCCCTAGTAGGGTCTGTTTTTGACCTTTTGGTTCTGGGGTGTGAAAGGGCATCTTGTCTATTTGGTTATTAGTTGGTCATCTCTCTAATATTGATCTTAGGTGTATGCGGTAGATAGGATCATATTCTGGCTAGATAGTTGGTGTGGTTATATAAACCTGAGTGAAGTTTTCTTTGATCTTTTCAGTTTGGCTAGAAACCAGCAAGCCTATGTGAGTGAGTATTTTCTTGGACCTTCAAGGAGTGATGTTTACTCCCCTATCAATATTATATCATAAACTGAGAACCTATTTTGGCATCTCCTCTAAGTTAAAGTTGTGTCACAATTTTATTATTCTATAATTAACCTCAAAAAATTTAAGGGTTGTTCAAATGTGAAAAACAGTTCTATTTTGAATATTTTTTTTCAACAACATATCAAGTCTTTATCTCACCATGTGGTATTGGTTACATGAAAAGTCAAAAGGCATGTTTGAGTAAGAAAATCATATAGAAAACAAATTTTTTATTTTCCAAATGTATATTGCCTATTGAAAGAACATTTTATGATGTTTTTCATTGTTTTCTTTTCAAAAATGAGATATTTCCTTGAATTAATATTAGTTCAACCAAAACTAATATTAAGTGCACCTGTATTAATGTCAATATAAGTAGCAAAAAATAATTTTAAAATTGACTACTAATAATATTCCTATAACATAATTTATTTTTGGTTGTGTCGTTATATTATATAATAATTAAATATTAGGTAGAAATATTATAATGAATTATTTTAATATGTTAATGATGTTAATATCTATATATATATATATATATTAAACTGGGCTAGTTAAATAATAGTAATGGTCTAGTAAACATTATTATTTCAATACTAAAATTCATTATAAATATCAATAATGATATAAATATTATCATTAGTATAATATTAACTATGTCATACATATTATATTGGTGTAATAAATTTTAATATAATATTCATGATATTGCTAATATTGTAATATTATTAACATTTTATATTATGATATTAGTAAATCACTATTATGCTAATGATTTCAATATCAAGTTATAGTATTACTCTAGTAAATCTTATAATACTAACAACAACAATATTAGTGTTGTAAAAGTTCTAAAATTCTAGACTTAAATTCATATAATTAGTATTATAATATTAGCAATACCATAAATAGATTAATATTATTTATCGATAACATAATATGAGATTATTAACTGAATGAGATTTTGTGTCTCCCATTGATCCCTTCATATGTAACGTGAGGGATGGGAGGAAGGGCAGATAAAGATAGATAAAGAGAATGGAAGAAGTTGATACATTCAACCATACACTTAAAAAATTTCAAGGATAAAGATGGCTAGAGATTTATAGGTTTAAAATTTACATGGCTGGACCAACTGAGTTGGATTAAAGCTCGTGGTATTTGTTGTTGTATATGTGCCCTGTCTTTCAGTCTTCAAAAGTCATCAAGATTGGGAGTTCGATTTAATAACTGTTCTTTTTGGAATTCTTTGTGAACATTCCATGTCTGGGCAGGGGTGGACTTAGATTAGAAGCCTTCTGGTGGGCATTTCTTATTTAGGTCATTGTATGGTATTCTCTAGAGCTGTGGCTCTTCCTTCCTTGGAATACCATTGTTTTCTTTGTTCCCTCATCTTCTCATGGTATTGATAACCCAAGGAGGATGGCTTAGTATTTGGCAGAGTGTTGCTACTTCTTTAAGGAAGATTGGAAGAAAAATGACTTGCATCTATGTCCATAAGTTGGCTCGTTAGATATGGTACTCAGTCTTTTCATGTTTTTTGCTATTCAGTGAGTCAGGTTGGCATCAATGGAGGATTATTTATTTGCTTGGAGTTGGGGTTCCCCACCTTTGGTTTACACATTTTTGTTTTCTTATTTTTTTGTCTATGTGGCATATTGAGAGAGAGAGAGAGAGGGAGAGATGGTAGGCTTCAAGGAGGGGTTGGAGTACTCCATTCACGCTTACAAAGGTTGTGGCACATTGACACACACACACACACACACACACAGAGATGGTAGGTTATGTGGCACATTGAGAGAGAGAGAGAAAGAGAGATGGTAGGCTTCAAGGAGGGTTGGAGTACTCCATTCACACTTACAAAGGTTCTATTCATGTTTTTCTCTTTCTTTGGTTTGTCGAATGCCATCCTTTTTCTTCCTCTTCTTTTGACCATTTTGTTTGATTATGAGCTCTTTTAGTTGTAGTCTTTTTGTTTTTAGGTTTTTGCTTTTATTGGGTTCACCCTTTCCTTGGCAGTGCCTTTTGGCTGCTTTTTATCTAAATGGCATGCATCCCCAGTCCACAAGGCTCCTTGCTTTGCAAGGGTCTCCAAAAAAAAAATGTCGGTTCCCATTGAACTTAATATGTGAATGTGCAGCGTAAAATATTTTGCTACCAGTCCTGTACCCAACTGATAAATACCTAGGAGATCTTGTAATATCAAAGGAAAATGGTGTTTCACCCTATGAATCAAGTTCTAGGCTAATGTAAAACACTGATCAAGTTTCATGCATGTGTAGGTGCACAACAAACGACCTCCTCTATCTGTGCAGCAAGGTCGAGCACCACCTCATTCTCACGCTGTTCACTAAGCTGCTATTGGCCTATCATTACACAATCCCAGCACTCCAACCTATTCTCATGACCTTCTCCCAGTTTTGTTTTCTCTAATTCAGTGTGCGTGCGTGTGTAGGTGCTCAATTCCTTTTGCAGAACAGCATCTGCTGCTTTAGAACTCAATGCTTAAAAGCACGTTGTGTAGTTAGTACTCTTCCGACTGGTTAAATTTAGACTAAACAGATTTTATAATTTTGGTTGGTTAAATTGCAAACCTTTTAACATATTTATAACTCTGAGCGAGACTTGTTTCCAATCTTGTTATATAAACTAACATTTGGAGCTTCTTTTACACACTGCCAGTTGTGAGCCAATCATATGGATACCTCAAATTTAGCCCCATGACATCCGTTTTCTCGAAGTCTTGGCCTTTGTCAAAATGTGTAGGAGCGTATTTATTAGAATTAAGAAGCTCAAATGTAATAATCAATACAAGGAAAGCAAATGGGAGGTTCCACCAAGAAATATAAGGAAAACAAGAAAACGACAATGAAGTAAAACGATAATCTTTTAACTTGCGGCTGTCATTGTTCATTTATTTGTTTATTTTTTTACTACATTCCAAGTTTTGTTCATAAGGGTTTTAATTTGTTTCGCGCTGCCCTTTTCAAAATCCTGTTCATAAGGGTTTTGTTCATAAGGGTTTTCTTGATGTTATAGCGTGTCCTTGCAGCAAAAATTGAATCAATTTACGCGATACAGTACATGTAATTGACCACATTAATGTTCTCTAAATTTCTGAACGTCAAAGTTTGTTGGTAAGAATTCACATCTCACAGTGGTCTTGAATCCTGATTCATGATGTTACACTCTCAATTCCATGAGGTTCTAAGAAAAAAATGCGATATTACTAGTTGAACGCGAATGTACACAGAACCAAGTAATTTTCTAAAAGTTGCTTCAAAGCCAAATAATAATGAAAGAACTGCCCGTAGATGTATCCTCGTTCTTACCAGCAATTTCGGAGAATTACACAGTGAAAGAAGGAATCTTCTGAAGAAACCTTCAATCATCGAGCAGGAAATACTCCTCCGATGCAGTTTCCAGGAAAGAACCCAAAGTCGTCCTCAAAACGTTGAAGGTTTTGTCATCCTATATTCCAGAACGGTAAGTTACATAAAACATACAAGGTAAATTTACTCAAACTCCCTCTGATTTTTGAGTCATTTGTGTAAGCACTTTCTATCATTGACTTTTAGCATTTTGGATTCCCATGATTAGTTTTTTGGGTAAATTACATAAAATCTTCCTACACTTAGGGTCATGTGTAACTTATCTCTGTGTTTTCAATTGTATCAAAAAACCCCTTTATACTTTCAAAATGTTACAATCAGTCAAAATTTATTGCTATTTTACATAATTTTGTATAATAATCTACATATAAAATACATAATTCTATATATATAATTTCAATATATCAAAAAAATACAAAATTTTGCATTAATTAACTAATAAATTGTACAAAATTATGTAAAATAGTAACAAATTATGGTTGATTGCAACATTTTGAAAGTGTAAGGAGATTTTTTGATGCAATCAAAAGTACAGGGAGGTAAGTTGCACATAACCTTAAGTGCAGAGGGATTTCATGTAATTTACCCTAATTTTTTTAAGCACAATATTAACTCAATGAAATGGGGTGTTTTGAATAAATAAGTAAATCATGCTGATCTAAATTAATTGTTTTCTTTGAGTTTTTAATTTTGAATTTTGAATTTATTTTCAGTTTTGTGTTTTAAATATCTGTTTTGATATTGTTGAAAATATTTTTTTTATCTGTAATATTTTTTACATTTTAAAATTTTTGATAAAAATAGTTAAAACAATTTTTTGTTATTTTAAGTTTTTTCTATAAAAGTTTTTTTATTTTTAAAAGTAAATTTTTAAAAATATTATAAATATATTTTTATTATTTTAAAAAATTAAAAACTAAAAACGATAAAAAAAAATAATAATAAAGAGAATAGAGTCTAAGCCAGTCGACTGCTTTTAAAAATGGTCCAAACCATGCGGTAAAGTGAAAATTTCCCAAAAGTAGACCAAGGGAAGGGAGGAAGATTGAAAATTCAGCAGTCACCTGCTTCTTCTTCAGGGACACTTCCAATTCAGCTATTTTGTTTGCGCAGGTTTTCTCATGTTCAGAGATCATATTCTTTTCTTTTTTCCCTGAAATCAAGTTATTTAGATCTTGGCAGTGAAACTGTGTATAGTTACATGCCCAAAAAAAATAAAAAAGAAAACCTGTGTTTCGTAATGAAATGTATGAAGAAAATCTTGTTGCTTACTCTGTTGTTCATACCGTATGGAAAGCCTTTCCTTCTCTTCCTCGTGTTTTATGATGGCGTCTAGCAAATCCAAACATATAAAATGGAAGTTAGCGTCAAGTACATGGGGTAAACATGAATTTCAATCACATTAAACATGGAATTAAACACCAGGCATGAGTTAGCACTACACTACCGCGTTTGATGAACCACAAAGAAGAGAAGAGGCACGATGCTTTATGCAATTAATTTAGATTAACCCCTTTAAGAATTGTACCTGAAGAGCTGGTGGGGCGACATTTCCTTTTATCCGAATGAAAAAGGATTATTTGTTTTTAATCTTATCTTTTATAGAAAAGATTGTCATCACAATTTTGATTCATCACCTGAGAAATCTTACTATTGTGAGAGACATTATTTTATTTACATAAAGTAAGGTAAAATTTTCTCCTGCTTAAGAAAGGATCACTTCCTGCCATAGAAGCAATCTCAAGTATCCACCTTCAGTTTTTGAAAAACGAAAGCATGTGATTCTAGAACTAGTATATGCTTTCCCATGGAAATGACAAAACAAAAGGGATCGGAGAATGACACCGAGATAGACAAAATAATAATTTCATCACAAGGAGACTCGACTCTTTCAATTCGGTGAGGATAAATCGATATTTCATCTAGTGTTCTATAAAAGTAAGGTCAGCAGACCTTATTTTCAAGCCACCAAGTGTCAGAGCCACCATGCTAATACTATAGTAAAGTCTAATCACTTGTGACGAAACATGATAAGATTAATAGAATCAATATTTTAGAAGATAAAATTAGTTCTTTATTTAACTGTCAACTTAATATTTAAATAATTAGATGACCATTATACAAAAAAATTTATCTATGTGAGGGGTCAATACTAAGAGAAAATAATAACATCAAATATAAGACTGTTCTTTTTTTCTTTTTGACAAGTAGACTACTCTTTTTTCTAATAACTGAAAATTTTAGATGCCAGCAGTTATCCTTTCTAATATTTCAAATTTTTAGATAAATTGGTAGTTAATAATTTAGTAGTCCTGAAGTACATACGATGCGATGATAGATTGAAGTGCTCCAAATTTACGTCACCCACAGGAATTATTGTGTTAACTAAATTTCCCACTCAAAATTTCCTCTCTGGTGTAAACTTATCTTGGAAGATCAATCAAAAAAATCATTTACTACAGTTCAAGAACAGTTCCGAGTGTCTATGTTACTGAGAAATTCAGTTGCATTCAGAAGATTCCAATTTACCCAGGATACCTTTTAAGGCCTGAAGATATGCTGCCCTCTCGTTGCAGAATTTTTCGTTAACTGCTTGGAATTTGGAAGTCTCATTCTTCAATAAGTTTTCACACTGCATGCAAATATGTGTTTTACCAAGAAGACCAATCATCAAGTTAATTCAATTGAAGCTCTTAGACTTTACAAACCTCCTTTGAGCTCTTTGAAAGTGCCTTGGCAAGACTTTTCCTGACAAATGAAAAATATGAACATACTTTCAAAGCTGCAACAGATAGACATAAAACAAAGGGAGAATTTAAAGCATATCGAATTTGGATTCAAGAATGTATAGTCTTCGGATTCATTGTTCCCACCTTTCTTTCTCAAATTTCGTCTGCAACTCGTCAAGCCTAGATTTGACCTCTGAAGCGACACTGTAAGCAACCCCAGGTAAATTAATTTTAAGTCATTAAAGGACTAGAAGAGGCAAAAGCAAAGCTCTTGATTTTCATCGGATTCTTATCGTGGACCTAACTGATGGATAAAAGTCAACAAACGTAACTGCAGTATGCGCGGTGCAAAATTTTGAGAAACGGATTAGGGCCTCCAGAGCAACAAAGCAAGATTGAATATATTAACAAAGTTAACTTTTGGACGTTTAATTAATTTGCAATAATGACTTAAGATCTTCTCGATTCACCACTTAAACGTGTAACATACATGATACATACCGTGGAATTCTAGCTCTCGAAAAAGGATCGTATACTTGCGTGCGTCAGAGTAGGTGTCCACATTCTCAGTCTCTGTGTTTGTGCATGGAGGATAGTAAACAAGCCGAATCAAGCTTAGCCATGGGGTTTCTAAACTTGGTTTATTGAGATTCAAATTCTATTCGGTTTTTCTTCGGATGAAGCTTAATTATGTTATACTAGACCATTGTTTGGGCTGGCTGAGCTTGACTACTTTGTTCGCATTAGTCTAAGAAACATAGTTTGAGCCAATTTTTGAAAACTTACGAGCTCCAAATATGCTCGAACTTAAGTACATCATCAAGTCAAGCTTGAATGAGCGGCGTTCCCCGACTTATGCATCATATAGGTGAAACGTATTGTCGCATTCAAGTCTCGACAAAGGCTATGGAAGAAGATAACATAAACTACTTCTTAAATGGCTATGAGAAAACCAGCGAAATTAACCTCCAAATGCTCTCCTCCTTCTTCTTCTGGCCGTTCTTCTGCGCCTTCTCTCTGACTAGCCGCAGCGCCGATACGATGCCTTTGATTTCACTGAAATGTCAAAAGATTTTTCAGCCACTTTAAACAACAGATTATCAAAAACTACGGCGTAGTACAGAATACAATAGGTAATAAGCCGATACTGGAACGGGACCTGGAGAGATCTGCATCCAAATCGTCTTCGATGACGACTTGCTTCCTTTTCTCTGACTTCGAGGTTCCGGATTCGAAGACTCGTTTCTTTGCGCCTGATTTGACTGCCGCCATTACAGATCCGGTTGTGATCTTGTGATCGGAAGCTGAATGCCAATCGTTCAAAATCACAGAGAGAGAGAGAGAGAGAGAGAGAGAGAGAGGCAAAATCTCAAGTAGGTATATTAGGGAATTCAAACTGGTAGTCGTTTAATCGTTGGCGCGAAGCAGCGAAATAGCGGGTCGGGGATGAAAACGAGTCTGCCGAGTTAATCCAATTCACCGAGTCAAATTTAACTCAGTGCGCACGGAGTGCGTTTTTATTTGTGGGATAAATTGCAATCATACCCTTGTAGTTTGAATTATTTCTAACCAGACCTTCTGCGATTCAAAATTATCTTTATAAATCTTTATAAAGGAATTAAACCAATGTATTTAAGTACAATTTACCTTTTCTTGTGAATGAATTTTATCACAGTAATACCATTTGTCACTGGACTCACTACTATTATGCCATAAATAATGTAGTCTTTTTTAGAGTAAATTTTAATTTAATATATTTCGATGACGTGACTTTTGATGATATAATATTTTTTTAAAAATATATATATTTTATGTAATGTAGATAATAATCTTTAAAATAAGAATTTAAAACAATAATTTTTAATAATTAAAATATAAAATTTTAATATTTTATATATTAAAAATTAAATATTATTTTTTACAATTATTAAAGTAACCCAAAAATAAATTCAACGAACTTGGTCGAATTAAAGGCTAGTGATTGGAGAAATGGATAACTGCAAGGGTCTGCTCTAAGTCAAATCGCATTAAATTGAAGGGTCTAGATTTCCTCAATCTGGAGGAGGTAAGCTACGTAGTTACTTCATCGTATGGGGCGTAGGTGGCTTGGGGTAGGCGGCCGCGCCGTGTGTTATCAACAGAAGCATCTAACGTGAACGGTGGCCCATACTCCACAGTGCTCTGCCTTATCAAGATAAGAATCAACTATTATGCTTTGAAAATATATATTATTGAATTATGTGCAGATATTTTATATAACAAAACTTTTCAGGAAAATAATGTAATAATTCATTAATATTTACGAAGTAATGTGCCTTCGCTCTTACTCAACGTGACTTGATTGGGCGGCGCCCTAAATAACAATTCAAAAGTGAGTAATAATGTTTGATAAAATTTATTAAATTTGAATGAATGCTAACGGCATTCCTAATTAATGAAATAGGTTTCGTTGGTATGGGACAATAATAATACCAAATTTATTGTTATTAAAAGGTACAATTTAGTTGAAAAATAATAATAAAGTTAAAAGATAAGTTATTTATTAATTATATCGAATGACAAATTTTGAGTGTACATAAATTGTATTTACATGTGAATTTACTTAGAGATGCATAGAAAAAAAAGTCATCAATCCTTAAAAATTAGAGATGCATAAAAAAAAAAAGTCATCAATTCTTAAAAATTAATCAAACGAAACTCAAATACTTTAGGTGAAAAAAAGATATAATATAATAATAGCAAATGTTGACTATTCCTTTATTCATACTGTTGTTAACTAATATTTTAAACCCTAAGATTAACGGATCGAATTAATTTCATTTATTATTTTGTGGCCTTATTTTGTCCCCTGCTAACATCTAATTAGAGGTGTGTAAAATTTTAGTTTAATTGGAAGAATAGAATCAATTGAAATTGTAAGTTTAGTTCACTTTTTGTTAAAAGTGAATTCAATTATAAATTTTAAAAATTTTAATTATTTCGGTTCGATTTGATTTTTTATTGAAAATAAATAAATAATCAAATTAAATAAACTATATAATTTTTAACCAAATTGAATAAGAGAAGAATAAGAAGTTGTTATATATATTTTTTGCTCGCATGAAGCGGGTTGGACTTGACTTAGTAGGTCGGTCCAATCTCTTGAAACTCAATGGGTCCAAGGCTGAGCTCGCCAATATGAGATTGCACGTCCCCCATTCCAAGCTCAAACTGCAGAATCATGTGAGCTCCCAGCAACACATAAAGCTCGCAGACCGCAAGACCCAGAGCGAGTTCCCACTGATGCGTTCAGCTCTCAAGTAGATCATTCAGCTCGCATATGCAAGAGGGCCACGAAATAACCAGAGAACAATCACGGGTTAGACATCATTCTAGCTGGATCGTCCAGGCCCAATCTGGCCTCTTTCTCTTGGCCCATGCCGGTCTCATCCTAGCCCTATACCAGCCTGCAGCAATGCCATTGCAGGCTCTACTGGGTATCTACATTCCCATTTGCATCCACATTAATGAGGGTCCCGTCAATACTATGTTGTCATTTAGGAACCCCTGTCGGCGCTGATATTCAGTCCCATAACTTGCAAACGGAGATGACATATCCTCCTATATATCAGTCAAATCTCTTTAGAGCTAAGGTATGCTTTTCCTGCCAACTTACTAATTTTTTGCATTTTTACTTACTCGTGCACTTACTTGAGCATCGGAGTGCCTTGTAGGGACTAGCCGGCGGGCCAACAAATCGAACCAAATAACCCATTTTCTCCCTCTCAGATTCATTACACCAATGTAGGCTAACGAATCACAGTCGATCAATTTTGAACGTCAACATTTTAGCACTAGAAGGAGGGCCCACTCTGATCGTTGACCATGGTGAAAGAAAGGTATGCTCGAAGCTTTGGTGCAGTGGTCAATTCGTCGGAGATTCATTGCGGCCAACCGCAAGATGTTCCATCAGTCTTGAGACTCGTTGTAATACCCCATGTTTAGATAAGGTTGCCACGTAATTTTAGAATATCGAAAAATTGAATTGATAGCAATTATAAGTACCGAATTGACTGCAGGGAATGCCTCAGAGTGAAATTGTCTAAAGAAAATTATATGGTCTCAACGAGTATATTGAGATAGGATTTATGGTATCGAAAGAAATCGAATTCGGAACAATTTTCAGTACAGCTAAAATACAGCTGTCATTTAGGCTGTGAAACTGAATCATTGTAGGAGGCTCCCGAAAAATCAACGAAACCCTAAGGAGACTCCGATTTTGTGTAATGACCAACCCTTCAGTGGTTTCGAGATGAAACGACAACCCGATAAGGACACTGGGATGGAATTGCTAATATCGAGTGATCTTAAATTATTAATTTTGTGTTTTCGATATTTTAATGCCAAATAATTCAGTGTTTGAGGATATTATCGTAATTAGAGAATTATTTTAATAAATGTAGGGTTAAAATTGGATATTTAAATATATATTTATTTATTATAATATAATTTATATGTAATATATATATATATATATATAATATGTGAACACGCATGGCAGCCTCTGTAAAACACAACCCATGGCTTCGATAACTTTAAGTCCATGCCCTGCAACCTTTACCCATGCTCTGTTGCAATCAAGCCACGCCCATGAAAGATTAAAGTCACATATTTGCATGATTTGGAAGATTTTACACGCAAAGAAGATTTTGCACGCAATAGAGAATAGCTGAGACAGGCGTGAGGGTTGTGGGGTGAGCCTATAAATAGACTAAGAATGGAGAGATTGAGGGAAGCAAATGAAGCAAGAAGTGGCGGTGAGCCATGAGAGATTTGGTCGGATAGCATCAAGCGGCTGCCATAGCCGCAAGTCCAAGCTTCCAGCAAGCTCGACCATGGCAGCCGCGGCTGTTGTAGCTGGGCGGCTGCGCATAGGCCACCAGCGGAGGCACGGGTAAGTGGTAGCGAGTCTGGCGAGGTGTGGGCAGCGGCCGGCGAGGCTGGAGGAGGCCGCAATGGCGGCTGGTGGCGACAGAGGCAGGCAGAACGGCTACTGGGCGTGCGGCCATGGCAGCAGCCGTGTGCAAGAAGGAAAGAAGAAGAAGAAGAAGAAGAAAAAAGAAAGAAAGAAGAAAGAAAGAAGAAGAAGAAAGGAAGAAAGAGGAAAGAGGGAGTTGCAGGAAGCAGCCGCGGGAGAGAAGAGGAAGAAGAAGGTGAATAGTGAAGGAGGAAGAGAAAAATAGAAAAAAAAAAAAAAGAAAAGAAAAGAAAGAAAAAAAAAGAAAAATTTTGAAAATACTAGAAAAATCTAGAAAAAGTAGGGGATTATGTTTCAGTAATATCCTGGAGATTTTGAGCAAGAAAATAATTCGGGCACGCGTTTCGAGATTATGGCACGCATATCGAGAAAATTGGAGATGCTGAGTTAAGGTAAGTAAAATTTTCTAAAAAATTTCAGAAATTCTAGAATATTATTTTATGAATTTTTGTAGTGAAATATTTGAGAAAATATTTTTAAAAATATTTAATTTAGAATTGTTGAGGAAAAATAGGAAGAAATAGAGAGAAAATTAAAGAAAATACTAGAAATTATGGAAAAATAGATTTTAATGTTTATTTAAATAATTATGGTGATTAGGGTACTTTGAGGCTGAAGTTGAAGAGACTTCTACAAATTTTGAGGTTGGCACGCAAATTGAGGCGATGCACAAGGCAAGGCACGGATATCGAGATAGCTCGATAAGCTCTAGAAGGTAAGTGGTACTTCCTCGAAAATATTTTCATCATATTGACATGCCTTGATATGTATCCATCACGTAGAATGCATACATGACTGAAATGCATGAATAAACGTTGATATCATTGATCACACGCATATGAGGCTGTAGGGAGTACGAACTGGCACCGCTACCTTACCAAGGGTGCACCCATACACCCGACTTCGAAAGAGGTGGCAGCTAAAATGGTAGGTAGCATGAGGGGTGCAGTTGACACCTACGATGAAAGACATTGCATACACTCATGACATAGCATTATGTACCCTTACTTAGATGGTTCATCATCTAACTTGGGTTCGCCCCTGAAACATTCGATGTTCCAGTCGGGACTTACAGTGATGATACCGAGGTTGGAGATGTGTAGTGACGCGAGACGTCAAGAAACGAGGAAATGTGCCATGTTATGCTGTAATATAAATAGTTTAAGAATTATGTACATTTGTTTTATTTTCAGAAGCTTATGTAATAACTTTGTAATAATTGATATGTCCAATTATTCATGTATGTATTGCAATGAGAAGGTTCGATTCAGCTTCCTCTTTGTATTTAATTTCTAGTGTAAACATCTCGTCTAGCACTAGATAAGGTCTTAGGGAATTTCGAATAAAAAAAAAAATGGACCTAATTTCCTAAGGCATAACACGCCCTGAAGAAGTGGGCTGTTACAGTTGGTATAAGAGCTTAAGATTATTGGAAGGCCTAAGTGACTCAGATATAGTTGATTGGACCCTATTTAGAGATTAGGGAATAGTAATTTGGAGACTCTAGAGAATCTGATAGAGCTAGTTAGTAGGAACCCGAAGCGGAGGCTCAGGGAAAAGAGACTAAGGGTTCGTAAAATGAAATCCCTATTTGAAAATTTGGGAATGGTCGATTAAAGTCTTAGAGGTTATTGATTTGAGGATCTAATCTTGTTAAGCAATAGAACGACCGGTCGAGATAATCTAGCTATTAATGTTAGGATCTGATGATATGATTCGGGTGTAAGGTTGACTCGGTAACCATGATTATGGATCTGAGAGATTTAGATTTGAGGTCGTTAGTTGAAATCTCTATAATAAGATAGGATAACTATGGTTGTCAAGGATGATTAGATCATGGATGATTAGTCTGATGTGACATGACCTTGTTAAAGAGTTAGGATCAAACGATAAAGAATTTTCGAGGACCATTTAATGTCTCAAAAGTAAGATGTGTAAGATCAGAGATCCAATAGATTGAGTCAAACAAGAGACCGAAGATGGTCAGGTGATGGCAAGTGAGTTGCGTCAATTGATGAGATGGTCGTGGTGCAACCAATGGGACTCATAGAGAAGGGACAAGGAACCCTAAGAGTGTCTAGGGTCCAAGTTCCAATAATCTAGGGTGCAAAGTGTGCCACTAACTGATTGAAAGAGGCTAGAAGCCTAGGAAATGAACCCGAAATGAAATAAATTGAATATGGACCGAGTGTCGTATAAAAAAAAAACATTTGTATTAAGGTTCGCAGTCATCTTGAGAGTTGGTGACATGACGCACAGTACGAGGCTCAAAGAATAGAATATCTCGGTGTCTAGTATGGCAGCAAGATCATGAGATGGTCGTGTGCCAATAGTCAACTGGGCCTAAAGAACAAAAAGCGAGAGTCAGTGGGTTCTTGATAAATGAGATTTCAGGTAATAAAACGTGGCTAGTCCAAAACTTTGATGATAAGTTGTGAGATGGCAATCTCAGTTCGAGAAAGAGTTACTTGTAGGTCATATTGACCCTAAGGAAGTATGATGAGAAACCTAATCAATAGAGGTTGTAACTACGGTTTAGTATGTCAAGTGGGCTTGAGGATTCAAAAGTTTGTAAGAGAAGACTCGTGAATAAGTTATGCCTTGTGCATCGATATGGGGACCTAAATCGTTATTCGAGGTTTAAAGTAAAGAGTTCTTGCGAGCTTAAGGTTCGGTTGTTTTTAGAAAATAATTGGAACAAGGTAACGTGATCTGAATAGTGTTCTAGCAACCCAATGAATCCTTGAAGGATTACATTGAAAGGTTCAGATATGAAGTCAATATTGTTGAAAACCCATCAGATGAAAGTACTTTGACCGCAATCTCTGCGGAGCTCCGGAAGGATAGGAAGTTCTATGAGAGTATCTACAAGTCCCCTGTAAAAAATTTAAGAGAGTTCTATGAACGAGCTACTAAGGAGATCTGGTGGGATGAGGACTTTGGCTCGAAGAAGCCCACTGAACATAAAGAAAAGGCTGAGAATTCAAGTTAACTTTCATAATTCTGATTAGAATTCATGAATCTTCATTCGATAAGCTTATTGCACTTTGTTCATATTAATTATTGTTAAAAATTCGGTTGAATGTCCTTCAAATTGGGGGGGAGAGATACCATGGTTTGCAAGTTGGGGTCCATTCATCTTAGCCTTCATGCTATGGTTTGCGGTTTATTTGAGCATTCATCTTGGTCTTCCCCAAGTTGTGGTTTGCGAGTTGAGGTCCATTCATCTTAGCTTTTGTGCTATGATTTGCGGCTTATCTAAGCATTCATCTTGGTCCTCCCCCAAGTCATGGTTTGCGAGCTGAGACCTATTTCTTTTAACTTAATGTCATGGTTTGGCACCGACTGAGTAACCACTTCCATTAATTATTCTAAGCTAAGAGTTCGCTAGCTGGAGTCCTTTCATCTTAACTCAAGTCATGGTCTGTGACCTACCTAAGTGTTTCCTCTCAATTCGCTAATGTAACGCCCCACTTTTCCCAAGCGTGCATTAATTCGAGATTTCGAGAAAATTTAAATCAAACACCACATAAATCCCTCGATAGCCATCAAAATCGTTTTCCCGACAATCTCGATCGTACTAAGACAGGCATCATCAATCATATCAGCGGAAGCAAGATTAAAACCTCAAATATATACATATCACTGACAATTTCTTTTACAATAACTGAATCGATGTTTCACATGTAAATACATTACATAATCTCTGAACATTGAAAACATAGACAAAACCAACTGCTACATCCTGACGACGTTCTTTCTCTTGATGCCACTGCTTTCACCTGGAACGTTTGAATATTCCAAGAATATAGTCCAACTTAGATGCTGAACCATCTAAGTGAGAGTTCGAAAACATTCTCATGAATGTATGCAGAATCATGTACACAAAATCAATAAATCTTAACATGCACCAGCCTAAGAGAATCCCAACGCATTTAACCCTAACCGGGGAAAACGCAATCTCTCTAAAGGCGACACGACCAAATCGACCCATTGGAAAACTAATCCTGCTTAAGAGGGACAACCTTGACACATGAACCCAGGAATCACCCCATTGTCATTGTCAGGCTTTACACTCCCACTCAAGCATTTCAAAACACAACCCTAGCCCCAAGAGTGTCACGTCAGCACTATCCTCGGAATTGACGTCACCTCAGCATTAATGCTACTGCTCAAAGGATCCTGGGGTGGTGTCCACTCGCAGCCTCGCCACTTGGGTCCCGTAGGGTGAAGTCCGTCTCAGCCCCGTCCCAAGTGGTCACCAAGCATTAATCCTAGGTACGCATCCCGAGTGCTATCACTCTGGGCTTCGTCACAGGTTAACAACCCACATACCACATGAACGACACAAAACAAGCCAATGGTCGAAAAATCATAACATGCATCACTTAAACTCATAACATGCGTCATTTAAATCGATACTTAAAATCAACGTTTAATGCACATGTAAACAGTCATTTGGGGGTGAACACTCACAGTAAAACCATCCATATGTTATTTGAAATCTTTTCGGGCAGAACCACTCACCTTTAGACGAATTTTCAATTGACAAGCGCGGTTAGCCTCAATTTGCGCGCCTGCCTCGATCTGCGTGCTGACCTCGAATCTCGCACCTGATGCTCTTGTACTTCAACCTCGAGCCTCTAGTCATCACATTTGTCCAAAATCATATCAATATTTATTTTTCTAATTTCTTATAATTTCTTCCTATTTTCTTTATATTTCTCCTCAAAAATTCTAATAAATACCTACTCAAAATTTTTCCTTGATTTCTCTTCATAATAATTCATAAATAATTAATTCCTATCTCCCAAAATTTTCTAAAGATTTTCTAATTCCTTTTCCTATTTTTCCTAAGCCTTATTCACTTTGAAAATTACAGAATGACTATTTTCTTCAATATTTTTCCAAATTTTATTGCACCATAATTAATAAAATAATTTTCTAAAAATAATAAAAAAAAAATTCCAAATTTACCTGACGTCTCACGCGCCCTCACGCGCCAGTCGTCTTCTACCTCGAGCCGGTCGCCGGCGACTGCTCCGATGGCCTCGATTCCGGTACCCCCGAAAGCCCTTGAGAACTCGATCCTATCCCCACCAAAATCAGGCCGAAAGGCCACCGGAAAGTGGCCCAAATGGCTGGTTGCAGGCGGCGAGAGACAGACCGCCTCAAACCCTCGCCCAAACTCGATCTACCCTTAAACCTTCACCAAAATGCCTCAAACCTATCCCAAAATGATCCTCACCTCCTGGAGACCAAAAGCCCTCTATCTAATCTCCAAAACTCATTCGAAAATGAGCTCGATTTGTGCTTCTCCTTCGGCCGAAACCCTTGGCTATTTATAGCCCAAAAACCACTCCACGTGGCCGATTTTCCGGCCATTTCTTTCCCCTCACGCCACCAGGACACCCTAGGCCACTCCCTTGACAAGACTTGACGGCCAAATGGCCGGATTTTTCGGCCAAATCGTGCGGGCAGATCTACCATGCACGGCCAGCTTTCTGAAAATTGCAGTTAGGCCCCTAAAATTTTTCTTTTGCATTTTGACCCTTTTCCTCAAGCCCCTGATCTTTCTAACACTTTCACTAAGATCCTAAAGATTAGTATTTCTCATTTCACCCTTGAAACTTTTGAAAAATTACTGTTTAGACCTCCCTCGGGCATTTTTTAAAAAATTACACTTTGGCCCGACTGATTTATTTGACCTCAAATCCACTCGATTCAACCCGAAACCACTTAAGGGTTGTTCTACACATCGAATTCTATTCCATGACACTCTTCGTTGACTTTTTGGACGTCGTTTACAGCAATTCGGTGATATGACCTTATTGACGGCTGTATTTTCGCTGTACCAAAAACTGTTCCCGATCTTCTTTCTTTTATCACCAAAAATCATAATTTTAATTGCTTGTCGATACTATACCATTTTCTTGGGAAATCTAGGGTCCGAGGCTCTCCCTCTGGCTAATTCGGTCGTCCAAAACTGTGTTAGTGTGCCCTAAAGTCTTTTTTTTTCTTAAAATTCCAATTTTGCCCTTTATCAAATTTTATTTTAGCCTCAAAATTGTCCTCGGGTGTTACAGCTAAACTTGCAAAAAGCCGTGGTATGTTAGTTGAGATCCAACTACGATCTACCTAGGTATATAACTTAGTAATGGATCGATTCCTGGAGCCATGGTATGTTAGCTGGGATCGCACCATGATCTATCTAGATATATATCTTGGTAGGATTTCTAATATAACTCAGATATTATCTCTCTATGACGGATCGACCAAGACTTAGATCGATCTAGTTATCATCACATAAATCAACTATTATTATCTTGTCGTTATGGCTAAAAGCCATTGTATGTTAGCTGAGATCGCAACACGATCTACCTGAACATATAGCTTAGCAACACAAGTCAGAATCACGTTATGTAAGTCGGGTTCTGCTCTTGCTCTCCAATCTGTTGGACGTATAACACGAGATGACATGATTTGTAACGATTGGGCAGAAGTCAGAAAGGCATATCGACAAATCGCATAGCTCGCTTCAGCCAACATGTATCACCTCTCAGTCCACAGGTCGCACTAAGAGCTGGGGGGCTAATGTTATATATATTTTTTGCTCGCATGAAACGGGCTGGACTTGACCCAGTAGGTCGCCCCAATCTCTTGAAATCGAATGGGCCCAAGGCCGAACTCGCCAGTACGAGGTCGCACGTCTCCCACTCCGAGCTCAGACCGCGGAATCATGCGAGCTCCCAGCAACACATAAAGCTCGTAGACTACGGGACCCAGAGCGAGCTCACAGTGATGCGTTCAACTTTCAAGTCGATCATTCAGCTTGCATATGCAAGAGGGCCACGAAAGAACCAGAGAACTATCACGGGTTAGATAGCATTCTGGTTGGACCGTCCAAGCCCAATCTGGCCCATTTCTCTCAACCTATGCCGATCTCATCCTGGTCCTATACCAGCCTACGCCAACGTCATTGTAGTTTCTATTGGGTATCTACGTGCCCATCTTCATCCACATTAATGAGGGTCCCATCAATACTATGTTGTCATTTGGGAACTCTCGTCGACGTTGATATTCAGTTCCATCACTTGCAAAAGCACGATGCAAATGGAAATGACATCTCCTCTTATATATCAGCTAGCTCTCTTCAGAGCTAAGGTATGCTTTTCCTACCAACTTACTAATTCTCTGCATTTTTACTTACTTGTGCACTTACTTGAGCATCGGAGTGCTTTGCAGAGACGGGCCAGCGGGTCAACAAATTGAACAAGATAACCTATTTTCTCCCTGTTGGATTCATTACACCAGTGCGGACCAACGAATCATGGTTGATCAATTCCGAACGTCGACAGAAGTAAATAACAAAACAAAAAAAATATAACTAAACTAAACTACTCAATGCTTCATTTACCTTTGGCCCTTCCTTTCCTTAGCTCAAACTGCTCTTGCAGATCATCGTTGTTTCGACCAAGACCCACACATCCTCTTTTCTTTTGTTGATCGTCAGTCATCATCATTGTCACATTCCTCTTCTTCTTTGGCATTTCCTTTCCTCAAACTGTTCTTGTTAATCATTGTCATCTCAACCGAAGACCCACAAGTTCTCTTTGCTCCCATCAATTGTTGTCGTTGTCATTTTTCCCTTCATATTCGACCTTTTCTCTAGCCATTTCTTTTGCCTTTGCCTTCGTCTTCGCCTTTGATGAGTCATTACCAATTGAACCAACCCACCCTTGAACCCTTTCTCTTCTTGGACTAACAACTCGTGATTTTGACCAACTACTTTTGCCTTTGTCTCTGACTCTTTGACCCTTTACTTTTCAATTTTAAACAATGGATCGCCAATGAAGAAAACGACTCCAATTCAAGTAATCTCAATTTACTTGCGTCTTCGGACTCTTTGGCCATCGATTTTTTCGAGTTGTTTTATTCTTTGATTTGTTTGTTCTTTTTGGCTTTTTCAATTTATTCAATTTTTATTATCTTTTTTGTATTTTTTGATTACTTCAAATTTCAATTTATTTAATTTTTAAATTTATTCTTCGATTATTATCGAATTTGGTTGGACTCCGTGGTTTGCACACCCTACCCGCAAGCTCGGGCAAAGGGAACGAAGAATAAGAAGGCGACAAAGGAACCCGAAGATTGGGCCCGTGGACAAGACCCGATGAGCCATTTTGACCCGAAGTCTTTGAGCCGAAGCCACTACGCTTCCTTGCCGTTGCCAAATTATTTTTAAATTTAAATTGTCAGCCTCAGCCATCAAATCAAATCACCTCTTTTGGCGCGTCTTCTAGAAGGAGGGTCTCCCGGCCCGACTGTGCTGTGGCTCGTGCCGTCGTGCGTACGTCCCCCCGTCGGCTCAAGGACGTCTAGAAGCACAAGCGGCCACGTGTTGGCATCGCGACGGCTGAAACAGTCCTTGTCATGGACCGCAGCAACACCGGATCCCCGTCGATTGCTTTCGTATCCTCGATTTTTATTTTAATTGGAAAGCCGGCCTTCTAGAAGAGGTGAATTGTGCAAAATTGTGAGTTCATCGAAATAATCGAACGAATTAATTAAAATTGTGAATTGTTTTGATTTTTAATAATGTTCCGTCTGATTCGATTTTAATCTTTACAAAAAGTTTAATTATTTTAATTTGGTTTGATTTTTGTAAAATTTGATTATTTATTTTTATTTAGTTTATTCGGTCAGTTTAATTTTTTTTAATTTATTTAGTTTTTAAATTTATTTAATTATTTTATAAAATTTTAATTTTTTCGATTTAAGTATTTTAATCGATTTGATAATCCAACGGACCGCTGCCCCATCTTAGTCTTACATAGCTTAGTTGGCAGTGGGCGGGTAGAGTTGCTCCCGAGAGGCAAGGATCGAGTCGAGCAAGCCGCAGTGTGGGATTTCTTACTCCTCAGGGATCCTTGTAGGCGGCTGGCACTGGTCCTCCCTGTGACCATGGCGGCTAAGTTCCTGATTTACCCCCCTCACGTGACGTGGGGTAATTCGTGGGAGACTCTCGGAGTGTGGGTTAACACCTTTTGTTCCTGAAAAAGAAGATCACATAATTAGTAGTTACTGTAGAGAAGTGATCGGAGAGGACAGGACGAAGGGAAATATGTAAATAAGCGGAAAGTCCCTTTTGCTTTCACTTATAAAGTCCCTCCTCGCCCGACCCTTTCTTCGCCATTCTCTCCTCACCATTTGAAACGCCCTCTCTCTCTCTCTCTCTCTGCCTGCATTAAAGTTCAGACTTAGAGCAGAGACAACTCTCAGCAACCTCTCTCGGTCCTTCTGTTTTGCTGATTACAGTACGTATCATTGTTATATATTTTCACGCTCCTCTTCTCATGTCCCGCTTTGTGCCATGAATTTGTATGCATAGCTTCTCCTAGTTTGTTGTCTAGCATAAATGATAGAACTTCGCTCCTTCTTACTAGTGAAATGGCATAGATCGGATTGATGGAATGAAACAGTCTGATTTTCGAAAGAAAAAAGGATATTCTGTGTGTTCAGAGCGATTTACTTTTCAGGAAGCTTGATGTGGACTTCAGATTTTATGAATCGTTTTGATTGGTTTTCTTCTAAGCTGCTCTTGGATTTTGTTCATTTATTAGGGGTTTGGAGATCAAGAGCCTTGAGTTTATTTGGCCTTATTCCATTCGATGAACATCGCCCTAAACCCGTGCAAAGCATTTTGTCTTTTTCCCTTTTCATTTGGAGGTTTTTTAGGGATTCCGTCCGCCTTCCCGGAACTTTCTGTTTGCCTGGGAAAATTTGGAAATAACTCACGGGGTTAGAGCAAAAGAATTCGACAAAAACTGCTAAAACTGTGTCCTTTTTTGTTATTCATCTGTTATTTTCATTGATAAATGAGTTTCCCATCTCTGGTTGGATTAGATCCGTGGCATGAGCAGCTTTTATTAACCCTACTTTTCCTGGAGATATTTAGTTGATTGCCAGGTCCACATTTTGCACCCCTTTTTTCGTTTTGTTTCTTTCCTCCATAAAATAGTCACTTTATCTGGACGCCTTTTTTTTTTGGTTTTTTTGGCCAAAACCCTAAACATAATTTTGTTAGATCTATTGCAAACCAGAAGCAGACCATGGATTTCTTGTCAGATTTATTGCTCCTTTAATTTAAATTCGTAGTTTTGATGACAATATATTCACAAGACGACGTTCTAACATAAGTTCTTGGTGGCGGGTCCAAAGATTTTGTGTTGTCTCTACAGTAGCACACGTGAACTAGATGCATAGAAGCTGCTGGGTCTTTGTTTTATGTTGTTTGCCCAATGAATTAGCAGTTTCTTTCATTTTTTAATTTTAGCTGTCATGATTGTTAACAATACAGATGATCGAAACCATTCAAATTATGACTATAAACATGGAAATGAGGTACTGTTGATAATCTAGAACTTGTTTCTCATTAGTGAGAGACAGATTTTAAGTTGCTCAATCCTATTCAACATATGTGTATATATATATATATTTTATTTAAAAAGGGTAATTTTCCACTCAATGGATGTCACACTTATCTAATACTTTAGAGGGTAGTAGCTGGGGCTTTGCTTGGAAGCTTCACACTGTGATCATATTGTCTGTTGTGCCATGTGCTCGGCCCAGTTTACCGTAATAAAATTAATATTCTGTAGTTGCCAGGAACAATCTTATCGGTTCGGTATCTGGCTATTCAAGATGACATTACTGTGATTGTTTATTAGTTGTTACCATCAGAGTAAAGGGTTCATTTGAATGCTTATATGTAACTAAGTTTAACATTGGTTGTGGGGCTAACATGGATAAAGCTTTATCTGGGGTCAGGGCTTCATGTACCATATGCTGTTGTACCTGCTGTCTATTATCTTGCTTGTCTGATTAAAGTTACAGAATTGAATTATGTGGGTCCGGCTAATTATGCGGGTCTCCTTATGCATCATATAATCCAGAACATTATCTTCTGGCCCTTTATCCGTGAATCAAGCATAACAAATGCTTTTGGATTTGGAATTTTAGGAATTGTTGACACATTTCATGACCAGTAATCATAAATGAACAGAGAGAATAACGTGTCTTTTTGAGATGCTCTCTTTCCAGTATTGTTATCTTGTCTCTAAATCCTTCGTATTTTCATGTTTCCTCCAAGGTAGATAGTTTGAGAAAAGATCGTTTACCTATAGAATGAGTTGTCCCTTCAGTTTCATCTTATTCAATTCTCACGGTTATGTTAAGAAATCTCGATGCTGAATCTGTTAATTCCTGTTTGTCTCTCAATAGGGTTGGAGCATAGCTAGGTTCAAGTTGTGGAACAAAGCCCATGGCCTGTGAGGATTACTTTGCCAATGAGTGGAAATCCATCCCAACGGCAGCAAAAGAGTCTGAAAATATTTCAGGAGGCTTCGACTGCAATATCTGCTTTGATTTTGCATGTGACCCAGTAGTTACCCTCTGTGGCCACCTTTACTGTTGGCCCTGCCTCTACAAGTGGCTCCATTCCCAGAGCACTTGCCTCTCTTCGGATCAGCAGCCAAAATGCCCAGTCTGCAAAGCCGATATATCTCACACCATGGTTGTCCCACTCTATGGCCGCGGCCATAGCCCAAATCAAGCAGAGCTGGAAGACAAGGCACCATCTCTTGGTGTGGCTATACCCCCAAGGCCGCCAGCTTGTGGCACCCAAGCCCCCCGGATGAGTGCATCTCAATGTGTTCAGCAGCTTAGATATCGCAATCCTTATCAGAACCAACAATATCCCACTCAACCATATGGCAGTCACATGGAAGACTCTTCGCCGCCGCCACTATTTAGTCCAAGTGGCAGTACAGCTTCTGTTGGAATGTTTGGAGAGATGGTTTATGCCAGGGTGTTTGGGAACTCGGATAGCTTATATGCATATCCCAATTCATATCACCTTTCGGGCAGTAGCAGCCCCAGGCTGCGAAGGCAGGAGATGCAGGCGGACAAGTCCCTCAACAGAATTTCAATTTTCCTTTTCTGTTGCGTTCTTCTGTGTCTTCTCCTTTTTTGATCCCAGAGATTAGGCTTCGTCAGCCCCTTTCCTGTACATAGCCATTAAAGCTTACGATCCATCGATGGATTGAAAGATGAGTTGCTGTATGTTGAAAAGTTTGTTTGAAGTCGCGGCTAATTCCTCTCTCTCTCTCTCTCCCCCCCCCCCCCCCCCCACACTATATATATAGAGAGATGGGAATTTACAGTTACTTCCTCTTTAAGTGTTCTTTGAATAAATTTTTACGTTACGGGATGCACACAATATTTTAAAGTAAGCACAGCTTAGTGAAGTTCAAATCTTCACAATAGAAGTCACCGTAGCCTCTAATCGGGCTAACCTTTTGGGGTTTATATGTTTTTTCATTCTTTTCTTGGTACCTAGGTTGAGATGAATTGCTGATATGCTAAATGCAAATGAACAACCTAAACCATTATGTTTTTAATACACCCACCCCAGTTATGGTTGTTTCTCTTTAAACCACAATAAATTGAAACAAACCACGAACTTCTATATATGAACTCTTGGTTAGCTAGGCATATTTAATTTGCTTGAAAGATGTTGGTGGTGCATTACCACCGGGCTTGGCTTCCAGCAAAGCAGCAATAGGTTTTGAAAAAAAAAGTCTCAAAACAGTAACAGTAGGCTTCTTTGCAAAACAATTGCTTTAGCGGTAGATGAGTTAAGATGCCATAGATTAGGCATGAGATGAGGCTATGTCCTTTTCATGCTTCTGCTAATATATCACAACACAATCAGATGGGAATCCTTCTCCTTTGCCATGTTTCTCCAAGTGTGAAGCCATGATATGAAGATTGAAGAAGTAACAACCATTAAAAAACACTGAGGCTTGCAGGTAATGACAATATCAACCATCTCTCAAGACTATTTATTCCACTTGCCAATTAATTTCCTATGCTATTTTAATGCATCCCAAGTTGCCAAACTCAGGCCCTATTTTATTTTATTTTTTGCTTCAATATATAGTAAGGTTTCTTCTCCTGACAAAAGGGTGGTTGAGATGTCCTAATCTTGCAAACCAACGAGACATGTGCCCGTCTCTTTTTAAGTCATCCTAACGCTCTGCTGACAAAGGTTTTTTAATTCAATGCTTATCTTTATTGTTATAGGTACAGTAGTCACTATACTCACAACCTTTATGTTTTTCCCATAAAAAAAAAAAAAAGTAAAGCCATCATTTATCTACTGCAACTGGGTCGTACGGTAATGGTAATACCTAATCTTGGAACAATTTTATTTTGTTGGATAACTTATAAAAATTAGATAAATAAAGTTGAACAATCAACAGCCCCAGCATCAAGAATTAATTACCCGTGATCATGTGA
The DNA here is from genome assembly GCA_036245055.1 of Diospyros kaki. NCBI lineage: Eukaryota > Viridiplantae > Streptophyta > Magnoliopsida > Ericales > Ebenaceae > Diospyros > Diospyros kaki. Next base: position 3,285,529 of record BSEG01000005.1, on the reverse strand, counting down.
GCCAAAATATCATCAATCCAAGTCTCAAAAGAGAATTATGAAAAGCCAAGGAACCGGTCGGCACCTGATAAGGTGATGTTTGGTTTGATTAGCAATGCATCTGTCTTTAGCATTTCTTTGGTAATCCATTAACATCCCATTAATTGATATAGAGTGTATGCAAGAAAAACAAACAACTTTCCAAGTGTCTGTATATTGATACTCTCCACCATCATCCTAGCATAGGAAGCATGAATTAGTGCTTTTTGAAACTATTGTTTAGTTCATGATGGCCATTGGACCACAAAGGTGGGTGGTAGGTACAACCAACCCTACTTTTTAGGACACTTCCGATACCATGTTTTAAAATCTGATCACTCATGTGGGTATGTGAATTTGTTTAGGATACGAGTCGATAATTAGGAATCAAAATCCTCTTTATGAAAGATAGATTATGCTATTCTTGAAAAGTGTTCGTTCTGATCTAAGCATGGTAGAATAATGTTATTTTGTCTGAATTAGTTGACGTATAAGATGACTAAAGATATTAAAACATAAAAATATTCTCACCTTGAAACTACTATTCTAAATAAAAGTCAGGCAGACTTCATCATCGATGAAGCCCGCCGAACTGAACTGGCGAACTTCAACAGTTGAAGTCCACCTGCCTAGCAGCGAGCGGGCTGCTGGGCGAATGAAATCTGCCCACATAGTAGCGGGAGGAGTTAATTCAAAATGAAGTCCGTTGCTGCGGACTTCATTTTGATTATATTTTATATTATAATTTTAATTTTAATTTAAGTTAATTTTTATATTATAATTTTAATTATTTTTTTATTTTAATTTTTATTTTAATTTTAATAACAGTGTGCTTGACGGACTTTATCTTAGATGAAGTCTGCCGAACCTTGACCGAGCGAGTTTCATTCTGTTCAGTCATTTCATGCGTCAACCATTCGGACACTGTAGCACGACCCAAGCATGATGTACTGGGAATGAAAAAACACATTACCCATGTGGTGGGGGTGGGACAAGGCAATGTACAATTGATACAAGGATGCAAAGTTTTCAGTTAAACCTTACCTAGACCTTAATAGAAAAAAAGTTTCTTTTCCTACACAGCCCACCCACGCATGCATCAAATTTGAGCCCCTAATCCCATTTCCAATGTACGAGTTAGAAAATCTCATTCCATCCCATCTCCCACTTGGCCTAAATTAGCAAGATAAAATTAATCGGGTTTGGATACTTTAACTTGCATAAAAATAAAAACAGTGCTAAAACCTAAGCATACTGCTCCAAGCTGTGATTTGGCACACAAGCAAATGCACCAGAACTCTATGGTACTGCCAATAGTCCACAAAGTTACAGATCACAGTTACATGCAATGGTGAAGGCCATGCAATGGTGAAGGCCCTCGCTTAAGAGCAGCAACCCATTGATGTAAATAAAACTAGAATAGAGCTTTTTCATGATGCCAATTGTCAAAAGCCTTATTGCTAAAGACAACATATGATGCATCAAAGGCACCCATAAGATTCAACTTTATTTCCAGAAATAGGATTTTTAAGGCTTCGTTTGGCAAAACATTTTAAATTGTAACTTTTAGATTGAGTAGCGTTTAAGCTGATAATATATTTGGATAATGTATTTTTAAGTTATTAATTGAATAATTATGTGTTTAGTTTGAAAGAGCTAATAAATTATTAAAACTTGATAAAATAACAAAAATAGATATGTTGAATGATCTAAAATTTTATCGTTATTAATAAATTATATATAATTATTAAAATATATATTAATACAATATATACACTTTTTATTTTCTTTTCCTTCAATTATATTATCATTAGATTAATATATATACATTGTACAAGCATACAACGATCGGGGTTGGCAATGATCGGACAGCTATCAAGGATGATGCTGACGATGGAGGTGTTGGCGACAATTGAGGTTGCGGCCGACAGTGATTGATGTGGGAGGCGGCAGCCTATGGGGATGAGGATGAGTTTGAGGCGACGGCTACCAGCAACAGTGGAACTAGAGACGAAAGCTGACAGAAATTGGAGGCGACGGTGGGCGTGACGGCGATGGACGACAATGGCTGTCGAAAATTGATTGCAGTGGGTTGACTAAGAAGGATATGAGTTGAAAATTGGTGTTTTGTTTGAGAGTAAATATGCAATTTTCACGATCAACACAAGTTTTATTCTGATAGCGTTTTGCAAAAGTTAGGGAAATGAGCTTTTCAAAAAACTATTAAAATAGCGTTTAAGTTATATAACTTTTAAGCTATTTGAGTTTACCAAATACTCAATTACAAAACATTTGACAGCTTATAAGCTATACTAATAATTTATAAACGGTCAAATTGTTTAGCCAAACGAAGTATAAATAGAAAAGAAGGAAATGATATGTCTCCGTGAGCTAAGCAATGAAAAATGGCACAATCAGTAATAATCAAAGCAGCTGCATCTGGTTACTGCAGAAGAAATCTACACTTCTCACTTCTAAGTAAATACAGAAAACACAAAAACAGGTGGCGCCATCAGAAGAGAATAAAAAATGTCTATTTCAAGTAACATTCTTTGATGAAAGTTACCTCAATGTCTATTTGCAGTGAATAAAAAATTTCAAGTAAGCTCTCTAACATTATGGTTTGGTGAGCCCAGTACACGTAGCAATATGGTTGCACATCTTCCTTTGGCTTTGAATTCTGTGTTTTTGAATGAGCCAATCTCAAAATCCATAGCATGCTACCTGGGGTTTCATGTTACTTCCCATCCTTATCGTATGTGATCAACTTGTCATGAACAGCTGATGAGAATATACCCTCACTCCCTCAATAACCTTATGAAATCCTCTGCCCGCTCCACGTCTCCTTTTCCTTCTAAATATACCAAACTGGTCATTAAAGTATCCTTGCTTGGGTTTGAACTCGGTTGCTGCACCATGCATGATAGCTTTCTTTAATGCTTCCACCGCTTTTGAAACTTGATTGTCTTCTATATAATCATCTGCTAAATAGCACCACGTGTTAACAGAAGGATTACCATCTTTCTCAATTCCCTTGTTTAATTATGAGGGCTTCAGCATTCTTGAAAAGACCTTTTCTGCAATAACCGTTGATTACGAAGTTTGGAATGCGAAAATCATAGGATACATTCCTTGATTCCCACTCCTCAAAAATCTTCTCAGCACCTTCAATGTCATTAAGGTCCAATAGTGAGCTCATATACTCATATAGCCCTTATTGTAAATGTTCACCTTTTCCCTGTACAGATTCCAGATTCCAGATTCCAGATCCCGAAAAATTCATTTTTCTAACCAGCTTTTGCATACATTTTGAGGAGAAAATGCATTCTAAATCTTACTTTTTTGGTGAATCCAATTAGAGCCTCGAACCTCTTCAGCATTTCAAAGGCTTATCTACTTGCCCAACTTTCAAGCATCCATCTACAGCCAATGATGCACGAAAACATTTCAGAACTTTTATTTCAACGTTTTTTAAATGTTTTTATTTTTGAAACATAAAAAAAAGTTTAAAAAATATTTTTAAACTATTTTTACAATTTTAAAAACGTTTCAAGACTATTTTATAATATTAAAAAAAACAAAAAAGGTTAGAGATAAAAAAAAATTCGTCGCTGACTCAAAATTTTTAAAGCTAAATTGAATCTCTCATTCCTTTTCATTTTACAAAAACCTAAAACAAAAGTCCCGCCACTGCCATCTTCCTTCCTTCTTCTTAAATCTTAATCTCGTCTCCATCTATCACTCCATCTAGTGACTGCAATTGCAAATCTTGTGCCAATTCTCATATGCTGTCCAATTTCGATAGTGACCATCGGTGACTGTAACTCTTAGCTGAGTTGACTCTTTAATCAATAAACGACGACCATTCAATTTCTTTCTCCATATATATTTATTTCAATCTTGTGTTGTTTTATGCATGTATATATATATATATATATTATGTGAATCAATGAATGTATCATGTATGACTATATGTATTTAACAATTATTTTTTATAATTTTTTATATTAAAAATTATATTTACAAAAAGGCTCTTATATTTTTTTTATTTATGCACTTCCCCACATTTTCATTTCTTATTTTTTTAAAAATGTTGTTTCTCTTTTTTGTTTCATATCATATTTATTTGCGACCTAGTCTGCAGCAACAGCATAAGTGACCAAATCCAAAATGGCTTTGGGATAAGATTCCATCTTTGTCAAAATATTATCAATTCCCTTACCATCAAATGTGGCCACACAAGCACATATGTGGATGCTGAATATGTATTTATCATAATGAATGCCTTTTTCTTCCATTTCATTGATCAAGGCATCTAGTTTTTCCCAACTTCCCATTTGACAATAGAGATTCATCAAAATATTGTGACAAAATGGTCCCTTAGAGACCACATATCCCATAGAGCATCTTCAAAGGAGAGTGCTATTTTAGAGTGCTAAATTAGTATTTTATAACTTTGAATAGTGTTATGGCATTTTTAAATTCTACATCTATTCCAATGACATGTTGCAAATATAAGTGCCATTTTAATATTTTTTATTAAAAAAATATAATTAAAAATTTAAATTTCAAAATTCAAATTTTATAATTAATTTATATATATATATATATTATAACATACTTGAGCGCTCCAGAGCGCTTTTCTCTGCAACTCAATTGTAAACATTTATAATGATTATATATATATATATTATAACATATTTGGGTGCTTCCAGAACCTTCATCTCTCTGCAAATCAATTGTAAACACTTATAACATACCTTGGTGTCTCCAGAAGCTTCTCCTCAAGAAATCAATTGCTCCCCTAGCCCTTGACGCAATCTAGAAGCGTTTTTCTTCTCTGCAAATCAATTGCACCTGCTCACAGCTCGCCCTGTCGCTCTTGATGCAATCCAGAAACTTTATTCTTCTTTGCAAATCAGTGATCCTGCTCACAGCTCGCCCTCCCCTTCGCAGGCACTGCTCGCCCTCACAGAAGCCTCTAGTTTCTCTTGCTCTGCCCACCTCCTCTGTTCAGGTAACTATATATATATAATATAAAATATAGTCATTGGTTTCTCGACCGTTGGTAAATGCAATCTTTGATTTTCTCTTTCCAAAAGTTACAAAAATGGCATCGAATGAGAGAAGTTGTCATTTTACAATCTCTTATACCACTCCTGTTGGAGTGGATATTTTATATTTTTGGATACTGTCGACGTTCAATTTCAGTCGAGTCTGATTCGTTTTGGGCCGCACTGAATGATTATGGATCACGGTAAGAAGAGAGGCTCTTTTGGAAATTAATGAAGAACACTTGACAATTTTCTCGTGGTTCGGCCAAAAAAGGTACCTACTCCACGCCCACACTCTGATTATGCTTTCGGAGTGGTGGTTTTTCTCATTCATCTTTCTTGTTGTTCCTGCCCCTCCTTTATATATCCGGGGACCTTTACATTCTGGACATCATATAGAAATAAAAAATGATGTAATGGGGGACAAACAGCCCTTATCGTCTGTACAAAACCGTAAGTAGGGGTTTCCATTTCGAGGAGCATGGGCTGTGGCGGTGGATGGTCCCTACTTCTGACTTCTTAACAGCTTTTACAACTTTATGCGAGCTGATTGTGTTCGGGCCAGCGATCTCGATGGTCCAGCGATCTGAAGGATGCTCTCATAGAGCTCGCTCGCGGATGGCCTCAGGCTTGTTCGAAGGATGTCGGGAGTTCGCCAGGTGTCTTGTTTACAAGTTCGGATTCTGGTAGTGAAAGCGACCTCACCCAGTGAGGTCGTTTGGGCCTTCTTGTTTCCAGGCGATCGGGCCGGCCCATCCGAGCGAGTCTAGCCCATACGGGAAATACGTATAACATAAGCCCCCCCAGTTCGCGGTGCGATCCTCATGTTGGGAACTGACGCGTGCCAGCTGTTCTTCCGCATCTTCAATGCCTGCCCAATCGTTTTGAATCTCGTCGTTCCACGCAGCACGCCCTTGTCTGTAACGCATTTAATGCGCACTTTCCCCCATTACGGCGCATGATTATACCTATGGGATCCATAAGTTATCGTGCGACCGTTGGATGTGGAGTATGCGGTGAGTCGCGCTTAGATCTGACGGTTGAGCCAATCGAAACATTGGTATAAATAGTGAGGGATATCTACTTTTTTTCCTCTTTCACGCCTTTGTCGAAATCTCTTCCAGCTTCAGCCTTCTTGTTTTCTTCTTCTCTTCTCGAAGCCTCCTCTGTTGCCTTCGTCCGTTGCTCTTCTTCCGGCGCTTGCTCCGACGTTTCGTACAGGCATCAGGCTCTTTGTTTGGTAAGTCTGCTATGATTTCTTTTCTTTCTTCTTCTCGCTGGTTGTCTATCGACGGTCCTGTCGATCGATATTATACCTGCTTATGGGAAGACGGCTCGAGTTGATTTAGCGTTTGCTGGGCCTTCGGGTTCAATGACCTTAGGATTAGATTTCCTTGGAATACCGGGCTCGCAGCTGTGGCCCCTCCGCATTAAGCGGTATCCCGTTGCAAAGCGCTTGGCCTGAAGGATCCCTCCTCCCCCCCCTTTTTTTTTGGGGGGGGGAGGGTCTGGTTCGCGATTTGCGACCTGACTGTTCTTTATTTTTCCTCTGTAGATGTCCGACCATCACCGTGGAAATTCAGGCCAAAAGCGCCGCAACTATATCGTAGGAGAAAACGACACTTCGAACTCGGAAGACTGTCTTATCATGGAGGGCCAAAACTGTGAGGGTGCGAGCTCTAGGTCTAGGGAAATTGTTGCTCTGACCTCTACAGAGACCGACCTGGAAGTTCACGATCAGATTGCCGAAGGGAGTGCTGGTCGTGCGGTCTTCAAGAGATTCCCGTCCAGGTTCAAACGTCGCGAGGTGGCGGCTTGTGTCCGGGAGTTCCATCTTCCCAGGGATTGCCAAGTATACATCCCTACTTCGAGCTCTCACGCAGCTTACCCACCATCCAAATACGTAGCTGTTAGCCATCAACATCTTGAGTCCGGCCTTAGATTCCCAGTAGCCCCATATCTTGTCGCCCTTTTAAACGACGTTAAGCTCGCTCCTTTTCAATTAACACCGAACTCGTATGCCCAACTTACTTCTCTGGCTGTTTTGTTCCTTACGAATAAACTCCCTCTCCCTTCGCCGAAATTAATAAAATTTCTATTTTCTTTCAAAAACGCCAAGGACGGGCTGTACTACCTGGAAGCTCGTCCTTCTCCGTACAAGGCCGCTCTTCCCCAGGGTAAAGCGAAGGGAAAGTCCAACGTGGGCGATTACAAGTCCAGTTGGTTCTTCGTGTCCTGCTCTTCTCTTTCCCTTCTTAGGAACTATAGTTTCGTATTAACCCCTGGTAAGTGAATATCAGTCCACATGAATTTTTCTTCTTCCGATTACTTGCTAACCCATTTGCGTTTTGATGCAGACTTTGGGGGCAAGAGACTGACTTTGTCGGCCGAGGAGACTGATATCCTCGACAGACTTCTGGCTGCGGGGGCAAGCTCGGAGATCCTTGAGCTTTTGAACAATCTTCTCCGTGAAAACAAGCTCGCCCCTCCTCTTCACGTCGAGATGGTTCAGGGGGACCGTATCATGGACTTGGGTGCAGACATCCCTTCGTTACCTCTTCAGGTTGCAGGGGCGAGTAGTTCAAGAGGAGCTGTTCAAGGCGAGATTGACCTCGACCTCCTCGAGCCGAGGCAACCTAAGGCAAGATCGAGCAACACTTCGTCATCAGCGCCGAGCTCAAGCTCGCGGGACGGTAGGTCGGGAAAACAGCAAACGCGCCCGCAGGAACAGCAAAAACGACAAGTGCGGGGGGGGGGCAACTGGAGCAGCAACAGAGGGCTCTGCCCCATCAATCCCAGCACCAGAGAGGAAAACACCACGAGCAAGGGCATCGGCCCCCGGTCCCCCAAGATCATGGTTTCGGCGCGAGCCGAGGGAAAGAGGTCGCAGTGGCTCGAGACGCCCCTGTTGCTGGTTCGAAGAGGGGGCCAGATTACCCGCAGCCGAGGGAGGATGCCAGGGGCAAACGGGCCAGGATCCCTGAGAAGGAGCTGCCCCCGGAAGCCCTGTCAGGAGGGATCTATGTTAACTCCCTGTTAAACTCTGCACCCGACCTCTTGGGAGCGACCTCGAAACCCCTTGATGACCCGAAACTGAGGGGGGTCGCTCTTTGCGACTTCATGGCTCGTCATAGCCTGGTGGTAAGTAAGAAGATATATATATATATATACATTTCATGGCCGGGGCTTAATAACTTTTCTTCTTTTATAGGCTTCCCTTACCGCCATGAAGCTTCGTGCTCAGTACAAGGATTTTGACGACCAGCTTCGTACGATGAGCACGTCCCTTCAGGCTGAAGTGGAAAAGCTTCAGGACGTGAAGAAAGCCCAGCAGGCCGAAATAACGAAGCTTTCGGACGAGAAGGCAACTCTCCAGGCCGAACTTCTTTCAATTCAGAAAGAGGTGGAGGGCTCTGAGACGCGTTTGCGGGCTGAAGTTCAGAAGAATAAAGACCTCGAGGAAGGGCTTCGTAGGTCAAAGCACGTGTGGGAGTCTGCCAAATCCGGGCTCACCGCCGAGCTAAATAAAACGAAAGAGGAGTTGCGGGAGGCTCAGGAGCAACTCAAATTGGTTGAGGCAGAGTTGAAGACGGCGACTGAGGAGCGGGCTCGGGCGGACGGTCGTGCGGCCCGATGCGAAGAGCTCGCCCAGAGGGCCATAGACGATGTAAGAGGAGAGGTCGAAGCTCGGATGGAGGCTACGCGCCGTAAGGCCAGATCCGACACCTGCTCGGCGTTCTTGTACACCCTTTGGGTGAACCATCCTGAGATGGATTTCTCTTTCTTTGGGGCGCAGGCCGTCGAGGAGGTGAAGCGGTATGCTGCCGAGGCTGCGGAGGACGCCATCGAAGCTGATCCCCTCGAGTCATCTGAGGCTCCCCTGGACGAGGTCGAGCTATCCGGGGCTATCGCTCCTCAGCCCGGGGAGGTCGCCGAGGAGTCTTCTATGGATTCCCGGCCGGTTCTGCCTCCTACAGTTCAATCTGCTGAGGTCGATTCTGTAGAGGGAAATGTGCCTCCCAACTAGGACTTTCTCATATGTACATGTATACATTTCCTTTTTCTTTTTTGTAACACCAGCTTTACTTTAATAGAACGGGTATTTTTTCATACTTTGCGTACACTGCTTCAGATTTCTTCGCGAGCTCAAATGAATTTTGACTTTTAAAGAAATAATAATTCAAAGCTTTCTTCATGATATATCTTGGAATAGAATTCATACCTTAAAAACAATCTCCTCAGAGGAAGCCTTCAGAATCATAATTTGAGAATGAACATAGGCTCGAATCAGGTCGTCCGTGATAGTTGTAATAATCAACACGAGCGTTCATACTTAAAACAATCTCCAAAAGAAAATCCCTCTTCAGTATGTTTAGATTGAACGACAGGGTTTAAGAAAACCCCTCACTGTCTTGGTTTAAGTATAGTGGCTGAGAAGCTCGCGATAAACGGTCAGGAAGTGTATCCAATAGGTTACGAACGATATTATTTATATAAATTGAGGCGGATCTCGGCTGACTCGTTTGAACATGAAGATTTTGCTTAAGCATGAGGTCGTGCCACGCCCTTGACTGGCATTTTTGAAGTGCTTGATAATTTTAACAAATTCGGAGTAGATACTCTGGTAGGTCGTAATTCAAGGCTTTCTGCTAAGATAAAAGGACCCTCGGTTAGAGAAATCCTGACCCAGTATTGCCAAGCTATATGTTCATGTAGGTCGTAGGGTGACCCCAGCTAACATACCATGGCTTGCTATTTCATTCACTTGCTGTGCCAAGATATGTGTCCAGATAGGTCGCGTTACGACCTCAGCTGACACACCGTGACTTCCGCAATTTTTATTTGGGCCGAGAGAGAACACCCAGGTAGGTCACAGACCATAGCTTTAGGCTAAGATGAAAGGACCTCGGCTAGCGAGCCCAACTCGGATTTACTTGTGGAGGTCGTTGCTCGGAAATCTCCAAACCGTGACATTAAGTCAAGATGAATGGTTCCGGTTTCAGACCAAGACTTGAAGGAGGGACCAAGGTGAATGCTCAGTTGAGGCCCAAAACCATCACGTAGTGGTTAGGTTATTTAGGCTCCAGCTCGCAAACCATGGCTTGTTAATTCCTTGTTTTTGGGATATTTAATCAAATATCGAGAAAGTGCAATGAAAGTTAATGAATCGTAAACAGAACCACGAAAATTATTTGTGATAAAGAAGACGAAGAGTAGGTGGGAACCATTACACTTATTTGAAGTAAGGACGGAGGTGCTCCGCATTCCAAGCTCGTGGGAGAGAGAAGCCGTCCAAGTTTGCCAAATGGTATGCTCCGTTACTTAGATTTTCCTTGATGACAAACGGACCTTCCCAGTTAGGGCCTAGTGTGCCGTCACTACTCGTCCGTGCCCCTGGGAGTACCAGACGTAATACCGAGTCTCCGACGTTGTAACGCCGGATTCGGACCTTCCGATTGTAGTATCGTGCTACCCTTTACTGATAAACGGTGACCCTTATGCGAGCCATATCTCTTGATTCTTCGAGCAGGTCAAGGTTAGATGCCAGAAGTTCGTTATTGCGATCTGAGCTGAAGGTGGCCCTTCGGTGGCTGGTCACCTCATTTTCGGCGGGGACCATAGCTTCCGACCCGTATGCCATTGAGAATGGGGTTTCTCCAGTGCTGCTCCGAGCTGTTGTTCGATAGGCCCACAACACCGTCTGCAGTTCGTCCACCCAAGCCCCCTTTCTGGCTTCAAGCTTAGTTTTCAAGGTCTGCTTGATTATTTTGTTGACAGCTTCAACCTGTCCATTGGCCTGGGGGTGATCAACCGCGGTAAAGCTCTTTTGGATCCCCATTGATTCGCAGAACTGGATGAACTGCTCACTGGTGAATTGGATTCCGTTATCTGTTATTAGTTGCCGCGGCACTCCGAACCTGCAGATTATGTTATCCCATGTGAATGCTTGCGCCTTCGCACTGGTGATCTGTGCGAGCTCTTTGGTCTCCGCCCATTTGGTGAAGTAGTCAACTGCTACTATAGCGTGCTTGCACCCTCTGCGAGCTGTTGGGAGTGGCCCGATTAAGTTCATCCCCCAAATAGCGAAAAGCCATGGGCTACTCATCTGTTGCAGATAAGCTGGCGGGGCTCGCGGAATTTTGGCGAACCTTTGGCACTTTTCACATTTCTTAACTGTTTCTAGGGCATCTTGCTTTATGGTGGGCCAATAAAATCCTTGTTGGAGGGTCTTTTGTGCCAGCGAAAGTGCCTCCGTATGATTACCGCAGTGACCTGCGTGAATCTCTTCGAGCACAGTCCGACAATCGGTGCCATCAATGCACCTCAGGAGCGGGGCTGAGAACCCCCTTCTGTATAACCTTTCGTCGTAGATGCAATACCGAGCTGCTTGAGCTCGCAGACGACGTGCTTCCAACTTATCTTCAGGTAGTTTGCCGTCTTGTAGATATTCTAGGATAAGAATCATCCATGAGTTTTGGGATACGGTGATCGCCATTGTTTCAACTCGTTGTTCTATACTTGGGACAGCTAGAAAATCCATGGGTATGTCTCCCGAGAATTCTGCATCCCGGGTAGTTGTAAGACGAGCCAACGCGTCCGCATGGGAGTTCTGGGAGCGGGGAATTTGATGTATTTCATATATTTCAAAGAGAGCAAGGAGCTCGCGTACCTTTTGCAAATATGCGAGCATTTTCGTATCTCTGGCTTGGTATTCTCCCCGTACTTGGTTGACAACCAGCTGGGAGTCACTGAAAATCTTCAAGGATTCGGTTCATATTTCCTTTGCCAGGCGGAGTCCAGCTAATAAGGCTTCATACTCGGATTCGTTATTAGTGGCCGGGAAACCGAACCTCAGGGCGCAGAGGATTTTGTGACCTTCGGGGCTTATTAGCATAACCCCGGCTCCTGCTCCTTGTTCACTCAATGACCCATCGACGTATAGCTCCCAGGATGGTTCTTTCAAGCTTTCCGCATCCTCGTTAATTTGCCCAGTAAACTCGACGATGAAATCTGTCAATGCTTGACCCTTTATCGCCGTCTTTGGTTTGTATTTAATATCAAATTGAGTGAGCTCGATCGACCACTTTAGTAAGCGACCCGAGGTATCTGGCTTTTGCAAGATTTGTTTCAGCGGGTATTTGGTCATTACTTCGATTTCGTGAGCTTGAAAATAAGGTCGCAACTTTCTTGATGCCACTATTAGACAGTAAGCCAATTTTTCGATTGGTGCGTACCTTGTTTCTGCTTCAATCAAGCTTTTGGAGATGTAATAAATGGGGTGCTGCACCCCTTCTTCCCCCCGAACGAGAGCCGCACTGAGAGCCTGTTGGGATACTCCCAAGTATAAGGTCAGCTTCTCTGCGTTTTTTGGTTTGGCGAGCAGCGGGGGTCGTCCCATGTATTCTTTCAGTTGTTGGAACGCGAACTCGCACTCTTCTGTCCATCTGAAATCCTTCTCCTTTTTTAACAGCTCGAAGAAAGGGGCGCACTTATCGGTCGCTTTTGAAATGAAGCGACTAAGGCCGCGACCTTCCCATTGAGGCTTTGCACCTCCTTTTTTCTTACTGACGACCTTATATCTAGCAAAGCCTTTATTTTGTCCGGGTTGGCTTCGATGCCTCTATTGTTTACCATGAACCCGAGGAATTTTCCGGAGGCTACCCCAAAGGCACACTTGAGTGGGTTGAGCTTCATCTGATAGCTTCTGAGGATTCCGAACATCTCTTCCAGATCGGAAACATGGTCCGTTACTCGCTCGAATTTTATCAACATGTCATCAACGTATACCTCCATGGTTCTTCCAATGAGTGCTTCGAACATCATATTGACCAGCCTTTGGTAGGTCGCGCCAGCATTCTTCAATCCAAAGGGCATGACCTTATAACAGTAAAGCCCCCGATCAGTAATGAACGAGGTGTGCTCTTGGTCATTGGGATCCATGGGGATCTGGTTGTATCCTGAATAAGCATCCATGAAACTAAGGAGCTGGTGACCAGCCGTTGCATCGACTAGCTGATCGATTCTAGGGAGGGGGAAACTGTCCTTAGGACACGCCTTGTTCAGGTCGGTGAAGTCGACGCAGGTCCTCCACTTCCCGTTTTTCTTTTTTACCAAAACCGGGTTGGCCACCCAGGTCGGGTAATGGGCTTCCTTGATGAAGTTGTTTGCCAAGAGTTTGTCCACTTCTTCCTTAAGAGCGGTATAACGCTCTGGCGTCATTGGCCTCCTCTTCTGTCGCACTGGCCTGTAGCTCGGATCTATGTTAAGCTTGTGTGACATGACTTTCGGGGCGATTCCCACCATATCCTGATGGTTCCATGCAAATACATCAAGGTTAGCTTTAAGGAAATTTGTGAGTTGTTCTTTTACCTCAGAAGCTAAGTTCTTTCCTAGCTTGAGGTGTTTTTCTCCGTCTGCTTCGCCGACTGGGACATCTTCAAGCTCTTCCATAGGACCGGTGGGTTTGTTACAGTCGATCTCGCGGGGATCCAGATCGTAACTAGTTTCCCATTGGCTGGCTGGTCGCGGGTCGTCTTTTACAATTATGTTCACTTTCTTTCCTTTTGCCCCCATTTTTAGGGCATCTTCATAGCAGCGTCTTGCGAGGTGTTGCTCGCCCCCGTACATTTCCTATTCCGTTGGGGGTCGGAAATTTCACAGTAAGCGACCTTGTCGAAGTGACTAGGTCGAGATCGTTCATAGCTGGCCTTCCGAGCACGACGTTATATGCTGAGGGGCAGTCTATGATCAGGAAATCTGCCAAAGTGGTGGCTCGGTGTTTTGTGTCCCCGATGGTGAAGGGAAGACTTATTCGTCCGACAGGAATCACTGCGTCACCTGTGAACCCATAAAGTGGCTCGGGTGACGAGCTCAACTGTTCTGTTCCCAGGCCCATCTGATCGAAGCACGCTCTGTACATCACATTCACCAAACTTCCCGTGTCCACCATTATCCTTCGTACTTCGGAGTTACCGATTTGCGCCCGGATAACGAGTGCATCATTATGGGGCCAATGGACGTCGCTAGCTTCTCCTTCAGAGAAAACCATGTTCTCCGGAGTCGGTCCACCCCTGGATCTCTTCGCAGGAACCGGCTGTTCTCCCGACCTCGCCACCAGGATATGGTTAGCTTCTCGTACGTACTTGTCGTGGGATTTGTGGGAGGGTCCCACGAGATGAGGTCCACCACGAATAGTGTAAATAGTTTGTACGGTTTGCAGGCGTTCATCATCAGAGGGGGGCGGCTGTGCCGGTTGCTGGCTTGGTTGATTGGTTGGTCGCACCACGTAGTCTTTTAAGCGACCTCTTCGTATCAGATCTTCAATGGCGTCCCTCAAGGCCCAACATTCAGAGGTGGTATGACCCGCCTCGTTGTGATATGCGCAGAACTTCTCTTTGTTTCGGAATTTGTTGGGAGTTCTCAATGGGTTGGGTTTTCCGAACTCCTCCTTATTTCTTTCCATGGCGAAGATCCTATCTTGAGAGTCAGATAGGACGCAATAACTATCGAAGCGTTGCGGCCTCGGAGGTCGTTCGTCCCGCTCCGCCTTGTGGACCCGTTTAAACACTTCGCCGCTCGAACGATCTCCTCGAGCTTCCCTTCCGGTGTCTCCGTTGTTCCTTTTCTTGTTTTGGCTGGAGCCTCCGGCTTCTTCTTTGGGTCCTGTGGGCTTCTTTGACCCAAAGACGTCTTCCACCGGACCTCCTTGGAGGCTCGTTCATAAAATTCCCCCAGGTCCTTGACTGGGGTCCTGTAGATGCTCTCGTAGAGTTTGCCATCTTTTCGGAGGCCGGTGGAGATCGCCGTGAGGATGCTCTCATCAGACGGATCCTCAACATTGCTTACCTCACGTCTGAATCTAGCAATATAGTCCCTCAAGGGCTCGTTTGCCTTTTGAAATACAGTGGCGAGGTGACAGGGTGGCGCAAGCGTTCTTCTTAGGGCCCTATATTGGTTGAAAAATCGCTGTTGACATTCTTCCCAACTGCTGATGCTGCGAGGCGGAAGACTTCTGAACCACGCACGGGGAATATCCCCCAGAATTGCTGGGAAGGCGCGGCATTTAACCAGCGAGCTAGTCGTTTGTAAGTCAATTTGCACGTTATATGCGTCCAGGTAGTCATAGGGGTCGCTATCCCCGTTGTACTGTGGCATGCTCGGGACTTTAAATCTCTGGGGAAGAGGCTCAAGCTCGACCTCTCTGGTGAAAGGTGTCCTGTCTCCACGGCCATTACTCTGGCTGCGGACCCCTTGCCTTTCCTCCAGCTGCCGGACTCTCTGATATAATTCCTCCACAGTTGAGTCCGGGCCCACCGATTGTTGGACCTGCGACCGTCTGCTCCTTTCCCGGTCTGGGGAGCGGTGATTCGGGAGTGGGTAGTTGTCCCCAATATCTTCTTCTTCAAGGGGAGGTCGTTCTTCCCGCGGTTGGCGGATTCTCCGAGGCGAAGCCGGTGGGTCATGAGTGGCTCGTACTTGAGCTTGGGCCAGAATTCTGACCGCATCAGCGAGCTGCATTACCGTATTTTCTAACGCCTCCTGACGTTGCTGCCAGTCCCAGATCGTTCTGGTCCCAGCAATCTGGCTTGCGGGTTGAACAGGGATCCGCGGTGGTATTCCAGCGGGATCTCCAGCGGGTGGCTGTAAAAGGCTATCTGCTGTCGGAGCAACAGGCCCTCCGTTTGGTGGAAAATCTCGCGATCTGTCGCGGTGATTTTCCGGAGGGTCAACTGCTGCCTCGGAACTTCGAGTATTCCTTCCTCTTGCCATGGCTATCGATCAGAGCAGCCCCTTCCTCTAGCGCCAAAAATGTCGACGTTCAATTTCAGTCGAGTCTGATTCGTTTTGGGCCGCACTGAATGATTATGGATCACGGTAAGAAGAGAGGCTCTTTTGGAAATTAATGAAGAACACTTGACAATTTTCTCGTGGTTCGGCCAAAAAAGGTACCTACTCCACGCCCACACTCTGATTATGCTTTCGGAGTGGTGGTTTTTCTCATTCATCTTTCTTGTTGTTCCTGCCCCTCCTTTATATATCCGGGGACCTTTACATTCTGGACATCATATAGAAATAAAAAATGATGTAATGGGGGACAAACAGCCCTTATCGTCTGTACAAAACCGTAAGTGGGGGTTTCCATTTCGAGGAGCATGGGCTGTGGCGGTGGATGGTCCCTACTTCTGACTTCTTAACAGCTTTTACAACTTTATGCGAGCTGATTGTGTTCGGGCCAGCGATCTCGATGGTCCAGCGATCTGAAGGATGCTCTCATAGAGCTCGCTCGCGGATGGCCTCAGGCTTGTTCGAAGGATGTCGGGAGTTCACCAGGTGTCTTGTTTACAAGTTCGGATTCTGGTAGTGAAAGCGACCTCACCCAGTGAGGTCGTTTGGGCCTTTTTGTTTCCAGGCGATCGGGTCGGCCCATCCGAGCGAGTCCAGCCCATACGGAAAACACGTATAACAGATACCATTTTGACAATTATGTCAATGGCACCCCCAATGACAACTCCCGTTGGAGTTGCCCTTACCTTCTGCATCACAACTTCTGCTTTCTCCACAGATTTTTCACTGGCATAGCAGTTGAGAAGGCTAGCATAAACCAGAAAGCCTCTTACATTTTGTGGGATACTATTGAAATAATTCTCTGCGTGTCCTAGGCCGTTAATTCCAAAAATCAAATTCAGCCGGACGGCTTGGTCATAACTTCCAAGGGGGATATACCTTTTGTCACTCATCCATTGAGATATCTAGGAAAAAGAGATCATAAATAAATTCAGTACCTTCACTACAAATTTACGGAAAATGAATGACTTTTGAGACAAAATCTATGTTTGCATCGAACTTTCTATTATTTGCTCACTTGCTTATCTTTGACAGGTCTGATATGATACGCATCAAAAGAATAAAAGGATGTCTACCACAGTAACCTAAATATTTCAGTCATTCAGATCCTAGTGAAAGTCTCAGAAGCTAATGCTAACCGTTCCTAGTAACCAACTAAAACAACTTTCTCCATCATAATTCAAGCCAAAGGCCCTAAGCAAAGATAGACATCGCCAAATCTTCCCACACCTCAAATGAGTCCAAGCCAAACCAGCCATTTATGTTGCTGTTGGTTGCACTCTTCCCATTCAATTCTTAAGAAAAGGGGGAATTAACTTTAATCTTTTATATTTAGGAGAAAACACATAACATCCATATACTTCAAAAACCTGCATAAAACATCTTCGTAATCTGGACTACAGCAAAAATATAAGCAGCTTTGTTAAACTTAGCTATGCAAGAGATTCACAAACTAATTCGATACAAAAAAATGTTTAAGCCAAATGGTGGCTATGTGTTTCTTATAAAAAATTTGGAACACATTGTATGCCAACTCATTTTTCATTTCTTTACTAAATTTCTTAAGCACTGTTAAAGGTCATTAGTTTTACATTTTAGTCTTGAGGTATAAGAAATTGTTTGTCGACTTTTGAAGTACACGGGTTTATGTTTTTTCAGTACTAGAAGGTGAGAAGTAATTATCCCTGAAGGAAATTAAATGGAATTAGGTATTGTCCAATCAACCACTCAGAGGGTGTTTTGCTTATCGGTTTTACTGCTTATAAGCTTAATTTTTAACTTATAAGTTATACAACTTATTTAATTATGCGTTTGTTAAAATTTAAGAATTTAAATGTTATCAAACTTATAAATTGTTTTAACAGCATTTGAGATAGGCTCCCCCCCGTCTCCCTATCCCAGCTTTTCCAAATAAACTTTTGATAGCTTATTTCATTGATTAAATAAATTATAAATTTGTACTCAAACAAAACACATATTTTTAACATCTACCTTTCTTCATCCCTCTACCTTCTTTGTTGTTGCCACCACTAGACCCATCTCCATCAACTGCCAACTCTAACCTCCATCACTGCCACCTCCATGTTCGTTATTGTCATCTGCCTCTTCCATGTCCGTTGTCATCACCGTCACCATCACCATCGTCGTCGTTTATTATCCAACACCATCTTTCATCATCGTCGTCGTTGCCCTCATCTTCTCCTCCGTTCATTGTATATGCATATATATGTATTTTAATATATATTAAATTAATATATTTAATATTTTTATAAATTAAATTTAAATTTAAACATAAAACATTACATTAATATATTTTTTAATAATTATATATAATTTACCAACATCTCCTCAACATGTTTATTTTCACCTTTTTGTTAAGTTTTAATAATTTATCACCTCTTTTAAATAAAACACATAATTATATAAATAACAACTTAAATTATATTTATTTAAATACATTATTAAATTAAACATTATTTAATTTTTAACTTTTACACAATTATAAAGTCTTATAAGTTATGAAAAAAAAAATAAGCCAACCTCTCAACCCAACATTTAGGGTGACATCAATAAAACATCCAATCTCACCTGGATCCCTTCCTGGAGGCCCCCGCTATAGGATGTGAACTGAAACCTCCATTGTTGACCAATCAACCATTATTTATAGGCCATTACTCTCTGGAGAATTTATCTCAAGTAGGCAAACATCAACTGCAGAAACAAATATGATGGAGGGAAACGACTCCAGCTTATACCAGAAAAATCTTCCAATATCGACATGCAGCAAAGTATATATGTTGTAATGGAAGAGGAAACTAGCTGTTATTTTGTTCTTTTATTTTAATTTTTGGTGCAGAAGGGACAGGTTTACATATTTCCTCTAAAGATCGATGAAATGTGTGAAATCTTTCCCACAATTTGCTTAACTAACCTAAATTCGACAAAAATAGCGCTATAACTGTCGTTTTACATGAAATGTGATGGAGACCGTTTCAGAAAATGGGTACCTGAAGAGCGTGCCTGCAGCGATTGTAGAATTTCAGAGTTTTGATCATTTTCTGAAGCTGTTCTTTGATGACAGCTCTTCCTTCTCGGACTCATTGATCAAGCACTGGCACAACCGAGACATTGGGGTCTCCCAGTGACGAGATCCTTCCGAACAGTGAATCAGGCGCTCTTATGGAAGATGATAGTTGTGCTAAAGAAGCGGATCAGCGCCTTCTGGTAAGCAGATTGGGCGCTCGAATGGAGCGAGCTACACACAAGACAGAGAAAGCTCCATCGAAGAAAATGGAAGACGAGGAGGCAGAAGAAGCCGGGTAGAAGATAAAAGGCCCGACGGTTGAGCCTGTATTTGCGTGGACCGGGTCGGGTTGTACCCAAACCACTGAAGCCCACATTCTTGGGTGGGACAAATGTACAAATAAATAGGATGATAATCATAAGTTTCATATTTGTACCATAAGAAGAGCCAGAACTGATATGTTGCCCGCGTCGGGCAACCTTATGTTGCCCGACGCGGGCCCCACACCCCACCAAGTCCCCTCCACCCCTCGTGCAGCAGCAGGCACCCCTCCCCCCCCCCCCCCCACAACAATAATTTTTTTAAAATATTACTATAAATTATTATTTAAATATATTATTAATTCTTTAATTAAAATTATAGTTATAATTATAATTATTTTAATAATTATAATCATAATTAATAATTTATTTATTTGTTTAATCACAATAAAATTTATACTTATTTTATATTTTTTAATTATATCTATCAATTATATGTTTTAATCATATGTTAATTAAAAAATCATAATCAATTATATGGTTAATATCTAAGTTATATCAAATTATTAAAGATATATGGTTAATCATTATATATAAAGCGGTTAATCATGATAAACCATATATTAAAGATATTTTTTAATTATAATCATAATCAATATATGTTTTAATATCTAAGTAATTTGATTGATTCAATTATATATTTAATTAACAGACACAATTAATGATTCAATGTTTGGGTTACTCAGTTGTTAAACCATTTATGTTATCCGACACTGATGTAACCCAGACAATAATCATAATAAAATTTATATTACATCAGTGTCTGAGCTACATAAGTTAATTGAGGGGGTGAAATGGAGAATTTAATTGAAGGAAAATTTTAAATTTATTATTGTCTGAGCTACATCAATGTCGGATAATAAATAATTTAATATTTGAATAATCCAGACATTGAACCGTTAATTGTGTCTGTTAAATAAACATATAACTGAATCAATCAAATTACTTAGATATATGATCGATTCAATTATACATATATTGATAGATATAATTAAAAAATATAAAATAAGTATAAATTTTATTATGATTAAACAAATAATAAATTATTAAGTATGATTATAATTATTAAAATAATTATAATTATAACTATAATTCTAATTAAAGAATTAATAATTGTGGTGCCCCAAAAAATCGAGGACGAAAAAGTCCAAACATGGCGAGAAAGCCACCTTCTGAAGCTGCTGAAGGAAGAGTTTCGGAAGTGTCGTACCCAAAGACTCGCAGAAATAAATCAAAAAGCAGTTAAAGAGAGGTCTCCCGAAGTTATCTTCCGAAGACCTGTCTTCCGAAGATAACTTCAGGCCTAGGGAAGATATCTTCGGAAGACCCCCTTCCGAAGATATCCTTAGAGCTTGGGAAGATACCTTCGGAAGACCCCCTTCCGAAGATATCTTCCGAAGACCATGACCGAAGCCCATTTTGCTCCCTACTCGATCTCTATAAAAGGCCAAGTTCAACCCTCAAAAACGGATCCGGACATCGGTATTTTCTCTCAATTTACTTGCTTCCGAAGAGTATACTTTCCTTTCTATCCATATTCCTTCCGTACTGACTTGAGCATCGGAGGGTCTTCGTGGGAGAGAAACCCACAAGCCTTTTGACTATCATTTTCTTACAGGGATCTTCGGAAGACCAATTTTTAGAGCTACGAAAGATCAGTGCTTTAGACCTTGGAGAGACTAGTTGGTTTAACCTTCGGAAGACCAATTGCTGAGAGCTTCGGAAGATCAGTTTCTCACAAGGTTCGGAAGACCAGCCGCAGGCACCTTCGGAAGACTAGTTCCTTATAGTTTCGGAAGACCATCCGCAGGCACCTTCGGAAGACCAGTTTCTTATAGCTTCGGAAGACCATCCGCAGGCACCTTCGGAAGACCAGCTTTGGACATCTTCGGAAGACCTACATTTTTACCACCGAATCGCATCCGAAACACGTGGGTCCCACCAGCGTCGTCTACAGGAGCTCTCACGCGGAGGCTCTCCTTCAAGAGCTTTGTTCTTGTCTCGGAATCTACGTGCATCCCACTACTAAAAATTCTAATTGTTGTATTTGAGCAACAACAATTTGGCGCCGTCTGTGGGAAACGCAACAAAAAGCCAATCTTATCACAAAATGCTGAATGGGACCAGATCTGCTAGTTCGACGAACACGAACAACACCACCCGAAGGAGCGCTCGTACTAGGATAGAAGACACAAGGGGTCCCAATCAGGTGCACCCTACAGAGCCAGAATTTTTAGAAGATCACCATGACAATGAAGTGCATTCAGAAAACTTTCCCACACTCGAAAGCAACCAGACCACTGGACTGGGCGGCATGGAACGTTCAGAACATGAGAAAGTACACATAGCTGGATTGAGGAGGCATGCAACAGAACGAGGGAAGCAAGTCCAGCATGCAACACTTTCTAGTCGGGAACACCACTCATTTGGACAATCTTCAATTCCAAATAAAGACCTCATGGAGACTTTAGTACCTCCAGAACCCTCTGGGATAGCCCCACCCACGGTCCTGCTATCAGATTATGAACAATTATAGAAGAATTTTGAGGAGCTAAAACAAGAAAATGATGAACTCAAGATAAACAATGAGAAGAATATGAGAAGACTACAGGGAATCACTACTTTGCTGCGTGAATTAATTCCCCACATGGGAAAAGTCGATACGAGAGGAGAACACAGGAGATCCATAGAAAGCCCTCCAAGGACCGCACGACAGAGGGTAAGAGTTACAACTCCACAGCCGAATAACCAAGTCCCAGAGATGACAGACTTGAGAAGGGAACATGATAGGAGCGTAGGTAAAGCTCCCATGTATAAAGAGACAACGGGAAACACCTATGCACGAGCTTCTTATCTCCCACCTCCTTACAAAAATGAAGCAGAACAGGAAACCCTCAAGGCGTCTGACATTAAGCGCCTCATAGAAGAGGTACTAGAGCAGAAACAGATACTGATGACGCCCAAGAAAATGCCCCCGAATGAGTTTCCCTTATCTGAAGAACTCCTAAGGCAACCAGTGCAACAAGGGTTCGAGCTACCGCAGCTTTCGGTATACTCGGGGAAGGAAGACCCAGAGAAGCACCTACAACATTTCGTCGCAATGGTCGTGCTACATGGGTGGAATGAGGTCACTAAGTGCAGAGTCTTCCCGCTCTCCCTAGTAGGACAGGCTCAACAGTAGTTCACTGAGTTACCAGCCGGACATATCCGATCATTTGAACAGCTGAAGAAAGAGTTTTTGGAGGTGTTCACTGCCTATGTCCCAAAGAAGAAGGGTGTTGTGTACTTGATGAGCTTGCAGCAAAGGCCAAATGAATCCCTAAAGCAATATGTCGAGAGGTTTAGGGCCGCAACACAAGAGGTAAGAGATCTCCCGGTAGGACTGGCTGCATCTGCTTTACTTAATGGGACCACCTACGCCTCGCTCAGAAAATCCCTAGCATTTTCTGAGCCGAGCTCAATGGCTGACCTGTTCGCTCGAGCTGAGCAATTTATTGTCCAGATGGAAATCTTGGAAGCATGGGAAGGTAAGAGGAGAGGAAGGCCGAACGACATTGGATCGGACACATCAGCGAAGTTGCCGAGAAAAGAAGAGCCCCCGAAAGATGCAATTCTAGAGCTTTACTCCCCTCACTAAGCCAAGAATCGCTATCCTTCCCTCCATTGCACATGGGTAGGAACAGAGACTCTTTCTGCAAAGTTTCACGAGTCCCCAGGGCGCACTACAAAATAGTGTCAGGAGCTATGAAACCAGATTGAACAGCTCATCAAAGATGGAAAACTCAATCGATTCATACTAGATAAACCAAAAAATCAGCAAGGCCAAGGGAAAATGTCCAGGAAAAACAATCAGAGGGGATGTGAAGAGCAAGACTTGGAACACTATGCACCGTCAAAGGTATTCCCCTGCTCTATCGGTCGGAGCTAGCTATGAAAGATCTGAAGCACAAGACATGGAGATGCGTTCATTGCAAGAGGCACTACTTGACTCCACCGTAAATCAGAGATCTTCCTGATTTCTCTATGTAATAATCCCCCTATAAATAAAAGAATATGCCCCATGTATTCCCGTGGAGTAGGCAAAGTATAAGCCAAACCACGTAACCTATACCTTGAGCATTTGTATGTATGGTGAAATGTAATACAGGTGCAATAGCTCAGCAATGACCTCGATGAGATCAAGGTGACTCGGTCGAAATCAGGTGCATATGACCCCAGGCCGGGTCAGGATCGTCGGATGCTCCGACGCCTGTGCCCGCAGACTCACCTAGATCCCTCGATTGAGTTTGGTGCAATGTTTTCAAGCTAGACCCAACTCCTCAGGTCGATCTGGCGCCTAGGTCTCCCGGCAAGCTCGGACACCCGGAAAGAATCCGGAACCGGACTGGCTATTGAACCCTGATACACCGAGGACAAACTGACTCTCATGAGGGACAAAAGGTGATGAAGCAGCTATATGGTAAGTCGGAAGACACCCTCGCCATACGAGGTTTGTGTCGCCCAGGTGCGATCTGGCGCATATGACCCTAGATCAGCTCGGGATCATCGGATGCTCCGACGCCTGTGCCCGCAGACTCACCTGGATCCCTCGACTGAGTCCGGTGCTATGCCCCGAGCTAGACCCGACTCCTCGATTGATCTGGCGCCTAGGTCTCTCGGCGAGCTCGGACACCCGGAAGGAATCTTGGATTGGATCTTTGGCCAACTCAAGATCCCCTAGGACAGACCAAACCTCAAAGCAATGAGTAGCTATGGTAAGTCGAAAAGACGCCCTCGCCATACGAGGTTTATGTCACCCAGGTGCGATCTGGTTCTTATGACCTAAGACCAACTCAGGATCATCAGATGCTCCGACGCCTGTGCCCGCAGACTCACCTAGATCCCTCGATTGAGTTTGGTGCAATGCTTTTTAAGCTAGACCTAACTCCTCAGGTCGATCTGGCGCCTAGGTCTCCCGGCAAACTCGGACGCCCAGAGGGAATCTCGAATTGGACTGGTTAATGGACCCAGAGACAACGGGCGCAGATCAATTCCAAGAAGAGCCGGAAGATCACGAAGCTGCTACAAGGTAAGTTTAAAAACGCCCTTACCACACGAGGCTCGAGTCGTCAAATTGCAATCTGGTGCCTATGACCTAGGACCAACTCGAGATTATCGGATGCTCCGACGCCTGTGCCCGCAGACTCACCTAGATCCCTCGATTGAGTTTGGTGCAATGTTTTCAAGCTAGACCCAACTCCTCAGGTCGATCTGGCGCCTAGGTCTCCCGGCAAGCTTGGACTCTTAGAAAGAATCTCGGGCTGGATCGTTGGCCAAACCCAGATCCCTTATGATAGACCGAACCTCGAAAGAGGCGAGCAAGGAAGTGAAACTCACAACTCGAGATCATTGGATGCTCCGACGCCTATGCCCGCAGACTCACCTAGATCCCTCGACTGAGTCCGGTGCTATGCCTTGAGCTAGACCCGACTCTTCGATTGATCTGGCGCCTAGGTCTCCCGGCAAGCTCGGACACCCAGGAAGAATCTCGGATTGGATTTTTGGTCAAACCCAGATCCCTCTGGACAGACCAGACCTCAAAGGGATAAACGAAGAAAGTAAGAGACGAGATACAACCCCCAAAAACTCGACTTCCACGACTCAATTTAACGCTTACGACGATGGATCAACTCGGGATCATCGGATGCTCCGACACTTATGCCCGCAGACTCACCTAGATCACTCGACCGAGTCCGGTGCTACGCTCCTAAGCTAGACCCGACTCCTCGATTGATCTGGCGCCTAGGTCTCCCAGCAAAGACTTGGACACTCAGAATGAATCCCACGTTGGATCTTTAGCCTAATCTAACTTCCTTATGGCAAACGAATGCCCCTCTTGAAAACGTTCGCGAAGGCTGGACAATCCCCCAATCTGGACAAAGGCCGAGAGCTTGATGAATGTTGCACGAGTCTCGCAGTATTGTCAGGGGCGCGAGGCCTATCTCGAGTTTCCCGGGGCCAACGAGCCTTGAAGAAAAGGCGTAGACAAGAACAAAAAAAAAACTGAACTAATGTAACTAATAAATCAAAGCCTGAAAAGGTATGAATACAAGTTGCATGACCAACAAGCAAATGATGGAAGCATGATAGAATTACGTGGTAATTCAAATAAGACAATTACATGAGACACGTCGAAACAACTGCCAAAAAGCTGTATTCACCCAAAGATGACAAAATGAAACGCAATAGCCAAAGGAATGCATAAAAAATTCTAAAAGTGCTTTGAGGTGAAACTAGCAAATTGATCGCTCCTTACAGCTAGTTAAAAAATAATAATGTTGGCACTAATCTTCGACTAAGGGACGATCCACGTGACCTTAACCCACACCAAGGTTAAGGTCCATCTCTAGGCCCTTCTCGATCATATGAGTGATGCTAGACGTGCGACACTTACTTCGCCCTCCTCGAGCTCAAAAGCGTAAGAACTCCACGGACATAGCATTGTTAAAAGTTACATCCGAAAAATTCCCAAGGAAGAAAAATTCTTAGGGAAGCAAGGTCCTTCGAGAAGATCTATTTCCGATTGTTGGCGCCCTACACTTAGAAAATACTCTTCATTTTGTATCTAAGAAGAACAAAACAAAGAGTGGGGGACAATTGTGGTGCCCCAAAAAATCGAGGACGAAAAAGTCCAAACATGGCGAGAAAGCCACCTTCTGAAGCTACTGAAGGAAGAGTTTCGGAAGTGTCGTACCCAAAGACTCGCAGAAATAAATCAAAAAGCAGTTAAAGAGAGGTTTCCCGAAGTTATCTTCTGAAGACCTGTCTTCCGAAGATAACTTCAGGCCTAGGGAAGATATCTTCGGAAGACCCCCTTCCAAAGATATCCTTAGAGCTTGGGAAGATACCTTCGGAAGACCCCCTTCCGAAGATATCTTTCGAAGACCATGACCGAAACCCATTTTGCTCCCTACTCAATCTCTATAAAAGGCCAAGTTCAACCCTTAAAAACGGATCCGGACATCGGTATTTTCTCTCAATTTACTTGCTTCCGAAGAGTATACTTTCCTTTCTATCCATATTCCTTCCGTACTGACTTGAGCATCGAAGGGTCTTCGTGGGAGAGAAACCCACAAGCCTTTTGACTATCATTTTCTTACAGGGATCTTCGGAAGACCAATTTTTAGAGCTACGGAAGACCAGTGCTTTAGACCTTGGAGAGACTAGTTGGTTTAACCTTCGGAAGACCAATTGCTGAGAGCTTCGGAAGATCAATTTCTCACAAGGTTCGGAAGACCAGCCGCAGGCACCTTCGGAAGACCAGTTCCTTATAGCTTCGGAAGACCATCCGCAGGCACCTTCGGAAGACCAGTTTCTTATAGCTTCGGAAGACCATCCGCAGGCACCTTCGGAAGACCAGCTTTGGACATCTTCGGAAGACCTACATTTTTACCACCGAATCGCATCCGAAACACGTGGGTCCCACCAGCGTCGTCTACAGGAGCTCTCACGCGGAGGCTCTCCTTCAGGAGCTTTGTTCTTGTCTCGGAATCTACGTGCATCCCACTACTAAAAATTCTAATTGTTGTATTTGAGCAACAACAATAATATATTTAAATAATAATTTATAGTAATATTTTAAAAAAATTATTGTGGTGGGGGGGTGTTTGGGAGCTAGGGTGGAGGGGGGAGACTTGGTGGGGTGTGGGGCCTGCGCCGGGCAACATAAGGTTGCCCGACGCAGGCAACATATCAGTTCTGTAAGAAGAGCTATATATATTTTAGGAAAAATGTATATTTTTTTTTCTCTACATTTATATATATATATATATTAGAATTTTAAACTCTTCAATATTTTAAATGTGTTCTTGAACTTATAAAATCACTACATATAAATATTTTTTAAATATCTACAATACGTGCATTTTTTAAGTACTTGAGAAGCAAAAATCAATTGATGAAATCAGGGCCAATAATAGGTTTCAAAGCTCGAGAACCAGTGATAGACTTTTGAGAACTAACAATAGACTTCTAAGAAATCGAGAAAAATCGATAATTTTGACGTCACTAACATATATAGACATCGATATTACCGTCAACTTTTTCTTTAAGCTCTACCTCAACAACTCTTATTTGTCATCTTGACAAACACCATAGTCCATTTCATTGAGCAATACAACACCAACGATGGAGCCATGAAGAGACCGACGCCATGTCTTTCTTTTCCTTGTAACCCAACTCCAAGAAAATCAAGTTCCAACCTTTATTTGGCCACCACATCCATGGCTTCACCAAGATTCCTCTTCTACCCAATTCTTTGATGGTCTAAGACTCTACCTCATTGTTGTCATTGACTTTGCGGCACTCCATCTCTAATTTTGACAACTCCCCCAATTTTGACTCCATTTTTTTTTCTTTTGAGTTTATATTTCTTTTAATTCTCTTTTAATTTGATGGAAACCCTCTTTCAAATTGCTACTTTTTTGCTTCAAACTAATTCAAATAATTTTAAATCATTTTGTTTCAAGCTAAGGAAGGACAAGCAATAAATAATGGCATTGGCACCACTTCAAATCCCTCCTTATTCTTGAATCGCTAACAAATAAAAAGAATGACGCTAACACCGCTTTAAATTACTTCATGTTTTTGATTCGTTGACGAATGAAAAAAATGACACTAATACCATTTCGAAATGCTTCTTATTCTTGAATCGTTAATAAATGAAGAGCAACATCGGACAAGAATTGCTCTTTGTTTTCAGTCAATTTTTGCCCCCAAGCTCACAAAGAAGGCGCATGTGTTGGGTGGTTAAAAAGTGTTTTAAGATTTTACAAAAAAAGAAATTTAAAAGTTTTAAACATAAAAATACGCATTTGTTCATATATTTTAAATAAAATAAATACAGAGGTGGGCTCCATCAGAGAACAAAGGGACCCACGTGGCACGTGGCAGTCAAATCAAGTCTGCCACCAACTCCGACTGCAGCAAATTACCCTTTTGTCCTACTCTCTCCTATTAATTAATTATTAAGTCTCTCAATCACTGTCACTGAACCTCCTTGTACCGCAAAGTCAAATCTTGAAAAGCTCGATTATATACTAATCAATTACTAATCAATTGTTGAACTTATAATATAATAATAATTAATACTATTTATAATGTACAGGGATATGATATTGTACGTATAAAATACGTATTGTATTGTGTTGTATATCACAGGATATACTCTTGTATATATACTATTAAAAATAATTTAGATTTTTTTTTTTGGGGGGGGGGGGGAATAGTCTAATCAGAGGTGACATCAGTTTGCGAGACTCTTCTTCTTCTCAAAAGGGTCAGAATTCGCGGCCCTTCCATGGCCTCTTCCCTACATTTGCATTGTGCCGTTTGAATGTGACCGTTGTGTACCCTTTTCTTTAGTGCCCCCAAACCCTAGCTCCATATTGGGCGATTACTGGGGTGAAGTACCCACGTGTCATCCTCTCCTGCAAAGATCACGAAACTTCCATCCTCCCACGTACACTTTCTTGACCTTCCCATTGATATAATTCGCCAGAGAATCGCCGAGAAAATCCAAGGCTTTGAAAAACCACTGTTCTGGTCTTGAACAGAACTTAGATGCACTTTAATTAGGAAGGATTAGATATATATATCCAAGAGGGTTAAAAAAAAGATAGAAGCGTACCACCTTTCCAAGCCACTAGCAGGTTCCAAAAGCTAGCAAGCTAGCTAGGTTTATATAATTCATTAGCATGTAAAGAAGAAGAAGGAGAAGAGGAATATATATATATATATATATATAAGAAGAAGGAGAAGAAGAATATATATATATATATATATATATGCACCAGAGGTCTGTTTGTCTGGCCTGGAAAAGCATGGAAACTGACGTGCCAGACCGGCGGATTGGCAGGAAATTTAGCCTGTCGCCGAGGAATAAGTGTCCTGCTCCGTTTTTGTCGAAGACCTTTGATCTTCTGGAGGAAGAAGAAGAGAGAGCAGGAAAGGAAGATGATGATGGCAATGGCGGCTGCCGGAGGATCGTGTCCTGGAACGCCGAGGGAACCAGCTTTGTTGTGTGGTCTCCGGAGGACTTTTCCGAGCTCCTGTTGCCTAGGTTCTTCAAGCACAATAACTTCTCAAGCTTCATTCGCCAACTCAACACTTATGTCAGTCTCTCTCTCTCTCTCTCTCTCTCTCTCCATTTTCAATGTTGTTACAGGTAGCTTATGGTTCAAACATTTAGATTATCAGCATTATATGAGCTTTAATTTCTCTAGATGGATTGGCTTAATCATATATGAATTCCTTGCTCCTTATGTAATATCATTTCTGTCAATATATAGTTTGAAACATTTAGATGAGCTAGATAACCATTTCTACTCAATTTCTTTTATCTTTAGAGAGTGAACATATAGTGCCCATATATGCATCTACCAATCTTAATTTGGATTAAGTAATGAATGATTCAAAACATTAACTGAATAGACTAGGACATACACAGAATCACCAGCATATATATATATATATATATTGGAATTGAACTCTCATGTCAAATCCTAAGTATAATTAGAAGTGGGTAGGCTAGAGATGCATGGCAAAACAAGTTATTTCCCAACAGCTATATATGCATGAACTCCAATCATTCATAAGAAGAAGAAAAAGACAGAAGTTTCTGAAATCGAAAACTAGATTGACAAATTCTTGGTTAGAAAGAGAGGTATATAATTAAGGTCAAAGAGAGTGGCATATAATTAATAATTATATACGTAGTCAGAAACCTGCCAAGAAACATCAAATTGCTAATGTATGAAACACTTCAAGAAAGTCACAGAAAACGAAAGCGTTCTTCTGTTCATCCGTGTGGGACCCAGACTGATCCTCTGGCACCACCCCATAGGTCAGTCAAAGTTAAAAATCTCCAGGTTGAATACGATCAATGCATGAACATTGTGAACCTTTTCAATCTTGGCACCTATTGCAGCATGTTTAGTCAAAAAGAGTACCCTTATAACTTTGACGGCAACTCTTTGAATAATCTTTCGTTCTAAATATTAATTTCTAATTAAGCATTCTTGTTGTCGGTGTAGGGATTCAAGAAGATAGCTTCGAAGAGATGGGAATTCCAGCACGAGAAGTTCCAGAAGGAGGGCAGGCACCTGCTGGTGGAGATCACCAGGAAGAAGAGCGAGCCCAGCGTATTTCCTCCCTACCTTAAAGCCTCCGAAGAGAATATTAATAGTGCTGCGGCGGCGGAGGAGGCTGAGGCGGAGGAGCAGAACCGGCGGCTGCTGCTGATCATGGAAGAGAACGAGAACCTGAGGAAGGAGAGAATGGAGCTGGAAATGCAGATTACCCATTTCAAGGCTCTGGAAATGAAGCTGTTGGAATGCCTCTCCGAGTACGTGAGTAATCCACAGCCGAAAGCAAGAAGGCTTTGTTGATTTATAAATATATATATATATATATATAAACAAGAAAATGCTCAATGCTGTATCAATGGCGTTTCTGTTCTTTTCTCTTTCTCTATGTATGTAGCTGGCTAGCTGCTTGATCAGCCCCAAGTTTCAGATGTTGCAGCCAGTAATAATTAATTAAGCTCAAATCAAATTAACTGAACAAACATATATTTATATATCCTTCAGATACAATCGTCGTGCTGGTTCATAATAGTTCTCAACAGCCGTTTTCCTTATCTTTATTCAAATTTTCACACAGAAAGTTACTAAAATATAATGTAAGCTAGTAATTATACAAACTCAAGTTCTATGTTGAAGTATGTGGGCTCTGATAGAGATGAATAATAATGATGTGTGGTATATATAGAAGTGTTAAGAACGTCTAATTTATTTTATTTTTTATATTCTTTAAATAGATATATAGTGCCAATTAAATATTTTTATATAAACTGTCACATCATTCTTATTCTAACATTACTCTTAAATTAAAAGGATAAAAACATCAACCCTTATGAAAGTTTTTATTTTTATTTTTTTAAATTAGTACAACTAGTCATGATCTTAAAATCAAAATCGATGAAAATGTTAAAAACATTTTTGGTGATGATAGTTAGAGACTGATCATCAAAGTGTGTTTCGATTTCAGTACCAGTAAGAAGGAGGCGAGGCTGGAATGATGATGGTTACGGCCGATCACCGAAGTCTTCTCAAAATTATCTAATTATTAAAACCAACAAACAATTTTCAAAATATAATTATTGGGCTAGTTATTATGGGGGAGCCGGCGGGAGCTGGAGGGCCCATAATCTATTTTGGGTTAGCCCAAATCCAAGATCCACAGATCCGTAACATCCTCTCGGCCCACAAGCCTGTGCGATGACGCGTGAAACCCTACTCTCAAAAACTCACTCCATTTCTCCATTGGAGCTCAGTCGATCGAGCTCGATTTCAACGATGAAATCGACTCGCAGACTCTTCGAAACAATAATTACAAGCACGAACGCTGGCATTTCGGCGGCAAGCCGATGGTATTACACGAACAGGCAGGTGGGGAAGGCAACGCTGTACTCGAAGATCAGTCCATTGGGAGACCCAAGCACCAGAGTAAGCCTGGAGCTCGATGGCTGGGTTGAGAGCGGCAAAAAAGTCCGAGTCGGGGAGCTCCACCGCATCATTCACGACCTCCGCAAGCGCCGGCGCTTCTCTCAGGCCCTCGAGGTTTTTCTCTTCTCTCTACTTCTCTTTCTTAGTTTCTTTCAATGTTTTGTTGTTTGTTTTCCTTGAAAAATTCTGACTTGGTTGAGAGTCTGAGTGTTCTTCATAAATTTTGATCATGAGAATGCCGGGAATCCTTGTCTAGGACTTGGTATTATTATTTAGAACTGTGTTAATTTACAAAATAATTCAAATTTGATTGAGACAAACTGGTTTTAGGGGCAAAATTTTTCATCTCTATGGAAAGCTTTTTTGTCTTATGTGCATCACATAATAACATTTTAAGTGCCTGGTTTATCAGTGGGAGAAGCTGGTTGCTAATACAATTTGATGCTCAGAGGGGCTGGCTCGCTTAGTATCTAAATTCAGAGGTGTTAAGTCATAGTATGTCTTAGACTGGGTTTTCATGTAATTAACCCGTCTGAGCTATCTATGGGAGAATTATTGATTTAAAATTTTCTATATGTAGATATGTTGCATTGTTGGTGAGGAAAGGGAGCGGTGGTATGTCTTTATCCTGTTCCATGGGGTTCATATTTGGTAGCTAGTGAACAAAGCACAAGCAAAAAGTTGAGAATAATTTGGTAAAAATGACATTTTTGTGGATCTGAATTGCTTTACTTATTTGGAGAAATTGTTTCAACAAGTTGTATGAAACGAATTGTGGGAATGTTTTGCTTATCTTGGTGCTTTTGAGCTATGTCATATCCAGAAAAGCAGAAAACTTAACCGAACAAGTCAAGTTGTAGCATTAAATATCACTAGGCGTGATTCATTTTTCTGGGGTGGATAATTGTAACTTCTATACTCAAACCTCATTTATTTAGAATCTATCAGCAGCTAGAAGGATCATATAAAAATAAGTGTTTGTTTATGTTATTCACTGAAGCTTGGGTGCCTACTTTTGTTTCTTGTTTTTAACCACATGTTCTTTTATGCAGGTTTCCGAGTGGATGAATAAGAAAGGTATTTGTGTATTCTCACCAACTGACCATGCCGTGCAGTTGGATCTTATTGGGAAAGTCCATGGATTTCTTTCTGCCGAAAGCTATTTTATTGGCTTGAGTGACCAAGATAAAACAGATAAGACATATGGTGCTCTCTTGAATTGTTATGTCCGACAGCGCCAAACAGAGAAGACGTTGTCTCACTGGCGGAAAATGCAGGTGATGGGTTTTGCTTCATCCCCACTCACTTACAATGACATTATGTGCCTGTACACAAACATTGGTCAGTATGAGAAAGTCCCTGATATCCTAACCGAGATGAAGGAGAACAAAGTTTCTCCTGATAATTTCAGCTACAGAATCTGTATCAACTCATATGGAGTGAGATCAGATATTGCCGGAATGGAACAGATTTTAAAAGAAATGGAGAGCCAACCCCACATTGTCATGGACTGGAATACTTACGCCGTTGTGGCAAATTTTTACATCAAGGGAGGCCTAACTGCAAAGGCCATTGATGCCTTGAAAAAATCAGTGGAGAAACTAGATGACAAAGATGGTATTGGTTATAATCATTTAATTTCGCTCTACGCTAGTTTGGGGAACAAGGCCGAGGTTTTAAGATTATGGGATCTTGAGAAGAGTGCTTGTAAGAGGTGCATCAACAAGGACTACATTACCATGCTGGGATCCCTGGTGAGGCTGGGTGAACTCGAGGAAGCTGAGAGAGTACTAAAAGAGTGGGAGAAGTCTGGTAATTGTTATGATTTCCGAGTGCCAAACCAAGTCATCGTTGGCTATTGTGTGAAGGGATTGTTTGAGAAAGCTGAGGCTATGCTTGAAGTCTTGAAGGAAAAGGGTAGGCCCTCAAACCCAGCTATCTGGGGCAGGGTGGCCAAAGGGTACCTAGACAAGGGACACATGAACAAGGCCAAGGACTGCATGAAGTCAGCTCTCTCTTTACGCAAGGAAAATAAAGGATGGAAGCCCAATCCCAATGTAATTACAGGCATATTGAGTTGGCTGGGTGGCACAGGTAGCATCAAGGATGTAGAAGCCTTCGTGGCCTCCTTAAGGACCGTTGTTCCAATGGACAGACAGATGTACCATGCCTTGCTTAAAGCAAACATTAGAAGTGGCAAAGAAGTGGGTGGGCTTCTGAGCAAAATGAAGGCTGATAAAATCAATGAAGATAAAGAAACGAGAAAGATCCTTGACCTGACTGATGACTAGTTGAAACCAAATGATTTCATACTAGGGAGAAAATTGCGTTTGGTTCCATGAGGTTCATAATAAGCATCTTATTGGAATTACAAGAATGTTAAGAACCAAGTTCTGCAATAGGATCACGCTGACTATGACGACAAGCAATTCTTGGCCTTGCAAATCGAATCATGGATCGAATTTGTCCTGGTCTTCTTGTACAACCCTTCTTCATGTGAAAGATTTTCATAATTTCGCCCATCTGCTTGGAAGCTTCGCATCATGATGCCCTTGTCCAGAAATCTAAAACTGATAAAAAAAAAAATTATTACGTGGGTAGGCGAAAGGATCTGATCTGACGAAGTAAATCCACGCCCACCAACTCAGCCACCAACCGAGATTCTGAAAAGGGTCGAATGAAAAATGAACTAAGTAAATTAATTAAAAAAGAAAAATCCTACCTCACTCTCTGAACTGTCTCTACCAAACGAGTAAGCGATGAAACAAAGAGTGAAAGTTTTCCAGAAAGAAGGCAAGGAGTTACTATTTTAATAATTAATCGAGGGTAATTTATTCCCACCGCCAGACTGAAAAACGACGCCGTTTTATGGACTCCCTTCATTAGCGGCGGCTTTGGGGTTCTCTGAACCATGCCGTTTCGGAGGTCCCACCATCGAAGAATCTGCATGCCCCTTTGTCTTCTCCTTTAGTCCTTTTTCACACTCCCCATCACTTCACCCGCCCCTCCAGTAACCCACTTGAGTCTCTCTCTATCTCTCTCTCTCTCTCTCTCTCTCTCTGTATATACAGATACATTGAGCTCTGTTCAAGACTCTTTTCTTTTTTCCATCCGGGGGCTATACCCTATTTGGAGTCTTTGACAAGGAGAAACTTGGGAAATTGATGAGGGTTCCACTAGGGCCGGTGATTGGCAGATACCCTTCAGCTAATGGAAGCGATGGGCAGGTCATAAGGCACAATAGGAAATGCAGGGATGTTGCTTTTCTTGTCCTCTTTATTGCCTTTTGGGTGGCAATGATTGTTAACTCTAGCTTTGGGTTCAATCAAGGTAACACACTGAGGTAATCAACTCCACAGTCATCTCACCCAATTTTCTCCCAGATGGGTCCAGAATGGTTTTGCCTATTTCTGATTTTTATTACGTGTGTTTATTTTCCTTATACTTGCTAAACTATTTTAAGGCAATTCATTATTGTTATGTTCATTTTCTGTTTTTGAGTATTCAGTCAATGCTCTAAAATTGTCACCTTGAATGAGTGAGGTCGGTAGTGGATGAATGATTTGAACCTTAGTACAGGTGAAACTTGAAAGCAACAAGAAGACGGTTACTGCATACTTTTAATGTTGAAATTCTAACTCGTAAGATCTTTTGGTTCAAATTTGTCCAAGCTGAAACTCATGATTGGTTTAATGAATCTTAGAACAAGAGATAAAAAAAGGGTGTGGAATTAATCCCCTTTTTTAACTAACAATTACTTGCAACTGTACCTTGTTGGTTATATGGTCATGTATAATTGTATGGTTGTATGATGGACAAAAAAACTAGATCACGGGATATGGGATTGTTTAGTTGGGCTCAATAAAATTTTTCACATACGCTGTGCTTGTAGAAATGGGCTCCTATGATCATTTTGTATTTTCTTATGGAACCATCCATGTAAGATATGTAGGTAAAAGGGAAAAAAAAGAAAAAGAAAACTAGAAACTAGAAGTAATATGTGCCTATTGTTTTCTTGATCAAGAGCATTTCAAATATCTAACCGATAAATAAAGTGTATACCTATTTAAATGTGGAAGCTTAACTTTACTCTCTAAAATTTCATGATTTGCACTAGCCTGCAGACTTGTGATTCTGTTTTCAACCCACTTACAGATTCTGCACCCAACCCACTCACCTAGACAGTGATAACTCTGAAATCTAATGTTTCTTCCAAATTTAAAAAGTGCAATGAGGGACTGTAAATTGCTTTTGTATGCTCTGAGTTGTTCTTTGTAGTCAATTTACTACATCCTTACGCATATGTGTGCATATATTCTTTAACTTCCTTTTCATTTCATGTGTATTGAATGTTTTATATTTCTCCAGCCTGACACATGGGTTAGACTACAAAGGTAATGTATGTGGTGACAAGCATGCAAGGCCTAAGCTTCGTGGACTGGAAGTCAGATATTGGGTAAACCCCAACCAGGTTTATCAAAATGGACTAAAGAGCAGTCAATTCAAACTAGAACATGCTAGAAGCATCTGCTTGAAAAATTGTCCTGTTGTGTCAGAAGATTCTCTCAAATGGATTTGTGATTATCCAGAGGGAGACATACGCCTGTCAATAAATGATTGGGTTCACAGGAATTATGACTACTTCGACTACCTTACACCAGAAATGAGAAATTCTTCCCTAGAGCTTCAAGGTCCCTGTTACCCTGTCCTTTTTCCAAGTGTAAATGGTAAGTGTTGGTAAACCTTGTTCTGTACTGTTTCCCTAAAAGTTCCAACGCAAAGTTAATAACAGAATAGATTTGCATGAAAGAATCACTTTGGCTGTTGAAGTAAAGCCCAAAATGCACATCATATGTTGTAACCAATTTTTAGTTACCAAACTTTTCTTTGTAAATTCAAAAATTTCTGTTTCTCTTTTTCATTTTTTCTTCAAATGCTTGTGTGAAGCAATTTATACTATGATTCACTTGTACGATTACATATTGATTTATTGAATTGTTCAATACACACTTATTGGCCCATTCGCGCTATCATCAAGGCCATTACTAGCAAATGGCCTGCAATGACTAGTGTCTTTGGCCTATTCAGAGACAATCTCCCTTTGGCCCTGAGTATACTTTTGTAGACACATTTGATAAACACTTTTCACTTCATACTATTTTTTAGTAGCAAAACTATTTGAGCAACTTGACTAGGATGGTTCTTTTCTTCTGGCTAACATGACCTTCAGGGAGAGTGAACGTGTAGGACCACTTCTTCAGCTGGTGCATCCTGTTAGAATTTTCATGTTGAGATGCATGTTGACTTAAACCTCCCCCGTCTCCATCTCAGAGGCTGGATCTTTTCTATTGCTTTTATTGAATTGTAGTTAATGAAATTGTGGTTATTGGCCTTTTCATTTTTTTTATTTTGAAATTGTGTTTTATTTAATTTAAATTAATGTTTGATGTTGGTCGTACAATTTTCTAGCATCATGTGTTTTCTTGTGTTTGAATTACACATATAGTATGATGGTAGGAAAAATGCTCTCCAATGTTTAATATCATTGTGACACCTTAAATCTTAGTTTGGCAAGTTTCTTGTGTGTTTTTTTTTTTTTTTTTTAATTTGATGGTGGCATTTATTTTATTGCCTCAAAACTACTTAATGGATCTTTGGTTTCTTGTTTTTTTTCTCCCCAACTTAACAGTCTTCTGGAGTTGTCAATTTATTGCACATACATCAAATATGTCTCTAAATCAATGGCAGCAAATGGGGGGAGTTGCTATCAGTGAAGAATTGTTAATAGACAAATCTATTCACAAATTCATTAATTCCAGATCATCTGTCTTGAAGGTTAGGCAATGGACTTTTCAAATTTTCTTCTTACTCTTCTATTTAATTCTTTCTCTCAAATGCTACCCACACATGCTAATGCAATTCTGTGAACTTATAAGTCTGCCAGCAATTTACATGTTCCATTTTTATTATTTATTCAAGCACCTTCTGTAGAAATAATTAATAACTTTTTCGGTATTTATCCATATGTTGAATGGTAAACAATGAAATTTTAAGTCACTTCATATTCTATTGCTTCCTTGAGAACACAATGGCCGCATTTATACATGCAGCCCAATCTTCAAATTCGATTTTTTTCTACCACAAAACTTCTTAGGGTGGAATCATTTTTTTATGAATTATTTAAAATTTGAAATGCAGAGGAAAGATATTATTTCATTTCATCTTGCTGTTTGCTGATACTTGAAAAATCTTGCTTCTGTCTTCTTTGCTTGAATTCTACCTATGAAGGCCTAGACAATCTTGATACCTGGTTCTTCTTGCTCAAATAAGCATGTATTACTATGATGCCAGCTATATTCGGAGTTTCCTTATGGACTAGACAATTGGGATATTGAAACTCCCTAATATTCATGCCATGCGCCATGTGTTTGGAAGATGCAGTATCTTACTTCTCATCTTTGATAAGTAAATACAATATCTTACTTGATCCCTGATAAATCTCTATTTGAATTCTCACCATGTTCTTATTTTAAGAACTTTTCTACTGTTTTTCTTCTACAGAGATATGTTGCTGATATTGGAAAAGCATGGCCAGTCCTGATCGTTTGTGGAGGCATCATACCACTATTCCTCTCTTTGATGTGGTTGTTGCTGATCAGACATTTTGTTTCTGGGATGCCTTGGATAACGGTCATCTTCTTTGATGCTCTTATAATATCAGTTACTATCTTCTACTACTTAAAAGGTATGATCAGTGTCCAGTTATCTTTTAGCATGTTACTATTCTTTTCTAATATTTGTCAAGGTATTTCAACTGCTCACTGTCTTGTAATAGAACATTGAAGTCAATGCATTAGGTATGCATATCTGAAGAGTATGGCATGCAGCGAGCTCAAGACTGAGCCATGCTTTAAAGATAAAGTTTTTGGCAATCAAAGCACGTTGGTTGTCTGTATTTCAGGCCAAGACACGCTTGAAAGTGATGGTGCAAATTATCAGAGCATTCACTATTTGATTTGCAAACACAAGAATTCCTTTTTTTCTTTTTTTAAATTCATAGTTTATCATATTATTCTGTGATCATTGTAAAACTTTATCCTGAAGTGTTTGAGACTTGACTAATTGTGTGCAGGTGCTGTATGCTTCTAATAAGGTATAAATGGTTGATCATGGATATGTGGCCGTGAAGTTTGACTGTTTAAATATCCATAAGGGTAGCCTAGTGCACGTGCTTGCTCTTTTAGTGCTTACATCATATAGTTTGCAAAGATGGATATTTGGTGTATGAACATTGCCTGGCTGTTTTTTCTGTGTCAGCATCTGTGTAGTCTATTCCTGCATAAAATTTTTCTAGTAGTCCAATGAAGCTTCAAACTCATGTGTTATTACTGATTCTAGTTAACTATTAGTTCAGCTGCTTTGTGGAAGTTTGTAATATAAATATATTCTTTGTTTAATTCTCTATGCTGTTATTCATTTTTTTAATTAAGTTTAAAACAACAAGATCTTATCTGAAAGGAAGAGGTTCTTTTTACTGTAGAGGCATAGGTGATTATATGGACCTTTATCTTATATGCACCATTGGTGCCCAGTGAATTTTGTGTTTCCAGCACATGGTGAGGTTATATATTCAGTAATCTTTTGCTTGTTATAAGTAGTGATCCTTGTATGAGAAGTCATATGACCTCTGCTTTTGCAAAGATTACAACTATTCAATTATATTCCTGTTTTCTTTGC
The DNA here is from genome assembly GCA_036245055.1 of Diospyros kaki. Lineage (NCBI taxonomy): Eukaryota > Viridiplantae > Streptophyta > Magnoliopsida > Ericales > Ebenaceae > Diospyros > Diospyros kaki. Next base: position 3,245,985 of record BSEG01000005.1, on the reverse strand, counting down.
AGTAAAAAAATATTAGGCTGATTGTCAACTTTGTGCTTGCAGCTGGATGGATTGGAAATGATGCCGTCTCCCCAATTATTGGCAAACATGATCCTTACTATCATGTGTCTGGGAGGGTCAGTTTTGTATATTTATAACAAAGCTATTTTAACTTGAAGCTTCTAAATCCATTTTATGTTATTAACTCCCCCCCCCCCCTCTTCTTTTTTTCTTTTCAGGAGCGAAATCATCTACATGCTGTTGCAGCTCTTATGACCATTGTAATGATTATAAGTATCCTCTCATCAATTGCAATTGTCCGGCGCATCCTTATGGCAACATCTGTCTTGAAGGCAAGTAAGAAAATAAACTGCAAAAAATGTGGAGTATTCTGAAATAGTAGATGAAGATTACCCATAAAGAAACCACAACTAGTCAGATGATTCAAACTGATGTATTGCACCTGGAATTTGAATTACTATGGAACATATATTAGTGATACCTACAATCTGGAAAAGATGTCAAATTTGTTAGCAAACCAACAGATCTCTATCTATTTGAGTTAATTTTTAAAATTCATTTCCATTAAATTTAAAAGAATAGAAGTTTGATGAGTATTATCCATTGCAGCTGCATCAGTCTTATATGATGTTTTACATATCCTTTCAATTGTTTCAGAAAATTTTGTGACACTTAAAAACCTGAATTTATGAGTTCACTGGAGAATCTTTGACCTCTATAATATCCATACTGTAGTTAGCTTAGTTTCTCCAAACATTACCAGTTCTGGTCTACCATTATGATACAAGTTTCTTTATCTAGGTGTTACTTTAGTTTTTAATAAAGAGCCATGAACAACCCCCCCCCCCCCCAACCAGGTGGACCCCAATCTCTCTATATCACTCTCTGTGTGTTTTAAGTTTTCATTGAACTTTAGACCATACCACTATCTAACATCTCACTGGATATATATATATATATGCAGGTTGCTGCCAAAGTCATAGGAGAAGTACATGCTCTAATTTTTTTTCCTGTCATGCCATATGCTATTCTAGCAATCTTTTACATGATCTGGTTTGCTGCCGGCATCCATATTTCTAGCTCTGGTCAAGTTGTCCAGAATAACTGCAAGTCGAACTGCTGTGCTTATGACCTTGGCTTGAAGAGGGTGAGCTGTGATCGCTGCTGTGGTTATAGCTTCCACTACACTCCTCATATAGGCCTTGGCATTGCATTCCACCTCTTTGGGTGCTACTGGGCCACACAATTTTTTATAGCATGTTCTTCTACTGTCATTGCGGGATCAGTTGTTACTTATTATTGGGCTCGTGGTGAACCACCACTGGTAAGCTTCCCCATGTCCCGTATCAGCCCAACACCATAAAAACAATGTGTCCAAATTTGACTTGTTTTGAGAGAGTGCCAACAAAACAGGGTGTGAGGTGATTCTTGCATTGTAATTGACATAATCAGACATGATTTGCTGAATTTGGAGCTCTCTCTCTCTCTCTCCCATTTAATTCACTGAAAATATTTTATGTTAATAAACTATCAAACTAATTATTTCAATGTTGCATGCAGCAAGAAATACCATTCATTCCAGTCTTCTCATCAATGAAGAGGCTCATGCGGTATGGTCTAGGTTCTGTGGCAGTCGGCTCTCTAATTGTATCACCTATTGAATCATCACGGGGGATACTCAAGTCATTTAGGAGGAAATTAAAAATCAGTAGTTCCAGACCTGAAAACTGGTTTGGAAATGCAGCATTTCATTCTTCTCGTTGCAGCCTTACATGTATTGAGTGGACCATCAAGTCTGTGAACCGCAATGCTTATATTATGGTAATTTGGTCTATTGTGGAATAAGCTCTCACCATACAACGCTAGGATTCTGTGCCTCTCTCTCTCTCTCCCCCCTGGATCATTGTTAGGCAATAGAAGCCTAGGCTACAGGTCTTTGTTGTGAAAATTGAATTTGATAATTAGTTTGCATCAAATTTTAATCGAAGGAAAGCAGTCTACTTTCCAATTGAATGAGAATACAAGATATAGTTAACGCAAATATTCATTTCGGTCAAAGCCGTGTACACTTGATTTCTCTAAGTCTATTCTTGTCTTTCTTACAGATTGCTATAACAGGTAAAAGTTTCTTTAACGCATCTGCAATTGCAACAGAGTTAATCAGGAATAACATTCTCCGGATTGGGAAGGTGAACGTTATTGGAGATGTGATTCTCTTCCTTGGAAAATTATGTGTGAGCCTTTCAAGTGCCATCTTTGCATTCCTTATGCTCGATACTCATAGATACAGATCTGCCCACAACAAGATCTCTTCGCCTTTGTTTCCTGTGCTGGTAAGTTATCCGTGATTCAATTCTGAGTTGAAGATACAGATTTTGTGCAAAATAATGCAGACATTGACTATGATAGTGAATAATTCTGATCAAGCGGTGGTTGTTCCTAACGGTTGGCCCCTCAGATCACGTTTGATGAATATGGTTATCTCTATTCTTCTCAAATACTTGTATCATGTACTGGAAGGAAGAAGCAAAAATAGTAGATATTGTACAGACAGTTCTCTGCTGTGTTGCTGGGGGTGCATTTTTGAGCATTTACGCGTGAAACTTTTAGTGTCAAATTGTTGATCGTGACCTTTTATGCATTTTTCATCTCAACTTGGGACACACTTCTTCACTGCAAATGTTGTAGTCAACATCACATTTTTTTATGGAACTCGAAGTCTACAATGTAATGGTTGTGAAATTCAAATTCTCAATCATACTGGCTTTGTTGCAACTGGTAATAGTCAATGTGCCAATATGTTAGTTAATACTTGCCAGTGGTTGCATGTGTGCAGGCATGCTGGGCCATCAGTTATGTTGTGGCCACACTCTTCTTTGCAGTGGTGGAGATGTCTATCGACACAATAATTCTTTCCTTCTGCCAAGACTCCGAGGATCATCAAGGCAATGCGCAGTATGCTCCCCCGCTTCTTATGGAAACACTGAACGATCAAAATGAGACGCGAAGGCTCACCTAGTGATCGCGGTGGCATGGCACACTTCTGTCGGATATAGCTCAAGGGGTGTTTATACAACTCACAGATGATCCAATTGGTTTTTGGTCTTATTCACTCTCCCATGTACAGAAGTAACAAATTTACCCTTCACCAAAGTATGGACTTGTAAACCAAACATGGGAAAAATTTAACAATCCTCCTCTTTAAATTGGTCTTGGTTCAGATCTGATCTGTTGATGTTTGTAATGTTTAGACTTTGTTCATGGGAATTTCTGATAGGTGCAACAGGATGCCAAAATCTATGGATTCGACCAATATAAATATAGGTTTGGTAGTTGGCACAGCTTCAACTCTTTGAAACAAGATGAGAGAGAGAGAGAGAGAGAGAGAGAGATTGATTCAGCTGAGCACAATTGAATTTAGATGCAAAGGCAGAGCTACAAATCGTTTTGAGAGATTGTGTTCACATAGGCCTGACACATCCCTATTCTTTTTGGGCTGATTTAGGCCCATTTGACAACTTCAATATAGATATTGAGGTTAAAATGTCTTAATTTCTTTTTCTTGAACTGAAAATCTAATTATAACACAATAATTATATATGTCCCACATTTGAGAAATGAAATCAATATTAATTAAAAATATTTTCCAACTTAAAGCTATCACTTTAAAAATAAGTACTCAATTTAAAAAATGTATTAAACACTAAATTAAAATAACTTAAAACTTTAAAAATATTGTTTCTACCTCATTTTTGTACAAAACTTGTATATAAAAGTCTTGATATGATTAAAAGCAATTTTCTTTTTCTTTTTCTTTTTTTTCTCCCAGAAAAAAAATTAGTAATCATTACCAAGACAGTTATACTTTGGGGACTGCAGCCTTATATAATACAGCAGATCAATAAACAACACTACTTTCCACTTTGTGAAAGGTTCAAAAATTCAAAAAGTTTTGTTTATAAGTACCCTTATCTTTAGATACTTTTTCTCAAAAATTTTATTTTTATAACTTGAACACATAACTTTTTAATAACATGAAACAACTTCACAATTGCTGCATTCGCCCTTTCAAATTGTTGATTCTAATGTTTATTTCTAGCTCAGCTGTATTGGATTCACCTCACCATGGGAAGAAGCAGCAGCTTTCCAATGCAATATAAACTCCGGATAAATGAATCACAAAGTGACTGTAACAGCATGCAAACTCACACAAGGCTCATGTTTCCATATTTGAAGCTCAAAACATGCCTGCATATAGTTTTGTTGCCTGCAGCCTTCTTCTTCTTCTTCCTCTTCAACCACACTTCCAGTTTCCCTAACGAACTCACCGTACAATCGTGCTAACCTCTCCCAGTATATATATGAAGAATTCATGAAGGGTGTGCAAATGCAATGCAAACCAATTACAAATCCCGCTAAATATGGCTGCTCCAAAATGGGTTTACATGGCCTCCATGCTTCTTCTAAGCTTACAAGATTGCCTCTCTTATAGAGTTCCTCCAGCGCCACCTAAAATTGCACATACAGTTCCTCCAGCTCCACGTCTAAGCTCTCTATCCACTCAGAGCAAGGGCAAAAAGGATTACCTGATTAGGCACAAACAAGAACATGTTGGTAGCCGTGATGATGAGTTAAATGGCTATGGTGGGGGCAGTGGTGGAGGATGGGGTAGCGGTGGAAGCGATCCTGGTTATGGTGGGGCACAGGGTGGCGGCGGCGGCGGAGGTGGGGGTGGTGGTGGTAGTGGAGGAGCTGCTTCTGGTTACGGCAGTGCACCTGGCGGAGGTGGCGAAGGCGGAGGCTGGGGTTGGGGTGGTGGCAGTGGAGACTCCTAGTAATGGCGTGCCTCCCCTCTTTGGTATTCCAGGTTATGGCAATGGGGGTGGCGGTGGCGGAGAAGGTGTTCCCCCTTATGGTGGAGCACCTGGTGGGGGCGGCGAAGGTTGGGGCTTCGGTGGTAATGGAGGCAGTTCTGGCAATGGCATGCCTCCTTTCTTTGTCCCAGCTTATGGCAGTGGATATGGTGGGGGGGACTTTCCTGTGGTGGCCAACCACGGAACGAATGATCAGCATCCAGATCATGTCCAAGCCAATGCCATGGCACCGCCCTCAACCTAGCAATTGGCTCTCTCCTTCTTGCTATTTTCACGTTTAATTTGTTTGGAATCCAATCATATATATATATAGAACAAAATCGTCCAGTACTGTTTCACCGGTGGCTATTAAGACCATCATCAATTGCAGTTTCAATAAAAGAGCCACTCCATTAATCACAACCATATTATCATTTTGGTTCATGAACTTACAGAACTTTCAACCCATACTGCACAATTTTTTCAAGAACACATTACTACACAATACCATATATAAAAGAGACCATATATTCATTCTCTCTCTCCCTTGCCCAGGTGCTAAAACTTAAAGACCACCTTCATTCTTCTTCCACAGTGGTGGCGCCGGCCCAATTTGCAGCGCTGCCAATGCGCGGGATACTGCGGAGTCTAGCCAACAAGTCGACTTGAAAGACGACTGCAGAAATGTTTCCTTTGTCGTCTTCACGCAAAACTCCTTTCACCTTGTTGAGCGGATGATCAAAGCTCATCAGTCCAATCCCACTCATGAAGAAACAGCCTATTGAAAAACATGGGGAAAACACACATCGTATCAGCTTCGTTTCAATTCATAGTTGATCCCAGAGGTGATCAGAGAAAAGTAAAGCCAACACAGATAATAATGAGAAAACACATGAACAGCTAATACTGATCTCGCCCTCTATTTGTAATGCAGAACTAACCTGCAGGGAAAGGCATGTGGCAGTTTCCCCAAGCCTCAGCGGTGATTTTTGGGTCATCAGAACAGATCAAGGACCCATCTACAGACATTCCCCATTGGAATGGCACTCCTCCATCGCGATCCTGGCACAACCACAAATCAATAATGTTATGAATCTCTCTAGTTCTAGAAACGAGAATAACAATCTCCATTCCTATCCATGGCCGTATCCTCTATAATGCCGACCTGTTGAAGGCATAAATAACTGTGTTTGCAAACTAAACATGAATCAAATTAGGAAAGCTACCACCAAGTGCTAATTTGGGTAAGTTTTTGAGCTCTCACCCTGGCAAGGAAAAGGGTATTTTCCCTAACATCAAACAGAATAAAGGCAAATTTTCCTTCGAGGTCTTTGATCACTTGGTCAGGAGGGTAAGGTGCTCGGTCTCTTAGGGCTTTGTAAGCTTCAACAACAATCATGGCCTCTGTGGCTTGTCTTGAGAGGCCATAGTGCCGGCGCAGATCAGGAGTGTTCTCCAGCACTCCCATGAAAACACAGTAGACATCATCCACAACGACAGTCGACCTAACACGTTCAGAACTTAAAAAACAACTCATCAAACACAACCAAATCAGAAACAATTTCCAAATGATACATGATTCTTCGCAAAAGAAAGCGCAAGCGGAAACCAAATACCTCAGACACAAGGCAGATTCATCCTGCGGTGACAAAGCCAGGAAGTTCCCCTTAGGGAGGCTGCAGAGGATGGAATCTGGGTACCATGACTGGAAAGCCCGCACCAGCTCTTCTCCTGTCTTTGAATCCGGCAACCCCTTTAGAGGAAGAGACAGCTCCTGCGGCACGTTCCCGACTGAACTTCCGGAAAACCACAACATTTTCCTTCGATGGATTATCCCGTTCAAGATAGCACCACCGAATGAAGCCTTACGAGCTTATCCTCCGCCTATATAATGAGGATGAAACTTGCAACGGATACGGAGGTGGCTATGCAGGTGGCAGCTTCTTGGATGTCGAGGGAGGTACGTGGAATTTGATGGCATAAGGTGGCTTGCGTGCAAACAGCCATGAAAAATTTGGCCTTTTGTGAACCGGATTGTTGAGTCATCTCGATCAAGGATTCCAAGAACAAATTGTTGTCATTTAATTTTTTTTCTTTTTTTCTTTTTTTTCTTTTGGGGGGGTGGGGTGGAAATGATGAGATGAAAGCAAAGTTGTGATCTTCAAAGAGGATGCTGATCAGATCGAACAGCAAGGGTAAATACAGCTTCGCCGCTTGTAAATCCAGTACTGGGCAATAGCTCTTAGTTTTAGCTGCTGCTTGCAAGAAGCAAGAGAGGAGAAAATATTCTATAATTACTATTTGCAAGAAGAAGACGTAATTTTATTATTATTATTATTATTATTTTTACCAATTTTGCATTAAATTCCAACAATTTTTCCTAAATATCACTGTCTTCCAAATTTTATCAAAATCCATGATACTGGCGGAATACAAAACTTACAATTTCATTTCAAAATTAATTAAACATCATGAATTAAAGTAACTTTTGTTTTTTAGTTGAATTAATGGTTAACGAATCACAACTTCTTTTTAAAATCAGTTAAAAATCGTTAGTTGACGTTGCAACTTCTTGTTAGTTGAATTAACGATTAACGACTTTTTTTTAGTTGAGGTAACGGTTATAGTTAAAATTAGTTATAAATCGCTTGTTAATCTAGCGATTTTAAACTTCTTTATTTTTTAACAAAAAAAAATTATGAATAACTAGTTTATTCCCTAATTTTTTTTGTAAATAAATTTACTTTTTAAATTTTTAAATGATTTAATTTAACTGTGAATGTAAAAATTAAAATTTTAAGGGTAAAATGAAGGACATTTTAAGGTTCTTGAGCATTGATGTGATATAACAATATGAATGTTATTTTAATAAAAAATATTAAAAATATAAAAATAAATAAATTGAATACTATTTGGTCAACAATTTAGACTAATTTTCTTTAATAGTGCTTCTTGTGCACGGAATGTCTTTCTTTGTACACATTCAACAAAATTATAAACACATCTTTACAAAAAAAAATAAAAAAATAATCAGTGGCATCTGTTGTACAAAAATTATAAACACTTTTAACATATAAAAATATTTATAATTTTCCAAAATTAGCTGATAATTTTACAAAGAAAAAGAGTGTATAATTTATAAAGTGTACAAATAGCACACTCGGCAACACCATTCCTTTTTTTTTTTTTTGGATTGCTGAAGTGAAACAAACGGGGAAGGGTACGAGCAACAAAATGAAACTGTGACCAATCATTCAGCAAGAAAGCTAATAAAATCCATAAATAAGTGACCTTCAATTGACATGGGCAACTGTACAACCATAATTCATCGGACTTTCCTGTTCAAACTTGCTAACCCGAGGATGGTTTTTCAGTATCTCAATTGCACGCTCCTTAATAACCCCAGTGCCCATTCCGTGTATTATAAACAAGACTGAGTTAGATGCTGTTGAAGCGATGGCCATGTTGAGGTGGTGAGTAGCTTCCTCCACTCGCATGCCCCGCAAGTCCACTTTGTTTTTTGATGTCTGCACCACAGGTCCGTAGGAGACCGCCTCCTCCTCGCTATTGCCGCCCAAGTCCGGGAGCTTCCTGGTATTTCTGCTCTGCTTCCCCTGAAATGATATGATCCAACAATTCAACAACTTTGAATCTAGTTGTTAATCTAAAGGGACAAGATTGTTGTAACCGATCACCAAATGTATAGTATGATCCCACCTTCCTTTTCAAGTGTCGAGCAGCAGCAGGACCTTTTGCAGGAATCGTGCTGCTGTTTTGAAGAGCTCTGATATTGCTTTTATTAACACGGACTCTAATTTTTCCATATTGCACAAGGACTGTGTTGTCGTCCCCAGGAGCTTCAACTACGGTTGCCAGCTTATTTCCTAATCCCTTCACGTGGACTTGTTCACCAGTTCGTGGGGTATAAGAACGATCGTCAGGTTTTACATTGGAGTATTCATCACTAGGAGAGTGAGACTCAACGATAGATGCAATTGCAGACTCTGATTTCTTAATGAGAGAACTAGGCTGATCAGCACTTGCGGTTCTGAGTTGATTCTCAAACTCCAGTACTACAGCTTCCATCTGAGATCTAGCAGCCTTTAGCTCTTGTTTGACCTTTTGGGTTTGCTGAGCCATAAGAGCTGCCTCACGCCTATCAAGATCTTTGGCCTCATCTTGGATCTTAAGGCATCAAAAGATAAATAAACAAGAAAGAACGCAGAGTTAGCGATCTAATCAAGTAGAAAAAACTTTGGAAATTTGCAATTAAGCTACTTCTCTGAGATGGCATTTTTGTAGGGGCAGGAATTACATGCATGCTACAATTAATTGGAATGACTGTTGCAAGATGTACCTCATTGGGAGAAATGCCCTATCAGTTCCCAACAACTCACTTAAACAATCCATTTATTATGACGAATTAAGAAAACAACAAAAACAAGGACAAGCTGCATGTAGAATTACTCTCTGCCTGTGGCTAGAAATTAGATAGGCAATAGTAGGCAGCTGACATTCTAGTTGCTTGCCCAGCATCACTGACTAGGAACATAGTAACAGAGCAAAGCCAATTGCTAAGGAACTGACTTACAAACATAAACATAGATCTATGGAACTTAAATCAAACCAGAGCAAATGTCATGAAGCTCAACTCAACTAATACCAACCAGGAACAGTGGCTACAGTAAGAGTTTGTTTAGAAAGATGGTAGAATCTATATCGTGTAATCTCTTCATGGATCATGTCTTAAACCCCTTGCCTAAACTTAAAGAAACATACCTCGTGGTAAAGATTCATAACATCTGAATGAAGAGCTGCGACTCTCTTGGCCTCTGTTTCCAGCCTGTGTTTTTCTTCCACTAACGACTGATACAGCAAACTTTGTCTCATCAGTTGTTTTTCTGGCCTCAACTTCTCCACCAACTCTTGTGCACGTTGAATTACTTTGTCATCAAAGCCAATTGATTTAGCAATACTTAAGGCATTTGAGTCACCTCTGCTTCCCCATCGAATCTGATAGGTAGGTTGTAGTGTCTCAAGGGAGAATTCCATTGCAGCATTCTCAAACCGAGTATCCATTTCTTTTAGTTGAGTTAAATCAGCATAATGGGTAGTCACTATAGCTAGCTTAACCCTATCTTTTAAGTAATGCAAGATGCTTGCTGAAAGAGCCACTCCTTCTGAAGGATCAGTCCCACTCCCAATTTCATCAAGAAGGACAAGAGATTCTTTTGAAGCCAATTCCAAGATCTTGCATAGCTTTGTTATGTGCCCACTAAACGTTGAGAGATTTTGTTCCAAAGACTTCATTTGACGATAAAAGTTTCAGAACACAACAAAGAAAGAGGAAACTAAAAGAATACTAGAACAATGCACAGAGAGAACCATTACCTGGTGATCTCCAATGTCTGCCAGGACAAGATCAAACCATGGAAGCTTTGGTTGCCTCTTGGCAGGCAAGTACATGCCAGCCTTTGACATTAGAGAAGCCAAGCCTAATGTTTTCATTGATGCAGTTTTCCCTCCAGTATTAGGCCCTGAGATCACAACCACCTTGGTTGCGCATCCAATTTTGATGTCTATAGGCACAGGAAAATCAGATGAATCAGAAAGCACTAGAGACTTGGTTGCACCATTTCCCTTATTTGAGGACTCTGAACTACTGTACTTGGATGCAGTAAGATCCAACAAACTGGTCAAAGATGTTTCTAGGAGCAATGGATGTTGTATAGCTTCAATATCAATTAACAAGGAAGAATCTGGTGTGGAAGACACAGAACCTTCTGAAGTTAAATTTGGACAGACACCACACATCCAACGACCGTGGGCAGCTCTTGCAAAAGCAAGATCAATTTCGAGAATTCTATCCAACAGATACCTAAACTCCAATTTTGATTCAGCAATCTCAGATGCGAGCAAGCTCAAAATGGCTTGCTCCTCATCTTTTTCTGAGTTCAAAAGTTTCACTTCCAAATTATTCAACTCCACTGCTTCCTTGGGTTCCATAAAGTATGTTGCCCCAGAGCTGCTGATATCCAGAACTATACCGTCTGGAAGCAAAGATCTATGTGATGCCCTAACACCAACACACATCCTAGATCGACGCTTTGTTACTAATGGTCTGTCAATACCTCCCTCCCGAAAAATCTGAGCAGATACTTTCTTCAACAGAGAATCTAGATTTTCCATGTTCCTTTTCCTTTCAGACCTAACGATCTTCAAATCTTCACTAGCTTTATCAAGGATAATGGAAAAATTACAATCCATGCAATATCCTATTTTATGCTCCAAATCACTCAGGAAATTGCAACTCCGAAGAATTTCAAGCAGGGGCAGATACCTGTGCACCCAATGAAACTATACATTCATACGTGAAAAGATTTTCTGCAGCCGAATTTATTGTACAGATAAAAGGAAAATGTCTTAACAGTTTTCTGAAGCAAATTCCCTCTTGCAAATCCTTAAGTGAAGACCATGAAAACTCTCTGTTGCAAGTAATTTATGGCTCTCAAAATTGAGTCAAGTGAGAACCAACCAATAAAAGCACCAACTCAGGTACCTGTTTGCTAAAGTTTGTCAGACAAAACAAGGGCACTACATTGAAATGTATTTTTTAGGTTATAAGGGATTGAACCACTTGATGGTGTCCAGATTTCAGGCACAAAAGTTATGCTATCAAGCCAGTTAAAGAGTAAATTGCTAAAAGATTCCTACTCTACATATTTCTGAAATTGAAAATCAATCTGCCCATTCACTTATTTTACATTGAAGTGAACTGAAAAATAAATAAATAAACAACCATTACAGCCACAGCAGATAAAGGCGGATTCAAATGCCAGTAAGTTCATGTTGGCTTGGTCATCCACATTTGGCCTGGGTGAGGCAATCCATAGCTGCATCTCGAAGTTGAAGCTCCACTTTTCACCAAGTTACGCGCGTTGACAATCTTAATCAAGCTAGTTAATTAACCTAATATTCACTCAAACGTCCGGATTGTCTGATGTCTAGTATTCCTAGTTTGGTTATTGAACACGACCACTATTTTCTCCCCGATCTTCAGCATAACTCAGTTTATTCGGATTTCTCGACAATGAATCAAGAATTGCAAGCGGCAGCCTCAATGTTTGCGTGTATATATAGTGATATGGAAAAGTCGAAATCGTAACAGAAGGAGAGATTTGGCAACTATACCTTTCAGAAGAGCCATCATCAAGAGAAGCAAACTCTTCTAGCTGCTCAAACAACTCCCTAGCCGATCTGAGAGTCCGTTTCACCGAACAAAGCTCACTGATACTCGCCAACTCGCCGGCGACCGAGGAATCCACGATCCTTGACACGTCCTCGATCCCGGAGAAATCCAACGGCCGAGGAAGCGCCATGGCGGCGGCTGTCTGAGTCAGAAGCCTCCGGCTCTCCTCGGGGCTCCGTCCGAGAGGAAGCCGGGTGCTCTGCGCCGCGGCGAGGCCCATGGCGGTGGAAGTAAAGGCTGAGACCTGCTTGCATACGGAGGGCCATTCTAGGGTTTCCAAGGTCTCGTTTTGGAGAGACTCGGCGAGTCTAACTCCGCTGGCGGAGTCCGAGAGACAAATAGAGGACTTGATAGGACGGCGAGTGAGTTTGCGGCGGAGATTCGGTGGCGTTGCGACGGCGATAAAGGTGTTGTGGAAGAGCTCCATCAATGGAGCTGAATCAGCAACCATTTGTACCTTATCTCTTATTTTGGAGGGAACGTGCGGACTTGGCTTCTCTGCTTGCACCCTCACGGAACGGGTTCATGTTTCCTCTTGGACCCGTATATTCAATTATTAATTAATTATCTAAACAATAAGCCAATGATATAAACTAACCAAATTATTTAAATTCAATTAGCCAGAAAAATAAAATAATTTGTAACAATTGTAAACTAATTTCAATCAAATCAAATAGTAAAAGTACAACTTCATTGTTTTCTTTATAAAACCAAAAAAAAAAAAATTCTTTATAGCATAAAAAAACCTGAACTTTTAATTACAGACATTCTTTAGTCTAAATTTATTTCACCTTTTTAAAATTTATAATCTATCTGCTCTACAGTTTTAAATGAACGAACAAATTTATCACAAGTCCAATTTATTAACTTAATTTTTAATAAAAATAAAAAAATTATCTCAAGATTACTTTGTCAAGAATAAAAAATAGACTAAGATAGGGTTTCTTAAGTCTTTAATGCACTTACTTAACTCGGTACTCTATTAAGACATTGTTGGTAGTATCATTGATCTTTTTACTTATGCTCATATATAGTAATAATAATATATAATTATCTAAATATTAATAAGAGTAAAAATCAAACCCTTAACACAACCTTTAAACACAATGTTTAAAAATGTCTCTTTACTATTTAGTTTTCTCAGTCTTTTTAGGAATTAATTTTAGTGTGTGTTTGATTGGATAAGGTGAAAAAAAGAATGTTTTCCAATTTTTCTAAAAAGTAAAAACCATCCCCTCTCTCTCTCTCAAGAATTGATTTTCCTTATTTTTGTGAAAAATATAACTTTTTTGTATTTGGATAAAAAATAAATTCTATAAAAAATATTTAGGTAAAAAATATTTTCTTTCCACCTTTTCCATATCAATCAAACACACCCTTAATTCACATTTGAGGCTTACGTCCAAAGTGCATTCGGTAAAGTCTTTTAGGTGTTAGGATTTTGACCTCTATGTTGTTGAGGTCTAATTTTTTTGTGCCTTATTTGAGTTAACCTTTCTTCATTTGCTTGCCTTATGTTTAAAATATGCCCCAGCGTTAATTGTGTATAGTTATTCTTTTTCTACTTAACATATTTTTAGTAAAAAAAACATAACCTTTAAACAAAGAATTGAGTTTTTTTTTTTCCCAGTTGCTATTCATTATATACCTATTTATGTCCCACCTTGCTGCCCATGTTCCACTGCAAGGGAAAAACAAAAAAATGCCAACAACCATTGATGGGCAGATCAAACTCACTGTTAATTGATTCACAGCTATGAAATTGTATTCCATGGCTGCAATTTTCTTTATTTTGCTCATATTTTGTAGGTTACTGTTAGCTCTGTACATGGCTTCCCCACAAATGCATCCCAATATACAACCGATCAAGAGAAGATCAATTAGACTGCAACCTCAAATGCCTTCAAACAGCCTGATTCAGCAACAAACAATTTGCAAGAATGATCAGAAAACAGAGAACCAAAAAAGTCAAAAGACAGTATGGTTCAACTCAATGTTTGAAGCTGTTACCTGCAATTTCATCTCTTTATCTTGCAAGGATTGGAACACCACAGGCAGCAGGAGCATGCTTCCCCTCATTGTACACAAGGTTACCCCTCACAAAGGTTGCCAAAACTTTTCCAGAAAGTCTTGATCCCATGTAGGCCGAAATACTCTATTCATACAAGACGAGAAACTAGTGAGGCCGAGCTGGTAGAGTTCAATTTTATTGCCGAAAGAAGGGGTAAAAGATTGCAAATAGGGCCCATGCATATGCTGTTATCTTTTTTCACCATTGTTGCACGGTACCCTTGCCCTCTATTTTTTCTTATTCTCCCCCTCTTTGAAACCCAGTCATGAAAAGAAAACCAGTTAAATTCAGCAGAAAGGCAAGAATAAGTTGTAAAAATGAGTATTTAAACGACAGACATAAGGAACGTTTACCGGATGCTTCATATATACAGGATGACCATCATTGAGGTCAAACTCCACTTCTGGTTCCCAAACAACAATATCTGCATGGTTTCCAATTGCAATAGCCCCCTGCATTATGTTCATCTTATAGTGATTTATCCCACCATCACTCAGAATCATATCTTTATCTGCCACTCTTGGGGAACAATTTACATTCATAAAAAAATTTTAAGTTAATCATGGAGAAGATCACATAGAGCAATAGAATATTTTTCATCTCATCTTCTGAACTGTCATGCGGCAGTAGCTGACACAAAAGCAACTTATGAACTAACAGATGAATCGCTGTTTCTGGAGGGTTTTCTAAATAAATCAGTGCTTCATACTAGTTGAAGAGTTGACATTAGGAAACCCTACGTTATGCAGAGGGATCAAGCATTACCTTCGAATCCAGGCCAGCAAGTTTGGCAGGTTTCTCACTCCACCATGAAGCTAGCTGCACCAAGGTAATTCCATATTTGCGCCCATAAGACCATGTTACAGGAAGAACAAACTGCATGTAATGAAAGAATATTGGTTAGTCATCAGAACAAACAGAAGAAAAATAACATTCAATGGCAAAAAAATTGATCCCATAGAAGGTAAGCCCACTAATTTGCACGGCAAGAAGCACGCGTTTTTAAAATATTGCAGTGGCATCTAAACTAACAAAAACACTTATAAACAGATGACATTTGGTGCTATCTGCACAGGATGTCAGTTTCTTTTGTTTGGTCAACAATGAGATTCCAAACTGGAAATCTTGTTTCTGCAATCATTTGCATGTATGAAGGTAAGCATAATTGCTGTCAGCACCAGGGAACGATTTTCACCACTCTATAGTGTTGCATGTGCTTAAAGCAGAAGCAACAACTCTACCAAACAGGAGAAGTGGGATCCTTTCTACCATTAGATACTAATAAGAGCTTGTTGTTGGATGTAGATGCATACATCACAATTATATGTGTGTAAAATACCTGTATCTTCCATGGATAAAGTTATATGATTATGTCTTCTAGATTCAATCTTGGAAGTAGATTTCATTTATTTTATATTCTTTTATTCTTTTTACACAGCACATATAAGTCAGGTAATAATAAATTGTGTAATTTAACTGCTTGAATATATTCATTGGTGGGTAAACAAGCTGAAATTTTAGCTAGTTGCAGAGGTCTCAGATCTTCAATAATCACAATGGCAAGTCCTAGTAATTATGATGGCTTGTTTGATAGATCTTTCAGTTTTTATTTTAAATTTTTTTTGGTTCAGTTTTGGTTTTCCTTTTAGAAAAAAAAAATGCAACTTCTTGTTCAATAACTAATGTGGTTTGTATTTGATATTTTTTTTTCCCCAAACTCACATGGTGTTTGCTGCCAGCTCCTATGTTGAGATGCTGACATGGCAGCGACTTCAACTCCCGGAAAGCTCTAGGAGTTGCCCGCCACAGGTGAATCCTCCAGCAAATTCCCATTGACCAAGGGAGTGGGAGAAGGAAAGAAAATGAAAATTATGAACACATATTTCTCTAGTTTTCAAAATTTTAAATACAATAAACGAGTAACCAAATGCCATTCTTTGTTTTCTTTCTCAAAATAATGTAAACAAAATTGAAAATGGAAGTTGAGACAAGTGGGCCTTAAACCTTCTCGAACTACTTCACTCAAAAAAACTTATTACAATCATTAACAAATTTATTTTCCAGTTAATTTCTAGTTGCTATGTATATCAACTCTCTACAGGAGTTTAAAATACATTCTGGAAAAGAAATAGTCATATGAATCAACCAATAAACCAACCTGCAAAGAAGATATGCCACCCCATGACTTCAAGAAATTACCATCATTGAGGAGTTTGAGTTCTGGCACTGTAGGTGAATGATCAGAGCTTAGAATGTCAATATGTCCATCCTGAAACATAAAAGGAATCAGGTAAAGAATATTGATGGCAGAGAAAATAATAGCAATTTCTGCCACAGAAATTGCACATACCATCAAAGCTTCCCACAGTTTTTCTCTGTTGGCAGCATCCCTGATGGGTGGGGCACACTTGAAACGGGTATCTCCATCTTGAATCTTCTCAGCTGAAAAGGCTAAATAATGGGGGCAAGTTTCAACAGTAAGGCTATCGCCACTGCGTTTTGCTTCCTAGTAAAAGAAAACAAGTGAGAATATAATCTTCAGTTCTTCATAAAAAAAACTGCTAGAACTTTCCTAAGAAATTTAAATCCTACAAACAACAGATGAACATTAAGGCCTGAAAGACATAATAGTGTGAACCACTTTGTGTTATGCAGTTTCCTTAATCTGGCTCCAGTAAACAGGGGATCAGGGTCTTATCCAGGTTCCCTAGTCTGGCTCCAGCAGATAGGGATCAGAAAAATTTTCTATTGCTTTTCAGATTTATAGATCCCTACTCTGATAAAATTCTATATTACTCTGGTAAAAAATTCATCCACCTAGTAGAAACTTACTTATAAACCTTTCCTTTTCAAAATTTAATAAAAAAAAAAGTTACAACTTAATCTAAGGTTAAGATTGGGATGACAGACAGACAATTACTGCAGCCTGAAGGTAGAAGTTTCAGTAATATTCTGTGTTGATACAGAGAGAATTTGCTTATAGCTTATGCCCATGTGTCCTGAGACCCACATAATGTAATATACCTGCCCTATTAACACTATCATGTATTTATTAAAAGAAGTTAACATGCTTTGGTAGGAAGAATATAATTATGAGAAGCACAAGCAGAAAGAATAATTGAAATTTTATTTCTTGTTGAAGTGTATGAGGTTGTCATAAAAGATATTCATGTGAACTGTTTCTTGCGGGCAAAGAAAATAGAAAAAAGAAATTTTCAGTTGAAACTGATTCTTCGTGGATCCCTAACAAAATTTAGGGGATAATAACAAAGCAACCCTATGCATTTATTGCAGAGACTCTAACTAGCCTTTTTAGTCTAATGATGAATATCTGGACCCAGTTAATTAGTATGAACCCCATCTAAATAGTAATTGCATCACCAGAACTTGGATCCACCCTGCCCAACAAAGAAGAAAAGAATTAAATGAACAAGGGTTTTCAAAAATCATAATCTATAAGTGGAAAGAAGCAGAAGATCCTTGACTGTGTTGTATGGCATTGTATAAGTCAATTTTCAAGATCAAAGATTCATGAAGAAAAGAAAAGCTAGCCACAAGTAGTAGAGCACATTTCTTTGCATCAATGCATCTCCATCTTCTGGCAAAATGGAAATGTAAAAGTACCTTTATAAGATCCAAGGAAGATCTTGCGTCAGACAAATGAGCAATGTGAAGATGAGCACCTTCAGCAGGACCACCACTCCTTGTGCCATTGGTTATTGTTAAGAGCTCACTAATGGCTGCTTCTTCCCTGGTCAAAATGGATGCCAAGAGAGAATTATCACAAAGATGAAATGCAATAAAGCAAATCTTCATTCTTTATCTGGAAATACATAAGGACAAATATGACATTGAATGTCCAATCATTTATCATTTCTTTGCAGAAATAGTGGCCTTTTATGTAATTCTGGTCGTGAACTCATAATGTAATTACAAGACCTAAGGCTGGAGATACCTTAGCTTCCTCCTACTCAAATGGTGGAACCTCAAGCAAGAGGCAGGCATCACGTGACTAAGTGTTTAAACTTTTGTAAGGAGACATCATTCAGGGTGGGATCTCCCTTCTTTTGGATTTTACTCAGAAAACTATGAATTCAAAGGAACAATACCCTTCTTTAGGTAATATAACCATTACTTTCTTCTTAGAAAGAATCAGGATCAGTACAGGTTTTAGTAACATGAGCTAACCAGTATTTTGCAAAGGCATAATTCCAACAACTCAATTGTGATAAAGACTAACAGGGGTATCACAGTGATAAAAGCCACAGGATCCTCATCAACCTAACACTAATTACACACTGTCCAAGGAGAGGTGTTGAAGTTCGACCTCTACTTTGTAAGTAGTTTAAAACACAACATTTAAGCCAGCTGCTTCCAAGAAAACAAATAAATCTACTTAATTTTGAGGAAGGGAATGCTGAAGCACTAGTTACCAAGAAGCAGGCCTAGTCTTGAGATATGTTGAATAGGACCGAGCATCATCTGCATTATCTTTCATATCCAAGTAAACTTCTTCTTGTTGAATCTCTGCATGTACAAATAAAGGTCTTCTATACTTGGCCAGTACAGACAATCCTTCCTAAAGGATAATAAGGAGGTTAAAAGATTATTAAGCAATCACATTACATTAGCCAAAAGTAAGAAAAACAAAAAAAGGTGTTTACAGGGCATAACTGAGATAAAATGCCTACAAATGCTAAGGTAATCGTCTTTGTTTCATATTAAAAAAAAAAATACAGAAACGCACCTTAATGTGGCTGGCAGTTGTCATAGGAAAGTCATTAATCCCTGAAGGGCACATAAAGGACTATAGCAACAGAACAAACAATGTCAGATACATAGGAGAATTGCAGAAAAGGGAAAGGAAATGCATACATACAGATTAATTAGAACTCTTAATTCTATTTGGAAATATTTTCTCATATAATGTGTACAAGCAACATTGCTTGAGAGTTACGGCAATTAACCCATAAAATGATAAAAACAATGCAAAAGCAAAAAGTCTGGCACATATACGATTTGGGTACATATTGAAGTTCCATCAATAGGTTGAGAATGCAGAAAAAAGATACCACTGTTGAAGTCATTTCAGGACATAATCAGTCTAATCCTATATCGTCAGAGTCCGATTACCAAATAGGCAAGAGATATTCATTCACCTATGGATAACCAAAATAACTTTCTCAGTTATATACCTTCAAACCTAGAACACCAGCCTCTAGTAGACCCTCCAGAGCACTTCTGTTGAATGCATTCTCTGGAACCAGACCTCCCCAGAAACCTACAATATTGAAGTTTAGTAAAACAGTCAATAAAAAAGAACATTCTCCCTGATAATTTCAAGGGCATACCAACATCAACATAGATCCTCTTTTCCGCAGCCTTGATCTGTCATATATGGAAAAGAGAGAAAATAAGAGAACACAAGAGTTGGGCAATCTTTTTTAAGATAATTAAGAATACAACTCATAATTGCAAAAAATCTCCCTATTAATTCAAATATCAAATATAAAAACTTAATTCTTTTCAATTCTTCATATAGTTTTTATTTTGACTTTAAATTTTTCTGTGTATTTGAGCTAACAAAAAATATAACATTACAGGGGCATGCTTTTAAAGCTTTTATTTGTTCCATAAAGATCAGAACAAGACTGATTTCTGATGTTAAACATGTTACAATGTGAACACATATACACATCTGTCCATACTTATAAGAACAAAATAAAAGTGCATACAGACTAGCAGCCAAGAAGTTTGCTTGTTGAGTATACAGTGCAGGTTAAACTCAGACCAAGTTTTGCTCGAAAAATGTCTTAGTCAAATTTTGCATTCAGAAGTTTGGTTGCATTCTGGTGATGATACAAGCTTACTTGAATGATTTTCACAAATAACAATAAAGCAAAATACAAGGAAATTAAAAAGAAAGGAAATGGGAGAGATGCCCAGAATAGTATGCATTTAAGTGGCATCCATAGGAAAGAACAATTAACTTCAGTCCCCCATACCTTGAGGTCAAAAGTTTCTTTAGAAACTGTAGATGGAAAACTATTAAGAGGCATGTCAATCAATGTTGTCAACCCGCCTGAGTAAAAAAAAAAAAAAAAAAGTTAACTAAATACCAGTTATTCCATGCATATAGAACTCGAACAAATTTGATTCACAAATGGCTAGATACTGCAGCTAAAAAGGCGGGGCCAACCTGTGGAAGAAAAATAATAAAATGTAAGAAAGGCCAAATTCTTATCTCCTAATAAGTAAAATCTTGTTTCCATGTAAGATCATTCAGTTCGAGTACACATTTTCCATACATTAATAAAATCATTCGTTCACATTTTCCATACATTAGATTTATTCTCAGTATTAACAAACACAATATTTTTGAGGAATCTATGAGTCAAAGAAGTTGCAAGGAATTATAAAAATATGAAACTTCATTAAAAAAAATGCCTTGTTGCAAAAATTTTGTGAAAAACCAAGATCTACAAACCAGCAGCAGCAGCTCTAGTCCCTGAAGGAAATCCTTCCCATTCTGCCCTCCCAGGGTCATCAAGATGCGTATGCCTGCCATGAAGGTAAGTTACGCATCTCATCATACAAAAGATAATGCAACATACATGAAAGAAAAATATAAGTATCATTTGTAATCATCTGTGGACAGTGGAGAACCCAAATTATTAGTAGACCATGTCTCTGCCAGGAACTTTTCTTCGTAGATATGTGAAAGACAAAATAGAATTAGAAGAAAATGGTTGTTGCATCTTACACGTCAACCAAACCAGGCATGACAACTGCCTCTCCATAATCAATCACGTGCCTGGTCCTGGCATTCCCTTGCCAATCCTCTCCGAGCACAGATACGATGTTCCCTCCCTTTACTTCAACTGATCATTCTCAAATTTGATCAAAAGAAAATATATTAGCAGTGATAAGGAAGATTGCTGCTTAAATGAACCAGTTAGTAAGTAAATAGTCAACTCCCAATCAATAGAATATATCATGCAGTAGATATATGTATGAGAAGTCTATTTTCATTCATAAACTGAAATGGTAATGAAGGGTCTGCAAATTGATTCCTTCATCACAAATAAATCTAATAATCCAAGAAGTTACTAAACAGACGGACCTGCACCAGATATCACCCCCTTTGGTGTTACAATGCGCTTGCTCGCTATCCAAAAGTGTTTATGGTTGAGAAGGCTGCACTCATTTTGGGATGGCTGGGGACACACAATATTTCGATCTTTCTCAGCACATTTTCGAATAGTGAAGTTATCCAAATTGTAACAGCCAAAAAGCAATTATCTTTGACAGCAAAAACCGTGGGTGCAAGGAAACAGTGACTGGCTAATACATCTAAATCCCTGTCAATTATCACAGCGGAGAAGCACATAACATATTCTTAAATATTCAACAGTCAAATAAATATCATTTTTTTCCTGGTTTTTCTTTTCATTCTCCAGTTGTCCATCGACTGAATATGGTCAATAAGTTCAAGGCTAATTATCTCGATCACGCAAACGAACAGAAATAAACAGAAGCAGCAATATATCAAATCTTGTTTTGGGATTTTCTGAATACTTTCCAATAGCCTGATTCAGATAGAATCATATATAACATCCAACTATTCATTTGCGTTTCTGGAAATACTTTATCTATGTTAAAACCATCAAAGGATTGGTTCCAAATAAATCCTCAGGAAGAAAACCCGGAGGCTGGACTTTCTGCTTATCAACAAGTATCATTCCAAACCCATAAACACAGGAAACACTTGCCCTTGAACAAATTATCACATGGAATACAATCTATAAATATGAATATATATATATATAAAATAAGTGAAATTATCTCTTAAATAGGACCAAGGATGGGTGCTTGAAAAGGTCAAATAAACCATCATCACACAGTCCAATAAGATAAAAGAGATCATATAAAATAGCAAAAAGGGGGGAAAGTTATTCATATAAACAATAAGGGTACGTAGGCAGAAATTAAATTCGATGAAACAGAACAATTGAATCAAACCTTGAGAGAGCTCCAAATCTGAAAGAGTACGAGAGAAGCAAGCAGTGGCAACAGCGGTAGAAGCCGCCACTTCAAGTAGTCCATCTCTCTCCCTCTCTCTCTCTCTCTCTCTCAATCTTATGTAGAAGTTAAGAGTCACTTGTTACTGGATTTATTAAATCCTTGTGGACCCCTCAGCCCCAGTGATTCCATTCAATTTTTGGACCCAACAATATTATTCTAAAATAAAATATTTAATTGTAATAAGGCTGCTCCAATTATAATATTTCATTTGGGAACACGAATAAATTTAATAAATAATTATCATAAATTTATAATTATAGAAAATAACTATTATTAAAGATTTTATCTAATAATTATAGAAAATAATCTTGTCGAGAATCTTACTCTCGTGATCAAACTATATATGTAAATCAGTATTTAAAAAATATATAAAAACACACTCTTAAATTTATTTATTATTTTAGTACCCTTAATATTAAATACTAATTTAATCGTCACATCCAAGAACAAAAACCTAATCTTACATAAATTTCATTTGGCTGATGGAATGATTAAGACGCTTCCATTCAACAAAACAAAAAAGACAAAAAAGTTGATGCTGCCCAGGATCGAACTGGGGACCTTTAGTGTGTAAGACTAACGTGATAACCACTACACCACAGCATCACATTTGCTACTCTATTGCTCACATAATTACTTGTTAGATGTTGAAATATCTTTAATTAATTTCGATTACACATCTAATAGGATTAAGGTCTTAAGGTTTGTAACGATGATAATGAACCGTACCCAACCCAACCCAAGTTGACCTGGTAAGTTGTAACCAAAAAACATCATATTTAAAAATATATCAGTTTGCCACTATTGGTGATATCTTAAAACCCATTTTTGGATCCAAATCTTTGAGCGTATATCACAAAGACTAATTCATGTTTGACAAGCAAAAGAAACAAGGTTTAGGAGGTAACAAGTTATGCAAAGAAAAGATGGTAAGGAACTATTTGAGCTCTTCTAGCAACTTCAAGGGAAATAAAGATCAAGTTGTGATACAAGTAAAAGAAAAGCAAGATGGCTCCTCTGAACAAAGTTCAAGCTATACATGGATGTACAATTTGGCTAGGTACATTTATGAACCCCGTTCCAGTTGAGACTCTCTCAATTCTGAACCCCCTGCCTTCAATAATCCAGGCCGGGTTCCTCTAAATCAGAAGCATTGAAAACTTTAAACTAAAGTGACCAAATCCAAAGTCAGGCTTTGAGTGAATGGAGTGATAATACTCATATGAAGGCATCGATGGCGGATTCAGACAGTCCCAGCTGCCTACCGGATATGAGAATCGTAGGCATCGAAAAGCGTGTCAGGAACAACCAGAGGCAGCTTGTCTGTGTACATGAACAGCCTTCTAAGATTCTCCCGTGTTATGGTCGCCATGTCAGTCACATCCCTATAGTCCATGAATACCCAGAGATCACCGGAGTTCACCCTCTTCAAACTGTCCCGACAAAACGGGCATGACTGGGATCGTGTACGCCTGCAACACAGATGCCAGATTAATCAGTTTTCCGAAGTGATGATGTAAGGTTTGTTCTCTTTTGAAGTATGAAAATACAAGGTGTATCATGAAAAGCTCGATGTGGGTCGTCTAGTTGTCTGGCTTTAAAGAGGTAGCAGTCTATGGTTTCCATGTTTTTCCCTCCTGCCATGTGGGCTACTTCTGATTTTGCTGCTTCCTTTTGTATTTGTGTAATATGGTATTCACAGACGTACTCCTTTGGCAATGGCATCCTTTCGGATATTTAGCATTAATTATAAGTACTCGAGCAGCTAGCTCAATAACGGATGCCAGACTTAAATGGAAAGCCTATAATGAGGATAGACCCCCACAGTCCATTAATTTAGTGTCACGCTACAATTCCTTCAGTTACAACAATAAGAAAAAACAGTAAACTTTCGCTAGGGCCTCAATTATGAACACCCCCACCCCTTCCCCTGGGCCCCTGGCGGGGGGTTGTCCTCCTCCAAGAAAAATCAAAAAAGAAAATAAAAAGAATAAATGAAGAGAAAGAAGCAATAGAAACACATAGATATTATACCATCCACTACCCACTCAGATCTTACAATCTGGAAGTGTGGGCTGACAAAGGGGAATTAATATAGTTTTGTTAGGAAGAGTACTAAGACCAATGCAAAGCATCTAGATTCTTGAACAGTTAGTTTTACATAGTTAGTAACAAGATAAAAGAGCGAAAAAGAATTGTCACTAATAAAGCTGCAGGGCAACTTCTAGATTCCACAAGTTAAAAAACAAGTAGAGAGAGAGAGAGAGAGAGCATACCACTCGTGGTAGCATTTCAAGCACATTGCATGATTGCATTTGGGCAAGACAATCTTACAATTTGTCTCCATGCAAATTCCACATTCTTCTTCCCTTTCAATGTCTGCATCTGTATACTGCCTGTACTCCTCATCGTCTCTTCTTCTATACCTTTCCATGCACACTGCCTTTTGCCTTTTATCTTCTGTATCAGTAACACCACTTTGAAGTTGCAGCAAAGAGGGATAAATAACCGCTGCCCCCAGGACATTCATACATCAGCAGAGTAATCTAGAACTTTAAGCCACAAACTTTTATAAGTGGCTCCAATCTAACTTTAAAGCATGCAAAAACTTACCATAAAATTCTCTTATACTTGCTTTTCGCTCATGGGTAGACATGGTAGTTGTGCCGTCAACATGAACCTAAAGCCCAAGGGGACATTGAGCCATATGCATGGTTGACAAGAAATTCAAAATGGACGTAACTGCATAACATGATTGTTCACCTTGTAAATTAGGATTCTTAGCAGTCCAAGTGCACCAGCAAGGTGACAGTCTGTCCACTGCACAAGGAAAAGGAACAGATGTGCTGCCGGACTGTAGGACATTCTCATTTGAAGACAGGTGCCATCATATTCCCTGGGAAAATCAGAAGCCCTGCACCTCAAATCCAGTATATGAGTTTAATTAGAAACATCGAATCTGAAATACAATCGGGAAAGCAAGTCAATTGCAAAACAGATACATAATGGGAAGATTTGAGACATTAACATTATTTAGCTAATGAAGGAACAATGTCTCACTGACCATACATATTGCTATATATATATATATATATATAGACAAAAGAGTTCCCCAACTTTCTCATTTTTCAGCAAGCACAGCAATGGCCTAGCTCATTCGGAAACTTTGAACACAGTCTTGTATCAATCGGGGCAGTTCAGTAAGACTCCATTGTGAAAACTTAGTCTAGATATAGAACGAAGACTCCATTCGCCTCCTTCCCCATTTCCCCTTCCCTCATTACCTCCATTGTCACGATTTCTATTTCTCTCCTCGCTAGATCTCGAATTCTAGGGTTTTAACCAGTCAGGTTATGATCGGGCCTCGGTTGGCTGGGGCTTTACAAAGCAAGGTTCAGGGGTGTGAAGATATCTGGTCATCAATTGAAAGCTAAAGTACAATCCTACGCTCAGTTTTCCAAAATCCCCACCTTACACATGTTTCAGAAAGCTGAAAAAGTCTAGATTACATTAAACAAATTATTAGCAAGCAATGGCCTTCATGAAAATCATACTAAATGTTTTCTACATTCCCAACAAGATCATGAACAAAACCCACAAAGATGCAGCCTCTATCCAAGAAGACAATCACGGGTCAGGTGAAAGATTCACGCTCAATCCACAAAGTATATTAGCCGCATCAATCAAGCAGATATTTACAAGAATTTCAAAATATGATCGCCTAAGCAGAACTTCGTAGCAGAGATTATTCCAGAAGATTCGAGGTAAATAAAACATCAAAAAACCCAAAACCCTACCAAAATTCAATCTTTCAACTCTCCAGAGAGAGCCCTAATTGAACGCCATCACCAAAAAAATCCAACCATCATAAAATCAAATTGTTCAAACGTAAGGAAAACACGGATTATTTTTTTATACTAACAGAGTATTGGCGTGCTGAATATCGGCTTCAAGAACTTTGAGAGAATCCTTGAAGGACTTCCGCATAATCCCTCCTCCTTCCAAACCCACCAAATTCCAATCCCAAAAGAAAATAAAGAACAAAAATTTTCCTCAGAAACAAACACTCAGCATTGATCAATCCCCCGTCACACTCAAACACTCCAAACCCATATAAGCTTTCATCAGAACTAAGCGAAAACTCTCCCACTCCCTCCTCTCTCTCTCTCTAGAATTCACCACTTTCCTCTCTCTGCAGGCTGCTTTGCGATTCTCTATCATGCTTCTGTTCTACTCTCTCCTTCAAAAGGAAGACCAACGGCTGAGGGCGACTGAGGAGGTGCCGCGTGGACATTAGGTTGTGTCAAGATTACAGAGCCTTCAAAATAATGATCAAATTTAATTGTAATTTCGTCCCTCAACTTTCCACAAATCCCCACAATTCCTATTTTGTATTTCAACTTTATAGCTGAAACATTATTTACGCTCTACGTCCCTCAACTTTCCATAAATCCCCAAATTTCCTTTTTTATTTTAATTATTTATTTTTTTTCTAGCCAAATGCATTTGAGATACTTATTAAGATGCATTTAATATATCTTATTTTTAATATTTAAATACGTCTATTAATTAGTAATATATTTCAACATATAATATATTTATTATTACTTAATATAAATATTTAATAAAAAAATAAAATATATTAAATATACTTTAATGAATGCTCTTCCACAAGAGTTAAAAAACCATTATTTGATGTTAGTGAGGTTAGTAATTGATGGAGGGTTGACATTACAATTTTATCAAAGTATGGGGATTGATTTAGACCGTACAAAAAAGCGTTAGGTCATAAATAGTATTAAATGAGAATATCGGGGGGCTAAGCATAATTCTGAATAATGGAACGGGCAATGAGAGTGATAATTATTGAAAAATCAGAGTCAGACAGCGTCATCTCCGAGAGCGCTCTTTTGCTGTCTCCCTTATCCACTCGTCCCCTCTCTCTCTCTCTCTAAGTTTTATTAAATATTTTATTATTATTAAATAAGATTTATAATTTTAATTTTAAAAAAATTAATGATAAAATTTCATAAAATACTATATATAATAATTTAATAAAATAATTAAAAATTAATATAATATGCATTATAAAAAATAATATATATTTACTAAAAATTAATGTTAATATTACCTATTATTAATCTTTTCAGATAACATAAGTGGTCTGTCATACATATTCAGAAATTTAGATTAATGTAAAGTCATGAATTTAAATATGATTTTGTATAATTATTGATAATTTATGTATAATCAAGTGGTCAAGTTCTAAAATTCGATTAACAATTTATTTGTTCATTCGCTCAAATTGAAATCATGATGGATCGTGAATTTTAAAGAGAACGGGATGATACAAACCGGAAATTATACGAACCTCTAAAGTTTCAAAAAAATGTTACCAATATTATTAAAGTATAATAAACAAAAATATGTGCTATATAATATAATTTGCGTATTATTAATATTATATAAGTTAAAGGGCAATGGGTTTGTGTCTGCCACTTTCCCTCTATTTACGGTAGCTTTCCCACCACGCACCTCCCGTTTGATAGCTACATGGCATCCCGCTCCTTTCTTTGCCCTTCTTCTTCCCCCTATTTACGGAATTACCCTCTCCGTTACCCAATTACTTTGACTCTTGTTTAATTAATTTGTCATCGTAGCATTGCGTAGTTCATGACATAATAGTTCATAATAAATAAATTAATTAATAGCCAAAATAAGGGTTAAAATTGCATAGAATATTACTGGAATTATTTTTCAACTTTAAGTCAATAATGTATTTGATAAAAAATAATTAACCAAAAAATAAATAAAAAAAATAAAGAACAACCTGAGAATTATAGAGTTACTAATACCAAGAATCTTGATATTAGATTGTAAAAATCAAAATTTAATCTGAATTGTGTGAGAAAAATAGGTCTCAATCACACGTCGACTATCCTAAATTTTTGAATATCGTCATAATGAAAATTATGTTTAAATTTGATATATTTAATTTTAGTATAGTATTTGATAATTATTTGAAAGCTCACACTTAGTACGATTTATATAAGTTGAAAGATGAGTGTTGACGTCAACCCATCACAATTAGATTATAACCCTCCATCCTTATCATTTAATTAAATAACTTTCCTAATTATGACATTGATTAAAGAAATTTTCCTAAGAAAACACTTAATTTTCTCAAAGAAAGTGATGTTTGAACTACAAGAATGACAGTTGTTACAAGGAGTGAGTGTGGCCCATGAGACATAATGTGTCAAAACTGCCCCCCAAACACCCAAAAAAAAGGATCCAAAACTAAGACAAGAGCCCCAAAATGGGAGGGTTCCCAAATGGGAATTGAGTCATTTAGACCCACTCTCGAGCAAAAGTGGCATCCCCACAACTCTTTATGGCTTTCATGCTTTATGAAGATGTTAGGGTATTGATTCATGGCATTAAAACCCTACTCTAACCAAAATCCTCCAATTAGGGGAGACTTAGGGTTTGTTTGGTCATAGAATAAAAGTTTTTTTTTTTTATTTTTATCTTTATGATACAAAAAAGACATCATAACTATATTTTATTTTAAAGATAGATATATATTTACCACACTTCACTTAATTTTTAGGATTAATTAATCAATGGTAAAGCAAATGTATTATTTAATATTTAAATAATTCAAAACATGAGTATTTATGTTAAAAATAAAAATTCCTTATTTTAAAATAAAATATATTTATTGATATTATTTAATTATTACTCATAAAATAATAGTTAACACTACTCTTGAAATTAATAAAATTTTACTAACACTGAATACTTTAATTTAAATATAAAAAATAAAATACATTAAATAAACATTAACAAAGCTTTAAATTAATTTGATTGGGCCCACCACCAGCAGGTGGACTGGTGGGTGAGTTAAATGGGCTTCTCTATCTCCGGGTTCATTTCCCGGGAAAATTAATCCCAAAAAAACAGTACTTTGAGGCGCCTTTATTGAAGATATGGCAAACAAAGCCGAAAGCGTCGCCTCTTTGCTGGCCGCCGCGTGGATTGCCCCCGAACTTCCTCCCATTTGCAAAAATGCCATTCTATTGATAAATATTAAATAATGCCTTCTTTTATTTTTTTTCCATTATTTTTGGAATTGGAACTGAATTATTTTAACATTTAATATTTATATAATAGGTGTTTTTTGGACTAAAAGACGTGTTCTACGAATAATTATGTTTTTTAAATCTAAAAGTGAGTAATATATATATATATATGTTGATTTATAATTTAAAAGGTATTTCTTTCTATTTTTAAACGAAAGAATATAATTATTTAATATCTTTTAATAAAAAGGTGTGTGTAGGTTGATAGTCACTCAATGTCTATAAATTAACTAAATTTTTTATCATTTATATATATATATATATTGTGTTTGAAATGTTCATTCTTTCATCTAATCTTTAGTGTTGTCTCTCCAAGAGTTTCCATATTTGTTGACGTTCAATTTCAGTCGAGTGTGATTCATTTTGGACCGTAATAAATAATTATGAGTCACGATAAGGAGAGGAAAAAAAAAAGAGGTTCTGGATCCTAGTGAAGAACATTTAACGATTTTCACGTGGTTCGGCCAGAACGATACCTACTCCACGCCCGCACTCTGATTATTCCTTCAAAATGGCAGTTTCTGATTA
Source organism: Diospyros kaki (assembly GCA_036245055.1). Lineage (NCBI taxonomy): Eukaryota > Viridiplantae > Streptophyta > Magnoliopsida > Ericales > Ebenaceae > Diospyros > Diospyros kaki. The sequence continues at coordinate 3,216,054 of BSEG01000005.1, read as the reverse complement.
TTCCCCCTGTTCTTTATGCTTCATCTGCCCCCTATTTATAATAGAGGGGGCTTTACAATTCGGATAACATATAGAAATAAAAAGATGATATAATGGGAAGACAAATAGTTCTTATTATCTGTTCAAAATCGTAAGTGGGATCTTCATCTCGAGGAGCATGCGCTATTGTAGTAGATGGTCCCTACCTCTGACTTTTCAACAGCTTTACCGTTTATACGAGCTGATTGGTTTTAGGCTAGCGACCTGGGTGGTCCAGCGATCTGAAGGATACTTCTGGGAGCTCTTTAGTCGATTGTTGGGAGCTCATTGGTGGCTTGAGAGTTCGCCAGATATTCGCTTCACGAGTTCCAAATTTCGGTAGTAGCTGAACTTTCCTTAATGAGATTGTTCGAGCCTTCTTGGTTTCAGATGGTTGGGTCGGTCCATCAGATCGAGTCTGGCCCATACGGAAAATACGTACAACAATGTTAATTTTGTTAAAATCTAGGGTAATTAAATTGCTTAAGAACAATGTTTTTATCGGATCTGATCAAAACTTTCATTATCCTTCTATTTATTATCTTTTTTAATAATATAATAATTATCTAAGTTATTCTTGTTATAATTATCAATACATGTTATTACTAGGATTTTACTCTCAATTACAAAAGAGCAAAATTTTAATTTACCTGAATTGATCGAATTTGTTGAGTCGGTTCATGTCGATTTTTTTCTTGTATCAATTCGATTTGATTAATTTTTTACAAAAGTTTGATTTTTGATTTTCTGTTTAATTTTTTTATTAGAAGAATCGAAATGACCGAACAAATTAAATTTTAAAATGAGATTGTTTTTGAAATTTATAAAATATGTCATTTTCTTTAATTTTGTGTGTTTTTTATCTGTTACTTCTATTTTTTGCATTTCTTGAGTTTAATCGGTTTAGTTCAGTTTATACGATTTAGATTCGATTTTTTTAGTTATCGGTTAATTTAATTTTTTGGATTAATTTGTCGGTTCAATTTAATCGGTTAGTAAATTTTAATTTATTCGGTAATCAAACCGACCATTTATACACTTCTACTCTTGATTGTCTAATTACTAATTTTTAACATAAACGATAGCTCTTACGCTTTTTAAGAAGAAAAAGGTCTATTAGTTTTTTTTTTTTTTCTCTCTTGCTTTGATGTTTTAAATTAAAAGTTAAAATCCCCAATATAATTAAGTTGTGTAACTTGTGAATATAATCTATGTGAATGAATCAGTAACAAAAACATAATCATTCATTTTGGGAAATGGTAAACAGTATTAGGCATGATTAGTTTATATGCAACCCATGTGCATGATAGGCCCTTCAATCCACTCTTACTCAATTCTTTCTCATTATCAAGTAGATTGTAGGCACCACCAATCAAACAAATGACACTAAAGATTGATTGCTTATAGGAATATAACAAAATAAATACCTAAACCGCAGCACAGGCATACTCAAAAATAAATTAAAACTAATGTTTTATTCACAATATATATTAAATGTTTTGTATAAAAATATCAATTTGTGGGTATTTCAAGTTCCAGGTAGCATTGGCACAATGGTTGTGGGCCCATGTTTCTATGAAATAAGAAAAAGTACAGGAATGATTAGTCCAACTGCCACTGCACCAAACTGGAATTGCCCCAGCAGATAACTTCCCTATTGTTGTAGTTCTGTGGAGAAGTGGGGGCATTTAGGCAAATCAGGAAGATTAAATGCAGTGATGGTGTAAGGTGAGGGGGGGAAAATATCCTAGGGCTGGGACATGGGAATTAGGTGGACATGTGAAGGGAAGGGAATGGTGGTGTCCAACTCAGCCATACATTATCCTCTCTATATCACATCAACCCAAATACCATCTAATAATATATCCTTGTCCATGACTCTCATTTTTAGGATAAGGACATGTGTGCCCTTACTTACATCTCTTTTCATGCCCAAAAATTGTGACAAATAATGGGACCTAGGGCTCACAGTATCATTAGCCTTTATAAGTTTAGGAAGTCAACTTCCAATTGGGTTCCACTAGAGTTTGTATGTGAGGGTTGGTTAACATCGACTTTCCATTGCTAATGGCATAATTTTTATTGGGTAAAGTTAGGTCTGCAAAATTTTAAACTTTTAAACAACAACAACAACAACATATCCAGCCTTTATCCCACTATGTAGGGTCGGCTACATGAATTCTAGACTTCCATGTATTTCTATCGTTTGTCATATCTTCATTTAGATCCATGTACTTCATATCGAACTTTAATGTCTCTCCCAAAGTCTTCTTGGGTCTACCTCTACCTCTTTTTGTGACTAATTGTTCCATTTCATCAACTCTCCTCACAGGAGCATCTCTTAGTCTCCTTCTCACATGACCAAACCATCTTAGTCTAGTCTCTCTCATCTTCTCCTCGATTGGCACTACTCCTACCTTATTACGAATAACTTCATTTCTAATTTTATCCTTTCTTGTATGTCCGCACATCCATCTTAACATCCTCATCTCCGCTACACTCGTCTTTTGCTCATGCTGGTATTTGACTGCCCAACATTCTGAGCCATACAGCAAAACTGGTCTTATAGCTCTCCTATAAAATTTTTCTTTCAATTTTAATGGGATTTTACCATCACATAACACTCCCGATGCATTTCTCCATTTTAGCCAACCTGCCTTAATTCTATGTGCGACATCCTCGTGAATTTCTCCATCTTTTTGAATCACTGATCCCAAATATCGAAAATGGTCTTTTCTTTGTAAGATTTGGTCTTCTAATTTTATTATAACATCATCCACTCTTGCATTGTTACTAAATTTGCATTCCATATATTCTGTTTTCTTTCTACTTAATTTAAATCCCTTAGATTCTAAATTGTTTCTCCACAACTCAAGCTTAGTGTTCACTCCTTCTTTTGTTTCATCCACCAACACTATGTCGTCTGCAAATAGCATACACCATGGCACATCTGTCTGAATATCTTTAGTGAGTTCATCAATTACTAAGGCAAATAAATATGGACTTAGTGCAGAACCTTGATGCAGTCCTATTGTAGTTGTAAATGGTTCAGTATCCCCTCCGCATGTTCTAACCCTTGTCTCTACACCATGATACATGTCCTTAAGGGCTTGTATATAGGCTATTTTGACTCATTTCTTCTCTAAAACCCTCCATAATACTTCTCTAGGGACCCTATCATAGGCCTTTTCTAGATCTATAAACACCATATGTAGGTCCTTCTGATGATCCCGATACCTTTCCATTAGGCGCCTCAGTAAATATATAGCTTCCATTGTTGACCTGCCAGGCATGAAACCAAACTGATTTTCTGACACATTTGTTTCTTTTCTAAGTCTCTGCTCTATTACTCTCTCCCAGAGTTTCATGGTATGACTCATTAACTTAATTCCTCTATAATTTTCACAGTTTTGAACATCTCCTTTGTTCTTGTATATAGGAACCAAAGTACTCTTCCTCCACTCATCTGGCATCTTTTTTGATTTAAGGATCGCATTAAATAGTTGCGTTAGCCAGGAGATGCCCTCTTCTCCCATGCATTTCCATGCTTCTATTGGTATATTATCTGGTCCCACTGCCTTATGATTTTTCATCTTTTTTAAAGCTTGCCTTATTTCATTTGAACTTATGCGTCGATAGAATGTGTAGCTCACATTCCCTTTAGAGTTACTAAGATGTCACAACCTAACTCTTGTGTCACCACCATCATTGAATAATTTTGTGAAATACTCCTTCCATCTCTCCTTAATCGCTCCCTCATTTACTAAAACATTTTGATTGTCATCTTTTATGCATTTCACTTGATTTAAATCCCGTGTTTTTCTTTCTCTTGCTTTAGCTAATTTATATATATCTCTTTCTCCATCTTTTGTATCAAGTCGTTTATATAGATTCTCATATGCTTTTGACCTTGCTTCACTAACAGCTCTTTTTGCTGCCTTTTTTGCTTCTTTATAATTTTTTTGATTTTCTTCATTGTTGCATTGATATACCGCCTTATAGCAAGTTTTCTTATTTTTAATTTTCAATTGTACATCTTCATTCCACCACCAAGACTCCTTAAGGTTAGGGGCTCTACCATTTGTCTCTCCAAGGACTACTTTTGCCGTGCTTCTCAGAGCATTAGCCATTTCTTTCCACATTTGGTTTGTTTGTCTTTCTCCATTCCATTCCCTTCTACCCCTTAATTTTTCTTTGAAGATTAGTTGTTTCTCCCCTTTTAAATTCCACCACCTGATTCTTGGATTTTGTTTTATATGGTTTTTTCTCTTCCAATTTCTTACTTGGACGTCAAGTACTAGAAGTCTATGTTGAGTAGTCAAACACTCTCCCGGTATTACCTTACAATCCCTACAACATAACCGATCCTCTTGTCTCATGAGGAAGTAATCTATTTGGGTGCTTGAGCTGATATTTTTATATGCGATTAAGTGTTCGTCCCGTTTTTGAACCTCGTATTAGTTATAATGAGCCCATATGCCATAGCAAAATCTAGGATAGATTTACCTTCATTATTAATTTCCCCGAATCCATACCCTCCATGTACCTCTCTATATCCGTTTCCGTCTCTACCCACGCGCCCATTTAAGTCACCTCCTATAATCACTTTCTCTCCTCTTGGTATCATTTGTATAAGTCCCTCTAGGTCCTCCCAGAATTTTGCTTTTATCTCATCACCTAACCCCGCTTGTGGTGCATATGTACTAAAGATATTCATAGTTATTCTTCCTAGACTAATCTTCACCATTATAATCCTATCCCCTATTCTCTTTACATCCACTACCTCATCTATTAAGCTTTTATCCATAATAATCCCTACTCCATTTTTCGCTCGCTCAGTTCCTGTGTACCATAGTTTATATCCAGCTTCTGATAAAGTTTTTGCTTTTTTCCCTACCCATCTCGTCTCTTGAAGGCACATAATATTAATTTTTCTCCTAATCATCACATCTACCACTTCCATAGCTTTGCCTGTTAATGTTCCTATGTTCCATGACCCAATCCTTAATCTATGATTTTGTTTTTGTCCTTGACTTTGGATTTGATTTTGTTTTTGGCCTTGACTTTGAATTTGATTTTGTTTTTTATTTTGTTTTTTATTTTGATTTTGGTTCTGATTTTGATTTTGATTTTGGTTTTGATGTTGATTTTGATTTTGATTTTGATTTTGGACTAACTTCTTTACCCACATCCGTCCAAGCAAATGCGGGAACCCTTAAAATTTTAAACTTTTAGTATAAAATATTTTCTTGTGTCGTTATACTTATACCGTTACACAACTTTAGACCTCGACTTTTGACCTACACACACAGAGAAGCTAAAGTTTACATTTACATCACCTAATTAGAAGATTAATTCATGCTGTTCTTTTGAGTACACATAAATGCCAACAAAGATCTAGCTAGAGTTTATTAGCCCAAAAAAGCAAAATTCTAGCCAGAGTTTAGGTTCTATCTCCAAGGCAGACCAAAAATGATTAGACCTTTGAACCTAATCGGCCCAAACCATAGCCCATGGGCCTGAACACTGTTTCAACTTTGTAACGGGTTTGATCTAGTTTTCTTGTTTGTTGGGCTCACTGGACTTGAAGGGCCTTATTGGGCTTTCCAGATGGTGTTGGGCCGACTCAGCTCTCCTGGGAATGAACGAAAGGGTCCTTGTTCATTCATATTGACGAAAACACCCTTCTTATCAAAGCTAATCGTACCAGGTTTTGCAGGGCATGGAAGTTGTCATCATGAAGCAGAGATAGTCCAACCAGCTTGTCGATGAAAGCCCCGATTTCTAACAATCTGACTCCCCATTTGATATTGATCCCTCGATTTCCATCTCCAAATTTTCTATTCCGCTTTCCTCCAGTTTCCCGGGAAAGTCCATTCTTGTTGAGCTTCACCCACAGGAAATGGCTGTGCCATCCCAAAACACTGACTTTCTGCTCTGGGGCACCGAGTTTCGGTGGATGGGACGACCCACGACTCGGTGGTGGCTCGGCCCTATCGGGTGAGTCAAACCAACTCCTTAGTCTTCTGAATTCTCTTGGAATCGATGACAAAAAGTATGTCTTTGTCTATGTACTAGGGTTCGTTTGTGCTTTGGCCATTTCTAGGGTTAGGGTTTCCTCAACTGTTCTGTTCCCAGCTTGCGCTGTTGTTTTTGCTGTTGGATTTTCAATTGGCCTTGTTAATTGGGGACATGCGAATAACTTGAACTTAGTTGCAGCCAAGAAAAAGCCGAAGGATGAAACTTTTAGGGTTTCAGTTGAGAAATTGAGGAATTTGGTGCATCTGTTGGCTGAATTTGATGATAAAATTAGTAACTTGAAGAATGGTATAAGAAGGGGAATTGAGAACAGTCATGTCACTGTGGGTGATCTGCAGAGATATTCTAAGGCCATGGAATCAATTCGGTTATCTAGTTTGAATGCTAGGAGTGTTGTTGATGCTTGTATTGATGTCCTGTCAGTCGAGAACCGGGAAACTGAAAGAATTTTGAATCAGAAATCAAGTAGGAGAAAGAAAGAAGTGGGCGAAGTTGGGTTCGATCTGTTCCAGTACATTGGTGGTTTGTTTCAAGAAAATTCAGTTAGTTCCAAGTCGAATAAAATGAAAGATAGTGTTAAGAGGGGGTCAGTGCATATGGAGGTGAATGACAGAAGTCGAGGCAACATTTTAGGTATGGTGGGTGAAGAACAGGTTATAACAAGCTCAGCATCTATTGATGATGCAGGAAACCAGAAAGCAGCCTTTTCAAGAGATATTCTGCATACACCTGATATGGTTCGGAGTGGAGAAGAAATGTTGGATAATGAAGCAAGGAGAATTAATGTTCTCTCACAAGATGAAATAAAGATTTCAGATAGGGAAGCTAATAGAAAAGTTATGGACAATGAACTGTATAGTTACCAAAATAATAGACCAAGATTCATAAACAACCAACAGATCTCTCTTATGATGGGTCATCATAATGGAGTTGAAACGTGGGCATCACAAGATAACTTCCTTGATTCTGTGGATTTTAGTGTCAATCTGAAGCACATGCAAACTGAAGCATTAGTTGAACGAGAAGAGATACTACACAGGACCAATGGAAGTTACAGGCCTAGTCAATCCAGGGAGAATAGAGAAGATGACATTTACAAGCCTCGTAGTGTGGAAAAAGAGAGGGTGATTCGTGAAGATGAACAATCCATAGCTGATCACCCATCTGAACGCAAGAGTGACTCCTTCCCATCTTCTACAGTTTCAGATGATATTATGTTCAATGGGTATCTTATGCAAGCTAATGCCCTTCTAAAAGAAGCCAGGGAATGTCTGAAGGTAAGTGGTGATGAAGGGCATGTAGAAACTGTATTATACAAGTCTACAAAATTACTCTCTAAAGCCTTAGACATGAAGCCTATGAGTTTACTAGCTGTAGGCCAGTTGGGAAATACCTATCTTCTCCATGGAGAACTAAAACTGAAAATGAGTCGTCACTTGAGAGCTCTACATGCGAACAAAGATACAATATTTGTCCACGAACGGCCTAAAGTACTTAAAGGACTAGAAGATGAGCTCACAAGCAAAGACAAAATTGCATCAGCACTTGTTAATGTTTGTGAAGAGTGTGAAGAACTCCTTGTTCAGGCTGGGAGAAGATATAGGTTGGCCTTGTCAATTGATGGAGACGACATGAGAGCCCTGTATAACTGGGGTCTTGCCCTGTCCTTCCGTGCACAGTTGATTGCAGATATTGGACCAGTAAGCATTGTCCTTGACATGTTAGCTTATTTTCTCCATATGTTTCACTATACAAATTTGAACTCACGCATGAAGAACTGGCCTTAAAAATAAGTCGGAGGAATTTCCCAACCTTACCAAAGCTGTTGAGTTTTTGTTTGATACCCTTTTTTCCCCCTTTTGTTTGGGACAATCCAAACACGATACTTGACCTTTTCTTTTTGCGGGTAGTGGAAATACAATACCTTCAGAACTACTTCGCTGACATGAACATGTCACAGAATTACATCTATTCATACTTTCAAAGAAAGAAAAAAGGACGATATTACTTTGATTATTGTGAGTCAAGTTTTACCGTGGCTGTGGCATTTTTCAATGGCTAAGCATGTCTTTGTGAATTGCAGGAAGCAGCTTTCGATGCTGACAAGGTTTTCCTGGCTGCAATAGACAAATTTGATGCCATGATGTCCAGAAGCAATGCTTATACACCTGATGGTATGATAATTTGCCCTTTATTTGTCAAATATTGTTTTCTTATGATGATGTTCCCTTATGATCTGGAAATTTTCAGAAACTACTTGTTAAGATTGAAAATGAAGAGTGCAGCGGCCTAAAGTATAAAATAATGGATACCGAGTGCTTCTAATATTGGAAACGTGCAGGAATTTTGAAGTCCCACTTCTACTTAAAACTCACTGTTAGCAAAAGTCCAAGAGAAATAGATCTTGCCCTTAGTATCAAACAGACATCTTGTAGATATGAAAAGGCCCTATTTCTCATATCACCAAATGGGACTTCTCTAGGTTCAAGCTGGAGATCTTTCCTTTAAAGTTGCAATATATGGAAGACCTACGTCTATGGTCAGAATCCTAGAGCACAAGCACAAGCACAATCATGCATGGAACTTAGTGCCTTTCAGACCATGCCATCCCATGTTATGTTAGATTAGACTTGAAAATATCATTTTGTAATTCGTGTTTGCAGCTCTGTTTAGATGGGGCTTGGCATTGCAACAAAGATCTCGACTACGGCCAAGGAATAGCAAAGAGAAGGTGAAGTTACTGCAGCAAGCGAAGAGGCTATACGAAGATGCACTCAACATGGACTACGATAATCTCCAAGTAAGAGAAGCCCTCCATTCATGCATCTCTGAACTCAGTTTTAGGAGCTATTGAAATCCCACCCGCCATTATTCGTTATTCTTGTTATCTATCCCCGCCCCTTCCAAGCAGTAGCATGGCTTCTGTTTCTTCTTCGCCATTTCTTAGTCATATATAGCAAAATGGAAGAACCCATCGTATGAAAAGATACCCGCTTTTTGGTCAATCATCTTACTTGTGAGTTTCTGCTAAAAGGGAATGTTTCTGATGGGATTTATACTAAGCACCTGAGATAAATATGTAATGCTCATCATGGCATATGTTGTAAGATTCATTGGAAACAAAAACAAGTAAACACTGTTTTAAATGCGTTGGTACATCTCAGCTCAAGTTGGCCATTGCCAGAAATCTTTCTAGTCTTTTGTTATTTCTTGAGTGCGAGATTCGCGTTTCTGGTTTCTATCGCATGCCAGTGATGTTCCTGAAAACTTTCAAGATCCCAGCAAACGTCACGATACCAACGATGCTGTAATCCTCTTCCACAACCCAAACATAACTTACACGATGTGCGAGTGCTTGGACCATCACTGCCACCAAAGAACTCCATGGATGGCACACGATTGCCTCAGACCGCCTTGCGGGGCTGTACCGACCTGATGGACTACCGGTCCTGCTCAACCCCAACTCTTCTTCTTCAGAAGAACAACTAGAGTAGGAAGAGAACGATGACACAGAAGATTCCAACATCAATTCCAACATGGCTGTTAAATTCTTCTCTTCCAGCCTTGCCTTCACCAACTGAACCAAGTCCTCTGGAGGGCCACCATAGTCAATATATGCCATTAGGTCACCGGCAGACAGAGTTATAATTGCTGCAGCAACACTCTCGTCGCAGGAAGCAAGAGTGTAAGGCGATATTTCGCCAAGCAATTTATTATACTCATCAACAACTGCGATGGACTTCTGCTCGGTGAGGGAGCGAGAAATGGAGTCCAACACAGAGGAGGCAGGATCGTCGAAATGGATGGTCATAACATTGGTGTCGATTATGTTGAGTGCTTCGATTGTGAATGCGGGGATTGGGGAGAAGACGCCAATGGAGTTGAGGAGGAAGCGGACCACGTCTTCTTGAGTAAGCCAGCAGAACTCGCGTCCATTGTGGAAGGTGGAGCCGGAGGAGGAAGGTTTGTTGAGTTGCTTCTTCCTTGGAGTGATGCGTATATGGCTCTCAATTGGCACAACCAAGTTCTGGGCTCCTTCAAGGATGCAATCTATTGCCTCTAGTAAGCTAACAAAACAAGAAAAGAAAGAAATACGAGTTGAGTTTTCTGAGAAACAAAAGTGAGAGGAAGCCCAAAATTGATACCGATTAACAAGCATAAACCAATGCCTGGAAAACACTATTACAGTTACAAGTCAGATAAAAGCTAAAGAAGAGGCTTTGCACCGACTCAAGGAGATCATAAGATAATCTAAACAGAGAGGTACTGGACAGCAAAACAAAAGAAAATGAAATCAGCAACTTCCAGCACATAGTCCTAAGAAAGCGTAAGATAATACCATATCCTTTGTATGAGACATAAACTTTTCATATTAAATCGTTCCCACCAAGCCTTGCCATGAACTGTGTATGTACTTAACCTTTACGATCTCAAAAATTGTTTGTTCAATTGAAATAAGCAGAATTTCACAACACAACACACACGCACACTCACGCATATATGGTCTTACAAGTTGAATTTCTGAAGGAAGGAAGAATAAAAGAGTAATCTTTCACATATAGTAAACTCTTGCCACAAACGAAAACCATATATGCGTGTCAAACAAATTAGATATCAAATTATCAAGGCTATCAAGCTTTTCCTGAATTGTTTCCAGACTAACACTCCTTCATGTAATCTGAAAATTCTCGTCAGTTGATACATGTAGAATTCCACCGAATCAGCTTCATTGTACCCAAATAAAGTGCCCCCCCCCCCCAAAAAAAAAAAAAAAAAAAAAACCAACAACAAAAAAAAAAAAAACCCAAATAAGCAAAATAGCTCTCAAGAGTTTCAAGATCCCCGTAGGAAACTTTTTTTTTTTTTTACCAAAAAATATATAACGATGCCATGTTTATCGTCCTGACATACCGGCTTATACTTTCAGAACATCACGGTCAGATCATTCCGGTGGTCAATCAATTTTCTATTATTCTATCCGAAAAGCATGGCGCGAAGGCCATCTCCAATTTTAAAGCCAAGACTCAAATTAATCACAAAATCAAAGAGCAAAAGCTTTCCACAAACCTAGATTGGGGTTCCAAATGCCTTACAAGGCCCTTGGCTCCGTGCAGCAGATCAGATACGGGCGTCCGAAGCGCCGACGCCGGACTGTTCAGATTCTTCTCTTCTCCGCACATGAAGCAGATCAGATCAACCATGCCGACCTTGCCGACGCATTGGCACCCTCCGATGGCGCTGTTCGAGTGCAGCTGCTGTTGCGGCTCACCGCAGCTCCACACGCTGACGTACGCCTCCCCGGACCTCCGGAGCGCCGCGATGGCGTCGGCGACGGTGGCGGCGACCGGAATCGACGTCAGCGCTGGCTTTCCAAGGCACAGGTCCGACACATCCGCTCCCAGAAACCTCACTGCCATGCAATATTCACCAAATCTCGTTTGGTTCCTCCACTCCACAGAGAAGTATCGGCTTTTGTATCTAATGCCTAGAGAGAGAGAGAGAGAGAGAGAGAGAGAGCCAGAGAACGATTGGTGCAAGATCCAGAATTTCAGAGTCTCTGTTCCCTCCAGCAACCGGGTATTTATAGGCGCCAGTTACCGGCCATTGCCGGTAACCTGTATCCCCATTTTTTTTAATATTAATAATATCTTTATATAAAATATCATATGAATTTTCTTGCGGGTTTTCAAATTTTCACATGAACTATAAAAATAATAATTAATAACTCAAGAGGAAATTAAAAATGCTATTTTTACTGTATATTATTTTTAGATATTTTGTATTTATTATATTTTATTTTAATATCTAATTAATTAAATATTTTAAAATACGATATATTTAATTTTAATCAATTAAATTGTTCAGATAATAAGTTATATAGTTGTATTGACAACTAAAAATATTATATTCATATAAAAGTTTGGTAAAAAATTATCAAATAAATTAACGTGATAAATATAAATTTATAATAATTTTACTTAAAATTAATAGTAAAGCTTAATTATTCATAAAATTATCATAAATCTCATTATACCATCTTAATGTTAATGTTAATGTTAATGTTAATGGTATAAGCATTTCCATTTTAAAAGGGTTACTAGAAGCTTTCATTATTTTAAACTTTAATAATGGGAATTGACTTCTTCTAGGCATGAACCTACTACAGAGTTCTAGACGTTTCTTTTTGCATTATTATTAATTGGGTGAAATAGAAGTTGTTGCTTTCGTAATTAATCAAGGGGTGAATTGGGTATTTTGAAAGTATTTAATTTTTATTTTGTTAAAAATTCTTTTTAATGTAATCTTTTATAATAAATATAGAAATAGATAAAACGTACCATCCAAAGACATAAGAGAATTTTATATAGGTTCAATTTTATAAAGAGTCAAATTCTCTCTTTCAAGACTAAGTTTGAGATTCTATTAAGGAGAAAATAACTTTAGTTTTTAATTGAATCTAGAATCAACAGAAAATCTCTTATTTAAACAAGAATTAACACTAACTTACCACTAACACATACAATTTCCTCACATATAAGTGAGTAAATAACAAACTTATAGCAAAGACTTTCAATCAAACAAGTAATCAACAACGATAACAAATTATTCACCAACACTTAAACTCTCTTGTTTGAATGCTCTTCAAAGTTTGTTCAGTATATGTATCTTTCATGAGACTCTCCTTATATAGTGACCTTATATAGTGACTATTTAAAAATTTTAGTTGTTACAAACATAAGGAGAGAAGGAAATATCTCAAGGCTTTTAAATTATTTCAGCTTTTCGACTTTATCTTTAATTTTTCAGCAACTATTGGGGTCAACATAAACATAAAAGTGATTTGTACAGACGGTCAAACTAATAATGATCAGAGGACAACTTGAGGCATAATTAAGCATAAAGTTTATGGAGACAAAAAGTAACATATCTATTAGAACAAATTAAAATCTTCAAAAAACTAATCAAAAGTAACTTTATTTCAAAAGGAAAGTCTTACCTTTATGCATGGGAATGTCAAGTTTGAGTAATAGGATATAAAGGTAAAAATTGACTACGAAATATACCACTTGGCGCGCACCAAAAAAAAGATACAAAGAGAAAAGAAATCATATATGAGCACTTAACTTTAGTTGACTAAAGTTACATCTTCGATCAACTAAAGATCAAATGTCAATGATCTAGTTACCTTCAGTCGATCGAAGAATTATCTTCGGTCGACTGAAGTTATCCAGTGATTCTAGGCAAAAAGTTTGGTCAACTTATAAGTCTATTGAAGATAAAAGTCAAACTTTATTGCCAACTTCGGTCGACTGAAGATGTTACATATAGACAAACACACACTTTCTGTCTTATTTCGATTGATCGAAGATACTAGGACACAAAAGAAATATAGAGCATGCACACACAAATGTATGTAACATCTTTGATCATAAATTTATAGGAATCAAAATCATTTTTGTAAATTTTAGGGAAATAAATTTTTATAAACATCAAAATCATTTTATTTTAACACATTAAGCATAATAGAAGTATGTATTAGGAAGATAGAGTATAATAATTAATTTATCAAATAATTTAACTATTATTTTAAAGCTCATTAATTATGTTAGCAGAATTTAAACTCAACACTTAAACCAAAAAATTTGTAAATAATTTTACCACAAAATAAAAGTTCATTTTGTTTAAAATATTTTCTCAAGAAAATAAAAAATAAACTACAATTGTCAAAAACTATATATCCAACTTTTTTTTTCATTTACAAGTGCACAAAATGAATCACTCCTCTAGTTTCTTATAATAAATAGGTTCAAATTGAAATGACTCTTCAATTAACTAAATCGGGACTAGAATTTGTAAATATTAAATACTGAAAATTGAATTAATTAGGGTTAGGATCGGATTGGATTGAACCATAGTAATTTTTTCTTATTTTAATATAATTTTTTTAAAAAAATCATAGGTATTATGTATATACAATAAATTATGTTCCAATCTTAGATTGGGATGGAACTAAAAATCGATTATAATTAATAATAAGAGAGATAATATCAATCCACACACAAACTTCGAATCAATTTTGAATCTAAATTTAATTTCCTTATAAGAAGTTGAGTAATGAAAATCTATGATGCATGAAAACATCTTGGAGCGTCGTTTTAATGTTTCTAAAATGTTTTTGTTTTTGAAAAGTCAAAAAAAATATATAAAAAAACATTTATACTCTATTTTTGCAATTTCAAAAATATTTTGATTCCATTTTATAATATTAAAAAAATATCAAAAGTGTGTTTATGATTTAGAAATCCATTTTTGTCCACGAAGAGGTTGGAGACGAAAAAAAATATTTTTCTGTCTCTAACTCAAATTTTTAATTATTTTTGAAATTTATTTGAATGTATTATGAATTTTATGTTTATTTTTAAATTAAATAATTTTTTTATAACTTTCTATATTAAAAATTATATTTACAAACAATCACTATATTTTTTCTTATTCTCGCATTTTTTTTTCTTACTTTTTTTTAAAAATGTCGTTTCTCTGTTTTCATTTTATATCGTATTTATTGATCGCAAAAGCTTACCACTAGAATATAAAGGTTTTTAAGCCATCTCCAGCCCGCTTCCTTATCTCAATCCTTATTATATTTGTTATTGCATGAATATAACAATGAATTTAGTTGATTGAAAACGTCGTTGTCAAGTCGTCTAAATCTGCAAAAATAAAAAAAACAATTAGAGAGTATAAAGAGGTTCTCACGCAAACACTCTGATACTTAAGTCAAAAACTAAAATGATGAAGCTTATATTAAAACTAGTATCAAATACGTCATACATTTTCAGAAATAAGTGTTTGCTTATTTATAGAGAAATATGGAGTGATCTAAAGTGTAACAGAATTAAGATTCTTGTAGATAACACTTATCTTGATTAATTTTAGTCTAGCTGAGATTATAATTGTTATACATGATATCTATCTTTTATAGATGATGCTTATCCTAATTAATCCTAATCTGTTTGAGACTAAGATTGTTATGGATGATGTCTATTTCTTATGGATGACGTTTATCGTAATATTCCAAAATCTTTTTAGAATTAGAATGCTTTATAAATAATTAATTATCTTTTAAGGGAAAATTTCAGATGTTAGAGTTATTTAATTTATGCGTTTGTGTGAAACCCCACACGTATGAGAAATTTATGTCTTTCAGTCTAAAATATTATTTTGGACTCTTGGACTTTTGATTGGCCTTTGTTTATGACACAACAATATTATAAACAATTCACTCTCTATTTTGAATTTGTCTCTAAAAATGTACATACTCCAACCACACTACATATTCTCTTCTCTTTTTTACTCTCTATTTCATTTATTTATTAATAAACTTCAGTTTTATTTATTTTACATTAGATTTTTATAATATTTAATATATTTGTAAATAAATTTACTAATATTTTTTAAATACAATTATTTAACAAAATGGTTTGAAATATTTTTCATAATTCAAAATTTAAGATGCACACAAACACAAAATATATAATATAATCAGATACACATATACACAAATTAATAATTAAATATATAAAATAATCAAATACACATATATAAAATTAATAATTAAATACACAAATCAATAATCTAATATTCAAAATAATCAAATAAATAAAACAAGAAAAAAAAAATCACGAACCCAATTTGTTGGACGAGGATGAAGTTGAAGTCGATATACTCATCAAACAAAGCCTCGCAAGTAATGTTGCCAATCGTTCAACATTTTGCCACTAACAGCGCTTTGGTTGGTCGTCGTCGTCGTTCTTTTGCTAGTAGCCGTCACCTCTTTCGTCGATTGTTCAACACGTCTTCGCCGCATTTGCAACTTCCATTGACAGCTGATTTCGCCTTCCATGCATGCATCAACCGTCTTTCAGCATTGATGACCATTGTGATGGGAAGAGATAACAAAGCTTGACGTGCAAATTTGGGTCGCTAACCTTGGTGATGGTTTTGAGTTTCGTTAATTTTTTGGTAAAGCATTTTGGCGATAATGAACAGCGTTGGAGACAATTTGGGTTTGGATCGCTATAAATGGCTTGGCGATCAGAGATGGTAAAGCCATTGGAGATGGCCTTAGGCTATCTTCAATAGAGATCTCTATCCCAATTCCTATTATATCATAAACACTTCACTCTCTATTTTGATTTTGTCTTGAAAATTGTGTGTGCTCTAACTATATTTCTTATTTTTTTATTTATTTTTTTCTATTTTATTTATTTATTAATAAACTTTAATTCTATTTATTTTACCTCATCATTTTTATTACTATAAAAATTTAATCAGATACACACATACACAAAATAATCAAATATGCACATACACAAACTTAATAATTAAATACATAAATCAGTAATCAAAATATACAATATCACTCATTCAATACAAAAAAAAAATCACAAACCAAGTTCACCGCAAGCCGCAACAACATGTTTATCGCCGCAGCAACAGCAAGCCTGTTGTTCTGCTCACCGCTAGTAGACGGCGCTTCCTCTCGTTGCCGGCGTTGCTGCTGTTGGTTTCGCTCGTCACCACCACCGTCTCCAAATTTGGTATCTGCAACTCATTCGCCACGCGTGCAACTCGTCTTCTCCGAATCTGTTGCTGTCGCTTCTTTAATGTCTCTTCTCTGGCTGATTTAGCCTTCCCCCCGTCTGGTTGTTGGTTTTGGTGGCAAGGCAAAATAGTTATGGCGAGCTCTGTTGGAGTTGGATTTTAGAGCTATTAACTGCTTTGGCGAGCAGAATAGCTGCCTCGTTGGAGATAGCCTCACAAAACCACCTTGTTTTTGGAGACATATTAATAATAATTAAAACTTGCACACCACAAGGAAGAAAGAAGCTCGCTCGCTTGTCTGTGGCCTACATGCTTTATGTCATGATCGATGGTTCTTCCACTATAATAATTAAACTATTCAGCAATGAATGATGATGATGCTGCTTTGCTGTATTCACTTGTAATCTCTTTTTTCTGATTTTCCAAATTCTATGGTATACAAAGTAAAATGAGGTATTTCTGGGTGATGAATTGAGTTTGGGGAATTAATTAATTTACTAGACAGATTACAGATTAGTTTGTAAGATATTTTAATAGATTCTATGGTATACAAAGTAAGATATTTTAATAGATTATACACAATATAGAGAGAGACAGAGAGAGAGAGACAGAGAGGCTGTATTGTATTGAATTGACAGCTTCTTTATACAAAAATGAAAATGGGGGTGGTGTGAAGATCGTGGCATCATATAATATATCATAAAAAAAGGGGAGGTCCTACCGGGAGTCGAACCCAGGTCGCTGGATTCAAAGTCCAGAGTGCTAACCACTACACCATAGAACCCTATGCCCTAAGAAGTATTCAAATTAAAAATATATCATGATCCGTAATTTCATTTTTTGTTGTAAAAAGGTCTCGCGGTGTCTCCACTCATTGGGGATGATTCCAACGAGGTGAGAGATTATACACAAAATTACAAACTCTTCGTGTTTTTTTGGCATGGACGGACACGGACGCGTCATGAGACAGCCAGATTCTCGCTTGGGACGCGTCAAAATGGAACACACGACATGAGGTAGACAGAGAGAGAGAGAGAGAGAGAGAGAGTTCACCTTCAACGCAGTCGCAGACGGCCGGCTACCGAGTGCGATTTTGTTCACCCTCCCTTTAACGGGGTCAACGTAACCCCGGTCAATTGTGGGTCTCATCAGTTTTCCGTTAAAAGGGGTGAAATTAAATCCCACTCCGGGCCACCGGTTCTGCCAGTTGCCACGCGGGGGATCGAGCTTTTCCTAATTATTATTATTATTATTATTATATCCGAGACTTGCTACATTTTTACCGGTGGTGGAGCGCATACTCCTCATAATCATATGAAAGACTAATTGACAAAGCGGTTTGACCGCTTTTAAGCTGTATTAACAGCTTATAAGTTATTAAAAAAAACTATTAAAGTGTTTGAATGCATTTAACAGCGTTTACATTGAGTAGCTTAAACGCTACTCTAATACCGTTTGAAAAAAGTCACATAGGGCCATCTTTTACAAAAGTTTTATACTTTAAAAGCTAAGTTGACCGATTCATTTACGAATTTACTCTCATATATTTTTCTCATTTCTAACCTATACCCCCCATCTTCTTCATCCTTTGCAACACCATTCCTTCGGTGCCAGACCTTTCCTGACAGCCAAAGTCGCATTGTCCGCTGCAATCGCCCTCGCCATCACCCCAATTGTCCTTGTCGCTCGTCGTCCATCGTCCAGCACCCTAGCCGTCAACGTTGTCGTCACCCCAACTCGCCGTCCGCCATCCATTGTCCAAGCCTATCGTCCACCGTCTCCATTGCCACCTCTACTTACGGTCGTCGTTGCCTCCATCTGCCAATCACGTTGCCTTCATTATTAGTTCATTGTATGTATATATATATATGACATATATTATATATAGTTAAATATATATGTATACATGTTAACATATATATATTATAAATATTAATGTATGTTACATTAATATATTTATTTTTTATATTAAAATTTAATATTTTTTTAATTTTATTTTTATTATTGAATAATATGTCAATTTTAATCTTTTTGTCAAATTCTGATAACTTATCAACTTTTACAAACCAAACATATAAATATTCACTGACAACTTAAAAGTATATATATCCAAACATGTTATCAGAACGCTATCCAATTTAAATACTATCAACTACTTAAACACTACTGAACTCAAATGCTGCTAAAAAAAAAGTTTAGCCAAACTAGCCCTAAGAGGATGTAACAAACAGTTATTTGAATACACTTCTTAGCATTTAAAAAGGCATTTTTGAGAACACAAATCGAATCTTATTTCGAGCGTAGTGCATGACCAAAACTTAATTATGATGTCTAACAATAACTCCCCAAATATAATAATTTTTTTAAAAAGCAAAAGCATTGATATAAAATGTAAAAAAAAAAAAAAAAATACACTTGTGTCTTTTTAGAGCTTAAAAACAAAAACAGAGCATTCTCAAGAAAATGATAGCAGAGCTTCCCCCCAAAAAAAAAATTCCAAAGTTAATGGGACGACCGAATTTCTGCAGGGACTTGCATGCAGTCCAGCTCCAGCATGTTTCACCCCATCCACATGCATGTATGTACCTTTAAAAAAGGAAGGTGAAAGATAAAAACTCATCAAAAGAAATTAATGCGAATTAACAAGACAAAAATCATAGTTCACCAAATTAATAATACCCACCTACGACCGATGTTAACGAACAAACACATCTCAAACCAAATACAACCATGAGGTCCCAGTAACACAGAGGTGACAAAATGGCAAATCCGACAACACAATAAACCACTGAAAATAGGATCGGAACTCATTAAAAAAAGTTGCCCGGAATTTGTATGGTAGGCGATCAGGCTATATATTGAACGAATGTAAACTCTTCAAGCCACAGGCTCGGCCTCGGCTGCAGCAGAATCTTCTGATTTAGACGTTGATACGGCGTCCGCATCCTTTACAGGAGTAGCCCCTGATCCCGATGGATTTGGTGCTGCTATTTTATCATCTTTGGCATTTTTCTCACCCTTGGGATCCTTTTTTGCATCCTTTCCATCTTTGGCATCCTTGGCCGGAGCAGGCGGGGGAGGCACCATGTGAGGCGGAGGCGTGTGTTTCAGCTTCAGCAGTATGTGGCGCATCCTCGAGAGATCGGTGGGTTTCCCAGGCTTGGGGCCCTGAATGATTGTGATCCCTGGCTTCTTCTCTTGTTCTTTCTTGCCTCTCTTCTTTTCGATATTGGGAACTTCCCGAGGAATGAGCTCTGCAATCGCTTTCCAGTATTCTTTATCTGCATTTTTATGGAACTTATCTTGATTCTCCAAGTATAACTGTCCCGATACCACATATTAAATTTGACAACTATGTTAGAATAGACAACGGGATAAAAGGAAAGGTAAAAAAGATAGGCCAAGAGGCTCTTCAAGGTGTCACCTTCTCTCTCTCTCTGTTGGTGGTCTTGTTAGTCTCTATGTTGAGCTTTCTTTTATCATAGAAAGCTCGCTTATACTCTTCTGCCTCCTCTATAATCTGAATTCGCATCTCCTTCTCTCTCTTCTCCTTCTCCTCAAGCCGTATGGCATTTTGACTACACCAAACAAACATAGAAATATTTCAGTGTAAGAAATAAGTGGCTAATTAACACCTTGGAAAATCCGGGAAAAATGATAAACATTACTCATATGAAACATTGAAGCCGGATGTGGCTACCTTGTGATCCCACCACCTCTTGGTCACAATTCGTATCTAAACAAAATTCCTCTACTACGGTTGCAGAAAACATATCACCACCCATATTAAATTTGAAGTCCCCTATATTATTCATAGTATGGTGCATGCTAATAATGAATAACTGACTACTGCTATGTATAAAGAATGTTGGCTAATTGCACTTAAATGCCAATTCTGGTGATGCATAGCTGCCCCACTGGAGTACTGGCTTCTGAATTAGTTCTCGTCTGAATAAGCAGGGCCAAAGCAAAAACATAGGCTTCAAAAAACACCCAACCCAAAAAATGTAAAACCTAACAGCAACAAATCATTTCAGACGTTAAGCAAACTTGGATGCAAGCAGACTTCATAGTTTTGGAGTAAGAGATAATACACACACACACACACACACAAAGCTATTTTGAATTTCACCACAGCATATGATATAGTCACAGTTAATATCATTTTCAAGAAGTAAGAGAAATATTTGGTCGCATTTAAAATTGCTTATCAATTACTCTAATAAGAACTGTTTTTATGAGGCATGCCCACTCAACATATGCTTATTGGTCCTTGGCATCCTTATATAAATGGAAGGATAAGAAGCAAAACCCAAAAATCATATGGTTGGATTTAAAACACACCCAAGAAAGAGGTTAAGTTAATATATTTTCAAGAAAATTGTAGCTGAAGATACGGGATTATGGAAGATAAGGCTAGTCCAGTATAAAATGAGATAGCAAGTGAGGAGGCATAAAAAAATGATGACCAAAAGTGATTGCTACAAGACTTTGCCTTCATGCTTAATGAGAGAATTGAAAAGATACAGTATGATTAAAAAGGGGGGAAAAAAAAAAGAGTCAATAAAGCAAGGTAAAAGAATTACAAAAACTTATACCCAAGACAAGACATAAAAGATAGAGAGAGATCATTTATCTATGTTACTCAATGAAAATGAAGGAACAAATATGTCATTAAGACATCTTAATAGTTTTGAAGAAAAAAGAAATTACATATTACATAGGCATATTTGCTAAAAAAATAAAGCAAGCCACAAAAAAGGTGAAAAATGATAAAAAGTAATTAGACCAAATATATAATATATAATAGAAGCATGTAAATACATGACAAAAAAAAATCATATTCTGTGGTTAGTGAAACAATTTAAATGTGATCCATATACCGAAAAAGATGCTTGGCAACTAGGGAAAGGGCACTTCACTTCTCATTTACAACAACATAGAAATGTTAAAAAACATAAAGATTACATCAGGATCAAGTTAAGGAGTCATACCATAAATCATTGGGAAACGGGTGACTAAGCAAAGGTTAAAAAGTTAAATAAGGTCTCTAAAACCTAATTTAGTTTCATGCCGAGTAGATTAACAATAGGAACTATCTACAAGTGAGGCATATGATAGAAAGATCTAACAATAAACAACACAACTTACATATAGCGTTCATAGACTAAAAGAGCCTATAACCAAGTACTTCAAAAAATATTGTGAAGGGTTTTCCAGAAAAAGGGAGTTTATATCACTCATAGACAATAAAAACACATAATAGAATAGAAACATGTATTAGAATTTGTGAAGAAGATACTAAAACTTTTTTCAATTATAATTATACTACATGAAAAATCTGCATTAAACTGTTACCTTTCAATCTAGTGATAAATGAACTTACTAAGCACATTAAAAAGAGGTGGCATGGTGTACATTATTTACAGATAACGTTGTTCTGGTAGATAATACAAAAGTAGTAAATACTAAATATGAGTCATACAGGAATACCTTAGGATCCAAAGACTTTAAGTTAAACACGTAAAAAATAGAATATAATGATAGTTCAGTAAAAATAGAAGTATCAATGTTGTTATGGCTGAGACTTAAAAATTAAGTTATTCCAAAAGAAAAACTAGTTCAAACAGCATTGGAAGCAATTGGAAGGTTGCTCCTTTGTGATCGAAAGAGGTCATAATTTTGAGTTGCTGAAACCTCTTTGAAAACAAATAACAGCAAGGATGTGTAGAAAACCAATCCTCCATAGACCCTTGCAAAGTGGAGATATTGCGGACTAGGAACACCCTTTATCATAAATCAACGGGTAAATTACTAAAAGAATAACAAAATTTGACAAGTTTATCAATTTTACAACAAACTTTAAATATTATCAATTTTACATGTAAACTTTCAACTTTGTACCAATTCTACAATACAGTGATAAACATCTAGTGAATAGAGCTCCATTAAAATGGTGTGATGTGGCAGTCTGATGTGTGAAACAGATGCCAACGTGAAAAATATGTGCCACATCACAAAATGAAAAACATGGCCTAAGACTCTTAGATATAAGAAGCTGCTGATAGATGCTAGAGCTGGTTGGCTCATTTGACATAATTCACTGTATCTATGAAGACATAATTCTGTCAAACTGCGAATGATCCAATAGTTTGCATAAAGCCCTTATTCCGATCTTACTTAGGTATAATATACATTTTCCTTCACCTTATTTGAAAGAGCAATTAGACCAATTAAAGGGGTCACAATTACCATTAGATTAAACAGGTGAAGGCATGTTAAATTGGTTAATTTGTTTGGGACTAAACACGTAACTCAACCAGTTCATTTTCTGCGCTAATTATATGGACCTATTTATGACGGAAAACCAAATAAGCTAAAGCCAAACCCACCAATCTCCATGTAGATTGAGGTTCACTAGTCATAACAAGAATTGCCACCTCTTACAATAAATTTAGAATGTGCATTTATCCTAAATCTTGCTGATCTGTATGCTGATTACTGATTCCATTAAAACATTACAACCAATCAGAATTTCAAGAAAGAAAACCACAACAAAAACTTTGTTGTACAACTATCAATCACCTTATTACCACAAAAAAAAAAAGGCTTTGGAAAAGGGGCAAAGCATACAGTATTTAGAATCACTCTCCATATTGTAATTAGAAACCATGAATAATCATCCTAAAGGAAATTGGATTTAACAAGAAGGATAAAACAAAGTGACATCTATCCAAGTTATATATCAAAGATATTCATCCAAGTTTTTCAGGAATTCCACAATTCATCTCACTTATCACAGGACCAAGTTCAATACATGTCTTTCCACTGCTATTAATCAAAACAAAATCAGCTAAACGCTTAGACCCATCAAGTTAGAAGAAGACACCTGAACAACATAGGAAGATAAAAAAGAGAGTTGAGCATGCTATGTATGATGATCACATAAAAAAGTACTATAGAACAGAATATGAACTGTTTTGATGCAAATTGCTTCATCAAAAGGCTATTGGCCAATGACAACACTTCTTTTAACCTCCCATATCTGGTGTTTAGCAGAATTCATACTATAAAATACTTCTAAATCTAAAATATCAATGAGTTGATAGCCTTGCCCAAACAAGACGGATGGAAAGCTAATTTTTTAATAAATCAACAAAGAGGATAAACAGCCTTAACACTAAAACATTCTTACCAAAGGAAGAAAGGGGTAGCATCTAGTGCAACTTTATTAAGGAGTCCAGCAAAAAACCTCAATTGAATAACCATACTAGTTCCATTCAGAATCTAGAATCAGTGACTAGTTATTTCAAAAAGATCCCAAACACCATTTTTGGATACAAAAAGACAGTCAATTTCTTTAAGCAAGGCTTTGTTGGGTCTCCAGGACATCATCTAGCATGATGCAAATGAAGCAGCATTTACCACATATCCGTATAGAAAATGGAAGTAGTGCTTCCCCAAGATTACTTTCAAGGAAAATTTGTGAACTAAATGATCCGCAGAGTTGGGACACGGATGTTATGATAGACCATAGCCAGATCTGACCGTGTAAATTGAAGGATTCCAAAAAGCCTGAACTTTAACGAAGTTGAAGTTCAAATAACAAAAAAGAAAAATAAATAGAACAGTAGGCAAAATGAGATCTAGATCTCAACAATAGGTCAAACACCTGGAACTAAGTATTGAAGAAAATTAACTGGAAATTTGTCAGTTCCCAAAGAATTAAGTCAAGAATTGTTTTGGATCTCTTGATTATGGATTGTTTAAGACTTATTATCCTTCAAGAGATGACTATTATTTCAACAACAACAAAAAATATCAGTTGGCGGTCGTTTCCTATCTGTTTACATCCAAGCACAAATCAAGCAGCTTACTTACAAGTTACAACAAAATCGTTTCTATGAAACAGAGCAGGGCAATCAGTACATGAATTAGGCCGATTGGTATAAACAAGCTACGAGCTCAAGTTCAATGATCACAGAAGATCTAAAATTCGACAGATCTAAGCGAAAAGCGAAACAACAGATCTCCACAATTAAACGAGCAAAAAACACAAGAAAAGGCCTCACCTCCGCCATTCGCGAAGAGCAAACCCTTCCTCGTGCATTTCATTCGGAGGAGGAAGCACAGGCCCATCAGAAGCAAAAATTCCATCGGTGTCCTCGCTGATGTCGTAGGCTTTGCCGTTGCCGTTCGATATAGGGACCGAAGAAGTGAACGGCGACGACTGTGCGTAGTCGGGGCTCGGATCCGAGCCAAATCCAAAAGCATCAGGACTGTTCACGGAGTGAGGGACATGATCCTCGTAGCCGCCGGAGAATCCGCCGCTAAAAGGCGGTGGATCCGCGGCTGAGGTGTAGCCACCGGAGTAGCTGTCGTAGCCGCCGTCGCCGTCGTCGTCTCCGAAAGGATGGCTGGAAGTCCTCAGCATGTCTTCGCCGTCGTGGCTGAATGAGTCGAAAGACATTTCTCCCCCTTTCTCTCTCTAGATTCCCCTCTCTCTAGATTCTCGCTCTCGCTCTCTCTCTCTCGGTGCCTGAATCGACGTGTTAAAGAAAGAGAGAGAGAAAGATGGAAACATATCTTTGAAGCGTGTCCTTTTGTAGAGCGCTTAGCAGCTAAGCCATGTATTATTATGTATGCATGTATATGGCATTGGCACCAGAAATATGAATTTCTCTCTCTTCATTTCCACAATTTATATTTATATGTTTATGTTTACATTTATATTTATATTTAATTCAACTGACCTGAGCTGCATGGCCAAACAAATCACTCAAATAAATTATTTTCTCATTTATAAAATTATACATGATAATCATATTCAAAATTATCATTATATTATTATTTTTTATTTAAAATATTTACATTAATTTTCTTTTCGGCCCCTAAACTTTATTTTCTTATATAAATAATAATAATTATTTGATTGAAGAAAAGACAGAAAGAGGGAGGGACACAAAATGAACCTCTTTATTATCTCTCTCAATTCCATAGTTGTCTCCATCAGATCAAGTCTTGCACTGTCACTTTTGTTTTCAGGCATATCAGGTTAAAGAATGCCAAATGCCAAAATTGGCTTAACACAACAAAAGAAGAAACAAATATATATGGTATGGCATGGTATGGCCACAACATTTCTCCTCAGGCGTCAAATTTGCATATAAAACACTACTTGTACTACTACTACTAGACAACAACATGAGTTCGATAATGACACCATTCCCAAAACTTTCAAGACGCCTACTGAAACTCTGATCATAAAAAAGGGAAAGAAAAACCCCAAAGCCAGTATCGAACTGCAGTTAGATCAGAGACCATCCATTTTGGTCAGCAGCATATGTACTCAGCACCGAAAACACTTCAAGTTACCTCTCATCAACACTATTTTCCCAGATTCCCAACTGGATTTACTTACACCAACAAAACCATACAGAGTTTCCATCTGTCTTGGCAGCCACCAAGAAAAAAGGTTTTAACCAGCTTTGCATATTCTCTATTGTTGTCAACAGATCACACCAGACCAGGCAAGGCCAAAACCAAAACAACTTCCAGCAAATGGCTGGCTGGTCAGAAACACCCTCAGGACAGCAGTTGCTCGCTCGTTTGCTCGATCATCTCTCTTAGCCTCCAAGGATTTCGAGATTAATTTAATTACATTCATCCAACAGGCGCACTGCAATTAAAACCAGGATCAGGAGTCCCAAAGGTGGGCGAATTAGCTGGAGTCTGGAGAGGGGGCTCAACAGTGCCTGTTTGTAAAGGCACCATGTATATTACATCAGTCAGCTATTTCAGAAGCTAAGGATGTACTGCCTGCCTTCTCAAGGTATTGACGAAGCATTCTTCGGATATCTGGCAGAGGAAGGGATTCGCTGCAAAACTCGGGAATACTCTGGCTTTAGCCTTTTGTTTGACATCCCTTGCAACAACCTGCCAGGAATAGAATTAAGCTGTAAAATAGCAAAATAATTTAAGAGAGCTATGGAGATTTACGTGTGTATGGCATAACCTTTAGTTCTTAACAAATGATAACAAAAGATTCAATTTTCACACAAGATATCTGTGAGTACTGCTTGCCCTCAAAGTGGCAGAAAGAGGAGAACATTATGTCCCCTCAAAACTTACCAACCTTGAGATTATTTGAACGGTTATTTTGCTTCTGGAAACGAAAAGCTTAAGAAGAAAGCTGAAAGCTCTTCTACTTTCCTATCTTCTCTTTTATTTTTCTATTTTTCTCCTTTAATTCTCTCTTTTTTGCTCTTGATGTTTTACCTAGAAAAGGATGTCTCAGTGCACGAGGCTTTCCAGTCTTACCCTTGCTTTACAAAGAGGCTGTATTGATGTCTTACTCCATGAATCAATAAAACAAATCCATTTAGCAGCAAGAACTCCATTGACAACAACATCAAGCATGCCTAAGCTATATTTATATTGTCTTAAAAGGATTTAAAGGCTGATAAAATATGCAGCAAAGGAAAAAATGGAACACCACCTTCTACAGCAGCCATCCAAACCACATGGTTCCTTCAAGTGTGCCCAGCAATAACTCGAAACATGCCCAGAAACATTTTCCACAAAAGAAGAAATTGATTTCATGAAAGCACTAACAAGTGGCAGGAACAGCCATCACTCACCTTGGAGAACTCTGACGCTTCTGAGAAAACTGACCGGGTGTAGATTTTAGATTTCCAAGAGCCTTTTCAGCAGCCTAAGGAAAAGTATGTACATGCATTTAGACCCATCATATTTTTAGAATGCAATCAAATAGGAACAAATATAATTTTACAGCAAAAGATGTGAAAAGTGGGGGACAAGAGGACTAGAACAAGAATAGTGGGAAAGGTGAAGAAAGAAAGATTAAGGTAGAGTGGAGAATGAATAGAGCAAAACAAATGGCACCTGCATCTTAGCCTCATCCCACGTCAACCCTACTCCCTTACCTAACACTTGGCCATCTACTTCAACCTACGAGATTATGAAAACAGAATAGTTAGAGGAGGAAATGGAGATTGCGATTGCTTTTGCAGAACAGAACCACCAATTAAAAAGTTATTTTGCATCAATTCACCAAATCAAGATGGTATAAATCCCCAGTAAAGAGCTCAATTGTTGAACAATCCTTGAAGCATGGAGCACAAAATCATGAAATACCATGAATTTCCCAATAATCACCTCCATGCACAATTAGCCCCAGATAACAAACCAACATATAATTCATGCAAAAGACATCAACCTCGCAAAATAACCTAAAATAATTGTACATATCCAGGAAGCAAACCTAAATGCAACAGGAGGTACATCTAATCAAAATAGAGTAAAATAACAGCCCACAACTAACCTCTTCTATTGCTATAGCCTGTATGGGAAGCAAGAAATATTACTAGCATTTGAGAACAAAAGCAAATGGTGTACAAGTATTTAAGAAAAAAGCAATCCCAAAGTCTGCCCTAGATATAAAAGCACAGTTTCATCTATTAAGCTACCTGTGCATATACTTCATTTTTCTGAACTGGATTAGCTGAAGTTGCAGGCTGTGCTTGAAAAGAAAAATCAAGGCCCTCCATCATACACTGAAGAAACAAATAGGAGAATGGCATGCCAATGATTAAAACCAGTTAACTATACCATAGATGAGAGTAAATATTAACATAATAGAATTGGTGGCATGGCACATTCACCAAGTCTGCATCTCTGGGTAAAACTAATCACATTTTTTAGATAAAGATTTTCAATAAATAAATGGCCTTTGGGTGGAGATTGATTAAAATAGGGAGATGTTGCAAACTCTAGCAGTGAAGAGTTTTTATAAAAGACAGAATAACAGCCAAATTTCATACTTACCCTATAGTTCAAGTAAAATAATTATCTTCTAATATGTAAACAATTAAATATGTGATTTTAAAAAGGATATTTTGATAAAAAACAGACAGTTTCAAAATTACACCAAATTGGTGTTTCCCTTTACACAGTAGCATAGATAGATATTCAACTAGTTGAATCTTACTAATTCTTTGAGTGCAGAAACTGGGCCCATGGACTTTTTTGGACCCTCTAGCCGTCGATCCAGAATCCTAGGTAGCTCTGATGAACTTGAAAATGAAGGAGGCTCCTCCTTAGGCAGTGATTGATACCCAAAAGAACTTGCATCGCCACTAGGATCAGGTTTGAGGCGTGACAGATATTTATCTGCAAAAAACATAGCAAGTCGGTGAGAACCGCATGGAGCACGTGACAAGTAAAATTGCTATATCGGAGGATACGACAATAATCACAAGCCTTAATCCCACTTGCTAAACAAAGAATACCAATTTAAAAAATATTCTTAATAGTACATCTCGGACAATACTGCAAACCTGGCATTAGGTTGTGATGAGGGAGCATCCAAGGGACACAGGTTACCAATTTACCCTCAAGGATAGCACACTCTCTACCCGACACGTGTCTTTACTAATGACAAGTAGGGAGGGGACACGTGTCCCCTGCTCAACCCATATCGTAGAAGGCGGATAAATCCAGACCACATGGGATCCAAAACCAACCTAAAAAGATTTGCCCCTATCCCATGCAATGAGTTGAACTCAAGGAACCTCGGCAGGAAATCTTGGTGGCTAACTCTGGATATCCCACCTGACTAAGGCTCAACCCAACCTATATAAAGGCCCTAGTCTCTCATAGGTAAGGGGGCCTTTAGTTCATCCCAACTTTCTACATACTTGCCCTTCTAGTTATCTGACTTGAGCATCGGAGGCTAATTTCCAAGGGATCTAACCCCACCACCTTTTGCAAGTATCTGACCCAAGGCTGAACCATGGTGATTGATCCCAATGTCCTCAGGTTAACTTGAGGTGTGTAAGTAGGAGCTTCAATTTAGATAATCAGTGAGATATCTAAAACCTCAAGATTGAGCACTATAAGATAATAAACTCAATTGTGCTACCTATTATGCATCACGGGCTTATATCTATTAAAAATGAATGCAAGTTATTGCTAAATGACAGGGAGAGGTATAAAATTAATCAGGCCAAACTTTTGTAATAGGAAAACAACATTAAGAACCAACAGATATCACATAGCTTTGGTACCATTCTAATGACTTCACCATATGATTCATCATATCAGCATTTTATGCAAATCATTAACAGGGCTTGTGCTGTATTGATCACCAAATAAATCCCTTCCTCTCCCCCCTGTAAGGCACTTTTCAATGTTATGATTACGGCCTCTCTAATGGGCTTAATCTGAATTTCTTTAGATATTAGGAGCCAATTCTGATGCAATTAGGTGAAAGGAATCAAAAGATTTAGCACTGGGAGTGTAGTGAAAGAAATGTTGCTATATTGATTTAATCTTCTTCAATAGCAGGTTATGATTTCCAGTTTAGAACCTATAACAGTCTAATTCTTGACATAGTTGTTTTTTTGGCTCCTGCATACTCTTGAAACAGTTGAAGGGTATCGGAAATGAAGAATGTGAATTTACATATTTAGCCTTTTGTTCAATCTGCTAATAGAAGTAAATCATAGACTGAGCACTTTTGGAATGTAAAGTTTGACAGGGCTTCATACACCAAATTGAGGTCCTAAATTTTAATAGTAGTATCAATAAAATCAAAATTTTCAACATGCCACTTCTGATGTTTTTAGGAAACTTCTCAATGTATTCATTATAGTGCAGAAGATAAAAACGGAGTTAAAAAGAATCTAATAGCCTAGAATCCTTATCTTACTCAATCTATTATTTAATAAGATAAAAGAAATTATGGCTGGGAGTGCATCTTATTTGGAGATTTTTATTAAATTAGCATTTTTTGTTTTTTGCACAACTAACATCGGATTTGGGATTTTATAAAAGTAGCATCAGACGTTATCTGAACCTGGGCCGAAAAGACACCCGCCAGTTAGACTAGCGGGTCTTTCTAGCTTGTCTTTTCGAGCAGTAAGCAAAAGGTGCTAACCTTTGGGAATAGGGAACGTGAACTCGCCAATGTAACTGGCGAGTTTGCCTTTGCCTTGCCCTTGAGTGTCTGGGCAAGGCAAAAACCGATGCTACTTAGACCCGCCAGTTAGAATGGCGGGTCTCTCTCAGCTGAGGCTCATATACCATCCAATGTTACTTAGTAAAAATCAGAAAACCAATGATAGTTGTGTAAAACACACCAAAAAAAAAAAAAATGCTAATTGAATTAAACAAACTCTCTTATTTGTCCATGATTTAGTGATAATGTCAATACAAATTTTGACAGAAACAAATGAGGAGGTGACCAAGCAATTTGAGTTGTATCCATAGGACAATCACCAACGATATTTCAAATTAGATTTTTTTTCAGCAAAAAAAATTGAAAATTTCAGCAATTATTAAGTATAAAATCAGTAAATCAAAATTAAAAATTTATTATCCAGCACGTGTAAGCAATATTAATGGAACTCACGTAATCACATCACACAAGTATGACAGCATATCAGGAAAAAATATTAGCAAATAGATTTTAGTTAAATATAACAACACAATTGCAGCAATTTTCATTTCCATACAAATGATAAACACTTGTTATGCTGGCCTTGTTATCAATGCTACATTTTTTCCCCCTATAACCTAAGATGGTGTAATGCAAGAGACAAACAACAACATACCAAGTCTTTATCCCACCATGTGAGATGGGCCACATAAATTCTAGCTTTCCTTTCATTTCTATCCATGGCCTTACCTTTGATAAAGGCCACCCATATAATTAATATTAAATCTGTGTCTCCCACCATTTTTTTTTTTTTTAATCTTTCTCTACCTCTTTTGCTAAATATTTGTTCGTTTATAGCTTTCCATTCATTTCCATCCATGGCTTTATCGTCTCTTGAACCTATACATGCACAGGCATATTTGTTCACAAGACAACTATAAAGGAGTTTTTTTTTTAGCCCTCAGCTCTGAAACTTTAGTACCTTAACAAAAAGCTTACACAGTCCAAGCATCCTCTTGAACTCCTTTTGTGGTGGTCTCCTTTTTAAAAAAAAAAAAAAATTGGATAGCAAAAAAGGGGTTTCCCCACTTTGTGAGAGCAGGGGGAGGGTCATTTCTGCACAGCCTTCCCCTTGTCCCTTTTTGTTTTTCAAAAAGGCTGTTTCCAGAACTCTAACCTGTGACCTCCCAGTCACAAATGAGCAATCTTACCATTGCTACCAAGATTCACCTCTTATTTTATAATAGGAAAGAAAAAAAGCCACTACAAAGGTGTTCAGGAGGATGCAGTTCTCTTAGAAAGAAGATGCAGTAAAGTGGCCTTGGTGAAGCACTAATATTGGAGGCAAAAACTCTGAAGTCTGAACATGATATAATATAAGAATGTAACTAGAAACAAATAAGAATATAATAATGATAAAATACAGCATACAGCATAATTAGAGGGTCAATAGAAAATCTTACCAGCTAAATTCTTGAGAGATCCTTCAGCAGCCAGATGCTGGGCTTCCCTTCTTGTCTTGCCAATTCCTTCACCTACTTTCTCTCCGGAAAACAAAACCTATAACAAGCAACATTGGTGTGAGCTCCTCAAAGCATTTAACCCTGTAACATATAAGCATTATAAACAAGATGCAGAGGGTAAACCAAAATATGTAACTTGTCAATAAGGTGCCAACATAAATCTCATTGTAATTAGACTATAGAAAGTTGAACACTTCATTCAAACTAAAGAAACTACGAAGCAGTAGAAGATGATATGTAACAATTTGAACAACCTCCACAAGAAACTGCAGTTCTGTACTCAAAACCAGCCTTGGTCTGAACTCCACCTGCAAATGTTCATTTAGAGATTAATAGAATACATTTTACGCATGATAGCTTACTTTGAGTGGCTAAACATATATTAACACTTAATTTCAACTCCTCAGCAAAGGACAAGTGTAACTTCTTATTCTTATTACCTTTGTGCCACATTTGGTTGCAATATCTTGCAAAGCTCCTGCAGGAGTTTCAGAATATATATCAACACGTCCAGGTTCAATGTCAAGATCCCTAGTGCTGGAAGATGATCGGCCTAAAGGAACATCCTCACCTTCACAAAGAAAATGCCAATTGCATAACATCCATATCACATCACAAAGTCACAAGTAGGATAATCTACCAAAAGGAGAATATTTCAAGCCACACAAAAACTGTCAAAAAAGAACTCCAAATTTGTTTTGATATCTTCATAAACTCATAAAAGTCAATAACCAAAATAAGATTCCAACTGAAAAAAAAAAAAAAAAAGATTTGGGAAATAGAAGAACAGTATAAAAAATATAATATATATTTTGTTTGTCAATCTTAGATTACTCCTCAAGTTTCATGCCATAGCTTAAAGACAAAATAGTCTGTTCCCTAGAAAATCAAAAGTTTAAACTCAACTTCCATCATTAGCATGGAAAATTTTGTAAGTCAAACAATTAATCATTTCAGATCTCAACACTGGCTTATATAAAAAAAAAAAAATCCTTCAATTTGCTCTCCCATCTTTTCATGGATTGGACCGCAGGAATCCAATCTTGATCATGAAACATAGTTATTACATATTCATAGAAATCACCATGTGGCATTGATTTGAGTACAGGATTTGCAATACAGCAATAACAACAGATAATCACAAGATTTAATCCCACTAAAGAAGGAGGTTGCAAACCTATCAGATCAAACATCATGAATTTTGGACAAGAATTGCAATAGATTAAAATTTATGAATCCAAGAAATCCAATAACTTCACAGCTCAAAAACATGGATCAGCATTACACTGATAGTCAAAGACAAAATCAGTAGTCATTTATTTGCAAAAATAGTCCCTAGGTCATTTGTTCTAAATAGTAAATTTAGAAATTCAATTTGCCTTCCTATTAAATATCAATTTACTAATTCCTGGAAGAAAGAAAGAAAAGTACTGAGATCTTAAAAGATCCTTTCAGTAAGAAGCTTTAAAGGAAAAGCCATAGCACATCAACTGTGAATGGGAACTAATTAGGTCAAAAGTATGATATTCAAACACTTCACCCATATTCAAACAAAGAAGAAAGTTTTAAACTGTACGATATATGCCCCCACACATATATACATACAAACAAGTTAGTGGATAATAATATGTATAATAAAATTGATCATGTAGCAATGAACACTTGAGTAGGATAACAAAGTACACTGTGCATCAGTTTGAATATTACCTTAATAAAGACAAAGTTGTATTCATTAGTGAAAACACAAAAGAATGTCCTAATAAAGCCCGATGCACAAACTGACACTGCAAGAGGTTCCTTACCCAATAAAGGCCGATGCACAAACTGACATTCATCTGACAACACCTCATGACTAAATACATGCAACTCGTAATAATCTTTTATCTTCTGGGCAATTGATACATTATTTTCAATTTGAAAAGAAGTATGCCTTCCTCGCATAATTGAAGATTAAACTAGATTCTGCTTTGGTTTCCTTAGAAAAGGTAAGGTGAATTTAATTTAGTCACACCTATTTGCTACAAGCTGAGAGGTTCATGAAGAGTCAATACTGCTTACCTATTATATCTTTAGACATCCAATGGCAAAGTTTGACAACTATCAAGTACCAAACTTCAATATTTCCTTAAATAAGCCATTGTCAAAAATTCTGTCCCCGTACCAACAATATACATGTATCATGCCATGTTAGAAATAGCAATTCGTTCAACATAAAAGATTGGTGGAAAACAGGGGAAACTACCATTCCTTCGCTACTTGATGTCCACTGAAAAAAAAAAAAAGCAATCTTTCATAGTTACATTTTTTTTTATTTTAGAATTAATTTGATTAATTTGTTACATGTTTAGTGCCCAACCAATAGAAATAATATGGCAAGTGATTTCACAAATCTCCAAAAGAAGGGACTAGATGATACAAATGAGTAATGATGAATTAAAATGAGCCAAGGAGCAAACTTCCAATTTGCTTTTTATCCCCGATAAGTAACAAGACAATGATCCTGCAGTCAGTTGTTTCTACCAAAGCCAGAAACAGTTCTCAAGGAAACAATTTATTGATGCAAAAGTGCCATTTTACAGACCATACAAGCATTCAAAGGTCACAAAAGGGGAAATGTAAAATGACTTTTGACTTCAAATTCCCATTTAGATTATATATTTCACAGACCAATGCATTTGCAATTTTCCACACTTCATACCTGAGAATGAATGATAGCTAGAAAGTGAGTGGCTCAACCTCAACCGGTCTTCTCTTTGAAGAGCCTGCAAACATAATCCAGTAAATTTAGTACTTTTATCAGCCATGAAATAATGTTCCCTTCAAAGCATAGATACTCAAGGCTAAGCATGGACCCATCACAAGTACCAATTACCTCCTTCGGCAATCTCTGATTTTCAAGAACTCTCTCAGAAGGAACAGAACCCTCCATCTTATGGATAAATGGTGCATAATGAGGCCTATGCTTCTCAATATGCATTATTTCTGAATTTAAAGAAAATTCCTTCGGTGGTAGCACCCGGTTGAGTGGTTTTGGGCTCATCTCTTCCTCTACTGGGAACCAGCTTCCATGTGTCTGTACCCTTGGAACAGAAACTTGTATGGAGGGCCTTACTGGAAATTGAGGTTCGTTTACAGCATGATCTCTTGTGTCTTGCCCATGCTGTAGAATAAGAAGCCTCCTCCTTGTATCCGGATCTAGTTCAGATTCTGGTACCTCGCCCTCTTCCCTAGCAGGAGAACTTTGCAAGCTTGCTTCTGGAGGCCCAACCTGACTTAATGGTTTTATTACTGGAGCCACCTGAGGTACCTGCTTGTTGGGAAAGGGCATGGATGAGCCTTGGAATGCTGAAGATGGAATTGATATAGACGAGGATGCCACTGCATATGGGACTGGAGCAATCCTTGGATCTAGGTTAGGGACTGTTGAGGAAGCAGAAATTGCATCCTGAACAATAAAATTGATTCAGAAAGAAAACAGGTTCGCCTTATATGCACATACAGATGAAGAATATTCAGAGTCAGGCAGAAATAAATATGAAGGACAGGAGACAAAATATATAAAACAAAATGAGTCCAAAATTACACATTCAGAGCAACAATAATCTTTACAAAAAAACAAATAATAACGGATATATTTTTCCCTGGAGTACCAAGATACGCTTGAACTTAGACTTTAACCTAGGGCTTTAGAACACTAATTCATCAAGATCATTACCTTCAACCTTCTTTCAACCTCGGCATCTGCCATGCCATCAAAAGAAAGAGGATCTTTGTTTGCATTCAGAGTTGAGCCATCATCCTGAGTGGCAAACAAAATATAATATGTCTTCACAAAGTTTAAGCAGATGTCTAACATATTGCAGTTGCTTTTTTTTTTTCCCCCCATTATGCAAAAAGAAAGAACTGCCTTGAGGGATAAAATACTGTAGGAAAGAAGGGGAAAAGCAGAAATAAAGCCTATATATCTACGGTCACACACAAATCATCAACAAAATGGAAAAAGACTAAGAACAAAAAAGAACTATCCTCTCCCATTCACAAAAAGAGAAATGAGGATGATTCCCCCTTAAAACCTAATATGTACTCTACACAGATTATATCATAGTGAAAATGATAGCCTGGGACAGGATAAGCCCAATAAAACCATGTGACTTGCGAAAGAAACATAAAATTCTGCCCAACTTACTTCTGAAATCAAGTAGTTGCTCACATCTGGTGGAGCTGGAATAACTTTAATATCATCTTCATACATTACCCCCGAAATTCGTTGTAACATACCCTCATCAAATTCTCTGCATGAGATTATTTCTTGTTATTCTAAGAACGACAATGTATATGGAAATTGAACCCGAGATCAACTAATAAGACTACAAAATGACACCAATTACAATAAACAAGATGTGTTCCAGTGTTCACATGCAATCTTTCTAAAGTTTAGTACTGCACTTACTTGAAAAAGCCACCTCTGACATTGCAAGCAACATTTCTTGCAACACACAGGACAGGGACAGGATTATTTGCCTACAATGTAATAAAATTTCAGTGAGAAGGATGTCACTAAAACTTAATTTTAACTAAACAAAACAATATACACACACAAATAAATGAATGTATTCTTGCCCATGTGCATATCTATGCCCATGTTCATATTTCTACAAAGTTCAATAGTAGAACCAAGTCCAGTTAGTGTATACTTCTGCCAGAGGAGCATAATATGGAGCAAATGCTGGAACAACATGCACCCGAGGTTGATCTTTCTCATCCCACACTTTCAGGCGATCATCAATCACCAAAGCCATCTTAGGATGACAAAATCCATCTTGAAAAACATTGAACAATGATTTCCTTGAGCCTGTCAAAGGTTAAAAGGGTAAAATTACAAAAAAGTACAGAGTCTTCCATTTCACATTATTATAGTAAGAGGATAAGAAACTTGCCAGACTTGACACACACAATACGATCCAGTAATTCTTTCGAGTTTATCAAGTTTGAGTCAGGATCAAGAAGCCTCCACATTTCTAAGGCATAATCTCTTTCAGCCATTGTGCAAACATACACCTCAAATCGCTTCCTCCCTCTTGCAGTCAAGTAACTGCGGAGGTCCTCCCATGCAGGCCTTAATCTCACAAGAACGCTTGTATCACGAATCTATAGAGAAGAGTTTCATAAGTTAGAGGAATCAATGATATAACAAAACAAAAGAGAACCAATCATATCCATCAAGTGTTTCCTAAAGCATGGAAGCAAAATACATCACTCACACATATGAAAACTACCACTAACTTTCATCCCTCCCAGAATTGTATGACCCAAGAAAGCAAGTGCTCTTATCACTATTCTTTTCTTCTCTTTTTTCATTTTTCTCCAGATGATGTGACCTATCACGGCTTTTATTTTTCAGTTCTTTTTTTATTGTGTGTGTGCTGGGGAGGGGGGGGGGGGCAGGGTTTGAGTGGGTTACTGACACCCCCCTTCTGCACATGAATATGCTGTAATAAGCATTGTGGGAACTTCAATTCCAGAAAGATAACAGGAAAAAACTAGGCTTAGCATGGGTAAATCAGCATACCAGTGGATTGATGCGAGTCAGAATTATATTCTTGTCCTGCAACCTTATAAGGGGGCGAACAATAGATTGATAGTTGCCAGACAAAGCTGGAACAACCTCAGACTGAGATTTAACCACGTTCCCGTTTTCAACTACCTGATCATTTTCTGCATATTGCTTCAGTATAATTTTGTCATCTTGATATCGCTTGACCTCCGCCAACATACCCGAAATGCGTTGCGGATCAGCCTCAGTGTTTATTTTCCGCTGCAGAGCTTCAATTCTATCCTCAAATGAGCGCATTGTATTAGCAACTATAAGTGTTTCGTCGAGATCAAACACAATGCCAAGACATCTAAGATTCAGCATGACAAGGCAAGAATCGTAAAGGCCTGAAGCAACTCTAAACCCCCAGAAACATTGGCACCTTGCATCATATATCCTAGAAGGCATGGCAACCAAATGTAATTCATCCGCTCCTAGTAATATTACTGCAGTCTGCAGATGAAGACAGTACAACCATCACTCACTGTTAAAGAACTCTTCCCTCTTGTAATTGGGACAGAATAAGTATATAAATGGATAAAGATTTATAATTAGACCAGCAGGTGGAAGGTACTGAGCTACATAAAGATAGACTGAGTAAAAAAAAAAAAAAACGAAAAAATTGAACTGAATAAAATTTACCAAAAACAAAAACTCTGTTCATGTGCTAAAAACCGTGAAAGGAGGTGAATTGTGCATGTGCATGTTCAATTAATTGAGAAGTAGAAAAGAAAGATCCTTCTTCATTAACCACTAGAAAACCGAGCAACAAGCTGCCTTAGGAAACTCTTTTAAGTGTGCAATTTTATCCCTAATAGCATGCATCACCGCAAACTGATCATTTTTCAACAAGCAAGTCTCTGCTCTCCTCCACTTCAAATTCTGAAACCCACAATCACATTAAGAGAATAGCATCAACAATTGTTCCAAGTAAAGTTTTAGTGTTTCTCGTGGGCTTGTATTTACTGCCAATCATGTTCCTTCATACCATCAAACAAACAGGTAACCAGTTTAATCCGCAATCCAGATGCCCAGAACCATTTTAAGCGAAAGCAAAATCCAGTGTAAGATGTTATTAGCATCAAAGAAGTTCCACCAAGAAGCATCAGAATTTAAGAATAGAGCCATGTGTATCATTCAGTTCACAATGCCAGAAATTTAAGGTTTTAGTGTTTGTCTGGGTACTGTCAGTCCAAACTGGACAAAGTTACAAAAAGGAAAAATGTAAGCCAAATATTTCACTGGGTTTACTGAAATTACTGAAATCCAAGTGCAACATTTTGTGGGTCCTTGTCCAGTTTGTCCAAAGTCCTCTGATCATGAACCAGGGTAAGTACGAATTAGAATTTTTGTTCATTCTGAGCATTAAGCTGAGTTTGAGTTCAGTTTATTTTAATACCTTGTTCTCTCTGATGCAAGAGGAGTGCAAAAGGTACAGCGGCGAGTCCTGTGAGTGCGACTTGGACTCCATTTTGAAGCAAACACCAGACGACGTGATGGTGTGAAGAACTGCAAGTGGCGGACACCTCTCACTCGGTTGCGAGAAGTGAGAGATACGAATTTCAACATCACCTCCGTTCTGATTCTGATTCTGAGGATAAACCTCTACTTCTCCCAGCAGTTTATCCCCTTCGTACACAACCGATTTATACATATTCTCAATCACTCGACAAAGACAAGCAACGAAATAGGGTTTCTCAAAATTCGCTTCAAATCAATCGATTGTTGTATTGTTTCGCATAATCTATGGAAATCCTCATGAATCCCTTTAGATTTCGGTTGAATTCATCGTTCGAAATTTTTCCAAATTAACACATATAATGGTCCGAGTGGAGAGAGAAAAAAAAAATTAGGGTTTTCCTTGGGAAGCCTGTGATTCTTGAAAGTTTTAGTGGACCTGCAACGAGGGAGCTTCAATGGCTGAACCCTGTAATCGATTGCTAGAGAGTCCGAACCAGTTGTATCTAGGGTTTGATGAGTCGACGACGAACGAGTTGCCACGAAAAAGAAACCCTAGATCCAGACAGTAATAGGTCAAAATAGCTCCCCCCCCCCCCTCTCTCCACTCGCTTGCGGGGAATGATATTATATAGATTCACCAAATTACCTCTACCGTTCACCAATCTCCAAAAATATAAAATTAAATAATATGGTACTTTTCCCTTACCCAAATAAACATTGAATATAGTAACAAAACTTTAAAAACTTCACTACTATTCTAATCCTACTTGCTCTCTGTATTCTACACACTCGTATGCAATTCAGAGTTTGAGATTATGCTCGGTGATTGAGATCGTACACGAGTTGATCCTAAAAATCTGAGACATTGGCCGCTATATAATTGGTAACAAGTCTCGTATTCAATTTTCACTCTAAATTTTGTGATTTATCTCTCCAGTAAAAGTTATAGCACTGAGCTGTGAGAGCTTTTATGGTGAGGAATTTTATCTTTTAATTCTAAAAAATTAATTTAAACATTAAAGATTCAATTTCTATCTTATAGGTCACCTGCAAACTAATCACTTGCAAGCTCATCAAAATACTCTCTCGTACAAAAAAATTTATTGTTTTATTTTGATAATAACAATAATAAATATATCATATTTTAAAATATTTTATCAATTAATAAAATATTAGAAACAAAATACATTAAAATATGTCATAAAGATTATCCCGTTATGTCTCGCAGTTTGTACATTTCATCAACCAATGATAGTATTTTATAGTTGAAAATAAAGTATAATAAATATAATTTAATTAAAAATATAATATATTTATTACACTTTAATCATTACCCTAAAGACAATACTTAAAATTATCCTTAAATTAATAACAATAATGCTAACTTGCTGACTAGTGATTAAACAATAATAAATATATATTATTTTTAAACAAAGTATACTTATTCTATCTTATTTTTAATATCCAAAGTCCAATTTATCTTACTGATTGGTTAAATGTATTTAACGTCAGCTAATATTATTGTTTAAATGTTAAAAATAATATACAATAATATTTTTTTAGGACTTGATGATTTATTTATTAATTGAGTAATGCTAGTCAATGAGCAATGACTCATTTATTAAGGGTAATGATTAAGTACCACCGAATATATATATTTTTTAAATAAAATGTATTTATTATATCTCATATTTAATATTTAAATAAATTTATTAACTAATTAAAAAATGATATATTTATTAATACGAATAATAATGGTTAATGTTGTGCCATAAGTAAAGACCTATTAAAAGATCAAAGAAAATGGCTAAAATTTTAAAATATCTTTTTAGGCTAAAAGATGTCAATTTTCTATACGTGTGGGATCCATATAAAAGCACAAATTAGATAATTATAGCATTTGAAAATTTATTTGAGAAGATAATCAATTATACTTATAAAAAAATATAATAAATTATCTATAAAAAATTCTAATTCTAAAATGATTCTAGAATATTGAGATAAACAATTATGCACACAAAATTTCATCCCAAAAAATGACAAAATAAACGTTATCTACAAGAGATAGATGTCATTTATAACAATCATAATCTCAGTTAAACTAAGAAATATAAGAGTAAACGTTATTTATAAGAATTATAATTTTAACAATATTAGAAAAAATTAAGATAAAATTATATATAATAATCGTAATTTTAGATTAATTAAGATTATTTCATATCTTCTATAAATAAGCAGACATTCATTATGAAAAAGATACGCCTCAGATATTAGTTTCAATATAGTCTTCATTATTTTTAGTATCTGATTCAAGTATCGAAGTATTTGTGAGAGGAACTCCCATACAAACGTGTAAACTAGATAATTCTGACATTTTAAAATTTATCCAGTAAGATAATTAATTATCTATAAAGAATTATAATTTAAAAAAATCAAAATATTAGGATAAACAATCATTCACAATAATCCTAAAAATATGGACAAAATAAACATTATCTACAAATGATAGACGTCATCGATAACAATCATAATTCTATCTGAATTTGAAAATATCAAGATAAACGTTATTTGTAAGAATTATAATTTTAACAAGAGTAAAAAAAGTCAAAATAAAGGTTATCTACAATATTCCTTATTCTGGATTAATTAAGTTTACTTTATATTCTTTTATAAATAACCAAACACTCATTTTGAAAGAGATACATATTTGATATTGATTTTAATATAGTTTTCATTATTTTCAATGTTTGACTTAAGTATAGGAGTATTTGCGCAGGAACCTCTTTTCGACCTCTGATTGTTTTTTTATTTTTCCAAATTTAGATAGTTTGATGACATATTTTTAATTAAATTAATTTATTATTATATCTATGCCACAACAGCTAACATTATCTATTTTAAATATAAAAATTTAGAATTATAAATAAATTTCAAAATATCGTGTCCAATCGGGGCCTAATTGAAATTCCGGGAACTTCTGGAATTTCCTTCGCCGCCCGATTTGAATTTATGACGGAAACTGTCACACCTTGCCCCTTAACGCCGTCTGGTTCAATAACTGGTGTTACGGACGTTTACCGTGACGGGGGTGTCTACTTGGCGCAATGTGAGTGGCTAATGCGAAAAATTAGAATCCTGTTGCATGGTGGGCGCTTGCCTGGCCATTCCCAGCACTCAATGATGCAAAAGGAAATTTAATTGGAAATTTATATTAAAAACATAATAATTATTTTATTGTACGGAGATCATATGGTATGATAATTGAATGAGCCGTATTTATACTTATATAATTCTTTTTATTATGTGATATTTAAACTTTTAACTAATTACTTTTAAAATTTAAACACATGATAAAAGTTACCGCCTCTTATACGAAAATCTCTTCCTAATGTTTCTCTATTCAACTAATTTTGTATTGTAAAAAGTTGACTTAAATATTAAACGATATAAAAAATTTAGTTATATGTTCTTATAAGATTCTTGATAGGAATCAAGTTGATAAATAAATTATGGCACCAATCCACATTCATTATTGCTAGCAAATTGCGATGATTAAGTTAGAAATTATAACAACAACATTTTATAACAATCAAATAAAAATTGCATAAAACACGTCTCTAATCATAGTTTGATTGACACATAAGAAATTATGTAAAAAGCTAGAAGGGAAATTTTTCATATCTTTCGAGATTCATCCTACAATATAGGATAAGAAAAATCAAAATAAGTAATTTTAGCTCTCATAAAAAGAAAACGAATTCTTGAATCTCTTTCACGCTCATGTCAGGTCGAGACACTGTAAAAAAAAAAACTATAAAATCTAATCCAACTTATTATAATCGATTAGTTAATATGTAAGTTACTTGTATTCTAAAACACGGAAAAAAATCACTAGTCATGAAAAAGATTCGACACAAGACAAAAACAATCCCACTAGCTAAAGAATCTTTATTTGAATTGACCTCTCCTAAATCATGAAACAAAACAAGTGTTTCAGAATGAAAACTGGAACATGCCTCTCAGAATCTCAAGGAATACTCATTGACTTAATGCCAATAGAACACTCACTTGTCCTTGGTGCAATGAGGAAGGCCCTGTTGACACACAAAACCCAGGAACTCACAAATAGTGCATTCCACAAACTATAAGATTCACAGGATGATTTGCAGTACTCAAAACAGTTCACAGTTCATGTATTCTTGAGCTC
Source organism: Diospyros kaki (assembly GCA_036245055.1). Classification (NCBI taxonomy): domain Eukaryota; kingdom Viridiplantae; phylum Streptophyta; class Magnoliopsida; order Ericales; family Ebenaceae; genus Diospyros; species Diospyros kaki. Next base: position 3,172,648 of record BSEG01000005.1, on the reverse strand, counting down.
CAGCCAACCTGGGAAGCACACTTGTTGAACAGCAGCAGATCTTCCTTAACCAATTCAGCTATGGTTGTCGAGGAAGATGAGGATTAGGCGGTTTACCTGATCCGGGAATTGCTCTTGAACGAAATGGCTTCCTTCGGGCAAGTAAGCTATCTCCAGGTGGGGGGTAAATGCTTTCACCTGTCCACTCCTTATGTAGTCCTCCACTCCTGGAAATTTGAGAAAATAATCCTTCTCGCCCATGATCAGCAATGCTGGAGCCTCGACTTTCATCCCTGGTGGGTCGAACTTCTCGCGGAGAGACCTGTTAAATAGAGGCCAGTAATAAGTAACTCTTCCAGATCAGTAAGGTTTGAATTAGCAAACTTTCCTTGGTTTGATATCAGCTGTTCTTGCTTTCATGCTTTGCTTCTTACACTTTTCGACATGGTGGGTGTTCAATAAGTTTATAATAGCCAGTGAAGGAGAAAAAATTGGTGCATTTTGAATGGAGGATAAATTACCGGTAAGGAACTTGCAATGCTGTAAAAATTCCAGACTTGCTGTACAAAGCTGCATAGTTTTCAAGATCTTCCTCAGTGAACCACGGTGGTGGGGGAGTTGATGGTTCAACCAAATCCATAATCTCTTGGTTTTCTCCAGCTATTGGTATCTCACTTCTGGAGAAGAGAATGTAGATGTTCCCAATAACTGTTTTAGCATCAAACCGGCCAAAATCAGCTTCAGCTCGTCCAGGTTCCTATAGTTAGCGATAGAAACATCACGTTTAAAGCACGCTAGATCGATGGTTTTCTTGATTCTAACCACGTAAGCAAATAACCCAAAAACAGATTACCCGCCATCTTGAGATGTAGAAACCTTCAGGAAGGTGTTTATCGAATGCAAATAAACCTGGAGGCACAAATGGCACCCCACATGTTATCACTCCCGAGACCCTCCCTGGGTACATAAGGGCGATTAAGTAAGCAGGCCAAGCTCCAAAATCTTTAGCAACAAGAAAAACCTGTGGCAGAGATGGGAGAAAAGAATCAATGGGATGATGCATTTAGCTTTGAAAAACTGTTCTTTCTTTTGTGTGATGAACAGGCTCGGGTGGGGGGCTCATTCTTGAAGCAAATTATCACTTGAAACTTGAAAGACAAAGTTACTCAATTTAATAGTTTCCCTTCTCTTTCCATGTTCCAATTCAACACTTGATGTGGAATTAATATCTCTCCACTTTGTTTTGAAGAATGCAAGAGATTTCTAGCTTAAACTTTAGAACACATTTTTATAAGATTGGCACTGCCTAATGTTTCAACTAAAGTGTAAGTTTGGCTTGTATACTTGAAGAAAATGACCACCATTTTCATCTTTGTTCAGATTTGGTCATTTTCAGATCAACTGACTCCATTTCAAACAAAATTTCTTTTTCTTTCCTGCATTTTCTCTGCAACCAAACAATGCTAAATCTTGTACAGAAAATTTTCAACCAAAATCAATGATACCACTATTTTGGCGGTGCTCTTCAATCTCAAGCAAATCACCCACTTACGTGTTATTTCCAGTCTCCCACTAAGCATTCTATACAAAGATTTCTAACTCTACGCCTTCCAGAAACCGGCGCATTTTCTTTCTTTCCCTGCATTTTCTTGGCAACCAACCACAAAGCAACGCACAAAATGAGAAGAGTTCGGGGGAGTACCTTGGTGATGCCGAGAGCATCGAGGATTGCGAGCAGGTCACCGATGAGGTCGGAGAACGAGGCCTTTTCGGGTTCTGGTGGCTGGTCGGACAACCCGTACCCCCTGAAATCGGGCGCGATGGCCCGGTACCCGGCTTTGGCGAGGGCGATCATCTGGTGCCGCCAGGAGTACCATATCTCCGGGAAGCCATGGACGAAGAGCACCGTCGATTTGCCAGCTCCGATCTCGGCGACGTGAAGCTTCAGACCGTTGACTTCGACGTACTTGTGCTGAATCTCCTCCATTTTGAGTTGCAGAGAGAGGAAGGGAGGCGGGGAGGGAGAGAAGGTTCGGTTCAGTTTTCCAACTTCTAAACTCTCGCAGTGAAAACAATTTTTATTTCTATTAATATCATTTTCAAAAATAATAAAAACATTTTATTGAACACTAAATAAAGTATAAATTTCTATCTATTTATCTTATCAAAGTTATTTTAGAAGTCAATGAATTATCAAAAAAATTAACTTTAAATAAAAATAAACGTCTCTAAAATTATATTAAATATTAATGTTTTAATAACTTGTAATTTAACTTATATTAAATAAGATTTTTTATAATTATTTAATGTTAAAACTCTAAGCTAAGCTTATCTTGAAATTATTCGATGATTAGTGACTCAAAAAAATTAATTTAAGTAAAAGATGAATATAAAAATATTTCTTAAAATAAGATAAGGGTTAATCATATGAATATAATTTGAAAAGAATAATATATTAAATGACATGTATGTTAAGTCTTTACTCTTAGATTATTTTTATTCGATAAAGTTTCAACTTAACATAATCTCTAAAATTATATGTCTTAATTTAAAATAGAACAAATCATATCCATTTAATAATTGTAATTTAATATAATCTTAAAGTTATACAATCACAAGGAATAAACTAATATTTTGGGAAATTAGGTAGGACAGCTCATTCTTACCGCAATGTTCATCACAAAGCTAAACCTAAAAAATATAATAATACCACTCTCACAAGTTTCTAATATATTTCGAATTCTTTATTAACTTAAGCAATAATTATTGTTTCATTTGCTCAAGCGTTAGCTGTGTACAATAATTCTACGTGTGGTCAGAGTCTTACCAAAATTTATCTTCTAATATCTAAAATAAAATTTATCTTTTTCTTCTTTCCCTTTTTTTTTTTATAAAAAGTATTATTTAAATATTAAATCTAAACATTATAATAAAATATTAATATTAAGTGTCAAGCTTCATGCGAAAACTTAGTTCCAAATACCATTTTCGTTTATTAAAAGCTAAGTTCCAAAGAGATGATTCAGTCAGTTCGGTCGCAGCGATAAAGCAGCGTCTTCCGATCCAGATTGTATTCGACCCAGTCGCAATGCATATTCCTCCTCGAAGCGACCTTCCGAAGTCCCGACAGTGATTCCAGATCGCCGATCTTGTTGATCTTTGCGCTCTTCCGCGATTCCTCGACGGACTTCTCGATCCGAATTTCTCAGAGAGGTTGATTTACTTCTCTATTGTTAGTTTCTACAATGATCTTATCAATCGTATAGTATTGAATCAGGCCCTCTTTCTCTTGGTTTTGATGTATGTTCGGACTAGCTAATTGGTATGCTTGTAAAAATATGCGTACATTTGTGGTTACATCGGCAAATCTTGCCTGTTTTAAGTATTTGAAGGGGAATGCTGGTTGTTGTGTGGAATAGTTCGGTTCTTCAAAGGAAGAGCATTCAGAATAATGTTAGTACAGATGCATAACCATTTGTTCCATGCTGCGTTTTCGAATTCCATGGATCTAGGATGTTCTTTGCTAAAAGAAGCCACCTGGATTCAACTTGAGGACAAGGCATTACTCAATCAGGGGAGGAGGACGAAAATTGTTCTGGTTTTATATCTTCAGATAAAGTTATCGTGCAAAGTGTTCTACTTTTGGTTTATATGTTCTGTATTATTTTCTTATTTTTTCATTCATTTGATTGTTTCTTATTATTTTTTGCTTGTTATCATTGTTAATTTCGACAAAGAGGTATCTTTTGTGAGATTAGGTTGGTTATGTTTCCTTTTCTGGAAGGAAGGCTCGAGTTTTTCCTTTTATGGGGGGTGAGGTGAGGGTGGGAATGCAAGGGAGTTGATGTTTATGTGAAATATTATTCAATGCAAACCATAAAATGCATATGGATTTATGAGTCTAGAAATTAGTATGTATGCTCTGACATACATGTCTAAGTAACACAGGGTTTTATGAAGTTGGAATAGTTAGTTTTAAGTATTTTTTTGTTGTAATACACTCAAATAATTGTGCTCCTCTTGAAACCTTCGAAGTTTACATGATTCATTTTTAGACTGCTCTTATATAATATGTTTATGACCTTAACACTTTATCTGAATTATGTCGTGATTGCTAAGTTAAGTTTCATATTTCCACTTGCTTTGTTTCCTTCACATTCAATCTGTTTGAGAAGATTCTGCATTATTAGTGGTGTGCAAATTGATAATGCATCATAACAAATGTGAACGCTTTATGATGCAAGTTTGTTGCTATATTTGTTTGTAGATTGTAATTCTTATTGTCACATATTAGACATCTATTTTATTAAAACCAGCAGCCAAGAGGCAGAATCCCCTTTGGGATATTGGCGTCCTTGGCTTATGCCCAACAATGGCACAAATTTGACCTTTCAGACAATTTATATCATTGCTGGATGAGAACCTGACACAACTATGTCGTGTTTTGGTTTCAAGGCAGATCATTTTTCATTTGTTACTTTAAGAAAAACAAGGAAAATAAGTTCATGTTTGTTGGTGCTAGTGTTTAAGAACCTTGGGAGTTGATGATAGAAAAGTTTCACCTCCATGGTGGAATACTTAGTTGAAAATGAGGCTAGTGGGAACGGATTAAGACTTGTGATTTTGGGGAATATTAGCAATCTCTTAGAGACTACTGGCATTGTTGGCTTTTAGGGAACTATACCAGGAAAGTTTTAGACTTTCTTAGTCAAAAGATGCAAACCAGGAATGATTGACATTTCTTTGGCATTTGTCAAATGGTTGGCAAAAAAAAAAAAGAAATGTTTTATGTTCTACAGAAAATATTGGTGAAAGAAGCGAGCTTTTTGTCGTGTCCTGAAGAGTTATTCTCTCACCCTCAAATTGTCACATGTCTTTACAAAACGTCAACCAGACTGGCCCCAACAACTGTTTTGTTCCCCACTCCCAACAGAATTTCACATGCCATCTATGCATGAAACTCACCTGTCTCCTTCTGGGTACCAACTGCCAAACACTCAGGCTAATTTCTGCTGCCTTATCTCTTTCAATCACCGCGGTAACTGAACACTCTGTCTCCACCAATAAGGATCGAAGGTGAGGTTTCTTGCCCTGAATTTCCCTGATGTCAGAAAATCCCTTGAACTACTACCCTCAACACATAAACTTGCCCTTCTCAGTTGAATTCTGTTCACTGACATGTCACCAATTTTGAGAAAATCTGTTCAAGGTTACTCTTTATATTTGTAATCTCGAACAAGCTTTAATCAAGCTGACCATAGGCCAAGCTTGACCATGTATGGAGTTTGAGTTGATCTCAGACAATTAGTGAGCTTGAAATGTGTTCAAGCTTGGTTTATACACGTAAATGGACAGATACAACTTTACTTAAAGAGAAATGCATTACTTATTTGCAGGGAAGGATCAAGAGACTCTCTCCTTTGGTTAGTCTATAAAGGATCTGATTCCATACTGTTTTTTACACCTTTCTTTTTAAGAAGATCATTTCAGATGCTGGTTCATACGTTTGGATAAAGAATTCTTAAACTGACTTTTTTTGTCATCCTGCAGAAGTAGACCTATTCATATATGAGATTGGGTCTTTTATGATATACTGGATGTTATTATTTGATGGTCCAAAAGTGTATTAATGCTGGATTGTTGTCGGTAATGGTTGCTATTCTCACCAAAGAAATTTCATTCTTCTTTTTTTGGTTTTGAGGTAATTCAACAGCATATTTTTGGATAAGTTGCATACTATTGTTGTTTTGGTGTAATGTTTGTACAAAATATTTGTGGATAAGATGATATTTTTTTTGCAATATGAGGTGGCAACCAGATTTGGTTGTTATAATATATCTGAAATTGTAAACTTTTATTGTTGCCATAAAATAATCATGCAGCAGGCTTGCTTTCTTTAGGCCAATCATGATAAATAAGAACCTTAAATTTTTACGTATAAACATATATAGGACATATGTATGCATGTTTTCTTTAATCTTTTTCCTTTTGCAACTTCCTCTAGAAGTATAACCCATCTTGTCATTGAACTGTTTGCACAGTCTGCAGATCCTTGTTAGTTCTGGTTATATTGATTTAGTTTCTTGTTGAAACAAAATCAATCCATGTGCCTGTTCATGCTGCTTTCTTCTGAATGCACTGTCAACATTTAAGGGATGATTAATCCATGTTGTATGGTGCTTCATTTTCATGAAGTCTCCCTCTCCTCTGTATAGGCAACTTATGTTACCATTCACATAGTAATAACTAAGGTAACTCAGCCATGAATTTTTGTAAAGTATCCCAGATGCAAAGCATGTAAAGTTACCTATAACTTCCCTTCCAAGATGTACCCCAAACCTAGAATGGCTAAGTGGAGAAGTAAAATTAATCCTTGTTGATGCATAAACTCTTAAGAGTCTTTGAAGGTGTAGAGTTATTTATTATCTTGAAGTGACAGAGTCTCTTTTCATGCGGAATGGTGCTTAATGCCTAACTGACTAATATATTCCTTAGAAAACGAAGTTGAAAACTTTGGCAGCTTTAGCGAAGGGCTTCCTAGCTGTGTATCACTTAAGGATAAAAGTTTTGCTAAATGAACATGTATCATGCTAGAGATGTGCTTGCTTTTTCAATTATACTGAAATGCTTTATTCAGCATTAGTAAAATAGTAACTTGTCCTGGCAACAAAACATGCTTGGTTACTAAATTCATTCTATACTTTATAGGCACGTTGTCTTATTCTTGTGTTTCTGGACATGTACGAAACAATATTCTGTTTAACAGTATTGGTTGAGCGTGATTGCATGATTAATTTTGCTGCTTGTTCAAGAAATATTTCAATATTGAAACTTGTTCAGGAGTGTGTAAACAGCAGTTCATGGCGGACTTAGAGAAGTTGCTTCTGGAGGCAGCAGGAAGAACCAGTACAGCTGGAAGGAACCAGCATTCACCTCCAGCATCTAGAAGGCGTTGTGATGGTTCATATTCGGATGATGGAAGTGACTCAAAGGATGATGACTCAGATGATGACCGTGGTTATGCTAGCAGGAAGCCATCTGGGTCTCAAGTTCCTTTGAAGAAGAGGCTAGACCCTACAGAAAGGGATGATGATCGAAGCAACCAGGAAGAAGGTGATGATGATGCTGATTATGATCAAAATGGTGACAGCGGTGATGATTCTGTTGGAAGTGATCTTTACAGGGATGAGGCTGACAGGCAAAAGCTTGCAGAGATGACAGAACTTGAACGAGAGTTCATATTGTCAGAACGTGCAGCTAAGAAAAACGATAAACAACTGCGGGAGAAGATGAGAGCAAAACAGAATGACAAGTTGTCCCAAGCTAGGAAAGAGAAAGTGAGTCCACGTCATACAGTCTCTCGGGGTGTACGCTCCTCTGCCAGATCAGCCGACAGAGCAGCAGCCAAGGATGATGCATTGAATGAGCTACGAGCAAAACGATTGAAGCATCAGGACTCAGAGGCTCACCAGAAACTGAAGGATGCTGCGAGAGGTCGTCAAGGCAGCAGGGGGTTTTCACCAATTAAGCGGAGAGCCGTCACCACAGCTACAAGCATAAGTAGCTCCAGTCAGAGTGAAAGTGGATCAGATAGTGAAGATGAAGACTCAGCAGGAGATGGTATGCTTGACAGTGATGATGAAAAAAACTCATCCGATATGCCAAAATTTGAGGATATAAGGGAGATTACCATCCGGAGATCAAAACTGGCTAAGTGGTTTATGGAGCCTTTCTTTGACGAGTTAATTGTGGGATGCTTTGTAAGGGTTGGAATTGGAAAATCGAGATCTGGACCTATCTACAGACTCTGTGTGGTCCGTAATGTTGATGCCACGGACCCTGACAGGCAGTACAAGCTAGAGAACAAAACCACATACAAGTATTTGAATGTCGTTTGGGGCCATGAAAGTTCAGCTGCCAGGTGGCAGATGGCTATGGTTTCAGACTCCCCTCCTCTAAAGGATGAGTATGATCAGTGGGTTAGGGAGGTGGAGCGTAGTGGAGGGCGGATGCCAGGCAAACGGGATGTGCTTACAAAGAAGGAAGCCATACAGAAAACAAACTCATTTGTCTACTCAGCTGCCACAGTGAAGCAGATGCTCCAGGAGAAGAAATCAGCCACATTGAGGCCTCTAAATGTTGCTGCTGAGAAGGACCGGCTAAGGAGGGAAATGGAAGTTGCCAAGAGCAGAAATGACGAGGCAGAAGTGGAGAGGATCAGGACAAGACTGCAGGAACTGGAGGCAACCCGGCAAGCTCAGGAAAAGGATTCTAAGGCCTTAAGGTTGGCAGAAATGAACAGGAGGAATAGGGTTGAGAATTTCAAAAATGCTTCAGAACTGAAACCCGTGAATACAGGTTTGAAAGCTGGCGAGGCTGGTTATGATCCTTTTTCAAGGCGATGGACTAGGTCAAGGAATTACTACATGTCAAAGCCTAGTGGAGGAGATGAAGCTGCAGAAGCCGGTAATGGCGATGCTACTGTCGAACCAGGGGCAGGTGGTAATGGACTTGGCAGCAGATTCACTGCAGATGCAGCCATGGCTGCTACAGCAGCAGCCTTGGAAGCAGCAGCTGATGCAGGGAAGTTGGTGGATACAAGCGCTCCGGTGGATCAAGGAACAGAGTCGAATATGCTGCATAATTTTGACCTGGTAATCTCTTTGGCTGCACTTCAGAAGTTTGGTGGACCGCAAGGAGGCCAAGCAGGATTCATGGCCAGAAAACAGAGGATCGAAGCAACAGTTGGATGCCAAGTCCCAGTTAACGATGGAAGGCGACATGCACTGACTCTAACAGTTAGCGACTACAAAAGGCGCAGGGGGTTGCTTTGAGCTCTCTGTTTTTAAGGCACAAGTTCCGGTTTCTGCAATAACCAGCCAAACTGAACTCAAAACGCTGGTATTCAAAGATAGGCTTCCCATTGGGACTTTGTTTTGAGTAACGGACAGTGAATATAACGCGTGACCCTTTTCATGCTTGTTTTTGTTAATTTTCATTTGTATTGTGTACCTCAACGGGATTATTATCTTTTCTTTAGTAAGGGAGAATAATTATCTTTACTTATTTGCTCAATCAAGAGAAAAGAAAATCCAACGCTTGGCAATGAGAAACTGAGAATGGCTCAGAACGATGCGTGGGATCTGAGAGTTGACATTCTGTGTTGAAGCCAATTCCCCATGCCCATAGTTTCTCTGGTCACACGAATAGAAGGGAGATCCCAGAGTCATCAGAACGGTGCCAAAATCATTGTCTAGATTTCATTTCATGATAAAATAGTAGGACAGTGGTGGCAGTCCCAAGCCAAGTGATAAGATGTGTGTGTCTGGTAGCCCTAGAAAAGGGTTTAAGTTCAAGTTTCTATCTATGTGAGCTGTTTCCTTTTGCATTTTGTAGTCTGATTTGCTTTTGACTATATAGATCCAAGGTTTAACAGAGAGGGATCTATTATGATGTTTTTAAAGAGACTCTTAGCAAGGGTGGTTTCATTCATCACATATAAATAACCATTCATTTATAAAATAATTAGGGATAACCCGTGCTTGAAGACATGATGCAACTAAAAAAAATTAAACATTAAAATTGAACGCAAAATAATGAAACACTGAACTCGGACACGTACGAAACTGAAAGCCTAAACTCACTTATATCACGTATCTGAAGACAATGTATATAGTTATTAAATATGAAATTATCAAAAAAAAGAATATAAACATGTCTAAAGACACAGTATAAATAATATTAAGATTAAAATGCAATAATGTTCGCCCCCCCACCCCCCATTGTCGTCTCACTCGTCGGCCCCCCCAATATTTAGAATAGATGTATTTTAACAATTACATTAAGATAATAAAATTAAAATCAAAGCACAATTTTACAGAAATAAAATTAAAATCAAAATCAAAACCTGGTATGAATAATTATCATTTTGAAAGTCCAAACATAAATTTATGCCAAAAAAAAAAAATTCCACATATAATAAAGACATAGAAAGTGAAGATTCACCAAAATTTTTTAAAACACAACATAGAATATTACACTCTCTTAAAAATGTGCAAAAAAAAAAAAAAACATAAACTTTCTTGTTTTATTACACATAAATGTTAAAACAATCCCATTTTTTTTAAATAGCTTCAAACAAACAGTCTTTTCCTTCCCAAACCGATTTTGTTAGATAGCTCCACAACAAATCACCCTCACTCTCACTTTTCTTTTAAACATTTCCTAAAATACATTCAGTGTAATGGCAGTAAGAAGAAAGAGGCTTTGGAGATTTGGACACAGACAAATGGTAAAATATTTAAATTTTCAACTGTCGTCATTGCCATCGATTACAACACATGGGTAAGAACAGTTTAAATAAGATGACATAATGTGAAAAATTGACACATGATAATTAATAAATTTTAATAAAATTAAAAAATAAAATAATATTTATTATTTTTTGATGTCATGTATTCACAGTTTAGTTACATAATAATATTTGATTAGATAATGTGAAATTATTATTAAATTGAATGTTTTCCCAATTTGATTCGATGTTAGGTTAGGTGGGTTTATGGGCAAATTATAAAGGATTTGCTTGGCTTTGGGCTTAAGTTTTTAAAGTATAATAATAATAATTTTATTTTTAACATAAAATAGTGATATTTTAAATTTAAAATTAAAAAATAGAGAAATAGTCTTACATTAAAAATAATTCTATTTTTATTTTATGAAGAGACTATTTTTAGTTATTTTCAATTAAGAGTATTTGTATGTAAATTTAATTTTTTATTAAAAATAAATTTACAAAAAAATTCTTAATTAAAACTAAAATTATATTATATGGAATAAAGGTGAAAAACAAAATCTAACATTAAAATTATAAATTAAGTATAAAAAAATTTAACATCTCTATAAATCATAACTCATAAATCATCCTTTCTTCATATCCACACAACTCAAATGCATTTCACAATTACAAAGATATCTCAAAAAATTTATTTACAAAATATAAAAATTAGAAAATCATGTCCAATTGAGAAATTTTTTTAAATAGACATCCAAAACATTTGCTTTTCAAAATATCTTTTATTTGTTTTTTTACTGTTTTGTTTAAGAAAAAAGTGACATCCTTTGTATTAATATTATTAACAAATATAATACGTTTACAGTTTGAGAAATGCAAAATAAAAGACCAAAATACATTATCTAAAAATTTATAATTTATCTAAAAATTTATTAATAGACCGAAATACATTAATATTTATGTAATTTATTTTAAAATTTTAAGGAAAAAAGATGACCGTTAATGTATGAATTCGATCTAATCAATTAGTTAAATTTAATTAAGGAATGTCAATTAAATAATGTTACATAAAATGATGGTATTTACTATTTATATATTAAAAATACTAAAATAGTTCAAATTGTAGAAATTAGCATATGTTTTAAAATATTAAACACAATATGAAAATATATTGTAAATATATTTATATTAATATTATTAACAAATATAATACGTTTGTATTAAATTAAAATAAAAACTAATTATATAATACTTTTTTGTTAAAGAAAACAGTAAAAATCACTGTATTATGCTTGTATGTATGTACGTAAACAATATCCCTTGTTTTAATTCGGTTAGTAATACATAAAAACTAACACAAAATAGAACCACGTAGGATAATTCGACACACTCCGTTACAAATTCCAATCCAAGAAAATATTTCAACTTTTCCCTCATTTACATAACTACCAACAAAATCTCAAATGAAACTAAAAGAAAAATAACAAAAAATTTCAGTTTCAACGACAGAGATTGGTATATACACACCCATATATATATGGGTGTGTATATATATATATATACATAGATACAGACAGAACACACGCACACATACATATACACACAGTAAACATCACACACATCTATATAATAAAGGAAACATCACAAACACACACACACGCCTTCGCACACACCCGTATATATAGATATAGATATATATACACACAGAACACACACATATACATAATATACACTTAGATACACGTAGAACACACGCACACAACACACATATACATATACATAGCAAATATCACACACACATACATAATATATACATAGATATACACACACGTAGAACACACACATATACATAATATATATGGAGATACATGCAGAACACACGCACACAACACACATATATACACACACCAAACATCACACACACATACATATACACAGTAAACATCACACACACACACACACACACTGAGATCTGGCTGCAGCAGCGAACGATGGAGGGAGGGGGTGGGTCAGTAAGAGAGAGGAAGGCTGCTGCAATCAGTCGTTCCCTGCCATGGGCGACCTCCCGTGCCTCTGCTACTTCGACTCTGCTACTTCTGGCCGCCAAGCGTCGTCGCATCCGATCGTGCCTACAATTGCTGCACCTAGCAGCTACATTGGCTCTCCATCACGAGCCCATCTAGCTCGCTACTTTAGGCTCCATCGCCGCTACAATCTGCCTCATCGGCCACCGTTTGGCCTTCAACTCCCTCGCCCACTACTATATATATATATATCTTACATATATATATAGAGAGAGAGAGAGAGAGAGAGAAATGAGGCCATTATGGGTGGGTGGGGCTGGAGAGGAGGATGAGTGTGTGGGATAGACAGAGAGAAAGAGAGAGGGGGACTGGAGACGGGAATAAGTGGGTGGGAAGGAGGGAGAGAGAGAAAGATAGAGGGAGAGAGACACATAAATGCTTCGCTGGGCCGGAAAACTTTTAATCCCAGCCATCAAATCTTCAGAAAACCATCTCAACCATTCAAAGAATGTCTTCTTCACATTTGTGTTAGATAATTCAAAAACCTTCTTGTATTATTATATAGATATACTAGCGTATACCCGTATCTAAAGGTACGGTGTAAATAATATTAAGATTAAAATATAATTATAATTTATACGTATTATATTAAAATTTGTGAAGAACTTGTAACAATTTTGTTTGTATTAAATACTCTACAAAACTCAAGTAAGAAACAAACATATAAGATTTATAATATTCATCAATATTGCAAATCAAAATATAAGAGTAAGTAAAAAAAAAATTATAAACAAAAAACCAAAAACATAAATTAAAGTTATTGTATACTTGTTAACATTTTATAATAAATAAAAAAAAATTACTAACGCTATATAATAAAGCACATCAGTAAATGTTCTACAATCTGAAAAAATTAAATTAAAAATTAAATATCAAACAATACATACCGGCATGTATTCTAAAATTACTAAAAATAAATAAATATAAAATAATGCACAACAGTCAATACTCTGCAATCTGAAATAAATTAAAATTAAATTACACAATGGTTAGTGTTACTGACATCAACGGGGAAACTCCGATTTGGGGCCGGAGAACCTTGGGTTCCCAGACTGCGCATGGTCAGCGCGGTCAGGGAAGCCTTTGGTTCTCGACTTCTCGACCGTGAGTGGTCGAGAACCCTTGTGTTCCTGAACTTTGGGTTCCCCGACCAAGCGTGGTTGGGAACTCTTTAATATTTATATTATTTTAATTAAAAAAATTTTATTGTAATAATACAAATAAATGAATTCTTTTTAAATATTTGCATATTTAATAATGATATCAAAACTGGCAGCTTTGATATCATTATATTAAATGCTATAGAGCCCACATCCAAATGCATGAGAGAAAAGATGAGAAAGCATGAGAGTGACATCCGAATGTGCTCCATGTTCCATCCGAATGTTAGACACAAAGGGTGAAAAACCCATGTGAGGGACATCTAAATGTGTGGTCTCTCCATCCGAATGCTTCCCCAAGCCATCCGATTGCATCATGCCTCATCCGAATGTGGCCAAGCATCCAACACATCCGAATGGCTCAAGTCTCATTCGAATGCCTTATATTAAATACTACCATTTTCTTCCTTATAACATTTTCTTCTTTATACACTCATTAACACCTACACCACTTACATATAACACCCAAGCAACTTACACCTAACATTAACATTCTAATCCATTAAATCCCATAACATTACATTATAATCAAGTTAACATCAAGGCATGCAAAATCATTCCCGAGTCCCAACATTGGGTCACTAAATAAATTTACTATTTTTTTTTTCAAATGTCACAAATTAATCAAATATTCGCATACAAACAAATGAATAATCAAATATACAAATTAATCAAAAATTCGGATACAAACAAATGTATAGTCAAATACACAAATTAATTAAATATTCGCATACAAACAAATGTATAATCAAATACACAAATTAATCAAAATATAATTAAAATTCAATACTTCAATATACACAAAATTTATATAAAATACATAAATAAAAATTACAAACCCAGATTTCGCAAACCCATATTGAAGAGGCAGTCGCTGGATGTTGGAGGAGGGAGCCGCCGCAGCCACCGTTGCTGGTAGCCGGAGCTGTTTCTTCTCCGACGCAACCGTGTTGTTTCTCCTCGCCGAATCTAGTTCTTCTCCCCGCGGTTGCCCATTGTCACTCTCTTTCTTTCCCATACTCTCTTTTTCTCTCAAACCCACCACATTCTCTCTTTCTCTCAAACCCACCACACTCTCTCTCAAACTGTCACCCCCATCACCACTGCAAGCATTGCCGTCCTCCCTGCCACGTACAACGTTTGCCGTTCGTGGCCCTCCTGTCGCATGCACCGTCCATCATGCCCCTCCATCTATCGCGCGCACTGTCTCACTCGGTCGCCCCTCCTTCCCCCCCCCCCCACACACACGCACATCACCTCTCAGACCACCATCGCCCCCCCCCCCACTAACTTTAGAAATGGGGGGAGATGGGAATTCTAGCATGTACCCGTGCCTAAAGGCACTATATTTGTCGTCACCAACAGTTCGTCCGCCACATAACCATCCATTTGATCATCTTCTGTCATGCCAGTCCTTCCTCCAACTATGTTTTATTTTTATCTTGCAGATACCCATTTATTTTAGTGAATCGAACCGAACCGAGCGCTTCACTTTTGATTCAATTTGGTAAATTAGAAAAGCGGACCACTTCAGTAATAAGTTATACATAGTTAGTATACATGAAGCACTTCAGTAATAATTATTAATATACATAGTTAGTTGGTTAGGTTGTGTATATTAATTAACAGCAGAGAAACAAAGTATCTGTTTGTAGACACAGGTTGAGTACTGGGGATTAATTAATTAATTAATTATATATATAGATCAATTCATATGAATTAGTAATAAATTATTACCAAGCGCTTCATTCGATTTTTTTTATTAATAATATTATTTTCTTTACTATTAAATGAAGGAGTAATAAACTTTAAATTATTATCGTAAATGAAAAACAGAGGCTGTACTAAACATTTTCTTAATAATAATTGTTAAAAAAGAAAAAATTATTTCACAATAATCAAACCCCAGCGCAGGCAAAAAAGGTAAACATAATAGACAAACGAACATCAAACTAAAATAAAATAAAGCCTCTGTAATCTGCTTCATTGTCGTCTCTCTCTTCTATCTATATAATTATGCATATAATATATATGCATATGTGCAGTCAGGTTCTGTCTGAGTGCTGAGAGGCCTCAAATTTGGCCACTAAGGGCGCTACTATTCTCTCTTTACGCGGTTTCAAATAATGCATAGAAGCAGTAGAGGCGCATAAACACTTAGAGAAACAGAGAAGCAGCATACAATTCACGGGAGTGGTGGAGGGGCGCAGGTCTTGCCGGAGCGCTGGCTATGCTGGGGGGTGGCCGAGTTCTTCTTGATCTTTGCATTCTTTGAGGCAGTAGCTGTGTGCGGCGGCTTTAAATACAGCAGCGAGGAGGCCGCGATGGAGCTTCAAGCGGCGATAGCCAAGAGGCGGCGGAGAGCTTCGATTGGAGTATGAGAGGGGCTAGAGAGGGGGATGGGTGGGAGGGAGAGAGAGAGAGAAAGAGGGGGGTTGGAGACGGGATGGGTGGGAGGGAGGGAGAGAGAGAAAGACAGAGCGAGAGAGACACTGAGATGGCTGTGCGCTTGGGCGGGAAAAATTTCAATCTCAGCCATCAAATGTATCAAAAATGATCTTAGCCATTAAAATGTCTCAAATGAGACATTTTTCAAAAACCATCCTGTCTTATATTATATAGGTATAGATATTCTTGCAAAACAATCAAATTACATTTGCTAATGGGGAAATAGTATTTCCAGGAACATCTTTGTAAACAAATAATGGGGACAAAATCAAGTAAAGTATGGTACAAAAAAAGAGTGATGGGTAAAAGAGTATCAGCTGACCTCTCCCCTTTTGGTTCTTTGCCACTCAATGCAACTCTATAGTCTCCTCTCATCCATGTCAGCCTATAATTATATTGATAGAATTCTGAATAATTTTGTTAAATTTGGTAGGTTTGCTGTGGAGCTGAATAAAATTTCAAGGCCATGCTATTGGAAGGTTCATTGCTTTGGTACAAGCTGCTTTACATCTTCAAGCTCCAATTCTCCCCCATACCGTTGTCCCTCAGTCAGAAACAATATTTCAATTTGCTCTAAAGTCCTCCCTTTTGTTTCTGGAACACACTTGTAAACAAAGGCAACTGCTAGAGCTGAAATCGCCGAAAAGACAAAGAAAGTTCCAGATACTGTAATTACATTCGAAATAGACAGGAAAGACATGGAGACGAGGCCACTAGTGACCCTGTTCCCAACAGAACCGAGAGCTGATGCCCGTGCTCGAAGCCTGAGAGGGTATATTTCAGACGCAACAACCCAACAAACCGGGCCTAATCCCACTGAGAAGAAAGCAACATTCCCACATACAAATAAGATTGCCAATCCGATGCCAACTTGAGTGTTCTTCAGCAAAGATAGAGTAACACCTATGCCAAACAGACAAGAAGTCATGCCGATTGTGCTGGCATAAAGGAGAGGTTTCCTACCCACTCTGTCGATGAGGAATATAGCAACCAAGATGAACACGGTTTTTGTAAACCCAACAGCAACAGTTGCACCAAGAAGTTGTGTGGTATCCTTGATTCCAGCAGTTCCAAAGATGGTGGGGCTATAGTATACGGTTGCATCAATACCTGAAACCTGTTGAAATAACTGGATTCCGCAACCGGTAACCAGCATCCATCTAACACCGGGAGAGGGATTCAACAACTCGCGCCACACAGCGTTCTCTTCATATTTCTCGGCATTAGAAAACCCAGCAGCCTGCTGTATCTCTGTTAATCTCTCCTGGACTTCTTTTTCACTTTCATTTATTTTCGAGAGCACTGCTTTTGCATCCTCAATCCGGTTTTGCATCACCAACCACCTTGGGGATTCAGGGATAATAAACAGTGCAAACGCAATGAAAATAGAGGGGAGAATCCCCACCCCGAGCATGACCCTCCAATTTATATGTGCTGGAAGTCCTGAAAATACATAATTGGATACATAACCGAGAAGGATCCCAAAATTTATGAAGATCTCGGGGAAGGAGGTTAGCGATCCTCTGGCAACTGCTGGAGCTATCTCAACGATATATACAGGCGCAATCATGATACCAAAGCCGATCCCAATCCCAGCCAACACCCTGCCTATCATCAGTATGCCAAAATTGGGAGCAAGAGTCATTATCAAAGCTCCTACTTGAAACACAATGGCTGCAAAGGCCATTGTCCATTTTCTGCCTACTGCATCCGATGTTTTGCCTCCGGCTAAGCTACCCAGCAATGAAATTATACTCAGAATTCCAACAAGGACTTCTACTTGTACCTCACTAATTTTTAGATCCTCTTGTATAAATATAATTGCTCCGCTCATAACGCCAACATCTGCAGAATAAATGTACACTGACTAAAAAGACAAAAAGTACCACAGGAGCTTGAACGTGTACTTTGAATATAACCTCTAACAAAAACAAGAAGAGTGAAAATGCTGTGGCTTGTGAATTTCCAATAACTACTACTTTCCAACAGCTAAAGCAAGGGATTGCTGCATAGGAATACAACCCTCCTTGCAAAGCGGGGTGCCTTGTATGCCTCCTTTTACTGCTTTTCAACAACTAAAGAAAAATTAAGTTTCCGATGGTTCATCTGACTACCAATGTAGCAATTCAGTTGAACACATTTGCAACATATCATTTTGATTCTAATTCACTGTAATGCAGCAAGATCTACTTTACCATTTTTCCTAATGTTAGCAAACAAGAAAAAGAAAAAGAAAATAGTCAATCCTCATAAACTACTCCTAAATTCCACAAAGTAACAACAATCTTACATACCCTTAAAGCAGAGTCTAGTATGTTGAACAGTGAATTAAATCTGCACCAAATATGTGTGTGAAAATTTTCCCAAATCACCTATAATCCATCATTTTACATCTAGGCCTTCCAATCAAATGGGTTTTAAACCAAACATTGAATTCAATTTCCCCAACTTAACATTCATCAATCCCATGAATATCTTCATGTGGAGTTCCCCAGAAAGCCCAATCAGACAAAATACATCTAGAAAAAACAAAACGATACATATATATATATATATATTTATATGAGAGAGAGAGAGAGAACACCAACCATATCCAAGAAGCACAGAATTGAGGGAGGCAAAGACAACACATGCCAACACGTATTTCCTGGAGCTGTTTGTCCCCATCTGATGATTCTCAAGGTGCGAGCCTTCATTTTTCGTCGTCGCCTCAGAATCCATCCTCCTATATTGTCTGCCGCTGCCTTGCCCATTTTCTTGGAGATCCATGTCCGATTTTCCCTCCCCTTACTTTTTTTCAAGACTATTTTTTCATGAACCATAAAAAATACGCAAACGTAGACCCAACAAGAAGAATAACAAAAACAAACAATTATGGGTTTCCGTTCTCCCCCTTCTCCTCCTTGGATCAGAGAGAAAGACGAGAAAAAAATGTCTAAATAATGGGAGATTCTCTCAGTGGCCGACCGTTCTTAGATCTAAAATAGGAAGAGAATGGACGGGAGCAGAAAAAAGGGACAAAGCGGGTCGCTTTGGGGTCCACTGGTCGAACCTCCTTGGCCCATGAATTGCGAAAACTACAACGGACATTGCAAGAATGATTTGAAATCATTCTAAAATAAAATCTAAAATAATTGCGAGAATGATTTTTAGTATCCAAAAATCTAAAATAAAAAATGCACAAAGCTTGGGAATGATTTGAAATCAAAATGCAAAATACGTGAGAATAATCTATAATTAAAAATGCAAAAAGTACAAGAATGGTTTGAAATTAGAAATGCAAAAAAAAGTATGAGATTGATGCAAAATTAGAAGCTCATAAAATGTGAAAATAATCTAAGATAAAAAATAAAGACAGACCATAACACAATCCACTATTTTCTCTAAGAAACTCGAATGAAATAGCATTGATCAATTATTGTATTATAGGCAAAAGCTCATTAAAAGAAAAAAAAATCAAAAACTCAAAATAACTTTTTGGACACAAAAATGTAAAATTCCTCGTATACTGAGGGGGTCCCATGCAAAGCACAAATTAGATAATTTTGACATCCACAAATTTTTATAGGAAGATAAATGTCATTTATAAGATATGGACATTATCCGAAAGAATCATAATCCAAGTAGAATTAGGAAAAGTTAAGATAAACATTATTTGTAAGAATCTTAATCTTATCAGGGTTAGAAAAGTTAATATAGATATTATATGTAATAATTTTAATTCTAGCAAACTTAGGAAAAATCAAAATTAGATGTTATTTTAAAAAATGTTAATCCTAGACTATTTCAAATTACTCCATATTCTTATATAAATAGGTAGACACTCATTATAGAAAAAATGTACATCTATAATACTAATTTCAATATAACTTTTATAATTTTTATGTCTGACTTAAATATTGGAGTATTTGTATGAAACTTTTTTACACTCTTTGACTATGTTTTTCATTGTAGATTAGACGATCAGATGACGATATTTATAATTAAATAAATTTATTATTGTATATTTCCAACAATAATACGATAACCAAGAAACTTTGACCCATCTAATTGTTGGATACCCTTAATTAAATTTGGCTAGAATAGTCCAATTTTAGATGATGAATTTGTGTATAAAATAGCCCATTTGAGTTGTTGACTTGGGAGGTTACTTATTTAATGGAAGTTGTTGACAACAATTTTTTTTTTTTATCATAATTTGTGTTACAAAAATTTGAGATTATTGTATGTAAGATAGATTCGAGACTCAAATTAAACTGACCTAATTTTTATTGTGTTAGGTTGGTTTGTCTTTATTTAGTAATTGGTTTAGTCCGAAAGCTAATTCTATCAATTCAATTAAGATAAATTCAAATTGAATTTATTATGAAACCAAACTAACCCAATCTTTAGATTAATTTATTTTAGGGATGTGTAAAAAAAATCAAATTAAATTGACTCAGACCATCAAATCGTAATTTTTTTTTTATTTA
The DNA here is from genome assembly GCA_036245055.1 of Diospyros kaki. Taxonomy (NCBI): domain Eukaryota; kingdom Viridiplantae; phylum Streptophyta; class Magnoliopsida; order Ericales; family Ebenaceae; genus Diospyros; species Diospyros kaki. The sequence goes on along the minus strand of BSEG01000005.1, from coordinate 3,152,214 downwards.
GGTTATCGATGATAGTTTTAATTGTTGAAAAAACTAATTATGGTGATCGAGTTTGGCTTCACAATTCTGTAAATTAATATATAAAATTGAATATCTATACTCTTTAATTGAAATTTAAAAAAATTTCTACAGTCACTAATTCTTGATGGTTGTGCCAATTTGAATATATTAACATATGATTGTGTTTTTAATTTAAAACTTTGTGTTTGTTAGTGATTTGTATTTTATAAGATTGCTTCAATTTTGTTGGGTATATTAAATTTTGAACTTTAATTATTATGTTTTTATATTTTTTAAATTGCTAAATTATGATTTAGATAATTTGAAACGTATGACGATTTGATTATAGTTTTGAGGGTAATTTACCATTTTAACATGTTTTTTTGAAGTGGGTTTTACATTCTCTATTTAAACACAGGCCTAAAGGCCCACGGAAAAACTTACTCCAGTCCAGATAAGGGATAACTCCGTATGGCCCAGATTTGCCAACCCGGCCCGTTTAGCCTACCAATATGTGGCAGATCCGATCCGATTCTTCTCGGCCCATCTTTCAATCCACCATTTCTCCCCCGCCGAGCTTTCTCCGTCTCCGATACAAGATCAATCGAACCAAGGACCAAAACTGCCTTTCAATTTCGCTGTAGCGATCCTTCGCCGACGAGGAAGGAGAAGAAGATGACGGCCGAAGTAGCGAACTCCGTCACCGGGGCTCCACCTTACGCCAACGGCGACTTGATGCACCAAAACCCTAGCACCGCCACCGCAGTGAAAAAGTCGCGGGAGAGTGAGAGGCGGCGGAGGAGGCGGAAGCAGAAGAAGAGCAGCAACAAGGCATCTCAGGACCCTCACCGCGACGACAGCGATACCGCGGCCGAAGAAGACGGCTTTAACGATAACCATGGCAAAGAGAACTCCGATCCACAGAAGGTATCTCCATGCTCCTGTCTGTTCTGCTTTGGTCTTAGGTAAGACCGGGCTTTTGGGGAATCGGTCGCCATTTGGTGGTTTTGTGTTTTAGATTTGCTAGAGATTTGGGGTTCTGTTCAGTGAAGCTGAACATGTTAGTGCTTCGTGTTTGTCATGCATGTTTCGGTTGTTTAGAAGCTGGGGCTTTTCTTGTTCGCGTCCAATTATCACATATTTTAGGTTTGTGCTTGCTTATGTTTCATTTATGCTTAGTATGTAGCTCAAGAAGTTGTCTTTGTTGTTTATGAATCATCTGATTTATTTTTTGGTCTCGTGTACTGTTTTTGAAATGGATGTTTCTTCTTCTTGTCTCTTTTCTATGTAACATCTGATTATTTGATTTATTGATCTAATCACTTGTTTTTGTTTGTTTTGAGCACCGACAGGCTATGGGTCAAGTTGAAGTTGAGTATGTACCAGAAAAGGCCGACCTAGATGGTGATTTTGATGAGGAATTTAGGAAGGTTTTTGAGAGATTCAGTTTTATGGAGTCACTGGTGTCTGAGGTGCAAAGAATTTTTATGAAATGTAGAGCATCTTTCTTTTATTTTTATATTTTTAATACAAGATGTACTAGACGCTTCCGTCAAATTCTTTCAGGAGAATGATAAACAGGATGATAGTGCTGCCAATTTGGCCTCAAACAAGAAGGTTGATTCAGATTCTGATGAGGAAGAGCAGGACCCACAACAAAAAGAGAAAGGCGTTTCAAATAAAAAGAAAAAGGTTTGATTTTCAATGTCCTGTCCTGCCTATCATCAATGCTACTGGTTGTGTTATTGCTTTCATTACCATGTCTATGCTTTGTTATGGGATGAAAGAATTGAAATTGTCTTTCAGCTTCAACGGCGGATGAAAATTGCTGAACTGAAGCAGATATGTCCAAGGCCTGATGTGGTTGAGGTAAGGATGGTTGTTTATTGTTTTAATTCTTTAGGGTTATTAGGTGGTGATCAAATTGCCCTTTTCTTGTGGCTCAGTTATATTATCATCCTGCTACTGTTTGCATTTCAAAATTGGAGTTCTAATCTGAACATTGTGCACTTACTCTCTACCTGCACTGGACCAAAGTACATAAATCCTCAACCAATGTTCACTGAAATTGGGTCATTGTATCCCTTGCACATTTCCACTACACCCTCATCTCAAAGTTGGACATGACGTGATGTGTATCTTTTTCATTAGTGTTGTAACAAGTTTTAATACTAGGCATCAGCTGCTCAACACAAGTTCCTAACTCAGTGGGGATTTGCATGGGCTATGTCCATTGAAAAATTAAGCACATAGAGGAGCATTGTTGTTAAAATCACGAGTCAACTCGTACGATTTTTTGAGTTTACTAGTCATGAGGCATAAAACGAGTCAACTCGCTTGTAGGATCAGGTTTTTATAGAATTAGACCCGATTCACGAGTTTATCGGTCCGAGTTTACGAGTTTACCATATATATATATGTATGTGTACATTTTCATTTTTGATGTTATCTATATGTACAAATAGGTGCAGATTCAAAGAATTAATCTTAAATATGTCACAATCAGATCATGGGTGGGTCTAATTTTATATTAAGATTGATGATTAGCAAGAAAAAAATATATCTCTTTGGTATTGGTAACTTAATTAGTGTAATGACATAATGTAGAAGTTTAATAATATTTGTTGTTTTTATGACTTGGTATTTTTATTTATATTTAACAATATTTGTTGATGATGGTGGTAAAGTTTGTTGTTTGGAATTTTGATTATGGATGGATGAATGATGAATTGATGATAAATTATGGATTTAATATTTAGAAATTTCATTTTAGTTAGTATTTTTGAAATTGATAGAAAAAAGAATTTTGAAATAGGTACATAAATTTCATTTATAATAAGGAATATATCATTATAAACATATATTTACAAAAATTAAAGGATATTTTTAATTATTCGTAAAATCTTACAATTTTACGATTCGATTTTATGGACCCTCTTACGATCCCACTTAAAATCTTGATTTTAACAACTTTGCAGAGGAGGGTTATAAGAGATACTATCATATAGTTTTGTTGTTTTTGATTTTACACTGGGATGCAGTATTTCTTGAGCAGGGTCATCAGTGAATTTACTTGCAAGCTTAACGTTAAAAGTCTCTTTTTCAAATTTAAATTTTCCCTTTCTTGAATTTTATGAAGATAATGGTTAAACCTTTATTGATCTTTATAGGGAGACAGATCTACGATTTATAACCTTTAGAGGAGGAAGTATGACTAGAAGGATTGTGGGATCTTTGTAACAAAATTGATTATTATGTATTTAACCATTTCAGAAATGGCAATGTTTGGCTTGAAAATTGAAGGTTATGCCATTTTCCTTGTTATTGCTGCTTTTTAGTCATTATCTAACATTTATGTAAATTTCAGGTATGGGATGCAACTGCATCCGATCCTAAACTTTTGGTATTTCTGAAATCATATAGAAATACTGTTCCAGTGCCAAGACATTGGTGTCAGAAAAGGAAATTTTTGCAGGTTAGTCTATCCAACTAAACTGTACAATCACACTAAAAATGTGTGCATGATAGGTGGGCATGATAATAATGAGAGAATTAGGGGAGAGGGTGATGGATGATAAGGTCGAAGAGGTTTCTCTTATATGTATATATGTGATTCTTGCAGGTGGGCGGCTGTGACAATCATGGAGCCTGGACATGTAGGTGTTTGGCGAGGGGGACATTTACATAGTTTCTCCTTTAATGCATGTCATTTGTTAGTGTGGGTTGGGAGCCAAAAATATCACCCCTTTCTTGAAAGAGAAAGAAGAGAACCAATGAAAAAAGTCATGGGGTGGAATACTTGTTTTGTACTTAGATGTCAGTGATTGTTCGGTGCCAGGATACTGGTTAACATTTTTTTGGCTTACAGATTCCTTTTCATTATGTGAAATATATTCTATAATAATAAGACATTTGGCTGCTTGTTTATCCTTATGTGCAAAGATAATTCATCTGATTTACACATAATTTGATAAGTATTTTTATGCTTAAAGACTTGCCCCTCATTGGATTGTAAGTTGTTTGCAGGGGAAACGAGGCATTGAGAAACAGCCTTTTCAACTTCCTGATTTCATTGCAGCTACAGGGATTGAGAAAATCAGACAGGTTAGCTCATTCTTGTAGCTGCTTTACAGTAATATTTCTGTAATTTTTTATGGTCTTTTTCTTGCAGTTACTATTCTCATGTTTAATTTACTGATGGATGGTGAAGAATACATTTATCTTCCTTCTTTTTATATTATTAAATCTGTAGCTGCTGTCCTCTTCAGGATGGCTACATGGGCTGCAAATGGCATGAATTCTCAGGGATGAGATGCTTAATGTTTTTTTTTAAAAAAAAAATTATTGTAATAATTTCCATATTCTTTTATATTTCTGCCTTCATTAGCTAATTTTGGATTAATCTATTTAGAAATTTCAAAACTTTTGCTGGCATTTGCTAGCTGCTTGTTGAAGTCATAAGATGAGTATCCTAATTCTTTCAACTTCACCTTTTGTGCTTAAGTCTACTTGGTGTTATTAAAAGCGCGCTAGGCGCAAGGCACACCTTGGGCTCCTAAAAGCATTCCAGGCGAGCGCAGACCAAAAGGCGTGACTCAGCCCAAGGCGCCTTAGGCAAAGGCACGCGCCTTGGGCTTTTTAGCTGTTTTTTAAGGTTTTTATTTTACTGTTTGTTACTTTATTTAATTTTTTATTGTTTAGGGTTTAAATTTATTGTTTCAACTACAAATTTGACAATAAGTAAAAAGGCTACTATTTTAAATGCTCTAATTGAATTTGAACTAGATGAAGATGGATAGAGAGAATTGAACAAATTCAAGACATGCAATAACAAAATGCAACATTAAGTCACCAAAACAAAGAAAGATGCAAATTCAAATCTAGTATATTACCTACCAAAAAAATGTATGAAACTATCATCACACTTCTAAACCATAGAAATCATCCAACAAGAGGAGTAGATGATGTGGAAGAAGATATTAGAGATGATGCTTCTAATGATGAAAATATAGAAATGTTTGATCTTGATGATGAGGATGATTTTTAGATTATTTAAAATGCATAATTAGTTAGTCTTGATTAAGATTTAAAACCTATAAATTTTTTTAAGATTTAATTTAAGTTGCTTTAAAGGCCTTTTAGATTATATCTTTTGGTATTTTTTATTGTTTTTTTCATTAGTATATGTTGAATTTTTTAATTTCCTTGATAACATATTTGTAAATATGTCATTAGGAGTTATGTCTTATTTTATACTTTATTTTTCAAGTAGGATATATATATATATATATATTTCTTGTTTTTTTTTTAGTAAGCACGTGCCTAGTTCTATCAGGCCCGTGCCTCGCCTTGCGCCTTAGACTCCAACACCCTTTTGCACCTCGAGCTTTTAATAACACTGAGTCTACTTTTAGTAACCGTTGACCTCTTGTTCCTCTTGCAATGGTTCCTGTGTTTTTGGTTTTATGTTTTAGTCTACATCTCAAGCTTTAATCTTGGCATTGTTTTTCTTTAGTTTGAACCTCATCTGCCGGCATATTTATTGTTTTTATGAATTGCAACCTAATTTATTGAAAACTGTTACAGGCTTATATTGAAAAAGAGGATAGTAAGAAACTCAAACAGAAACAACGAGAGAGGATGCAGCCAAAGATGGGGAAGATGGATATTGATTATCAGGTTCATCACAAATCTTGCTTTATTGTTTTTAGTGTTTTGAAAGCAATTGTAATCATGTATAAAGAGAAAAAATTCATTGATTTGATGTATGGTTTTAAGCACTTGCAATCTTCCGGTCTGGAGGATAAATTACATCTATATTATTATTTTCCCTGTTGCAGGTTCTCCATGATGCATTTTTCAAATATCAAACTAAGCCTAAGCTGACAACACATGGTGATCTGTATTTTGAAGGAAAAGAGTTTGAGGTATTTGATACTTCAATTGAAGACAGCCTAATATGTAAAAAATATATCCTCTTTTCTGATACTTTTGCAACCGATTTGGTTTCCTTAGTTTTCTTCAAGGTTTATGGAGAAACACAAATGTGTGTATTTAAATTATGCATGGATTCCTATGAATAAACTCTAGGATAGTGACAAGCGCATAATGGGCTACATGGATAGCACGAATATGAAGCATTGATATACACGTAGATACAGATACAACTTGATATGTGTTGAGAGAAATGCCAATTTGGCATGTGATTCTATTATTTAAATGTTATCGCTAGGCTTCTAGGACCGGATACATCGAAGACAGAAAATGCAGGTAACATGTTACTCAAATGTAGGCAATTTAACCAAATATTTGGGTGGGGTGAATATTTTAGCGGGTTTAGGGATGCTGTCCCTACATAGTGGGGAGTTGCTACATTTTTGTTGTTTGTTGTAGCATCTATTTTAGTAATGGCTGCTAGATGGAATTCATGTTATTTTTTTTCTCTGGATGTCTGTTTAGTGACATAAAAGAGCCTGTAATTGTTATTCCCCTGACCATCACTATATTTATAATTAGCAGAACTTGTACTGTAGGGTTGAATTTTGAACTAATTATCTGTTTCATGTCATACAGGTAAAGCTAAGGGAGATGAAGCCTGGGATGCTGTCACATGAACTAAAAGAAGCTCTTGGGATGCCTGAAGGTGCTCCTCCCCCATGGCTCATCAACATGCAGGCCTGTTTTGCTTGTAACTGTTTCATATCATTCTTTGTTGTATGAAAGACGATAAACTTTATCTCAATCTTTTTATTTGTTGGCTGACTGATTTTAATGACAGAGATATGGTCCACCCCCTTCTTATCCGCATTTGAAAATTCCTGGGCTGAATGCTCCTATTCCTCCTGGAGCTAGTTTTGGTTATCATCCTGGAGGTTGGGGCAAACCTCCTGTTGATGAAGTAAGTTCTAGAGTCTTGGTTCACTGTTTTCTACATCCATTCTAATTTGTTCTCTCGTTTCAGGATGTTTTTTGGAGTCTCAATTTGTTTCTCATTTCTTTTATGTGCTTTTTATATTTTTGAAATAGTATGGTCGTCCACTCTATGGTGATGTTTTTGGGGTTCTGCAACTAGATCAGCCCAACTATGAGGTACTTGTGCAATATTTCTGTTCTTTCTGGATTATCTTCTATATTGCATAAGAAGTGCATGCTTGATAACACGGTAATTATAATCCGGTTTCACTTGCAAAATGAGAAGTCAATTTACCTAAGATGGTAAACTGAATTTCTATTGTATCTGCTGCTTTTAGTTTTGCCAGATAGATCTTTGCATTAACCCTAGTTTATATCTGCATATGGCACAAATTTAACATTTTTACTTGGCCTCTTGAGTCATATTCATTTGGAGTTGGTTTCATGGAAACAAGAAAGATAGTGCTGAAGGTTTCTGAAAAACTAAGCTAAAATGTGCTCTAGTATCTCATACATGTCTGACCAAATACTCCAGGAAGAACCAGTTGATAAGACCAAACATTGGGGTGATCTGGAGGAAGAAGAAGAAGAGGAAGAAGAGGAGGTGGAAGAGGAGATTGAGGAAGAGGAGTTGGAGAATGGCATTCAATCAGTTGACAGCCTCTCAAGGTATTGTGCTTTGGTTGTCACACTTCATTTTAGATTAGCATGCATTGTTTGCTACTCAAGGCTTAGTTATAATAATCCTGGGAGTTGTATTGTTTTATTTGTGTTTGCTACATCTGCATGCTGTCCTGCCAGGAAGAATGGTGGAGATTGCCCCCTGTTTCTCAGGAAGAGGAGAGTGGCTTCCTCCCAATTGGAACAATTATCCTTAAAACTTATTTATCCTGGAATTATATATATGCACGGTTGTGAAATGGTGCAGTAGACCCTTCTTTCTGTGCATAACTCCTCTCGTGCAGCCATATGGGAATAGTATATGCTGCTTCCTTCTGTTGTGGACACTTATTCCAGATCTCCCTGTCTCTTCTTTTAATTTGTTTCTTCACCATCCTGAACGGATCATTGGATCACTGGATTTAAGAAAGCTACTAAAGTGTCCAAATTGCAAAGGCTATTTATGATGGGGAGAGAGTGAGAACTAATGCTATTCCATTCATTTCATCATTGCATACTGTAACTTCTACTAACAAAGTTTTCCCCCTTATATTGCACAGCACTCCCACTGGTGTTGAGACTCCTGATGTTATTGATCTCCGGAAGCAGCAGAGGAAGGAGCCTGAAAAGCCTCTTTACCAAGTCAGTATACCTACATGATTGGCCTTTTTCTACACTCACTTTTACTGAATTGTTCATTACTTACTGTTTTCTTTCTCTCTTGTTTTGTAAAGGTACTTGAGGAGAAGGAAGAAAGGATTGCACCAGGCACCTTGCTTGGAACATCTCATACGTATACAGTTTTCTTTTTAGCCTATTTCAAGATTTTGTTTCAGCAAGGGATATCTTAGACCTTTTCCTGCAAACAGGTATGTCATTGGCATGGGCACACAAGACAAGACAGCAGCTGCCAAAAGGGCGAGCAAATTGATAGTTTTTTTTTTCCTTTTTTTTCCTGTTCTCCCTTTTGAATGTAAGATTACTAGAAGAAATTCGGCAAGTATTTCTTTTTTTTCCCCATTTATGACCTAGTCTGATGGTATGTGGTTGATAGTGATTTAATAAATCAAACTGCTCATAGAATGTGATTGTCTAAGGTAGATGGTTTTTGGTCCCATATATCAAAGTCACAATAGACTTAGCGTGGTGCCCAGACCAATAGAAGACATGAATGAGGAACATGCAAGTGCAAACATCCATTGTTGGACCAATGTATACTACCATAATGTCTAATATTCCTGGTTTGCTTGGATTTATCATCCATTCTCAATTTGAAAACCCAGGAGATGCCTACAGGATATGTATCATAGTAACAGATCAACAATCAATTAGAGAACCGAATTGTTTCTAACAAGTATGACCATCATTTCTGTCCTATTAACACCACATGATGCATGCATATTAACTGTGTTTTTGTATGCCTTGGTCAGCTCTATATTTGCATAATCCTATCAGGTTCCTTGTATATTATGTTAGGACTTTCCCTGAAACTATACTTCAAATGCGCTTGTAACAACTGCGATCGATCTTTTTCGGTCCATGTCCCTTATTTTGTCTCAGATCGTGTTATCTCATCTTATTTTCAGGTTGATTTGCTTAAAGGTCAGAAATCAGATAGAGTTGATGTGACATTGCAGCCAGAAGAGTTGGAAGTAATGGACAATGTTTTGCCTGCGAAGTGAGTGGCATCTTTATAATAAGCTATGCCATTTAGTGTTGTTCTCGCACTGATTATTAGCTACGAGACTCTTTAACATCTTGTAATCCTGTATTTCACAGGTACGAGGAAGCGAGGGAGGAGGAGAAGATGCGCAGTCAACGAGAGGACTTCAGCGACATGGTCGCAGAGGTGCGCCATCTCAAAGAACCTTCCATGTAGCTTCGTTTCTTGGGTAGTTGTCAATTTCTTAGTTGCTACTGTGATTTTATGCAGAACGAGAAGAAGAGGAAACGGAAAATGCAGGAAAAGGAGGGGAAATCGAAGAAGAAGGATTTCAAATTCTAGAACCTCCATGGCCGTGTGATTGTAACATAAAAAAGGTCAGAAGACTCATTGTGGCCTTCTTGGCTGCCCCAATGCTCTTATCAGAGAATATTTTCATTTATTTTATGTAATTTTCAGTCTCCTAAAGTAACATAGCGAAGACTACTAGAATGTGAACCTAGAAACTTCAACGAAGCTGGGCCTACAAGTCGCAGTCAAACTGTCTTGTCTTAATCTATATATATATAGATATATAGATATATATATATGCTTATTAGTGGAAATGGAATGGATTTGAACCCTTCTTTCTGCCATGGCTGCTGCTTTATCATCCCAAAATATTCGTTGCTTAGTCGTCAAGAATATGCATGCATGGATAAGACCAACCTCTGAAGGTATTTGTGAGAGGTACTTTGTTTTTGGGTTTAATTTATTTTAACATCAATCAATAGATAGAAAAACCCTTTATTTTTTTGGCCATTCTTTGTTCATTACTTACCCAAATACAACATTGTGATGATGGTGTAAAAGGAGGGCTTGACTTTGTGTCACAATGTCGCCACCCAGTAAAAACATAATTATTGATTGATAAAGGCTTTACTCTCTATAACGGGTTTTCGTTTGAATTATTGTCGTTGGTCTTCATTAAGAAAAATAAAATAAAAATAAAAGGCACCGTCATATAAGAGTTTCTAATCTATAATTATGCTTTCTCTTTGGTGTTAGGGGGTGACAATATTACACAAATACAAGCTCGATTAATGATCAATCTTTTACAAGCTAAATAAAATTTAGTTTCTCAATTGTGAAATTTACCCAAAAGTTAGGTCACCACCAACAATCAATTATTATGCTTCTAATAAAACGTGTTAAACTTGGGTTCTGTTCTAAATTTGTGATCATGGCCACCGCCATCGAGTCCATGCATGTATAATGAATTGTTTTAAGTACGTACTTTAGTAACTATAGAAATTTAAAAATGACAAAAAAACAAGGGTCTCACATCCCACGTGGATCTGGAGCCATCCACGTTTAATCGGTCCAGCATTTTGGTACTGGGCCAATCAGAAAGCGACACGTTTTGGTCATAGTAATATAATAATAATAATAATAATAATAATAATAATAATAATAATAATAATAATAATAATAATAATATAATTAGAAAAAAGAGAGAGCCATGCTCCAACACTACTGGTAGCCGCTTGTTCCACTGGAAGGCATGATTAACAATTGAATGGTGAGGAATTAGTGTTTGGATTAATCATCATGGGGTCTAACAACTCAGCTGGACAGAATGGACTCCTCCTCCATGAAGAATTGATTATATATATTGTTTTATTAATGTTTTGGTTAAGTGTAATTAATTAATTATAGTTTCATTGTACGTACTTAATCCCCAAGCAAATTAATTAATTAATTAAAGTGCATGGCATAGTAGTTGATATCTTAGTTGTCCGACGACAAATATTCTTTTCTTGATCTGGTTTACCTAACTAGCCGACTAAATTCCATCTAATCTTATATTCTTTTAATTAGATTTTTTAGTTCAGCCTTCATTGCATTCATTGTCTGTGCTGTGCATCATCAGGCTGTCAAGATCGAGTGCCAAGCCAAAATTAGATTTATAATCACCTCGATCACCACCCACCACACCTTATTGTAACAGCAAAACAAATCTCATAACCTTCCACATCTATCTATATACATAAATTATAACAACATGGTCGAGGTTTTCTTAATTGCTGGGTTTTTCTTAAACAAGAATAAGTATTATCATCGATCCCACAATTTAATTTGTTCTTAAAATGGCCTTAATTTGTAAGATCCATCGAGGAGTAGTTTAATTATTCTTTATAAATCACGATTCTTTCTTAATTCACAATAGATTCATCTTTTAAAGTTAGTAATAGTCTAAATCTAATAGCTACATCTGTACCCAAAAAAAAAAAAAAAAAAACTAATAATTTATTTTATTTCTCAACAAATGGGTATTGAGGATTTGCATTATTTTAGATAATTTTTTTATTTAGTATTGTTTAATTCTCCAATTTCCCATTTAATCTAAATTAATCTGGAATTGTAATTACTCATACATTAAAATAACAACATTATTATTTCGTCATTTTTTAAAATATTTTTTACATAAAATTTTGTGTGAATATTACCATTTTCTTTCTCATTAACTAACCGTTGGGTGATTACTGACCTAAGACTGTCATTTGAGCTAAAGTGCAAGGAAACATCATATATAAATAAATAAATGAATATATATATATATATAGAGAGAGAGAGAGAGAGAGAGAGAGAGGCAGGTAAGAAGCTTTTATTGTATATGAAAATGATTCAATGGTGATGGGTTGTCAAGAAACGACTCAAAGGCTATCAATGCAACGAAAGTAGGGTTTATTATAGAGGAAATATGTACCATCAAATAGCTAGCTGTTGCAATGATTTCATCGATGAAAAACAAACTCAGATAGCAAGCCCGGCCAAAGATTCCAGCACCACATATATGTATGTATATATAGTTGCAGTTTTTGGTTCTAACACCAAACCCTATGATAATGAGCTCAAAACCCCTACTGTTAATGTTTCTTAGTAAATCACTCAAAGTTTGCTAAAAAAAGCCTAAAACACTCAATTCCTATATATATATATAAAATATATTTTGAACAAAAAAATTACCATAATATTTTTGCTTACAGAAAAACTATACATGGTAGTTTTTTTTGGGTTATAATTGTGCTTTATTTATAATAATGACATTATTTTAAATAAAAACTGTGTATTAGACTAACCCATATAACATATGTACATATATATATATAAGTTTCTTGCTTTTTTTTTTTTTTTTTGGATTTCGTACGAAAGTTCTTACATGCACATATAAAAAGAGTTTTTGCATAGAATGATGAAAACCCTAAATCTACGAAGAGGGTTAGAAACAAGAAACTCCCCATGAGGAATCATGTGATGACAACTGTTTTGATTTCATCCAAGCAAGCCATCAATGGGGTCCAAATCCCCTCTCTCTGTTACTGTTAGGAACTCATCATCACTGATAGGTCAGCAGACATGTCACCGACCATGCCCTCTCTCTCCACATTTTCTCTCTTTCTTTCTAACAAAGAAATGCACTCAGCAGTCATGAAGAAAAAGTGAAACCAGGAGCCAGGAATTGGGCTGTGGAAAATTGGAAATTACCTAGCCTACTTGCAACTACTCATACCGTTACTGGAATCTAAAATTATTTTGCATGTAATCCTATAACAGTTTACGTATATATATGGAACATATATATATAATATAATACTTGTATTGATCATAACACAAAAGGGTATTAATTATCTGTTTTTTGTTTTCGACGATTATGTGAAAAATTGAATTTTTAGATGAAATATACATATATATGCATGTCCTTCGCACTCTTTAGACCAAAACACACAAGAGCACTACCAACGGTGTCGAGACATCCACGTGTCACCTTGTCACCTTCAACTTAGGGCTGAAGCAACTCTCTCCCTCTCTCTCTCCTCCTGCATATAAAAATTGTATTTAGAGAGCTAGGGAAGAAAAATCAATGGCATCAAGGAGAAGGAAAGCTAGAGTTTTGTAGCTCTATAATTTGATACAGTTGCCACTGCAAGTAAAACCCACAAATTTAGATCGAGACTCTCTTTGGACCACAAAACCTCAACCCTTTGCAGATCTTCTTCTTCTTCTTCTTCTCTTTATATATAATCATTCCCTTCTTTATAGATACATAGAGATATATACAGCCTATAGCTATAGATTGATCATAGAGCTTTAGATATTACTCGTAGGGAATCCTAGACCATGCTCAATTCTCCTCACCTTCCAAACTATTTCATTGTATCTTCGTCTTCTCATCAACACAGTGTTTGTTCCTTCAAATTCAATCTTTCTCTTCTTGAGCCAAGATCCAAAGGCTAGATCTTTTTCGAGTGTATTAATTTTTTTGCTTGATTTCTGAGATGGGTTTGAGTAATAAACAGGTTTCTGGCGATGGGGTTGACTGGGGAGAGAGCTTTCTCCGGTCCGGCGGCTTGGAGCTGCCGAAGCCTAATCCGGCGAGGAGGCAGACACAGCCGCAATCTGAGCCGTTGGCTTGCCCGAGATGCGGCTCGACAAACACCAAGTTTTGCTACTACAACAACTACAACAAGACTCAGCCTCGCCATTTTTGCAAGGCTTGTAAACGGCACTGGACCAAAGGTGGCACTCTTCGCAACGTTCCTGTCGGCGGCGGCCGCAAGAAGAAGCGCCTGAAAACGTCCAGCGCCAGCGCCACAACCTCCTCCGCCGCTGCCACCAATCTGGGTAATCATCTTCAAGTTCAGCAACAGTATCGCCAGAGTCTTCAAGATGACTCCCTCGGCAGCACTGGAAATTTCAGTATGAAAAATTTCAGCGGCAATAATGAGAATTTTCTGGGTTCATCTCTTCAAACTCCACCCTTCAGCTTCTCATCAAACTTGAGTTCATTTGAGAGCAGTGTTAATCCCTCTTCGATCATTAATATTCCTACCAGTTTTCAATCTTCAGATGCCTACAACTTCACCATTGCTGCTCAGCCATCAGTGGACATGGCAAGCTACTGGAACCAGTGGGAAGATATTGAGACACTGGTCTCAACTGATCAGCTCAATATGCCTTGGGATGATACTGAGGTTAAACCCTAATGAAACATAATTAATCTAGCTAATTACCCATGTTAATTAATTTCTCTAGTGTGAATTGGTGCTTTTGTGTTTGGTGGGTTTGTCAATAATTATAGTTTCTTCTTATTTGGAGTCTTCTTCTTCTTCTTCTTCTTAGATGTTGCTTTCTGAAATGAACTATCTAACCCATATGTGTATCTATGTCTTTGTATCAACATCTATACTTGTCTGATCTCTAGAGATCACCTGTAACTATTATAGTGAGATGTACACTCTTTGAAGCTGTCCTTTTATTTCCGGCTTCAACCTATTTTGTCCTTTTATGCCCCCCCTCCCCCCCCTTTCTCCGTGTGTGGGGGGGATAATACATGCACATTTGTTGGGATTATTCACCATAGATTTGATAGAATTGGGGATCGATATTGACGTACAGGTTTACGAGAGACATGGGGTCTTCTCCAGCTGTGCCGGGCCGCCCAATACTTGATGTTATCCATATATTATATATTTGTGTGGATTATTGAATGATTTCTTGGATATTTTTTTTTGGGGGGGGGAAGAGTGAGTGTGGATTGAGTTAACTCACCGACATTCCAATAACCCACGGACAAAGTGCACCTCCTAAGCTAATAGTTTATATATCTCTGCTGAATGACCTGAGTACCCCACTTGAGTAGGGACATTGTTTGCAGATGGAAATTATATGACATTTTACAAAGTTTGTAATAAGAATGCCATTTAATAAATAGTTTTTTTTTTTTTTTATATAATCATAAGCTAAATGACATGCTTCTCTCTTATTTTCTTACTGAGTAAAGAATGTTCGTCAATTTAATTCATCTTCAAGCATAAAAATTCTGTTCCTAAGTTAGTATCTTCTTCGTATAACTGGCTGAACGCTGCAATATCTTTTTAAGACTTTAGGTGGCCCTTTCTTGGATTGCTAAGCATGTGCAGCATTCTGCTAAAATCCAATGGACATGTGCATGTTGGGCCTAAATATTCCTAATTGGCTCATATTCTGTGTGATCTATTCGGATTTGTTTGAGGATTGTTTGGAGCAATGGAAAGTGATATTCTTACGAATATATATATATATGCATATGTATAACAGCAATATAGTTATGAACGAACAAGAATAAGTGTTCTGTCAACATCTTCTCTTAGATCTTAATCTCTGCCAAACTGAATGTCCCCTGCATTCAGTATCTCTGATATCATAACAAACACAAAAATAAATTCTATTTCGCGCGTACACATGATCAAAATCAGAGACCCAACAAATCGACGTAAGAAATGACGAGAAAAAGCCTCCATTTAGTCTGAGAGTTTGAAGTAACTAACACTATACAACAAAGTTACAAGCAATCCAGAGAGTCATGAACCCATCATATTAGATCATGTTTCTGTATAAACCGTAACATGAAATCCGGCCGGCATGCTGATGCTGGTCAAGAAGTTTAAAACAAACATCACCGGAAAATATAAACAGTAAGAACACTTCAGTCACTTCTCCGGCAGGGGTCATTTGTAGGTTGCAATCCTTATTCCGGTGTTCCGATTAGCCTGGAAAGCATTGGCTCTGGAGTAGTAAACATAGTAAAGCTCCGACAATATGCCGGTGAAGACAACGAAGGCCGCCCCGGATCCAAAGACTCCCTTTCTCAAGGTCTTGCAAGAAGGAGGATTTGACCATACATTAGTCCTGTATTTGGTGTGGTAGGCATTCCTCACCGAACCCGCGAGCAAGCAAACCTCAGCAATTATAAATGTCACCCTGGAGTGCCAAAGAGATGGATTTTTTTTTTTTTTTTTGGGGGGGGGGGATACATTGAAATAAAGTATGATATCAGTTGTAAGAAGTTTATGGAAGATAAAACTATAGATAGAAATAACAGTGGGGAGCTAAACTCATGTAACCGACTCTACATAGTGAGATAATGACTACGAATATTGTTATTGTATAGGCAACAGATTTTCAACACAACCATCAGAAAGAGGGACTAGTTCACTTCAATTCAATGTACTTTCTCGGCACAACGTTTCTGTGAGCAGACACTGGAAAGAGTTTCATGAACTAGGAGTAGTAAGTGCGTACCAGCAGGTGATGAATAGTGCGATAGCCTTTGCCCTCGAGCTGCTGGGTCTCAAAGCATTCCCGCAGCACAAGCATCGACTTGCAACCATTATAAGGAGTTGGCTGGCCAGGAGGAAAAGGAATGAGCCGACACCCAAGCCGGTAGCAATATCTGAATCATAAATACAATGGCTGCCACCTTTTGCATCTTGATGAGGCTCTCCCTGTCACAGGAGATAATTAATAAGTAGACGACACATTGACAATGGTTAACAATGGGTACTTGAATAGTTGAATGCATAAACCAAATACATTAATAAGTAGATAATTAACGCATGAACCAGGTTCTAGCCAATGCAATTACCACGACCAGCATGACCAGTAGATCTTGGCCCCTCTTTATTATAACAGAACAGGGGAAAAGATGACAGAATCCGCTAGAAAAACTCCTAAGATATTTTTGGATAGTGACAACATTAAGGGTTTGATATGAATTGGATGGGTCTTATATAGAACATAAGGTCATAAAAAAAAAATGAATGGAGAGTTAGGATTCATGTAATCAACCCACATAATGGGATAAAGGCTTTGTATGTTGTTGGCGACAATCATGAAGTGAAAGAGCCCCTTCTCGGCCTAAAAAAAGGGTAAACGGGAAGGAAGATTATGTTATAGGAGCCAAATTCTAACATACGCCTCCTATCCACAATCACTACGGGTTGTGTACCAATAGCTTCGATACTAGCATTCACCTCCCTCATCCCCTGCCGAATGCTCTAGATAAAGGCTTTCAAGCTTCAATAATAGAAGCATCTCCCAATAAATCATTATCAAAATAAGGCAAGTGACAACGAGGAGGAAAATTTATCAAGCAACAGAGGTAATAACAAATACTTAAAATCCCATTAGGAAAGGACCAAACCATTGTGGGATGGAAGATAATTGTGAAATAACTATCATATGTGGCTCTGTTTCACATTCATTGCAGAACAGGAAATTGGAAAGCATTGGCAAAGACAACCTAAACCATAATATATGCCTTCTATCCATAATCACAGAGTGCTGTGTACCCAGAGCTTCAACATGAGCATTCACCTACCTCACCCCCTGCCAAATGCTACATTAAGGCTTTCAAGTTTCAATAATCGTTACTTAAAAAAAAAAAAAAAAAAGTGTCAATAATCGAAGCATCTCTCAGTAATTCATTATCAAAATAAGGCAAGTGATAACGAGGAGGAAAATATATCACGTAAAAACGTAATAACAATGACTTGAAAGTTCTATTAAGAAGAAACCAAACCATTGTGGGATAGAAAATAATTAAACTTGGATATGGCTCTGTTTCAGTTTCATTGCAGAACGGGAAGTGTCTTTATATTTCTGCTAGGATTTGCATTTAGTATTCGATGGATGGGAATGTTCTTACTGCAAACTTGTAGTCATTACGAAACAAATATCTTCAACCCGAACTAAGTAAAGCTTAATACACTCTACTAAAAAAAATCTGGGGGGTTCTCTTCAGCTAAAATTCAAGAGATCGAAATTGCCAGTAGCAGGGAAATAGGAACCCAACCCTCTGCACAAATTTAAGCGCCAGACGCCAAGAACGATTAATCCTGAGAACTAACCAGCGATTCATGAATTACACGCAGGTCGTTGAGCTAAACTAGGGAAATCACAAATCAACGAAGTGGGTATGCTATTTTATGTCACTAAAAAATTAAGAGTCTTGAAACCCAACATAAGCAAATTAAAGAACGGATAGAATTCAGAGGAAAGAGCAAATAAGGAGAAAGAAAGAAAGAAGTCACCTCGGCCCTCCTTTGCTCAGCAGCAACAGCCAGGCCAAAAGCAATGAGATCGAGTACAAAAACAACCACCAAAAGCAGCGTTGAAGCCATCGGCTCAGATAGACTTTCTCCTAGAGCAGCAGCTCACTCGTTTCTTCGAACCCACAAGAATAGAAAAGCAAACAGAGCATCACAAGAAAGGAGATAATAGTGGAAAAGCGACGAGAACACTACTCAATGAGTGTACTGGAAAAATAAAGGCCTTCCCTCGGTGGGTTGCGTCCGGTGGTTACCTTGGATGTTAAAAGAGGAGGGTAACACCCCGTAGTAATAATATACACATATTTATAATAATATCATAATTATACTTCCAACTTTTACGAAGAGGCTCTAAAACATTTAGCACTTAGCAGCATATGATTCTTCTAAAGCTTCTTTAATCCATTCAACGTGGGGGCATGATTCTTCAAGCATATCTCCGTGCACGAATTGATAATATATCTATCTATAATATAAACACAATTGGGAGAGGATGGCTAAGGGAGTCAAGTATCGGGAAATTTTTAAGGATAATCCCAATGTCCCTTGGCTCAAAAAACATAATTATGAATATTTACAACGAAATTTTTATGGAACATGTCACTGCAAATTTGTGTTATTGACATTTTTACAACCAACGAGTAGTATAGTGGACCATTTTGTATTAAAAACACTAGTACAGAGTTTAGTATAAAGATATTGATAAATATCACATGCTATGCTCTAGGATTCAGAAAGCACAAACGTGAAGTAAATAAACGATAACAGATAAAACGGTTCACAAGCATGCGATCGACAATCCACTTGAGCTCCCTCTCTCTACTTCCTTGAAATTGAAATAAGAAAATCAAGCTCAAGGACATTAATTAGAAAAGGCATAGCTCCTCAGCTTCTCCACTCCACTACAAGGCTACATATCCATCCACCCAAAAGCAACTACTCGCTGCTGGCTGCTGCGCTTTCAAGAGCAGTTATAACAGCCAGTCATGTCATCCCCCCTCCCCCCCGGGCGGGCCCTAACCAAGTTCGGAAACAGAGAACCAGAGCTCAGACAACAATCACTAAATCCACATCCAGATTTTTAAGCAGTAAAATGGGCATCCACGCGGCCAACGTTACTTTGGGCAATTTCCGAAAAACCATTCAATAAATCAGGACAAAATGGTATATAAACAAATAAAAAGCTGCTACGCTGCTATATATACAAATACAAATTGTTGAAAACCACGCTATCAACTATGAGCACATTGCCGATCTTGGTTGGTTGGTTGGTTGGTTCATCTCTGCCGGAAAGGTAAACAAAACGAAGATATAAAATTTGTCATACCGGGGGTAGTTTTTGTTGCACCAAGAAAGTAGAATGCCTGTCCCAGTATCTGCTCTATAATTACAAATGGGTTTACCATGAAAGAATTACACACTTGAAGAAACGTAACCCCCGTCTCTAAAGAGGTTCGATTGACCCGCTTTTAAGCCTTTCCATACGGGCTTGCAGCCCAGATAATGCCTTCTCATCCATAGGAAGAACCCCGCTCTGTACAGGATTATCTGCATTAGCTGAGTCGGACACATGTGAATTAGAGTGTCCGTGGGCTAAACTGCCATTCAGGTGCATTACGGGCCTGCTCCCAGGATCCGGGTTTCCAGCAGATGCAGCTAACTGTATGCTCTTCATTCTCTCTCTAATTGCATCCAGCGTGCCACTTGTAACTGCAGGCATCCAGTTAGGTTTTGGAATTTCGATCAAAAAAAGAAGTATAAGTACAACTGAAAACAGCACTGGCCATATAATTTACCTCCAGCTGGGAATCTATCGTTCCCACTTAGAAACTGGCGCATCTCAGAGTCATCAGGTGTGGTCCCCCTTGGATTGACAGCATTAGAAGCCCTCTCATCTTCGACATAAGATGGGGGTAAGCTAAAGTTCATGGGTTCGACTTTTGTATTTAGTGATTTCGCATCATTCAGTGGATTTGTATTTACGGGTGACAGAGAAGCGAACTTTGGGGAAAGGTTAATTGAAGCTGGGGGAGGGGTTGACATTGGTACACTTGAAGGTGTCCTTCCCGCTGCTGCATTCTTCTCCATCTGCAATACAAGTTAAAAAAGAACCTTGTATAAGTGAAACATTCTACATATATTGAACTAAACGTGTCAATGTGCAACATGAACCTGGGCTAAACCATCTCTGATGTATGTTCGGAATGCCTCGCTAGCATTTTGAAGCTGAGCAAATATATCAACCTACAATGAGAAAAAAGTAAGATGGTGAATACATGAATGTATAAGAAGATTCAGACAGGTATATATTTAATAGTTGTGCTATTTAAGAAAGAACCCCATCCAAGCAGATCCTCTTACACGATTGCTACAATTACCTTGGGATACAATTGAGTGATACGGTATAGTTCATATAAACCAATCGTGCAAGTTTGCTTGTCACCAATTTTCTTGAAAATTGCAGCGAGTTCTTGCTGTAAAACACATAATATGGGCATGCAATACCCCTATAATCAGGACAACCAGCTGAAAACAGGCTATGAAGATTAAAAATTGCAGATGATGTCAGAAGACCCATAATACCTTCAATTGAGCATCTGCTGAATTTGTGGCAGGGGGTGGATTGTTAGCTGTTGAATCACCCCAATGGGTTTGCCCAACTGGCCCTGACGGGGTCAACATTCTTGCAGCAGCAAGAGTCTGGTGGATGCAACAAAATAGAAGGAAATAGATAAAAGAAAAGATAAAGCATATGCTCAAGGATGGCCAAAGAACTAGAAATCCAAATAAACCAAACCACGGGAGTGTGCTAAAACGCACCTGAAGATTTAGATCAATGTATGCAAGAATAATAGGCTGAGGTTCCATATCTATTGGAACCATGGATAGATGACCTTTGATTGCAGTTCCACGAAGCTTAACAAGCTCATGTAAAACAGTTTTAACCATACGCAATGGTTTATCATCAGCTCCAGCTCTTTAGGAAACCATTACATAGACACAGCCACAAGGGAAGCAACTAATTAGTCTTATGCCATGTGTCCACTCAGACAATAAATCAGGCCAACAATAATATTTTATCATAATATGAAACATGAATAGAATGATGGGTACCTTCTCCTGATCTCTTCCATTCCCAGTTCCTGTAGGTATATGTGGATACTTTGAAGAATACGATCAAGGTCAACATCGTATATAGTGCTTTGAAGAACCTACATGATAGGCCAGAGCAAATACAACATAAGCAGAACAGCACAAGTAAAAGAAACATCAAGATAAGAAAGTCAGCCAACATGAAATTTGGGGAAAAAGACGCAAAACAATCTGCCTGTTCTTTTCAGAAAACATGATAATCATACCCTTCATGAATAACAGGTTAATTTCAGAATGTGATATTCTTATTCCTCACAAGTAATAGTCTGTTTTCAGAATAATGAAGTATACACACGAAAGGTTTCATCTTTTTCCCCCTCTTAAATAAGGTACTGACTTATTAAACTTACACAAACTACATGATTTCAGTAAACTAATTATTAGAAATATCTCCGAGTCATCTACAATAAAAGTTGGCTAAGGTACTGATTTATTAAACTTACACAAACTACATGGTTTCAGTAAACTAATTATTAGAAATATCTCCAAGTCATCTACAATAAAAGTTGGCGAGATTTTCTTTATTGTATTTCTAGCTGGCCCATATAAACAAAGGGTAGCATATTCTTTTACATTGAGTAAATGTACTCAAAAAAATGACGGGAAATTATAACATAGTAAAAGCAAACTTTCCTCCAACCTGTTCACCCAAGAAGTGAGAGCAGTAGCCTAGCCTATGTTATTTAAACCTTGCATGCATAGCACATTATTTGAGGGAAATAAATATAAGAAGAAAGGAGTCCTCTCCCATTAGGCAATTAACGTCCACTTTGAAGATATGGAACAAAAACCTTTCCTTGCTGCTTCACTATTATTCCCATTCACTCCTACAAAGAATAAAAGTCTCATCCTCTCTTTCCACTTTTCACCCCCCAACCCACCCCCACTCTTTCAGCATTACAAAGTGTACCAAGAAATTATGTACCCAGAGAGCAACCACAAAATCGACATAGCAATGCAAATTAGAGAATTGCCACTTGATAAAATCTCAAGTCAAACAAGTAAAGGAAGCACTGAGAAAGAACTTACTTTTGTGAGCTTGATCAGACATTTGACAACCAAATCAGAGAACTTCTGATTTCTAGCAGCAAAAGACTCATTCGATGTTGGTGATGGCCACCTTGAGGGGTCCAATGGACGTAAAAGATTAATAAGGACAACAAACGATGATGTTCTTTCAGCGTTATCCTGCATTGGTAACAAGTAACTAGTAAAGATCCACCATGTTCCCCAAGAATAACAAAAATATTGAAGTTTTAGAAAATAAACTTCACCAGTATTTTAAGCATTAAAACATTCAATGCTTTCAGGAGTTGGCTGCCATCATCCATTCGAGGAACTCTTTCATCCAAAAGCCAGAGGAGAAGCTCAGTGATGAGACTGTCAAGAGTACTCTCCTTGACAGCATGGGCTAGCCGTTTATTTTGGAATGTCTGTAACAAACAAATAACAATGAGGTTTGCATTGAATGATCATTCTCTGGTGCATAGTGCACTACACAGACAAAATAGAACCCTTCCCGCAACCCAAACAAATAACAGAGGCGTTCTGCAGCTACTTGATCATTAATATAGCCTATTCACAATCAAATGAAGAATCCAGAAGAACACATTGACGTGAATTATAAATACCTGCATCAATGTGTTCAAAACATATTTACAAGACCTTGAAGAGGCTCCTGTGAGACTAAAGTCAAATGTCTTGGCTACCTGAAATAGATATTACTCAATGAAATTTTGAATTGTTGAAACATATAGAAATATTACATTAACAACAAAACTGAACAGCCAGCAAACACCAAATGGGAGTTAATGACAAAACTGAACAAGTGTTACCTTACTAGCTAAGCAGGAAACAAGCCTATCAGCATCTTTCACAATTTCATCCATTGCATTGCCTTCAGGATCACTAGTTGCCTGAGCCAACTCATGACAGACAACTTTCATTCCTTCAACAGACTGCAGAAAGATAAGCTCAAGAGTTCATTTGAAGAGAATGAGAGTGAGAAGCACCAGGACAAAGAAAAATGCAGGTCAAAACTAAAAGAGCTTTAAGGTAACCTAAGCTCAAATTTATAATCAAAATAAACCTCTGACTAAACAAGGAAATGTTTACTTTTTACAGAAATATAAAAATAAATAAGGCAACCAGCAAAAGAAAGGATCATAGTATTAGTATGGTAAGCCGCGTTACTGAAGAGAAATAACAAATTTTAGGGCACATCAAATGTAACAAGTACTACATGTGGGGTGGTTCTACAATTTGGCAACAATAGAGCAGGAATAAAGAAGCCCATACTACTTTCATTAAGTGGACCGCCCGAAGTCTAAATAATATCCTCCCTCAGTTCCCAAAATCTTCAAGGAGCAAGCCAAATTTTTCAGAGAAAAGGATCAATATTCCATAATAAGTGGAGAAGAGTTAGCTACTTTCATAAGCTAAATTAAGGCAAATATTGTTCTGCTAAGGCTTGTCTAAGCAAATCAGTGTGTCCAAGTTAGAAAGAAATTGTTGAATAAATGTTCACTACTCCTTGAGCTGGAGGACGTGCTCATAAACAATCCAACAAATACAAGAATAAGAGGAGATAGAGTCAAAGGTCTATCCTTGCTTATTCTAATTATTAGAATGAAACAACCTGCTTGACTTAGCTAGAGGTTGGCTGATATCAATCCAACAAATACAATGGCAAAAAAATGGAAACACAATGATCAGCCATCTGTTTTAAATGGTTTAGAATTTCAACTACATAAATTCAATCACCTTTAGGCTTCTACTGACCAACCACTTATCAAAAAAAAAAAAAAAAAAGAAATCATATGACCTGTCAACTTATTACTACAGGTTTTGTCAAACATATATGTCCTCAAAATCAGGAGAACAAGAATACAAATTAAGAATACCTTGAATTCTCCAAAATCAAATACCAAACTAATGATCCTAGTAACTCAAACCAGCGACTGGTTGAACTCGAGATCATTTGAACATGTCTATATTCTTAGGGTGGGGGGATCCATTTGAACACGTCTAAGAGGGCATACTCTTAGAGCTATGAGTTAGAATTTTCCATGCAAAATAATAAGGAAATCGTGGTATGTAGGAAGAGCTACGATAACAATCCCCTCCCACACTAATCACTTCAAAAAGATTCCAAGTGCAATAACAATATAATAACATACCAAGCCTCTATCCTACTATGTGGGATCCAAGTGCAATAAACAATCAAAGGAAAAAATAACAGATTATGTTATACCCAATGAAGGGAAAACAGTAGAAAATGGAACCTATATTGACATGATTCATGAATCAATAGATAACACCAAAAAAAATTACACAAGCTAAATGAAACCTGCTCAGGGGAGCCATATTCAATAATATCAAGTGCTTCATTCCAGTCAGTGGGGCCATTTGCACTAGCAATCATTCGGGGAACTGAATGTCTCTCCATGTGAAGCTCAGGATGAACAAAATTCTCCCTGAAAAGAAAAAATACATAAACTACCAACCAAAGCAGGCAAATCTAACAAGCAATGGTAACAACAAAAACAACAACAATAAAGAGCTGCAGTAAACAACACATAAAGATCATAAGCTGAAAAGTCTAATGGCACAAACCCCTGCAATACCTAGATAGAATTGGGCCAGATGCAGAACGTGCAATTTCACCACTTTGTTCAGCTACATCAGACCTAGAAAAAGAGAGAGAAAAAATAGGCAAATCACAATTTGAAACGTCAAAAAATCAAATGACACCCATAAACCCAATAAATTAACAGTTGAACACATTTGAGGCTTCTGCATCCTTTTCTACAAGGCTACAAGCAACCAATCTTAATGTAACTTCAATGGTAAACAAGAACAGTTAAATTCACATAAAATAAATTAATCTTGAGCACCAGCACTATTCTAAATCGGCATAACATTCTGCCAATAAAAATCATATTTATAAAATTGTCAAATACATTACTTATAACATTTAAAATATTAAAAAAATCATATTGTTTCTATAAGTTTTGGCTATCCTTTTTGCAAATGACTGGACATTCCCCCCTCCCCCCCAACACAAATACTCCATTAAACAATAAGATGATGAAAAAGATCTATAGTATTAAACCTTTGATAGTAGAATGCTGTTCACAAGAAGTGCTAGATTTAATTAATATTGGGAATCGGTACAAGGTAAGTATCAATTGTAATATTCATCAAAACAAGATACATAATGCCTAATAAGAAAGAAATAAGATAAGTGATTAAAAATGTCCATACTTTGGCTATTTATCTTGAATTTCAAATTTATGAAGTCATTAATCCCTTATGCTTACAAGACATTGTTTCAATCAGAATATAGATAGAATTAAATCACATTATATATTTCTAATGAGTCTTAAGGAAATTGATTGTTTCTCAAGTTGTAGTTTTCTGCTTCAGAAAATTTTATTTTCGGTGGTAACACTGGAATTTCATTTTCCACTAGCGAACCGTATTAGTCCGTTAGGAAGTAGAAATGTTTGGTCCATTTCAATGGAAAATAATGAAATTGTGCTCAGTTAATTTAGGAATTTTGTACGCATGATGTCACAAATAATGGCCAAAAACTAGAAGTTGAACATTGAACACCTCCATTACCATATAATTGATGGAAGGCCTAGTTTTCAGCTATCTTATTTGGTTTACGTTACAAGTATGTCAAAATGAAGGAACCAAGTGATGCTTCCAAAGGAAGGAAAAACATCAAGGATTAAAAATTGAAGAGTCCATGCAGAATAATATTGTCCAGAAAATGCCTATACGTAATTGGGATATACAAACAAATTCATGACAGAAAAGGCAGACACACCCATTTTCTCGAACAGAACGCCTTAAAGCAGCCCTTGCTTCACCAGGTTTGCCCTCCTTCCTTTTGTCCATCTCTCGGGCCTGACAAAACACAGCACAATAAATGGAAGAAACAAAAATAAATAAACAAAACAAGAAGCAACTAGTAGAGATGTTCACTGACTTTCCACTTAAATCTGTCATCTAACATGCTCCTTTGTGCATCTGTCAGTTTCCCAACATATCTCCATATGTCATCACCTAAGAACAAAGCAGATACCAAGCAGCCAAGTAAATGACAATATAAATGTCCCAACAATACTAATAGAGATATTTTCTAAAGACAGAATAAAACATATATATTGCCTGTACAGAGTTCTTCCAGAAGCTTACAGGAGACGAGATAAAAACTCACCAAGAATCTTATAACCAGTAGCCAGAGTATTTAAAGCTGCTTTTCGAATTTCACCATCTCGCTCTGCAGTTAAGCTTGCAACAATCTGCAATGATTTTAACTGTCCTGCAATCTGAGAAATGAAATAGAAAACATTTAGTGCCTTTCAAAATGCAAAAGGATAAGGATGCTGATATTAGCTCCAAAAAGGTGGGCCCAAAGAGGTGCCAAGGGAGGGAATTTCCCATTTTGCCCCCCTCTTCTTTCTGTTTTAAGCAAAAATCGTTGCCCAAAAGATTAATAGCATTCAGTATTTTACCTCTGTTCCATGATTATCAATTAAAAATCCAACAAGATCTGTACACTCAATCCGGGTTCGGTTGTTTCTGGAACGCAAACCCTCCAATATGTAAGGGAAAGTTTTCGCTGCTGAATAAGCATGAATGATTTGTTTTATCAACTCTCGCATTTTTTCTCGCACTTTTTCAATATTGTGTCCAGACTGCAGTATAACATGAAAGCAAAAGTTGAGGTTAGAAAGATGTTTGGGAAACTCTTGGGACAGGATAACAAAACTGCCCCAAAAAGAAAGCTTAAAATAGAACTGGTACATAAAAAGAAAAAAACAGCATGGTAATTTTTCTGTTTCCAATTTACAACAACAACATATCCAGCCGTTATCCCACTATGTGGGGTTGGCTACATGAATTCTAGACTTCTATGTGGGTTACATCCCAACATATAGTTTGTCTAGAATTCATATTTGGATCCGACTAGGTTTTACGCTGGCTGTCGGCTACCTAACGCAACCCTCCTCCTTTATCCGGACTTGGGACCGGCAGTGGATAATATCCCCTGGCGGAGTAATGATGAAATGAAGTTTGAACACCATCTTCACATGGAGAAATTTCATGAGATGGTGGTGAATGAAGATAATTGATATAATTGTGTTCCATAACTTAGTTGACATGGTGAAACCAACAAGTACAATATGGAAACACAATTTTTCTGTTTCCAATTTAGGTAGATAAAATTAAAAAAAAAAAGACTCTTAAACTTCTTTAATAACTAAAGAAATTAGAAACAAAACAAACTACTAACAGTTTTTGTTAACAGATATATGCACACACTAAACTCAAGCAGTTCATAGTTATACCTTCTCAATCAAGCAAGGAAGAAAAATGGCTGCTTCCGACTCTGTCATCATGTAGCCCTCACTTGTTAATGCATCAAAAATTTCCGGAAGAAATTCGAGTACCTTTGATGTTTTAGGGAAAAAAAAATCGACAAAAATAACATCTTAAACATGACCAGAATATAATGCAGAATAAATATCTGGACACAAGTTATGACTTAACAGTGACTTGAGGAAAGAGTTATTAACCAATACCACACCTTCAATAGGCACGATGTGTTAGATTCACAAAATCGTAGAACAAACCACCTGAGAAGTACATCCAGGACTTCAGTTATTTCCTTTCTAATTGATGGAAGTGCCTGGGAAATCAATATAGTTAGGATTAGACATGCCACTCACATACTCATAGTAAATCAAGTAACTGAAGAATATGGTCGCAATAAAGCACCTTATGCAGCATCTCAATTCCATCAACTTGCTTCTTGAAATCTGTGCTCAGTAGCCTCCTATGTAAATCCTCTCTGAAATACTTCATAAGATCATTCTGTGGCAACGAGATATTGAGGAAATCTGTCAAATCGAGGGGGGGAGCAATTACAGAGCAAGAAATCATCAGTGAGCAATGGAGCATGTACCTCAAGATCTTGAATCTGCTCTAATCGTGGCTCTTCAAATTTGAAGCGGCGAAGAACCAATCTCTCCCTTTCATCCTGCACAAACTCAATCCAATAATAGATGCACCATACAAATAAAGAATCACGGATATGCCTAACTAATATATACCTTGTTTGAATCTTTCACATTTAATAAAGGCTGAGACTGGATAGTGATATCTTGAACAGACATAATTGATTCTGGTCTTGAACCCTTTGCTGAAATAACTCTCTTTCCAAAACATACAAAAATAAGGAACAAAAATCAGCATATTATTTTCTTCCCAAAAAAGGAAAATTAATAAAATAGATAAACAAATTAAGTAAAAGCATACCGAGGAAACAGCCCTGCTTCCATGTCTTGGTATACGATCACCATGACCAGTAGAGCTAGATTTCCCAACCTTTGAACTGCTCTTGGATGCTGTCCCAGTTGATATTGCTTTAGCTGATTCAAAGGTTTCTGGGAGGAATAAAATTAGATAGGCAATACAGTTGCACTGTCAGAACCAAACAAAATATAACCTGCAAGCTTCATCATATCATACCATGAAAAGCCCCCTGCAATTTCAGCCGTTCAATAACAATAGCTAATGCAGGCCCATGTATATCTTTCAAATTCTTGGTCACCTGCAAATAAAACAAGATGACAAGAGATTGGGATTATATTGAAGTTCAGAATTAAAAAGAAAAAGAGGCACGTTCAATGGTGCAGTTCACCTACCACTTCCTGCCCACATGCTCTCACAATTTCACCAATGCATACTTCTGCTGCTTTGCGAACATCTGCTGATTTATCCTACATGCAAATGCACAAACCATATAATTAATAAAATCAAGTGCTAAAACATTTATAAATATTTCTAAACAATATATATCCAAAGAATAGACATTTTGCTGTAGAGAATACCGTCATGGCAGAAGCAGTTGGTTTTAGCAGATGTGCTCCATCAGGAAAATCTTTTAATCCAATAAGTTGCCTTGATAGCCAATCAAAAAGGTCTTTACGCCCTTCTGCACCAAGCTTAGCATCCATCAATGCAGCAGTAACATAGGGTACCTAAGAAAGAAGATAATTGTTAATAATCACAAAAGTAAGATACAATGACAATAACAGCCCTTAATCCCACCAGGTTAGGTGAACTAACCATAAAAGTATGGCGAGAAAAAAAAAAAACAGCACTCACCATTTTATCAAGATGAACGGCAGCAAGCCAAGAATCTAGAGTAGTCAAAGTGCTTTCTCTCATATGCTTCTTATTGTCACCAAGGCATTTCAATACATCTGAAAGAATACCCTGCAAGAAACCACTTGGCAAAACTAAGGTCAAATTCAAAAGACAATAGTATACAAATAAATGTACCAAAATGAAAAAGGCATACAAATATGTGATTTTGGGTGACAGCAAATACCTTGCTAGATTTCTCAACAGCAGGTCCCATTGCAGATGCAACAGCACCAACGGTAGAGAGAGTTGCCATCACTAAATTCTTGTTGCTATCATAGAGACGCCCTTTAAGAGCGCCAAACAGTTCCACTGGAAGCCAACATCAAAACCAAAATCAAGCAAATGGCAGCGCCAAAAACAACACATTTAAAAAAGCAAAATAACAAGTGCAGCACAAATCTCGTAATGACATAAAATATCTATTACCAGTTCCTGTTGGTTGGATGCGTCTATTGGCCTCTTCCAAGATTCTATTTACAGATTCAATAGATTCTAAGCGAACCTGTGACAATAAGAAAAATATTAACCAGGCAGTCATTAGGAACAAGAGTTGCCATTCATCAAAAAGAAGAAACAAATAAACAAGACAATATTATATGCAGATGTCTTATAGTCTAAAAAACCAGACCTTCCAATCAGGACTTTCCAACCCCTTAAGCAAAGTAGGTGTAATCTTTCCACTAATATCTTCTCGGGGTAGGCCATCTAGACCACCACTAGACATTGATGTTGAGGATTCTGAAGCTTTGACAGTTTTCTTTGGTACTGCAGAAGCACCCTGCAAAAAACATATTACAGCAATAAACTCCACAAAAATCAATAACCAGGAAAAGAAGGTTGGACCACAAGTCATCCATACCTCATAAGGATTTTTTTCATACTCAGCTTCGAGTGCACTTAGAAGAGCAGGTTTGATATCCGAAAGAAACCCCTTGATATCTATAACAAAAAGTGTATCTTAGAATCCTCTCATCAACTCAAGATATTCAAAGTTTCATAAAATAGATGATAAATTACCTGGACCAACAAACTTGTGTAAAGCCCCAATCAGTTTGATAGTGGCATTTCTAGTTGCAGCAGCACTAGATTGCAAGCCTGTATCTTTGCAAAAATCAATCAAATCCTAACAGAACAAAGAACAAACAACATCCAACAATCAAAACCAGAACTAGAACACTTCTATTCAAGGAAAATATGAATAAACAAAAAGAGATTCACTCCTTTCCAATAATATGCAGTGTTAATCTGCCGGGAAGACCAAATGATAATCACATGATGGCAACACCATTGTCGAAGAAGTGGAAATACCTTCAATTTAAGATGTGAAACACCAAAGTCATCAACTGCTGAAACCATCCAAAGAATACCCTCACTAAGAACCTTGGGATTCTTGTGATCCTTCATGATTTTGTATAGCTAAAAAAAAGAAAGAAGCAAACAGAAAGAATTTAGCCAACAAACACAATAGAGTAGGATTTAACAGCAAAAAATTAAGTACAAAGAGTGCAGCCAAAATTTACTCTTTCAAAAATAAATCCTGGGCCCGTGGCTTCACAAAAGGTTGTAAGACACTTCATGGCTTGAACACGGGTCTTGATATCTGCAACCCGTTCACTCATACCTATTGAAAAGACATATTAACCCAAGATTATGAACCAGGCATTGAAATAAAGAGCCTAATAAGAACAGTAATATAAGCAAGCGAACAAGTATCTAATAGAGCAAGCCAGAAGACAATGGCAAAAAAAACCAGCCCTTATAAAGAAAATCATAACCAACCCCACAGTAGTTGATTCTAAATGACCCAACACTCACCAAGAAGGCAGAGAACAACACATTTCTTCGGAAACTTGGATGCAGAAGAAGCAATGTGAGTGATAACATCAATGACCTGTTGCTGGACCTGCAACTCACAACACATTCTAATTAATAATAAGCTAACAATGTCCCTACAACTTTGGCAGAAAGATAAGCTAAAAGGCACATACCTGGACATTTTTCTCATTCCATCCAGGAACAGCACAGAGCAAACGAACTAAGATCTCCACCGAACGGTCAAGTTCCTTTATTGCCTCCACTTGCTCCTTAAATGAGACGATTGCTGTGAAATAGACATCAGATATCAGTTGCTACAAAGGGTGAAGTGAAATATATATTATATAGTAACTTAATAAGTTAGCAATACTAAAATTACTAGAAAGTGAAGATAAAAATGACAGACAACCAAACATGGATGTAAATGACTAATGTATTTACCATAAAGTGTATAAGATGTTTTTACTATTTTCAAATAGTATAAATCTACTTATTAAAAAATAAGTAGGGGAACAATTCTTATTCTCCAAAAATGCATTATACAAGCTAATTTATCACCATATCATTTTTTTTTTTGTTTCCCCAGTAGTGATTACTTGACAAGTTGTTTGTTCGATGTCCTAGCTCATGTGGACAGGGGCGGTTTACATGGGTTCATTGGGATTAGTCGAGCCGAAGGTCCAAATACGAGCTTCATAGGAACCATTATCCTTAACACTTGTATAAGAGAAGAATAGGTCATTCAGCATATCTAAGAAAAAGAATAATCTAAAGCAATCTAAGTATGATTAGGGTAAAGTTGCAAGTTCCATAAAAATATACTCTAAACAGAACCACAAACACATTAGGTAAGCACATCAATTCTGAAAAGGAAGAACACAAAAAACTATTCTCATTATGTTCTTTCCACCTCTTTAGTGACCATGAATACAATGACGTACCAAGCCTTTGTGTTTAGCAGACAATACAAAGCCTTAATACTTTCACCATTAGTACTGTGTTTTCATTATCATGTTAAATCATACTCCAATCCAACTAAAGATTGCAATGATCTCCAATCAGATTTTAAGCACTTATTTTAGACACCACCTTTTCCAGGAAAAATATCTTGTCAAAGATGAGGAAGTTATACAAGCAAAGAAACTACAAAGAATTCATATCCTATAAATGGTAAAGTTGGCAATTCAAAAAAGGTTGTTACGTGATCATCAAGTATGTCATCTCTCCCACTCTCTCAAGAGGCAAATAACACAGTGCAAAATATCAAGGAATCACACAGGTGATGTTCAACATGCTGGCAAACCCAGTATTGTTCAAGTGTTCTACCATTGCTTTTCCCTTCATAGTCACCATAATTCATCAAACAAATTCAAGATAGATCACAAAAGCAAGAAGTTCCAATGCTGTATAGAGAGAATAACCTTCAAGCCGCTCTTTCCACACAGCACTCTTCAACTGGGAAATAGTATCAGCTTGTATAAGAGAACCTAATCTGCTTTCAATCTCTTCAAGACTCATATCAGCTGGCTGCAAAAATTAAGTTTGCCAAGAAGTAAAGAAGAGCTCAACGTTAGGTCATGAAGAGCATCCAAGAAAAGAACAAATGTCTTGTCTCTCTCTTTTGCAGCAGCCGCCGCTACCACCCCCGGGCAGTGTGTGTGTGTGTGTGTTCGGTTCAGGTCAGAAAAGAGAAAACAGCAAACATCAAAATTGGACATACAGATGAGCTACCTCAACATCTTCAGGTTCTACTGGTTTCGGTGGTTTTAACTGACTAGCAGCATCTCCTTTCTTACTGACACCAGACTTTGCAGCCCCAACTTTCTTACTTGCAGGCTAAGAAAATGCTTAAACTTCATTAGTCAGTATCAACATGCAGAGAGCATTTATCTACAAAAGAGTCATAAAATAGCATAAGCAAAAAAATCATTATATACTCACAGCTGCCTGAACAGGCCTCTTTCCACTAAGCATGCTTGCAGCCGATCGTCGCACAAATGACCCATCTGATGCCTGCATGAATATTACAATGAAAATTATACATCAGTTCTGGCCAAAAAAGAAAAGAAAAGTAGTTAAAAAAAAATTGTTGTAACATACATATCCATGAGAATAGAATATCCCATGTATTATTCTCAAGTCATATAAAAGGTATAATATCAGCAATTACAAATACTTAAATAAAAAGCATAAGATCAGACACGACCGAACATAGAATGATGGAATTGACAAGATTGAGTGTCAATGGTAGACTGCCTAGGAAATGCTTAAGATATGCAACATAACAGAAGTTTTCCTTGAGTGTAACTTAAGTTTCTTGGACCTTTTTAAGTAACCAAAAGAGAAAACATGTTCGGAAGTTCATTCCCAAAAATGCAAGCATCAAAAATAAATTCACAAAGCAGCCTTAGAATTCCTAATGCTTAATAATGGCTGAGAGTTGAAATTTCCAGCACATCATGGAAAGAAAAACCACTAAAATCAGAACTATAGTTTTCCATACTTAAATGTCATCATTAAAAATGACAAATGGACAAGAAATTTGAAACGCAATGATAAACCTACCTCCACTGAAGAAATTCTTCCACCTGAAGTTTGACCAGTAACTGGAAAATCATAATAAACATAAGAAAAGAGCAATGCAAAGCTCAAATGAAGTGCAAACTTATAAATGAAACCATTGTGCTAACTCAAAACAACAGAAATATTTCAAACCTGAGCTTGTACCAACTGGAGCACCTCCAGAGCCCCCAATCATTTCTGAAAGCTTCTTTCTTCTAACATCATCAAGTTTCTCCAATGATTTTTCTAAAGGCCTCATGCCAACCAACTAAAAGAGAAAGTAAAATGTAAAACCATTAATTACTGAAGCAGCAAATCTTGGTTAATAACATTTACAACTTAAAAAAAGTGGGAGGAAAGAACAATAACCAAGTTTAATACGAATATATGACATTTTTCATAGCTGAGATGAGATTGTAAGGACTACCTTGGCGACAGCTGCCAAAGCAGAAAATGCTGCATCCCTTACATCTGGAGTTCCATCATTGAGGCACTGTAAATAATTTAACATAACATACAATTAGAAATATCATGGAAGAATTTTGAGCAGAGGGCCAAGATAAGTAGCACCTGTGAATAAATAGGGAATGCAATTCATAGTCATCAACAAAATTGTCCCAAGCATGCACAATGCACATCTCACAGTAAAAAGTTATTAATACAAATAATTTGATAACAGATAATTTCAAGAGAATCTGGAGAATGATAGTATCCTGAGCTCTTATATATATACATATATGTCATGACCCCAAGGAACCCCTAGGATATATTAGTAATACATGTGTTTTCCTTATTAGTTGTATTTTCTGTTGTTGTTAGCATTTTTCAATTGTAAGCCTATAAATAGGCTTGAGTAGTTAGAGGAGGGTTTTATCATTGAATTGAAGAATACATTTCAAACTCTATTTCTCTCTCTTAATTCTCTCTCTCGGATTCTTCTTCTCTTCCTTCTCCATTTCTTCTGTTTCAGTTCTAAACCTCCCTCCTTGCTGCTTTCTCTTCCCCAAATCTCTCCTAATTCCTATCACAACCCTAGCCAAACCCTAGGGTTGTGACAATTGGTATCAGAACCAATAATCCTTGGTTGTGATTTGATTCGATTTGAAGAAAGCCATTCCGATGGTGCTTCCGATAACTCCTGGAATAATTTCAGCTGATCCGAATTAGAAGACGAGCAGGCCAAGCGACTTTGAGTGGAAGTCCGACACTCTCGGTGAAGCGATCTCCGTCGTGAGTCCAGAGTTAGTTCATTGCATGTGAAAGGGCGATCGCTGTAAGGCAATCTTGAATAATATTCCAATAAATACTGTTCGAAATTGGAAGACGACTACGCTGGCGATATTGAATTCATTTCAATCGTGAGTAGACAACGGGAAGGAAGGCGTGCATGTGAGCCAGACGAGGAAGTGGTGTCGCGACCGTTGTCAATTGCGGTCGGTGATTGGGTGCGCGATTCTCCTAGGCTGGTTAGAGGCGATTGTGCCTGGAAATTTTGGCGCACTTTTGTTCGACTTTTGAAGACGAAGACGGCCAGTGATTGAAATTTCAGTGATTTCGATGAAGTGATTGAACTATGAGATCGACTATCCTAGAACACGAAGCAGGTGGATTGGCGTCCTGCTTGAGAAATTCGAAGAGTGTTGACCAAGCGAGGAAGACGAGCAGAGAATTCCGATCAATTAATTGGCCGTAACTTTAATTCAGAATTTGAAAGTGATTAGGCCAGGCAGTTCCGACTTCCGGTGAATTGTGACAATATATTTATATATATATATATATAGAGAGAGAGAGAGAGAGAAAGAGACAAAAGGGTATAAAGGATCTCAAGGCCACCTCCTTGGGCATATCCATCCCTGGCACAGTTTGGCCATCTTTTATGGCCTATTAAGGATAATCTTTGGTAGCAACATCACCCCCCATCCCATTTAAAACCTTGGATATTATGGCATGGCTGCATGGGACCATAACCGCAAGCTCACACAGTGATGTGTCTGAACTAGAAATCTCAGAAAATTGACTCTGAAATTCAAGAATCAATTTTTACATCGTGGTAGAAAAATCCAACTCCCTCTCCAAATATATTAGCAACATGTACCAGAGGAGCACTAATACGAAGTGACAGTCATTTGGAAAAGTTGTTGGCAAGCGTTGCACCAAGGTTATAGGACTTCAATCACCAATGAACATCCAGACACTTTATTTAACTGAGTCCATAGTTGTAAAAGGAACAAGACGCACTAAGGTGCAAACTAGTGCTTCGGGTCTGGGTGTGAGGTGCAAGGCCAAGCGTGTGAGCCTCATGTACATGAGGTACACATTTAATCAAAATGTTTAAAATACTTATACACCAATCATTTCAATATACACCTACAAGGAAGTAGATGCAAACTCATAAAATCATAAATGACAAATAGCCAACCCTATAATAACAACTAATATTATAGCAAAAAAAACAGTTAGTTTCTTCTAACTGCAATAGAAATTAGAGGAAAGAAAAAATTACAGCAGGAAACAACTAATTTCTCCTAATTTCTTTTGCATTAGAAGAAAGAAAAAGAATTACAGCAGAACACACAGTAGAAGAAAGAAAAAAAATACAGCAGAACACACAGCAAAAACAATTACAAAAAAATTAGT
Organism: Diospyros kaki; assembly: GCA_036245055.1. Lineage (NCBI taxonomy): Eukaryota > Viridiplantae > Streptophyta > Magnoliopsida > Ericales > Ebenaceae > Diospyros > Diospyros kaki. The sequence continues at coordinate 3,115,671 of BSEG01000005.1, read as the reverse complement.
TTCTTTTGAATTGCAAAAGAAATAGAAGAAAAAAAGAAAAATGAACCAAAATGCAGGTGTGCGACTAATTCTCCAGTGAGTGGGAGATCCAGTGGACCTCCGGCTTACAGCACTAGGTTTGCCTTTCAGCAATATGTTAAAAGTTGTCTTGAGTATAGGATAATAAGATCAGTGAAAGCAATGCATTTGAGGGCCAATGAAAAATTAAATAGAAGTTTATATCCCAATCTATAATTAGTGATAGTTGGGGGGGTCAAACTATAAATATCTAAAAGTCTTCATTGGGATGTCCACCTTCTGTTATAAATAGAAGGCAGAGAGTCATTTATGGGCATGAAATTCTGTCGAGTGCATGTATTCTCTGAGAGGAAAGGCTAGATGATTGATAGCACTTTGTAATCTTGGGAGAGAATAGTATGGGTGTACTCAGAAAAGGAGAGACTGCTGTACTGATTGATTTCTGAATAAATCAAGACTGCTCTCGGGGTGATTTCAAAGCTGGATGTAGGGTTGCTTTCAAACAATCCAAACCAGGATAAACTGTGGTCTCATGTTTGTGGTTTGAATGTTTTTATTTCTGCTTTCATTCCTTTAATTTTGTTCTTACAATTTCAGTTTCTTATTTCTGTTGTTTTGGTTTGATTTCGGGTGAGGAGTTGAGAGAATTGGCAGTAAGAATCTTTGTTTGAGTTATCAAAGAGCTCCTAATCATAACACAATATATAAGAATAAGCAAATAAATCAACAAGAAATAAGATCTAAGATGATACATAGACAAGAAATAGGGTTTTAATACACTTACATATACAAGGCGTGTACCTTGTGTGCCTAGGCAGCACCCTTGTATGGGCTGCACCTCAGTGCTGATGAGGCGCACAGAGCTGTGCCTCTGTGTGCCTCATACCTAGGCCTGCCTTTGACAACTATGACCTAGTCTATATCAATGATATGACATGTAACTCACTTCCATGCATATTGGAACATATTCCCATCAAGACATTTTATGCAAACCAAGTCTATATCAATGATATGGCACGTAACTCATTTACCTCCATGCATATTGGAACATATTCCTTATGAACTTTGAGAACAATGGCCTTGTTGCTAGTCTCAATACAATATGTGGCCCAGTTTAAAGTCAATGAGCGCACAAGTGGAACTTTGTTTTTTGTTGCTGCCTTGACATCTGCAGCAAAGAGCATTTTGGCATAATAAGAACAAAGCACACAAGTAGAACCATCCTTGTACAATGCTAGAAGTTTGAGAGAACAATTCTAGCATTTACATTTTACAGGGGACAGAATTGCAAAAACAAACTGATCTTCCATTGACCAAACCAACAAACAGTAAAACCATAACAAATAAACATTTAAACCAACCAGCAACAGACAAAGAAATTTATTCAACATAGTGCATCACCAGCAGCAATCCAACCCAACTCCTATCCTCAGGGGCTAACACCAAACTGCATAACTTCCTAAAGAGAGAAATAAAATTTCCGAGGTCGAAACTAAACTTACATCCAACAAAAGGAAACATTGAAATAGGAGGGAAGCCAGAAATCTTTGAATAGTATCAACCCCATGGATGATAAACATATAAACAGAGAAAAAGTGGGCAGGATTCTGTACTGCCCATTTCCTCCACTTCTTGCAAACTCACAATAGACCATTTCATAGCTCTGGAAGTTCAGTGACTAAGAAAAGAGCATATAAGAATTGGAGTGATGAGAAACCATGTTCTATTGGAATAATAAGAGGTTTTCAGTGATTTATGGGAACAAAATGATATTAGAATAGTTAGGCCTCATTTGGTTGTGCATTCTGTATTTTTGTCTATGATGAAAGAACAGGATGCTATACCAGTGTCCTACATGCATTGGACATAGATAATTGCCAGACATTAAGATACGCATGGAACACACCAGAATGGTGCATCCTAATTTATTATTATTATTGTTTATTTTATTCATAGACATGTCATGCTTAGGACACGTGTCCATGGATTAGACATATATTAAGATATGTATGGAACACACCAGAATGGTGCATCCTAATTTTTTATTTTGATTATTATTATTATTATTATTATTATTATTTATTTTATTTGTAGACATGTCATGCTTAGGACACATGTCCATGGATAAGACATGCTTGAGGAGAGACTGAAGTTTGAAACAGAGTTTTTAAGAGACTGTTTGGAGTAAATTTTTGGACACGGAATTAAAAACACAAAATTGAGCTCAATTACAACTGTAACAAAAAGTATTACTTTATGTTTCTAAGCTGAATGATGTTTATATAATCATTATTATCAATTTAAGAGCATCTTTACGTCTTTACATTAGACTAGGGATATTTTCCAATATTTTTATATACTAATATTAATATGCATTGACCTTCATATTAGATTAGTTGTCCTTTTTGGCCATTATATTCATAAACGTTACCAAAATATTATTTCTTTTTTTTCATATCCCTATCATATCAGTATTATTAAAAAAAATTTCAAATTGTTGTACCTTATTTCTTTATCCATATTGGCGCTTTTTAAGTGTTCATTTTCTCTGTTTTTACAAATTTCAATTTTGAAACTTCTGAAAAATTTTAAAACAACTTTATTTTCATACAGTTCCATTTTTTGTATGACAACAATTTTTGGAGCAGTGAAAATAACTTTTTATGTTTCTTAAAAATAGGGTTATATAGGTTATCTTAAAAAAACTAGGGTTGTATAGATCAATTCCCTAAAAGCAACTTGTTCAGTAAACTTGTTCTCTTAAGCTTTTTCTAATTCCAAACCAAGAGTAGATTTCAAAACTATAAGTAGACCAATGTTATTTACAATTTTTCTACAAAATATTCTTTTATGTAACATGTTTGCAGTGCTAATTAAGAATAACAGTAAATTCCAATTATTACACTACCACTTGTTGGTAACTAAAACAAGGGGACTTGCCTACTATATTCACTTAGATAGATAGATGCAGGTCAAAACAATATGCAACCAATTTTCAGCTATTCATCAACATGACATCACAAGCCCTAACCCAACTTGGGCAGGATTGGCTACATGAATTCTAGCTATTCACTCAACTCTATCTATGGCATATCTTCTATAAGTTTACACTACCACTTGTTGGTAACTAAAACAAGGGGACTTGCCTTCTATATTCACTCAGATAGATAGATGCAGGTCAAAACAATATGCAACCAATTTTCATCTGATCATCAACATGACATCACAAGCCCTAACCCCACTTGGGCAGGATTGGCTACATGAATTCTAGCTATTCACTCAGCTCTATCCATGACATATCTTCTATAAGTCCCTTATATCCCCTATCATGCCTAAAGGTTTTTCACCAACTTTCTTTTAGCAGCTATTCAAAAGATTAGAGATAGAATTTGTCGTGGTACTGATCAAAATTTCAGCATTACACATAATTCATGGAACCAGCTAAGTAAGGAGAGTGACTTTCGAAAAATCACCCTTTCTTTGACAAGCATGTGAAAGATCAACGGGTTGACACACAACCAAAATAAAAAATGTTCTCTTCCACCTCAAATCAACCATAAAATGAAAGACTCTAGATGCTTTATTGCGCCTACTCAACTTGAAAGAAGAGTGCCTTCTAAACTTCTCCCAATAGGGTGGGTTGAACACAAGGACCCAACTAAGACATATTGGTACTCAATTATTAATCAATATAAAAATGGGGGCACAAATCCAACTAGTTTTTCTTTTGTAGCCTGTTCTGGTCTTTACACAGAGAAACATTTAAGAGAAACATAGAGATAAACAATGACACATAATAGCATTACAGAAGTGAATAAAATTATCAGTTCAAAGCCCAAAAAGAATATGTAGAATTACAGTAACTGAAAACAGAAACTTTAGCATGTTTTAAAAGGATCCTCATAGTTTTATAGTAAGCATCATAAAAAGATCCAAAAAAGAGTGCAACATGTTCTAAATTTAAACAGTAGCAAAACCTGCCTTCAACGATGTCTGCAAGAGTCAAACACCCAGAGTTGTGCATAGCTTGGAGAGTTTGAATAAGTGCCTCAATCAAAGCAGGTTTTTTCTCTTTCAGTTTTTCCTATTCAAGAAGAGAAAAAAAAAAAACGAACTAACATGTGAAAATAAAAACACTAAATATATGACCAGATTAGTCTCTAATCTGGAAGACTTGAAGCACTGCAGGCATTTCTTTTCCTTACAAACTACAATTTGGTTTAGAGAAATGGATAATATTATAGTGATTGTAAACAATAACAACTATCACAGTGTTTAATTATCAACGTTTCTCCAACATTATACTCGACATCCTTGCTCCATATTGGCAAGGCAGGCAATGGAAAAGAACAACAAAATATATACATAGTGGAAATTTAATTCCTAAGAAGCAAACATCTAACCAACAACACTTAAAACACAATAACCAAAAATGGGAAAATTGCAAAAGTAGTTTGTATTGAGCAGTAGAGAGCATACCACCCGTCCAACATGTCTAGTTCAGGATTCTAGAGCTGACTTTACTAAACAAAAGCAATTGAGAAAATGAATTTTTTTGGTTTTCAAATGTTGCTTGAAAAGACAATTCAATGAGTTTGACCATGGACACATACCTGAACCTATTACCAGTATCTGAGATCCGACAATGTCAATTCTCAGCCAATTGGCGAGAATTAGGGCAGAAAGTAGGAAGACTGAGACAAAAATTCAGAGAGAGAGAGAAGAGAACAGAAAGAGGCGAGAGAGAGAGAGAGAGAGAGAGAGAAGAGAACAGAAAGAGGCAAGAGAGAGAGAGAGAGAGAGAATTTTCTGGAATAATACTTCGATATCTTTGCATTAGGCTGGATTAGCTTTATATACTAATCCAAGCAGTTAAGTTGGTGCCAATCAAGGCTGCCAATTACAAATCTCAAGGTACAATTATGAGCAACTAGCTCCAAATACAACTGCTATTACTACTGCTGTAGAATACCAATGAAAAATACCACCAGACTCTCACAAACATTAGGTGCATGACACTGAGGTCCTGACACACAGCTTCTAACAAAAATTAGTTTGCACATCCATTATTCATGCCAACTGTCAGTGACTTCAAATGACTTGCAAGAACAGAAACTCAGACTGAATTGAAAAGACCAACAGTTTGATAATTATGTTTGCAATCATAGATAAAATATGTCCAGATCTCACTGTAAATGTGCAAACACAAAGTGGAGCATAAAGTAATAACCAGTAATCAAAGCTTTCATGAATATACTTACAAGTAAAACAGGTAACAAGAAGCGTGAGTTTCCAGAGAAATGGGATCTTAGACCCTTAGCAAGATTCCCAATTGCCTGGACGGATTCAACTGCAACAGCTATGTTCACATCCGTAATTAGCTGCAATATGGGGAGGGGGGAAGAGTGACAGCACAACAAATTAAATACAGTACTGCAGTAGCAAAAAAGAAACAAATATAAAACCCAGCTAAAGACAGACACATGTACATAAAAGATGTCCATTTAGAATCTGGCTTGAACAGGAGTAATCAGTAAGCACAATTCTAAATAACAAACCAAAGTAAAACTTAACTACTTGTAAAGATGAAATGATAATATTAGTGCAAGTCCAAAGAGCTTAAAGTTTCTATTTAATAAAGTCTAAAGTTCAAGATGCGTCAAAACATGATCACCATAAAATGTAAAATCAGTTCAAATGATTTTATGAAACAAAACCAAAATTGCCTGCATTTTTTTTATATATGTAAGCAAAGAATAGTGTGAACTTATCATGAAATTGGAGATTGATTGAGAAGTCATAAAATAGGAAATTAGCACTGGTGCATTAGATTAAGAAAACTTCATAGGTCACTGGGCAAGCAGAAGCAACAGCTAAAAAGGATTGCCTGCATAGAACTTAGGAGATCTGCAAAACCCCACAAGGATCGAGAAACACCAATACCACAGGGATATAGTGTTCAGCCTGCCTTCATGACTAAATTCCAAACTCATGCATTTCTTGCATGCATGACCAACACAAGTCCAAATGTAGGCATGGATTATAAGTTCTAGCTGAAGAAATAAAAATCAATATGAGCCAGTATCATTTGAGGAAACATTTGAGAGTTGTCACAAACAGCACCTGTTGCCCTAGCAATCAAATACCAAAGGACATTACAAAAAGAAGACAAAGTTGCATACACTAGAAAGTATTTTATTTATTTCTTCAGTAAGCCTGCTAAAAATAATGACCCAAACATGAGATGGTAAATTATAGACAATGTGACTGAATTTAGAGAAAAGTAATGATCTAATCATGCAAAAAGACTAGGGCAAAAATAGTTACCTTCTTAAGAGTCCGACAGATTTCAATGAAATCGCCAGGAGCTATCTTTTTAGTTGAAGCAAGTTTGGTTAGCTCTGCAACAGCATCCTTTCGCTCTGACCACTTTGCAGCTTTCTGAAACACAAGAAAGTGTTAAAAAACCAACAAAAAAAAAAAAAGTAAATAGCAAGCAACAAAATGTCACGAATCCCTCTCATGACATTAATCAGAAAGCAAGACTACACACTATTAATACAGAAAATGAAGGATTAAATGTCAATAAAAAGCAAGGACACAAGATTGATAGCACTGACCACACCATCCCAAAATCCACTCTTTTCCAATGGAGTTAATATATCAACAGGATCAATAAATTCATATTCATCAATTTCCTGAGGAGCTGAAAAAAAGATTGATGTATATTAGAGCTATGCAATCAATGCAAAATATGACAACTTTTTAGTACCAAAATATGTCCCAATAAAAATATCCATAATTCAATGCCATGAAGTTCAGACTATTAAGCATTTCCAACCTCATTCATCCAATATGAAGAAGAAAATTACTGACAACTATCTTTGTTTTGTAGCTCACATACCATCTGCAACACATTCTTCAGGGGGACCAGAGCAGGCAACTTCAGACGGACCTTCTTGCTCTGGCTCCTTCTCTTGCTCAGACCTAGAGGAAAGAAAAATCAATATATTATTAAGTAGCCAAAGAGAAGCACCCAGCGGGGATGTTTATGAACTTTAGTGCAGTAGAACAACTCGCACCAAATAAGTATTCAGGGTAGCGTGACATGAACTATTAACACAAAAAATTGCAAGCACACAAAAATGTACAGAATCAGCTCTTTGTTTCATAAAAATTCACTTAAATAACGCGCCCCCCCCCCCCCTGCCAAAACAAAAAAAAAAAAAATTATATTCCAGCAACCCCAAGACAATTTTACCCAAAAAAAACAGAAATCGCTCAACAGAGTTACATAAGAACATCTCCAAGAAGTAAATGCCATGCAAACAAGAAAACTCATGAAGCACATTTGTGTGTGTGTTTTTTTTTTTTTTTTTTTTTTTTGGGGGGGGGGGGGCACATAACTCTTGAACATTAGCTAAAGCTATAAAAGGAATCCAAAAAGAAAAAGAAAACCTGAATGTAAAAAGGAATGAATTTGCTCAACGATCATAGATAAGAAAAGATGCCATGCATATAAAAGAACAAAAAGTTGTAAGACATCATCAGAAAAGGTACAACTTCAGATATTAACAGATACAACTCCAACAAAATGACAATAATTGCTCCATAAAATCTCAGCAATAATCATTGAAAGCACATGGAATTACGTCAATGGTACCTTATCTTGCGAGATGGTTTAGCTGCCCCAGTAACATTGACAAGCTCAGCCTCCAACTCTTTTTTCTTTTCAAAAGAAACAGAAACTCAGAAGATAGATACAGAATTTAGTAGTAGACACCAAGAAAACATAATAGCAAACATATAGACATACCATCGTATCACGCATTTTCTCAAACAATATTGATTTCACTGGTTCTTTCCCAATCCAACGACAAAGCTCGAGTGTCAGTCCTTTTGATGAAGCACGGACATTTTGGTCTTGGTGATCAAAGAGTTCAGGTAGCATCTTCAAAATTCTTTTGGGCGGTACTATCTTTGCCCCAAATTCACTAACAATAAGCAAATAAAGGAATCTCAAAATTAGGAAAACCTGTGAAGAACAGTTGAAGATTCCATAAAATACATATGATACCTTAGAGCTTGAAACATGACATCAATAGCTGGGACAACTGCTTTAGCAACTTTATTTTTTATTGCTTTTTCCATAGCATCCTGCAATTAAACAAATCCAAAATTAGAGAGAGAGAGAGAGAGAGGGAGAGAAGGGGGGGGGGATCAAAATTAACTTGACATATGATAGATGATCATGTGGACATGATGAGAAAGTTTAATAGAGTGTCTAGAGCTTTTTCCTAGATAAATCTATAAATCCATCAAGTTTTTGAGCAAAGAATGAAAGATATAATTGAGCCTAATTACAATTTCAACAAAGGTACCTACTTTTTTCAAGTCCAATGATATTTGTATTTTCATGAATACTATAATCTGTTTGTCGCATCCTTGCCTTAGTTGTATTTTTATCTTTCCAAAATTACCGTTTTCCATCTCCATGCCCATATCCATTGTTATGCCATTGTTTATATTGGTGCTCCTACGATTTGACTCAAATGTGGTAATAGAGTAGCTTATTTTTTAGTATATAGCTTCTGTGAAAATTATGTGGTAATAAATTGAGAAGTGGCATTCTCAGCTACTAATAATTGGTGGCCAGCATTACTAGGTGGGTTTATAATCTGATTTGATTATATTTTTTAATTGTTTACTAAGAAGTATGGAGATTCCTAGGAAGATAACTTGTAATGCTGGACACATGTTGTCATAGGTGTGACTCCCTAGTGCCGAGCGCCAATTGTATGGCATAAGCATTCTCCAAGTTCCTGTGGGTTTATTAATATATGGTCGTGTATGCAAGTACGTTCCTATCCAAATGCCTTCTTTTGTAGAGTAATATGCTTGATGCCCAAAGGAGAAGGTTGGCCTTGCATGGTCAAGCAAGACGCCACATGAGGGAACTGCTAACCTCGTGACAAGTGGCATCAGAGCCAAGTTCCCAATAGTTATGCGAAGGCATGCATTGCGGGACTTGGGGTCAAGGTGTTGATAAGTACATAAGGTTGCTTCTAATGGTTGCATAGGAGATGACATAACAAGCAGGAGGCATTGACATGCCAAGTGCTCCTTTGGAATGGAGTAGGCAAGGGCCGCCTCGCAATGAGGGCATTGCAGAATTACGCAGGGGAAGTTTGTCACAAGCGTGACTCCCCAATGTCGAGGGCCACCTGCATGCCATGGGCAATCTCTAGGTTCCTACGGGTTTACTGATATATAGTCATGTATATAGGTACGTTCCTATCCAAATGCCTTGTTTTGTAGAGTTATGTGCTTGACACCCAAAGGAGAAGGCTGGCCTCACATGGCCACGCGAGGCGGCGCCACACGAGGACAACTGCCAGCCTTGTGACACCTGCATTACAACCTTAGAAGCAAGAAATCCTTGAATACTTCCTAGTTTCAACTGTGTATGGTACACTCCTTTAAACATGTTGCACCCTTTTTTTAATTTTTTTTCCTAGTGGACAATTTACTTACACTTGGGGATATGTGCGTCCATTATGGGATCTTGGTATCCATAAGTTAAATAAATTAAAGGCACATTATAAGTTCAAAAATATAAATTGTAGAATAAAATTATAGATTATATTTATTGGCCTTACCAAATATGATACTCTGACACTTGCAAAGCAGGGAGCATCTAGCACTAGGGATGCCCTTTCTATATTTAAACCCCTCCTCTCTCTCACCATTAAGTTAAATAATCTCCAATTGATTTTAGCATAATCAATCTTGATGGTAGAATACTAATTTAAATCTCATTTTATTTCCCACAAATTCTTAAACCTTTTTGAGTAATTCTCAATATTTTTTGTGCTTGTAGCTTAAACGCCTATTCAGACCAAACTTGAGTCAAGTAATACAAGTGACCAAATCAAATATGCAAAAATGAATCGAGATAACCATAATCATGCATTTTGCCAAAACTAAAAGGCTTAAAAGCTAAAGGAAGATGGAAGCAATTTCAAGCATCTTTATTCTCTTCTCTAGCCCACTCCTTTTTAGCACTCTTTCATCAACCATCTCCCTCAATCTCTCTACAAGAGATTTTTCTTCTATAGTATATAAAGGTCTTGTCATGTACTTAGGCTATTAGGCCTTTACAAAATAAAAGGGAATTAGCATAGCTGGAGGAATGTTCCAATAGTGCAAGTTGTACAAGTGTATTAGAGATTGGTAATCATTTTGGCGCCAATCTGTAGCTGAGGGCAGTATAAGAGGAACTGATCTAGCCATTTCAAACTATGATCAATCTAAGAAGCAATTCAAATTCTCTGTCTCTCTCCCCCTTCCCTCTCATTTTCCCTGCCTAATTCCCTCTCAAATAGCTGAGAATTCTACTGTCAGATTTAGGATCTGACATGTCTCTCCTAGGGGGATTAAGGCTTGTGAATGTTGTTGCTATAGTAGAATATAAAGGTCTCTTTTTCTTTACTTCTTCACTTACGTCAATAATTTCTAGATTTTTTTAATCTATAATTGTTACTTTAGAATGCAAAATGCTCCTTGCAAGACTATTATTCTCTACCTCATGTAGTTTCTTAAATTTTTTATTCAATGAGAAACTTTACTTTTAAGCATCCTAAAATGTAGTACATCTAGCTAAACATACCTATAATCTTCTTTATAATTCCTACATAATGCCTTAGCAATGTGGGTTTAGCTTTATATATAAGCTATCCATAGATTCGACAAGGCAGTTACCACTATTCCACTACTTGCTCCTAAATCACTTCCACTATCTCTACACTACTCCATATTTGTTACTTAATTGTTCCTAGAACATAACTGTAAATAACAACTAAATAAAGATATAACTAAAATAAAAAATAATTTCCTAATTCTAGGAATCGTTACATTCCCTCCCCCTTAAAAGATTTATTGTCCCCCAAGAAATCACAGTAACTTGCCATTGTTCCTCCATCCAATCCCTGCTTTCACTATTTGATTCTTCCTTTGCCTTTTCTTGTTCCTTTCTCTTTTCTTTTGTCTTTTTTTCTTTCTCCTTCTTGGCTTTATCTTTTGGATGAAAGAGGAAACAACATCTCTTTGTTTGGCAAGCATTTCAATGTCAGGACCCTAGGATATATAATAACTTGTAGTAGGGTTGAGTGTAGCAGATTATCCCTCATGAGGAGTAGTTAATTATGTTAAGTTATTAGCAATAGTTATTTTGCTTCTTGTATTTTCTGTTAAGCTGTTGAAGTAGCTATATAAAGCTACTAGGGCTGTTGTAGATGCATTGTCCAAAAAATATCAATTGAATCTACTGATTTTCTCTCTCCAAACTCTCTCTCCCGCTCGCATCTGTCTCTTTCTCTCCCTCAATCTCTCTTCCTCTCTTTCTCCCTCTCGATTCTCTCTGATTCTCCCGCTATTCTCCCTCTCAATCTCCCTGTTTCTGCCACCTCCTTCTGTTTTTCCCTCTCTTTCTCTAATTCTGCCCCCAATTCTTCCTAAAATCTGCCCTAATTCTCTACTAAAACCATAGCCGAGCCCTAGGATCCTAACATTCAGGCTCTCTTGAAGTACCTGCTTTACTTACCTCTACTAAAACCAGCACTATAAACTGGTCTACACCATCTAAAATGGCAACAAGACTGTCATATTGTTCAGGATTAGAAACATTCAAAACAGCAGCCAAATATTCTCCTACTGGAATTGTCTTAACCCCCTTGATACTTCTGAGATAGCCATCTTGTGTATCTTCTTCAGAAACTTCTCTTTTTAAGGAATCAGGTTGTTCCTCTAGATCTACTCTCTAAACATCCTGGACCTTATTGTTTTTATTTGGAGAATGAATTTCATTGCCAATATCATCACTGTTGTTGCTGTCATCCTCCTCTTCAGTACTTTCTGAATCAGAACACTCTTTCTTCTCAAGATTGGACGTAATTAAAGAGTCATTTCTCCACAATTTTGACTTCTCATACTGCTTTACTTGAAGAAACTCCTGAGGCTGATTCCATGAACTGTTAATGGAATACTGATTCCTTGGACAAGTAATATAGGGATCTCCAACTAACACAGGGACTGGTCTCTTTTTTTGAATAATTGGATTAGGATACTCCCTGGAAAGTAATTCCACTAGAAGACTAACCTTATACCTTTTGGCCATCATGATCATGAGTTCGTTCAATTTCCTTTCAAATCCATCCATGAGCGTCTGGTAACTTTTAGCCATGGAGAAAAATCTGAAAAGAGCTAGATCTGAAGCTGAGAAACTGCTGCTCTAATACCAAATGTCAGGACCCTAGCCCTAATTTGATGTTTCCTTTAAAGATAGAATTGGAATTGAAGGAGAAAATTGACAGAAATGTGGAAGAATAGACAGAATAATAGGGAGAACAGACAGACGTGGGGAAATTTGATAGAAAGTAGGGACAAACTGGGAGAAATGGGGGAGAAAATAGACAAAATTGTGAGAGAACAAAGAGACTTCAATAATCTTCTTGACAATTCCTACATAATGCCTCGGCAGTGTGGGTTTAGCTTTATATATAAGCTATCCACAGATTCAACAAGGCAGTTACCACTCTTCCACTACTAGTAACTGCTACTAAATCACATACACTACCTCCCCACTACTCTATGTTTGTTACTTAGTTGTTCCTAGAACATAAATGAAAATAACAACTAAATAAATATATAACAACTGAAATAAAAAATAACTTCCTAATTCTAGCGATCGTGGCATTTCTCTTGTTTTATACCTTTCCTATGGGATCATGGTATAACTAACTACATATCCTTTTTTAGTTTTTTTTCTTCTGTAAGCAAACACCAATATTTCTATAAATAAATACTAAAGCAGCTTTTTTCAAATAAATCCAGTAATGTTTTAGTTAAATAATTTTATTAAATAGTTTTGATACATTTTTCCCATTGAAAATAAATATATATGCATTTTTCAGGCACTGCTAGAACTCAATCAGAATGCCATTTGGTCATAAAGCTTTTGTTGTCATCAACCCTATCAATGCGAACTTCACTTGCTAACACTAATTATAAAAAAAAATAGCTTCTTTTATACTCCCCACGGCTAATATTTTCTTCTGAAATTACTTTCCTTGTAGTTTTCATTCAAAAATTTCATAAATAACTTCAACCTCTCTTCCAGTTCATTGTCTCCTGAATATTCGAGATTCCAATTCACACAATCAATATAATTGAAATTTCTAGATTCTCTCCCTTCACTCGGCAAGTTTAGTTCTTTTTTTTTTCTGTGGTACAAGAGGTAACTATCATTTAAACAAACCTTTATGGAGATAGATAAGGTGTCGAGTACTCTATCCACAGAAAATCTCATCCACAACAGAAGTGATGGAGGTTGAACAACAAGTTGATTCCTCACTCAACCACACAAAAAAGGGTCATAGGCAACGAGTTATAGAGATGAAGACAAAATCAGGTCTCCTAGACTGGCAACAGCGAGGTTGCTGGGCATCACAGAAATTATCCATGTTCTTTTTTTACTATCAAGTAGAATGTACAACAAAGTTCCCCATGAGGGAACAGACCAGTACAAAATGACTACTTAGAAAGAAATATCATAAATAAATTGAACAAAAGGTAGTTATCAATGTTTACAGGCATGAAAGGGATACAGTGGTGCCAGTGAGGTCAAATGATTAGAGCTCCACAGTAATTCCTTGAGGGAGCAACTGAGGGTCAAGAGACTCTAACTCAAGGCTTTGGGGCTCATCAACGCTACCACCAACTGCCAGGCTATAATTCTGGTGGTAACTCTTTAATGACCCGTTTGGTTCAAGGACTAAATGAAGGTATTACCTTCCTTACATATACAGCCATGTTTGGTGCAAACAAGAAGGCAGGGATTAGGTAAGCCCGGGATTAACTTGTCCCATGAACATGTGACAAAACTATCCCACCCACCCCCTCAGGATATATTAATCCTGGCAGGTTCAAAGTTCTCTTAGACAAAAATGCCCCTCAGTTTTATAAACTTTGCACTCTTCTCTCTCCAGCCCATCTTCACATTCTGTCTCATCTCTTCTCCCATGAGCATACACCAGATATATATATACATATATATTTGAATATGTATTTTTGGTTTAAAAAAAAAAGGGTAAATTGGTCATTTGTCATTTTATGCCATGTAATACCTCATTCACATTTTCACACATGAAACATAGAATAGTTATTATCTAAGGTAATACCTCAAGATACCATATGTGGGACAGCATTATATAGTCCCATCACTATTTTATGCCATAATTTTTCACGAACCAAGCGGCCAATAAGTTTATGGGTTGAAAGCAATATTGTATTTAATACACTGAGCTAGTGATGTTTCATAATCTGAGTGTTAGAATTTTGTCCAGAGCATTGATGGACACGATAACAGTATTTTTTATATAGATTATTATGCGGTTTAGAGAGTAGAGATAGGCGGTGGACTCACTTGTTAGGTGTCAAGTTGGGGGTAAAACTGATAATATCCATTCTTTTAATATCCTAGGAATTGTCGCCCTAATATTCTATAAATAGGGAAGGAGGGCTAGACAACAGGGATATAATTCAGTTGTTTCTCCAGAAAGCTTTGAGAGAGGAAAGGCTGTAATTTAGAATAGCTTTTGTAATCTTGAGAGAAGGCTTGTAATCGGGGGTTGCAACTGGTGTACTGTTATCATTCTTTCTGAATCAAAGAAGGCTGCTCTTGGAGGGTTCTTATTGCAATCTGAAGATTCTGAACCAGGATAATCTTGGTGTTCTTGTGGATGTTTGGTTTGTATATTCTTATTCCTTAATTCTGTTTCTGTTCTGTTTATTATTTCTGTTGACTCCATTAATTCTGTTCTTAAGCTCAAATCCGTGAGTGTGCATTGAGTGTGGCAGAATTCCTGTCCAAGAAAACTGGTCCAGTGACCCTAGGATTAACACTGAGTATCACAGTAATCATTCACATTTATAGGGGTGAAATCAAATCATGTTCCCTACACTGATACTGGCAAGGTCAAATCCTTTAGGTATCACAGTAATCATTCAAAAGGCCTGGGTTTGACCCAAAAATAAGAAAAGAAAAACAGAAAGCTGATAATGAAGTCACACAACCTACCACTAGAATAGCCAGGTCACATGAACTCAATCAGAAAACCACTCAGAATGTACACTAACTGAGCATAGTGAGCTAAGTGGAACAAGGAGCATAAACAGCTGCTTCCAGAAGAGACTCTGCAAAGCTAGTGCTCGAAAAGCCAATACGGACCCCTCGACATGTTTCAGATATCACTTAAAAATAACTGGACTCCTTAATTGCATCCTAATACTACTGCAGGATTCAACAAAGGGGGGAAAGAGGATTCAAGCTCAGCAAAATGAGTACTACATCAGGACACCCTGCTAAACATCTAATTAGCCAAATTCATTGTTATCCACACAAAATGCAAAATGTTGCCCAATTTCCACATACCAGGAAGACGTCTACCGCCTCCAACTCCACCCAAAGCATAAACGCCATCTGCGCTTTCTCTACCGTCTTCGGCCGGCCAGTCAGGCATTTGCCCACAATCGCATCGCATACCTCTTTGGCATACCTTTCCACACACCAAAACCAAAAATCAGACACAAGCACCAAAACAAAACCACAGCACATTGGAAAACAAACAAAACATTAACCAGTCATTACCTCCCAGCATCGGCATCGGCGGCCTTCAAGTACGCAATCAGCGCATCGAGAGCCTTCTCCTGCACCGGCGCGTTCGAATCAGCGACCGTCTTCCTAAACAATGGCCCTGAACAACAACAATTGTGAAAAAAAGCTCAGAGATCTGACGCAAGGTCCATAGCATTGCATGAAAAACTCAAAACAAGCGGAGATCGGCGAAACGAAAACCCTAACGCACCGAAATCACGGAGGCGAGGATCCTTGGGATCGGAGACAGAGTCAAGGAGAGCGGCGAGGTCGATGTTGGCGTCGTTCCGGACCTTCCAGTTCTTGTGCGTGAGCCGATCCTCCCACGGCAGTTTTTTCGCCTCTTTCAATAACTTCTCGTCCTCCGTCGACATTGCAACCGACTACGAGTAAATTTATCTTTCAGAATCTGAGTATTTAGCGATCTCTGTAAAAAGAAGATTTCTAGAGAGAGAGGGGAGAAGAGAGGTCGTTTGTTTTTCTTGGCTTTTTCTCCGCCGTGTGCCGGCGAGATGGAGAGAGAGAGGGAGAGACCAAATGAGAAAACAAGGGCACGAAATCTTTATCCCTCTTTCAAAATCAGGAGAGAGAGAGAGAGAGAGAGAGAGAGAGAGAGAGAGGGGGGGAAGCTAGTTTGGATTGTACGCTTCGAGGGGTGATGAAGGCAAGGAATTGGGCCAACGGTGGGGCGCCATGTGGCCTGGTCAATGTGGGGTACATGGCGGTGCCTGTTAGATTGGCGCGTTTGGACCACACATTTGGAGGCGCGTGAGATATTTGGTTCTGGATCTAGTATGGTTGAGCGATGTTGGTTGCGGGGCCCGCATAAGGAGCGGAGAGAAGACAGAGCGCTTGTACAAAAATGATTAATTTGATTCAAAAGTGTGGTTAGTGCCAGGGCGGGATAATCAGGTGCGGCCGTGTTCCCAGATGTCAATTGTGGAACGGGCCTCTCTTCCATTGGATTGTTCCGCGATCTTTTAATTCCTTAAAAAATAAAATAAATAAATTAATCAAACACTCTTAAAGTGTGTTTGATTACACATATTTTTCATAAAAAATATATAATCATTACACATTTTTTATGAAAAAAAATCAAACACTCTTAACTTTTCTATGGAAAAATATGTATGGTACAACCATTTAAAGTTTCTTTCTATAGAATTTATTTTTCAAAAGGGTGGAGTGATTTTTATTTTTTAGACAATATTACCTAAAATTAAATTCTAAGTAATACAATCAAACACACCCTTATAGTTTAAGACATTTTCCCGACCAATCCCATTTTAATATTTTTGCTGATTAAATTGTGATTAAAGAAAGTGAATTTCTCTATTTAATTAAAAATAAACGTTGTTAATTATTTAAAAGCTCTCGGATGGACGAATTTCGATGCAACAGTGAGACAGTTTGAAAATTCTCCCAGAATGAATGTCTTTCGGCCACGTTGATTTGATTCCTCAAATTTTAATATTTTCAAAAAAAATAATGATGTTTTAGTTGAATTGGTAATATTGCTCTTTGAAACGATTAATATGCTATTACGTTAATTTTAACAATCACGATCAGTTTAATTTTTTATTAAGGGTTTTGATCCGAGTTTGAAGATTGAACCATTTGCGTCTCTGTTTTCAGTCATTGGTGAGTAGTTGGTCAGTTTGAAGGCTAAATCTGCTAAGGGGGTTCCTATACAAGCGTATCCCTGTAAGCACACAAGCTGTTCGTGTTTATGTCGGTGAGAACTGCATATTTGTAACTTATTTCTCTTTCTTGCACTTGAGTTTAGCTCATTGCTTGACACAAATCCATGACCTTTGCCCGGTAGTTGTTGCAGTTAATTTTAGATTTTCATGTTATCTTCAACTCCAAGATTATTCTAATTTTTGTTATGATATACCTTTGAGGACCAAGATTACTCTAATTTTTTTTTTTTTCTACTATTCAGTTCTCTTAAAAGTAAGTGTCAAAATTTAAAAAATGCATCATAGAAAACGATTTTTTTTTTAGTTGTAGTGGCAGTTGCCCATATGGAAATTAGAGTTGCTACCAATATATTGCCACTGATACATCAATACTTGCCAAATCATTGGCGAAATGATGAGTGTCTTATTGCTTAGTTCTGTAACTTCTGTTGCATTGCATGTCTAGTTCTGTGGTGCATCAATTTATTCATTTTGATTCTGGTCCATGATGCTAGAAGGGATTTTGTATGTCTGCCTCAAAATCTAAATTAACGATTGGGCAATACTCATTATGCTAATTAAACAATAATTTTAATTTCTTTCACTTGTATAATATAAATATTTTCTCCATATAGAATATAAGACTATGGTACCATTCGGGTTTGTGATATGATAAATTGGAAAAATAATTCATTGAGGGAATCAGCACTATTAGTAGAGCCAAATGAGGGAACATATTTGTTTCCTTCTGATTGTGCTGACAATGGTGTCCTAAAGAGGTATATAGAGGAGCAATTCTTCTTTCCAAAGACATTGATTGTTCTCTCTTTATTCTTATTATGGAAGTTTTGGGAAGGAGAAAGAATACGATGTGTAGAGGATGTCTGGCTTTGATGATCTCCTCATCAGGGAACTTCTCCTCCTCCTCGGAAGAGAGGGAGGGAGTCAAATTACAAGAACAAATATGTTTGCTTTTTTAGGGTAAGAAATCATTATTCCCCAAAACAATCTTAGTTTTTTTTTTTTTAACTGTTAATTTTTCATATGTTGGCAATGGCCATTTTGGTTTGTCTTTCAAACGATTTCATAAGTCGATTCCTTGAGTATAGGATGCTTGCGGTTTGAAATCAACCATGCTGATATGTCGCCATAGCATGAAATAATTTCTCCAGACCATTATAGGACTTTAGTATTTGTTGTTTTACTTATATTTAGTAAACATAACTCTTTAGTTGTCTGGGAGAGAATCTTATTTTTATCCTAGAAGATCATTACAATAAGTTTTTCCTTTTCCTGTTCCATGGATTGCTTTGGATAGGTGTGTTTAAACCTTCAAAGAAGCAGAAAATAGAGAGCCAATTGCAGTTTCTGAATGTCTCAAATCCAAATTAATATTATATGTGTTGCATGAGAAGCTTGTGACTATGTATTGTTGGAGCCACTAAGTGGAATTGGTGGTTGTTTTTCTTCTCCTTTTTTCTTTTTTCTTTTTTTTTTGGTTTGTGGGATGTCATTGTTCATTTCATTATTCTAAAAATACAAAAATTTATTGCAATCCTGGAGGCCAAATTTTTTTTCATTTTGTTGGGAAGAGAAGATGCTCAACCCTTCTCAACTCTTTGAAAATACACAAACTGAACTCATACACAAATAATTTGACTGAAACAATCCAAAAGATCATACACAGAAATGTAAGTAAGATCAAAACAAAAGAACACAAGCGATTTATCATGGTTCACCCGTTAACGAGGGCTACGTCCACGTCGAGCTCCAAAGAGGAGAGCTTACTGCACTAATCGGAAATGGTTACAGCCTCCACAAATACATCACAATCTCGACACTTTGTACAAGAACAAAAAAAAAAAAACCCTCTAACAGCAATACCCCATAACCACAGATAAAGATTAGAGGCAAAGAACCCTATACGCAAGAGAGAAAACAAACAAACTGTAACACCCCGCCCTATACAGGCGTGTTACTATAAGGAAATTCCCGGGGTTTTTTTTTTTTTTTTCATTTTCACCAAGTCTGATACTCGTGGCGCCTGTGAGCACAATCTTCACATGTAGATGAAAACTCCGAGAGTTCCAGTTTTACTCGTTTAGTTAATAATAACATAATTTCAACCGAACGAGATAATACAAACACAACGGAATACTTAATTAATCAAAATGACGTGGCCTACCACGTGTTACACAAGTTGTTTCCTATCAACATACATATAATATCAATACCAAAAGTTTACATCACCGACGTACAAACGTTCATACATATAGCAAAATAGATTACTATGCTACCAAATGATACAATGTCTATCACATAAACACCATTGGCTCCCTGACCTCGTCCTTGGCTTCGCAGCTGTCCCTAACTGGAACGTTGAATGTTCCAGGGGCATAACCCAGGTTAGATGAATAAACATCTAAGTGAAAGCATGAAACAGATTATGTAATGCAGTGAATGATATATGAGCATGGCATACTAATTCACAACATGTATGACACGTCAAACTTGAGAATTTCCCTCACAAACTTAATCCCCGGGTGCCCTACCGTGTCACTCGGTTACCAGTCCCGGATGCCCTACCGTGTCACCCGATCACCAATACCGGCCCCGGATGCCCTACCGTGTCACCCGATCGCCAGGACTAACCATGTCCCATTCTCAAGAAGACCCCGACCGCCCCATATGAACCCAATGAAGTAATGAAACTAGACTTTAAATGATATAAAAATTCACACGCCATGCACTAACATTTTAAAGTAAATCAGTTTATGCAATGTAGCGAATGTCGACACCATGACCATAAGCATAAAACTTGTAAAATAGACTAAGTCTAAGAGGGTGTAATAGCTCACTAGAACTCACCAAACGCGTTTTAAAAAACTTTACAGACAAGGATAAGCTAGAATCAAGCCACTCACCTTAATTCAGAAAAGTCTAGATTTTGCCTCGAAAAACGTGCTACACCTCAAAAACTGTGTAAATCCTATTCCAATGACCCAAATGACTCCTATTTCATCATTTAATACCTTTGGAATCCACATTCTATTTTTTTCCATAATTTTCTCTATTTTTATTTAATTTTTAAACATCTATACCTTCAGAAATTCATTAAAAATACCAAACATCATTTTTTTCAAAATTTTCTTCCATGATAATTCCTAAAATAATTCTACCTAAATTCTGGAATTAAAACCAAAGCAAAAACACACCTCACGCGCCCTCACGCGCCACCCCGAAGCCCTGCGAGTGGGATTCACGCGCCGCCGCACAGGTCGTCTTCTCCGGCCTTCTTCTCCGACTCCGGCGACTTCCTTTGGCCAAAACAACTATGGGGGCTTGTAGATCTCTTCAAGGCAACCTCAATGGTGCCTTTTTTCGTCGGAAACAGTGGTCGGAAGTGGGATTAAAACCGAGTTGCAGGTCGCGGCGGCGGCGGTTTCGATTTTCCGGCCAAGCTTCAAAACCCTTCCAAATCTATACCAAACGATCCAAAACGCTCCAGAAACGATCCTTAGAACACTAAGAACAAAATCCCCTTATCCTTGTGCCTCGATTCAAGCCCGAACGCCCTTAATTTTCTTCGATTCATTTTGAAACCCTCGGCCATGGTTGGCTATTTATACCCGATTTCGACGCTTAAACTCACCAAAACTTGTTCATCCTTATCCCTTAAGCTCGGATCTAGCCTCTAAACCAATCGAGAAGCACCAAATCGCGAGCCTAAGCCCTCGAAAGATCCGGCCAAATCGAAAATCTTTTGGCTATGATTTCCGATCACATCCGGCCAAAATCCGGCCAATAGAAGCTCCCAACGAAGCCATCATCGACTGGAGGCTACCCTAGAGCCTCTTGGCGACCTGCCCGATGCCCCAGAAGCGGCCGTCGGCAGCCATAGGCGGCCGTTCGGTTTCACAACTAAGAAGTTTACAAAAATTACATTTTAGCCCCTGGTCACTTTTTAATTGCATTTTCTCCTATTTCTAAACACCCTTAAACTATCCAACACTTTCACGATGACCTTCTAGTTCCATATTTTCCTTTTTTTTTTTTGGAATTTCTGAAAAATTCGTCGATTCAACCTCCCACTGACATTTTGCAAAAACTGCACTTTTGCCCGAACTCTCTTAATTGCGTGCTTTTGATTTCAAACCTTTGAAAATCCCTAATTTTATCAAATATCATCTAATTGTGCCATTTCTCCTCAATTGGATCATCTTAACTTAGTCACTCGTCTTTCGTTTTAAGTTTCGAATATTGCACTTAGGCCCAAAATTTTGCTTAAATATCGTTTTGACCCATATCCTAAAAAATTCTCTTATTATTTAATACCGGGTATTACATCCTCCCCTTCTAAAAAGAAATTTCATCTTCGAAATTACTAACTTACAATATCAAAATAAATGCGGATAAGAAATCTTCATTTCTTCTTCGCGTTCCCAAGTTGCCTCTTCTTCGTCATGATTGCCCCATAGTACCTTTACTAAGGGAATAACCTTGTTCCTTAAGACTTGATCCCTTTGATCTAGGATTCGAACGGGTTCCTCAAGGTACGTTAGATCATTTCGTATCTCAATGGTCTCATTCCGAAGTACCTGCATAGGGTCTGGCTCATGTTTCCGTAGTTGGGACACATGAAACACGTTGTGGATGTTTGATAATGCCACAGGCAAAGCTAATCTGTAAGCCACTAGTCCAATTTTCTCCAAAATTTCATAGGGTCCTATGTATCTTGGGCTTAATTTCCTTTTTCTTTTTCCTCGAATCACGGATTTAAATGGAGAGACTTTCAAGTATACCTTGTCACCGACCAAAAATTCCATATTTCACCTTCGTCGATCAGCATACGATTTCTGACGACTTTGACTTGTCCTCATTTTCTCCTGTATTTGCTTAATCTTCTCTGTAGTAGTCTGAACAATCTCAGGTCCAATTAATCTGACTTCTCCAGTTTCTACCCAACAGAGTGGTGTTCTGCATTTTCGCCCATATAATGCCTCGTAAGGAGCCATTCCAATGCTGCTGTGGTGCCCGTTGTTGTAGGCAAATTCTACCAACGGTAGATGTTTCTCCCAACTTCCTGATAGTTCCAAAATACATGCCCTCAACATGTCTTCGAGTGTTTGGATTGTCCGCTCGGATTGTCCGTCAGTCTGAGGGTGATAAGCTGTACTAAGCTTCAACTGTGTTCCCATACACTTGTGAAAAATTTCTCAAAATCTTGATGTAAATCGTGGGTCCCGATCTGACACTATACTTGCGGGTATTCCATGTAATCGTACTATTTCCTCAATGTATAGCTGAGCCAAAGCATGAGTTGGTTGCCCTATCTTAATAGGCAAGAAATGTGCTGACTTGGTCAGTCGATCCACTATTACCCAAATAGCATCGTTTCCTTTGGGACTTCGAGGTAAATTGGTCACAAAATCCATAGTGACGTGATCCCATTTCCACTCGGGAATGTCCAATGGTTGTAATTTTCCTCCCGGACGCTGATGCTCAATTTTGATACGTTGACAGGTATCGCATTGTGCCACGTACCGTGCCACGTCCTTTTTCATTCCTGGCCACCAATAAATTTCCCTAAGATCCTTATACATCTTTGTGGATCCTGGATGTATTGTGTATCTTGCCCGATGAGCTTTTCCCAAGACAACTTGTCTTAGACCTTGATCCCTTGGCACGTATGTTCTTCCTTGAAATCGGAGTATACCACCACGGTAATTGAATTCAGGTGCTTTAACTTGATCGTTCTCGTCTATCCACTAACTTCTTCTTGTGTCTGATTGAAGAGCTAATCTGATTTGATTTATCACATCAGGTTGTATTGTCAAATTTGCCAAATATCCCTTGATTGGTTTAGGCTTAACACCTACTGTCAGGTGGCTAAATTCCTCGATCATCATGTTAGCCACAATCTCGGAGCTTCTTCGACTAAGAGCGTCTGCAACTATGTTAGCTTTCCCTGGATGATAGGAAATGATACAATCGTAATCTTTTAAATACTCCATCCATCTTCTTTGTCTCATGTTTAACTCCTTCTGAGAAAATATGTACTTCAAACTCTTATGATCCGTAAAAATCTCAAATTGTACCCCATAGAGATAATGTCTCCACAACTTCAAAGCATATATGATAGCTGCTAATTCCAAGTCATGTGTTGGGTAGTTCTGCTTGTGTCTTTTCAATTACCGAGATCCGTAAGCAATTACTTTCTTATCTTGCATTAAGACACACCCCAACTCTATCCCAGAAGCATCACTATACACCACAAACTTTCCTGACTCAGTCGGCATTGCTAAAATCGGTGTCGTAGTCAATCGTGCCTTAAGTTCTTGAAAACTTTACTCACATTTATCACTCCATTCAAATTTCACTTCTTTCTGCGTCAATCGAGTAAGTGGAGCAGATATTTTTGAAAATCCTTCTACAAATCTTCTGTAATACCCTGCTAGTCCAAGAAAACTTCGGATTTCCCCAATGGTCTTAGGTGCTTGTCACTTTTGAACTGCTTCTATCTTTGCTGGATCGACAACTATACCTTCTGCAAAAATTACATGTCCAAGAAATGCCACTTGAGTAAGCCAAAATTCACACTTCGAGAATTTAGCGTACAACTTATGGTCTTTTAAGGTCTGCAAGACTATCCTTAAATGTTCTTCATGATCAATCTCACTTGTAGAGTATATCAAAATGTCATCTATGAACACTATCACGAACTTGTCTAGGTAAGGCCTAAAAGTTCGGTTCATTAAATCCATAAATGCAGCAGGTGCATTGGTCAATCCAAACGGCATCACTAGATATTCGTAGTGACCATACCGTGACCGAAATGCAGTCTTGGGTACATCTTCCGGTTTGATCTTCATTTGATAGTACCCTGACCGAAGATCTATCTTAGAAAATACTCTAGCTCCTTGAAGTTGGTCAAACAATTCCTCAATCCTAGGCAAAAGATACTTATTCTTTATGGTTACTTTGTTTAACTGTCGGTAGTCAGTACACATACGTAAGGTACCATTTTTCTTTTTCACGAACAATATCGGGGCTCCCCAGGGCGACACACTTGGTCTGATAAATCATTTGTCGGTCAAGTCTTGTAATTGCTCCTTCAATTCCTTCATCTCAGTAGGGGCCATCTTGTATGGAGGTATGGATATTGGCTGTGTACTTGGTACAAGATCTATCAAAAATTCAATTTCTCTTTGAGGAGGTAATCCTGGTAATTCCTCAGGAAATACCTCAGGATACTCATTCACGACCCTTACTGACTCCAACTCGAGACTTTTCTTTCCTGATTCGGGTTTGGCTGACTGCAGCGTATGCAAAGTCATGCCATTTTCTTTCTTAATCTTCTTACTTTGACCCTGGAACACAGTCCACTCTCCGTTAAGCTTGGGTATGCTTACGGTCTTACTCTTACAATCTATTTTAGCCTCATGAAGTGATAGGAAATCCATTCCGATAATTATGTCGAAATCTTGAATGTCTAACACCACTAAATCAATCTTGAAATTTTCTGATCCCATACTAAAAATACACTCGCGGCACCCTACCGCAGTTCTTAAAGTTGAACCCATAGGAGTGTCTATTACCATTTGATAACCCAATTCCCTAGGTTCTAATTGTAAACTTTCTACTGATGCATGCGACACGAATGAATGCGTGGCACCTGGATCTATTAAAGCATGAACTGGAATATTCGAGAAGAACAGTGTACCTTCAATAACTACAGGATCGGCCTCAGCGTCCTCACAAGTCAGATTGTACACTCGGCCTGGACGAACATTTTGTGTACTTCCACTCGGTGGTTCCATCTTCTGCCTTTTTGAGCAATCGCGCGAAATATGCCCTGGTTGTCCACAGTTGAAACACACCACTTTTCCCTGATATTCAACCTGGGGCATTGCTTTGTTCTTTGGGCAGTTTCTTCCGATGTGGCTTTCTTCGCCGCATCCGTAACATTTTATAACACATCTTTTTCCAAAGTGTTTCTTCTTACATCGAGGGCACTTTCCATCGCATTTTGGTTGAGTCATCGTACTGCCTGAGTTACCACTCTTACTTCCTTCCTCTGTCTTGATGATCTTGGCTCGTGTCAGATTTCTTTCTATGGTCAAAGCTCGGTGCAATGCTTCTTTGTAAGTTTCAATGTCCCATCCACTCAGAACTTGCTGGAGATGTCCTTGTAATCCTGAAACAAACTTTTGTGCTTTCTGACTCTCGTCAGTCTCGTACATGGGCACGTACTTAATCAGTTGAATGAACCGATTATCATATTGATTCACATTCATCTCATCCGTCTGCTTAAGCCTCATAAATTCCCAGATTCTTTCTTCCTTCCAACTTTTAGAAAAGTACTTGGCGTTAAATTCTTCCTTGAATTCCGCCCAAGTATACATTGGTGCATCCTCGTTCTCAGCTTCACGCTCCTGTTGAGACCTTATTAATGATCGCTCGGTAGACTGCCACCACCGGCCTGCTTCTTCCTCCAGTGTGTAGGTTGCATATCTCACCTTCTCCTCTTCACTACATTGGAGATGTTGAAGTAGTTTCTCGGTCTGCTCTAGCCAGTACTCGGCTGCGCTAGGATCATCGCCAGTCCTTCCTTTGAACACAGGGGGTCTCAAATGTCGGTACCTCTCTAATGCCGTGGTCGTGTGCCGAGTAGGCTCCTCTCGACTCACGTATGTCAGCATATTTTCTAAAAATCGCTCCATTCTCTCAAACCGATCCTCACTGGAACTTGATTCTCCGACATATCTTCTATTTCTTCCTGAGTGATTCCTGTGATCACCCCGATCTTCAGAATTATTTTCTTCTCTTCTCCCTCTTTCGACATGAGCTGCGTCTCGAAGTCTTCGTGTATTCACCATCTGAAGTGAATAACAGAAATGAATTATGCACAAGGCAATCTCTGCTTGTTCCTCCTCATCCATAACGTCTCCAAGTAGATCTTGATGCTCGTTCCTCATTCTTGCGCAAAATTCACGTAGAGTGTCATCCTCTCAGTCTTGCCACAACCACTGCGCAAAAGTTTTCCATTCTCCCTCAAACTGGTCAATAAGGAAGCCGATCTGAAACTCTGATAAATCTACCAACTGTCGGTAGCTGGGGGGCACATCATCTATGATTTCTTCCATTGCAAGCAGAAATACATTCATGTCCTCATTTTGCGGGTTTCCTCGAGCTTCAATCCTATTTGCCCAGTGTGACAGCAGTACTTGGTTCACCATTTTCTACTAACATTACACAAAGATTTTCTCAAAAACCTCAAACAAGTGTTTCCTAAAGTTTTCATATGTTACCTAAAATCCATATTCCTATTCTACGTTAACAAATCTAACCGTGCTAAGTTCAATAACCTAGACTAACCATCCTAGGGTTTTAACCTAGGGCTCTGATACCAATTGTAACACCCCGCCCTATACAGGCGTGTTACTATAAGGAAATTCTTGGGGTTTCTTTTTTTTTTTTCATTTTCACCAAGTCTGATACTCGTGGCGTCTGTGAGCACAATCTTCACATGTACATGAAAACTCCGAGAGTTCCAGTCTTACTCGTTTAGTTAATAATAACATAATTTCAACCGAACGAGATAATACAAACACAACGGAATACTTAATTAATCAAAATGACATGGCCTACCACGTGTTACACAAGTTGTTTCCTATCAACATACATATAACATCAATACCAAAAGTTTACATCACCGACGTACAAACGTTCATACATATAGCAAAATAGATTACTATGCTACCAAATGATACAATGTCTATCATATAAACACCATTGGCTCCCCGGCCTTGTCCTTGGCTTCGTAGCTGTCCCTCACTGGAACGTTGAATGTTCTAGGGGCATAACCCAGGTTAGATGAATAAACATCTAAGTGAAAGCATGAAACAGATTATGTAATGCAGTGAATGATATATGAGCATGGCATACTAATTCACAACATGTATGACACGTCAAACTTGAGAATTTCCCTGACAAACTTAATCCCCGGGTGCCCTACCGTGTCACTCGGTTACCAGTCCCGAATGCCCTACCGTGTCACCCGATCACCAATATCGGCCCCGGATACCCTACTGTGTCACCCGATCGCTAGGACTAACCATGTCCCATTCTCAAGAAGACCCCGACCGCCCCATATGAACCCAATGAAGTAATGAAACTAGACTTTAAATGATATAAAAATTCACATGCCATGCACTAACATTTTAAAGTAAATCAGTTTATGCAATGTAGTGAATGTCGACACCATGACCATAAGCATAAAACTTGTAAAATAGACTAAGTCTAAGAGGGTGTAATAGCTCACTAGAACTCACCAAACGCGTTTTAAAAAACTTTACAGACAAGGATAAGCTAGAATCAAGCCACTCACCTTAATTCGGAAAAGTCTAGATTTTGCCTCGAAAAACGTGCTACACCTCAAAAACTATGTAAATCCTATTCCAATGACCCAAATGACTCCTATTTCATCATTTAATACCTTTGGAATCAACATTCTATTTTTTTCCATAATTTTCTCTATTTTTATTTAATTTTTAAACATCTATACCTTCAGAAATTCATTAAAAATACCAAACATCATTTTTTTCAAAATTTTCTTCCATGATAATTCCTAAAATAATTCTACCTAAATTCTGGAATTAAAACCAAAGCAAAAACACACCTCACGCGCCCTCACGCGCCACCCCGAAGCCCTGCGAGTGGGATTCACGCGCCGCCGCACAGGTCGTCTTCTCCGGCCTTCTTCTCCGACTCCGGCGACTTCCTTTGGCCAAAACAACTATGGGGGCTTGTAGATCTCTTCAAGGCAACCTCAATGGTGCCTTTTTTCGTCGGAAACAGTGGCCGAAAGTGGGATTAAAACCGAGTTGCAGGTCGCGGCGGCTGCGGTTTCGATTTTCCGGCCAAGCTTCAAAACCCTTCCAAATCTATACCAAACGATCCAAAACGCTCCAGAAACGATCCTTAGAACACTAAGAACAAAAGCCCCTTATCCTTGTGCCTCGATTCAAGCCCGAACGCCCTTAATTTTCTTCGATTCATTTTGAAACCCTCGGCCATGGTTGGCTATTTATACCCGATTTCGACGCTTAAACTCACCAAAACTTGTTCATCCTTATCCCTTAAGCTCGGATCTAGCCTCTAAACCAATCGAGAAGCACCAAATCGCGAGCCTAAGCCCTCGAAAGATCCGGCCAAATCGAAAATCTTTTGGCTATGATTTCCGATCACATCCGGCCAAAATCCGGCCAATAGAAGCTCCCAACGAAGCCATCATCGATTGGAGGCTACCCTAGAGCCTCTTGGCGACCTGCCCGATGCCCCAGAAGCGGCCACCGACGGCCATAGGCGGCCGATCGGTTTCACACCCAAGAAGTTTGCAAAAATTATATTTTAGCCCCTGGTCACTTTTTAATTACATTTTCTCATATTTCTAAACACCCTTGAACTATCCAACACTTTCACGATGACCCTCTAGTTCCATATTTTCCATTTTTTTTTAGAATTTCTGAAAAATTCGTCGATTCGACCTCCCACTGACATTTTGCAAAAACTGCACTTTTGCCCGAACTCTCCTAATTGCGTGCTTTTGACTTCAAACCTTTGAAAATTCCTAATTTTATCAAATATCATCTAATTGTGCCATTTCTCCTCAATTGGATCATCTTAACTTAGTCACTCGTCTTTCGTTTTAAGTTTCGAATATTGCACTTAGGCCCAAAATTTTGCTTAAATATCGTTTTGACCCATATCCTAAAAAATTTTCTTATTATTTAATACCGGGTATTACACAAACCCTATACAGAGCTAATTACAGCAAAGAATGTCGAGAATGAACAAAGTTTAATCTGATAAAGCATAGGAGGCTGCGTCTTACAAATCCCGAGGAGCCAGCAGATATAAATAGGTGATTCAACGGCTAGGATGAGATCGATCGAAGACAAAAGGATAACAGGGCGCCAACAACATGAAACGACAAGGAGAGTTGCCGTTTTGGCCCTCCAGCCCATGGGTTCCCAAAATGCCAGCGTTTTGGGAAGGCCCATGGGCGGTTGCCAAAAGGCCGTCCACCCCTTGGCCCAAACAAAAAGCGTTTTGGGAAGGCCCATGAGCGGTTGCCAAAAGGCCGTCCACCCCTTGGCCCAAACAGAAACTGGATTGGAGTTTCACAAATAATGCCAACACATTTCTTTTTGTTTTTATAGTGAGAACATTGTACATAATAAGGAAGTGAAAATGAAAATTGAACAAAGGATCTCAATCAAATAATATTTCCGCTCATGAGATAGACAACATACGGAAGCTGTAAAACTATAATTATTAGAATAAAACATAGACTGTTTGTTCAAAATGGAGTGATAGAGCTAGAGTTTAGCTCTGTGTTCTTCACAGTCTCGATCTTGACCCTCATGACTGTATTATACTATTTCTTGGTGTATTAGAATCAAGCTCAGAAGAAGCATCTAAAGGCACTTGGCAGGCATATTGCTATTCATCAAAAGCCTCAATCCTCGCAAATGTATCAATAGAATATTATACTATTAATAATATGCAACTATTCTATATATACATATACATATATTCCTATTACAGTTTTTAAAGTATGTATGTACTGTTGCTAATAAACATATAAAATGAGAACTTTTGGGGGAAGGCAGGCTAGAGATTGTCAAGAACACATGGAAAAAAAAATCTCAGTGGAAGCCTGTCACCCATTGCAGACTCGAAACAAGAAGATAAAAGACATGATCAATCTAGCTGTTTAATATTCATAAGATGTTCAATCAGTTAAGACTCAACATTGTACCAATTTTGAAAACACACGTCAAATCTGGGTAGCTTTCTGCCGAACAGCAACGGTGCACGGGATATTATACTGAAGGCATGTCACTGGGGAGAGATCTTATAAAATATTGAACAAAAAGAGAATAATTGACAAGAACAGTTGTAGATTAAACCATTGAATTTACAAGTCAGCTTCCTTAGGTTTGACAAGGAACCTAAGGCCTGTAGAGAATGTCTGGCTTTGATGATGTCCTCATCAGAAAACTTAAAAGGAGAGGAAGGGGGTCAAATTATAAAAAAATATATAAATGTTTCCTTTTTTAGGGTCAGCGACCATTATTTCCCAAAACAATCTTAATTTTTTTTTACTGTTAATTTTTCTATCTTGGCAATGGACATTTTGGGATGTGTTCCTATTACGCAAAGATAAGCCGATTTCAAACACTCACAGCAACACAGCAAACAATATGACTCTGCAAGTATATGAAAAATGAACAACCACAAAAGAATACAAAAACGATTTACTGTGGTTCACCCGTTAACAAGGGCTACATCCACGTTGAGCTCCGGCAAAGAGAGCTCACTCCACTATTGTGTTTAAAACCGATTATAATCACAGAGTACAAAAACAATCTCTCAATCCTCACTGTACAAGAACAAAAACATAACTCACCTTAAGATCGGCCCCATAACCACAAGACTAAGGATCAGAGGCCAAAACCCTAGAGAGAAAACAAGCGTAAAATGTACAGAATGAAAACAGAGGAAATCAGATCAAACCAACGCTGTGAAAATAGGGTAATCGGAAGCTGCGCTTGCTGCTGATCTCGAGACCACTGTAGAGGCTATAAAGGCAGCTCGAACGGTGAAGATCAAGAGAGCAAAAAGCATCGCAGAGCATCAATGATCGGGCATCCATTAGGCAAGGCGACAAATAAGTACGTCGATCAAAACGACAGAGGAGGAGGTCGTTTCAACCCTCCACTTAGCTCACAGAAAAACGGCAGCGTTTTAATTATGCACTGAGGGTTGCTGAAACGACCTCCAGCCCTCTGAAGCTTCACAAAATATAACAATCTCCACCTTGAAGCTTCAGACATACAGGGACACTAACACAACAATGGAGCATGCTACAATCTTTGCCTTCATGGCTCATGATGGTTGTTCCTTCAACCATCTGTAACATGCAGCAGGTCTAGACAGTGTCTAAACTTGCCTGCAATCACAATCTTTGTACCCATATCAGCTGGGTTATTTTCTGTAGGGACCTTTTGTATAATTACCTTACCTTTAGACACTTGATCCCTTACATAATAGTATTTGACATCTACATGTTTTGTTCTTTCATGGTAAACATGATTCTTACATAAATGTATAGCACTTTGACTATCAGAGAAAACTACTACCTTACCTTGTAAAAGCTTAATTTCTGAAAGGATACCTTAAAGCCAGATGGCTTCTTTGAATGCGTCAGTTACAGCAACATATTCGGCCTCTGTTGAGGATAGAGCCATCAGTGGCTGCAATTTGGACTTCCAACTTATACAATTACCACTTAGGGTAAAGTAGTAAGCTGTAGTTGATTTCCTTGAATCTCGATCACCTGCAAAATCAGAGTCTACGAACCCTACCAAATCAAGTGTATCAGTTCTTTTCATGTAATTTAAACCAAAATTTAAGGAGCCATTAATATACCTCAGTAAATATTTTAGGGCTTCCCAGTGATGCTTCCCAGGGTTGGACATAAATCTACTGAGCAAAGAGAATGAGAAGGCAAGGTCTGGTCTGGTACTGATCATGGAGTACATGATAGTACCAATTACATTTGCATAGGGAATGGGTTCCATTTTTAATCTTTCAGACTCAGATGTTGGGCATTAGGCTTTTGACAAGATAAAATGACCTCCTAAAGGTGTGTTTACAGGTTTGCAATCTGCCTTTCCAAATTTCTGTACAGCCTTTAATAGGTAGTCATGTTGGTGAACCTTTAGGTAGTTTTTACTCCTATTTCTCTCAATTACCATCCCTAAGATTTTTCTAGCAGATCCTAAATCCTTCATGTCAAAATTAGTGTTTAACATTAATTTTAGTTCACTGATCTTAGTCTTAGATTTGCTGATTAATAATATGTCATCTACATACAGCAGCAAATATACAGGAATATCTGAGAGAATGAAGTAAAGACAATTATCATATTCACTTCTCATAAAGCCAATCCTACTTACAAAATTGTCAAATTTTTTATACCATTGGCGGGGGGATTGTTTTAAACCATAAAGGGATTTTTTCAACAGACAAACAAATTCAGGATGTTGTTTGTTAACATATCCAACTGGCTGTTCCATATAAATGGTTTCTTCTAAGTCTCCATGTAAGAAGGCAGTTTTAACATCAAGTTGTTCTATCTCTAAATCATACTGAACCACTATTGCAAGCATTAAACGGATAGTTTTAAACTTGACAACGGGTGAGAATATTTCTGTATAATCTATCCCTTCTCTTTGTGTGAACCCTTTAGCAACTAATCTTGCTTTAAATCTGTGAGGGTCAGAGGGCAAAATGCCCTCTTTGATTTTGAACAGCCATTTACACTTCACTAACTTTTGTTTCTTGGGTCTTGAGACCAAGTCCCAAGTATTGTTTGTTATCAGAGATGCCATTTCCTCATCCATGGCATCCTGCCACTTAGACCTATCTTGAGAGCTGACTGCCTCTTCAAAAGAGACAGGTTCACAGCCTCTTAGTTCCATGCCTGCTACCAAGGCACAATATACAAGATCTGAGTAGGCATACCTAGCAGGGGGTCTCACTGACCTCCTGCTCCTATCTCGAGCCAGCTGATAATCCCCCAAGTTTTGCTGAGGGGAGTCATGATGCTCTACCTCAGCCTCAGGGGCATCAGTTGCTTCCTCATGATCACTTTCATGATCAGAGGAAGGATCACTTGATGTGGAAGCTGGCACATCAGACATTCTTGATGGCTGCTCCACCTGAAAATGGGTATTGGACCCTATCACAAAGTCTTCCAAGTTATTAGGTTTGGGTTCTGATTCAGTATTTCCTATTTTACAAGGGAAAACATTCTCATTGAATATAACATCCCTACTTATAATTATTTTTACTCCTCCAGAACTCTTGTCCCACAACCTATATCCTTTAGTTCCTTCTTGATATCCTACAAAGACACACTTTGAGGATCTAGGGTCTAATTTTCCTGTAGATTGATGAGCATAGGCTTGACATCCAAAAACCCTTAAGTGATTTAGATTCAGTTTTCTGCCTAACCATTTCTCTTCAGGACATTTAAAGTTAACACAGATGAAGGGCTTCGATTAATAAGGTAGGCAGCAGTGGATAGGGCTTCCCCCCAGAGGGTTTTGGGCATTCCTACTGTAAACATTAGACACCTGACCTTCTCTAGAAGGGTTCTATTCATTCTTTCAGCCACCCTATTTTGTTGGGGCGTGTTTCTAACAGTCTTGTGTCTTGTGATGCCTTGTAAGTTACAAAATTCATCAAATTCCCTATTACAAAATTCTAGACCATTGTCTGTTCTTAGGAATTTAACCCTCTTAGATGTCTGATTTTCTGCTAAAGCTTTCCATACCTTGAATTTTTCTAATGTTTGGTCTTTAGTCCTAAGAGGATAGACCCACACTTTTCTAGTGAAGTCATCAACAATTGAAAGGAAATACCTGTTGCCACCGAGTGTTGGTGTTTGAGAGGGACCCCAGAGGTCTGCATGCAAGTACTCTAGGCATGCCTTCGCCAGATGAGTTCCATGATGGAAGCTCAATCTGTGTTGCTTGCCAAGAGTACAAGGCTCACAAAAGTTTAGGGACTCTGCAGATACTGAATCAAGGTATCCTTGAGTTGACAGTGCTTGTAGACCTTTCTGGCTTATGTGACCAAGTCTCAAATGCCAGAGATCTGTCTTATCAGTTTTAACAGTGCATGCAGAAGAAACAGGACAATAAGAACAACCATCTAACACATACAAGCCATGCCTTTTGGTACCAGTTAAAATTAGGTTATCATTTTTAAACACATGCATGAAACCATTTACAGTAGTATAAGAGTATCCTAATTCATCCAAGGTACCAAGGGAAATTAAGTTTCGTTTTAGACCTGGCACATATCTTACTTTAGTGAGCATCCTAACTTTGTTATCATGCATTTTAAGGGTTATGTCTCCTATTCCTTTTATACTACATGATTGATTGTTGCCCATATACACAGTACCTGATTCTTTATTACTAAAGTTTTGAAACCATTTAATATTTGGACACATATGGAAAGAGCATCCTGAGTCCATAATCCATTCATTAGTTATAGTTTCATCAGATACAGTTAGAACTTCAGCTAAAGTAGTTGAATTACTTGCAGCTATGGTTGCATTACCTCATTGTTTCTGTTTTCTTAAAAGATCATAACAGTATTTTTTGATATGCCCCTCTTTCCCACAATGGTAGCATTTCCATTTAGGTTTTTGTTTGCCCTTCTTCTCTTTGCTTTTACCCTTACACAAAGTTTGGTCTCCATTGCCTAAGTTGTTTTTCTTTTCAAATTTGCCCTTTACAAACAAGTTATTAGCTGTTTTCCTGGATGTGTTCAATTCAAGTTCTCTAGCTTTAATTCCAGATATAACTAAGTCTAAGCTAGGTACAATTCCAGTGTATTGAAGAGCATGCTTAACTACATTATATTCTTCAGGCAATGAATTTAAAAGGATCATAGCCTCACTGGTATCACCCAGGGCTTGATCCGTACCTCTTAACAATAGAGCTAGTTTGGTAAATTCATCTATATTTTCTTCCATAGACTTTGAAGCATTCATCTTAAAATTGAATAACATATCTTTTAAGTAAACTAAGTTAGGAGCAGACAGAACTGAATACAAAGATTCTAACTTGTTCCACAAATCAATAGGAGAATTCATGCCATCTACTTTACGAATTACACTATCACCAAGGTGTAAGAAGATAAGATTAAAAGCTTCTTCCCTTACCTCATTAAATCTAGCCAACTGGTCTGAAGACCATTTTCTGTCGTCTGGCTCAAGTGCAATAAGCACTTTGTGATGAGAGAGCAAGACTCTCATCTTCTTTTTCCAACTACCGAAGTCATTTTTCCCATCAAATGTACCGATATCAAATCGGGTTGTTGTCATCTTCGCTTTGTGCGAAGATTCCTAAAACTCTAGACGCTGACAGAGACTCACACAGTAAACCCTTGACTGACTGAGACTCACAGCAAACCCTAGGTCCTTAGACCAACAAAGGTAAAGTTGAAATATAACTTCGGCAATAGAAAAAATAGCACAGGCTCCGAAAACCCTAACTGTGAATACCAGAGAAATGGCTCTGATACCACTGTTATGCAAAGATAAGCCGATTTCAAACACTCACAGCAACACAGCAAACAATATGACTCTGCAAGTATATGAAAAATGAACAACCACAAAAGAACACAAAAACGATTTACCGTGGTTCACCCGTTAACAAGGGCTACATCCACGTTGAGCTCCGGCAAAGAGAGCTCACTCCACTATTGTGTTTAAAACCAATTACAATCACATAGTACAAAAACAATCTCTCAATCCTCACTGTACAAGAACAAAAACATAACTCACCTTAAGATCGACCCCATAACCACAAGATTAAGGATCAGAGGCCAAAACCCTAGAGAGAAAACAAGTGTAAAATGTACAGAATGAAAACAGAGGAAATCAGATCAAACCAACGCTGTGAAAAGAGGGTAATCGGAAGCTGCGCTTGCTGCTGATCTCGAGGCCACTGTAGAGGCTATAAAGGCAGCTCGAACGGTGAAGATCAAGAGAGCAAAAAGCATCGCAGAGCATCAATGATCTGGCATCCATCAGGCAAGGCGACAAATAAGTACGTCGATCAAAACGACAGAGGAGGAGGTCGTTTCAACCCTCCACTCAGCTCACAGAAAAACGGCAGTGTTTTAATTATGCACTGAGGGTTGCTGAAACGATCTCCAGCCCTCTGAAACTTCACAAAATATAACAGTTCCAAACAGTTTCATAAGTCAATTCCTTGAATATAGGATGCTTTAGTTTTGATCTCAACTATGGTGATCTGTCGTCGTGACATGAAATAATTTCTTCAAATCGTTATAAAACTCTGATATTTGTTTGTTTTATTTATATTTAGTAATCATAACCCTTTAGTACTCTTGAGGGAGGATCCTATTTTTAGCCTAGATGTTCATTACAATAAACTGTTCCTTTTCCTGTTCCAGGGATTGCTTTGGATAGGTGTGCTTAAACCTTCAACAAGGCAGAAAATGGAAAGTCAAGTGCAATTTCTGAATGTCTCAAATCCCAAGTGATATTATACGTGTTGAATGAGAAGCTTCTTACCATGTATTGTTGTAACCACTTAGTGGTATTGGTGGTTGTTAATCTTCTTCTTTTCTTTTCTTTTTTTTTTCTTTTTCTTTTTTTTTTTTTTTGTTTCTGGGATGTCATTTTTCATTTAATTATTCTAAAAATACAAAAATTCATTATAATCCTGGAGGCCAGAATTTTTTTTAGTGCATTTCTTGTCCTTTTTCCTTATTAATTACAATTCGTAACATTACCTTTTTCTATTTGTTCTCTTTATAATAAATCTAAATTTGGAATCAACTAATATAAACATAGATTGTTTATTCAAAGTGGAGTGATAGAGCTAGAGTTTAGCTTTGTGTTCCTCACAGTCTCGACCTTGACCCTCATGTATGTATTATACTGTCGTGGTGTATTAAAATCAAGCTCAGAAGAAGCATCTAAAGGCACTTGGCAGGCATATTGCTATTGATCAAAAGCCTCAATCCTCGCAAATGTATCAATAGAGTATTATACTATTAATAATATGCAACTATTCTATATATACATATATATATATTCCTATTACAATTTTTAAAGTATATATGTACTGTTACTAATGATGAGGGTCACATTCTATCTCATGAGCCAGTTCTCTTGTCAACCTATCAGCACGTTCATCATGTCCGCCTGCAAATGAATAGACCCGGTATGCAAACTGGAAAGCCTTCCAAAGCATTTTACGAGTTCCCTTCCGTTGTCCTTCAGTTTTGGGTCCGCCTTGTTCACTTTGCATTGCATTTGCTTTCCTCTTCTCCTGAGTGCAAATGTAATATTTTTTTCAATGTATGGGGTTAGGTGTTTTACCAAGAAAATATGAGTTACTTTAAAAATCAAATAGCCCTATTAGCAAGTTATTTTAACTCAAACTACCTTAAGTGCCAGCTCCATGCAACTGGACGAAACGTCTACCATCAATTCTTTGATTTGTACGAGGATACCAAAATCAAAAGTAATCTTGTAACTTTGGAACTTCTTGGCTTCTTCATCTTTAACTCGTTCTAGTGCATCGAGATCTCCTTTAATCTAAAGCAATTTTTTTCTATTAGTTATGTAAACATGAGTATCATTAGGAATCAGATTACAATACAATGTGTGCCATTATCCGTCAGGAACTAAATGTTTACCTTATTAAAGTAACTCTCAGCCTTGTTAAGAAGTTGGTCGACAGAAGAATCTACCTTCCAGTTCTGCAGAGTGTTGACTATTGCATCTAACTTGGAGTAGAGGGCTGCTGCCATCCTTAATGCCTCTAGCTTCTTTACTGGAAAGCCTTCAAATCTGGCTAGCACCTTCACATTGAAGAATTTTATGTCAAAATGAAGTTAGAGAATGGTCATTTATGATCTCCATTAGTGCCACTACAATGAATAAACTCGTACTCTACAGACCTGACATTCATCAGTTAGTTTCTCCAGATGGGATTCCACGTACTTCTGGAACTTAATGAGCTCAACCATATCTTTTGTTTGGAAAGTAGTAATGGCAACTTTCACCTCTGTGATTGCTTTTGCATGGTTTTTAACATCCTCTTCGATTTGTTGGAAGTATGCTGATCTAATGAACAGTTAAATATGAGAACTTGATTAATATACCTATTTTAAAACTTTTTTTTTTACTCAAACATGGAAGTTTCCTTGGTTTGATCATATTTTGTGAAAAGCATGTGTACCTCTTTGTCATCTCTGCTAGTGCATCAGCCATTCCCTGTTTTCCTCCATTATTTCGGGCCCCCGCCCCAGCCCTGGCCCCACCTTTACTCCTTTTTGCCCGTGATGATTTACCATCTAGACTGGATCCTTCCACCTTCCCCTTTAGAAGTCGATAGAGATTTCCCATATGGGATGATCTTCTCAATTTAGTGCCCTTTTTGGGACGTAGAGACCTTGGGCCACCCAAAGTAGGAGGTGGTGGGGGAGCACCGCCCTTTCCAATTGCCGTAGGTGGTGGTGGTGTTGGCATTGATTTACTTGATGACATCCCTGGAGGTGGAGGCGGCGATGGAGCTGTTGTTCCACTTCTTGACATCATGGGTGGTGGTGGTGGAGGCGCTGCTCCACCAGTTGCTGACATCACAGGTGGAGGCGGTGGTGGTGGAGGAGGTGTTGCCCCGCTTGTTGACATCTTAGGTGGTGGAGGTGCTGCTCCACTGGTTGACATTATGGGTGGTGGTGATGCTGCTGGAGGTGTTGTTCCATTTGTCAAGGTCAGGGGGGATGGTGCTGCTGGAGGTGTTGCTTCATTTGTCAAGGTCATGATTGATGATCGTGGTAGTGATGGTGCTCCTTCACCTGTTGACATTAATGACAGTGATGGTGGTGGTGGTGGTGGTAAAGGAGGAGGAGGAGGAGCAGGTGTTGCTCCATTTGTCAATGTCACAGTTGACGGCTGTGGCAGTGGAGGTGGCGGCGGCGGCGATCGAGGTGTTGCTCCATTTGTTAATTTCATGACTGGTGGTGGTGGGATTGTTGAGTCTCCTAATGCCATGCCTGATGGTGCTGGTGTTTCTTGTGCTACATTTGGTTCTAGTTTGGGTGGTGGGGGTGGGGGTGTTGGTGGGGACAGTACCATGTTTAATGATGACATGGATGGTGGTGGTGGTGGTGGCGGTGATGGCAGTGTCAACGGTGATAGGATGGGTGCTGGTGGCAGTGTTGGTACAAATACACGTGGCGATGGTGGTACCATTGCTACATCCACCTCTTGTGATATGGGTGGTAATGGTACTTGAACTAGTGCTTCTTCATTAGCAACCTTTGCCAAACTCTCAACACTTGGTACTGGTGGAATATTTTTGTTGCCAATTGAATTTCTTCCATTATCACTAGTTACCTTATCCAGATTAGTTTTCAGAACAACTGGTTCATCCTCTATCATTTTGCAATCATAAATATCCTCTGTCCCATCTGTTGCTATAACTTCAGCCCCATTCTTTGCTTTTAGTTCCTGTTTGAATTCCTCAGCTGTCATGTTCATCTGCCATTGGGCTAGCATATAAGGAAACATGTGGAACGAGAGACGCTTAACATCAATGGGATTCAACTTTCCAACTGATTGAGCTCTGAGAGGCAAGAGAAGAGGGGATAAATAAGGAACCCCATAAAGAGCTGTCATCTCTGGAAGCACTGAAGTTGGAGTGGCTGGAGAACCTGCATAACTTTTGTTGTCTGAGCTTGTCTCTGACAAAGCCCTCCCAAATGCATTACTTTGGCGGCTTTCATTTTTCAGCGGTTCATCATCTTCCATCATATCAAACACTCTTTCTCTTGCTATCTTCACTATCTCATCAAGCATTTCCAATGCTGTTTCATTGAAAACAAAAACAAAAATTGTCCATTCATGAATCAACACCATCACGATTTAGAAAAGGTCACCAATCACATTTTAGAGTAAAACCTATGCTATACCCTGTTGGCTCAAATCATTGGTTGTCATATCATCAAATGTATAATTGGATATGTCCATCCAGTGATCTTTGCTCGTCCAGATCTGTCCAATAGATTTTAGAGCATCACAAAAGGATGCCAGTACCTGTTTAAAAATGTCAGGTTGATTAGCTTACAAATGAATTATCAAGTTAAGTTTTGCTGTTGGTGTTATCCCTAGATCACCTGATGCATGGGTGTTCCTTTGGTTTCTGACAATGAAGTTTCAGGTACACTATCTGGGTACATTGTATGCAGATCTCTCAGTGTTGTTACTGCCAGCTGCAAGAAAATGAAAAGTTGAAAGATCTCAGTGGTATATAAAGTTTCCAAGAAGAAAATGGAGCAAAATATTGAAGAGTACCTCCCTTGCAGAAGTAGAGGCCGCGCATGAAGGTAGGTCAAGCAAGTCCCTCAAGGTCTGGATCTTTGTTCTAA
Source organism: Diospyros kaki (assembly GCA_036245055.1). Classification (NCBI taxonomy): domain Eukaryota; kingdom Viridiplantae; phylum Streptophyta; class Magnoliopsida; order Ericales; family Ebenaceae; genus Diospyros; species Diospyros kaki. The sequence continues at coordinate 3,075,198 of BSEG01000005.1, read as the reverse complement.
TCTCTGCCATTATAATGTAGTTACCAGCCAGGCTACAAGAATTATGCGCCTTGGAGACTTTGGCTTTTCTCCAACCTTTGGATTTATTGGACTTTGATTTCACCTTGCCCTTTCCCTGTCAACATTGTCATCCATTCTTTATATGTTATGCATGATAACTTCAATTCTCTTTAGTTTTAAATTTTGGTTGGCCTAATCAAGATTCCTCCTTAATTTTGAGAACCAATTTGGATATGTACTTCTCTCGTTGAACATGATCCAGACTTAAATTTTGTAAGCCAATTTTGTGAATTCAATATCATAGAAATTTCTCTTCTTTTCTTTTCTTTTCTTTTTGGGCATCAAAAAGGAAAACCCAGGCAAGAAGATTGGAGCTTGAACCATCTTGTTCACTGCATATGCATGCTTCTTAAATTTTGTAAGCCAGTTTCATCAATTCCGGATCATCGAATTTAGATTATCGTTTCCTGACATCAAGATTATCGACATCTAGGATTTGCTTGTGCATCGCTAGGCTATTTAGATTGAAATTTGATCATGTACTAAAACCTATTCATTGAAAAACTGAATAAACATATAAAATGAGAACTTTCTGGGGAAGGGAGGCTAGAGATTGTCATAGAAAAAAAACTCTCAGGGGAAGCCTCACCCATTGCAGTCTCGAAACAAGAAGATAAAAGACATGATCTATCTAGCTGTTTAATCTCCATAAGATGTTCAATCAGCTGAGACTCTAAACATTGTACCAATTTTGAAAACATACCTCAAATCTGGGCGGCTTTCTGCCAAATAGCAACGGTGCGCAGGATATTACGGAAGGCATGTCACTGGGGAGAGATCTTATAAAATATTGAACAAAAAGAGAATAATTGACAAGAACAGTTGTAGATTAAACCATTGAATTTACAGGTCAGCTTCCTTAGGGTTGACAAGGAAGCTAAGGCCTGCAGGGGCAGAAAAAGAATGGCTGTATCTAAGAACAAAAGATATATAATACTAACAACAACATTCAAGTTTTAGGATTAAAAATTTTGGATTAGACAAGGAATACAACGTGCAGAGAATGTTTGGCTTTGATGATCTCCTCATCAGAAAACTTCTCCTCCTCCTCGAAAGAGAGGGAGGGAGTCAAATTACAAGGAAAAATATGTTTCCTTTTTTAGGGTCAGAGACCATTATTCCCCAAAACAATCTTAATTTTTTTTACTGTTAATTTTTCTATGTTGGCAATGGACATTTTGGGATGTGTTCCAAACGGTTTCATAAGTCAATTCCTTGAATGTAGGGTGCTTTTGGTTTGATCTCAACCATAGTAATATGTCATCATGACCTAAAATAATTTCTTCATACCGTCATAGAAATCTGATATTTATTTGTTTTACTTATATTTAGTAAACATAACCCTTTAGTACTCTGGGGGAGGATCCTATTTTTAGCCTAGCTGTTCATTACAATAAGCTGTTCCTTTTTTCCTCTTCCATGGATTGCTTTGAATGGGTGTGCTTAAACCTTCAACGAGGCAGAAAATGAAAAACCAAATGCAGTTTCTGAATGTCTCAAATCCCAAGTGATATTATATGTGTTGAATGAGAAGCTTCTTACCATGTATTGTTGTAACCACTAAGTTGTATTGGTGGTGGTTGTTGTTGTTCTTCTTCTTCTTCTTTTCTGTTTTTTTTTTTTTTTCTGGGATGTTCTTGTTCATTTAATTATTCTAAAAATACAAAAATTCACTATAATCCTGGAGATTAAAACATATATTAATATATATATATATATATGTATGATTTTTGATAGGAGATGATGCGACTTGGCCCCACTATCGGCAATTGTTTGAAGTGAATAAGATGAGAGGGGTTTGGTGTAGGAGTGTCAAGTCTTACCAAAAATAGTTACTCTACTATTTAAGGAAAGTTTTAAGGAATATTTTTCTAAATCACTGCTATTTTAAAGAATTGCATATACTACTTACAATAAATATTTTATTCTGATTTATCAAAAAATGAATATTTCTACTCCATTAATGGACACAATAGGAGTGTAAAAGAAAGTAGTGAAATTTATGTGTAAATAAAGTGTCAAACAGATATAAAGCTCAATGTGAAAAGTTAGAAAAGTATTGAATGCTTTAATGTTTTCATTTAAAAAACCATAAATCATTCAATTTTTCAGGGGGATGTTGGATGGTTCAATGTAATCCTGATAAAAATATTAAAATTTTGTTAGTTTGTGGTTAATGTGATATATAGATTAATAGTTTGAGAAAAATAATTTCATTTAATTAGTATTTTGTAATTTTTATAAATAAAACATCATTTAAAAAATAATCAATTTTGTAACTTTAATTTCTAATAACTTGTAAACTCTTTTATTTTAAGATTCTAAGGTTTCGTTTATTTGTTGGAATGTGTTTTTCTAAAAACAAAAAATAATAGCTTTCCTAAATATATGTTTTGTTATTTGGTTGTAACATGACATTGTAACTAAAAAATCTTTTTCAGTATTTGGCCGACATTTTAAAAAATTATAATATTTTTTCTCTTTATCAAATATATAACATAACGATAAAAAAATATAATAAACATATAATAATAATAAAGATCAAAACATAATAATATCATATATCATAAAAATTTTATATAATAAAATTAATAAGTTAATAAATTCTACATAAATTCTATAAAGATATGAAAAATAGAGAAAAAATGTCAAACAAAGTTAGAAGGTGATGACAGTGCAGACAAACAGAGGTGACAACGCAAGAAGAGCTCGATGGATAGAGGCAAAGAAGGCGTTGGAAGCTCTGGAAGGTGCTGATGATAAAGCTTTGAAAAGTGACTTCTCGATTTCAACTTACAACTTAGAAAATCACTTTTCAAAATTTCTCTATATTTTAGAAGTTCACTTGATTTCTTTAAACTTTGTTGTTTTTCTGGAGTCAAAACACATGAAAACAAGAAAAGTGTTTTCTAGCAAACAAATGAAACCTAAATTTATATTACATTTGGCATTTGATAAGCAAAGTACACACCCAAAAAAAAAAAGTTCTGAAAAATGATTTTTTTTTAAATTAACTTGAAGAAAAAATATTTTAAATTGTATTAAATAATTAAATATCTACTTAATAAAAGGAAAAAAAATACAAGTTTACATCTCCCATACCATATTTTAAGAGTAGTATTATACATTGTTCGAATCTCACCGCTAAGTTCCGTGATTTATCTCTCCTGCAGAAATCTTAAGGCTGAGTTGCGAAAGACCCTTAAGGTGAGAGATTTCACCTTTTAGTCCCAAAAAATAGTATTATACATGAAAAACCATGTTCTTGTTCTCATTCCTAATACCAAAAACCATCTTCATTCTAGCTAAAATGACAACATTAAAATGAAACAAACCCAAGAATAGGAAAAGATTTATCACTATATAGGCATCAGAAGAACCCGGAGGATCTCAGACAAAAGTGGAAGAGATTAATCCAAAATGAGAAACTCACCTTTAAAAGAATTTATTACATAAGCTTTAAGTCACTCAAAGCATAGTTGAAATGTAGCAGCAAAGCAAATAAATGATTTTGATATCCTATCTCAAATGACACTATACATAGGAGGCTTTAGAGGCCTATAAATGATAAACCATATCAACTGTGACATGCCGCTTGCCTATATTTGACAGTTATCTGAAGTGGAAACACAAGGAAATACAACGATGAAATGATACCTTGGGAAGAGATCCATGGCCCTTTCCATCGAAACAACAGCACATTTTTCACAATGTCCATCAAAATTCAGGAGCTTTAAGGTTCAACCCTGCTGCCACGGGCGATTTATCTCTTGAATTGCTGCTGAATTTGGAGAGCTTCGTTAGCTGCATTGTTCTCTTCAATGTTTCAGCCCTCAAAAAGCTTTTCCAGGATTTTGCCGAGGGGCTAAGCATTAACAACGCCGATTGCCTAGGCATTTGTTTTCTTAAGTTGGCGATCCTTGGCCAAGCTTGTAATGCCTGCTTTAGTTGAAGCCTGGGTGGCCAGTTGAGACCTATGCTTGTTAGGCGTTGGGGATGCCAGTTTATCTCCAACCGGGACTTTCTTAGATGCTGCGGGAGTGAGACCACGCACTGCAGTTCTTTCAGCAATTCTCTTCTGTCGTTGGATCAGCAATTCCTCCATTCTCTTTCGAGCCTCTTCTTCCTGCAGAACAAAGCGACAAGTGATCAACTAATAGTCAGAAATTAAAGAATTAGTAGTCCTCTGTACCTTTTCCAACTTGCTCTTTTGAGTCATTGACCTATTTGAAGAAAATGGTGTCTTGCTTTTTGCTAAAGCATCATATTTGCTCCTTGCAGGAGATCCTTGCAAACTTTTAGACTTCAAAAGTTTTTGAGAATTATTTGTTCTAGATCCACCCGTAGAAGCTCTCCCATTGGCGATCTTGCTGTTAGTGGATGCCTTCTCTTCCACCTGTTCATTTGTTTCAACAAATGGTGACTTTTCAGCTTCTGTGAAAGAAGCTTGAAGTCCATAATCCATTTCCGGCGACCAAGATGCTCTAGCAGTCTCAAATCCCGAATCACGTGAAAGCACCACATGGAGATCATCAGGCTCACAGGCAGCAGATTTCCCAATCTTGTTCTGCAAAGAATCGGGGATGCCATTTTCAGGTTGCTGAGTTACAATCATGTCCGAGACCATGCTTATGTCCGTTTTCCAGTGTGTGTCATATTGATCATCAATGGACGTGTGAACTTGTACCATGAAAGAATCATCAATAGGAACGATATTTTTAGTCATCTCCGTATGAGAGCGATCATGCCCAGATGAAAAAGCACAACCACCATCAAGCATTTCCTGACCGACAGTTCCCTCCTGCTGATCAGATTTTCTCGAGTGGTTGGCAACGAACCAGTCTTCTCCCAGCCCAGTCTTGATGATGGAAGACTCTCTACCACACTCAGATGGTATTCCTCCGAGACTGTTATTTGGTTCATCCAGTCTCTCTGGAAATATTAACGCCTCTGAAGAATCCCTTCTCCTTATATTTGGACGAAGAGTCTCATAACTGCCAAAATCTTCCATGTTAGCCCTAACTTCATTTGCTTCAATCCTCTCAGTCACAATAAAGGAATCAGCTCTAATTATCTGTCGCCTTGAAACTTTCTCGGAGTCAAAGGTTACAGAATCAACATCTGCAGATGTGACACTGTCTATGGAGCTCTTGACAGTAATATGTTCATCAAGAACATCCGGAGGCTGCTGGCTGTCTACTTCATTAGTAGTTGCATCTTTCTCTTTCATCAGAAGGTTCTGGAAGGCATCCCAGTTCTTATTTCCTTTTCCTCTCTCAGATGTATCATTAACAGGATCACTCTCGAGCTCTTGCTCAGCAGATCCACTTGATCCATTTATAGAATTTGCACTCTTGTTCCCACCTCTTTTCTTATTATTAGCTGTCTTATGGTGTTTTTCAAACAATCCAACTGCTTCCTCTACCTTCTGCCTGAGGGAATCTTCGTCAACTAACACATCCTCAACCGGAGAAGAATCATATGAGGCTCCATCCTTGTCTTCATTTCTACTCTTGGAAGTGATGTAGTTGATATTTCGGATGACAACTGTTTTTGATGACTTCTTCCTGTGCTTTTTCTTGTACGATTCTTCCTTAGAAGCGCTCTTCCTGTCATCAGGTGAAACAGCTTCAGGATCACTCCTGGTATCAGAATCACTGGATTCAGTTTGTTCACCTTCCGAAGTTCCAGGTACCACATTTGGTGATTTCTCCTTTTTACTTGAAGATGACTTTTGATGGCGACGACGATCAGGTTCCCTAGGGAAAGGATAATATGGTGGCATACCAGGGAAAGGATAAGCTTGATATGGAGGCATTTGTTGAACAGGGCCCTGAAAATTGTACATGTATTGAGGAATTTGGTTTGGCCATGGCATTGGCACTTGAACTTTGGGTGGTGTTTGATCTGATGCAGGCAAGTTATTATCTGCAAATCATAACCTTTAGTATCAGAGAGAAGTAATTATTGTTTCCTTAACCTTTCTGTCTAATTTCCAACTCCGGCAATTGTCTATTTGGATGAGAAATGTGTACTTTTCATTTTTTTAAGAAAACCTTGCCGTTTCTTTACATGGTAGATAAGTGAAATGCGAAATCTCAAGCAGCAATACCTTTGACAGTGTCCGAATTAGCCTGGCTTGCGGATGACTCAGATGAAGCATCCAAAGAACCATTTGAAACAAGTATACCAGCAGAGATACCATTACTCTGAGAATTTAGCATGATGTTATGACTCAAGGGAGTACTTTCACAAGCTAGTATTACCCCAGATGTGGCAAGGAATGGGAGGTCTGGTTGTGAGGATGCCTGCATTGCTGCTAACTCATCCATCCAAAGGCCATCACTGTGCTTTTTCTTGCACAGTTCCTTGAATTCCATACAAGCATCCCTACAAGAGGAAAAAAAACCAAATTCGTTGATTTTAATTCATCACTGTGAGATGGAATTAACAGGATCGAGGAAGGTTGTCAAAATAAACAGTTGAAATAATCGAATAAAAGCTTTCTCAATCCAATCACCAAAACTCCAAGAAAGACTGCTGGCTCCATACAACAAAATAGGAATGTGCAGGTTTTTCAGTACAAATCAAAAAAGAAATATGCTCCTGCAAAAGATTTCACAGAATAAATAACCCTCATGTCATGCAGACATGCACCAACAACTAAATGACTCAGAATTACTTGAATTGTAATGCAAAATTGCATTTTGATGACCTGCTGAGAAAATTAAACAAGGAGATGCCTGCAAGATTTTTGTTACTTATGGAAAATGAGAGGTGCAGGATCTAATGAAAAACCATTTTGTAACTCATATTCTAAATGCATTTCATTTGACTTATATTGACGACAGTGTAGGAAAGACTAGCTGATATTATTTTCCTATTATTTTGCCAAAAGTTGAGAAATATCAGTATCCCATTACAAGTTACAACAATAAGATGGAAAGAAGGGAAAGATAAAGTAGTATTCCAGAAAGTGAAGAGGACAAATAGGCCAAACTTGTACTGGACGATTTCCTCTTTCTCCTTGATTTAAACATTAATTTTTGTGTTATAGATACACATTGATGTCTTCCACCCAATAGTTTTGTACACAGCAGATTGAAAGTTCTGTTTTTAAGTTAGGGTCATAGGAAGTCCAGTACTCAGTTTGGAAAAACAAGAAACATTTAGGACTACAGACAGCAAGTCATAAAATTCAAAGGTCCTCCAGTAAAAATGTAATTTATCGGCTCATTATCTGATAGCAGGGTTGGCACTTGAAGTCACAAGTTCTATAAAGCCATACCTTAAACGTGAAGCTCCAAAAGCATCGGCAAAGAATATGAGATCATCTATATTGTCTAATTCGAATCCAGCAGCAAGAGCACGGGCATAAACCATTGCTTGTTCTTTCCGTAGTAAGGCTTTCCGAGTATCCAGAAGTCGTTGAAGACGAATCCTAGTGAACAAAAAACAAAAGACTCAACACTAGAGGATACGATGAAGGAGCTTCAGAATAGTTAAGGACTGCAGCTATCAAAAGTTACTGTGACATTCAGGAGTTATTATGACATACTTGGAGTTCTCTTCTTGTACGGCTTCATCAATTCCATTTACATCACCGTTAAGCTGGAATGATCGACAGAAAAAATTTCAAACTAATGAAACAGAATTCAACAGAGGAAACATTAAATAATAAAAACCATCAGATTTGTAAATAAGAAGATAACCTTGGAAGAATTAGTTGACTGCTTTTTTACCCCAATGGTGATAGACAAATTTCCTGACAACCCATAGCAAACAGCCTTAGCTAGAATACGTGTGTTCGTCATAGACAATTGATTGAAGAAATTAAATCTTAGGGACATAGCAAGCTGATCCCACCTAGTAGGATTAAGGCTTGATACGCTCCTGTTGTTTTAGACATTAACTTGAAATTATCTAGGACGAAATGTCATTGCTTTGATATGTAACTGAACTAGATGATGGAGGATCAATGCATATAGTTTCAATAAGAGAAATTCTTAGATACTTATAAGAATTTTCCAGTAGCAATGTTGTTCCAATACCTTCCTCTCCTTGCCCTTCTGCATTCCCGTTGGCAAATTCATTAGGTTGAACAGAACTCTCAATCTGCAAAATTTCTTTTTCTAGGCGTGCAAACCTCTCAAGGACCTCCGGTGTGCTTACAAAACGCACGAATCTGTCACAATAAATGGATAACTTTCAATCTATGAACTTAAGATCATCACCAGCTCAAGATTCTCTTTCAACTCAACAATTTGGATTCATGTCCAGCTTTTGAAAACTACAAACTTTGGACTCACACTAACCTTTCAACTTTTATCTATTAATTCTATCCACGTTCAACAAAACAAAATTGCATGTCAGTTAAGTAGAATGATATGGATATGAAAAATAGGATCAAAGAAAACAGCAAACAGCTAAGCTGAGGAGGGGAATCAATGTACTGATTCTTCAAAATAATGGTTGATTTAGGATACGAGAATTCATTGGATATCTATTGACTCATTTTAGAATCCATATACAAACAAATAAATCTTGAAAATGACATAAATAGCATAAGATTCAAAGGATGTTGACCAACATAAGGATAGGGTATTGGTTACATTTTCTTATAATCTCTGGATCACAAGAGTTAGTAAAACATCCACAACACTAAAATAAAGTAAGAGATCATGCTATCTACAAATTATTTATCACCACTCATTTGATGAAAATGAAAGCAAAATAGGAAACCCTAGAAGTTTGTTAAAATGGTCAGCATCATTAAAATTGAAAATTGAGAAAAATATTATTAGGCTAGAGTAATTCAAAAGTCAGGATTCATTCAAAGAAAATTTCTTCAGTTCAGTTAAAGAAATTATTGTGAGTAGGCAAATCTGATGATTTGATAAGAGCAAACAGATTGGTTACTCAGCAACAACAACAATCACAAGTCTTAATCCCACTATGTGTGGTTGGCCACATGAATTCTAGATCTCCAATCAGCTCTACCAAAGGCCCTAACCTCTACAAGACCATTCTTCCTAGGGTTTCCACCAAATTTTCTTTGGTTTTCCTCTCCCTCTGGTGCTACAAAATTTCCTCCATTACATGCACTCACCTCATGGCCAAACTGGGCACTCAAATGCCCATTTGAAGAATTTGGGGAAATTTTAGGGCATTTTCGGGAAGCATTGACAAACAGTAAGGTAAAATTTTCACTATTCCAATAGAGATATTCATTTTCATGAACATGATGAACTGTGAGAAGAAAAAGTACCTTTGAAAAGTGGCTTTGGTGAACCAGGAGGCATCAATTCTTGGTGGCTTGAGGGTAATCGAATACCCACCTTTTGGAATCTGATCTTTTGCAAATTTGAGGTGACAAACAAAGGGTTCCACAAGCCCAGAAGCCAGTTTCTCGCTTATCCCCCCGGCGAAGACCACAAGATCACATCTTTTTCACATCCCAACAAACCCAAAAAAACACCATCAATCAATCAGCAGCCACAAAGATCAAACGCAAGGGTTTTAGGATAAGAGAGTAGAAGAGAAGAATACCTGGTTCTAGTTGGAGTGAGCTGAAACAAAGCATAGTCCAGAAGGGTTTTAGGATCCATACCCAGTCAAGAGAAAGGGCACAGAGAGAGTGAGGATTAATTGGGAATCAGAAACTAATGAGCACTCAGCATCCTGAGCTGCAACTTCATGCTGATGATGAACATGGTTTTGACAACAATCTTTGATCTGAACTGGACATGAGCTAGAGCCAGCAGGAGCTGATGAAGCAGGGCACATGCCAGATAGAGTGAAGGGAACTGGCTCTGGCTCTGGCTCTGGAGTGGAGGGGGATGCATTTTGACAATCTTGAAAGTGGGGCCCACCAACCCCCCTCTCTCTCTTTCTCAAATGTACTCCATCCAGGGTGTCATTTGGGAGGGCTTGGGCAAGGGGCCAACCAATGATGGATCGAGGGATGGTTGGTTGGGCAGTCGGCATCTCTGTGTTGGATTGCAATTATTGGGGATTCATCAAAAGGATAATCATTAATCTTGAGATCAATCTTAAGTGTTGATTAATTTGTTCACTTTCAATGTAAACGTGTGGCATAATATAATTCCAAGTTTCCAACCAAATTTTTCTACAAATTCACTTAAATGTATTTATATGTTGGAGTATTCTACTGTTCGTATATATTGTTGAGTTTCAGATACATTTAACGATGGATTAGAATATACACTTGTGCTGTAAGTGGTTACAGTTATTTTTAAATTAAAAAATCATTGTTCATATGCCTTTATTGGATGATCTAAGGGCATTTGAGAAAGAAAAACAAGCAATAGCCTTTGTTGCATTTAAAAAAGGCTAAAATATTAGCCCTTTCTGATTGCTTTGACAACCTTCCCATCTCCTCAACTTGTGTCTGGAATAAATAGGAGTAAATTTAAAAGCCATATACATACATATATATATATATATAACTTTGCTTGTCACCAAAGATTGGTACAAAGATGATGTAAAAAGCCTGCTTCTTGTGAGTTTTTTCTTTTCTTTTCATATTTTTCAAATTCTTTCTGCTTTGTGTAAGAGGGAAGCTACCATTGAAGATAGATCTGCTCATAAGGTTTGCTTCCTCTTCCCCCACCTCTCATTTAGGTGGGATCACATGATGGTCCTTTAGAGCGCTTTGCTTGTCACATTGAATGTATAATTTTGATTATATGTATAATAGGGGCTGCGTAGGATCCTCTAGTTTAATTATCCAAGTAGGTTGGGCTTTTTTATATACAATAGGCTATTACAGCTTCGCCATAAAGGGAGTATCAGATTAGTAATTAATTAGCATTTAACACCACTAGCCAATAGTATTACTGATTCCAGCTTGGCAAGTCAGTCCTAAATTAATATATAAGAAGCATTATCTCACTGTCACATTAAATGAGGATGATTGTATGTAGCAGTTTGACATAATTATGATATATTTCAAATAATATGAACTAATATTCCACCCACAAACATGAGGGAGTTTGATATGTAATATAGCCTTAATTAATTAATTTTCTTAAATGGTAACTTAACATGTATCTATGATACCAAACTCTGACTTGAAGAGAGATTTTTTGATTAAAATGTTCTTAATTCAAAAATACAGTACATTAATGCATAATCTCATCACAAATATTAAATTTGAGAATCCAAATAATATTTCCAATAAAAGATTTTATATGGTTGAATATAAAATTATAACAATAATGTTAATCATTGTTTTTAAGGGTAATAGTTATGGGGCAGTAAGTGTATCTTATTTTAGATGTATTTTGTTTTTAATATTTAAATAATTTGATTGGTTGATGATAAATATATCATATTTTAAAATTTTTAATTAATTAAATAAATTATTTAAATATTAAAAAATAAGATAACACAAATGATCTTATTTAAAAACAAAGTGCATGTATTAACTCTTAATTGAATAATAAATAGGCTTATCGTGACGAGACTAAAACAACAAGGGGGTGATTACTAAATTATGACAAGCACACTATAATCTTAAGACTATGTAGTATTTATTTTTTGTTTATTTTGAAATGGGTTTTGTTAGTTAAGGTATATTTTGTTTTCGATTATATTTATTGAATAATAAAATATTTTAAAATATAATATATTTATGATTAATTAATATAAGTATTTAATATTAAAAATAAAATATATTAAATATATCTTCACAAAATATATAAAAATTAAGAAGGCTAGACCCAATAAATAACACTAAGCAGGAAATTAACGACTTCTTCTCAACAAATCTCTCTCTCATTGCGGACCTAACGATGTTAGAGTTCCCTTTTCTTTGGTTATTAGTGGTGGTTGATCACAACATTCGACTATAATTATTTCTTATAATTTTTTTTTCTAGAAAGAGAAAGATCCGGGTATAGAAATTGCACAGAAAATCATAAAAATAATTCAATCATGACCCTATTCTAAAATTGAAAATAAATTATTATAATAATAATATAAAAATAATACGCGCCTTGATTACCCCAAAAACATGAATTTGTCACGGCCCCCAAATTATACTCCAACAGTCACGTAAATTAAAAACCCAGTTGAAATAGGGAAATAAACCAAAGACCAAATCTAGATCCTTAGACCAATAAGAAGAAGAAGCCGCCAGGACTAACCCCAAACTCAGGAGTCTTCTGTTCAAAATCCCTAAACTACGGACTCTATAAATAATCCTCAATGTGTCTGACTCTTTCAAATTAACCAACCTTCCTTCTCAATTTCATTCAAATTAACCTCTCTATTCTATTGTACTTTGTATACACATTCTATCTATCTTCTTACGGCCAAATATATACTTTTACTATTATATTTTTACGTTTTTTTCATATAGGTATTTAAATTTTTTGATATTTTAATTATATTTCTAGATCTGTGTTTTAGAAATAATTTAACCTATGTATTTTAGGTTGAACAGAATCTAATATATACTTATTCATCTTATTTTATCTTTTTATTTTTACACGTAAAAATATAAGAATTAAATTGAATAAAAAATACAAGTTCAGTGGTATAATCGAAATAACAAAAAATTTAAATTATTATATAAAATAAAAGATCAAAATACAAAAGTTAAACTATAAAATCACAATTTTTTTATATAAGGGATTGGTGCAAGGACAGATTTAAGGGGGCGGGCACGACCTGCAGCCCCTCAGATTCAGCCTTCTCCCAGATTTACAAGACAAATCTAACCCATTTAGGGGATGAGGGTTGAAATGGATTATAGATTTGGGGTCAGCTCTCTCCCAGATCTGCTCTTAGAAACGTCTCTGAATTGGTGGCGATTTAGGCCACTTGAAAAAGTGACCATGCAGTTGATTTTTATTTCATAATTTGGCAAACTAACATGTAAAACCAACTTTCGTACCTTTTAATTGAAGTTCAAAAACGTTGCAACTACTAATTCTTGATATATACTTGTGGCAATTTGAACGGTGGTTTTGTCTTTTAATTTGAAACTTTGTGTATTGTGTAGTTTTTGATGTTTCACCAGATTCCTTTAATTTTGTTGGATGTATACTAATTTTTGAACCTTAACAACTATGTTTCTTGCATTTCTCGAGCCGTTAAAATTGTTAAATTATAATTTGAGTAATTTAACTATGATTTAAGAGGTAATAAATCGTTACTAACTATTACAAATACTTCCAAATTTGACTATTACAAACATTTTTTTTGTATTTCTAAGGCTATCTCCAACTACGCTCTCTATTCTCTTTCTTATTATATTATAAACAATTCATTCATTTTTTTTTTTACTTCGAAAATTGTGCTTGCTCCAATCACACTCTATATTTTATTTATTTATTAATAAACTTTTACTCTATTTATTTTATCTTACCTATAATATTCACTACTATAAAAATTTATTATTTAGTTTATAATTTAATAATAAATATTGTAGTATTAAATTTTAATAATAAATATTATGGTATTAAATTAAATACAACAACAATACACCAATAACCCAAATATGCTAAAAAACACAAATCAGGAAAAATATGATACAATAACTACCATTTCAAATACATAAATAAATAATCTTATTGAGCAACTTTGACACCCATTTTTAGGATAGATTGAAAACATGGCATTGAAAAATTCACTAATGTGTAATTTTGTATAAAAAAAACTATGAATATATTTAACATAGTTCTCTCTAATTTAGATAAATGGTGTTAGGTGATTCAATTAATCTAGTCGTGGGATTATTTTTGAACACTTAATAAATAAAATAATTAAATACACGTAGGGGTGAGCACAATTTTGGTTAAACCAAAGTAACCGAACTGAACCGACAAGTTTGATCGGTTTGATTCGATTATTCTTTTATCAAAATTTTGGTTCGATTATTTTTTTTAGAAAATTCAGTTTTCGGTGTTCGGGTCGGTTTTTTACTTTAAATAACTGAAATATTCAAACCGAATATACCCATAACACCCCTCCATCCGAGCCCTCCCCCCCCACGCAAGCGTGACATGCCACGCGGGTTCTGGCAGAGACAACACCCCACGCAAGTTCTGGCAGAGCGCGGCACCCCACGCGAGTTTTTTTCTCCATCTCGATAGCCTTCTCCATCCTGAATCCCGATAACCTTCTCCTATTCTCCATCCTTTAACTCACAGGGGTGCACTACCCTTAGTTTCGGGTTGGGCTACTTTTCGAATTGGCTTGCAATAGTAGAGAGAAGGAAGCCTCTGGTGCTTGCTTCAACCAAAGCTCTTATCAGTTCAGTGCTCGGGTCGTCAACAACAAGAGATTAGACGACTGCTGCAATTGATCGTATCGGACGGGGCTCCATAGATGAGGTGACGAGTATACTGATTCCGCCTTGGTTGGGCTTACAAGTTCCGACGTCTGTGCTTAAGAAGCTATCCATAACCTCTGGCTCGTCGTCCATTCTATTAGTGTTTTCCATCTCTCGCCTCACTGGGAGTCCCTTCTCTTTCCCTCCACCATCCCTCGCCAATGGCAAAGACTGAGATGAAGGTCGGAGATGAAGACGAAGACGAAGCCAACGCCGATGGCCTTTTCGGTAAGTTTTCTAGCTACTTCTATTTTATATTGAAACCTAGATCTATTAAAATCTACCAATTACATGTTTTTTATTTTCGGTTATGTAGGTTACCGTGATTTGGGGAATCCGATGATTGGTTTCGATCATCGGAATCACCGTCCGGCTAGGTGGCAGGTAGCTATAGCAAGGCCAAACTAATGTTTGGTCTCTTGCTTATTTTGTGTTCTAGTTCGGTTTTCGGTTCGATTCGGTTATCACACTTTAGAGTTCGGTTAGTTTGATTTCGGTTAATTCGGTTTATTAGGGTTAGTCAGTCAATTCGGTTACTACATATAGTTCGATTCATAATTTTTAAGCAATTCGGTTCGGTTATAATCGATTGCACACTCCTAAATACACACATACAAAAAATTAATAATCAAATATATAAAATAATCATATACACATATACAAAATCAATAATCAAATGCACAAATCAATAACGAAATACACAACTACACAATATTACTTATCAAATACATAAATAAATAAAAAATTCTCCAAAATCAATAATTGCAAACCCATATCGCGTTTATTCCCGTTGTCATTGCTGTTGAAAAATTTGGTTGTCATCGAAAGGTCTATTGCTCACCGCTGTCGGATCTGGTGGTCACCACCACCACCTAGTTTGCTACTTGTTGCCGCCGCGTCTGCTGGTTGTCTTCTTCAACTGATTTTCTCTTTTAGACGACCACCTGGACCTTCGATTTGTGGATCTGTTACAACAGCAGGCCTCTTTCGACGATAAATTAGTTTGCACTAGTGTTGAGATGGCCGTTGTGGGGGAAAAATAGCGAGGGTAACTTGATCAAAATGGATTGCCAAATCTAACGAAGGGAATTGAGGTTCATCAAAACTTTGGTGTAACATTCCGCATCAAGCGAACAGAAACAACTTATCCTGATGGACCTACGCGAACTTCCCAGGGAGTCACCCATCCTTGAGCTTCCCCAGCTCAAGCACGCTTAACCCTGGAGTTCCTTGCTTGCATTCAATCCAAAAGGTATCCAGATAGTATTGTTTCCTTTCTTACTTATCCTCGATATAAATTACCTCTCTTGGGGTATTACATTCTCTCCCTTTGAGCACATGACGTTTTCGTCATGCGACCTTACAATTGGTCCTAGATTTTCTCCCCTTTGGGGGCTGCCATCCTAGAAGTTTGCCAGAAACTGCTCCTTGTACAGGTCCTCGAGCCCCGACGCCACTCTCCGCCCTCATCGGATCGCCTTCACCAAGGGTCGGCTCTGATACCACTTGTAACATCCCGCATCGAGCGATAGGAAGGACCGAAACAACTTATCTTAATGGGTTTACGCGAACTTCTCAGGGAATCATCCATTCTTGAGCTTCCCTAACTCAAGCACGTTTAACCCCAAATTTCTTTATCTACATTCAATCTAAAAGGTATATAGTCGGTATTATTTACTTTCTTATTTATTCTCAATATATATTACCCTTTTCTAAACTTTTGAAATATTACATTTGGAGAGCGCGAACAACATTGGAGGCCTCCAAACCGGGTTGGCTATTTGGCTCCAAAGCGGTTTGAGAAGACTTAGAGACAGTCTAAGTCATCCTTCATACGTCAGAAATGCACGGTTTCCATGGTATTGAATCCCAAACCATGGGCCAGAAGTAAGAAGCTCTTGTGTGGATAATAGAAGGCCATTTAATTTATATAAGAAATTTTGGTTTTGGGGACCATTTCTTGGTGCCTGAGGCAAGGCATGACGTTTCCAGCCCCGCCCTTCTAACGCCCAAACGCTGAAAACTTTCCTTGAAATTAAGTCTCCATTAACAACAATATCGAAAATGCTATTTGAATATTTAATTATAATAATAATCTTAATAATATTTGTGTATTAATATAAATATATATAATGTATCAATGCACAAATATTATTAAAGTGATATTAATATAAATACATATATAATAATATATTAATACACGAATATCATCAATTAAAGTGTCACAAACGATCGAGGGTGGTTCTGATAAGATTTATATAATAATAACACATGGGTAACAGTGTTTGTTTGAGATGTGTTTTCTCCTTTTCCTTCTGCATGGTTTGTAACATTGGCTGGATTGGGCTCCAAGGAAGATAGAAAAGTCAGCATTAATTGTCCCATGTTCGTCGCCCCTGCAGAGAAGGTCAATGGGGGTTGGGAAGTTTTGAAAAGTACTAAATCCACCAAGACGACCAGTTAATTCATTTTTATGGGCTTCTGTTTTTTTTGTTCTTTTCAATTTAATACATATTTGTTTACAAAATAAACATTAGCGTGAATGAGAGAGAAAACGATAAACCCTCCTAGTTAATCCCGAAAGAGTCGAAAACAATAGCGACCCAAAAAATAAGGGTGTATTTGATGTAGTATTTAATTAAAAAAAATATTTTTCAACTTGTATGAAAAATAAAAATCACCTTTCCACTAAATGAAATTTTTCGAAACTAAATGATACTTTAATAATTGTATTATAGAATTCAATTCTATAAAAAATATAATATATTAAATAATAAACATAAAATTTAATTTTTTAAATAAAATATTTTTCATACTATCAAACATATCCTAATAATGAACGGAGGACAAGAGATTGGGTTGAGACTTGGCTTCCCAAGAGACAACCAAATCATTCATCATCGTATGACTAAGTAATATGAAAAAAATAAATTAGCTTTTGTCTTCTTCAACAAGGCAACATTATATATATATATATGTACTTATAATAATAATGTGACATATATATATATATAACTTTAGCAAAATTAATAATAATTAATAAATCTAGTATCAAACTTGCTTCTAATAATTAAAACCCTTAATTCACCTTATAAGTTAATTAGCAAAATTAATAGTAATTAACAGTAGTGATAATTAACAATAATAATGTGATAAGAAAATGAATCCATATATATATGCACTTATAAAGGAGATTAATTAGAATTATTATTATTATTATTATTATCCATATAATATTACTGAATGGGTGGCTGAGACAAGAGAGGGAAAGAAGATTGAAGATGTCTTACATTTTCATTTCTTAAACTGGTAAAAGTAAAAGATCACGTTGGCCCCTATATGAGTCAACATTTCAGACTATATAAACTAACACTTTGTTTGGCAAACAACAGTCTCCATATCTGATTTTTCTGACTAAATATATATATGATTACGTACACAACCAGCCCAGTTAATTAATTACGTACACTCCAAACAATACGAGATTAATTAGTAATGTAATTAAGATTATCATTTATATATGGAGTATATATATATAAATTAATTACTTAATAATAATCTAATTAATTAAGCAGTACAGTAACCGTCCGTACGTACGTGGTGACCAATTAATAGTGTAAATTTCAACGGTAGTAGTCATTTTTATTCATTAATAATTTGTAGCCTAGCTAAGCCAGCTGTAGCAAACTACATATATGTATGTATATATATCATTTTCGTGGTCATGTCATGATGTGAAGTGTACATTTAAGACTTCTTCTACAACAATAGTGAGAATCGGATTTTGATGATCCCACGCACGAGAGGAGCTCAATCTAATGGACTTTCATATGTATGTGATCATCATTAGTTTTGGAAAATCAGAGGAACCCTGAATCAATTCTTTAGTTCACTTTAAAGGTGCATGCCAAGATATATAACTCAAGATTAATTTATGAAAATCAAGAGATCGAGTTAATTTGGTAAAATAAAAAAAAAAGCCTTTCATTTAATTTGTTAAAAAAATCTCAAGTTTCGGAATTAGAAGGTGATTAAAATTCATTTTTTCTCCTATAAATTTTATATGAAAAAACTTTAAATTTGACCTATTGAATATTTATTTATTTTTTATAATTTATATTTATTGACTATTTAATTAATTATCTAATCAGTATTGAATGTATAATGAACGTGTCATTAAGTATGTGAAAATAAAATAGCAAAACATTACATCCAATGCTTGTCAGATTATAAACTCATTAATATATAGATTGTAGGTTATCGATTGGAACAAAGAGAAAGGGGAAGGGTGAGTCAGTTGCAAGTTGTCGATTGGAGCAAAGAGGAAGGGTAGGGTGGGTTAGTCGCTAGTTGTCGATCGAAGAAAAATGGAGAATGGGTTTGTTGCAAGGACTAAGGGTCATGATCGATCGAGATGGCGACAATTGATGGGAGACTAGCTAAGTGCTTCTGTTGAGGTCGATGAGAGATGAGAGGCAAGAACAAATATAACAACCAAAAGCAAACGAAAGAGCAAAAGAAAAGATCAAATTATAAGTCACGTTCTTCATTTCTTTTGTTTTTCTTTTTCTCATCTCACCTTAATTAAGTGTAACTTAAAATTTAAGATGAAATGAATGCAATGTGTTTAAACAAAAGAACCCTAAAATACTTTTAAATTAAAAAAAAAAGACCCTAATATATATATATATATATATTATATATTAATTAGGTTGAGGGAGGAAGGGAGGTAGCTGCTGAATCAGCATATATAGGAGGAGGAGGAAGGAGACTGAAAAATGAATATAAAAAGCCCGTGTTTGAAGGATTAAAAGGCCAACATTAACGCCTGGCCGAGACTCAAAACATTCAAAGCCTTTTACTCTTTTTGTCTCATCAGAATAATCTTTCTAGTCTCTCATTTTCTTGTCAAAACAAATACCAAGCCTTTTCCCCGTCGTCCAATCTGATCACTTGAAATGTAGAATGCATTTCCTTGAAATTCAAATTCAACATCCCTTCTTCCCTCACCCCTCGGATCAGCATCATCTGCCCCTATCCTATATATCTATATATATATACCCTCCAATGCCATGTCTCATCCATCCCCCACCATATATATCACCTCCACATTGCTCACTAATTACTTGAAACACAACACACAAAACAACCCCAAATTAAAACTATCTCACTTTTCATATATATATATATATATATATATATATAGAGAGAGAGAGAGAGAGAGAGAGAGAGAGGCTTCTTCGAGGTGCCATGCAACGTTCAGCGTCAGCCGCCAATGCCCTGGCCCGTCAAATCCTTCGCCACCAGACCCACGTCCAACCGCTCCGACGACGGCACCAGCCCTGCGACGTCTTCATCAACCACCGGCGAATCGACACCAACAAGAACATCTCCGGGCTGCTGTACGACCAGCTCTCCCGGATGGGGCTCCGGGCCTTTCTCGACAGCAAGACAATGAAGCCCGGGGACAAGCTGTTCGACAAGATCGACACGGCAATACGAGAATGCAAGGTCGGGATCGCAGTGTTCTCGCCCAGCTACTGCGAATCCTACTTCTGCCTGCACGAGCTGGCGCTGATCATGGAGTGCAAGAAGAGGGTGGTGCCCATCTTCGTCGACGTGAAGCCGTCGGAGCTTCAAGTCGTCGACGACGGGAACCGTCCGGCCAAGGAGCTGCTGAAGTTCAGAAAGGCCCTGGAGGAGGCCAAGCACACGGTTGGACTAACGTTTGACTCGTTGAACGGGTGAGTGATCAATATTAATTATTATATTCATTCCTTGAATTGATCAATTCTTAATTATGTACGATCGATTTGGTTTCGTGGCTTTGCATTGTTTTTGTGGAAATGCATGCTTGTGATTAGGGTTTTTGTGTTGTTTGAAAGTTTCCAAGTCTAAATTTTGTTTTGGTCTGAATTCTGTACGTACGTAGGGACTGGTCCGAGCTCTTAACGAGTGCTTCAGACGCGGTAATAGAGAACTTGCTCGAGCTTGAAGAAGACCGATCCTCTTCCTTTGATCAACTTGGCGGGAATTAATTGAAGAAATCGAGGCCGCTTGTCCAGAAGTACTAATTTTTCTCTGGATCAAACGGCACCAATATATATATATATATATATATATAGGTTCTATTATAATTAAAGACCCTCTCTTCAGAATCTGGGAAAAGGGCCAATTGATCGATCAAATTCCTTCATTCCTTCATTTTTCTGTTAAAGAATTAACCCATTATATTGTTCATTTTCCTGTGTATTTTTTCCCTTGTATTTCTAACTCATAATCCATACTCAATGCCCGGAGCTTCATCAAATTTATGGGTCTGGGGCTTCAATAAAATTGTAAAATTTTCATTTAATTTCCCCCCCCCTTTAATTTCTTTCTGTTGCATTCTGTAAAATGCTGTTCATTATTGTTATCAATAATAATTAAATAATCTCTCTCTCTCTCTCTAAACTAAGCGTTCCCAAGATCATAATTCATGAATGATGAGCTTGGAAATAAATTAAAAAAAAAGAAGAAGATGAATCTAGTTAGCATATGTATCAATGCTACATTAACGAAATTATTATTCACAGAAATATTTAAGGGTTCAATGGTGCATATATACAAAGCCAAAATTCCAAATAATGTGAAAGCATTTACTCAAGCAACATTTGAATCCCAGAACAACCATTCACTAAGCCAAAAAACAAAGTAAATAACCGCATGGGCAGTTTAGCTGTTCACAGTAGGGGGTATAAAATGTCTCTAAGGTGAAGTTTGGGACAAGGACCAAAAATCGAGTTTTGTCAGCGACAGTGTGAGAGCAATCTCTCAAAATGAGGGGGGATCCTTGTGCGCAATGAGCACTGTTTTAGCCACTGTGCCCGATTGAATCACCATAATTAACTCTCTCATATTCTGTTGGGTCGAGTGTAGAGACGCCTGAGATGAACGATTCATCTTTTTGGGATAAAAAACAAAGCAAATAGTCCACACGCATCCCATCAATTAGAGAAATACTACGAACCTTCATTTGAAATTGGAAATATTTTGAATGTATAATCCTTATCCTCCACCTCATCTCTTCTTGTGGTCCAAGGATTCTTCAATCACATATATATATATATAGTTATTTTTTCTAATCACACTCTTTCTTTATATATAATCCCATTTCCATAATCTAAAAGTTAAGTATAACTCCTTTCCATAGATTATATATATGGTCCATGCATGCATGTTAATTTCTTCGATTACCTTTTTATTAGGCAAAAAAAAAGATTGTTGTTCGAAGTAGGAGATTCTTTTCGATAGGTCGACATTGTCAACTTATTATCTAAATTCTTTGTCTTTTGAGCTTATAATTGAATATACACGGGTTTATTATATAATTAAAGCCATATGTGTTAATTCAATGGTTAAATTTCATCTAATTTTTAGTTATATCATTAATGTGTTGCTAGATTTTGGCACTTTAATTATTTTATATCATATTGACCCTCAATTCCTTATTAGTTACTGTCCTTCTGCGTGCGATTATTAATTTCTTTGCAGCCCCAATAATCCTTAATTAACTTTGTAAAGCTAAGTTGTTTTCTTCGATGTTTAATTAATTAGTATCTAAAAAAGAAACAAAAAGAAAATAAAAAAAAATGGGATTTAATTGTGAAGCATAGCCTAAATTAAGGATAGCTTAATTAATTAATTGATCCTTGAACCAATTCAAGCAATAATCTTGAGTTTATGTAGCCAACTAGTCGCATTCCCATCTCCCAAGTCTCTCAACATTATGCATGCAATCACATATATATACTGATTAAGTTTTGCTGCATTATTATGTACTTCTAATTTATACCCAACGAAAGGGCTTACTGGATTTTATTGGTGAATTAGTATGAAGAACCCAATATATATATATATATATACACACACGATCAAATAAGATGAATTCAACTAGTGCTTGTTACTGCATGCCTTGATCCTTCGGTGCATGTTACCCAAAACGGTTCTTAATTTTGGTAGAGAGAGACAGGAAAATTAATGTCCCTTTTAATGGTGCATCAAATTAAATGATTCTGAGTCAAATTTCGCAATCCAACTCAATTCTGTTCAAATCAAATCTTTAAATATTAACTTTTCTTTCTTCGTTTATATTATTAATTATCCTCCTTTCCCAATCAAACAGATGGCTTTTTCTTTAATTATTCTTTTCCTTGTTATTTTCAGCTGGGTAACCAAACAGATAGAAGAAGGTTCGTAATGCATGCTGGGGATCGAGACAGCTAGAGTGTGGGAAATTAAATGAGTAATGGCCTGTCAATGAAAACCTTCCAAACTAAATAACCACCATTTTCTTCCCCATGCAGCTGCGACCTTTGACACAACATCATTCAACTCTCTCTCTCTCTCCTTGTATTTCTAGATGAATGAATATGATGATGTCATTGAATTGATTATGGCTGTCTGGGAAAAAGTCCATCTTTTGTTTTCTCTCTTCTATTCTGTCCATACACACGTGTGCGCGAGCGCACTCGCGCACACACACACACAGCGCTCTGGGATCCAAGTTGGCTTGTCACGCGAAAAGGAAAGAGTCAGATAAAAACAGCCCCTGATGCTGTCCCTCAGTATGACTATATAAACTAAATAAGCACTTCTACATGGAATCAAATAGACAGCACTCCGTCATTTTAAAAACGACAATAAATAGCCCGAAGTGCATAGATGAACCGGTAAAGAAAGAATTATTAGGGTGTTATTTTTTTTATTCTCAAGTTTTGTATTCGATTCTTAATTAGAGGAGAAACCTCAGTAGACAAGAATTATTCTGAAAATTAAAAAATTATCAGACTGCTCTCACAAAGTTAGAGATAGAAATTGGTTGTTAGATTCCCTGATTTACATCCACTGCTAGAATCGTGGGAGTGAATAACAGGAAAACACTAATAATGGTGCGTTAATAAAAAAAATGACAATATATGCATAAATCATTATACATGTCACAAGTAATAAATCTCTCAAGTTTTATTAAGAATGAAAAAAAAAATAACTCTTAGTAAAGATAAAAATGTCCGCTTTGAAGTATATAAATTTGTCATCGCATTTGATTTACTTAAAAACCAAATTAGGAGAAAAGATCGACTTCTTTTAAAATTAGACGAGCAAAGTTTGAATACTTGAATCATAAAAAAAAAAAAATAGACAACAATTATGTGTAGAAAAGAGAAGAGTTGGAGAGCAGAAAAAAGTAAAACTTGAATATATATAGATAATGTTCTGATGACACTCAGAACAGGCACTCTACCCTAGTGGCGTCACACCATAGGAGATGAGATATATTAGGAGTCGGGCACCCTAGGTTTAGAAATGCAGACTTCCCACACTTATGAATACTTATATTAGCTCGTCAAAATCATCTGTTCGCACCCTAAGGGCAATATATATATAATGTTAATCGGGCTGAGAAAATGCATTGAGTTGGTCAATGTCGGCAGATAATTCAAATGTTACAGATATATTTGTTGCCATATATGAATTGATATTTTGTTGGAGATGGCCCCTAATTAATTTTGTCTAAAATACAGACTGTACATGAGCTGGGTGTGGGGGTCCCCATGATGCGACGTAAAAAGTCCAATCAGTCTTCGTTTCTTTGTTCAAAATGGGAGTTGAGAACTGCAGAATCCCATTTGGGAGCCGCACCCGCACGTTTCAGAAGAATTTATACCAAGTCATTTCCCAAGAAGGGGGGGGCTAATGATTTGCAGTCCGAAAAAGTGTCCTGTCGAGTTAAAATGACGAAAATGCCCTTAAATTGTTGAAAGACAATTTTGTCCTCCTCCAACGTTTGCCAGCAATTTTTTGGGTCACCTATCAATTATTCTTTATCAAAATGACGGTTACATATGTTAAAGAAGCATGGCTGCATGGGACAGGAAATGCTGAATAATTTTTACAACATGACGAGTGGATATGGCAAACACGGTGTTAGATTATAACATATATTTTGTTCAGCCCAATTATCATGAAATGCCTGTTTGTTTTTATATAGACAACAAGCCCAAGCCCAAGCCCTTTCATTAATTCTTAATTACCAGACAAATTGCTTAATTTCCTGTTTGGCCCACTTCATAAATACACTACATGCGCATTAATTGCATGAAAATAAATGCTACTTAGACGACGCTTAAAATGACATATGTAGTATTTTCGTTAATTATATAAGAACACATGTATACATGTATGTAAATTTCTTTGACCATAGAAATTTCCAAGTCTCCACATGAATGCAATGATTTATGTATATATATATATTTTTTGTGAGGATAAATTAAAATGCACGATTATAAAACTCAATTGATAAAAAAAATTCTTGAAATTAGTGATGATACTAAATAATAGAGATGAAAAATCGTAGTTCCATTCATATTCTACTTCTTGTCTAAAGGTGCAATGGTTGACCTACAACATCGTTACCCTAATTTGACCATAATTGCAATTTTAAATTTGACTGTGTTTATGATATTGTCAAATTTGATTTTGATTGAAATTTATCTTAACTGGAGAAATATCCCTTTCTTATGAGTATATAATTTTATGTGTATATTCATAAATGATTTTAAGTTTATAAATAGGTGCCTAATATTTTAGAATTAGTTATAGCAATATCACTTTTGTAGTATCAATATCAAATTAATAATATTTTATTTTTTTTGCCCTTGATTTTTTTGAATTTATATTTTTCGCATAAAATTATGTATTCGTGTGTGTGATTACTACTTTGATAATGGTTTGTTTTCAATCCAAATTTCGTAACAAACACACTTTAATTTTATTCAAAATACTAATAACTGTCGAAAGATATATGATTGGGAAGAAATAATAAAAAATAAATGCTATAAGTTGATAAATGGACTATTTTGCTCAACTTAAACATGAGTTTATGCATATTAATTATATAAAAATGCTACTTAGACGTTTAATTTCAACACTTGAAATGACATCTGAAGCATTTTCATTCATTAATTATATAAGAACACATGTATACTTTCATGTAAATTTCTACATCTAAACATGAATGCAATGATATGTGTGTGTATTTCTTGCTATGAGTAAATTAAGATGCACAACTAGAAAACTCAATTAATAGAATTCGATGAAATTAGTGATGATACTAAATAATAGAAATAACAAATCCTAATTTTGTTCATATTCTACTTCTCGTATAAAGGTCTAATGATTGACCTACAACACACTTTAATTTTAATCAAAATATAAACCATAAATCGTCGAAAGAAATGATTAGGAAGAAATAATCAAAAAAGAAATGTTTGATAAATAAACTATTTTGCACAACTTAAACATATGAGAACATGCATATTAATTATAAGAAAATACTACTTAGACATTGAATTTCGACACTTGAAGTGACATCTATAGCATTTTCATTAATTATATAAAAACACATGTATATTTTCAAGTAAATTTCTACGTCTGAGCATGAATGCAATGGTATATGTGTGTTTTTCTTGCGATGGGTAAAATAAGATGCACGATTAAAAAACTCAATTAATAGAATTCGATGAAATTAGTGATGATATTAAATAATAGAAATAACAAATCCTAATTTTGTTCATATTCTACTTCTCATATAAAAGTCCAATGATTGACCTACAACACACTTTAATTTTAATCAAAATATATACCACAAATCGTTGAAAGATATGATTGGGAAGAAATAATAAAAAAAGAAATGCTTGATAAATACACTATTTTGCACAACTTAAACATATAATCAAAAAAGAAATGCTTCATATTCTACTTCTCGTATAAAAAAATGCTACTCAAACATTGAATTTCGACACTTGAAGTGACGTCTATAGCATTTTCATTAATTATATAGGAACACGTGTAATAGAGATGAGAAATTTTTTTGATGAAATTAATGATGATACTAAATAATAGAGATGAGAAATCCTAATTCCATTCATATTCTACTTCTCGTATAAAGGTCAAATGGTTTGACCAATAACACACTTTAATTTTATTCAAAATACCATAAACCATTGAAATATATGATTGGGAAGAAATAATCAAAAAAGAAATGTTATAAGTTGATAAA
This sequence comes from Diospyros kaki, assembly GCA_036245055.1. Classification (NCBI taxonomy): domain Eukaryota; kingdom Viridiplantae; phylum Streptophyta; class Magnoliopsida; order Ericales; family Ebenaceae; genus Diospyros; species Diospyros kaki. Next base: position 3,048,676 of record BSEG01000005.1, on the reverse strand, counting down.
TTGACTATCTATTTTGCACAACTTATACATGCCAACATGCATATTAATTATATGAAAATGCTACTTAGACATTCAACTTCGACACTTGAAATTAATGACTTTTGTAGCATTTTCATTAATCATACATATAAGAATACATGTATATTTGTATGTAAATTCTTCGACCACAAAAATTTCTACTTTTGTGCGTGAATGCAAATATATATGTATATATTTTTTGCGAGGGTAAATTAAGATGCACAATTAGAAAACTCGATCTATAGAAATTTTTGATGAAATTAGTGATAATACTAAATAATAGAGATGAAAAATCCTATTTCTATTTGTACTCTATTTATAATGGTCTAATGGTTGACCTATGGCCCATTTTAATTTTATTCAAAATACTATAAACGGTTGAAAAATATGATTGCGAAGAAATAATGAAAAAAGAGATGCCATAAGTTGATAAATAGAGTATTTTGCACAACTTAAACATGAGTATATGCATATTAATTATACAAAAATATTACTTAGACATTCAACTTCGACATTTAAAATGACGTCTGCAGTATTTCCGTTAATTATATAAGAACATATATATATTTGTATGTAAATTTCTTAAACCACAAAGATTTTTACATCTGCACATGAATGCAACGATATATGTATGTATTTCTTACAAGGGTAAATTAATATGCATGACTAGAAAACTCAATTAATTGAAATTTTTGATAAAATTAGTGATCATACTAAATAATAGAGATGAAAAATCTTAGTTCTATTCATATTCTATTTCTCGTATAAAGGTCCAATGGCTGACCTACAACCCATTTTAATTTTTTTCAAACTACCATAAATGGTTGAAAAATATGATTGGGAAGAAATAACATAGTTGTCTTATGAATATTTGTGTCCCTATACAAAAGTTATTTGGGTGGTTTTTAATAATATAAATAAATATTAAAATTTATTTTTTGATTTGCAAAATCACTTATTAAATTTTTATAATCAAATTTAGAAAGTAAATCTTTTTTAATTAACAATATAGATAAAAAGAAAAAATTTGAAAATATAAAAGTTGAATAAGTAAAAAAAAGTGGAGAGTCCACAACCAAATTCTATAAATTAAAAAATAATTGATTTACCTTTTCTTTTATTCTTTAATGCCCAAATTAGTGTAGATTCCCTAAATGAAATTTTCACAGTCCAACTAATTGTTTTATCAACTTGTCATCTTAAAATAATGTCATTTTTTTTTTGCGTTATTTACATTTCACTATTTATTACTTGACATTGAAAAATGATTGATAGATTTGGGGAGTTGAGGGGGGCCTACTCGTCTAAATGACATTTCACTATTTTTTGTTTAATATTGAGAAATAATCTACAAACTTGAGGAGTTAAGGAGCCTACTCATTCAAATAACACCTTACTATTCATTGCTTAATATTTAAAAATGATCTATAAATTTTGAGAGTCAGGGGCCTTTTCATTCAAATAAAATAACAAAATAAACTAAACACAAATTTAAACAAAAAAAATTGTTATAAAATAAAATTAGTGATTTTGTATATCAAAAAATAAAAAATAATTTTTAAATAATTAATTATTAAAATTAATGATTTTGGGGCCCTAGGCTAGTGGCTTATGCCTTCAGCCCGCATTGAGAAATAATAAAAAAAAAAAATGCCATATATAAGTTGATAAATAGACTATTTTGCACAACTTAAACATGAGAATATGCATATTAATTATACAAAAATACTACTTAGACATTTAACTTGGACACTTAAAATGACATATGTAGCATTTCCCTTAATCATAGAAGAATACTTGCATATTTGCATGTTAATTTCTTCAACTGCAAAGATTTCTTTGTATGCACATAAATGCAATAATAATATATATAAAGGTCTAATGATTGACCTACACCTCACTTTAATTTTTTATTCAAAATATATGGATGGATATATATATGCTTGTAGGATGATGAATGAACCAATTCTCTCAAGGCATGGTCAAAAGCATCCAAATTTCTTTTTAATTACTTTCGACCAAGTCAGCTCAAAAATGAACGTGCCATTTACAAAGATCTCTCTTGTGACAAAGACCATCAAGAGAATCAATAGCCATCTGTTAATCATGTCTTCTAATAGTGGAAATGGCAACCGATTCAAATCCCCTAGCTATATATATATATATATATATATATGGAAATGGTTCTAAGTTTGGTACAAAGAACCCATTTCGTGGAAGCTACCTACATTCATTGGGTCACAATTTCTTGTTATGTTTGGCCGCCACCCCTCATGTAAATATAATATAATATATATATATATATATATATATTGATGTTAATGGCTAATTCCTCCTTTTATTTCAGCCACCAGATATCTTGTGTATATTCATGGCTAGCTTTGTGTGGTTCAGAAAGTGATGGCGCCCTTTATCATTGTCTAGATGTGTTTTTATTGGTTATTAATTACATGCCAAGTAAAATATTAAAATGAATGTCTAAACTAATTAATATATATATTATAGCTTTAATTAGCCTTTCTTAATAACTTCTTTACAGCATGATTAGGAACTAATTAAAATGAATGTCTATCTATTGATAAGTTGTATTTTGTATTATATTAATGTAAAAGTATCATAAAAATGTCACAATTAATAATATTTTCGAAATTCCAATTTGAGCTAACCTAATGGTGTGACGATGGTTTTTGCTCCAAGGCGGCAGTGAGGATGAGATAGGATTAGGAAGGCAGAGTGACAACATCAACGACCGGTTGAGATGATCATTAATTTTGAGCTTTTTGTGGGGTTTTAGGGTTTATTTGGTTTGATTTATTCTATTAAGCCTTTCTCGGTGTTACTCTTTAACCCTTGTATATTCGAGAGTATAATATGTAAATTTATTTGTTATTCTCCACTTCACTTAATTTGTGGTTAATTAGAGGTAGGGCTTTGCATCGATATCCGAAGTCTCACACTTTAATTAGTGCTTTTTGAATGCTAGCAAAAAGAGGTAAAAAAATAATGCAAAAATTTACAAGTAAAGAAAAATGGTAACCAAAAGTTTAAAGCTACTTTAATCAGTATTACCAACAATAGATGGGTGTGACAGGCCATGATGTTGATAATGTAAGAGCTTAAGCATCCATTCTTACTTTTTTTATTTTAATCTTAATCCTTATCATTATCTTAAATGGGGTATACGAAAATGACATGCCAAAGCTGATTAACATGTGATAGAAGATCATTTACTAATTATATATAGAGCCATAGCTAATCTTACTACTAAACCTGAAAGCTCGCTCTTAATTAATTGCTAGTGTAATATATGTATGTATATATATAATGCTCGGCGGTTTGGTGCCTAACAAGCATATCCAATTTGGGATATATATATATATATATAATTAACATGTTAATTTGCATCTTCGAAAGATTAAAAACACACTTAGAATGGTGCCTAATAATCGAATATGAAAAGTTAATTGTGACATAACATAGCCTAATGGTGAAATAGTTGAGTGTCACACATATTAAGGCTTAATAGATAGACGTTCAATAATTAAAAAATATGATATTTGGTCTTTAAAGTGTAAAATATCAAGATTTAGTATTTTAATTATTAAAAATTATTACTTTAAGTCCTTAATTGAAAGTAAATGAAGTCATTATTTATGTCATGTATGATGCTACATTGTATAAAAAACCACGTCAACCATACATATAAGATAGGTTTAATATAAGTTAAAGAAACACCATCACTCAAACTTTCCTCGTTTAACCAATTTGTCCCCTGAGCCTGAGGGGGACGCCCCTTAATTTTTAATTTGGGGTCTATTAGACACCTCAAAACCCAAAATCCCATGCGATCCTACATGTGTGCACGTGCTTTTATTTAATATTAAATTTTGTATTAATATAATATATATATATATGTTGATATTCAACTCATAAACTTTTACTATTAGATGTTGATAAATTATACGTAATTATTTAATTTTATATTAATACATACATATACACTAGTAGTTGTTAAATATATATATACACACATAGTGCATAGAGGTGGACGCCAATGATGGAGATGGCAAGTGATGGAAGCATTGGACAATAAAGACGTCAATGATGGAGGTGGCAGGCGATGGAGGTGGCAGGCGATTGAGGCATAGACAATGGTGACGGCGGACGAAGCTAATGACCAACGCTGGTGATAGTGACGAAGATGTCGACGATGACAAAGAAGAAACCCACGCTAGGGATAGGTTTGGAGAGAGAGAGAGAAACCCACATGTGAGAGACCCATTTTATCTCTAATGCCCTTCAATCGAGTGTGATTTCATGTGTGGTGCTGACTGAATAATGAGATACTTGATGAGTCTTAAATTGAATCTTGACGTGTCTAATAAGGCCAACCAATAGATCCCAAGTTCATGAGGTAAATTGGTTAAACGGGAAAAATTGAGGGGGTTGGGTGTCTTTAGCCTTTAATATATAGATATAATATTTGGCCCTTTAACAATTAAAAGAAAATTTGACATTTGGTCCTGAAATGAAAAAAAAGATCAAATTTAATAAAAAAAAATACTTAAATTATATAAAAAACTTAAAAATTTTATAAAAAACTTAACAATATAAAAAAAAATGATAAATTATATGAAACCCCCTGTACTTAGGGTCTTGTGCAACTTACCCCTCTGTGCTTTTGATTGTATCAAAAAACCCCCTGCACTTTTAAAATGTTACAATCAGTCATAATTTGTTATTTTTTTACATAATTTTGTACAATAATCTATATATAAAATACATAATTCTACATATATAATTTCAATATATCAAAAAAATACAAAATTTTGCATTAATCAACCAATAAATTGAATAAAATTGTGTAAAAAAATAATAAATTATGGCTGATTGCAACATTTTGAAAGTGCGGGGTGGTTTTTTGATACAATCAAAAGCACATGGGGTAAGTTGCACATGACCTTAAGTGCAGAGGGGTTTCATATAATTTATAAAAAAAAAAACTTAAATTCCATAAAAAGATTTAAAAATAATAAAAAAGACATAAATTTCATAAAAAGACTTGAAAATTTTATAAAAAAAGACAAAATATTTAAAAATATCTAAATTTCATAAAATAAACCTAAAAATTTCATAAAAGACCTAAAAATAAAACATGTAGAATCGAATTTAGGTCTATTTTGATTATTTAAGTCTTTTTTTTTTATGAATTTTTAGGTCATTTTATGAAATTTTAGGTATTTTTTTTAATATCTTTAGGTCTTTTATTGAATATTTTTGTTATTTTTTATGAAAATTTTAAGTTTTTTTTATTTATAAAATTTAAGTTTTTTTTTATTATTATCAAATTTGGTCTTTTCTCATATTAGGGTTAAATGTCAAAATTTTTAATTATTGCGAGACCAAATATCTTATTTATGTATTAAACCTAATTAGAAGTGTCTCACTTACTTGCTTTTTTTTATGTGATGTGATGTCTTATGTGATATAGATAACGATTCTGTTTATTCTTAGTTACAATAAAAATTTAAAAGCAATAATTTTTAATAATTAAGATAATGAATCTTGATATTTTATACTTTAAAAATTAAATATAATATTTTTTAATTATTGAGAAGTCATCGTAGCTCACAGATTAACTATGGAGGCATGCATATCCTATTCTTAAGAGGTAATTATTGTGAATGTGAGAACATCTAAACCTTAGCCTCCTAATCAGTGGCGGAGCCACGTATAGCCAAGGGTGGGCCTTTGATTTAAAAAAAAAAATTATATATAATAATTAAGTATTTTTAAATTATTTTCTTTCTAAATGCCCACCTTAAATTTTTAAAAAATTCTGAATTTTAGATATATTAGTCAATGAAGATAAGGGTGTCGAGTGATTGCCTTTTATTGCCAAAAATTACCGGCCACGGTGGCTGGTGGCAATTCCCAGTGCGTTTACGCACATTGGGTTTGGCCAGAAATTTAAGCTAATTAGACTTACGAAATTTGGCCGTTAGATTTTATTGGTTTTTGGATATGTTGGTCGATGAAAACAAGGGTATCGAGTGATTACATTTGATAGTCGATAACCACCGGTCATGATGGTTGGTAGCAATTGCCAGTGTTTTTTTCAGTATTAGCCAAAAATTAAAAATAAGATATTTGAAAATTTGGCCCACTTTTCTTTTGTATATGTTAACCTCCATTAACCATTTCTTTAACTATGTTTTAACTAAGGGATTAATTTATTTTTTTTGTTACAAATTTGTCAATTACATATTTGAAACTATAGCAGAAAACATATTTTCTATCATGAAGTTTGTCAAGATTCGACTACGTAATTGAATTGAAGATCAATGATTGAATGATAGTTTGTCATGAAGCTTATCAAGACTCAACTGAGCAATCGAATTGGAGATGGTGCAGCGATGGTTGACGGGAAGTGTTGTGACGTGGCAACAACAGGATGTAGTGGTGGCAGCGCAAGACGCTACAATGAGGCGAAAAGAGAATGCATCGACGATTGGCAAGACAACGTGGGGTGACAATGAGGCGAGATGAGACAAAGCTTGTTGGAGGTGACCATAGTAGAGAAAAAAGGAGGCAACCAAGGATAGATGTGGTGAATTTATAAATTGAATGAAGATATTTTTTTTATTTAACATATTCGATCATCCTCATTCGGGCAAAATAACATTTTCCTAATTAGATATATCAAGTTAGGCCATTTTCTCATAGAATAGCAACCTCAACATCAATATACGAGTGTCGTAAAAGTATCAAATTAATTGAGAATCATAACGTCATCGTAATTAAATAATTAGAAGACGCGTGTGAATCAAAAGGGTTCAATATTTGAATTCCAAGGCCGTATGAGTAGAGCATCGAATGAGTGAAAGAAACTTACCACTGAATAAGAAGGAAATTTTCAAGAGACGATGATATTGATATCAACAAACGTCAACAACATTATCAACATTTTCATGATCCCATGTTTGCTTGTCCTTTATGTTGTCCGTTAATTTCATCGTAATCATGGAATATGTCCATAGAAATTCCCCATGGCAGACTTAATATCATATATATATATATATGTGTGTGTGTGTGTTGTCAAGCCAATGACACCCATTTCTTTGACTTACATATTATCAATTAATATTGTCTAAATTAAAAGGCAAAGGGTTTTGATTAATCATCACTGTAACACAATAATAAATTTATTAATTGAAAACGTTGTCGTTAAACTATTTAAACTTTATAAAAAAATAATGATTAAAAGATGTAGGGTAATTTTCTGTATTAATATATTAATATAAATATATATAATGTATCAATGCACAAATATCATCAATTAAAGTGTCACAAACGATCGAGGGTGGTTCTGATAAGATTTATATAATAATCACACATGGGTAACAGTTTTTATTTGAGATGTGTTTTCTCCTTTTCCTTCTGCATGGTTTGTAACATTGGCTGCTTTGGGCTCCAAGAAAGATAGAAAAGTCAGCATTAATTGTCCCATGTTCGTCGCCCCTGCAGAGAAGGTCAATGGCGGTTGGGAAGTTTTGAAAAGTACTAAATCCACCAAGACGACCAGTTAATTCATTTTTATGGGCTTCTGTTTTTTTTGTTCTTATCAATTTAATACATATTTGTTCACAAAATATACATTACCGCGAATGAGAGAGAAAACGATAAACCCTTCTAGTTAATCCTGAAAGAGTCGGGACCAAGAAGTAAAGATATATTTGATAGTATTTAATTAAAAAAAAAATTTCAACTTGTAAGAAAAATAAAAATCATCTTTCTACTAAATGAATTTTTCATATAAAGGATGTCAAATGATACTTTAATGATTGTATTATGAAATTTAATTTTATAAAAAATATAATATATTAAATAATAAACATAAAATTTAATTTAAATAAAACAATTTTTTTTTTATGTATTTTTATACTATCAAACATATCCTAATAGTAATTAACAGTAGTGATAATTAACAATAATAATGTGATAAGAAAATGAATCCATATATGCACTTATAAAGGAGATTAAGAATTATTATTATTATTATTATTATCCATATAATATTACTGAATGGGTGGCTGAGACAAGAGAGGGAAAGAAGATTGAAGATGTCTTACATTTTCATTTCTTAAACTTGTAAAAGTAAAAGATCACGTCGGCCCCTATATGAGTCAACATTTCAGACTATATATACTAACACGTTGTTCGGCAAACAGTCTCCATATCTGATTTTTCTGACTAAATATATATATATGTGATTACGTACACAACCAGCCCAGTTAATTAATTACACTCCAAACAATACGAGATTAATTAGTAATGTAATTAAGATTATCATTTATGGAGTATATATAAAAAATTAATTACTTAAGAATAATCTAATTAATTAAGCAGTACAGTAACCGTCCGTACGTGGTAACCAATTAATAGTGTAAATTTCAACGGTAGTCATTTTTATTCATTAATTAATTTGTAGCCTAGCTAAGCCAGCTGTAGCAAACTACATATACGTATGTATATATATCATTTTCGTGGTCATGTCATGTCATGATGTGAAGTGTACATTTAAGACTTCTTCTACAACAATAGTGAGAATCGGATTTTGATGATCCACGCACGAGAGGAGCTCAATCGAATGGACTTTCATATGCATGTGATCATCCTCAGTTTTGGGAAATTAGAGGAAACCTGAATCAATTCTTTAGTTCACTTTAAAGGTGCATGCCAAGTTATATAACTCAAGATTAATTTATGAAAATCAAGAGATCGAGTTAATTTGGTAAAAAAAAAAAAAAAACCTTTCAGTTAATTTGTTAAAAAAATCTCAAGTTTCGGAATTAGAAGGTGATTAAAATTCATTTTTCCTCCTATAAATTTTATATGAAAAAACTTTAAATTAGACCTATTGAATATTTTTTTTTATAATTTATATTTATTGACTATTTAATTAATTATCTAATCAGTATTGAATGTATAGTGAATGTGTCATTAAATACGAGAAAACAAAGTAGCAAAACACTACACCTAATGCTTGTCGGATTATAGTTAAACTCATCAATATATAGATTATAGGTTATCGATTGGAACAAAGAGAAATTAAGGGGAAGGGTGAGTCGGTCGCAGGTTATCGATTGGAACAAAGAGGAAGAGTAGGGTGGGTTAGTCGCTAGTTGTCGATCGAAGAAAAATGGAGAATGGGCCGGTTTGTTGCAAGGACGAAGGGTCATGATCGATCGAGATGGCGACAATTGATGAAAGACTAGCTAAGTGCTTCTATATATTTAGGTTGATGAGAGATAAGAGACAAGAACAAATATAACAACCAAAGACAAACGAGAGAGCAGAAGAAAAGATCAAATTAGTCACGTTCTTCATTTCTTTTGTTTTTCTTTTTCTCATCTCACCTTAATTAAGTGTAACTTAAAATTTAAGATGAAATGAATGCCTTGTGTTTAAACAAAAGAACCCTAAAATACTTTCAAATTAAACAAAAAAAAAACCCCAATATATATATATATATTATATTAATTAGGATGAGGGAGGGAGGGAGGTAGCTGCTGAAGGAGGAGGAAGGAGACTGAAAAATGAATATAAAAAGCCCGTGTTTGAAGGATTAAAAGGCCAACATTAACGCCTGGCCGAGACTCAAAACATTCAAAGCCTTTTACTCTTTTTGTCTCATCAGAATAATCTTTCTCGTCTCTCATTTTCTTGTCAAAACAAATACCAAGCCTTTTCCCCGTCGTCCAATCTGATCACTTGAAATGTAGAATGCATTTCCTTGAAATTCAAATTCAACATCCCTTCCTCCCTCACCCCTCGGATCATCATCATCTTCCCCTATCCTCTATATGTATATATATATATACCCTCCAATGCCATGTCTCATCCATCCCCCCACCATATGTATCACCTCAACATTCCTCACTAATTACTTGAAACACAACACACAAAACAACCCCAATTTAAAACGCTCTCATTTTTCACATATATGTTGGAAAAATGATGGGTCTTAGATGGCTTGCAACTAATAGTTGAAATGAGATAAATTGAAGATAAAATGAACACAAGGATTTACGTGAAAAACCCCAAAACAAATTAAGGTAAAAACCACGGGCAAGGATAGAAGAATTCACTATGAAAAATAATAGGAGATACAACTTACTCTCTAAATTACAAGGAGATAACAATAAAATAATCTCTCTTGTAAAATAGGAGAAAACAATATTTTTCTACCTCTCTATTTTTTTTTCTCTCTCTACAATTGAGAAATTTGAGGAGAAGATGGGATTTTGGAATGAGATGGGATGCTTTAGAAATGAATTGGGGAGGCCTATTTATATAGACATGGCCAAAATTGAACCGAACCGGCGGTTCGAACCGGAACCGGACCGAACCGGCGAAATTCGGTTCGGTTCCGGATCGAGGTTCCGCGGAACCGGAACCGGCGGTTCCGCGGAACCGAAACCGACGGTTTTATGAAATTAAGTCTAATTCTATTTTTTATTTTTTATTTTTCACATTTGTAAAAATTAATTACTTGTATTACATACTTGTTTAGTTTTTTTAATTATTTTTAATGAAATTATTACTTATATTTCTTCAATTTTTAGTAGTATTTTTTATTAAAAATATGGTTGAGAATATCTATATTTACAATTACATTTAACAATTAAAAATCGAAACCAAACCGAACCGAACAACGGAACAAGGACCAAAATTGAATACAACAATATTTAAAAAAAATTAAAAAAATTCGGTTTGAACCGGAACCGGAACCGTTGACCGAACCGGCTCAAACCGTTGACTGAACCGGTCCAAACTGTTGACCGAACCGGCACGAATCGGAACTGAAACCGAACCGTCCCAAACCGCCCTTGGGGGGTTCGGCTCAAGTTCAAAGATTTCTTGAATCGGAACCGGCGGTTCATGAACTAGAACCGATGATTCATGAACCATGGCCATATCTATATTTATAGTCCTTCCTCACGCCTAGCCTAAATGAGTTAGGCAGAATGCATGCTGCAAACTTCTCTTGACATTGGTAGGTTGCCTACCATTCTTTAATTTAATCAATTGGTTTGGCCACTTTGCAATCAATTCAAAAGTTCTGGCGGCTGCATTTCCATGTGCAGGATTGACTATTCAACAATATATATATATAGAGGCTTCTTCGAGGTGCCATGCAACGTTCAGCGTCAGCCGCCAATGCCCTGGCCCGTCAAATCCTTCGCCACCAGACCCACCACGTCCAACCGCTCCGACGGCACCAGCCCTGCGACGTCTTCATCAACCACCGGTGAATCGACACCAACAAGAACATCTCCGGGCTGCTGTACGACCAGCTCTCCCGGATGGGGCTCCGGGCCTTTCTCGACAGCAAGACAATGAAGCCCGGGGACAAGCTGTTTGACAAGATCGACACGGCAATACGAGAATGCAAGGTCGGGATCGCAGTGTTCTCGCCCAACTACTGCGAATCCTACTTCTGCCTGCACGAGCTGGCGCTGATCATGGAGTGCAAGAAGAGGGTGGTGCCCATCTTCGTCGACGTGAAGCCGTCGGAGCTTCAAGTCGTCGACGACGGGAACCGTCCGGCCAAGGAGCTGCTGAAGTTCAGAAAGGCCCTGGAGGAGGCCAAGCACACGGTTGGACTAACGTTTGACTCTTTGAACGGGTGGGTGATCAATATTAATTATTATATTCATTCCATGAATTGATCAATTCTTAATTACGTAGGATCGATTTGGTTTCGTGGCTTTGCATTGTTTTGTGGAAATGCATGCTTGTGATTAGGGTTTTTGTGTTGTTTGAAAGTTTCCAAGTCTAAATTTTGTTTTGGTCTGAATTCTGTACGTACGTAGGGACTGGTCCGAGCTCTTAACGAGTGCTTCAGACGCGGTAATAGAGAACTTGCTCGAGCTTGATGAAGACCGATCCTCTTCCTTTGATCAACTTGGCGGGAATTAATTGAAGAAATCGAGGCCGCTTGTCCAGAAGTACTAATTTTTCTCTGGATCAAACGGCACTAATATATATATATATATATATATATAGGTTCTATTATAATTAAAGACCCTCTCTTCAGAATCTGGGGAAAGGGCCAATTGATCGATCAAATTCCTTCATTCCTTCATTTTTCTGTCAAATAATTAACCCATCATATTGTTCATTTTCCTGTGTATTTTTTCCCTTTTATTTCTAACTCATAATCCATACTCAATGCCTGGAGCTTCATCAAATTTATGGGTCTGGGGCTTCAACAAAATTGTAAAATTTTCATTTTCCCCCCCTTTAATTTCTTTCTGTTGCATTCTGTAAAATGCTGTTCATTATTGTTATCAATAATAATTAAATAATCTCTCTCTTTCTCTCTCTCTCTCTCTAAACTAAGCGTTCCCAAGATCATAATTCATGAATGTTGAGCTTGGAAATAAATTAAAAAAAAAAAATGAAGATGAATCTAGTTAGAAATATTTCTGTGAATAATAATAATGCTAACTAGATTCATCTTCATTTTTTTTTTTAATTTATTTCCAAGCTCAACATTCATGAATTATGATCTTGGGAACGCTTAGTTTAGAGAGAGAGAGAGAGAAAGAGAGAGATTATTTAATTATTATTGATAACAATAATGAACAGCATTTTACAGAATGCAACAGAAAGAAATTAAAGGGGGGGAAAATGAAAATTTTACAATTTTGTTGAAGCCCCAAACCCATAAATTTGATGAAGCTCCAGGCATTGAGTATGGATTATGAGTTAGAAATAAAAGGGAAAAAATACACAGGAAAATGAACAATATGATGGGTTAATTATTTGACAGAAAAATGAAGGAATGAAGGAATTTGATCGATCAATTGGCCCTTTCCCCAGATTCTGAAGAGAGGGTCTTTAATTATAATAGAACCTATATATATATATATATATATATTAGTGCCGTTTGATCCAGAGAAAAATTAGTACTTCTGGACAAGCGGCCTCGATTTCTTCAATTAATTCCCGCCAAGTTGATCAAAGGAAGAGGATCGGTCTTCTTCAAGCTCGAGCAAGTTCTCTATTACCGCGTCTGAAGCACTCGTTAAGAGCTCGGACCAGTCCCTACGTACGTACAGAATTCAGACCAAAACAAAATTTAGACTTGGAAACTTTCAAACAACACAAAAACCCTAATCACAAGCATGCATTTCCACAAAACAATGCAAAGCCACGAAACCAAATCGATCCTCGTAATTAAGAATTGATCAATTCATGGAATGAATATAATAATTAATATTGATCACCCACCCGTTCAAAGAGTCAAACGTTAGTCCACCCGTGTGCTTGGCCTCCTCCAGGGCCTTTCTGAACTTCAGCAGCTCCTTGGCCGGACGGTTCCCGTCGTCAACGACTTGAAGCTCCGACGGCTTCACGTCGACGAAGATGGGCACCACCCTCTTCTTGCACTCCATGATCAGCGCCAGCTCGTGCAGGCAGAAGTAGGATTCGCAGTAGTTGGGCGAGAACACTGCGATCCCGACCTTGCATTCTCGTATTGCCGTGTCGATCTTGTCAAACAGCTTGTCCCCGGGCTTCATTGTCTTGCTGTCGAGAAAGGCCCGGAGCCCCATCCGGGAGAGCTGGTCGTACAGCAGCCCGGAGATGTTCTTGTTGGTGTCGATTCACCGGTGGTTGATGAAGACGTCGCAGGGCTGGTGCCGTCGGAGCGGTTGGACGTGGTGGGTCTGGTGGCGAAGGATTTGACGGGCCAGGGCATTGGCGGCTGACGCTGAACGTTGCATGGCACCTCGAAGAAGCCTCTCTATATATATATATTGTTGAATAGTCAATCCTGCACATGGAAATGCAGCCGCCAGAGCTTTTGAATTGATTGCAAAGTGGGCAAACCAATTGATTAAATTAAAGAATGGTAGGCAATCTACCAATGTGAAGAGAAGTTTGCAGCATGCATTCTGCCTAACTCATTTAGGCTAGGCGTGAGGAAGGCCTATAAATAGGCCTCCCCAATTCATTTCTAAAGCATCCCACCTCAATCCCATCTCATTCCAAAATCCCATCTTCTCCTCAAATTTCTCAATTGTAGAGAGAAAAAAAAATAGAGGTAGAAAAATATTGTTTTCTCCTATTTTACAAGAGAGATTATTTTATTGTTATCTCCTTGTAATTTAGAGAGTAAGTTGTATCTCCTATTATTTTTCATAGTGAATTCTTTTATCCTTGCCCGTGATTTTTACCCTAATTTGTTTGGGGGTTTTTCACGTAAATCCTTGTGTTCATTTTATCTTCAATTTATCTCATTTCAACTATTAGTTGCAAGCCATCTAGGACCCATCATTTTTCCAACATATATGTGAAAAATGAGAGCGTTTTAAATTGGGGTTGTTTTCAATCCAAATTTCGTAACAAACACACTTTAATTTTATTCAAATTACTAGCAACTGTCGAAAGATATATGATTGGGAAGAAATAATCAAAAAATAAATGCTATAAGTTGATAAATGGACTATTTTGCTCAACTTAAACATGAGTTTATGCATATTAATTATATAAAAATGCTACTTAGACGTTTAATTTCGACACTTGAAATGACATCTGAAGCATTTTCATTCATTAATTATATAAGAACACATGTATACTTTCATGTAAATTTCTACATCTAAACATGAATGCAATGATATATGTGTGTATTTCTTGGGTTGGGTAAATTAAAATGTAGGATCAGAAAACTCAATTAATAGAATTCGATGAAATTAGTGATGATACTAAATAATAGAAATAAAAAATCCTAGTTTTGTTCATATTCTACTTCTCGTATAAAGGTCCAATGATTGACCTACAACACACTTTAATTTTAATCAAAATATAAACCATAAACCGTCGAAAGAAATGATTAGGAAGAAATAATCAAAAAAGAAATGTTTGATAAATAAACTATTTTGCACAACTTAAACATATGAGAACATGCATATTAATTATAAGAAAATGCTATTTAGACATTGAATTTCGACACTTGAAGTGACATATATAGCATTTTCATTAATTATATAGGAACACGTGTATATTTGCATGTAAATTTCTTTAACCACAAAAAGTTCAACATTTGCGCATGAATGCAATGATATATGTATGTATTTCTTGCAAGGGTAAATTAAGATGCATGATCAGAAAACTTAATTGATAAATTTTTTTGATGAAATTAATGATAATACTAAATAATAGAGATGAGAAATCCTAGTTCTATTTATATTCTATTTCTCGTATAAAGGTCCAATGGTTGACCAATGACACGCTTTAATTTTATTCAAAATACCATAAACCATTGAAAGATAAGATTGGAAAGAAATAATCAAAAAAGAAATGTCATAAGTTGATAAATTGACTATATATTTTGCACAACTTAAACATATGAGAACATGCATACTAATTATAAGAAAATGCTGCTCAGACATTGAATTTCGACACTTGAAGTAACATTATAGCATTTTCGTTAATTATATAAGAACACATGTATATATGTATGTAAATTTCTTTGACCACTGAAATTTCTAAGTCTCCGCATGAATGCAATGATTTATGTATATATTTTTTGTGAGGATAAATTAAAATGCACGATCATAAAACTCAATTGATAAAAAAATTCATGAAATTAGTGATGATATTAAATAAAAGAGATGGAAAATCATAGTTCCATTCATTTTTTACATCTTGTCTAAAGGTGCAATGGTTGACCTACAACATCGTTACCTTAATTTGATCGTGATTAGAATTTTAGATTTGACTGTGATTATAATATTGTCAAATTTGATTTTGATTGAAATTTATCTCAATTAAAGAAATATCCCTTTCATATGAGTACATAATTTTATATGTACATTCATAAATGATTTTAAATCTATAAATAAATGCCTAATATTTTTAAATTAGTTACAACAATATCACTTTTGTAGTATCAATATCAAATTAGTAATATTTTTTTTTTTTGCCCATGATCATTTTTTTGAATTTGTGTTTTTCACGTAAAATTTTGTGTTCATGTGTGATTAATAGTTTGATAGTGGCTTATTTTCAATTCAAATTTCACAACAAACACACTTTAATTTTATTTAAAATACCAACAATCGTTGAAAGATATGATTGGGAAGAAATAATCAAAAAATAAATGCTATAAGTTGATAAATATACTATTTTGCACAACTTAAGCATGAGTTTATGGATATTAATTATATGAAAATGTTTCTTAGACGTTTAATTTTGACACTTGAATGACATCTGAAGCATTTTTGTTAATTTTATAAGAACACGTGTATATTTTCATGTAAATTTCTACATCTAAGCATGAATGCAATGATATATGTGTAATATCCTACTATTTTGGAAATAATAGTAATTAATTTTTATATTTAAAATATTTATTTGACATCCATTAGAGATTATAAATGAGAAAACTAATAGGCTTAGAGTTAGTGGGCTAACTTGAAAAATGAAATGTTAAGTAAATGAGCTTAAAATAAGTGGGCTTAGAGTTAAGAAAGTGGGCTTAAATTTATGGACTAAATGAAAGATTGGTCTATTCAAAATATGATTTAGTTGAAAAATAATTAAAGTAAAAAAAAATTAATAATCAAGGATAATGGGTGAATTAATGGAGAATGTGGGAGACAAAATATAGTGTGAATAAATAATCAAAGTTAATGGGTGAATTAATGGAGAATGTGAGAGACAAAATATGGTGTGAATAAATAATCAAAGATAATGGGTGAATTAATGGAGAAATGTGGGAGACAAAATATGGTGTGGACAAATAATCAAAGATAAAGGATGAATTAATGGAGAAATGTGGAAGAAAAAGTAGAGTGTAGCCAAAATATCAAAGATAATGGGTGAATTAATGGAGAAATGTGGAAGATAAAGTAGTGTATGGACAAAAAATTAAAGATTATGAGTGAGATTTAGTGGAAAATTAAATAAAAAAAAAGATAAAATAATAAAAGATAGTGGATCACTACAATTAAAATAAATTTAATTCAACCTCTATAAATAGAGAAAACTTGAAAGGTTTGAGGACTTGAATTAGAAAGAGAAAGGTTGTAAGAAAGAAGGATTTGAGAGTAAGAGAGAGATTTGAGAAAGAGAAAGAAAGAATATAGAGAAAAATTTCCAATCCTATAGCTTAAGTTTAGTAGTTCGTGTAAATTTGTGGCAAGAGGCGTTGGATACGCAAATCGAGGCTTCATCACAATATAGAAGAATACCAAATCACTCCACAAGAAGGTAAGTTATCTTCAAAATTTTCTTTAAAAAATTTTGGAAATGTTAGAATGATATTTTAGAATTTTTTATAGTAAAATTGAAAGAGAAAATACATGATTAGTATTTATTATGGATTTTTTGAGGTAATATGTGCTTGAGAATAAAAGAGAAAATAAGAAATAAATAAAATATGAATTTTAAAAATTATGAGAAAATTTCTAGGACTTGGGAATATTGTTTTAGGAATTATTGTGAAGATAAATTGAGAAAATTTTATGAGAAAATATTTAATTCATATTCTTGAGGAAATAATAGGAGAAAATTGGAGAAATTAGAAAAATTAGAAAAAAATTAGAAATCTGATTTTCTTAAGTAATTATGATCTCAGGAATACGTCAAGATTCATAATTAAGTACAATTGAAAGTTTGACGTGAATTTTGAAGCAAAATCACGCTAGGGGCAAAATTGTCTTTTACAAGGTAAGTAGTACTATTCAACTGAATTTAGTTTATGAAAATGACTTGTAAGTGGTTCCACCAAAACCTGATTTTATGTAAATATTTTCATCATGTTGTCATGTTTTGATGTGAACATGTCATGTGAATTGCATTTACATGTATTGATGACAAAGTATGCATATGAGCATGATGAGATTCACGGTCATACGTTGCATGGGTTTGGAATTAGGTACTGGCACTGTTGCTTTGCCAAGGGTGCACCCATACACCCCGATCTGGCAGGGAGATTGAAAAAATGACGGGTAATCTTAAGGTGCAGTCAACCCAAACATGAGAGTTATGATGTTATGTGCATTGCATTCATACATATGCATTGTGATATACTCATACTTAGATGATTCATCATCTAATGTGGGCCTTGCCCCTGGAACATTCAAACGTTCCAGATGAGGTTTGCAGCGAAGACATAGAAGTGGACGAAATATAAAGATGCAAGACATTATGAAGTTATTTTCTGCATTTAGTTTCCGTATGAGAATTCTAATATGTACCAGTTATGTTATGTTCGAAGTCATGTTGAGAAACTTATGTTTTGTTTAAAGTCATATTGAAAAACTTATATCATGTAACAAGCTATGTTTGGAAGACTTTTGTTATGATAATCTTGTATTATTAATTATGTTGAGACAATCATGTAATATTATAGCGTTTGAAGTATGTTGAGGTTCGATTCTAGCTTCCGCATTCAATATTTATGTTGATTCTCTTTTGAGATAAATGTATGAAAATTTGGGATGGATAAGAGCAATGATATGATTAGTCGTAGTTTATAGAAAAACAAATACTATCCCACAATTGTCCTAAGTTATAACACGCTCGGAGAAAACGGAGTGTTACAATATGTGTGTATTTCTTGCAATGGGTAAATTAAGATGCACGATTAGAAAACTCAATCAATAGAATTCAATGAAATTAGTGATGATACTAAATAATAGAAATAAAAAATCCTAGTTTTGTTCATATTGTACTTCTCGTATAAAGGTCCAATGATTGACCTACAACACACTTTAATTTTAATCAAAATATATACCTTAAATCGTTGAAAGATATGATTGGGAAGAAATAATCAAAAAAGAAATGTTTAATAAATAGACTATTTTTGCACAACTTAAACATAAGAACATGCATATTAATTATAAAAAAATGTGACTCAAACATTGAATTTTGACACTTGTAGTGACATATATAGCATTTTCATTAATTATATAGGAACGTGTGTATATTTGCATGTAAATTTCTTTGACCACAAAAAGTTCTACGTTTGCGCATGAATGCAATGATATATGTATGAATTTTTTGCGATGGTAAATTAAGATGCACGATTAGAAAATTTAATTGATAAATTTTTTTGATGAAATTAATGATGATACTAAATAATAGAGATGAGAAATCCTAGTTCCATTCATATTCTACTTCTCGTATAAAGGTCCAATGGTTGACCTACAACACGCTTTAATTTTATTCAAAATACCATAAACCATTGAAAGATATGATTGGGAAGAAATAATCAAAAAAGAAATGTCATAAGTTGATAAATTGACTATATATTTTGCACAACTTAAACATGCCAACATGCATATTAATTATATGAAAATGCTACTTAGACATTCAACTTCGACACTTGAAATGATTTTTGTAGCATTTTCGTTAATCATACATATAAGAATACATGTATATTTGTATATAAATTCTTCGACCACAAAAATTTCTATTTTTGTGCGTGAATGCAAAGATATATGTATGTATTTTTTGCAAGGGTAAATTAAGATGCATGATCAGAAAACTCGATTTATAGAAATTTTTGATGAAATTAGTGATGATACTAAATAATAGAGATGAAAAATCCTATTTTCATTTATATTCTATTTATAAAGGTCTAATGGTTAACCTATGACTCATTTTAATTTTATTAAAAATACTATAAACGGTTGAAAAATATGATTGGGAAGAAATAATCAAAAAAAAGATGCCATAAGTTGATAAATAGAGTATTTTGCACAACTTAAACATGAGAATATGCATATTAATTATACAAAAATGTTACTTAGACATTCAACTTCGACATTTAAAATGACATATGCAATATTTTCGTTAATTATACAAGAACATATATATATTTGCATGTAAATTTCTTCAACAACTAAGATTTTTACATCTGCACATGAATGCAATGATATATGTATGTATTTCTTATAAGGGTAAATTAAGATGCACAACCGAAAAGCTTAATTAATTGAAATTTTTAAAAAAATTAGTGATGATACTATATAATATATATGAAAAATCCTCGTTCCATTCATATTCTACTTCTCGTATAAAAGTCCAATGGCTGACCTACAACCCATTTTAATTTTTTTCAAACTACCATAAACGATTCAAAAATATGATTTTGAAGAAATAACATGGTTGTCTTACGAATATTTGTGGCTCTATACAAAAGTTATTTTGGTGGCTTTTTAATAATATATATAAATGATAAAAATTATTTAAAATTTACTTTCTTTACTTTTTGATATGCAAAATCACTTATTAAATTTTATATTCAAATTTAGAAAGTAAATCTTTTTTAATTAACAATATAGACAAAAAAAAAAAGATATGAAAATATAAGAGTTGAATAAGTTAAAAAAGGTGGAGAGTCCACAGCCAAATTCTACAAATTAAAAAATAATCAATTTACTTTTTTTTTATTCTTTAATGCCCAAATTAGTGTAGATTTCCTAAATGAAATTTTCACAGTCCAACTAATCATTTTATCAAATTATCCTCTTAAAATAATGTCATTTCTTTTTCTTTTTTTTCGTTGCGTTACTGATTTACATTTTACTATTCATTACTTAACATTGAAAATGATCCACGAATTTGGGGAGTTGGGGAGGCCTACTCGTCTAATTGACATTTCATTATTTGTTGCTTAATATTGAGAAATAATACATAAACTTGAGGAGTTAAGGAGCGTACTCATTCAAATGACACCTTACTATTCATTGCCTAATATTTGAAAATGATCTATAAATTTCGAGAGTCAGGGGCCTTTTCATTCAAATAAAATAACAAAATAAGCAGAACACAAATTCAAACAAAAAAAATTGTTATAAAATAAAATTAGTGATTTTGCATCTCAAAAAATAAAAAATAATTTTTAAATAATTAATTATCAAAATTAATGATTTTGGGGCCCTAGGCTAGTGGCTTATGCCTTAAGCCCGCATTGAGAAATAATAAAAAAAATGTCATAAGTTGATAAATAGACTGTTTTGCACAACTTAAACATGAGAACATGAATATTAATTATACAAAAATACTACTTAGACATTTAAGTTCGACATATGTAGCATTTCCCTTAATCATAGAAGAATACTTGCATATTTGCATTTTAATTTCTTCGACCGCAAAGATTTCTTTGTATGCACATAAATATGCAATAATAAATGTATGTATTTCTTGTAAGGGTAAATTAAGATGTATGATCAGAAAACTTAATTGATAAACTTTTTTAATAAAATTAATGATGATACTAAATAATAGAGATGGCAAATCCTAGTTTCATTAATATTTTACTTCTCGTATAAAAGTCCAATGGATGGCTTACAATCCAGTTTAATTTTATTTAAAATATCATAAACAGTTGAAAGATATGATTGTGAAGAAATAATAAAAAAAAATGCCAGTATATATAAGAACATACATATTAATTATACGAAAATATACTTAGACATTTAACTTCGACACTTGAAATGACATATGTTGCATTTTTATTAATTATATATATAAGAACAAATGTATATTAATTTGTAAGTAAATTTTTTCGACAATAGAAATTTCTATGTCTCAATTGATAGGAAATTTCCAAAAAAATTTGTAACGAGACTAAATAACAAATGAAAAATCTTAATTCTATGCGTATTTTACTTCTCCTATATAAAGGTCTAATGATTGACCTACACCTCACTTTAATTTTTTATTCAAAGTATATGGATGGATATATATATATGCATGTAGGATGTTGAATGAAACAATTCTCTCTAGGCATGGTCAAAAGCACCCAAAATTCTTTTTACTTTTGACTAAGTCAGCTCAAAAATGAACGTGCCATTTACAAAGATCTCTTTTGTGACAAAGACCATCAAGAGAATCAATAGCCATCTGTTAATCATGTCTTCTAATAGTGGAAATGGCAACCGATTCAAATCCCCTAGCTATATATATATATATATAAATGGAAATGGTTCTAAGTTTGGTTCAAAGAACCCATTTCGTGGAAGCTACCTACATTCATTGAGTCACAATTTCTTGTTATATGTTTGGCCGCCACCCCTCATGTAAATATAATATATAATATATATGGATGGCAATGACTAATTCCTCCTTTTATTTCAGCCACCAGATATCTTGTGTGTATTCATGGCTAGCTTGGTGTGGTTCAGAAAGTGATGGCGCCCTTTATCATTGTCTAGTTGTGTTTTTATTGGTTATTACATGCCAAGTAAAATATTAAAATGAATGTCTAAACCAATATATATATATATATATATATAAATTATAGCTTTAATTAGCCTTTCTTAATAACTTCTTTACAGCATGATTAGGAACTAATTAAAATGAATGTCTATCTATTGATAAGTTGTATTTTGTATTATAATAATGTAAAAGTATCATAAAAATGTCACAATTAATAATATTTTCGAAATTCCAATTTGAGCTAACCTAATGGTGACGATGGTTTTTGCTCCAAGGCAGCAGTGAGGATGAGATTGGATTAGGAAGCCAGAGTGACAACATCAACGACCGGTTGAGATGATCATTAATTTTGAGCTTTTTGTGAGGTTTTAGGGTTTGTTTGGTTTGATTTATTCTATTAAGCCTTTCTCGGTGTTACTCCTTTAACCCTTGTATATTCGAGAGTATAATATGTAAATTTATTTGTTATTCTCCACTTCATGACTTTGTGGTTAGTTAGAGGTAGGGCTTTGCATCGATATCCGAATTAAGTCTCACACTTTAATTAGTGCTTTTTGAATGCTAGCAAAAAGAGGTAAAAAAATAATGCAAAAATTTACAAGTAAAGAAAAATGGCAACCAAAAGTTTAAAGCTACTTTAATCAGTATTACCAACAATAGATGGGTGTGACGACAGGCCATGATGTTGATAATGTAAATTAAAGCTTAAGCATCCATTCTTTTATTTTTTTATTTTAATCTTAATCCTTATCATTATCTTAAATGGGGTATACGAAAATGACATGCCAAAGCTGATTAACATGTGATAGAAGATCATTTACTAATTATATATAGAGCCATAGCTAATCTTACTACTAAACCTAAAAGCTCGCTCTTAATTAATTGCTAGTGTAATATATGTATGAATATGATCCTCGGCGGTTTGGTGCCTAACAAGCATATCCAATTTGGGATATATAATTAAGATGTTAATTTGCATGTTCTAAAGATTAAAAACACACTTAGAGTGGTGCCTAATATTCGAATATGAAAAGTTAATTAATTGCGACACAATATGGCCTAATGATGAAATAGTTGGATGTCACATAGATTAAGGCTTAATACATAGGCGTTCAATAATTAAAAAATATGGTATTTGGTCTTTAAAGTGAAAAATATCAAAATTTAGTATCTTAATTATTAAAAATTATTACTTTAAATCCTTAATTGAAAGTAAACGAAGCTATTATTTATGTCATGTAGGATGCTGTGTTATAAAAAAAACCACAGTAGTAAAACATATAAGATTAGGTTTAATATAAGTTAAAGACACACCTATCACCCTTAACTTTTCCCCTTTAACCAATTTACCCCCTGAACCTAAGGGGGGATTTATTGGCCCCCTCAATTTTTAATTTGGGGCCTATTAAACACCTCAAAACCCAAAATCCCACCCGATCCTACACATGTGCACGTGTTTTTATTTAATATTAAATTTTATATTAATACTATATATATATTAATAAATTATAAAAAATTATTTTATCATTAAATATTGATAAATTATACATATTTATTTATCAAAATTTTATATTAATAGAATATATATATACATAGTGCACAGAGGTGGGCTCTAACGATGGAAGCGGCAAGTAATGGAGGTGATGGACGATAAAGACGCCAATGATGGAGGTAGTAGGTGATGGAAACACCGACAAAGGCGACAGTAGACGAAGCTAATGACCAACGCTGGTGACGGCGATGGAGATACCGATGACGATAGAGAAGAAACCCATGCTGGGGATAAGTTTGGAGAGAGAGAAACCCACATGTGAGAGACCTATTTCATCTCTCATGCTCTTCAATCGCACGTGATTTCACATGTGATGTTGACTGAATAATGAGATGCTTGATGACTGTTAAATTGAAACTTGAGGTGTTTAATAGGCCCAACCAATAGATCTCCCCTCAAGTTCATGGGCCAAATTGGTTAAACGGGAAAAGTTGAGGAGGCTGTGTGTGTCTTTAATTAATCTTTAATATGTAGATATAATATTTGATCCTTCAATAATTAAAAAAAAATTGACATTTGATCCTATATTAAAAAAAAAGATCAAATTTAATAAAAAAAATACTTAAATTTCATAAAAAGACCTAAAACCTATTCAAAAAAGATTCAAAGTTCATAAAAAGACTTAAAAATTTCATAAAAAGATTTAAAAATAATAAAAAGGACATAAATTTCCTAATTATATAGACCAAGTTAGGCCATTTTCTCAAAGAATAGCAACCTTAACATCAATATACGAGTGTCGTAAAAGTATCAAATTAATTGAGAATCATAACGTCATCGTAATTAAATAAGAAGACATTGGCGTGGACAGCAAGAAGGCGCGTGTGAATCAAAAGGGTTCAATATTTGAATTTCAAGGCCGTAAGAGTAGCATCGAATGAGTTGAAGAAACGTACCACTGAATAAGAAGGAAATTTCCAAGAGACGATGATATTGATATCAACAAACGTCAACAACATTTTCATGTTCCCATGTTTGCTTGTCCTTTATGTTGTCCATTCTTTTCATCGTAATCATGGAATATGTCCATTGAAATTCCCCATGGCAGACTTAATATCATATATATATATATATATATATATATATGTTGTTGTCAAGCCAATGGCACCCATTTCTTTGACTTACATATTAACAATTAATATTGTCTAAATTAAAAGACAGAGGGTTTTGATTTTATCATCACTACGACAGAATAATAAATTTATTAATTTAAAATATTGTCGATAAATTATTTAGACTTTGCAAAAAAATAATGATCAAAGAATGTAGGGTAATTCTCGCGCAAACAATTTGATACTTAAATCAAACACTGAAAATTTGAATATCCTATTAAAGACGTACATATTTTGGAATGAGAATCATATATTTATAGAGGATCATGGAATTTTTTCGAGATCTACTAAAATTAGGATCTTTACAGATATTGTCTATCTTGATATTTAGAGGTTTACTAAGATTTGAATTTTTTATAGATAATGTCTATTTTTTTTGTAAAATTCTCAAAAAAAAATTCGAATGTTAGAGTTATCCAATTTGAACCTTGTCCAGAATCCCACATTTATCAAGGGGGAATGCTTCAGACTGCAGCTTGGTTATGACATCGATTTAAAAAAAAAACTAAGAAAATCTCTTAGGATTACAGTCTCAAAAGACCCTAAGTGTAATATCATAGTATTTTGAGAATAATAATAATTAATTTTTATTGTATTTAATATATTTTTGGCATCCATTAGAGATTATAATTGAAAAAAAAAATTAATGAGTTTATAGTTAGTGGGCTAAGGAAAGACTAAGTAAATGGGTTAAGAGTTAGGAGTTAAGTAAAAAAAAAAAGAAAGGCTAAGTAAATGGGCTTAGAGTTAGTGGGCTAAGTAGAAAAAAGAAAGGCTAAGTAAATGGACTTAGAGTTAGTGGGCTAAGTAGAAAAAAAGAAAGGCTAAGTAAATAGGCTTAAAGTTAGTAGGCTAAAAAAGTGAGCTTAAAATTAATGAATTAAATGAAAGAAAATTTAGTGAAAAATAATTAAGGTGACAAAATAATTAAAGATGATGGGTGAAATAATTGAGAAATGTGGGAGATAAAGTAGAGTGAGTGTAGACAAATAATCAAAGATAATGAGTGAAATAATTGAGAAATGTGGGAGACAAAGTAGGGTATAGATAAATAATTAAAGATTATGAGTAGGATTTAGTAAAAAATAATTAAGAAATGTGACAAAATAATTAAAGATAGTGGGTCACTACAATTATACTAAACTTAATTCAATCTCTATAAATAGAGAAAACTTGAAAAGTTAGAGGATTTAAATTAGAAAGAGAAAGGTTGTAAGAAAGAAAGATTTGAGAATAAGAGAGATTTGAAAAAGAGAAAGAAAGAATATAGAGAAAAATACCAAAAATTTTTAGAAAAATCCTATATGCTAGGTTTAGTAGTTCGTGTGAAAATTTGTGGTATAAGGTATTGTTGGATGCACAAACTAAGGTTTTGTCACAATATAAAAGAATACTGAATCACTTCGCAGAAAGGTGAGTTATTTTCAAAAATTTCTTCAAAAATTCCAAAAAATACGAGAATGAGATTTTAGAATTTTTGATGATGAATTTGAAAGAGAAATACATTATTGGTATTTATTATAGATTTTTGAGACAATAGATGCTTGAAAATCAAAGAGAAAATGAGAAATAAATAGAACATGGATTCTGAAAATTATGAGGAAATGTAAGGGACTTTGGAATATTGTTTTAGGAATTATTGTGAAGAGAAATTGAGAAAATTTTATGAGAAAGTATTTATTCTATAATCTTGAAGAAATAATAGGAGGAAATGGGAGAAATTAGGAAAATTAGAAAAAAAATTAGAAATCTGATTTTCTTAAGTAATTATGATACCCAAGGTACGTCAAGGTTCATAATTGAGTACGATTGGAAAGTTCGACGCAAATTTTGAGACAAAATTATGCCAGGGGCAAAATTATCTTTTTGCAAGGTAAGTGGTACTTACTAACTGGATTTAATTTTATGAAAATGCTTGATTTGTAAATGGTTTTATCCAAAACTTGATCTTAAGTAAATGATTTTATCATGTTGTCATATTTTGATGTGAATATGTCATGTAGATTTCATTTACATGCTATGATAAAATGTGCATATGTACACGATGATATTATTGATCATGTATCGCATAAAGGTTTGAGAGTACGGGCCAGGACCGTTGCTCTACTAAGGGTGCACTCATACATCTCGGCCTGGTAAGGATGCTGTGAAGGGAGTAGCAATAAGGTACGATTAGCTCAAATAAAAAAGAAATGGAAAATGACATTTTATATTTTGCATTTATGCACGAAATATGTTTATTGTTTCCTTACTTAGATGATTCATCATCTAACTTGAGTTTTGCTCCTGGAATATTCAAACGTTTCAGATGGAGATTGTAGCAGAAACGAGGATAAATGAAGTATGAAATGACACTTAGCAAAGTACATGATGAGTTGTACGATGAGTTGAATGTATGTTATATAGTCCATGTGTTTAAGTTCTGTTATTTTAAATTCTGAACGTTTTAAAGAATGATGATGTATAGTCTCATTTATAGTAATGATGATGTATAACCTTATTTATGATTAATGAGAATGTAATAATTGATTTATGATTAATGTTAAGATATTAGGTTCGATTCTAGCTTCCACATTTAATGTTTATGATGATTCTCTCTTGAGATAAATGTATAAAAATTTTGGGACGAATAAGAGCAATAATATGGTTTAACAATATTTTTTTTTAAAAAAAATTATTTTTTCAGAATTATCCTAAGTTATAACACGCTTGAAAAATAGGGTGTTACAATAAGGGTCTCTAAGTCCCTTAAAAACCAAGATGGTCTTATGGTATTATAGGCTCTCAAAATTCGTAATAGTGTCTTGCTTGCTCGATTTTTGAGAAACCATAAAGTCTCGTCAAACTATAATCTTCTAGTGTTTCCATCTCCTGAAGACCATAATGGTCTCCTAATTTTTCAATTATGCAAAAAAAATTATATTTTTATTCTGAATAATTATTTTAAACTTTTGAGTTTTTTTCGAATCTTTGAATTTCTTTTAGTTTTTCTATCACACTTTAGTACAAAAAAGTCAAAAAGATATTGGATATTGCTCTAGTGCTTTGGTACCCAATTAAATTCTTTTACTAAGTTGTTGTGTTCAGATAAAGTTATTTAATTTTATTTAAATTTGAAATAATAGAAGGATTCTATTTAAATATAATCTTATTTTTCAAAATTTTAATTGTCATTGCACCGTCGACCACACAAATGTCCCTTCAAATGTGACATTTCCTAATCTTAATCATTACATTAAGCCTTAATTATGGATCACAGCTTCATATAATGATTTGTTCTCTCTACTTGGGAATTAATCAAAAGTCCACTTCTTTTTTTTCTTTTCATATATTTCAGCCTTTATATATACAAAAGCCAATAGATATAATGCAGATTCATATTAAAGGCTACATTATATATATGTCCGGGAGATCGATTTAGCAATGGAATAGAGTCAAAATTAATAAAATAAAAAACAGTGAAATAGAATACAAAGTAATGAAGAATATAATCTAATCCTTTGAAAAACTATGAAAATAGATACAATGAAACATTATTAAACACCAAATGTTAAGTATGATGATACTTTTTGTCCAAAAAAAATACAAAATAGAGCAAGAAAATAAAAATAGAACACAAGATCTACGCGATTCAATCACGGTATGTGATCTACGTCTACTAAGAGAGAAACAATTTCATGTCATTTATAATAGCAATCAATCAATGCCTAATTATCCCCAAAGTAATTAAACTTAAGTAACTCTGGAGTGGTAAGAAATTGACCTCTAAAATCATGTAATCTATAATGCCAGCCAGTAGCTATATATATATATAGTTTAAACCCAATTAATTAACTAATTAATTAATATTTACACAGAGATACATGCATAATTTCATTTTCCCCCTGATTAGCATTGGGTTACTAACTGATCAGTGGGTGTGTATGGGCCGGCTTGATTATAATAAAGACGAGAACAATATTGTACTTTCCTTTAATCTTAGATACTTGAAACACTAAGGAACAAAAACCCATGAAATGAGGGGGGAGAAAATTTGTTTAATTAGTTGGGGGCACTGTCTGTTACATAAGAAAAGCATGACATCGAAAGCATACAGGGTAGTTTCATTTTGTTGCCTAGCTAGTTCATGGCCTGTGGTCCCCCCCTCCCTCACCCCATCTTCGACGGACACGTGTTGCCGGCCCATTCGATCTATCGCGCCAGGTGTCTCCAAGCCACTGGCCATATCGATCATCCCCTGCTCACTGATGCACCCAACAATCACTCCCCACCCCCCGCACCCTTGCTGCTAGCCTGTTTATAACCAAAGTTTCAGCATTTTTCATTCATGTCAAGCACCTAGCTATATATCCAGCTAGCTGGGCACCTTAGGTCATCATATTCATAAAGAACGCTCGTTAATTAGGCCAAAATTCGGTACAGAATTTACAGAAGGGTAGGCGGCCATGGAGAGCACCGATTCGTCGTCAGGCGGCTCGCAGCACCCGCAGCTGCCGCCGGGCTTCCGGTTTCATCCCACCGACGAGGAGCTCGTAGTTCACTACCTCAAAAGAAAGGCTGCCTCCACCCCCTTGCCCGTCACGATTATTGCCGAGGTTGATCTCTACAAGTTCGATCCTTGGGAGCTACCAAGTAAGAAGTTGATTTATCGTTGATTTAGCGAGATAATTTAAGATTCCATATGCTGTTATTACATTTTGATTAATTAAGGTTCGGTTTGGTCATGTGTTTGGGTTAATTCCGTGTTAGGTAAGGCGACGTTTGGCGAGCAAGAATGGTACTTTTTCAGCCCTAGAGATCGCAAGTACCCAAACGGCGCCAGGCCTAACCGGGCGGCCACCTCCGGGTACTGGAAGGCAACCGGAACCGACAAGCCGATACTTACATCGAATGGAAACCACAAGGTCGGAGTGAAGAAGGCGCTCGTTTTCTATGGTGGAAAGCCCCCGAAAGGGATCAAAACCAACTGGATCATGCACGAGTACAGGCTTGTGGATAATAATTCTGCCACGAGACCTCCCGCTAACGATCCACCCGGCAAGAAGGGCTCTCTAAGGGTATCAACAATATGATCTCTTAGTCCAACTTCTTCCAATACTTCCTCATACAAGCAAAGCCTAGATGATTCTAATTCGTTTCTTTATTTTGTTTTTAGCTTGATGATTGGGTGCTTTGCCGGATCTACAAGAAGAACAATATCAGGCCGATGGAGAGGGAAAAGGAAGAGTCATATTATGATGAATTATCAGCCTCAAAGGCTAGTAACTACGGTTCATTGCTTGAACAAGAAGCGAACTTCTTCCAAGGGATAACATTAACAGGAAATGGCATGCAAAACAGCTCGAAAATAGATGTGTCCTTGGCTTCGACAAGTCCCCCGATGAAGAGAACGCTCCCGAACCAGTACTGGAACGAGCCGGGCTCTCAGGGAAAGAGGTTTCATGGCGATTACAACACCGACGCGAGCACTGCTCTAGATGGGAACAGCTCCTCCTCTTTCGTTTCTTTGATCAATCAAATTCCTGCAGAAGGTGCCAATTCTTTTCATCCCCACTCGCTTGTTGGTTCACTTGGCGAGGAGATCTTGCGCCAAAACTACCACCACCTCCCCGGCATGAACTGGAATTAGCTAAGATTAGAAGAAACCCGGGATCCAAAACAACACGACTGCTGGCAATTGCGCTGATTGAATGAACATCCATCTCATACGCCCATGATGCATAAGCTGTGCGTGTATATACATACATAGGTATTCAAGGCGAAGAGGACCCAAGTTCATGATCACAGCAATTGAAGTTTGGAATTTCAGGTGAATTAGCTAGTCATATTCGTATATAACTTCAGGTTTTATATACCTCATTCCGTTAATCATATATATAAACATTACAATTATGATCAGAAACACAGAAAATCATTTAATCATCAGGTATTAATTAGAGAAGTGACTTCTCATGAGAATTAACTGTGTCACATATATGATGGATATATTTATATACATACATATATATATATTTATATATATATAGAAGGTTGATCTTCAAAGAGAGTGCCTTTGTACAGTGTTGCTACAGTTCTTGCTGCTTGCTTATACTCGATAAAAAATTAATTTTCAGTGCCACCAAAGCCATGTTTTCATCTATATATATATATATATATATATCTACGCACACAAACAAATATATATTCACTAAAATCACAGAAGGTATGGCATCATGTTGCTTTCGGCTCTCTTTCATCTCTTATCTTTTTATCAGAAACTATGATAAATGCATCCATCACTTTAGGACAACATGACAAAATCCTACTTCCCCTTTCTTTGATCACATTCCATTCTATTTAGATTAGAATTAGACATAATATAAAAATCCATGAGCATTTAAGTCAAATTTGAATTTAACTTACTCTTCTCCTAATTTGATTTGTCATATAGTAACCTTTGATCATATAAGATTAAATGTTTTTTTGGCCATATTAGGATCCTATTAAATTATCAATATCAAAGACTATTCAAACTTAAAATCCTTGACGTATACTGGGTGGCCTCTTGAATTTGGAAATTTTAATTAAACTCGATATGGGTACAGGTCAAGTTATCTGGAAATAATTTGTTCATTCGTTTGAACGTCAGATTTAAGCAAAATTCTCTCATATTCTACTCGTTTAATTAATAAATTATACCAATATATAATTTGATATGTATGATATGATAAGGGTATATATATATAATTATATCTGCTTCCAAGCATATGAAAGGATGAGGAAGCTGCGATATAGTATTAGATCATAATCAGTAGGGTCAACAGGAATAACATTTATAATTATAAAAAAACTAGTTGCTTAGCTGCCAAAGTGTAGACTGGGGCACAGCTGCTTGTGCCAAGTTTTCTACTGATGATGTAAGATTATTCCATGCCGTGTTCTTGATCAGCTGATTAATTAATTAGAATCTTGAAAATTATAATTGGGTTCACATATATCACATATGCACGTCGCGACATGATGGAATGTTATTAGCTCATGGTCTGTGTCTTGGAATCCGCCATTGGCTTGCAATAAAGCTCACTGCTTTTAGCGTATGAAGCTTCTTAATCAAC
This sequence comes from Diospyros kaki, assembly GCA_036245055.1. Taxonomy (NCBI): domain Eukaryota; kingdom Viridiplantae; phylum Streptophyta; class Magnoliopsida; order Ericales; family Ebenaceae; genus Diospyros; species Diospyros kaki. The sequence goes on along the minus strand of BSEG01000005.1, from coordinate 3,016,655 downwards.
ATCTATTAATCAAAGCGTACTTGTCGCCCCATTATTGGTGGAAGCTAGAGTTAATCCCACTTGATATTAATTAATGTCTTTTTCATCTCTTGTTTCTTTCTGCTGGCATCATCCCCCACTCGTTCTTTTCTAGAAAATCTCGATTTTCTCCGTGGATGATGCTTCATCAGGAGAAGACAGTGATAGGAGTGTTCCTCAGTGACATTGGTTGCTATAGAGATAAGTGATTTTTTCTTTTGTTTTGTCTGTTTTATGAATAATCTTACTTGAATATAATAGATAGAATTATTTTTCATTAAAATTAATTATGGGTGGATAAGGTACGTAGTTGTCGCCTTTTTAATTTGTTGTGTAGCTGGTTCGGGTGTAAATCATTATCCTTTGTGCATATTATAAAATTTAAGTAAAAACTAAATGAGTAAGATCGAAAAGACACTTCAAACAAAAAACATAAGACCAAGATGGTTGACTGACTTAGATATGTGAGAGAATAAGTTTGATCGAAATTTTATTTTAATCTTTTGTTAATTATTTTATAAATCTAACTTAATTTTTTCAAAGACTAGCTAGGACAAAGAATATTGTGGCAGTACTAGTGGTTGCCCCTACGTAACATTAACTGAACTTTTGAAGGCTATTGGCAGCTGGAAAAATAAAAAATCACAAGGAATCATATCTTAGAAACCACTTTAATGTGCCCATCTACTGGCTTTCCCTTCAATGGGAAAGTGAAGGGAAAAGCTTTCCAGGAATTCAAATCAATTACTTGCTTATTTTGGAATGCAAATTAATGAACACTCATAATAATCACTTTGTAGGATCATCATCATCATCAACCTGTCACACGATCCTTTAATTTCACTTAAGAACCTTTGGAAAAAGCTCATTTTTTTGGGGCTCTCTTTTGCAAGTGAAACCTCAGTAAATTTAACATGAAAACGAGTTACCAATTAATTAATTTATCTACACTTCAATTGCTGATAAACAAAGGAAACGACTTAATTGTGATCTTTTTGAATAATATTTATACTTTAATGTGTTAAATTTTGTGTTACATTAATATAAAATAACTTATATAAATATAATATGAACAATAATATTCAACTGGGCACACATTGAAGAACCTCAATTAATTAATGGGAACCTGATAATTAACTCAAATTAGTCCAGTCAATAATGGAAAGACCCTAATAATATATATGAGAATTATTAGGTTGGCCCATATGTACTAATAAGGGTCCTAATATATATAGGCTTGGAGATGGCTATTGCTGTAAAACAAACGAGAGAAAAACAAAAACCAATCTAATCCAACAAGGGGTAAAGGACATTATGCTTTTATGGCTTATCATATTTGAGCAAAAGTACACAAAGTAGGCATTGAAATAAGACAAAACTCCCAAAGACAAACAAACTAAAGCCTAACCACAATGAATTACATTTTGCTCATGCTGCCTAACAAGTTCAATCCTTGTATGGATACTTGTATTTTATTATATATATATATGTATATGTATATGTATATGTATATTCTCTATCAATTAAGCAACCCAAGTGTTGCCCATTCTTATTGTTTCACGAAAACAACAGAAATAGTACACTAAAGCTACAATTGCCCACCAAAGGCTACATTTGGAGAAAGAATTATTTTTTTAAGACAGAGAACAATAAAAGGAGAAAAACATCAATTTTTTTGAAGTTGTAAACATGATTCTTAGCTCATATGTCAAATGATTAGGATTGTGTCGCATTAGATATGAATAAATATAAAAATAAAATAAAATAAAAATTAATTAAATAAGGATGTACATGGTGCGATTTAGATGATTTTCAATACTCCAAACCGCACATAACCAATTTTTTGGGAATTCTATTTTTGATAATCGAACACTATTAATTATATAGGTACAATTAACATGCACTTCTTTATTCCATTTCTTTAAATCCTTAAGACCACTTAGGAAATTGCAAAAATAGCATACACCCAATATTTTTAGCTACTATCAATGAAGGTAATAGAATATATTTTCTAAAAATTGATTGAGTTATTAACATGCAACCTCTTATTGCTTGAACAAATGAAATGTTGTCCGCTATTTGTATTCTCACTTTATCTTTTTTTTTATTTTCTTCTTTTTTATCCTTCTTTCTTTTCTCTCGTCCTTTTATTTCTTCTTCCGTATGATCGGAAATTTGTAATTCAACTCTCTTTCCTATCTAGTTTCCAAAAATGAGTTTCATCTATTCAGAAATATCAAAAGAAAAAAGGCATGATTTGCCTATTTTGTATAAAAAAAAAAAAGTGGAGAATGCACATTTACTTGAAAGAAATCTCGAATAACTATTTTACATCTTTGGGCTTGCATAGAGCCTTTGATTATGTCTCGACAAAAATCTAATGATCCAATGGTACTTATTCGCTTCTCCCTGTTTTTCGCATTCGTTGATTAATTTGTATGACAATCGAGAGATTTTTTTTATTGATTTCTTTTATTCCAACATATATATATTTTTATCATTAAGGTCAGTTATAATTCTATTGAATACAAATTTTGTTTCATTTTTTGAATCCATTCGTCTTTGATATGAAAATAAAAAGAGAATTCTTTCAAATTTGATTTCAGTTGTCTAGCAAGTTCATTGATTAAAGTCAAGAAATGACTAATTTTTGTTGAGGATGTCTTTTTATCAAATATATCTTCTTTCTGTTCAAATTCTCAAAATTAGTATCAATAAAAAAGATAGCACGAATCTTATTTTTTTTTTTTATAAAATTCTCATTTATGATTAAGCATGAAAACAATTTTTTGATTATTCCATGATGAGCCCATTTAAGAAAGAATCATATATTTTTGGCAAATATTCCTTTTTAATCCCCTGATTCCATTTGAAATCCCTACGAACATGCAATTTGACGTTAAATCAAATTGCACGGTCTAATTTGATGCGCGAAAACTGGACCGGACCCCGCCACAAAATGGGATGCGATCTGGTGTATCTCAGCACTATCTGGATTTGAGCCAGATGCTGCCAACGCATCTTCTTGACTTCCTGTTGAAACTTCGTTTTCCTCCTCCTCACCAACAGCCTTTCCCAGAACTGAGCCGCTTTTCTTGTTGAATGAAGATGCTCTCATCTTCCTCACTTTCTTCTCAGGAGAAATCCCTACGTTTTCTGCCGGCTTCAGAACTTCAGTGATCAGTTTCTGGCCGATTACATTAGACTGCTTACTAGCTGGCTGGCCCTCTCTTCTTTAATTGCTGGCGGTGGTTTACCTCCCGCCGCTAGCTTTTTACCTCCCTCTTGTTCCCCATTGGCAGTGCAGCATCCGCTTCAAGATCAGACTCTTCACCATCGCTTATGTACTCCTCTTCCTCGTCATCATCAGAGCAGAAATCTCTGTCACAGTTGAAAAAGCTTTCTTTGCTGCAGCTCTTTACTGGGCTCTTTCTTCTTGTCTGGCGTTTGAGGCAGCTCTGTTTCCATGGCTGCCCAAAATTAAGAACAAGTTGAAAAAATTCACATTTTTATGCTGTAGGTTCATCCATGTTTCCAATCTAGTGAATGTAGAAGTCAAGCCACCATTAGACAACCTTAGCCTGTATTAGGTGCCATCATTAGGTAATATTGGCTGGATCAGGTCGCGTGGGCATGGCGGGAAGAAAGCTATTTTTGGCTGCAGGCGACATGCTTTGGTTACATCAGGCGGAGTAGGCAAATCAGCTTACCCTTATTGCCTTTTGCTTATCTTCGTTCTCCTATAAATAGCCATACTCTCTTCTAGTAATCATATCTTAAGTTAGAGGATCAGTGAGGATCGAGAGAGAGTGAAAGATCCGTGAGAGTTTTTTTTGTGTAAGAAATTCTGGTTGAAATTTTTTCTATAAATTTATTCGTGAGTAATAAATTATTTTTTCTCTCATTATATCTCTTCTTTTATTTCTTATTGAATTTCTGGTTTCCCAACAGTGAAATCCTTGTGCAGAAAAATCAAATCGAAAAATTCTCAAATCGCAAATCGCATGATTTTAGGATTTCTCTAAGCGTGCCGAACTGCTCCCAAAAAATCGCCCGATGCGATATAGTCAGTTTCCACAGTTTTTGAACACCACTATAATTAAGTTTAAAATTGTTCGATAACTTAGACACAATCCTTCCTGACTTTCCCATATACCACCTAAATATTTTCCTTTTACCAAGAGCAAAAAGTTGTCCATTTGTGCACATGATCTTCACCAGAATCAGCCAAAGTTGTACACATGATTTGGCCACTAAGCAAAAGTTGTACACATTATTATTTTGGCTATAAAACAAAAGTTATATTTATGTTAGTCAATCACCAAACCAGAGTAATGCTATTCAAACAATTGCCATCAAATTTTTGGCCATTAAACTAAAATTATGCTAAAGATTTGGCAATTAAGAAAAAAGTTATACGTGATTTTTGCCGGAATGTGCAAAATTATACACGAAGCGAATGGACGATGCAAGGATGAAACCTCATCCATCCATTCATTTAAAAGTTTTATTTTCTAATAAGTAAAATAATTTAAATGATCCAAAAATAAAAAAGTCCTCCTGAGTAGAGCTCATGGTGTAGAAACTTCTCCCACTAAAACCTCTTGGATAATTTGTAAAGTTAATTATCCTATTAGCTTATGTTTTGATTCTACCCACTAATCAGTTTTCCTTCTTGTATTGTTATTTTCCAGTTTTAAATCTTTCAAAAAGTGGCAGTCTACAAGATTTGATGTTCTCTAAGTTTTCAATCAACAAACTTTTTGGGATGTTCAAGTTGGTTCTCACCATGATTTTTGATTGTCTGATATAAATTTGAGTCTTGCTAATTGTGTTTGAAAAATAATTTTTAGTTGAATTCTTAAGAAATCATGACTGTCACGATGGGTGATGGCTGCTGCAGGGATCTACTTGTCACGTGGTGAAACTTTTGTCTAACTCATATGAATATAGCGGTTTGCAATGGCCTATCTAATTCACAGATGCATTTATACTGTACTATAATATAGTGGAGAAGGACAAGTGTATTTATGTATAATATAAAGAAAAGAACAGAACAAATGTGTGTCACTTCTAAATGTACAAAGAAAACATTTCCAAACTTGCGTCACTTCTTGCTAGTTAATAAACTTATTTGGATGGTATTCTATTAATTTATGACCTTTACTCATCTATTATTTTAGTGGGATTCACTATTTATGACCTTTAATCACCTATTATTTTAGTGAGATCCTCAAAAATTAAGACTTTTTATTTTGTGAAAGTCGATAAATGATTATTTTTGTATATAATTTTATCTATATATTTGTAAAAAAATTATTTTCACAACTCAATTTTTATTGTTCTAGTCACAAAAGAACAACTTTATTGCTACTATCAAGACTAAATTACTCTCTTTATAAAAAGATTTAAGTATTTTCATAATTTATTTTAAAAGACTGTAAGAAAGCCAATAACAAGTCCCAAGATGCACGCCACCCTGTAATGCATCAGCCACCACCAATATAGGAATAGAGAAAGATCTAAATTAGTCTCTTTTCTACCCCAAACACCTTTATGAATCTTGTATTGTATTACATGCAAGGAAGAGGAAAAGAACTCAAGATTGTGAAATGCAGGGCATAGTAGGATTCAACTACATAGATATGAATTTATTCTCCTTTGTTTTCTCAGGAACCAAACATTATTTTGGTCAGGTGTTCATACCCACCCTTAAAGATCTGTTTTTTTCTTAGTACAGGACCAAACATTACATATTCATGCCCCAAATACCTTACTGATCTTCAACTACTGTCTACTGCTACATCAAGCCTACTGGGAGCTCATCAAATTCTTTGGATCAGCTACTTGGACGACTCTTTTGTGGTGCTGATTTAGCACGTTCAGAAGGCGGAGATTCCCCGTGAAGGAAGGATGAGAAGAAAGCGAGCGACTCACTTGGTTTGAAGGTGGGAACGTCGTGTCCAGCTCCTCTGAATGTTGCATATGTGAGCCCCTCGTATTCTTGGAGCCAACCAGCAACCTGGTTTAGAAACATTCAAGAAAAATAAGGTCAATCGAGCGAAAGTTACATAGTTGAACATGCCTAGTGCATTGGAAGTTACATAGTTGGCCGAGCTCATCGATAAAAACTTAATTAAGGTTACCTGCTTATTGTGGTACCAGGGCCTCCATGGCCTCTTGATGGGAAGTCCCAAGGAGCTTAAGCTGTATCTTGTGGATAGTACAGGGACCCTTCCATCTGTGTCACCACTGAAGCAACCAGAAAATCATATCTATCAAACATGAACAAAGTATATGCAACAAGCTGTTAAACTGACGTCGTCAGTGGCCAATATGTACCTGTACACCCATATTCTAAGGCCTGCAGCAATTAGTTTACGGTATATGGGAAGAACAGACTCCTTTGAATCCAACCAGTTATCAAATACTGTCATACTGCAGCCATCACAATTTATAATTTTGTTAGTGTCAGTAGAACCTTTTGCTCTTATATTCACTTTGTTGTACTTCAACACCCCCTGTTTTCTAATACCCCACAGGGCATTGCTAAAACAAAAAAAAAAAAAAAATTAACAACCATAATAAATAAACTAGGTTTGGCATTATACTTGCATATGCTCCAGTTTTTGAGGTGGAGACCATTACTGACATGGAGGGCCCTCTGCACATCGGGTCTGTTGTAGTAAGTTGTCGCGTAGCCGTCAAGGCATGGGTCAAAACCACCCATGATTCTTGGCATCTGATAAGCAGAAACGACTATCATTGCTTAATTAAGTAGACTAAATGTGTCTTTCTGCACTCTTGAAAACAAATAATGGTTTTCTTTTCTCACTGATTTCATAATCCATAACCACAAATAGATTACCTCTCAAACAACTCGCCAAGTTGAAAACAAATAATGGTTTTCTTGTCTCACTGATATCAGAATCCATATCCGGAAACAGATTACCTCTCCAACAACTCGCCAAGTTCAAGGATAGAGATTCTTAACCGGGGGGAAGAAACGGTTTGGGCAACTTAATGGAATTTCATTATACCCAAGGTGATAAAATGTTCATCGGTTGCATTGTGGGCATCTGTTTGTGTTTTTGTTTTGCTTTATTTATTTGCTTTTCTTTTTTTTTTCTTTTGGGGTGGGGGGGGGGGGGGTGGGGTGTAGGGGGCATTTGTGATTGACAAATTATTGCTCACCATCGTAGATGTGCTCCTAAACATTACTTGCAATGATGTCTGGTCTGAGCTTGTTGAGTTGCTAATGCAGACTGAAGTATAAAGGCTGAAGATGTCTATCTCCTTGTACTGTCTCAGTACTTCGCCAACAGCGTCACTACAATCTTTATTGCTCCATGGATCGTTACTGCTGAAATCACAGGACTCTCCAACAATTTTATGAGTCTCATCTGATACCACAGCATGGCTCCAAGCATAGTCAACAAGGCCTTTCCAATCCTCAGCATCACATGTTTCAGGATTACCCAGCTGCAGATGAACGTAGATAATCTTCACATATGCACATCTTCTATCACAGATAGAGTGGCTAAAAGACAAGTTTTAGATTGAGAAATGCTCTACAGGATTAACAAAGTGCAGACTAGTACAATAAAGGCAAGCCTGAATTACTGGAAAAATGTCATTGGTTGTTGAAAGTAAGGTTTTAATGCAGTCTATTATACGGAAATTAGAATTACCAATATGCCCCTCAGATCAATAAATAGTGATGGGTCTTTGTTCTTTTCATGAATGAGCTCAGCCAACTCTGGCACATATTTTCCTGTTATAAGATGAAAAACTATTGAACACATGACGGTTATGATTAAGACTAATTAACAAAGAATTTTTAAGTACCTGCATAGCTCTCCCCTGCCACATAGAACTTCTGTGTTTTATAGGACGGGAACTTGAGGAACCATTTATGCAGGAAAGCATAAGCATCATTTGCTGTTGCAATATTCGACAAAAAAAATTACCAATGAAAGGTGGAAAAAAGGAGCACAGGCTTCTGGCTGTCCAGAAAGAAGGTATTCTACAACTTAACAAGGCACAACACATGGATGTCACCCGCAATGAAGCAACAATGTAGATATTGAAACTCTAATAAAATGCATACTTGCCTGTAAAGTCATCTCCAAGAGTATCATAGTCAGTGGATGTATTAGAATAGGAAAAGCCGACACCAATTGGGGATTCCAGGAACAACATATTGGCTTCTGAATCATCAGACACAAAGAAATAAAAAATTATTTTCGTGGGGTACCAACTGAAAGAGGTTATATTGGTGCCTTATAAAGAGGTTTTTAATGGGGCTTTTCGAGAAAAAGCTACTTTTCCATATAATATACGATGATAAATTACTGTTAAACTACCTTTATCGTGCACGCTGTGATATGCTTGTTTAAATAATGCTAGGCACCGTACCTGTATTCCATGCATAAGGATTAAGTTTAAGGGCATGTCTATCTTCATCCACAATAAATGGGCCAATCTCTTGCGTTGCTCCATATCCCACAGAAGAGCATCCAGGACCTGAAACACATTGTTTCCTGTCGCCTTAATTGAGAACAAGAATAAATACACCAGGTGGAGTTTTTTTATTAGACCCACACGTGAATTGAAAATGGGGAAAGAGAACAAGTCCTCAGAGTAATAAAAAATGGGAGAATCAAAATCTGTAAAGAACCATGTTAAACTCATCAACGAGATCTTGTAACAAGTCCTCAGAGTAATAAAAAATGGGAGAATCAAAAGCTGTAAAGAACCATGTTAAACTCGTCAACGAGATCTTGTTTTCTTAACATGTGAGATGGTCGAAAAAGACAAGGCAACGTGAAAGCAATAGGAAGATTCCTTTCTTCGCTTCCCTTAGGCTAAGGTCGAGATGGTCGAAAAGACAAGGCAACGTGAAAGCAATAGGAAGATTCCTCTCTTCACTTCCCTTAGGCTAAGGTTGTTAATTTTGTATATATTTATAGACATATATATGCATGGTTCAAAATATAGTTGCTAGAATCCGGATCATTATGAAAGCTTGGAAAGCCAACAAAAGTTTCCCCCCTTGATTATAGGCTTCAGAACCCTACAGCAGTCTGATCATAGATATTCTCCATAATCCTGTCACATTTCTTACAATACCATGCCATACTTTCAGCTTCCATCACAATAGAGTTCAGAAAGGAAAGGTGCAATAGCCAGAAGAATATATTTCAGTGGAAGTTCTGGAGGTCATTCCACCGTTCTGCAACCATTAAGTTCTGCAACACGGACAGTGTCATCCAGCCTTGTTTCCCTGCAGGAGACAAATATAATTTACGAATAATAAATGATCATGTTTTACGTATGTATACTCACCTCCATTAAGCCACAGAACCAAAGGCTTCTTGTCAGGGAGAGTTGATGCCTCATAGAACCAGTAGAAGAGTGCCCTTCCTTTTTCTTGGTTGACCGTCACGTACCCAGCATAGTGCCGGAAGTCTACTTTAGGCTGTCCTGGCAAGTCACTAACAAGATCCTCTGATGCCCACGAGTTTTGTTTCTTCTCTTTAGACCATTGCCCATGTCTAGCTCCTACAACAGACTCCAGGGATGATGACACAGTTAGAGCTAGAACAAAGATAAGCATAAACTTTATTACAAAATCCATCAAAAGATAAAGACAGTGATCCGGGTACAAGTTAAAAATTGATGTGCTAAAAATACAAAGATCTGTTGAAGATTGTTCCTTCTACAAAAATTATCATTCTTTGTCCACTGCTCATTTAATTTCTGCATTGAAGGGTTGATTGGGTCAAAATTCTGTTTACTAATTTAGTGGGTTGAGATAATTTTATTTTTTTTAAATTTAAGTCTAGCAATAAATCTTATATTCTTGTTATTCAATTGACATGTATTGCCTATTTAAAGGCATGATGATATGAATAAAATTAATGTGATTAGAGTCTTCACATTCATGATTTTTCTTTAGCTACCAATGTCCCTAAATTTCCTACAGTGGTATCAGAGCATTCAATGATCTTAAGGGGCTTGTGAGAGAACCCATCAACGCCTTCTTTATTTCTATGGCTTCCACCAACACATCATCTCTTTCACTACCAATTTTTGATAGAGAAAATTATCAAGTATGGGCTATCAAAATGAAAGCTCATTTGAGAGATCTTAGTTTATGGCAGTGGGTCGAAAGTGAAAGGGAGATACCTCCGCTTGGCAACAATCCTACGGCAAATTGAAGAGGAAACGCTCTTCTAGTTGGTGAGAAGTGCACCAAGAAGAATTTTTTTGGAGAGAAGTGCTCCATGAAATTGAATTGTTTTTTTTCAACATTTGAAGGAAGTATTGATTGTGATGAGAAGTGCATCAAAAAGTGAAGAGAAGTGCTTCACAATTGAGAAGAAATTTGGAGAGAAGTGCTCCATAAAAAATTGAAGTTTTGTAACTTTGAATCAAGGTAGAATGTGATTGTGATGAGAAGTGCATCAAAAAGTGAAGAGAAGTGCTTCACAATTGAGAAGAAATTTGGAGAGAAGTGCTCCATAAAAAATTGAAATTTTACAACTTTGAATCAAGGAGGAATGTTGGATATTGATTCAAAATTGCAGATTTAGTGGGTTGATTGGGTCAAAATTCAACAAGATCTTCATGCCTATATATACCTGCGAATGACTTCTTGAATCCACTAACCCACAATAGAAAAATGGATTTCAAAACATGGATATTATTAAGAGGCCTACACCGAAAAATTAATTTGGTCGGTAGCTGTATGGCATCTGACATAGAACTAAGTCAACTTCTTGAGGTGTTCTTTCATACGTAAGAGCAAGAGTGAGTGGAGCCTCCATTTCTTCTATGGTTTGTTGGATCAGAGTCAAATGTGAATTATATCACTTAAATTACTGGAGCATAATAATATTTTTGACATGACTGATTTTAAACACCATACATTGGCACAAGATAAGAGGAATTATCTTTTCCTTGAAGGTATCTTTTCTCTATTTATTTTTTTTTCTTTTTCTTGGTAAGTAAAGCCCTATCCAGATTTTGCTTCTTCGTTCACTGCTGGAAGACAGTTTCTTCTCCTTTTTATCTACCACTTATGTGAGAGACAGTGTAGGAATTGAACATACTGATGAAGAGAATATTGGCTTAATGCAGACATCGGTACTGAACATTAGATATTGTATTTGATCTCACAATGTAGCGCTATTCTGTTATGAAATGAGACCACAACATAAAAACAACCTTCTGGTGTAAGCATTTAGATTGAATTCTAATATTTTGGATTTTGGGGCTGCATCAGTGTGAGTCTTTCCACTTTTTAGTTGCTTGAAAGGATTCCTTAACATAAAGAGGCATATGAATGTTTCATTTTGGTGGACCAATAGATAAACGGGAGGAATCATGACAATATGTAGCATTATGCAACATGCAACACAAGTAATCTAGGAGCAAGCAGGATTGTGGTTGCATCCTCTAGTAAAGGCAAAATGTTTGGTGGAATGATAGCTAGAGATTCTAAAGGTTAAGTGCAGTGAGCTAAAACAATTGCAAAAGAAGCACATTCATCGTTGGCTGCAGAGGTATATATTGCATATGAAGCTCCGAAGTTCAGGGATGAGCACAGACAGGGGATATTCCAGCTGGAAACAGATTCCGTATCTATTGTAAAGCTAGCAACAACCCCATTGAGTGAAATGCACTGGAATATTGAAATGCCTATACAAGATATCCGGGAAATTATCTCCAAAAACAGAAATTGGATAATCACCATACAAAAAGATCCGCTGATTCAGTGGCTCACAACTTGGCTGCATGGGTGAGAACTTCTAACATTTTATCTTCATTGCAGCCTACAGAAGCCCCTCATAGTATTGCTGAATTATGAGCAGCTCAAGCTAATATTTTTGTTTAGAATTTGAGTTTGAAGACCCTATTTGTTCTCTGGACCCTGAGAGGGATAGACCTCTTGTTGATGATTGTATCTCTCCTGATGCTAGTTATATGTATGAATGACATTTTTACATGGCCAAAAAAAAAAAAAAGAAGAAAGAAAACAGAATTTAAAGGTAATTTGCTGAATGTGGAAATCTTTGGGCACCTAGATCAGGTTCTTTGTAATCACTGTTCATATTATAGAAGTGTCGATTAGAAAGTTGATCATGGCCTAAATTCCAGAATGGTGGCACCCTCGGAAAAAGTTAAAGAAGAAAAGTTAAGAAGCTTTCTTAAGCTCATCATCAAAGAAGGATTTGTGGAGAACCTTCTTGGTGGGTCTGTCGGATTCAAAGTCACCGTGGGTAAAGAAATGAAAGAAGCAACCAAGTTGGTGGTTGTAGCATGACCTGGATTCCAACTTCATTTAGTTGATAATGCAAAAAGAAGTGTTTCTTAATTATTCACTTATTAAACTACTAACCTGTTCCGAGTTGCTTGCAATTGCTGCATAGGATGTATGTTTATAGGTAGTCCTTAGGGATACACTCACACACACTAGTAGTTTTAGGTTAAGAGCCAGCCTAGATTTACAGAGAAAATGTATCTATAATTTGTGGTTTTAGAAATTGGATGATGGGCACAAGCCGCAAAACATGGTTGGGAGCATTGGTAACATGTCATAATCACCCAAAGTAGATCATATTTGATGGATGGTTGCATTCTCTTCTACAACTCGGATCCATGAAGAAGACGAAGATGTTGATGATAGATGATAGATGATAGATGGTAGATGAAATTATGTGTGCTAATATCATCCCATCATTGGGTTTGGCACCTCTATTTCATACCCATGTAAAACATGGCTATCCTGTATTGGCCAATATATACCCTACTCTCGTTACCTACCTTGTTGACTCACCACCACTAAGATTTGCTTTTTATTTTATTTTTATTTTTTTTGGGATATACACCACCACTGAGATTTAGTCCATATCAAGAATGAAAAGTACAACCCTGTGCCAAGACCATTAGAGTTTGGTTGTCATTTACCAATTATCCAACTACCACGTATGATATGCCCTAGTGTAGTTGATGCTAACCTGAGGGTAGAGGTGTCAAAAGGGCCGGCCCGAGTCGGCCCACGGGCTTTTTAAACGGGCCGGCCCGGCCCTTTTACTAAAAGGGCCCGGCCCGGCCCACGGCCCCCCTACAAAGGGGCCGGGCCGGGCTGGGCCGGGCCAGCCCGTGGGCTGGAGGGCCGGGCCAGGCCCGGTGGGCCCAGCCCTTTTTTTTCTTTTTTAAAAATATTTTTTTAAAAAATAATATATACAATATATACATATATAAATATCAAAATAATACATACATAAAAATTAGTTTTTTTCTTTTTAAAATATTTTCTATCTTAATTCTTAAATATTATTTCACCATTTTATATTTCAAAATTCTATATACCTTATAAATTTTTTTGTGAATTAATATGAAAAATAATGTACATATAAAAAGAAGAATGTTTATTTATAATTTAAATATATAAAAAATTTAACTTAAAAATTTTAAATAAATTGATGGTTATTATTTATATATATTGTAAAATTAAATATTTTAATATCCAATATCAATAATTACTAAAAAATAACAAAATTTAAAAAAAAAATGTATAAGGGCCTTACTGGCCCATAAGGGCCTCATGGGCCCGGCCCATAAGGGCCACGGGCCGGGCGGGGCCGTGGGCCTAATTTCTTAGGCCCGGCCCGGCCCCCTATGAACAGTAACGGGCCGGGCCAAAGCCCGGCCCTTCCCGGGCTGGGCCGGGCGGCCCGCGGGCCGCCCGGCCCTTTTGACACCTCTACCTGAGGGCGTGAGAGGATGACCAAGAGGAAAAGAAGAAACGGGAAATAGAAGAGAATGAGAGAAGAAACAGAGAGAGAAGCTCAGAAAATTCTGTATATTCGATATCAATAAATGTGAAATTTCCGCTATGTTGTTCATCAAAAAAAAAAAAAAAAAGAAGATAAATAAAATCCCTCTAAAATCAAATATTAGAATCTTGCCAATAATTATGATACCAAAAATACAGAAAATATTGTAAAACAAAATATAAACTGAATCCTAATCTTAATTTGATTTGGATTGTGCTTCCTCTGAAGATGTGTCCCTAATAGAGATAAGTGGTGACCTAGAATTCATATAGACAACTTCACATAGTAGAATTAAGGCTTCATTTGTTGTGCTTCCCCTTTCCTTCTCTGAAAAATACTTCATCCTCCTTGATCCCTATCAAAATTACATGATAATGTTACTTTTAATCAATTTTGGGTGACAAATGGCTCTATGACCAGAAAACAACTTCAAGAGTAGCTTCTATCAGTAATGCATATAAACCATAGCAATAAGAACTTATGGTGATAAATCTTATAACCAAAGAAACCAGATAGTGTGGACCATGAGTTCTATCCATAAAGGTCAATTGCTCCAGACCAGCGGCAATTCAGTGCTAATGATACCTCAGTATTAGTAAAACTATACTTACGGAAGCAAGAAAAGACTCAGTGCTGCTGGTGATTTCACCTCCTCTTGTCTCTGAAGCAGTTCCATTATTACTCTAGAGAACTAATAAGCTCATTTTTTAACTTATAAGTTACACAATTTATTTAGTTATCCGTTTGTTAAAATTTAAGAGTTTAAATATTGCCGAACTTATAAGATGTTTTAACAGCGTTTTCAATAAACTACCCCCCAGATTTTCCAAATAAAGCTGCTGGGAACTTATTTCGTTGACCAAGTCAATTACAAATTTGTCTTCCACAAACTCTAAAATTTACAACCCTCTCTGCCCTTTAAACTCTATCCCATCGCTGCCTCTAGCTTCCGGCATCGCCACCTCCAACCTATCGCTATCACCTCCATCTTCTCCTTTGTTGCCTCCATTGCCGCCTCTCCATCATCATCACTTCCATCTTCTCCTCCATTCACTGTATATATTTAACGTATATATATATATATATTTTTTAATGTATATTGTATTAATATATTTAACATTTTTATAAATTAAACCTAAATTTAAACATAAAATAATGTATTGATATATTTTTTAATAATTATATATAATTTATCAACATCTAATGATAAAAATTTATCAGTTGAACATCAATTTATAATTTATTTTTATAAATTTTATTTGTATTATTCAATAGCATGTTAATTTTTATCTTTTTGTTAAGTTCTGATAACTTATCAGTTTTTTCAAACTAAACACATAACTATATAAATGACAGTTTAAATAACATCTATCCAAACACATTATCAACTTAAATATTATCTAATTTTTAAACTTTACACAACTTATAAATATAAAGGCTTATAAGCTAAAAATAAAAATAAGCCAAACAGCCTCTTAAACACACATGCAAAAGTGATTCACCAATATAAGTTATGGATTATTCAAATCCCAATGCATACATCACACGTATATTGGCACCATATAGGTTTCTCTCCATGTGGGTCACATTAGTGCTTATACTCAAGTAGTTGCATGACAATTCCAAACATAAAGAAACTTTTGGCTTATATTACGCATACTATGTAGTGCAAAAGTGTTGCATGGATCAAAATTATAATTTAGATATACTTAACTTTTGTTAAATTATTAATCACCATCTTATCTAAAAATTTAAACATTTATATAAAGAATTAATTTTATTTTTTTATAATATTATTTTTACTTTTAACAGATTGACGTCATTCTTTTACTTTGTTTTACAGGCAATTCACAGCAAAGTTCGGATTTTGAAGCTGAAGACCAAAAGGACCTTGAAGACTAGACCGCTCACAATGGGGAAGCACCACTTAAACCTTGTCCCAGCCACTAGAAGGCAATGTACTAGCACCAAAGAAGATAGTTTGGTCACAGAAAGAAAGGGTAATGTTCAAAGAAAGGGTTCTAATTGAACACACACACACAGAAAAAGTAATTTGCTAATATTAATAGTGGATTATAAAACTAAAAAGTGACCACACCGTTTGTCTGATCTCCAATAAATACTTGACACGTATATGGGCACCATTTTGGCTTCTCTCCATATGGATCACGTTGGTGCTTCTAGTCAAGTGGTTGCATAACAATTCCAAACATAAAGGAAACTTTTGACCTATAATATGTATACAGTATGGTCCATAAGCTCTGCGTGAATCAAAATTATAATTCAGATATGCCATAGCTTCAACATTATTCTTTTTCTTTATTTCACAGGTGGTTCATGCCAAAGGTTGGATTTTGAAGTTGAAGACTAAAAGCACAAGCTTTTGCATTTTCCTGACCTTTAGACAGGTATGATGTTACTTTGGATTGGGTTCAGCTGAGACCAGTTGTCAATTTCATGATGATCTTAGGACCTTGAAGACTAGACTGCTAGAAATGGGAAGCACCATTTCCATTTGATCCTTGTGCCTGCCTCTAGAAGGCAATGCACTAGCAGTAGCACCAAAGAAGATAGGTTTGTCACAGTAAGCAAAAGTCAAAGCATGCCTATCGCCCAGTAGATAATAGTATGCTTCAAAAGCAATCAAGACATTCATCAACTTAGATGCAACATTTTTTCATCCTCAAAATTTGGTAAATGCCATAAACAGAAACCTGATGCCTAGATTTTATCAAGTCAATGAATCTAATTGACTAAATTGAATCAACCGGAAATTGTTCCCAATATTTAGATGTTGTGGTGGGATAGTGAATACCACCTTCCATTATCATATCGTCTTAGCAGAACTATCTTAATCCTAAATCAAAATGCTTTCAGATGCAGGTAAAGTGGGAATACCAACCCTACGTTTTATCTTTGCAACATACTTGTAATTAAGGCTTTCATTCCCACTAAGGAATGCATGTCATTGGGTCAGTGTAGACCTTATTTCACCTACCAACACCGCAAAAACTTGACCATGACTCCACCGAGCAGAATTAACTGATAGCATGCTATTATCCCTTAGTTAACTAATTAATATGAGAAGGTATATTAACTCCACCTTTGAGTTTCACTCATTATTTTCTTTTAGCTAACTTTATCTTATCCCTTTTTCCTTCTTTTTGAACGCTGACTGCACAAACCAACCAGAACTACCTATTTTTTGTTCTTTTCTTCTAGAAAAAAGTAGATTGATTTCACTTTATCCCTAACTTGTGCAATATAAATCCTATTTTTTTTATCCTCAAGTGGAGAAAAGCGAAGAATATAAGAAGATGGGGAAAGGAGGATCAGTACTAAATTGGTCTGAGAGAAAATGTTTGATACCATTACCCAATAAAGCTATCCCACACTTGAAATATACTGCTCATTATAGGAAAATACAGATACTTAATTTCATTAATTATAGCCTTTTCCTAGAAGATCTCCAAAGGATTAGGATTTCAGAAGAGAGAAAAGAAAGGCAGAAGTAAGTGTAACCAAAGACACAGATTCCCTTATCTAGGGAACTGCAGATGTCCTAAACTAGGAAAAATGGTTTGTGCCACCGAGGCGCTATGTTATTATGCTTTAAATTAATTGCATGTTGCTATTTATTTGTGATAAGAGTAAATTTGTAAATAATAATATAAACTTTGTTAGACATTTTTGTAAGTTTACCCTCATTAGTTATCATGAACCTGGAATAACAAGTAATTAGTTTAGAGCATCTCTAGTGTTTTGGAGATATAAAATACTCTCTCCCTAAACTATGCACAACAGCATGGTGGGCACACAACACAATGGTGGTAAAAGTAAGAGAGGCTTTTAACTTTGGGGTTTAACAAGAAGGGGATCTATCATGCTGTCAAGTACCTAGTAGGGGGTCTTATTTAGGTGTAATGATAGACAATCATATGCACAACCACTATAGGACACCCATCAAGCAGCAGATATACCTATTCTCTCAAACAATAAAAAAGAAAAGGCCTTATTGAGTACCCATACTGTGGCTTCTCCTTTTACCAAGAAAATAGAACAGAGAGGCCTTAACTGCATATATAGTGCAACTTTTTGAACATTTTCCCAGGCTCACTTGTGTTGTCTCCAATACCAGGCCCAACTAATTTTGGATTTGATTACAAAATATGGCATGTTCTTACTGGTCATCTCCACCTCTTGCATTATTAAAATTTAAAACATAAAGCCACGTCTTTACAAAAAGAAAATTCCATTAACAACCATTTACTTACTGTAAGTAAAAAAGAGAGATTACCTCTCAGAGATAACTGGGAGCAAGCGGAAACTTGTTCAACGAGAATGAGGTGGCACCAAAAGATTCACCTTTTGCCAATTAAAACTTGGTGTTAGAAGGAGTGGTATTGAAACAAACAGCTTGTGGGAACCACACCAGGGCCTCACCCGGCTGATAGATCTACATGTAAAGTCTAATGGGAAAAAGCCCAAAACCAATTGAGCAACCGAATCATCCCCAATCCCGACTTCATCAGAAATGGCTGAATTTATATATTCCAAAAAAAAAAAAAGTCCACTGTTTTGGGATTATGGATGATCGGATATATCAAATGGAAAGGTTTGGAAAGAGGAAAGGACTTGTGAGTCAACTCGTGATGCAAAGTGCCACTTTTCCCTCCAAGTTGCATTCCGTAAAATTAAGTAAAATAATTGTTAAAATAAGACATAAAACGGAAAATAAATCTATTGTTCAGAAAAGTAACCCTTCAGTTTACATAACTAAATAAAATACCTGTTATTTTATCTGTATTTATTTTATTATATAAATAAATAGAATGTTTAGTGTTATAAATAAAAAAACGTTTTGTTAAAACTTACTTAGAGTGATGAATAGTTATAGTTTGAAACTACCCTAGTTGTAACTTGTCCCTATCATAATTGGCCATTTTACACCAATTATTTTAGTCAATTTTTTTAAAAAAGTAAAAGTTTTCCAGTAGTAAGGATCAATAAAAAGTCATAATTATATTAATTTTATCTTTGTTTGAAAAAAAAAAGTTAATGAAAATAACTCAATTCATAAATTTTTATATAATTTAATCACCCAAGAGTCAATTGCTCACTTTTTTTTGGCTGAGGATTGAGTCATTTTTCACTATTCCTATCCGTGACCCACCAACATAGTAATGGGGAGAGGACAGTAGTTTTCTACCCCCAACACCGTTATGATTTATGAATCCTGTACTGGGAGCAGGGAAGAGGAAAAGAACTCAAGATTATGAAATACATAAGACAGTAGGATTTAAGTACAAACGGATTTATTCTGCTTTGATTTTCTCAGGAACCAAACATTCTTTAGGTCAGGTGTTCATAGCTACCCTCAAAGATAGCTATGAACACCAAACATTCTTTTGATCAGGTGTTCAGTTCAGTACAGGACCAAACCAAACATTCATACGGTACCCCAACTAGCTTATTGATTTTCAACTATTTTTTATTGCCACATCAAGCCTGCTGGCAGCTCAGTAAAATCCTCCAATCAGATACTTGGGCGACACACTTAAGGGCGCTGATTTAGCGCGTTCAGAAGGTGGAGATTCTCCTTGAAGGAAGGATGAGAAGAAAGCAAGCGATTCACTTGGTTTGAAGACGGGAACTTTATGTCCAGCTCCTCTAACTGATGCAAATGTTAGCCCCTCGTATTCTTGGAGCCAACCAGCAACCTGGTTCAAAAACATTCGGAAAAAAAAAAAATTGTCAATCGAGTGAAAGTTACATCGTAGACTACGCCTAAATGTATTGGAAGTTATTTGGTTGGCTGAGCTCATCGATAAAAACTTGTTTAAGGTTACCTGCTTATTGTGGTACCAGGGCCTCCATGGCCTCTTGATGGGCAGTCCCAAGGAGCTTAAGCTGTATCTTGTGGATAATACAGGAACCCTTCCATCTGTGTCACCACTGAAGCACCCAGAAAATCGTATCTATCAAACATGAACAAAGTATATGCAACAAGCTGTTAAACTGATGACGTCAGAGACGAATATGTACCTGTACACCCATATTCTAAGGCCTGCAGCAATTAGTTTATTGTATATGGGAAGAACAGACTCCTTCGAATCGAACCAGTTATCAAATACTGTCATACTGCAACCATCATAATTTATAATTTTGTCAAGCGTCATAAGAACCTTTTGTCTTTTATTCATTTTGTTGTGCTTCAATAGTGCTTCTTATCAAATGCCCCGCAGGGCATTGCTAAAACAAAAATGACAACCATATACTTGCATAAAAAATGAGCGAGAATTGGCATTATACTTGCATAGGCTCCAGTTCCTGAGGTGGAGACCATCACTGACATGGAGGGCCCTCTGCACATCAGGTCTGTTGTAGTAACTTGTTACGTGGTCATCAAGGCATGGGTCATAACCACCCATGATTCTTGGCATCTGGTAGGCATAAACAACTATCATTGCTTAATTAAGTAGATTAAATCTGTCTTACTGCATTCTTGAAAGCAAATAATGGTTTCTTTACTCGTTAATATCAGAATCCATAACCATAACCAGGAACAGATTACCTCTTCAACACATCACCGAGTTCAAGGACAGGGATTCGTAACTGTTTGGAAGGAACAGTTTGGGGCTACTTAATGGAATTAGGCTTGATGTAAGATCAGATTTTGGGGTGATCGATAAATTATTGCTCACCATCTTAGACGTGCTCCTAAACTTTACTTGCAGTGATGTCTGGTCTGAACCTGTTGAATTACTGATGCAGACTGAAGTATAAAGGCTGAAGATGTCTATCTCCTTGTACTGTCTCAGTACTTCACCAACAGCTCCGTTACAGTCTTTATTGCTCCATGGATTTTTACTGCTGAAATCACAGGACTCTCCAACGGTTTTATGAGTTTCATCTGATACCACAGCATGGCTCCAAGCATAATCAACAAGGCCTTTCCAGTCATCAGCATCATTTGTTTCAGGATTACCCAGCTGCAGATGAACATTAGATGATCTTCACTATGCACATCTTCTACCACATATATAGAGGCTAAAAGCAATGGCAGAGTCAGGACCTTCGATCGAGGTAGAAGTCTAAATCTGTATACTAAATTTTTTTTATAATATACTAAAATAGTCATAAACTCATATTCAAATACACATACCCAAATTCATCCACATGTATATATGTGTGTATAAAGTGGGTTTCTCTCATTGTATTCCTAAATTATTGATTTTTTTTTTTTACTTTTTTTTATCCAAGCATTATTTATCTTCTCTCTCTTTCTTTTTTTTTCTTTTGTTTTTTTGGTTTTCTCTACCATCTTAATTGGCATTACTTAATTGCCCTCCACCTTTTTTATTTACGAGGGGGAAAATATTAGAATATACAGTAATTTATAAACAAAATGATGGGCAATTTTAGAAGTTAGAAGGGGGGGGGGGAGGAATTGCCCACCCTCACTGAGCTGTAGATCCGTCCCTAGCTAAAAGATAAGCAGATTTAGAAAATACTCCGCAGGAGAAAATATTAAGAGTGACGATTAACAAAGTATAAACTAGTACAAAAGTAACGTTTTAATGCAGTATATTATATGGGGATTAAATTACCAATATGCCCCTCAGATCAATAAATAGTGATGGGTCCTTGTTCTTTTCATGGATGAGCTCAGCCAACCCTGGCACATATTTCCCTGTTATAACACAGAAAATTATTGAACACAAAAGGGTTATGATTAAGATTAATGAACAAAGAATTATTAATTAAGGTGAGGTACCTGCATAGCTCTCCCCTGCCACATAAAATTGCCGTGTTTTATAGGATGGGAACTTGAGGAACCATTTATGCAGGAAAGTATAAGCATCATTTTCTGTTGCAATAGTCAACAAAAACATTACCAAAGTAAAAAATAAATAAAATAAAATAAAAAAGGGAGCACAGTCTTCTGGCTGTCCAGAAAGATGGAATTCTACAATTTAGGCACAGCACATGGATGTTACAGGCAAAGAACTAATGTAGATATTGAAACCCCAAGAACGAAATTATAATACTATTTTTGGATGAAGATTTTAAAAATGCACAAGAAACTTGCCTGTAAAGTCATCTCCAAGAGTATCGTAGTCAGTAGATGTATTAGAGTATGAAAAGCCAACACCAACTGGGGATTCCAGGAACAACATATTGGCTTCTGAATGATCGCACATAAAGAATTTGAATATAAATTTAGTCAGTATCAACTCAAATAGGTCATAATGGCGGCATTTGATTTTATATAGAGGTGCTTAATGGGGCTTTTAAAGAAAAAGATGCTTCTTCATATAATATATCCTATAAATTAGTGGCATGCTACTTTTATTGTGCAAACTGATATGCTTGTCTATATATTGCTGGGCACCTTACCAGCATTCCATGAATAAGGATTAAGTTTAAGAGCACGTCCATCTGCATCCAGGATAAATGGGCCAATCTCTTGTGTTGCTCCATTTCCCACAGAAGAACAGCCGGGACCTGAAACATATTGTTTTCTGTCACCTTAAATGAGAACAAGAATAAATACACCAGATGGAGCTACGTTATGAGACCCACACACGAATTCAAAATGAGAAGTGTTAGTTTAGGTGACTCAAAATTAGTTATAAAAGGTCTTATGGCCGTTGGAGACTGCAGCTCCAACCGGCCGGTTCTTATTGCCCAACTGTTTTTCCAAATATCCTAACTAACTTTAATACCTTTTCTTCCATCGCCCATTCCTTCTATATATATATATATGAAGGCAGAACATGCGGAGATATAACACACAGCAAGAGAAGAAAAGAGAGAAACGCTGCAACCAGAGTTCATGACCTACTATTGCTAAGTGTGAATCACTGAAATTGAAAGCAAGAAAGGGGTAAGTTGAGTGCTGGTTTTTGACTTGGTAGGAGCTGCGTACTCGATGTAATTGGTGAGGATTCTTGGAGTGTTTCTGTAAACTTTTCTTTCTGAATTTCATAGTGGATTGACTAGGGGTATAACCCCTGCCGTGAGTAGGATTCTATTTGAATCCGAACACGTTAAACTGTGTTGATTGTGTTTGTGTTGCTGTAGTATTTTGTTCATGTTTTTCTGTATAATCTTTTCTGTTCTTGAGCCATTAACCCTAAGCATACAGTATATCAAGACAGCAACAAAGAAATAACAAGAAGAAAAACCAAGTCCAAGTGATAAAATAAAAGGGAGAATCATAATCTGTAATTCTGTATCCCTGAGGAACCATGGATATAATCATCAACAGGATCTTGATTTTGCTTTCTTACCATGTGAGACAATCGAAAAGACAAGGCAACATGAAAGCAATAGGAACAATTCCTCTATTCTTCACTTCCCTTGGGCCACTGATTTTGTTTACATTCATAGACATATATATATATGTATTGCTAGATATATGATTAATTCAAAATATAGTTGTTGAAATCTAGATACTTATGAAAGCTTGGAAAGTTCGGAAAGCCAATAAAATTTTCCCACTTAAATATATAGGCTTCAAAACCCTACAGCAGTCTCATCATAGATATTCTCCATATCCTTGTCAAATTTCTTACAATATCACTATGTACTTTCAGCTTCCATCATAATAGAGTTCAGAAAGAAAAAGGGCAATAGCCAGAAGAATATATTTTCATGGCTCTTCTGGAGGTCATTCCACTGTTCTGCAATCATTAAGTTCTGCAACATGGAGAATGTCATCCAGCCTTGTTTCCCAGCAGGAGACAATTATAATTTGCCAAAAATAAATGATCATGATTTTATGTATGTATACTCACCTCCATTAAGCCACAGAACCAAAGGCTTCTTGTCAGGGAGAGTTGCCGCCTCGTAGAACCAGTAGAAGAGTGCCCTTCCTTTTTCTTGGCTGACCGTCACATACCCAGCATAGTGCCGGAAGTCTACCTCAGGCTGGCCTGGCAAATCACTCACAAGATCCTCCGATGCCCATGAGTTCTGTTTCTTCTCTTTAGACCATTGCCCATGTCTAGCTCCTACAACAGACTCCAGAGAGGATGACGCAGTAAGAGCTGGAATAAGGATAAACATCAACTTTATTACGAATTCCATGAAAAGATAAAGATGCATCCACTAATCCACATGGCTATATATACTTGTGGAGAGCTTGTTGCATCCACTAATCCACAATAGAAAAATGGGTTTCAAAACGCTGGATATTAGCAAGAGGCCGACACTGAAAAGCATTTTTTTCAATAGGGTCGGTAAGAATGGAATCTGACATAGAACAAAGTCAGCTTCTTGAGGTGTTCCTGCATACGTAAGAGCAGCAAGGGTAGTGGAGCCTCCATTTCTTGTGTGGTTTGCTGGAGCATAATAATATTTCTCGTTACCGCCCTTCACTTACCACACTGTCGATCCTCTGCCCCTCATCACCTTCCCCTTTCTCAGATACCCCAGGCCTTTCATGCCAAGGTTTATAAATTAGGAGAAACAAACATTTTGAATTAATGGCTAATGGCATTGAATACTCGATGAAAGGACTGGGCATCAAACATGCTTTCGATGAATTTACAGCATGACATCAAATCCTAGAATCTGTGTTCAAGCCATTGATCTGTGAATGCATCGGTATTCAATTGCTGAGGACTCACTGGAGCCTAGAACACTGGTACTCTGATATAATGATGTTCCTTAAGGGACCACGTTTCTGTCATAAAATAACACTGTATGGATATTCATAGAAAACAAACGGACAACGTATAAAGGTAATTTGTGGAATGAAGAAAACTTTTGTGCATTTATAAACTGTGCTTTCTGTAACCACTGTTCATGTTGTAGAAGTGTCAATGGGAAAGTTGATCATGGCCTAAATTCCAGGATGGTGGCGCCTTTGGAAAATGTTAAATAAGAAAAGTTAAGAAGCTTTCCTAAGCTCACCATCAAAGAAGGGTTTGTGGTGAACCTTGTTGGTGGATCTGTTGGATTCAAGGTCACCAAGTTGGATGTTGTATCATGACCTGGATTCCAGTTTTATTTAGTTGGATAATGCAAAAAGAAATTGTTTCTTCATTATTCAGTTATTAACCCATTATCCTGTTCCGAGTTGGTTGCAATTGCTGCATAGGATGTATGTTTATCAATAGTCAGATCATTTGTTGGCTTCGGAAAAAATATCCAATGTCAGAAAATTTGTGTGATGCATGCTTAGTGTTTCACGATTCTTTTGTGTCCTCGTAGATCTACCAAGATGAATTCTATAAGATCACAAATTGAGAATTTTATAATACTTGACAGAATACATTCACACACACTAGTAGTTTTAGGTTAAGAGCCACCCGAGATTTACAAAGAAAAGGTAACTATAATTTGTGGTTATATGATTTACAGAGAAAAGGTTTCACATACCTAAGAAATTACAAATTGGATTATGGGTACAACATGGTTGAGAGCATTGGTTACATCCTATAATCCTCCAAAATAAATCATGTTTGATGGATAGTTGCATTCTCCAACTTGGATCCAAGAAGAAGATGTTCATAACAGATGATAGATGAAACTGTGTATGCTAATATCATCCCATCTTTGGGTTTGGCACCTCCACTTCACACCCCTAGTAAAACATGGCTATCTTGTATTGGCCAATAGATACCCCACTGAGATTTTTTATTTTTTTTTTACAGACACCACCACTAAGATTCACATCAAGAAAGAAAAGTGCAACCCTTGTGCCAAGTTCATTAAGGTTTGGTTGTCATTTACCAATTATCAAACTACCATATGATACTGAGGGTACGAGAGGATAATCGACAGGGAAAGAAGAAGAAGAAGAAGAAGAAGAAGAAAGAGATGAGAAAGAGGAACAAATATGGAGAGAAAAGAAAATATTGTGCTCGCTTATTTATACCCAAAAAATATAATCCTTATAAAATCAAATATTATAATCTTACCATAATTATGCTACCAAAAATACAAAACATATTGGAAAGCAGCATATAAACTGAATCATAATTTGTTTTGGATTGTGCTTACTTTAAAGATGTAGTCATAATCGGGATGATTGTTGAACTAAAATTCATGTAGCTAATCCCAAGTAGTGACATTATGATTGAATATATTCTTGTATCTTCCTTGATCCCTATCAGTACTACATGATAATGTTACTGTTAATCAATTTTTGGGTGACAAATGGCTCTATCTTTTAACCTGAAAAGAAATTCAAGAATAGCTTCTATCAGCAATACACACAAAGTGATTCAGCAATACAAATTATGGATTATAAAACTAAAAAATGACCACACTATTTGTTCGATTTCCAATACATACTTCGTTCAATATGGGCCCCATTTAGGCTTCTCTCCATGTGGGTCCCATTAGTGAGTCTACTCAAGTAGTTGCATGACAATTCCAAACATAAAGAAACTTTTGGCATATAATATGTAAACTTTATGGTCCATAAGCTATGCATGGATCAAAATTATAATGATAAGGTAGGTAGGTAGGTATGATGTTATTCCGGATTGGGTTCAAATGGGGAAGCAACACGCACACAAACACACGAAGTGATTCGCAAATATAAATTATGGATTATAAAACTAAAATAGTAACCACACTGCTTGTTTGATCTCCAATGCATACTTCACATGTATATGGACACCATATAGGCTTCTCTCCATGTGGGTCGCGTTAGTGCTTCTACTCAAGTGGTTGTATGACAATTCCAAAAATAAAGTCCATAAGCTCTGCACAGATCAAAATTATAATTTAGATATACCTTAGCTTCAACATAATCTTTTTCTTTGCTTTACAGGCAGTTCATGCCAAAGGTTGGATTTTGAAGTTGAAGATTAAAAAAGCACAAGCTCTTGCATTCACCTGTCCTTAAGACAGGTAAGATGTTATTTTGGATTAGGTTCAACTGAGACCGTTTGTCAACTTCATGATGATCTTAGGACCCTAAAGACTAGACTGCTCGCAATGGGGAAGCACAATTGAAACCTTGTCCCGGCTATTAGAAGGCAATGTACCAAAGATCTATGAATTATCCCATGCTTGACTAACCAAGCAGACAAACGACTCTGCATCCTTTTTATCTCCCCAGCATTTTTATTTGTATAAGTGTTTCAAATTTAGGATGAAATTTATGAAGATTGAATTGCTACTTCTTATTCTGTAGAAAAGAATTCGGTCTAATTCACTAATTCATGGAAGGATATTGAACTTTTGTATTTGGAAAATATTTCACGAGGGATTTCTAAAGTTGACGGTGGTTGACAAAGTAATCCCTGATCATAATTTCCAGTAGATTTGACAAGAGGAAAGGGTAATGTGAAAAGAGAGGGTTCTAGTTCAACACACACAGAGAAAAAGCAATTTGCTAATATAAATTATGGATTACAAAACTAAAAGAATGACCATACTATTTGTTTTCACAGGTATAATAACTCTACCTTTGAGTTTCATGCATTATTTTCTTCTAGCTAACTTTATCTTATCCCCATTTTGTGCTCTTTCCTTCTAGAAAAAGTAGATTGACTTACTTTATTCCCTTACTTCTGCAAGATAAAATCTAACTTAGTGGAGAAGGGCAAACAATACACCAAGATGGGGAAAGGTTGATCAGTACTAAATCGGAATGAAAGAAAATGCTTGATATTCCATTATCCAATAAAGCTTTCCCACCCACACTATTGAAATATACTGCTAATTATACGAAGATACAGTGCCATCAGATACATAATTTCCTTAATTCTAGTCTTTTCATGGAAGATCTTTAAATAAATTAAAACTTTATGAACATTTTCCACACCTCTGACACCAGCATGGTGGGCCCACAACACAGAATTCAACAACACAATGATGGTGACAAATGACAATAAGAAAGGCCTTAACCTAATATATAGTGCAACTTTATGAACATTTTTCCCGGCTCATTGTAGTGTTTCTAATGTTAGGCCCAACAAATTTTGGATTTGGTTGCAAAAGGTAACATGCTCTTATTGCATTAAAACATAATTACTACCACTCTTTCAAACAAGAGAATGCACTGAACTTGGTTGCAAAAGGTAGCATGCTCTTATTGCATTAAAACATAATTACTACCACTCTTTCAAACAAAAGAATGCAACTGAACCATTTACTACAAGTAACCACGAGATTACCCCTCCGAGATAACTGCAACCAGAAATTAGTTCAACGAGAATGACGTGGCAGCAAAAGATTTCACCTTTATCAATTGTCAAGTAAGTCTTCTTGTTAGAAGCAGCGGCATTGAAACAAACAGCTTGTGGGCACAACACCAAGGCCTCGTCTGGCTGATCTTCATGTATAGTCGAACGGGAAAAGGCCCAAACCCATTCGGTAACTGAATAATCAACCCGATCCTGACTCCGACCCACTTATGATTCCATCACAAGAGTAATTTGAACTAATAACAACAAAATCATTTGACATTAACCCTACTCGCATCACCAGTTCCTCCGTGCTCGAAGACATACAATGTAGCAGTTCTGGTTCAGTTTGTTAAGATGGTTTTGCAGTAGAGTTCCACAGGCATGGATCCCGATCCATCAAACTCCTGATCAGTTCAAGGCACTACCTGGAGCTCACCCAACTTGAAATTTTGTAGAAAAAAATGGAGACCAGAAGGGTACTTAGCAAAATTATCACATTTATTTGCCCGTTTGCAACTTTGCAACGAATCGAAAGAAGCGTACGAGTTACAGAGAAAGAGAAAAAAGATTGCGTGAAGCGGGTAAAGGTCCCACCGAGATTTGAACTCGGGTTACTGGATTCAGAGTCCAATGTCCTGACCACTAGACCATGGGACCACAGTTGAGGAAATTGGCTGTTATTAAAATAATTATCAAATTTCATTCTTTTTTTCTATTTTTAATAAAAAATGCCATATAAATAAAATCTGTAATTGAATATTTTTTTTATTTTTTATATGCTAATTTATTCTATCTTCTTTTCTTTTTTATATATATATATATTTACAATACCTTTGTGATCAAATAAAATCCTTTATTTGCCCTCCAATTAAATGATGCAATCATAAAAATAAAGAAAGTAATTCGTATGTTGCTAAGGTCACTCATTTCACCAAGCTATTACTGTCGGTGGTGCTTCTATTCTCTAATAGTTTTATATCCCTAACATTGATGAACATAATTTTGCGTTTATATTTTGCAATGCTTCACATTAATGAAATTCTAATAGCGATAATTTTTTAATAATAAGAAAAATAAAAATTTATATTATCATCCACAAAGGAGTAGGAGTGTCTGCATAGGATTCCCAAGAGAGAATCATTTTTGTACTTGAAATCATGATTTTAATCATAAAAGAATATATTATCATTATTACAAAAGATTATGTTCAATAACTTTAAAAACAAAGACATAAAACAACATAAGCTATGATACATAGAACAATATTGTTTCGATATTTCTAAAACATTTCTTGTACTAAAATGCCAAGAAATACAAAAAAAAAAAAAAAACATTTCTATAACCGTTTTCACAATTTCAAAAATATTTAAAATTGTTTTATAATATTAAAAAAATATCAAAAATACATTTCCATCAGGTAGAGGTTAAAATTTTTAAGTTATAATTTTCTACATTAAAAATTAAATTTTTTTAAGAATTAAAGAATACAGTATTTGATAAAGATGTCAATGAAACCATAGAGAAACATAATGAAAAAATGAAAAAAAAATTATAAATTGTATTATGTTTGATTTTATTTTAATTTATTATTTATTAGTAATTAATAAATTATAATTTATGAATGATAGAAATTATATTTATGTTTGTTTAAATGTATTATGAAATTTATGTTTATTTTTAAATTAAATAATTATTTTTTATATTAAAAATTATATTTAAAAAATATCTCTATATTTTTTTTATTTACACATTTCTCTTACATTTTCATTTTCTATTTTTTTTAGGCAGGAAAGTACATAATTTTTAGCAAGAAAAGCCCACTGTAGATATGGTTGCAAGCCAATCCAAGCTATTTGAGTTCAACTCATGTTAAGCTCAGCTGAATCCCATCCAAACTCAGTTCATTATCAAACCAAGGAAAATTTAACCACGCTTATCTAATACTGCTAAGACAGTAGAGAATCATTAGCTGCAAACTCTGGTAACTATCTTACCACTTCAGCTTAAAATGGCTGAATGTGCTAAGCTGATATGATTCGAAGACAAATCATTAGACTAGTTGTTGAATAAGGTACAAATCTATGGATCAAAGATGACAATAATAACAACATATTAAACCTTAATCTCTCACTAGGTGAAATCTGCTACATGAAAGGCATTCCCAGTGCGCGCGTGCACACGATGCTCCCTACTTTGAAAATGGAGAGAGGGTCAATTTTGTGCGCAGCGTTACCCTTGCTTTCCAATCATAAAGGAGCAACTATGTCATTGCTACCAAGTTTTTCCACCAACAGCGACGACATATCAAAGTATTAATCCCACTAGATCAGGTCGGATATATGGAAGAGAGCAGGAGAAAAAAAAAGAACCAATACCTGGTAAGAACTTTCATCTTCTGCCTTATGTATTATACCTTCCTCACTGCTACTTCCTGATGCTTTATTTATTTACGTATTTGTGCATCATTTTTAAGCTATAGGTTCAATCATGATACATGGAAGAAATAAAAAGGAAAATCATAATTGCTGAGGCTAACAGCAGGAAATACGGCAAGCAATTATAAACCAAAATGAGAAGTAAACTCCATGTTTAAGTACCTCATCGATACTTTGACAAGATTTTCTTGTCTAGTCTGTCTGTCTTCTGTAGTCCAGGAGACTTCATCAAAAAGTGCATCATAAAGAGGTGGCAGAAGCTGGGGAGGAAGATTGACAGCATGATGAGAGACCAAAAAGCCCGCATATCTTGTGCTTGCTCTTTGAAGAAGGTTCTCAAGTTACCTACTACATCCTTCTCCTAGCATACCTTAAGCAAGAAATCTGTGATTTCCTTAAACAATTATGATCCTGGTCAGAAAAAAAACATTTTGTGTTGAACAATTACAAATGGTATCAAATAGATGGAATAGATACTGGGCGGTAAGATACTGGGCAACTTTGTTTCCACTCCCACACCTCTTACACTCATTTATCACTTGAATAATGAAGCCAACTTAAACACTAAACCATTTCTCCTTATCTCCCATGTGATTTATTCTCAACATTCACCATACACTTTAAAATGATTTTGTCATGTGAAAAGAAGACCAATAGAGGCTCATAAGAGAAGAGTAAGTGGAGTGGAATAAGTATTTAGTAAAAGCGGTAGACAAAAACTAAGAAAAACTTGATAAGGAGACACTTAGATCGGATATTAATTATATAGAAGTAACAGAAGATAAGACCATAGATAAAAATGAATGGGGACCTAAAATTCATGTAGTTGACTCTACATAATCAGATAAAAGTTTGGTATGTTGTCATATTCACCACATCAAAACTAACAGAAATACAATATATTTGTTGATTTATACCTTACTGTTGCAGTGTCTTATATAAAACATTCACTACATAGTCAGTCTTTGTCAATTGTCATGATGTCATATGCAACATGCCTACCACTACCACGGTTATTTACTACAGTAACTTAGTCCCAGAAAAAATAAATAAAAAGCAAGCTTATATGACAATGCACCCGCCCCACCTAGTGGAATAAAGCTTGCTATGTTGTTGTTGTATATAGTCATGCACCCTTGTGGGTAGGCCTCTAAACCATCTCTCTGCCTTGCTCCTCACCTGCAAGGATAACGAAATAATGTGCAATGAGCTACTGGAACTTAATAAGACCATATGCACATGCAAACGACAATGCAACAAAGCTATTATCTCCACTAGGTATCCCAATAGCCACAAGGTAGTCACCATCCTTATGCCATCCCCTTGATTGACAAACCACTTCACGGGTGGGCTTCATGACTTTTAAGTGCCGCACAAACCTTGGCCCCATGTACATAGTCAAACTAGTTTGCATGTCCACATACGGTTCATTACATATTAACACATGCATTTCACAGTCCATGCAAACTATCATCATGCTCGCACTATGCACAAGTATGTAAATGAGTGATCTTACAATGAAGTATCAGAACATAGTTGAATCCCTCACATAGCAATCTCTGCTTGCTATGACCCACCAACTAGTCCATGGTAGCCGCAATCAGCTAGTAACCTTACACTCTCACACTACCACTAGGCACACGGGCACACACACACAACACCTTACACCTGAACAAGCTACCCAACACTAGCACCCCTGCACAATCTCACAACCCCTTACACACCAAGCACATAAACACACAAACATGCACTAACTTTTCACGCACAACAAGTTAAAGGAGAATCCCTTCACTCTCCATGCATGGCCTTTTATAGGCATCTGCATGGTAGAAAAGGACCAATTTACCCCTCATGTAGTGCACGCCATGCCTTCACCATTCTCTTAGTGAAATACAGACACCCCTCTCCCTTTATGTGAACATCAGCTCAATAACCAAAACCCCACACTTCATCGTCAGTCAAAAGGGTCAACGCTTATCCAAGGACATCTCCACATGCCACTTTGTCCCTCATCTCCACATGCCATTCATTCACTTAGATATATCTCTCTCTCACACACACGCACGCACATCATGCACACACCCTTGCACATGAATGAAAAGCCAAAATGTCCAAAATACCCCTTATTTTGTTCCTACTATATTTTTTTCATAAGACATTTTCCATCTCTTAATTAATTAAGGACTAAGCTGGAGCCATTGATATGGGTTGTTACACTTACTATAATGCAGCACATGATAGCCACTGCAAAAATTTATATATGATTGTCAAGCAACTAAGCAGCATTATGTGTGAATTTTAACATTGCCAAATGCTTGCCTTATGTTTTACCATTTTAAGAGCAATAATGACAGAATATGTTGTCATCTTTATCTTCCTCTATCTTAATAATTATCCCTACACTTGTTGGCCTAATATTAGGTACACAAAACTAGTTAAAATCCAATTGCTTACCCTCAAGCTACGTTTGCAGCAGGACCTTCACTCCATGGAATTCATCAGATATTGGATCAAAGAAAGCAAACAGGACCTTCACTCCATGGAATTCGCCAGATATTGGATCAAAGAAAGCAAACAGGACCTTCACTCCATGGAATTCACCAGTTATTGGATCAAAGAAAGCAGAATCCACTAGGGTAGTGTTTGTTAAAATCATCAAGATAAGGTTGTATCAAGATAAGGTCGAAATGTTTTCTAGACCAAGATATAGAATGGTCAAAATAAGAATCGGAAATATTCTAAAATTTTTATCAAACTGTTTGTTAAATTTTTTGGAATGCATTGAGAGACATGTATCATTTTTTTTTATCTATAAGGTTCAAGATATGCTTATCCGGAGGAGGGGAGAGATAAGCATATCTTGAAAGTGCCAGATAAGAAGTCACGTGACTTTTTTTCCAAGAGTCCGCAGATAAGTTTAACAAATACATTGGAAAGAACAAAAGTCTATAATGCTTTCCATATCTTACCTTTTCTAGTCTATATCTTGGTTAACAAGCACTGCCTAGAATAGTTCCATTCAGAAATGCAGAATTGACTTCATAAGGAATATATGGTAAATATAAATAAAAAACAATTAGCAGAAATTATTGAACCTTCCTGCAGCAAGGGTATAGACATGGTCATATTGCACCTGAAGCTAACTCTGAGTGCTTACTTCAAACTCTACTTTATCCAAAGATCCAGACTGTTCATTCTTATCTACACTAACATGATCTTTAACATTGTTACCCAGATATTTGAATTCAAATTCCATAAA
Source organism: Diospyros kaki (assembly GCA_036245055.1). Lineage (NCBI taxonomy): Eukaryota > Viridiplantae > Streptophyta > Magnoliopsida > Ericales > Ebenaceae > Diospyros > Diospyros kaki. Next base: position 2,982,940 of record BSEG01000005.1, on the reverse strand, counting down.
AAAAAAAAAAAAAATTAGAAGAGTACAACTCACAAAATGATATTTCAGCGCCTGCAGAATGACTATTAAAGGCCGTTCCCACACAAGGTTCCCCACTTTGAAGAATGACCATACTAAAAAGAAAAGCACATGTATTTTAATACAAACAAAAAGGGCAGAACTGTAATAAGAATTGGGGGGAAGATTTCACTGAAACTTGGATCTCTGGTCTAGAGCTTGACCTTGTAAGCAGATGCCACTCAAGCAACTGAACAACCAAGTAGAATGTGGACGAATGAGGTTTTGATAGTTGGTGATGTCTCAATGGCTTCCACAGCATTTTGGTAATTTGTGGCAATCGAATGCATGCACTGAAGTTAAGATTGTCAGGAATAACACAATTATTCCTGACAATCTTTAGTTCCTAGAAGGCATAGAAAAGGAGAATGATGCAATAGAGGGGAAAAGCATGAAATAGGGACACCTGAACAACTGTAAGTTATTGAGCAGAAAAGTAACACAGGCATGTTGAGGGAAGAAAGAAAACCATCCTGATTGAAATTTCAGAAATACGCAAAGGTTCTTCTGAGAGCATATAGTTGAGCTGGCATTGGTTAATTAATTACCAAACTAACATCCATTTAACCACCTAGTCAACAAGGACAAGTGACAGGAGGAATTCAGCTTGGCACAATGTTGATCGTCCTATAGGCAAATCATGCACAATTAGAGGACCGAGACACCCGGTTAAAAAAATAACTCAACCTCCCCAGAAAAAAGGAGATGAATTAACCTATCAACAATAGGCTACAATAAACCTCACTCGACTCTTTTCATTACTGTTCTCTTCCTCTCGCTGTTCTTTGTTCTCCCCTTTCATTGGCAACCCCATCCCCAGCTCTGACTTGAGCATCGAAGGAGCTTTCCTAGAAACCCCCAGGATAGGCTCATCCCTTTCTTTGGCTGCGAGACCCAGAATCGACCTTTCAGTTCGGAGCTCAATCGGGCTCAGGATACTTCTAAGCCGGCACAGATTACCGCGTCATCATAAAGTTCAACAGTGACCAAGAATAATAGGAAAATAAATTAAAAGTAACAAGAGGATTGTAACAGGAGGATTGCCTAATTGATATACAAATAAGGCTACCCTTTTGGTTCTAAAATTCTAGTTTTAAACAAGCTTGCCAGTTGGCACCCGGAGGGCCTGAAAGGAAAACTCCAAACATATAGATATAGGACTGAATTTATTTGGGATTGTAGAGTTGATGCTAAGGGCAAAATCGACCAAAAGGCTATGGAAAAGAATAAATCCGTAGTTACATTAAAATGAACTCAGAAAAAGCTAGGAATGAGCTGATCAAGAAATACATGCAAAAAGGAAAAGGAAAAGGTCCAATGTAAAGGCAATGAAAAAATATATCAAGGCGAGAAAGACACAGAGCGGAGAGTTACCGGAGTGAGTTTCCAACCTTCCCGTCCGGCGATCTCCGACCTCGGATCTGATCAGCGGCCGGAGAGACCGAATAAGCAGAGCAGAGGACAGGGCTTCCAGAAAATGGCCTTCGAGTCTGGAGATGAAGTAAAAAGAAGAGGGCCGGTTCACACGAACCGGTACCGGTTTCCAGAAATAAAAAATCAATTTTTAAAACATCCCTCACGCCTATATATACATAGAACGCATTTTATGTCGAAGGCTCGAAGCAATCTCCTCTCGGCTCGTGAACTCTCCGAGGGGTCTCGTATCAAATTTGTTGCCAATCAATCGATAGAAAGGTCTCGGGAGCGAATTAGATGGGTTTGAAGGTGGTCTTGTCCTGATGTCATTGTTCTGGATCGTCTTTCGTCCACTCGCTGAGATTGAAGCCATGGTAACCCTAGTTTAGCCCCTTCTCGACCTTATTCCGTGTTCTTATTTCAACCTATTTCAACTGATAACCGCTTAATTTTTCCATTTGAGTTCGTAATTGATCTCATGATGAAGTAGAGGGATTTGATAGTTAATAATATCCATTTACTTTATCTTTGTTACAATCGACAGTGTCATATTCTAGGGTTTTGTGGAACGAAAAGGATTTGTCTTCGTGCTTTTCGTAATGCCTATATTTATGGCCATATATTGTTTCTAAATAGGAATGCTTGTTATGAAAGTAGCTTTGGAAATGTGGAATTCACTGCTCATTGGATACTTTGGGTGAAAAAAATCTAGTGGTAGTCAAATATCCCAGGTTTTTTGAATTCGGCACACATTGAGAATATTGCAGTCTGGTGGCGAAGCCCTAACTGCAGCAAGGGTTTTTTCTATCTGAACTTGTTTATATGATAGCCCTCACATTAGAATTTATATTGTGTAGAAAGAGGTCACTGTTTAGACTCATAAAGGATAGAATTTATATTGTGTAGACATGATTGGTTATGTTGGTTTTCCAGATTTGCTGGTTTTCTTATTTACATGATTGAATTTGTCCATTTATGTCTAGCCCATTTCCATTGCTGATAGCATGCCCAAATTATTCAATTTGTCACTTTTGTTTTTCCACGAGATGGATTCACATTTACATTTATTCCTACAGAAATTATATGCAATACTGGTTGATGAATGTGTTCTTGGTAAATTTTGATATTTTTAAGTGGCTCTATTTAAGTTCCCTATGTTTACAGGCCTTGTCAAAGAAAGTTATTACAAAGGAAGAGTGGGAGAAAAAGTTGAATGATGTGAAGATTAGGAAAGAAGATATGAATAAACTGGTGATGAACTTTCTTGTTACTGAGGGTTATGTTGATGCTGCTGAAAAATTCAGAATGGAATCTGGAACTGAACGTATCCTTTTCCCTATCATGATAGAATCTTCTCTTTTTGTTTTCATCTTCTAGTACTTTTAACTGATGGTCCATTTCATTTGCAAATATGGTTTATTATCCAAGTATATTCCTTCACATATAAATAGCAGACATAGATCTTGCTACAATAACAGATCGAATGGCTGTTAAAAAGGCAGTTCAATGTGGGAATGTTGAGGATGCAATTGAAAAGGTTAATGATTTGAATCCTGAGGTAGGATAATCCATCTGATACTATTATCTTGACAAAAAGACTGGCATGTTTCATGACCATAAATTTCAATATGTTTATGACTTTATTGTCTGAAGTGGTTGAACTGATCTAAAACAGGATGCATGCGGACATCACCTTGTAGTCAGTTCTGCTGAAGCCCATACTTGATTATTCAATATGGCATTTTATAATTAACTTCATAAAGTTTTATTGATGGTTTCGGATGTTGGGATCACCTTTACTTTTTCCTGGGATAGTTGGATTTCACAATTAGATATATTTGTTACTACAGCTATAACTATTGTACTGCACTTGGTTGCAATGTCAGTAGATTGTAGTTTTCCTGAATGACCCTTTGGCTTTGATCAGAACTACCAACTCAGAATGCAACAGTCGGTCTGCCACAGAGAATAGGCCACATTCCTTTGCTTCCTGTAACTTGTTTTAAGAAGATGCTTAAGCAGTGATATTGATAGGTCATTGTGCAGAAATTGTTAGGACATCTCAAATTTTTGCCTTCCAAAAGGCTTGATACATTGTGGTTTTTTGCCCCTTTAATAATTTTTCATCTTGTTTACTTAACCCCGATTGTTAAAAACGAAGTTGGATCATCTGATTGAACTTGCAAATAATAGGTAATCATTTTTCTTACCAAATGTACTTCCGTGATGGGGACAGATGCCTAGTGCTTACCTGGTAAGAAGTTCACACATTTTATCACTTTTTCTTTTGCAGTTACTGGATACAAATCCCCAACTATTTTTCCATCTCCAGCAGCAAAGGTTGATAGAATTGATTAGGAACGGAAAAGTAGAAGAGGCTCTGGAATTTGCTCAGGAGGAACTTGCACCTAGAGGAGAAGAAAATGTAATGTCAAATTTTCATTTTATTCCTCTATGTGGGTAAGGGTGAGCCTTGGTAGCAACAGTAAGGTTATTCCTTTGTGACTAGAATGTCACATGCTCTAATAGTGGAAATAGCCTACAACAACAACAACAACATATCCAGCCTTTATCCCACTATGTGGAAATAGCCTCTTTTGCAAAAATGCAAGGGGAAGGCTGCTTACAAATATGACTTTCTCCTACCCTTGCAAAGCAGAGAGCCTCTTGTACTGAGGTCCTGAGGACACCCTTCTTATTCCTCTATGTGGGTAGTGCTTGTTAGTTAAGTCGGTTTCAGTTTCCTTCTTCAATCCAAAGGGCTGAACTTTGCTTCTTTGCATGTTGGTTATAATTGTACAAGGTACCATATTTTTTAGACCAATATTCTTTCTCTCTTTATGGCAAGTACTTGCAAGATGTCAATGCTAAACTTGATATTGTTGCATGCTGCTGGTGCTTATATCTAGTTTTGGCATTATATGCAGCAAAGTTTTCTTGAAGAGTTGGAGAAGACTGTAGCACTGCTGGCTTTTGAAGATGCCTCCAGCTGTCCTGTTGGAGAGCTTCTGGACATATCACAGCGCCTGAAGACTGCAAGTGAGGTGAATGCAGCCATTCTTATGAGCCAAAGTCATGAAAAAGGTAAACCATTCTCTCCTTGTTTTCGTAAAAAAAGTGACTTGTTTTCGAATGATTGTCATTTAATCTGGTTAGGATTAATTTTTGTTTTTGAGTATCCTTGTTCTTCTTAAACATAGCATAAGTATTGACATGCATGCCATTGGTTCTATTTATTTAGTTTCTTTTTTGAATCTGGTCTAACAGCTTTCCTAATTTGAATAGATAATGGTTCCAAGAAGATGCCCAACTATGTAGGATTTGTCATGGGAAATGAACACCTTATAGTCCCTTCTAGATACTCATTTCTATACCTCATGGACATGCCCATTATAAAAGAAATATCAACATTCTGAACCCTTTAGCTGAAGCATCTGAAACACTTTGCAACAAAAACCGAGCTGTTAGAATGCATCCTCCTTCTCTTGCAAAATCCAAAATTAGCACTATTCAAATGTTAGGCACAAGTCCAGTGAGTAATTGCCATTCATCTTTTGTTTTAATTTTATTTGAAAAACATGATGTTGGTCCATTGATCAAAATTCTATCAGATCAAGGGCTTCCAAAATTTTTTAACTTATCAAGTCTTGGTCTTACTATGTAGGTTCAGTTACATAAGTTCTAACTCACCAGTCATTTCTATTTTAAAACCTATGGAAGCCAAATTAAGGAATTAAAAATTAGCTAGATTGAAGATCCTAACATCATACAAAGATTAATGGCAGCAGGGGAAGCTGTAAGAACCATATTCTAAGCTTTGGAACTGGCAAAAGGGGCTCTGGGTATCATTTGTAGCCAAAGCAGATGTTTAAAGGCTTCTAGCAGTTGCTGATGGTAGGGTTAAGATAGAAGTTTATGCCACCATCAGCAAGAAGGGTGGTATGTACATAATTGGGTTGGGGTTTAGTTGTTTAAAAGGAACAAAAAGAAGAGTTTTGGACGAAGAAGTCTTGTTGAATGTGTTGGTTAAATCTTCCCAAAACAACCCAGTTCATGAAAGTTGCAGGAGGAGATCCCCGCAGGGGTTGGGGGGGGGGGGGCACCATAATTCCGTTCCTATTATCCTGTTTACAGTTCATATATGTTGGAAAACCACAACTCATGAAGTTATATCATGGGAAAACTTGCACATATAATCCAGACTTACTAGCAATGATAAATATAGAAAACGCTACCAAAAAAAAAAGAAATGTAACAAACTTTAGAAAATGTACTCAACTTGAATAAAAAAGAAGGTCAGAGATCCCAATTGAGTGCTTAAGAATATTCAAAGTTAACCTGGACTCAACAATTAGAGGCTGGATTAGTTTTGGGTTTCACTAACAAGTCTTCAAAATGTATGTTGTCAGATATGAGTCTTTACTTCTTCTACTTCTATATTGTAGCATGGCCATGCAATGAGCTCTTTCAGGCTCATAATATTAAAAATCAAACTCCTTTTTGGGCCATAGGCTGCCAGCTAGTGTGGAATTTACTGATATCTGTCCCTTTTTCTGATTCAAATTGTTAGAATGCATTATTGTTGTTGATCCATCAGTCGAATAACCCAATGTAGTGATTTTGTCAATAAATATTCATTTAATGTCCTTCCGTTATTGGATGCTGCTCCATACCATTCTGCCACTGAACCCACTCCATTTTTTCCTGAAAAATTTCAGTGGTCTTTGTTATCTTGTTATTTTTATGAATATGGAGTATTATAAGCTTTCAAAGAGGCAATAATGACTACAACAGATCAAGCTTTACTGCCATGTCAAGCCCTTTGATTAAGGGCTGAGCAATTGAAGGAATTCCAAGAAAAATTCCGAAAGAAAGGTAGAAATTTTAGGGAGAGAGAGAATGAGAGAGGTAAGAGAAGAGAACGAGAGAGATTGAGGGAGAAATTGAGAAGAAAGAGAGAAGGGAGTTCTGTTATTCAATCAATCGATGCCCCTTCCTTCTACAACAGCCTTCATATAAGCTGCCTCTTATAGCTAGGAGAGCTAACTGCCACCCCCAATTAGTTAGGCTTGTTCTAACTACCTAACCATAATTTGTTACACAGTTTATAACAGTTTCCTAATGACTAATCTACCCATAGGGTCATAACACCACTAGGTGAAATCGACAACATGGATTTTAGCTCACTAGTCATCTTTACGTAGCTAATATCTTTTGTAAGGTCATTGCAATATATCGTGACTAAGAATTTTTTTGCCTATTTTTTCTTGAGGTTCCTCTTCCCTTTTTATTAAAAACTTCTTCCATTTTATCCACATCCCTTGTCGGACCATTCATTGGTTATCTTCTGACATGACCAAATCATCTTAATCGTGTCTCACACATCTTATTTTCAATATGAGTCACTCCATTCCTATTAGAGTGTATAACCTTGTTTATAGTTCTAGCCTTTCTTGAATGACCACGCATTAACTTTTTCTCCATAGCACTCATATTTTGCGCATGTTGCTGTTTGATTGCCTTTCGTTTCAAACTAGTCTTATAGTCATTGGAAATGTAAGATTTTACTATTGGCATAAGACACTCAATTTTTACCATTCTGTGATAAATTTACGAGTAGCATCCTCTATAATCTTCCCATCATTTTGGACAATTAATCCAAGGTACATAAATTGATCTTTTTGTTCTTAGAATGACTTGATCTTCAAATTGTATAAGATCATCCACGCTTATATTTTTAGTGAATTTATATTCTTTTCTTTTTTTGCTAACCTATATATTTAGTTTTCAATTTGCTTAAAGCTTTTAGATGCTAAATGTCCTTCCATATCAAGATTAGTATTTACAAAGAGCACACACCAAAGCTTTGATGCACCATTTTGGTGTTTCTGAAACATTTCCTGCCGCAAAACGTTAAGAAACACCAAAAACGTTTTCGGGTCATTCCCATAATTTTGGAAACGTTTTGTAACTGTTTCGCAATATTGAAAAAAATATTGGAATCGAAAACAAGTTTCTATTCCACAACCACATTAGAGATGGAAGTAACTTGTGTTTATGTTTACTTGAATGGATGATGGAATTTATGTTTATGTTTGATTGAATAATTATTTTTTATAATTTTTTATATTAAACATTATATTTACAAAAAAATAAAAATCCCTATTTTTTTTATTTACCCATTTCACCCACGTTTCTATTTCCTACTTTTTTGAAAAATGTCATTTTTCCGTTTTCGTTTTGTATCGTTTCCGTTTTTGTGCAACATAGCAATAGAGTATCTTTGTATGGATGTATTTAGTGAGTTCATCTATCACTAGAGCAGAGCAATAAGACTACGTGCATATTATTGATGTAATTCAATTGTGTCATGAACCTAGGGTTCATAACAAGGTTGGATTGGCAATCGGAATGATCCAATTGAATAGAACTTAGACATAATGATTCAAGAGGGAAATGGGACAAAAATGGGGGAATAAATTAGAGGGAAATGAGGGAGAGCAGTAGAGAGAAACGAGAGGGAGATTGGAGAGAATTGTAGAGAGAGAATTAGAATTTCATTTATCATTTCAATCATGAGCATCCCATTTGTTTACAACAGCCTTATATAGGCATAACAGACTCCTAACGGCATCCCAAATCCCAACTCACCCATGTGCTCCTAACCAATTACTAAAATATCTCCTAACAATTATCATAAACCTATTACTATATTACTCCTTTAATGCTCCTTGGTTCATGACAAATTGTAATTGAATAAGGCTAAATATCTCTTCCAGATGTTTTTAACAACTGTTTCCACTCCATGATTCATGTCTCTTTTAATAGTTTGTATATAAGCAATTTGGACTCTTGCATTTACAGCCAACATTGTAGAATAATATTGTGAATTGTTTTATTGGAGGTCTGCTCCTATTAAGGGCATTTTCTGCTCTGGCACAGAATAATTGAAACGTACTTTAAATGCTCAATTGATCCTAAACTACATTAGGTTTGTAAAAAAAATTAATTGAAAAGATACACACACATATGTATATCCTTTTATCTATCATTTATGGTCTCATAAGTAATATATAACTTTTCTTGAATTAAAACAAATGAAGACATGGGTAACAATGTTGTGGATATTTTATTTAATTTTTTATATGATTCTCATGTCTGGAGTTGGAAGTTAAATAAGCCTCACTCTGGTTATATCAGCGTATGCATCTTATTCTTATACTTCTTAACAGGTAGTTCCATTTATTAAATGAACTATAAGTTTGGTATCTTACTTGAAGAGCTATAATTATGCAAGAGAATGCCTGATTGCATACAGCATAGCCAAATCAACATAGAATAAGTAACTTAATGTAGACATCAACCAACAGTTTGCACTTATGTATCTTGTGATCTTAATAAATGCTTTGCCTCTTAAAAGGGAATTGCTAATTTTGATGGACCAACTATCATGTTAAGGCTTATTTAAGTTTCTAGCCTGGCAAATGCAAAAGTTGTATGGTATTTGTATGTTGAAATTGAACCATGGTCCCAAAGCTTTTGCAATGGTCTGCATTGTGTTGCGTGTAAACAACTGTTCTGCTTGCCCAAGGACATCACTAATTTTGACTGACTCAGCTGCGTTGATGATTCCTATGGGTTTTCTTGCATATCAAATACAAAAAAGCTAAGTTGTGCATGGTGAATTGGACCACAGATCCAAAGCTTCCAAGTTTGTTAAAGATGCTGATATGGGCCCAGAACCAACTTGATGAGAAAGCTGCTTACCCTCGTATAAACGATCTATCGACTGCTAAGCTTGAAGATCCTCCTGTTTAAAAGGTGTGAAAGCTGTTTGTTTCGTTTGCTCATCTCGTTGCTGATTGAGTTAAATAGGCCAGGAGGGGCGATCATGTTACCTTATTTCAACTTTACGTAATCTAGGTAGTTGGTAGGTAGTTGTCCGGAATGTCCTGTTAAAATTTGGGTTGTGTCAACGGGAAACTTTCTCGTTGTTCAGTTACTGCAAGCTGTTGTACAGATGGTTGTCTATGCGTTATTACGTTTTCAATTCAATGGCTAGATTCTTAGCATTTTATGTTGAAGAAATGGGTATTTGCTCAGAGTGATTTTATTCCGCCCCATCTAGTATCTCAGTGGAAGGAGGCTGAAAATGATGGGTTTCAGCTTAGGCATTTGGCCTGGTGATTGTCGAACGGTTGAGATTCAGCATCACCCAATTTAGCCTACCAGGTTACCTATACTATACTATTAATTCAACAAACATGTATATGTGCATTGCTTTGAATCATGGAAATAATACATTGGCTAAATTTTGAATTGTGTTGGGAGTACTACTGTTGACTAAACTCTTTAACATGGGTTGGCTCAGAGTTGTTGGTTTTTGAGCCCAAAATAATGAAGTTTTAGGTTTTCTTCCAATGGATGTTGGGCTGACGGCTAAGCATCCGGGCAGCCTGCTTTGTGATTTGGTGAGTTCTTTGCAACGCAGATTCTTATTTGGAGATTCCGTTTATTTGACGTAAATCACCCTTGCCATTTCAATATTTCCACATTCCAATTGATGGACCGACCATTCAATTTTCAGTTTTGATTTTTATTTTTATACTTAAGTTTATGTTCTTATTTACAAAAAACAAAATTCTGAGACAAATTGGTGCCAAAAAGCCTTAAATTCCGTAATTTTGATTGACATTGACAAATTGAATATAGTTATTTTATTTCATTAGGTTTGGTTCCCATAATTGTGGACTTTTGAGTACTTGAACCCCCTCCCCTCCAGTTGGACCCGACAAAAGTTCCCTGGGGCTGGGGCAGTTCCATTCATCTTCTAACAAAAGATAAGAAATCAAGCAACCCTACGTCTACCAAGAACACCCCGTGCGCAGGGGCTGATCCAGGCAGGTGGGCTGGACTGAGTTGGAAAAAATTGGAGGTGGAGTGAACTAAATTTGGGTTGGGTTATTATTTAAAAAAAAAATTATCTTATAAATTTAAATTTTATTGTGGGTTGAAGTCCAGAACAACTCACTAATAAATTCACCCGTATATCGTGGCGTTGTGTAGGGATGTGAATTTGGAAAATATTTCATAGGAACTGGTTACTTTTTTAAGTGGAGTGGTGCATTTTAAAGACAAACAGGCAGTTAAAACTTCTTCAAAGGATTTGTAATAAATATGTATATTATAGAGGCCTCGCGGTGTTTTCAAAAGAAAAAAAAAAAAAAATACACGAATCCCCCAAGTGCTATGGGAAAGTTGCTCCACTGTTTGCCGTAAAACCTCAATTATATAGGAAGAAAACAGAAGTTTCAAGTTATAATACAAACATGGAGATTTAAATAAGAAGAAGAAGAAGATAAACGGAGGCAGAGGCCAAGCAAAATTTCCCAGACATTAGTAGTAAGTTTCCACCCAGAGAACATAAAGCCAAGTCGAGGCCAACTCCGAGAAGTCCTCCTCCTCCTCCTCCTCCTCCTCCTCCACGTGATGATGAAATGCTTCTTCTTCGTCTTCTTGTTCTTCACCCAACAAATCCAAACGGCAGCAGTATCCATCATCAAAGTTGAGAGCATAGCTCCATGGATCATACTGGAACTTGAATCTCCGCTGCTGTTTGCAGCTGCTTGCCTTCTTCACTGCAGCTCTCACTCGCCAGAAAAGGCTCCTCCATTGCTTCTTCCACCTGGAATCGTTCACCCATTCCAAGCTTCCACCCAGGAAGCCCATTACAACTGAGGCTGGGTTTGGAACTGTTTTTCTGCAAATGGGTGGTTGGGAAGCTCAAACAAGAGGATTAATTTATGGCGTTGGAGCTGGGGAGAGTTTTTCTTGTAGAATTTTGGAAAGTGAAGCGATTAAAGGCGGGGAGTTTTTGGATCCTTTTTGTTTATGGGGCAGTGGGTCAAAGGAATTAGAATGGATTGGAAAATCTCTTTGGTTTCGAAGGAAACATGTGCTGTGCCGCTTCTGCACTCAGACTCCCCAACCTATGCCTGCTTTTTGCCGCTGCATTGGGAAGATCAAATACCATGAGATATCGATCATCTAGAGAGAGAGAGAGAGAATGTGCTTGGGAAGAGAGCCTGTCCATGTGGTCGCATATATGATCAGTAGTATATATCAAGAGTGATCTTTTCACGGAACCCCATTTCCTTGGCTCCAGGATGAATTCTTTTGAACAGTTTAATTTGAGGTTTTGACTCTTAAAAAAGTTGTTTTTGGCATTCTTTTGAGTATATTTAAAATACATAAATATATAGTTTTACCTCGCACCAGTCTTCAGAACTCTGCATACACACATTTGATTGCATGTCGTATTCAGAGAATTTCATATTTGAATGTATTTTTTTCATTAACTTTTTTCTTTTTTTTACAAAGATACAATTTTTAATACTCAGACATTCATAAATTACAAATATACATCATATGCATTTGATCTAACTACTTGAACATGCATGTGTGTTGTAATATTATTGTGGGTGGGGGTGTTTGGTTAGCTCATGATCTCAAGGTGAACTGAATGTTACCTATACATATACATATACATATATATATCTTGACAATGACATGTCAATGGAGTTGCATTTTGTTGAAATAAAGAGGCAAGAGGCCTTGTCTATGATCAATCAAAATCATAGCTTTCCTTTTGCACCCAGACCCTTTTGTCTCCAGGAGGAGGGAAATATAGAAAGTTAAAATGGTAGTTTGACAACTTCTCTCTTCTTCCCATATCTTGTCTTCATCTCCGTGGCCATTTTCCCTTCCACATATTCCCATCATTTAATTCCCTTGTCCCATTCTCTGGCTCCCTGGCTCTCTCGTCTGTCTTCCATCTTTGCTACAATTCCCTTGTCCCATTCTCTGGCTCCCTGGCTCTCTCGTGTGTCTTCCATCTTTGCTACAATTACGAAGCTCAGCCAAGCCAACGTTTTTAAACTCTGTCACACTGCAGCTAAGCGCATGTGCATAACGGGTCCAGTTATCAGATATGACTTGTCATTCTCTCCCATTTGAGAGGTAAAATGTTGATATTTAAGTATTGTTTCTTCTTGATCAAAAGAGGGTGATCGGAGGCAGAGCACGAGTTCCAACGACAGGTCTATCTGGGGGATTACTAACACTTACAAACACTCTGACGGTCAAGTGAGTAAGAGAGTAAAATGAACCCGTGTATCAGTAGGTCAGAAATGAGAACATACCTTAACTCTAAAGAGAGCTGGTTGATATAGAAGGAGGAGATGTCTCCCTGCATGCATGTGTCGTGCGTTTGCAGGTGATGTGATTGGCTATCCGACGTCGATGAAGGTTCCTAGGTGGTAGCATAGTGGCAATAGGACCCTCATTAATATGGATAGAGGTGTGCAATCGATTTAACAGAACCGAACAGGCCGATTTTTGGTAAACCGAACCGAACCGTCTCTAAGTATATACCCGAACCGAACCCTAAGCTAATCGAAATAACCGAAACCGACCAAACTGATTTTAAACTTCGGCTAACCGAACCGACAATCGAACCGGAAAAATCTACCTAAAATCAAATCGAACCGAACCGAATTAAAACGAAAACCGAGCTAACCGAACCGAATTAAACAAAAACTGAGATACCCGAACCGAAAACCCACCCAAAACCAAACCGAACAAAACTAAACAAAAGAGAAAAGAGTTAAATTATAAACATAAAAATATAAATCAGTGCTATTGTCAATAAGACCTGCACAATAATCAGTGCTATTGTTCTTTCAGTACAATTTACAAGTTTGTTTTGTACCTACCTTGTGATAGTTGGACCGAACAATAATAATTCCTAGGTGCAACGCCCTCTAAAACAACAGAAAGCCAATCACGAACTGCATTATCAATTTATCATACTCCAAAGGGCCAAACTGCATTCAGACAACATGAACATTGCATTATCAAAACAATATATATATATTAACCCATCAAAACAATAAACAATATATATATATATATATTGTCCTATGACAATCATTTAAACCCATCAAAACATAAATAATTAAATCGGTATCTGAGGATCAAAATACACTAGCCTCACTTAATTAACCTAAAGTTTATTAATAATTCAACATGATGATATTAGAGAGTTTGAGTTCAAATTTCACCACCAACTCTATATTTAAATTATTATACCTGATATGCATAGCTTACTAAGTTTCTTATACTAGCAAAAATTGAATTCAATTATTTGAATTAAGATTATGTGGCAACATGTTCTAACTATTACTCTTCGATTTATCATTTGATATTTTCAAAATGGTTGTTAATCACCAATGTAAGGCCCGTAGAATATGCCTAATATTGTGCCAAAATTATGATTTTAATCCCATTCAAATTTGCTCAATGACTAGGATAAAAAATAAAAAATAAAATCAGCAATGTCTAGCAAATTTTTTGAAGCATTAATTATGCAAATATTGCCCATTCATAATACTAGTATCCCATTTTGTCATTTTTTTCTTGAAATTAGCCACAGCAACATCATTTGAACTAGCATTATCCATTGTCAAAGTAAAAACTCTATCAAGTTCTCATCTCATGAGACATTTCTCAATTGTCATAGCAATGGCATCACCCTTATGACTAGTTATTGGACAAAAGTTTAAGATTTTTTTCTTCAAAATCCAAGTATTGTCAATATAGTGCGCTGTCAAACACATATAATTAATCTATTGAATTGAAGTCCAAGTGCCAGTGGTTAAGCAAACTCTTTGACAAGAATTTTTTAACTCATTCATCATGTTCAACCTCTCTTCTTTGAATAACTTAAAACAATCACGTGTCATAGTCGAACGCGAAGGAAACCGAAATTTTTGACAAATAACATTCACAAAGTGTCTAAACCCCTCACGCTCAACAAACTTGAAAGGTAACTCATCTACCATCAACATACGACCTAAAGCCTTTCTTGCGAGCATTTGATCAAATTTCCAATTAACCACTGAAGCAACATTATCACCACCCACTCTCCCACCCCCTGTTGCAGTTGATTGAAAATATAAGTCCATTTGATGAGATTCTAATGCATGAGGGTGTTTCTTACAATTTCCCATATGATTTCTTAAAGTTGTAGTCCCATTTTTTTTGGGATCACAGTGGAACTCCTTAGAACAATAGTTGCATCTCCTTTTAATCTCAGCATCTGAATTTGTAAACTTGATAAAATGATCCCAAACCTCTGACCTAGCTCTTATTGGTTTTCTCTTTGCCTTCCCAAGTAATGTTGCACCTTTATCATTTTCTAGTTGGCTATCTTGGGTTGGTGCTATTGGTGCAGGCCTTGAACTATCATCCACACTAGGGATATTTGTGGTGTGAGTCATGTCTTCTTCTCTTGCCATCTAAAATTAAATTAATACAATTGACAATTGTAATTTTAATTAAAATGTATTTAAAGACTAAAGACAAAAAGTAAAGATTAAAGACTAAAGACTAAAGAGTAATTTTAATTTAATTTAAATATTTTTTAAGACTAAAGATTATAGTTGGAAAAGGCATCTATGTCCATAAATTAGGAAACCTAACACATGAAAACAAGGATCAATTACAAAAATATCATATAGGAGTATAACTTTACGTACATTGCAAGATGAGCACGTTGAGGTTGCAATTTCGAATGAAGTACCAGTGTAATAACACTTATACTCCTTGTTACATTACAATAATATTATCAAAATTAGTCTCTTTCAAATAATAGTAATGTTGTCAAAATTAGTAATGTTGTCATTCCATTACTGTGATACCAAAAGAATAAAATAGCCATTCCATTACTGCTATTAATAACTTAATTAAATGTATTGTTAATTAAATATATTCTTCTATTAATAACTTAATTAAATAGTGTTATTAATTAAATGTATTATGTTATTATAACCTAGAGAGAGAGAACCAAAAAAGAAAACGTAAAGCAGATTCAGCATAAGAGAAAACCCTAGTTTCTAATTCTAGTGAGTTTTTTTCTTTCAATTAAATGTATTCTATTAATTAAATGTATTCTAGTTCTAGTGAGTTCTTTCAATTTTACATAGATTAACATAAATCATGCATATTTATCAGTTGATTAACAAATTAGGAATGTAGTCTTTTTTCATCAATAAATTAATAATGAACCTCAAGACAACACAAAATAAAGAAATAAATATTTAATTCTACCCAACCAAACCAAACACAAAAATTCCACAACTATCTATACATTTTAATTAATCGGTCGATCAGCATACATAAGTGTCTCGCAACAGTGTATTGTGTACACGAAGGTAAGACTTAAAGACTCAAAACCACAAAACAAAATCAAGTTACAAAACAACAAAACCAAACTAACTCCAACTGTCGTCTGTTGAGTAGCAGTACGTAGCAAGTAGCATATCAAAACCAAAACCACAAAACAAAAGCACAAAAACAAATAAATCAAAAAATACCTAGGAGTGGACGGAAAATGGAAAGCAAACAGATGGTGGTGACGATCGACGATTCGACGCTAAAATCTGCAAAATCAACAAACAAGTTAAATACTAGAGACTCAGAGAGAAAGAGAGACGCGATAAGAGTCATGAGACTCACCTGTCACCTATGTGACTAGTCGATGTCTAACAGCAAAGGGAAAGGGGCGGCGGATGGCGAAGGCGATGAAAGAATCCAGGGCGACGAAAGGCGGAGGCGACGAACGACGGCAACGGCGACCGTCGGGGTTCGGTTCGGAATAGGGGGCCAGGGTTTCCGATTTCGCCTCTCTTCTCTCTCTCTATGAACTCGGGAAACTTCTTGATTGAACGGACAGACCAGGGTCGGGTTGGGTATATGGGTTCTAAGCGCGAAACGACGTTGTTTTAAGAAATGCAAAACGACGTAGTTTATAAATCGGTCGGTTCGGTTTCTTCGGCTAAGCGGCCGAACAAACTGAACCGCAAAATCGAACCGGTCTTCCACCAATCTAAAAACTGAACCGCAAATCGCTTACCTAAATAACCGAACCGAACCGGCGGTTCGGTCGGTTCGATTAGATCGAAAAATTGCACACCCCTAAATGTGGATGGGATCCGCCATTAATGAGGACAGGATCGGAGGCTACCACACGAATATCCAATGGGAGTCACAATGATGTCATGGCAGCCTAGCTCTGGGCCAAAGTTGGGTCCAGATTGGAGGATCATATTGGGCCTAAGGAGAGGGCCGAGATTGGGTCCGGACGATCCACAGCCCCCTAGGTCGGATGCTCGAGTAACGAGCGTTTGAGCTAGAAAAAGGAGACCAAGGCAGTTCTTGTTGCATGTGCTTGTTTTGGAGAGTTGCGTTTTTTATTTGAGGCACGACTTTGGAGTCGAGTTTAGGTAGACTCAAGGTCCGATGTGCTTGTCTAATACAAGGCACGACTTGAGAATGGAAATAGCATCGAGGCGGGCTCGAGGTCCTGTAACGAACAGTGTCGACCTAGGTCCGAGACGGGCTTAAGGTCCTGTGGTAGACCTAGGTTCGGGGCACTGCAAAGGGAAGACCAAGACGGGCTAGAGGTCTTGTGGCAGACCGCGTCGACCTAGGTCTAAAGCACTACAAAAGGAAGACCGAGGAGAGCTCGAGGTCCCGTGACGGACCACGTCGACCTAGGTCCGGAGCACTGCAAAGGGAGGACCGAAGCGAGCTCGAGGTCCCGTGACGAACCGCGTCGACCTAGGTCTGAAGCACTGCAAAGGAAGGACCGAGGCTGGCTCGAGGTCCCGTAACGGACCGCGTCAACCTAGGTCAAGAGCACTGCAAAGGGAAGACCGAGGCAGGCTCGAGGTCCTGTGACGGACCGCGTCGACCTAGGTTCGGAGCACTGCAAATGGGGTATCGAGGCGGGCTCAAGGTCTTCTAACGGACTGCATTGACCTAGGTCCAGAGCACTGCTAACGGGAGATCGAGGCGGACTCGAGATCCTGTGACAGACTGTGTCGACCTAGGTCTGAGCACTGCAAAGGATAGACCGAGACGGGCTCAAGGTCCTATGACGGATTGCGTCAACCTAGGTCTAGAGCACTACAAATGAAGGACCGAGGCGAGCTCGAGGTCCTATGACAGACCGCGTTAACCTAGGTTCGAAGCACTACAAATGGGGGACCGAGGCAGGATCAAGGTCCTGTGACGGACCACGTCGACCTAGGTCCGGAGCACTACAAATGGAGGATCGATGAGGGCTCAAGGACTTATGACGGACCGCATCACCTAGGTCTGGAGCACTACAAATGGAGGACTGAGGCGGGCTCGAGATCCTATGACGGACCGTGTCGACAGAGGTCCGAAGCACTGCTAACAGGGGACCGAAGAGGCTCGAGGTCCTGTAATGGACCATGTCGATCTAGGTCTGGAGCACTACAAATGAGGAACCGAGACTAGCTCGAGGTCTTGTGATAGATCGCGTTGAGCTAAGTCCGAAGCACTGCAAACGGGGGACCGATACGGGCTTGAGGTCCTATGTGCCTGTCTGATACAAGACGTGGCTCGATAGACCTATTGCAGACTCGAAGCCCTAGAGCAATGACAGGGCTATGCCCAAAGTCCTATTAATACTTGCATTAAATGAGTTATGAGTAATAAAATAAAAAATTCTTGGGTACCTTATATTTAGCAAGTGGATTGAGTTTGAGGTGACCCAAGATTTGTTTATGTTGTGCCTGTTTGATACAAGGCTAACTTTGGGGAGTGGCTGAGGTTACTCGAGGTCGTGGCTGGATCGAGAAAGCTCGATGTTTGCCAATGTCTGTTTGATACAAGGCTATCTTAAGGGAGAGTGGTTGAGATTACTCGAGGCCGGGGCTAGACTGAGGAAGCTCAAGGTCTGCCAATGCCTGTTTGATACAAGGCTATTTTCAGGGAGAGTGGTCGAGGTTACTCGAGGCCAGGGCTAAACCGAGGAAGCTCGAGGTCTACCAATGCCCGTTTGATACAAGGCTATCTTCAGGAAGAATGGCCGAGGTTACTCGAGACCAGGGCTAGACCGAGGAAGCTCGAGGTCTGTCAATGCATGTTTGATACAAGGCTATCTTCAGGGAGAGTGGTCGAAATTACTCGAGCCTAAGGCTAGACCGAGGAAGCTCGAGGTCTGCTAATGCCTATTTGATACAAGGCTATCTTTAGGGAGATTGGTCGAGGTTACTCGAGGCCAGGGCTAGACCGAGGAAGCTCGAGGTCTGCCAATGCTTGTTTGATACAAGGCTAACTTCAATGAGAGTGGCCGAGGTTACTTGAGACCAAGGCTAGACCAAGGAAGTTCAACGGATCATGGCCTCTAACCCGTAGGTGAGTCGAAATGATGTTTCCATGGTCGAGGTTTGAACTATGGTGTGGTGCGACCACAACACCATGGGGAGTTCTTTTGGCCATGCGCCCTTTGCGCCATCGAGTCACTTTTTTAGACAAGCTAAGATGACCTTGTTGGCGGCTTCTGCTTGGCTATTGATCTGAGGGTGTTCGACTAAGGTGAAAACCTGGTGGATGTCGAGCTCCTGACAGAAGTCTTAGAGCTTGTTGTTGGTTTCTAGTTAACTTAGTTACTTGGTTTTGAAGTTGTTGGATAGTCTGGAGGAGGACCTCCGTGATAGATGGGTTTTGCAAGAAGTGGTTGGTGTCGTTTGGCTTCTAGGCAGGGGCGTTTCTGGCTCACACCATGGTAAGGTGAGAGGAGGTTGGTTTGAAAAGTTTTTGGTGAGCTTATGGGGTAGGTAAGTTTTACCAAACCCCACGATGGGCATCAGATGTTTCTTCCTAACCAAAAGAGGGCAATCGGAGGCGAGGCGCGGGGTCTGGCGATGGGTTCGTCCGGGGGGCGGCTGGCACCTGCAAACACTTCAAGGGTCGAGTGAGTAAGAGAGTGAAATGAGACAGTGTATTAGTAGGTCAAAAATGAGAACATACCTTGATTCTGAAGAGAGCTGATTGATATAGAAAGATGAGATGTCATCTTGCATGCATGTGTTGTGCGTTTGTAAGTGATGGGACTGCTTATCCGACGTCGATGGAGATTCTCAAATGATAGCATGGTGGCAACAAGACCCTCATTAATGTGGATGAGATCCGCCATTAATGAGAACATAATCTGAGGCTACTGTGCAAATATCCAATGGGAGTCGCAATGATACCATGATAGACTAGCGTTGGGCCAAAGCTGGTCTATAGAGAGGATCATATTAGATCTGAAAAGAGAGTCGAGATTGGATCCGGATGGTCCAAGTACTATGATTTACTTTTGTTATTACTGGCCCACCCTAATGACTTATTTACAAATTATTTGTGTTGTTGAGAGGTCTGTGAAAAGAAATATACATATATATGTACACATACATATTTAAACTAAAAGGATCTTAATGCTAATTAAAAATAAGATACATCAATTTTGGTAAACTTTACCTTATATGTGAGTAAGCCACAGGTAAATTTGTTCATAAACAAGAAGAATTATGACACATCTCAACCTCGTAATTTTTCTTTTTATTTTTGGGTTCACGTCAGAATCCTTTTCGTCTTAGATTTTCTGGGTGATTTGTAGAAGTCAGTGATGATAATTTGGGCCAGAAATGGCCCAAATTAAGTATTGGGTTGGAAGAAATAGACAGCATAATGGAGTTGAGTTCATGGGCCCTCGGCCCATATATGGCTACCATTAGCATCCATTGCCAAACTCCAATTCTCTTCCCTAGATTTCATCATCGACAATACAAGAGACGACAACGGCCTGCAAACGCAGCCCTAGATTTCATCATCGACAACTCCAATTCTCTCCCTGTCCCCGCGTCCATTTCCTAGACGTACGATGCTTTCGATCTTCTTCTTCGTATTCTCCGCCACCACACCCAAAATAATCTACCTTATTTTACATATATATATGTTTACATTCACCCTTTGGGTCACTAAACGTACGTGCCATAGCAGCAGTCGCCGCCGCCGCTCGATCACCTTCCCCCGCCACTTCAATGGGCTCTCTCCCTTCCCCTCCACCGCCAACCTCGCCAGAAGCTTCCCTCTCCCGCTACCGGGTCTACACCTCGTTCTGCCGGAGAGAGCCGGGGCCTGATTCCAACTGGATAGAGTGTTACAGCCCGGCCGAGAACTCGTGGGACTATGTTAGCCAAATCCCGGGAGTGACAGAAAACCATGTCTTGAAGGATTTCGCCATGGCCTCGGTCGGAGACTCCGTCTACATCATCGGCGGCCGCCTCTGCCGGAAGCAGCAGGCTCCCTCTGCCGCCGGATCCGATGACTTTCTCCACGTCAACGTTGAAATCATATCCACGGTCATACGTTACAACATTGGATCGAATCAATGGTCGGCTTGCGCACCGCTTAATTTAGCTAGGTACGACTTTGCGTGCACCGTCAGCGACAATAAGATCTATGTGGCCGGGGGGCAGTCCACGCTGTCAAGCGCCAGGGGCACCTCGGCCACCGAGGTGTACGACACATCACTCGACGAGTGGACGGTCCTCCCGAACATGAACTACTTGAGATACAAATGTGTGGGTGTGACGTGGCAAGGGAAGATCCACGTCATCGGGGGATTTGCGGAGAGAGGTGACATGGACATGAATGTCCCTTACGTGGATCGGAGCTCTGCTGAGGTGTACGACATACAAAGCGGAAAGTGGGACCTTGTGGCGCGGATGTGGCAACTCGATGTGCCGCCTAATCAAATCGTGGCCTTAAGCGATCGATTATTTAGCTCCGGGGATTGTCTAAATGCATGGAAAGGCCACATTGAAGCTTATGATAGAAAACTCAATTTGTGGTACATAGTTGATGGATCACAACTAAATATCTCTCAAACCCGATCCGACGATTCTTCTTGACCATGGCCCCAATCAGAACCCACTTATACTTCTTATCGGGGCATCGAATGGAGAGGAGTTCGTCGAGCACAAAGGTGAAGGTCCACGTGTTTGACACATCAACAACTGAAGGGAGATGGAAGAGCCAGGAGCCCGTTGAAGATAAGGGAGAGAAAGAGTTATGTAGCCATTGTTGTGTGGTTCAGCTTCCTTTATAAATAAACTAAGTAACTTTGTGTTCTTTAAGGACAAAGACTCGACCACCGTATCTTCTTTTTCAAATGTTCGTTGAATTGAACTTATACTTACTGATGAGTGTTGTTGATGGGTATTTTGTTTGCTTAAGGTTAAGGATGGTGTTGGCGCAAAATGGGTTAAAGGTCTGGCCGTCAAAAGTCATGATGGAAATCTCATGCATGCATGCTTGCTTGCTTTGCTTTGCTTTGCGTAAAGCTCCAAATTGTATGTTAATTCATTGGTCAATAAAGGTGGCGCTTCACCAAAGTGGCCCCATAGTTTTAATGCTTCATCTTGGATTCGTATCTATTTTTTCATAACATTAATGGCGTTCCTTCTTTTACTATATTATTATTATTACAAAACATTAATGTTATTTAAATGGAATTCTTCAATTTAAATGTAATTAAGGAAAACATCAATCTCTTCCATCCGTAGTGGGCCATGCTGAATTGATCGTGGCCCAAGTCTCCTATTTAATGGGCCAGCCCATCCACACCATAGCCCAACCCTTCTGTAACCATCAAAAGTAACGAAGGAGCAGGGACCAGAGTCCACAGACACGAAAGCAACAGAGTTTCCACGTGCGAAACCCTGCTCTCACGTGCCACCTCTCACCCCTTCAAACAGTCAAACCTCAGCCCCACACACAGTACATTCACAGTACTACTTTTCCGCACGCCAGCACACACCCGCACGTGCCGCCCTTTCGGCGCGTGCCCGTGGGGCTTCATCTGACGACCGTCTCATGATCCGACGGTCCTGGTGGCCGCTCCGCCGCAAAGACGGATCTGGGGCGTCCGGACAAGGGGACCATTCTGGCGACCTGGATGGCTGATGTGTCGGAGAAGATGGCCAAAGAAAGAAAGGAAGCCTTTTAGTTATACATGAAAATGATCTGTTTAAGAAAATATTATTAAGGTAATAAGCTTTTGTAATGATCTCAAATCTTATTTATGTTCGTATTATATAGAATTTATAATATCATTTAATTATTATGACAATTTTAAAAATATATATATAAACTAGTTTTATTATTCTGTAGGTGGAAAATGGGCTTTTGGAATTGACAAATGTACAAAGTGGGCCTGGGGAGGGGACCAATGGGCCAGAGGCGGGCTCCCGGGCTTTGGCAGAGTGGGCGCATAAACCGACATTAAGCATGTGATGGTTACCGAATAATGAATCAGAGGAGAAGCTTTATTATTATATTCTATTGGGTAAAGAATTTTATAATTTTATTTATATTTTCATATAAAATTATGTGATTTATAGTAATTAAATATTAAAAATAATATAATGAATATAATATTATACAATCAGGAAAATATTATTGCTACATTATTTTTTTTAAAAAAAAATCAATTAGATTTTTGGTGGGAAACTTTGTTCACAAAGCTTGTAAAATCAATTGATGATGATTTAGAATGGGAAAGCAGACCACGGAAGCTAATTGGGTCATTTTGTCAAACATATAAGGGGCAACTGGGGGCCCCCCAAATTCTGCCCCCTCTCTCTTTTCTGTCTCTCTGCTTCTCTCTCCCTGGAAGGCTGAAAATTCTCGCTTGGACAGAAGTGGATAACCAAATGCCCCCAGAGTGGGCTCTAATTTCCAAAATGCCATTGGAGTGTGGGACGACCAGTAGACCACATACCCAGGGAGTGGCATTTTGGATGTTTAGTTGCGAGATAGGAGGAGGGCTTATGAGGGGCAGAGTTGGGCAGGGTTAACTGGGCCCGCCCCCATTTTTGGAAAGCTTGGAACTGAGAAAGCAAGGAAGTAGTTGGGGGAGCTGGCAGGGCCCATGGAATAAATGCTATGAAATTGTGCAAAATGCAAAACTCTGCGGCCAAATTATTGCCCTGCCCTGGACCTTCTCCTGCATGTGTGCTTGCAGGGGAATTGGCTTCCAAACAAACCTTCTACTGTTCTAATATACGTTCATTTGGTTCTATTTGTGTGTTATTATACATGTTTGATTTGCTTATTTGGTATACGATTGATTAGTAATGAATGGCGAAGAGGGAACGCTACTCACAATTTGAAATTAGTGAAAATATTAACTTTTGTTTGTTTGTTTTAGCGTTACCTGATTACCTAAGCAACTTCTAGAAATAACCCTTTTGTGTTCTATATATATTCTTTGACCAAAAATTAAGGGGGAAATTCATTTTTTTCCCTTTTTCTGGTAATTTGCATTGCACAATAGTCAAACACAGCCTGAAGATTCACTTCAATTTGAAAAGGAAAAGGAAAGAAAATTGCAGTTTCCAATTTGATGGATGTCAAAGAGAAAAACCTGAGAAGGGATGAAAAGGAGAGCTGTTCGTATAATATTTTAGCTATATATCCAAATCCCAAAGCTTTCTTTTTCAACCCTTTGGTCATCTGTCTGTAAAGAGAGTCCACATACTCTCTCTCTCTCTCTCTCTCTCTCTCTGCACATCAGGTTTTATCAGGTACATACATGGCTGTTCTGATAATGGCCTAAAGAAGCCTTGAATATTTCTCTCCCTCTATCTGCATAAACTGCCATAACCGTCTTTCAAGTCCAGTGCTCTTTAGGTTTTTTTTCGTTCTCTCCAAATCATAACGATGGTGAGCTTCTGCTGAGGAAAAATGGCGGAAAGATCTCACTGGGGCTGGCCGCCGGCCGGTGCTCCGCCGCCGTTCACCCAGCAGCAGAGGGACGAGCATTGGAGACACTTTGACAACTCAGTCAATGCCATTTCTTTTGGGTTTGTTGCCACTGCCATTCTCATCTCCATGTTCCTTGTCATGGCCATTTTCGAGAGGTTTCTCAGACCCACCTCGCCAGCTTCGTCGCCTTCCGGCCGCGGCCGCCGTCGCGACATGGAGTCCCAAATGAGTTTCAATGCAAAGCCTGGCCTTCCCTCTCCCAAAGTGAGTAATTCCACCCATTGCCCTTTTAGTTCTGAAACATATACTTCTGATTTCCTTTTTGGTTGTTTTGTTGATAGTTTTGGTTTCCTTTTTCCCAGGAAAAAAAAAAAAAAAAAACAAAGAAGAAGAAGAAAGAAACTGAGAAAGAAAATTTTCCCCTTATCTATGCAGATAGTGATGATTGTTGGTCTGGAAAACACTTTTGTTTCTCTGTTTTGTATATTTGACAATTGTTTCTTCTCGATTTTTTGCTTCTTCCAAAAGCCTTTATTTCAGTCTTTGATCTTCGTTCTCATTAAGTTCTTATTAGTCACACTAATATTTCGTATTTGTTTATGCAAAAGAAAGGACAAAGGAAAGAATCCATTAGCAAGGACTGGCCAAACCTTAGACATTACATTACTACCTAGTTTTGCCTATGCTTTCTCAAAACATGTTTATCTTTTGTGAAGTTCCAGGACCTTACAAACTAAATTAATCTTGTTAAACAAATTTAGTACTTTAATTGGGGTTGGTGTTCACAATATTAAAAGTCAGAAGTGACTTGGGATTCACTAATTTAGTAGCTGAAGCATACAAAACTTGTTCATATTATAATGGTAGTGATAAAAGAATTCTAGATTGACAAAGTAAATTACTCGGTAAACTACTCAAGCATTATCTTAAACATATAGTCATGTGCATGTTTCCCCAATTATGGAGACACCGAGAAACTACGCTGTCTCTTAATTAAGATATATGGCGAAAGGCCCACGAGAGAAGAAAAGTTGCCCTGTTGGACCGGGTGAGAAAGCCCCGGGACTATATGCTATATGTAAGTAGCCACTGCATCGGCCCCACCTGTGTACATGGTACCCGTTAGGCCCATCACTACCATATTTATGGTGCCGAGCATGGCCACTGCCGGAGTTGGGGACAGGGCGAGAACATACGTTGTGGGCAAGTCTTAGTTCATTGCCCACTATCCGGCTTTAAATGTTCATAACTACATATCCAACTGTTTACGTAAAGGAAGGTGCCTATTAAACTATACCAATGGTATATGAGAGTTGGACTAAGCTATCTGAGCCCACACTAGTTATGTTTTATAGAGCTCTATGATGGCACTTGTACCTTTGGGAAAATGTTTTGAATGGCAAGCCTTGTGCATAAAGTTAGGGCTTTGGAATGTCAAGCCTTGTGTATAAAGTTGATCGGCGGAGGCTTGACATGCTTCCTGAAGAACTTGTCGTTTGCTGTACAATGTTGTGTAGAGCAATTTTTCTAACTGTTTGAATGGCATAAAGCAGCAGCTTCCTTGGATCCTAATTACTGTTCAGTTTAACTGGGTTCTGTTGTGTGTTCTTGCTCAAAACCTGAGTTCAGTGCTTAACTTTCGATTGTGGATTCAAGTTTATCTTTTGTTATATGGCTAAAAATGTTGGCACTAGGTACTAGGACGTTCAAAACATAAAGAGTAAGTAAAATAAGAATATTAAAATGAATGTGCGGCCATACAAGAAACAAAAACATAAAAAACTAGATTATACATGTAATAAGGTTAGAATGGCACCCATTGAAAGTAAATGAGAGAGACAAGATTAAGATAGTTTAAACATGTTAGAAAAAGACTAGTAGATTCACTTGTAAGGCAAGTGGATAAACCGAAGAAACCCTTAAACATGTTCTAGGATATGACTTATATAGAATTTGACCATAGAGACGGGGAGATCTAAGGCTAGTAACTGTTCTTGTGTTTCAAGTTTACCTATTATTGAAGAAATACTCTACAGGCTTCGACAAATAAGCACCTTAAAGCATATTTTACGTACAGTAAACTGTGGCTTATTTTGTCGGATTACCTACCCATTAGTTCCCATAATTGTGCCCCTTGAAATGCTGTCTCGAAGAGCCGCCATTTTTTGGTTGGTGGATAACTTTCCTAGTCCTCTTCAAAAGGTGAAGTCCCTCACTTTAAGGGCCCCTCTCCGCCGGCCCGAGAGGAGAGGAGGTTAATCATAGAACCCAACGATCAAGGATCGAACACGGGACCCTTCACCAGCTATATAGTGGCTACAATCTAAGGCTCTTCAACTTGTGTCCGCCCCCAACCGTTGGGCTATGGCCGCGGGGGCGACTTTCCTAGTCCTCTGTACAATGGCCTAGTGGAGATGAGCAAATTATAGTGGAGATATTGCGGCTATGAAGCATTCATATACAGAAACAGCAGCAATATGACTGACGTCATGTGGACACTAAGTACGAAAGTTCCAAGGAAATTAGAACAGTTTACATGTCATGAACACTAGAAAACAATAAGAAATCGTATTTTACATCTTATACATTGAAAATAAGATTAGTCACTAACTAATTAGAGTCTAAAAATTGTAAAGTTGGAAAGCTTAAAGAAGGTGAAGTAGTAGATATAATAAAAAGTCAGTTCCCAAGCTATTTTCTATGGACATCTGATCTCTTTTGCATGTGTCCAAGTGATGGAAACAAGCTTCCCTAGTGTCTGAAGTGTATGTAATAAGCTCTGCCACTAGTAGAAGGAATGTGAGATCCTCATATGCACAATTTTGTATGAAATCGATATCATGACTGCAGGTAGGGCAGAAACCTAGTACTTTCCTTGCTCTTGCTTTCATTTACTTAAGCAACAACTCTCATTACAAAGTTTTCTACAAAACGCAGTGCCTTGCAACTTTAGCACTTTAATTTTTTTATTATCCCCATTAAAGAATTGTCTGTGAAAGAAAAAGTCAAATATGTATGCCAGTTGTTGACATAATATTATAAACTGCTCAAGGTTTAGGAAGAACAGGTGAAATGGGATCTTGCATCATCAAACCATGTGATAAGCTCAATTTTTTAAGTTGATTTTTGCTTGGTTATGCTATCTTAGAAATACTGATCTATTCCCTTTAATCAGAATTGATAATTATGACACCAAATTGTCTTAATTGATAAAACAATTTTAACGGCTCTCTCTATCTAAGCAAATTCAGGGCCACTCCCTATTTCCAAATCCCCTCACCCTTAAAAAGTCAAAAAGTCCGCTCATCTGAACTGCTCCGAATTTTTATATTACAATTACTACTTTGTACGAACATTTATCTCCCCTTAAACTTTTTAGATAGGGTTTGTTAATCAAAATATAAATTAAAAAAAATAAAATATAAAAATATTTTAAATAAATATATGTTTTATTATATTTATTAAATTTACCTAGCAATACATTAAAAAAAAGTTACATAATTTTTTCTTTGAGATTGTTAAAATAAATTTATCTTTCCCTCTTTAAGATTGCGTTTGCTAAAATGAGTAAGATAAAATTGTATTAAGATAAAGTTTAAATGATTATCGGACCAAAATATCGAATAGTCAAAATAAAGGTGTGAAACATTTTAAAATTTTTATCAAACTGTTTGTTAAATTTTTTAGAATACTCTAGATGATACATACGTTATTTTTTTTATGGATCAATATAAATTTATTTAAAGAGATAAATTTATCTAAAAAAATTCAAATAAAAAGTCATGTGACTTTTTTTTAATGATAATTAAATAAATTTAACAAACACAATTAAATATATTTTTATTTGAAATATTTTTCACATCTTACTTTTTTCAGTCTATATATTAATTAACAAACACTACTTAAAAATTTAACAAATAATTTAATAAAAATTTTAAAATATTTAATAACCTTGATCTTTTAATATTTTAATTCTGAAAATATTTGAACATTCAAACTTATGCTCATTTTAATGGACCCACCCAAATATTTATCAAATTACACATAGCGTTTGATTTATTATTATTATTATTATTATTATAAGGTCTAAGTTGAAAATCTACTATTTTTTTAATACCCTTGAACCAACGGCAAAGGGAATTAAGCGAAGAGAGAGACCAATAAATGGCATTGATTTCTGGAATTGCACAGCCAAAACTACAGTGGGACACAGACAGACACAGTACACACTGGAGAAGAAGGAGAAGAGGGGTGATTCTGGAATTTCACCAGCCAACTCGATGTTTGGCTTTTGACTCTTTTTACGCTAAGCAGGACAAAAATGAAGGACGGCAGTAAGCTTTCGGCCCCATGCCGTATCGTCATTCCACAATTGACCCCCGATAAAGTCCATAATTACAGTTTCTGCCCACAGCTCTCTCTCTCTTGACTCTCTCTACAGAAAGATGAAACATTCCAGGGACACGAGCGGGTTTTCAAGAGACTCGCTGCCTGTCGGTGGCGGCCACGTGGCGGCCTCCTTGTCGATGGGCTCCCGAACCTTTCGGGTCTTCTCGGACGGGTCGGATCTGACCCGATCTGGAGACTTCCCCGTTTTCCTATCCGACGGGCTCCGGCCCAGCCCGGCCGTTCTTGCAGCTCCGGTCTCGGCCCCGCGCTTAGCTGGAGACCTCAACCTCCGCATGTTGACGTCCCCGGAGTCCCGTCTCTGCCCGGCGGGCGCCACACCCGGCCTCTCTCTTGCTGGAACCAATCTGACCCAGCCCGGAGACGGATCCGACCTTCTGACCGGGGATTTTCCGACCGCCGGCGTACTCCCTCTCTGTCGGAGCTTCGACGGCGATCTAGCCACCCTCTGCCGGACCTCGCCCTCGTCTTCCTCTCTCCTCTCTGTCAGCGTCGACACGCTCTCGCTCAAGCTCGTGACGTCGGACACTTCGGAGACCTCCGTGGCCGTAAACGGCGTCTTATTCCCGACATCGCTAGCGTCGTCTTCTTGGATCTTAGCCTCTTTCTCGTCTTGGATTTTTGGGACAGGTGGCTTCGGATTCGGAGTCTCGGACAGGACTTCCTTCACGGTCTCTTCTTCCAGCGGCGGCGGCTCCTTGGAGTGGCGGAAGTCGGCGGATTTCGCCGACGACGAATGACGATGGTGGTGGTCCTTGGGCGGAGACGCGGGCTTGGAATTGGTACTGACACAGCAACCCATTTGCTTGCTTCCTCAGTAAAAGAAAAACAAACCTATTTATGCCGTTCTACAAATAGAGGTAGTGGATCAGAAACTGGGATTTCATTTGGGCGGCGGTGGTGGTGGTGGAGAATTGGTGGAATTGGGGTGGCGGAAGGCGTTTTCCGACGAGATTTGAGGGGAGGGAACTGGTAGTTGAAAGGGGAAGTGAAGAGACATGGGAAGTGTGAATGGTCAATGGGGAGTGTATATTTATTGAGCGATCTCTGCAAGAGATATGACGAAAGAGACAGGAGGAGGAGGGAGAATTAAATTCAATTTATTTCCCCTTTTACCCCTCCCACGTCCACTTTTTTTAATCAAATAACAACAATTATATTACTCAAAATTATTATTTAAACACTTAGAAATAAACACTATCGTATTAATATATTATATATTTATATTAATTAAACACATAATATATTACACAAATAAAATAGTATCACACTATATTAATTAATGTTTACTTGATTTATGTTCTTTCTAACTTAAAAAGATAGTCGGACATCGACTCACAACAGTAAAGAAGGGATTCCGATGGTTGGTCCGTTGAGGGGCGACTAATACCTACAAGTTTTCTGACGTTCTAGTAAACAAGAGAGTAAATGAACAGAGTATCAGTAGCTTAGAGAAAAACATACATTGACTCTAGGGATAGGTAATTTATATAGAAAGAGGTGAGACTTTCCTGCATATATGTGTCGTGTTGTTTGTAGGGTGATAGGGGACATCTGGCGTCGAAGCTTCTTAATTGCAGTATGATGCTGATAAAACTGTTATTAATGTAGATAAAATCTGCCATTAATAAATATATGATATGTTATTAATAAAGATGAGATCTTAAACAAATGCGAAAGTATCCAACATACAACTATAATAATGTTATTATAGGCTGACGTAGAGCTAAAATCGAACCATGAGCTGGTCCGTGAGCCAAGGATCGAGAATAAGTTGTGGACTGAGTCAAAATTGTGCCGTGCGCCAAGGGTTAAAACTGGGCTGGTACCGTGCAGTCTACATGAATGAATCACGTTATTTTAGAACTTTCACAAGACATCTAAATTTTAAAATATCAATGGGTCAAATCCTAGGACGATTGATCTCTAGGGGGCTATGCACTAATGAATAAATAACCCAAGGACAGTTGAATCAATGCAACACAAAGCCAAGTGCCAATCAAACAATAATGTGCATCATTCGAAATCTAAGTTATGGTTTGATAAAATCCAAGAACACTAATGGTCCAAGCTAGGGCTACATTAATAATGTGAGAATATCGTCACATGGGCACTCATTTATGGTTTGTTATGCAAGAGTCCTTTTTTTTTTTTTTTCATTAACTTAGGATATCTTAAACTTCGTCTGATTAATCTTCAAAAGAGATGGGTCTCATCTCAATCCACATCCTAAATAAATCATGATATAATCTCTATATAGTGTTTTTATGAGATTTCAAATATATTTATCTTCTATTCTTATCATTGAAATCATTCATGAGATAACAAAATTCCTCTTTAATTCATCGGTACAAGAATTTCATGACTAAAAAGAAACTATTATCTCCCTCTTCCTCTTTATTAATAATCTAATTAATAAACACTAATCTATGTTCCCTTCCCTATCCAGTGATTTGACTTATATGATTAAAATGTTATTAAATAGATTATAAAAAAATTGATTAGATCTATAAAATTCACATAGGTTCATTTCAATATTTAATTATGTATGATACAAAAATTTAAAAATAGTCTATAAATTATTAGTTACTTAACGAGAGGGTTCGTTAAAAGAAATCTTATATTAGGTTTCTCTCAACCATTTAGTATTTAATTTTTTTATTTAGATAAAAATTATAGTTATTTGTTTTATTACAAACTTTTAAACAGTTATTGAAGAGAAAAATAAAGAGTGCAACTATTTGATTGGGGTTAATAAAATTTTGGCTTAATTGAAATAATCAAATTAAACCTACTAAAATTGACAGCTCGGCTTAGTTCAATTTATAGACCAATTTGATTCGATTTCTAAATTTAAGTTTTTTATTTGGGTTCGATTCGATATTTTTATTGAAACAAAAATCAAATTAACAGAACTGATCAAAATCTATGTGCTCAAATTATTAGTCAATTAAGAAGTTATTATTAATCGAGTAACAACATATTTAGTCAAGTAACTAAATACGTTAATCGAGTAATAATTATTAAACAAGAGTATTAGTTTATATACTTGATTTATTAACCAACTAAGATAAATTTTTTAGTTGAAAAATATTTTTATATTAGAATTTGCTTATAAATATTAATTAAATAAAATTTATTTTTAATTAAATAATATTATTTTTATTCAAATAACACTTATTCTTATTTAAGCAACACTTATTATCTAAATTACTTATATTTGCTTTTTTTTTTTATTTTCATTCTATTTTTAGTTATTTAAGTTTTTTTTATTTTTTAATTTAAATAACTATTCAGTCGATTCAATTTTATTTTTAAAAAAAAATTAATTGATTTGATTATCCAATTGATAGAATGCGCACCCTACTATTTGACTAAATTAATATTTGATATTTATGTCACACAGCAATTTCTCAAAAAATCTCTCACTTTCCTCTCATGTCACATCTTGGCTCTGAAGCCTCCCCCACCCAACATGCCCAGCAAATATATATACATATATATGCCTTCTAGCATCTCTCTCTCCCTCTCTCTCTCTCTCTCTCTCTCTCTCTCTCTCTCTCTCTCTCTCTCGTCTTTGACTGATTGCATTACTTTTCTTTTCTTTCTTACACAGCTGAGCTGACAAACTGCCGCATGTTGCTGCTTCAATTAGAACACCGATTATGCCATTTTGCTTTGCTTCTTTGTGGACGGAAAGCGGGCAGCCGAGAGAGAGGTGTGTGTGACAAGGAATGAAGCATTATGGTATGCTTTAGTAACACTTACAAGTGATGGTACTAATAATAAAGTTTAAGATTTTATCTTATTTAATGAATCCCTCACTATGCTTTGAATGATAACGTCTTACTTTAAGTTTTACGTACATCACAGACAGATAGCCAGCAGCAATACCTTTTGTTTGCTGCATTTGTGTGGTTGTCGTGGCACGTAACTAACACATTTGAAAAGCAGCAGCTAGCTAACCGCCAGTTCATCCCACCAGCAGAGCTAGCTAGCTGTTCTAACTTGAATAAGTTAGTTACTAAGGATGAAGGGTAAATCAAATTTATCCAAATAAGAGACAACGACGCACCACCATCTTCCACATGAAGGATAAACTCTGGGCACAATTAAATCTCAGGCGTAAGGGCATTCAATATTCAGTCATGCTTACCCTTAGGGGCAATTGGGTCCTTTAGACGGAGTACTAATCTTTTAAGTTTTTTAAATTGAAGGCCAAATATAATTTTTCAATCGAGTTGAACTTATAGATCTAGATGGAAATTTGAACATTCTCACTAAATTGTGTTAAATTTTTTATTTTAATTATGCCCAAGAAATATACGTTACCTAATTTGCCCATGTTTGATTGGAGTGGACCTACAAGGGGCCAGGCAGGGGCTTACCTAACCAATTCGGCTTCACAATATTCAAAGGTGGAAAAGCCCAACCAATGTAACGTTCTCTAGAGCCACCCAACGGTACAATTATTTTTCTTTTTATACCAAATCCGAATTTCATACTAATTCTTAAATAGTTGTCGAATTATAAGGATCTTAATACATGTCCGTCTCTATCGCAACTACAGAGGATACGTTAACGTTAAATACAGTACCCTCTGCCTCTGTACTGTGTCCGCTCCGACTTCTGCAAAAGAAACCCAACTTTCCTTTCCCATTCTCCGACTGCAAACTCTGCTGCAGGTTAGGGTTCTCGTTGCTCTTCAACCGGAAATTTTGTATTTGTTTGGTTTGGTCTCTTGTTTTCAGTTGGGTTTTGATTTTATTTTTTGGATCTTTTCTGGTAAATTAATGGCTTTCTTTTTGTTATTTTACGTAGAAATGTATCAATGTATGTGCTCTCTGTAAACCCATTTGTGTTTTTTTTTTTTTCTTTTCCTTATTTTTAGTGCTTGAGTTGAAATGATATGGCATCCGAATGTATGTGTTCTATGTAAATGTAAAACCACATTTGGGTTTGCTTTTCTTTCTTTCGTTTCTTTTTGTGCTTCATTTGGAACTATGCTTTGCTTTCGTTCTCGCCGTGAACAGTTAAGAGTTTCCTTTGTCTGTTGCACCCTTGGTTCTAAACTCGTTTGAGTTGCTTGAAGTGTGCGAAATTTGTGGGTTTTCTTTTGCCTTTGCCTCCCCCCCTATTTTCCTTTCTTGCCTCACTTTTTTGTTTCGAGATGCTCATTTTCCAGGAAATTTGTCGAGCGAAATAGCCAACAGAACAAAGAAAATCTGGGAAAAGAGAATTTGAATTCTGGGTTAGACACTGTTGGAGATGGGTTATGTGAATTGGCAGAGGCATGTATGGATTTTCTTAGGGCTGATAGCATTCTTTGGTATGCCGATGTGCCGCGGAACCACGGACCCTCGAGATGGTAAATCATAGCACCCCATTTCTGCTTTGGGTAGTTTTGGTGTATGAATGTATGCTTACATGTCTACATTTTTGGAAGACCTCTTAAAAGATGTATATATGCATATGGAAGAAGTCCTTGACAGTTAATTTGACAACTTACTTTTCCCCATGGTTATGGTCAATTAACTTCTGTAATCTAAGGTTTTCATCCCATTTTGAACATTAAGTAGATGTGTATGATTATCATTATAATTTATTACCGAGTACCTTTTCCTGTTTCACTTTAGTTCCTTTCCTGGAATACGTCTAACTCTTTGAAAGTTATAGATACAACCTCTCTGCATCTGAGAGTAAAGCTGCATACATTTGATCCTCTCGATTGTCCAATAGTGGCAGCCTTCTGTAGGTAGCAGTGATCTCTTAATTAATTTGTTGCTTTATTTTTCAGTGTTTGCTATAAATAGTTTATATGCTGCTCTGGGCTTCCCAATTCTTCCTGGGTGGGTTCCAATTGGAGGCGATCCTTGTGCAGAACATTGGCAAGGTGTACAGTGTGTTAATGCCAACATAACTGGAATGTACGTTAACCATTTCCCTATATTATATCAATTGTTGGGAAGTATTACTTATGTTTAAGCTATTCAAGTTGACAGAGTCCTCAGCAGCGCAAATTTGGGGGGTGAACTAGGTGATGGCTTGCAAGACTTCACTTCTGTCATACAAATGTAAGTACCATTTCATGAATAGGCGTGTCCATTTGCATCTCACATCATGCTGGTGAATGCTATAGGATGATTTCAGAGTCAATCATGTAAGTACCTAATCATGAATATATGAGTTCATCTGTGTCTTTCACGGCATGGTTAAGCTCCATAACACGATTTTTTAAGTCGGACTGGTAGTGCATCTCCAATACCATGTGCGGTTGGTGAGGTGACCTTAAAGCTATAAGGGAGGCATATGTTTCGGTGTATTTCTTCTTCAAGAGTTAGCTTTCTAGTTGGTTCCCCTTTTTAGGGGTGGAGGCATTAAAGTACTGGCCCAGTGTATAATTGCTTGCAGTTCTTTAAATCTATTACATTTATTATTGCTTCTTAGGAAGTATAATTGAATTTGAGCTATTAATGAAACAGGGATCTGAGCAACAACCATATTGGGGGTAGTATTCCTTCCAATTTGCCGCCCACTGTTAGAAGCTTGTAAGTTTTACTGCTATTTTCTTTTTAGAGTTATTTACCTAACTGATTTATTTAGGTACTACTATATACCTCTGCACATATCAGTATGATTTTCTACTGAATGCATGCTTTCTTTTTGATATAGTTTTCTTTCGGGTAACCAGTTCACTGGAAGCATCCCGAATACTTTATCGTCATTAGGTCAACTAACAGACTTGTAAGTGTTATTGAATTTGCTGAAACTTTGCTTTGAAGTGAGCACTGTCACTTTTTTTTCATCCCTTTCTCAATCATTGTCATTATTCATTTTAGGTCACTTAATGATAACCGCTTGACTGGAAATATTCCAGATGCCTTTCAGCCACTTGTGGGTTTGGTAAACTTGTATGGTTCCTCATCATTTCTCCATTGTCCATTCATGGATACTTCGATTATTTTTGGTTCTGATCTGTTTTGATCCAATCACTTATTGGTTTGCAGGGATCTGTCAGGTAACAATTTGAGTGGTCAGCTGCCTCCTTCCCTGGGGAACTTGTCATCTCTTACTACACTGTTAGTAATTATTAGGATAATATTTCCCAATGTTGCACTTTTCTGCCTTTTAGCTTCATGAGCTTATATGCATGCTTTTTGTGTTGTAGGCACTTGCAAAACAATCAGCTAACCGGGGTCCTCAATGTTTTACAAGATCTTCCCTTAAATGATTTGTACTCTTCTGTCATGCATTGTTGCCTCAAAATTTTATTTAGATTCTTATTGTTGTATTGCATTTTATGTTGTGTTTCCATATTGTACTTGTTGGTTTCACCATGTCAACTAAGTTATGGAACACAACTATATCAATTATCTTCATTCACCACCATCTCATGAAATTTCTCCATGTGAAGATGGTGTTCAAACTTCATTTCATCATTACTCCGCCAGGGGATATTATCCACTGCCGGTCCCAAGTCCGGATAAAGGAGGAGGGTTGCGTTAGGTAGTCGACAGCCAGCGTAAAACCTAGTCGGATCCAAATATGAATTCTAGACAAATTATCTGTTGGGGTAACCCACATAGAAGTCTAGAATTCATGTAGCCAACCCCACATAGTGGGATAACGGCTGGATATGTTGTTGTTGTTGTTGTTGTATTGTTGTATTGCATTTTGTCTTTTGGAGATGATAACCTGTGCTGCTTGAACAGGGACATTGAAAATAACTCGTTCTCTGGGCCTATCCCTGCAAATTTGCTGAACATTCCAAATTTCAGGTTTGGAACATGGACTTCTTATGTTTCTGGATGAATTTGCTTCCATGTGGTATATCAGGTTGTGATTTTGTTACATAAAAGTCTTATCTTGGAAGCTTGTCCTTCCCCATATGATTTTATTATATTTGACCTTCCCCTTTGACCAATATCAGACTTAGCTGACGTGCTTATAAGAAAAAATTATTTTTAAATCTCTTTCTGTCAGCAAGGATAATATCACTTTGTATTTTATTTGATTAGGTACTGTAAGGACAAAACAGAATCTAGTTTTTGAGTAATGCCTATTGTCTTATCATAAATGAATTTCTTAATCAATCTTTGGTTGTGGGAAATGACCGATTTGATAGAAATTTCCACTTCAATAGTTGGTATCCATCAAGTAATTTCTTCAATTGTTAAAGTTGGATTGTCAATTACTCAAGTCCTTGTTTTCACTATTATAATCCTTTTAGTAACAGTGTTATCCTCTAAAAGTTGCTACTTATCTTCTTCTCCTTTTTCTTATCCTCCCCCTCTTCTGTTTGATGTAATAAAAACTATGTTGTTAGTGTCAGAGCTTCAGTTTCTATATGTCAAATTTCCTTGTTGCATTAGTACAACTCCTGAACAAAAAAATGCCTTGGCTCTTAAAAGATGTCATACAATGGTTATGCCAATTGGGAAATGATCAAATAAAATTTGCATTGCAATTAATGCATTTTTGGTACTATCAATTGTAAATGATAGAAGGTACCAGTCCCTTGGTATATTATTCTTATTAATATGAATGCTTTCCAGAAATGATCTTTTTCTGCATTAGGATTATGTGATATTTTTATCTGGCATTTAGGTAACATTACCGTTTATTGTGCAGGAGAGCAGGAAATCCCTTCAACACTACTGTTATCCCTTCCCCCCCTGCCTTTGCTCCTTCACCATCCCCATCCAGGGCTCCATCTCCTGAATTAACTACGGGACAACAGGCATTTGCACCTACTGTGCCAATAATAATATCAGATTCTGGACCAGGAGGAAAGTTTTTGACGACTAAAAGGGTCACTTGGATTGCTATTGCAGGGGTTTTAATGTTTATAGTGGTTGCCTTAGGGTTGTGTCTTTATATGTCTAGATGCTGCAAAGGAAGTCAACCAAGTAGCAAAATTACCAAGAGGCATGAAATGAGTGAATATAAAGACCTCGAAAAGATGCCTAAGCACAGTGAACCTTTCCCAAAATTGTATAGCCCTTTAGAGAAAGGTAACTCTGTTGTTACCATTTGCTTATTTATGCTTTTAAGGCCTTCTCCTTTGTGGGCTTCCTCCCCCCTCCCCCCTCCCCCCTCTTGTTTTTGTTTTCCTTTTATACTTTTCATCTTGTATTTGTTTTGTCTTTTCACTTGGTAAATGGTCTATTGAGAATTTTGAGCAGGTTATAAAGAGGCAGATTTGAGGCCAGCACCTAGACATGGAAATGATCATGAAACAAACAGTTTATGGTTAAAGCCAGTCACTGAACGGACAGATTTTAAGACAAAGGTCACTATTCCAGACCGCAAGGAGGATCATAGAATTGACATGACAGAACTGGATGTTGATTTTCTGACACCACCCCCGCCTCCTCCGTTTCTTCAAGTTGATGAGGATACTGCAGATCCAATTCTTTCCTCACTAACCATGACCAGACCACCTAACAGATCAGTAAGGTCATTCACCATTTCATCACTTCAAGAATATACAAATAGCTTTTCTCAGGAAAATCTTATTGGAGAAGGCATGCTGGGCACTCTCTATAGGGCTGAGCTTCCTAGTGGGAAGGTAACGTTCTTATTCCAAAAATAAGACTTGTATGTTCTATCATTTCTTTCTGATGCTAGCTAGTTGAGTGCTTCTGTTGAGGGTTTCCTTGAGGCCTGCCCCAGCTTCAATTCGAGCTCCTTTGCCAGTGGGCCTGCAAATATTTATTCTTTTAAATTTACATACTTGATTTGTTTACCTTATAAGCTAAATTTGTTTTTGCAACTTCTTTTATTCTCTTTTTTGACCATTGAAATCAATAATGTGGCAGTATATTAATTATAAATGCTTGCAGAACATCTTAATTACGTTAACAAGCATTTTTAGGCTTTTTATAGGTCTGAATACAGCAAATTTGAATGGTTTCTTTTGATTTGAAGCTTGGTGAGATGCCACCAATGCTAATTTCAAGTACTTTTCTGAACATGGAATGTTTTCTGACCCAAATTAGCTTTTTTCTCTTCCCTTAATTTTGCAGATATTAGCAGTCAAGAAACTCAATGCTGCAGCTTGTGGAAAGCAGAGCAATGAAGGTTTTCTTGAGCTAGTACTTAGTGTTTCCAAGCTTCACCACCCCAATGTAGTTGCGCTCCTGGGTTTCTGTGCTGAGCATGGGCAGAAGTTACTTGTGTATGAGTACTGTGGAAATGGTACACTTTATGATGCACTACACACGGATGATGAAACCCATAAGAAACTATCATGGAACATGCGCATCCGCTTGGCACTTGGAGCTGCAAGAGCCCTGGAGTAAGTAGCTTTGCTGTCTCAGAGAAATAGAAGATTGATTATCATAAATTTCACCAAATCTATATGCTGCATCTAGAAAATATTATCATTTTAATTGGATATTGTTTTTGAAAAACCAAAAACACGGGAGAGACTTTAGAGAGGGGTTGTATATCTCAGCTGTTGAGCCTATAGTAGATCTCCTATGCGGGTGGTTGAGTTTAGTGGAACGTTACATCATCTTGCAATGTCATGTTAGTTTGCATTCTCATGCCAGTATAGGGCCTTGCATGCCCATTATCTTGTAACTGAGTAGTATATTTTGTTTTACAAAGGTATTTGCATGAAGTTTGTCAACCTCCAATTGTCCATAAAAATTTCAAGTCTGCCAATATCCTTCTTGATGATGAGCTTGGAGTACGTGTCTCAGATTGTGGTTTGGCTCCTCTAGCGCCATCCATTTCCGCAAGCCAGGTAATTCCTTGTCATCATATCCTTGAAGTGGGCTTACAAGTTGATACTTTTAATTCAACATGTTTCTTGACATAGCTATATCAATGGGTTTAGAATGATGCAATTTTCACTAAAATTAGGAAAGAACTGAATCGAAGGCAAATAAAAAAACATGTTCCTCTTTGAGTGACGGTACTTATGGCATGTCATATCAGCTTGATGGCCAATTTGTTTTCTATTATAAGGTTGTAAGTAATTGTCCCTAATTCTTATACTGCTGCTAACAGTCGGTGCAATTTTCAGTTGTCAGGTTATGGTTATGGCGCCCCAGAGCTTGAGTTGGGAAGTTATACTAGCCAGAGTGACGTCTACAGTTTTGGAGTTGTTATGTTGGAGCTCCTCACAGGGAAAACATCTTATGATAGGTTTATGATCTGATTTATTCATGATAGTTTTTGAATGAAGTTACAAAAAGGTTTTATCTTTTTAAGTTTGGAGTGGTTAAAGTGATGTTCATTTTGAAAATGTGATGTCTAGGTTGCGGCCTCGAGGGGAGCAATTTCTGGTAAGATGGGCAGTTCCTCGGCTTCATGATATAGATGCCCTATCAAGGATGGTTGATCCTTCTCTAAATGGAGCATATTCTACTAAGGCTTTGTCACGCTTTGCAGATATAATCTCCTTATGCCTTCAGGTAACTTTGGTATATATTTAGCTGTATTTTGTGTGGTTGTCTTGAAAGGTGCAAATAGGGTTTAGTAGAGTTGATTGTATGAACTTAACAGTTAAAATGTTCTGATAGTTATGATAAACCTTTAACTTTCTTACTTCCTTATAAAATTGAGTTTTTATTTATGTGATTTTATTTTGCTTCAGTAATTCATCTTACAGAGAACAGCTATCTTGATATCTGATCTTTCTCTGCAGCCTGAGCCTGAATTTAGGCCACCCATATCTGAGATCGTCGAGAACCTATTACTCATGATCTAATGAAATCCCCAAACAAGCGACTGCACTGGGAACGAATGAACTACCCAACACGAGCACATGACAAACCATATGGTAATGTCCTGAGACAGTTCGTAAGAATCTCCTGTGAATGTTTCTGATATGGAAGCTGATTTTCGACTTGCTGGGCTCTGGGAACCAAACACTTGTTTGAATAGAGAGGCTGCAGGTACAACACTTGCCCCTGTAAATTCTTCTCAGGCACCTGTTATTCTCTGAGCCCTGGATCTGGCTGGACTGTGTTTGCTCATCAAGTCTTTGCTGTGCTTGTTATAGTATGTGCTGACCCAAACATTTGCTTGATTCTTTCTTTGTGTGATTTATTCTTTGTGGTGTAAATATTTGTGGTGTCCCAAATGTGTAACTTTTATGTGTTTGATTTCTTTGTGCCTTTGTGCTTCGTATTTGTTGTAAGGAATGAACAAATTTGTATTCATAAACCTTCCTTACTCCAATTCTGTGACTTTTTTATGGTATCCCTCATGACATTACAGTTCTTGGCCTAAAAGTATGTAGCTAATTTTTAAGGTCTTAGGTCCAAGTAATGTAACCCAAAATCTCTCCAATACACTATCTGTATGGGATTATGTCATTATGAACTTTCCTCTAAATTCTAGAATCTGGACACATATCTTAATGCCATCCTAAGTTAATCTAAAATACCGTTTTGGTCTGCCTTTACACAGTAGTGGTTTTGGGTTAGCTTTAATACGGTTTACATCACCATGGATCTTTATGCTTAGGGGTGTTTAAGTTTTAAGTCCAAGCTAAAAAATTAATCCGGACTAACTGGTTTGGTCCTTGGTTCACGTATTAATCATAGCTAGTTTCCAGTCTAGTCTGAAATTGGGTGGAATCGGGCCAAAAAAGACAGTACACAGGCAATGCTGAGGCATCACAATACAAGTAAACGAAGAAAAATTAACTTACAACAAATAACAGAAAATTAGGAATCCATAACATAAAGGCTCATTCCCTAGTACTTCAATGATTTCATTGAATGCATTTCATAGTGAGGCGTCAGATGTGAACTAAAGTCAATTTTTGAAGAGATTGAAAAAATTAAGGAGTAGAAACAGTTTCAAATCACATTTTGAATAAGATGTGTCATCTGAGATTTCGCACGCCCTTGCTTATTAAAGCACATATTATTACACTTATGTTATAAAAAATAAATCAACTCTTACTATGAGTAACTCGTCACAGACCATTGCCTTTCCATCTGTCACAAACTCACAACAATCCTTGGTTCCATTGTTGCCAAGACTACTGTGCTTGTATAATAATATATAATATATTAAATTTAAAAATTTTAAATATATATTATGTACATCTTCCCCTTCTAGAGAAGCGTGCATGAGGGTGCAGATTAAATGTGTATATTTTTTAAAAGAATTTTTTTTAGATCACATCAAACCAATCCGATTCAATTTCAATCCTAATAGAATGAGTTTGGACTAAATCAACACCCTTACCTATCTCCGCTTATATATATGAGTAATGACTTATAAGTTAACGATAATATATAATATATTTGAAGTGATTATTTTTCTTTTAGTTATATATGATCACAATCGTCTCCTACACACTAATCCCACAATTCATAAGAGAGTAAATTAGGAATGTGTTCTATTGTAATTAAAACTTAAACATGGAATTGTAATCGAGAGTTCATTGAGCAACACCTCGACAAGATCATTTTCATGTTTTCTTGTCTCGAAAAAGGTGAATCGTTCACTCCAGGTGCCCTCACATTTGGCCCAACAAAACGTGAGGGAGTTAATTATGGTAATTCAGTTAGGCACAGTGATTAGATCAGTGTTCACTGTGCATAAGGAGTTCTCCTCATTTTTTGAGAGACTGCTCTCACACTGTTGCTAACGAGATTCGATTCTTAATTCTTGTCTCAAATTTTATCTTAGAAACACTTTATGCCCTCAACTGTGATCAGCTGAGATGCCATTTTCACGTTTTCTTGTCACTCGGTTATGCCTCTCCGGGCTATTTGAAGTGATTATTGATTTGGGATTAAGTTGTGGCATCGAAGTATCAAGCTGTACAGCGTCTGATGAGTAATACTAGTGGACTGACACGTGGAAACAAACCCACCATAGGTTATTCCTAGTAAAAGGGCACAGCATGTTTGCATCATGATTCTTGAATTTAAAGCGTGGCGTACATTTACAGCATCATCCATGTAAATGTCCGTCTTTTGCATGTGCCATTGCTCCACATATTCCAAGGCCGCTGCAGTCTGCAGTGCAGCCCCATCTCTTGTCTTTGTCTTGAGCCTCACCCAACCTCCCTTCTCCTCCTCTCCAACTGACAATTATTATTGTAATGTGATCATGGCTGCCATGACCCCCTAAACACAAGTCAATGCCTTCTTTTAAGTTCTCATCACCAACCATCTCAATTTTTAATCTAGTTTATGTTGGTTACCTGAATTTAAAATTTATTTATGATTATATTTTTTACATTTAGTTTTAATAAGTTAGCTCGTGAAGAAAAATAAATTAAATACAAACATGTTAAAAAAGAATAATAGTGACAAAAGAAGAAGGAACTTTCATTTCAGATTGAAGAAATAATCTTCTATCGATGACCAATATTCTATGAAGATTTCGAAATAGGATAATGCTTTTAGTATACCTTTGTTTACACCTTATATTATATAAAGGTATGTTAATGATAAAAAAATTTCATGGGACGCATAGAAGCACGTGTAAGGCGCAGAATATTTTGATCATTATACCCTTAATGTAGTTCAAGATGTACAAAATTATTGTACATTTAGTATGATCCTCCGAAATAATTATCTCGATGGGTTGGGTTGATGTATGTATGAATAGAAACATGAAATAAGACTAAGTTTCATTTAATTAATCTCTATCATGTATTTTGTGTTAAGATCTCTAGGTAGATGACATGCACGATGGGATGGTGTGAGCACCAACTATATATTTGTCAGTGTAAATTGCATTATAATACTAGTTAGGCCACATGGATTGATAGCCAAGTTTGGGCTTCCATTTCCACATTACATAATAAAGCCAATCAAACCACCTCGACCGACCTCATCTATTTGTTAACAGAATGGAACACAGAC
This sequence comes from Diospyros kaki, assembly GCA_036245055.1. NCBI lineage: Eukaryota > Viridiplantae > Streptophyta > Magnoliopsida > Ericales > Ebenaceae > Diospyros > Diospyros kaki. The sequence goes on along the minus strand of BSEG01000005.1, from coordinate 2,939,522 downwards.
TCATGGACAGAGGTTGTTGGATGAAGACCTTTTGGGAACTCCTTTTTTTTTTCCCAAGTCATAGAATATTCAGAATAAAGAATAAAATGTTTCTTTGATTAAAAATAAAAGAATTACCTTTATTCACTGTTTTGAACTATTTAATAAGGTAGAATTTATTAAAATGAATAAAATAAAATTATATTAAAATAAAATTTGAATGTTTTTCAAATCAACATGTGAAATTGTCAAAATAATACTGTGAAGTATTTTAAAATTTTTATCAAACTATTTATTAAATTTTTTAGAATGTACTAGAAATATTCGTCATTTGTCGACGTTCAAATTTAGCCGACCATGATCCGTTAGGACCGTAGTGAATAAACAAGTCCAAGATACAGGGAGGAAGAACAAAATAGACAGAACATAAGGAATTTGTACGTAGTTCGGCCAGAACGATATCTATTTCACGATTGTACTCTGGATCTTTCAGCAGAGTGACAATATGCGATTATTCTTGTTGTCCCTTTCAATGATATTTTTGACCCCTTATTTATAATGAGGGGCGTTTACAATTGCATAATATATAAAAATATAAAGATGATATAATGGGGGACAAACAATCTTTATCATCTGCATAAAATCGAGAGTGAGATCCTTATTATGAGGGATATGGCTTGCCTCAGATAAAGTCAGTGGGTTTCTGCCTTCGGCTGTTCAGCAACTTTGTTGTCTATGCCAACTGAAAGATTTAGACCAGCAAGTTAGAAGCATCTTCAAAAGCTCATTAGGTGTACCGCTGAGAGCTCGCTGAAAGCCCTGCTGAGAGCTCACTTAGTTCCGCGATCTGAGCTCGAATTTTAGCGATGTATGAGCTCATCCTAATAAGTTTGTTTGGGCCTTCTGGGCTTTAGGCGATTGAGCAGGCCTACTGGATTGGGTCTAGCCTATAAAAAATGGTGCGAGAAATACGTACATCATTTTTTTTTAAATCTATAAGGTCTAAGATATGTTTATCTTGAGGAGGGAGAGATAAGTATATTTAAAAAATGACAGATAAGAAGTCATATAACTTCTTTTCTAAAGATCGACAGAAAAAGTTTAACAAACACATTGGAAAGTACAAAAATCTTGAATGCTTTCCATATCTTATTTTTTTCGATCTATATCTTAGTTAATAAACACTACTTAACTAGGGGTTCACATTACAAATGCTAACTTTCACGTAAAACGGTAATTTGAAATACAAGTATGCTTTTGCACTGTAAGTTATTATTTGGTGAGTAATCAGGTGTCTTATTCATAAATGTTGATATTCGTGTCAAAAGTTAAATAATACTTAGAGATATTTATGAATTGACAATTGCAAAAGAATATTTATTATCCTCTATAAATATTTTTTTAGGTGAATAATCAAATGTCTTTATCACAAATGTCAATATTTGCATCAGATGCCTTAAAATGTTTAAAGAGATGAGACATTTAAAGTTGATCGTGGTATTTTCTAACTCTTTATTTGGTGAGTAATAAAGTGTTTTCATCACAAATGCCTACATTTACGTCAAAAAATCTTATAATACTTAGGGAGAAAAAACGTATGTTGATCGAGAGTTTAAAATTCAAAATGAAGCCTTGTGAAGATTTCTTTTATATTTGTATATATCCGATTTGTTAGTAAAAATGTAAATATATTGATAATTTATTTTTTTTTTATTTTTCAATTTTTCATCACGAGCCTCAAGATTTACCCTAACATAACTTGGTTACGCTTTGTATTTTTTTTTTAAATACAATACTTATTGATAGAAAAAAATAAAAAAAACAAAATTCCAAATCCAATAACATATTTCTTAAAATAATGACCTAACTATAATATTAAATTCCAACCCCAAAAATAATTAGTTAAGAAATATAATAAATTAAATACGAATAATGATATTAAAGTTTGTAACAAGTACCAATACTAAGATATTTTGATCAATTTTTGTCGTGGAGACATATATTTTACCGACTTTTATCGGTCAGAATATTATCGTTAACTGAATAAATAGTACAAAGTGAAAAAAACAAAGACTTGGGGGTCGGTGAGGCAGAAAATTGTTCCCCCGCGGGCGCTAGTGTAATTTCACAAACAGGCAGAATAGGATAGGAGCAGAGGGGTAATTTCGTCCAGAAACTTGACAGAAACAGTTGATAACTTGCCTACGTACGTACTCCACCTCTCTCTGTTACTCCTCCGGGAGCCAGAAGCCAAAAGCCAAAAGCCAAAAGCCAAAAGCCCAAAGCTGGTTTTCTCAAAAACAGCGAAAAGCCTCAGCTCCGATTGTGAATCTCTTTGAATTCGTAATAGAGGCATTTGTAAAGTAGATTCATGGTGCATTGCGGTTTCTGATCTGTCTCCTTACAGAATTTCACTTCCTGAAACGGAGAAATTACTTCGACGGCGACTTTTCAGGTTGATATTGCGTTTTGGTTTCTGAATCGGAGTTCAGTCCGAAAATGGCGAAGCGCGGGTACAAATTGCGTATCCTTTTTCCTGAAGCATTTGAGCTCGCAGTGAGCTTCTGGTCTTGTCTCTTCTTGATCTGAATTTTAGGGTTTTTTTTTGTTGCTTTTGTGTGATCTGAACTATGTTTTGTTAGCTGTTTTGCAAAGGGAAGCTTACATTTTTCCCTCCCTTTACTGCCGAGAGAGCTCAAACGAAGAAAGTTTAGCGCTTTCGTGTTTAGTTGATTTTAGCTCTGGTTGATTGGCACAAGTAGTTGAATTAGGTTCATTGGATCTGGAATGATCAAATTCAAGGTTCATGGTTTATTGTCGGGCATTTTCTTGCAACCAAATGGGGAGCAAGGTCTGGAGATTGGATGGTTAGCTGATTGGTTGAGCTGTGTTGTTTTGTGAAGTTTCTTGTTCAGACTTCTGGCTGTTGTTTATTTTACATCCATTTGGCTGCCGGGAATGCTGCAAGAGACAAAGGGATCGAAGTAATAAAGAAAATATAGAGGCAATTTAGGTTGTTTAGGCGTTTTTATCTCAGCCGGCCCCATCTAGTCAGATTAAGGCTTGTGACGATGACGACGTGGATGATTGTTTTTAGCTCAGCTCGGTTAACCCGAGTAATTGCATTAGGCATGTTGCATTCAAACATAAAGTTTATGGTTCAATTACTTATTTACTGTTTTCTTGTGCTGGAATTTTCTTTGCAACCAAACAGGTTGAGTATGGCTAGTTTAACTAATTGGTTGGTTATGTCATATTCCCGTTCAATCCATTGCCTTCCTTGACTGAATTGAAATAGAAGAGTTCGTGGCTCATTCAGGGAGTGTGAATTGTCTTAGTGTTGGGAAGAAGACAACTCGGCTTTTCATTACGGGTGGGGATGATAAAAAAGTCAATCTTTGGTCCATTGGCAAACCTACAGCTTTAATGGTGAGTTCTTAGGTTTATCATATCCTTGATGGCATTCTGTTGTTTATAACCTTATATATTGGAAACTTTTCATTGATGTAGTTCATAGCTAGTGATAATGTTGTAAAACAATATGGGAAGAAGGTCCAAATATGTAGAAGTAAGAAAGTGATATATGTCGATACAACAGGAAAGATGGATTCTCAGTGGTTTTATTTTATTTTTTTTCTCTTGGGAATATATGTAGTTAATAAAACTTCATTAAGTTTGCATTCATTTCTTACTATTCATGCTGAATATATGCTCATTCCAATATTGAGCATGATGTGGATAAATCACCTGAAATGACTTCCTTTTGTTGCTTCACTACTAAATTACTTCTTCTATGCAACTATCTGCATGTGAAGATTCTATGATATTATGCCATTCCTCAAGAAAAAGTTCTTAACTTTACATGATAAAATAGGGTTTTCTTTCTTGTGTGATATTCGCAGAGCCTATGTGGTCATGCAAGCCCAGTAGAATCTCTAGGATTTGATTCGACAGAAGTTTTGGTTCTTGCTGGAGCTTCTGCTGGTGTCATAAAGTTGTGGGATCTGGAAGAAACAAAGAGTAAGTTACTGTTTTTTTATTGTCACAGCAACACAATCTGACTCCTATACTGAATGTTGAATGCAGTGCTGCATTGTCCTCTTGCTGTGAACTAAAGGACATAAGTCAGTACTCATTATATATGAATTATGACACATCATGCCGCATATGGATATTGGAGAATGTAGTTATCCTCTCACATGGGCAATTCTCAAATTCCTGTTCGTCAAATAGTGGAACTAGGATATCCATGTTCTGTAACTGAAGCTTCCTCATGTGCAATCTATTGTAACTATACAGATACTAGGTGGCTTTCCCTAATTTCAGTTACTGTTATTCCTGAAGTGTAGTGGTTCGCACTCTTACCGGACACAGATCCAATTGTACTGCTGTTGAATTCCATCCATTTGGTGAATTTTTTGCCTCTGGTGCCATGGATACTAATCTAAAGATCTGGGATATCAGAAAGAAAGGATGCATTCACACATACAAGGGCCATACTCGAGGAATCAGTACTATAAAATTCACTCCTGATGGTCGGTGGGTGGTTTCTGGAGGATTTGACAATGTTGTGAAGGTAATGATGGGACACTGGATTTGCTGCTGTAACTCATCTCGAAGCTTTGTTCATTTATTTAGTTTTGAAACATAGTCGCCTGTTTTGTTGGACAGGTGTGGGACCTAACTGCTGGAAAGCTGTTGCATGATTTTAAGTTCCACGAAGGACATATTCGCTCAATTGATTTCCATCCCCTTGAGTTCCTTTTGGCAACAGGTCTGTATGTAGCGCCAATACAGGGATGTTATCCTGAAGCCTTCTTGCTGTGTTACTGATGTTCAACTATTGTTGGTTTAATTGTACCCACTTTCTCTTTAGTTCCACCCCCCACTTCCAGCCCCCCAATCACTTTATATTTTGTTTATTATATCATTGAAGATGCAGAATCACATCGTACATTCGGCATGCATTGTCGCAACATTTGACATTTAATTATCTGATTCTTTATGTATTTGTGCAAAGATCACAGATTCCTCTAAATTTACTATGACCACAAATTAATAAATCCTCAGCTAAAGCATGGAACTATTTTGGATCCTTAAGTGATACATTATGTAAAAGTGTACTCGAAGCATTATTTTTAAACCATGGAAACTTCAGATTGTTGATTCTGTCTCTGCTGTACAAGAGTACGATGTGGTCAAATCTGTCTCTCGCATTCAAACAATGTGGACTTCTATGCACCACTGCTACATATGACATTTAATTTATCCGATGCTTTTTGTTGCTAAGATCACAAATACCTCTAAATTTGCAGTAACCACAAATTTATGAATCCAAAACTAAGGCATAGTACAATATTTAGAATCCTTAAATGATGCATTATTTAAGAGTGTACTCGTGTTAATTTTAAACCAGGGCAACTTCAGATTTTTGAGTCCTCTGATGTGAGAGAGTAAGATGTTGTCAAATCTCTCTGTCGCATTCATACAATGTGGCCATCTTACTACACATGTTCTCTATCTGATATATATCCTCAGTCCAATTCAATATTACAACATAACAACATACACTAATAAATAATTCACCACATTACCCCATTTGCATATGTTTGCATGATCACTTACATTTTTGGTCCAGATCAAGTTTTAACTCTCATGTCCTTCAATTTTGCCTGACCTCTCAAGAGTTTGTGGAAGCGTATCTCTGATGGGTAAGAGTTCGTGGAAGCGTATCTCTGATGGGTAATTGGAAGGGACGGGCATATATTTACAAGAGCTATCACTATACCATGTGATTTTAATTCAAATTGACCTTTTCAATGAGGAAAGGCAAATGTTTATCTATGGATATATTTAAAAACGAAACCATAGTGCCTGTGATTCTATGGCAGTGTGTTCATGAATTTTGACCCATGCCTACCTCTTATTGAATCTAAAATTCAATGAATGAACAGTTAAAGCAATTTATTCCTTCATTGGATATATGTTCATGCCTAATGGCTGAGTGAGAACATACAATTTTCAGCTTGTATTTGATAGTAGAATTTTGCTTTATTTAGTTCAAGCTTAATGGTAAAGAGTTGAAAGGTTGCTCTTGCCGAGATGGATTCTTTTCAGGTAGGGCATGTTCTGTCTGTCTCTGTTTATTATTTTTTTTCCTTTCTTTTCTTTTTGTGCCAGAGTTAGGGAGGTATTGTGGGGTGAACTGTAAATAATCTATTTAGTTGCATATAACTGTTGGATTGCAGAAGTAAAATGGCTTTGTACACGTTACCTAATAATTCTACTGAAAATTGGCAGCTTTTTGCCTTGAGATTGGTTCTTGTGTTTGTGATTGCTCAAGTATGTCAACGTGTATAGAAACTACCTTTCTCACTTTCTCTAAAGGGGCTTCTTAATTCACTTTCTTTAACTGATAATTCATAATTTTGTATGGGCTATTTTTCAGGTTCAGCAGATAGAACAGTGAAATTTTGGGATTTGGAGACCTTTGAACTGATTGGATCTGCCAGACCTGAGGTACATGTGCTTTTGTGATTCTAATGTCATTGATAATTTTGGAACTAAACCTCTCTAAAATTTCTTTTTTCTTTTGCCTACCAAAGTCCTATAAAGAATTGTTTTTTCTTTTTTGTCAACTGAAACTACGTTTGGCAACTAGCTGACCCACCTAGTAGGAATAAGGCTTGGTGTGTTGTTCAAAATTTTCTTATTTCCTTATTTGTCATCCAGGCTACAGGAGTACGATCAATTGCATTCCACCCTGATGGTAGAACCCTGTTTTGTGGATTGGATGATTGTTTAAAGGTCCTGACCCCTTTGTTTAAAATTCTGAAGTTTCTTTAAGGGAAAAGAAATATTCTTTACAACTCCATGCCCCTAAATTGCAGGTTTACTCATGGGAGCCATTAATTTGTCATGATACCGTGGATATGGGATGGTCAACACTGGGAGATCTCTGCATCCATGATGGGAAACTCTTGGGTTGCTCTTATTATGGGAATTCTGTTGCTGTTTGGGCAGCAGATATTTCGGTAGTCACATTCACCTGGTTCTTCTAACTTCCTCGATCAATTATGTCAATTCAGGAGTTGTGTTTTTCCATTCTTTACCTGTAAATTTTTTATTCAGTTCCCTTTTTCTCAGAAGTACTTAATATGTTTGTTTGTGTCAGCTTATTGAGCCATATGGTAACCCCCACAGTATACCTGATCAAAATAGCCACTCTGGGCAGAAATATGATATCCAGGAAAGTCCTTTGGTTAAAGCTGGGAGTCATAGAAGGTCTGCCTCAAGTTTGCGCTGCCTATCTCCAGATTCTGAGACTAAGGAAATAAAAAATATATATGTGGACAGTAAGTTTTATCTTTGCAAGGAGATTGTTAAATGCAGCTTAGGAATAATTCCTACATTTAGTTTATTCATGCCAATTAGTTTATTAGCAAGTTGGTGTTGATTTAGAAGTTGGGACGGGGTTGATCTGATCTTCCGTTTTATGCTTCCCACCAACTAACTAAACTCTTACACCTCTGTCCCATGCATCTGGAATGACATATCTGGTGTTCTTTTTTTTATGTCCATTAATGCAACTTTGTTTGTAGTCCTTCATATGTTACAAATTTGTCTTAACTGCTGTAATTGTCTTGAACTGATATTATATTTTCTTACATATCAATTTATGTAACCCTATCTTGAGGATATTCTTTGTTGATGATCTCAGATTCCTTCTGAACCCCATGTGAAAGAGGGAGAATAGAGAAAACTGGTGCATAAAATGTTTGCTTCTTCCCATTCAGTCAATTTTTAACAGAAAGTGTTTCTGCCATCAGAAATTATCTTCATATTGTTTTCATTTCTTTGCCTTCCATAAGTATTTGTTCACCATCTACTTTTCCTAGATGATCTCTTTCCATGTCAGTGTCTTATTTTGGCCATGCATCTCTCCTGGCTTCAGAGACATACTTTAGTTTGTATGATGTTAGCTTGAGCGGCGATTGTTCATCCTAGAAGTTGACCTGGTCCAAAAGGACAACTCTTATCTCCACCCTGGGTTTAATTCAAGACCAACCCAGACCAATCATTCTGAATGAAGTACATGCCTAATTTAATTGTCTTTTCTGGGTTATTTTTATGGGTAAGCCTGACCTGTACTTGTCTGATATAATGCTGGATCAGTGTAATCTTTGTTTAGTTGCTGAAGCTGGGATTTTATTTTTGCTGAACAAATTCTCTGCAGTTCCATGTTCCACTTCTCTTTGCAATTATATTCTCCATTTCCTCTGACATGTTCTTCTATGTAAAGATGCAGGAGCAAATCCAGTTGCTTCAAAAAGAGTTGGGTCATATACATCTCCTAAAGTTGTACCCCCATCAGATCCCAAGGAAGTGAACATTTTACTTGCCCAGAAGCAGGGTCCTGCAGTTGGTATGCATGTGAAAACTACTGGGCAAACAAACAGTAAATCCTTCACAGTGCCTAGCATTGTTCCTCGGGACAGTCTTGATAGAAAAGATTTTGGAAATTCTAGAAGAGAATCTGTTACACCTGCTAGGGGCAGCCCTGTTACAGGATTCAAGCCAAATCATATACGGAGGCCATCAGCTTCTAAATTTGATATGGAGAGGATGTCAGCGCCTGTTGAATCTGAATCTGTTACTAAAACAAGTGATGCTACTGCAGTGGATCCGAGCTTACATGACAGGGTTGTAACTCACGATGATGATAGAGAAACCTCTGACAAAAATCATTTGACTATCAAGAGTGTTGCAGAGAAGTTTGAAAAAATCTTGTCACCGCAGACACCATCCAATCAAGAAAACTGTTAAGTTCTTGTTCCTCAACCACTATTTGATCTTTAATTGTTTGCAACCATAATTTTCCTTTTCCTGCCTAGTTTCTGCCCTTGTGTCTGTTTCTTTTTTTTTTTTTTTGCATTGCTTATTTTTACCTCTACTCTAGTTTATACAGCTGTATCCCCATTATTTAAATTTTGCTAGAACTCCGTGTTTTTCATTCTGCCCTATGAGTGGCCATATTTTTCTTAGAATTAGACCAACATGTATGGAGTCATTCGCTTAAGTAAATTGTTTCATTACATAGGCAGCATTTTTGGTTCTCAATTCAGGTTGCATACTAATCGTTTACTGGTTGAGTACCTTTTCCTAACTATTTAGCTTTCTCAAAAGTTCCCTTTGTTCTCTAATCACTTATCATTTTAGCCATAGATGATTTTAATGAATGTTCTGTTTCTTGACTGTCAGGTGTCCTATATCAGTAAGGATTATACTCATCTTGCTTATCTGAAGAAATGAAATCTGGACATTCTTCTTCAATTGCATTATCTAAGTCTGCATTATTTAGATTGAACTTTGCTTAGAGCTTACAGCTTACTGCATAAGTGTTATATCTCTGGAGTTTATTTTATTTTGTCTACATACAAGTTGGAAACTGCTTGATGAAAACTGGTTTTGCAATTTGTTTCCAAGAAGTGTTGTTAAAAGATTATGATTTCTTGATCCATCTTGTTTTGGTTCCATAATTGGGTATTGGCATATAAAACTACAAGTTTCACCAAGTAATGTATGAAAATTATTAAAAATAACTTCCTATAAATGTTCTAAAATTGATTTCTCCTTTGATATATTATTTCTTATGTGTTCCACTGTGGACACCCACTATAAGCCTTTGATATGTACTCAATCTATTAGTTAATGTATTAATTTGATTCTCTATTACATTCAGGCAATGAATCCATCAATGGCACAGAAGCAAAAAATTCAGTTAAAATTGTGAATGGAGGTTTGCTATCAAATTCTGTATATGCAGTTTTGGAAGCTCACATTGTATATAATAATTCATTTAGATTCCTTGTTTGGCAGTGGCAGTTGTACAAGGAAGAACCCGCTCTTTGGTTGAGAGGTTTGAAAGGAGAGAGAGATCAAGTACTGGTGAAATTCAGGAACCCGATACAACCCCTCATACAATACACCAGACAGCTACAGTAGCTCCCGATCTAGTAAGGTTTTCCCATCTTGAATAGTTTTCTGTCACCATGATGAATCAGGGAATAGATAATTGATCTGATTTCAATTTGATATGAATATAGACATGCTGGATATTTTGAATCAGTGGACTAGATTTTATCATTATCACATTAGCACATAGAAGCTTATGATGTCAATCTGAGATGAATGTAGACATACAGGATGTTTTGAATTACTAGACTACATTTCATCATTATCACATTAGTATATAGAAGCCATTATCTCTTCTCCTTTGGCCAAAGCTATTGTTTTGTCATAGTCTTTATTGTACTAAAGTGTCAAATTACACCAGGGTCCTAGGTCCTGGCATCTAAGTGCATGATTAAAGTTGTAAGATAAAGGAATCGTTCTTACTATTTTACCCTTTATGCATTTATCAATTCATGAAAAAATGAAATATGAATACTTTAGCGGAAAAAGAAGAAATTAAAATATTGTATTTTAACTTGATCTTGTCCAACTTGCAGAACCAACAGTACAGATCTAGCTATCTTTACCTTGCTGTTTCTAGTTGCCTTGAATTATCCCCCACATATAACGTATTGGTGCACCACTTACTTAAAAGTTTAACCTTTTAAGGATAGTTTTAATATATTTTTCTTTCAAAAAACTCTATTTAAATGAAAAGTCGATCCTTTGAGACAAAGTAATGCCATTCAACTAAAACTTCACAAGAACAAGAAATAGAAAATTGCATTCAAGAGATGTTCTTCCATATTGGTGGTCGTGCTGAAATGATTGAAATATTGTTGGCTTAATAAAATCATCATCTGAATTTATAGAGAGAAGATCGTGTATGGTATATTCATACTAATATATAAATAACAATAAACAAAATATGCAAATAGAGTTACAGGTACCACTGTTACTTGTGTGCATGCTATATTAGGAGAGAGACAGAGGTGAGAGAGAGACAGAAATTGGTCAGGTTTAAATGGAACCAATATTCATTCTGCAATTTATAAAGGATGATTTGCTGTATTCTGTAATTTCCCCCCTCATCTACTGCAGACATGTTCTTTGATTTTGTCGAATTGTCTTGCAAATATTCATCAAGCTTCTTGGTAACTTACAGAATAGACATCCACAAATAACTGGAAGGGCATTGACATCCATGGATGGTGGCAATGCTATTGAAGATCTGATGCAAAATCATGATGTATTTTTAAGTACCCTTCGATCCCGCTTGACAAAATTACAGGTAAGTTTACCAGGTCCATAGAGATGTTTATTTCTATTGTTGGCGCAAATAATTTTCCTGCTCTAGTCTTGTCCAGCTTGAAATGATTTACATTTATGTAAGATGACTGCTGGGATGTAACTGTTGAGCGTCAATGAAAATTAGTGTCAGTTTCTGGAAACTTCTAGATGCTGCATGACATTTGTAATGATTGACGAACTTGATTGCATCTGATATTCCACTTTGGTGTACTGTTGTTGCCACTTAGATAAAATTGCCTTCCTGCATCTTGTTTTATATAAGGCTGCAAAGTAACATAATTTATAATTTATTGCAGGTAGTGCAGCATTTTTGGGAGCGGAATGATATTAAGGGTGCTATAGATGCTGTACGGAAGTTGCCTGATCATTCTGTGGGTATTTATTGGATAAATTCAAGTCTGTTACTGGTTCTGTTTCCTATGTTCCTACGGCTAAACAATTTCATGATTGTTTAATTGTCCAAATTGTGTGCCTTTGTGCCTGGTGTAGGTACAAGCAGAATTGATTGGTCTTCTCATGGAGAAAATGGAGATTCTCACCTTAGATCTGTTTTCTTACTTGCTGCCTGTGCTTTCCAGTTTATTGAATAGCAAGATAGAAAGGTAAACTTCTAATAAGAAGCGGACTTAATGTTTCTGGGTTTGGAGAAATGAGAATTGACACGGGATGTTGGGGTGCCTCTTTACAGCCTATGACCTTTTGGCATAACTCGTGAGATATGATCTACAGTCTACAGTAAACCTGGACTACATTATCTAACCCAACTAGTTGTGTTATACATTCTAAGTTGCTGCCACACATATGAAAAGTGTGTCCTCTGTGCACAAAGCTCCCTGCTTCGCAAGGGTCGTATTTTTATGCAACCTTTCACTTGCTTTTTTTGCAAAGAGGTGGTTTCCACAGCCCAAACCTGTGACCTGCCAGTCACAGAGGAGCAACCTTGTTGTTGCCACCTTTATATATTGGAATGCAATCTTCCTTTCTTTCTTCTTCTAGTAACTTTCTTCTAATTGAGAATACCTCTTTGATCTAAGAAGGGAGAATGCTTTCTCAATAACTAGATTGTGCAAATGCCAATCCCCCCCCCCAAAACATCAAAGCAAGCTGCAAGTATAGAAAATTGAAGTTGCTCAGTCCTTCAGAAACTGAATGGCTTGTTTGGAGTTTGCTTATTCTTGTCTAGAAGTGCAATAGAAGAGAAAGAGTTCACCCTATGTAGAGGTACATGGCAAAGCTTGTATTAGCTTCAAACAATTGGCATAAATGAGTATTCATAAAACTTGAGGAAAGTCATAAAAAAAATGAATTAGCAAAATATTTTCTTAAGTCCTGGATTGCAACATATCCTACCCATTATTTTGTAGGCATGCCAATATTTCCCTGGAGATGCTATTGAAACTTGTAGCAGTCTTTGGGCCAGTAGTCCGCTCAACCATTTCAGCACCTCCAGCTGTTGGCGTTGATCTTCAGGCAGATCAAAGGTATGAAACCATCTAAGCTGTCTCTTTACTGTTATTCCCCATTTAAATGTGAGGTTATCAATAGAATTGCATATGGCACTAAAATGTACTTGAAAATTTTTGTTACAGGCTTGAATGCTGTAATCAATGCTTTCTCCAGCTTCAAAAGATTCAAAAAATTCTTCCAATCCTTGTAAGGTAAAGAGGCTGCCTGGACTCTTATTTTATCAATTTGTCAAGTGTAAGAAAATCAGGTTGTGGTGTTTGGCAATTGCCTTCTACTATTTACCCTGTGAAAAATTGGTGATCAAAATCTAGTTATTACATCAGGCTTGGGTGAAACTTAAATGCAAATGGCTTATCCGTTGAATGAAAGAAACTGTGGTTGGAGGAGGATTTTCACATGTTTAGGTTGCTTTCTGTTGAGCCAGGTGCCTGCTTTCTCTGCAAATGACTTGTTCCTCAATCCTAATTGTTGGGAAGTGTAAAGTTTTTTTTTTTGGGTCTTCAAATCTACAGCCTTTGCTCTAGTGTTGCGTAGCCTGTTATCCAGTCCTTATTTACCTGTGCAATGAAATGTGGTATCAGGAACCTATTGGGGATCTGCCTTGCCGAATGACTTCTTTTGATGTCTGCCATCTGGGTTGTTTAACTGTATTGCTGAGAAGTGTATTTGCTAAGTCGCACCATAACTTGCAAGGATGAACCAAGTTTTTGTTTGCATACATGTTAGATACTGACACTGCTTGAAGGCTTTGGGTAACATGTTGAAACAACCTTGGCATTCCTTAAATCTAGAAAAGAAATTTTCAATTTCATGTGTACTTTGGAAACACTTGCTAACTAAAGCTAGGTAGTGAATCCCATCAGAGTAGTATCAGCATTCTCAGGGATGTGTTTCACCCTAAAAAACCCATCTTAAATCCTTTCCTAGAAGACTATGCAATGGTATCTTCTGATATAGGGAAAACATATGGATGAAGATATGAGCACATATAGTAAGAAACAGGCAGCAGTAAAATGCTGCATATACGCATGGACTGTTCCTTTTTTGTTAAGTGGATTCCTACATATATGTAATTTTGTTATGCAGTATGTGTTGTACGTATATGCACATACATGTTGATGACTTGGTAATTCATGTCATGTTCTCTAGCATCCATAGGTTCTATTATGTCTGTGTTTGTATCCATGTTTTGTTTTTGTATCTGTATTCATGTTTTATTTTTGTGTTTATGCTACTCAGTCTCTTACACCTTTTGCATCCATCATATTATATGGAGCATTGTTGGATGTTCTGGGGATATGTACGAGTATTAGAATTATATCTGGAAAGCTTCCATGATGTTAGCAAAGGGTTGTAAATTGTAATTGTGAAACGAAAAAGAATGTCAGGAATTGTTTCTCCCCATAAAAATAAGCTAGTGGCTAAGTCAGGGTGCTGTGACATTCCCTGTTCATTCTTACTATGGTTAACAAATGAGAGCTTCACAAAGCAGTTTGATTTTTTCATCTTTTCTACCCTTTGATGCCTACTTGATTATTTGAAACGATTTGCTTTATTGTTGCCTCAAGTAGCCAAGAAAACTTAAGTTTCTGTTGCTCAGTCTCTTTTAACTTTCTTTAATGCTGATTTCCGCAGGAGGGGCAGTTTACTGGCAAAATCCGCTCAACAATTAAATCTGGTTCTTCAAGACTCATGATCCACCATGCCACAATCACATGCATTGCCGCTGAAGAGTAATGCAGTAGTAGGCTTGTTACCCTCTTAACAACATTCATATGGGACAGAACCATGCCTATATCGAGGCCAGCTCGCGCAATTTTGTATTATTGCTTTCGTTTTGCTAATGCCATCTTACATGCTCTTTCTCCATGGCCTAGATTGAAGTTTCCCAAGTTTTAAAAAGGTGAAGCTTGAGGCACACCTGATTCATTTATCTGCACTACTTGTTGAGGAAGCAATGTACATCTCACAATAGATGGATCAATTGGCAGTGCACCCCCCACCCTTCTACTAGCGACCATCTCTCTATTTGTTTGTTCATTTTTGTATGTAATGTAAGCTGCCAAAACCATGACGTATATTTGTTGTACACCTTAATGCTCTCTTAATTCAATGTTATATATTCCATCTATCTTGATCTCATTTCGCCAGTGCGATAAAGATGCCATGGGATTGGGGGAGAATTAATGTTAATGGGCCACTCGTATAACATCAAGTACATTTATTTGGACGGGAAGTCTCACATATGGTGCAAGTCAGAGAGAGTTGTGCCTTACGCAAAGGGTATTCTTTAATTCCATACTAATCATCTTTTTTTGTGGGTTTTTTTAAGATAGAACTGTGCAGTTAGATGATACACATAAAGTGGAGGATGCCTCAATGTCAATGACCTTTTAAAGGTAAAGAACAATGTGGCCATGGCCATGCATCATGGATTTGCCCATTGATGATGAGCTTTGTGGCCTGTGAAGCGGCGGCATGTGGCAAATCCCAGACTCCCAGTACTTTCTGCCCACCCCCCCGGGAACCCATTTGACATTTGTACATGCAGCATTATCCACCCAAACAAATTTTGGGGTACCCCAGCAATTATTCATGGCTGCATTAGAAATGTCCCAAGGCCGGGGCCATGGCATTAGGCATGGTTGACATGCCAAAAGTGTGGACCGATGCTTTTAGGATTAAGAAATCCATCCTATTTGGGTGGGGTCCACTTTGGCTTTGCCCAGGCCACTGATTTGTTGGTTAAGAGAGAGAGTCAAAACTCTAAAACTTATTCGGGATGATTGAGTGGAATCATGATCCCAGTCTTTGAAAGCGAGTCACTTTGTTTGCCCCACATTGTGCGGCTGACATCCTCTCCAACATGAATTCCCACGTCAAGGCATAATTCATTTCCATCCGAGGTGGGAAAAGGAGAATTGGGAGGAAGAAAGGTTAGGTTATGGCTTACTGAGTAAAATAGGATTAAAATAATTTAGATATTTAACCATAAATTTAAGAGAAAATAATTTAATCTTTTTTTTGTGAATTTGTAATTTTATTTAATCTTTTTAATTTGGATAATTAAATCTAAATTGGTTCAATTAAAAACAATTTTATCCATCAATTTAAATAGAGTATTTATACTAACCTGCCATATTAAGTGTCATAATAATAATATTTATAGGATTCGTTTATTTGTTTTTATATGTTACATTTTTTTCTTTTACTGTTATGCATATATGAATTTTATAAATATTATTATTATATGACTTTTCTTAACATGTTAAATTTAACTAACATGAACACACTTTTCTTAAATTCATTTTACATGTTAAATAAAATTATATTCAATTAAGTCAATTTAGACCTATTTACTAAAATTAAAAAGATTGAATAAAATTATAAATTTGTGAAAATATTTAGATTATTTTAATGATTAGCTCTAAAGTTAATGTATAAGACTTTTGTATTGTGGATTTTTTTAAAAAAAAGTTAATCATACATTTCTTTATATTTAGATATTATTTCTTTATTCGATCTTATGATATCTTAAGTCACAACAAGAAAACTCTATTATTACATATTTACGAGATTAATGAATTTTTTTAAAAAAAGTTTCTAATAAAAATATGATGGAATATCAAATAAATTTGATAAAAAAAAAACATAAACAAGATATCTATCTATCTATAGCATTAATATCTTTTAGTTAATTAATTAATTACCTTTGATAAAACACTAATCTAAAGCTATTAAATTAGTATTAATAATTTCAACAAAAATTTTAAAATTAATGATTCTACATTTGATAAATATAGAATTTGAATGCAAGTCATAAAAATTCAACTCAATAATTTTAAAATATTTTTTTTATGAGTCTCGAGAATATCTTTTTCATAAGTTCAAGAGTTACATCTATATATTGAAATATCCCAACAATGATCAAAAAAATAATTTTTTTATTTTTTATTATTTGATCTATAAATTAGACACCATTTAATGTCTTTAATATTTTTTACAATATTTAGTATTAAGAATAAGACGCTCATTAAATAAATGAAAAAAATGATAAGCATTAAATAAATTCATGATATTCTTAAAAGCCTAAATTTATGTTATTAAACTTTACAAATTCTGTTTAATAAATTAATATATTCATTTGATTTTAAGTACATGCATTGAAATGAATGGGTTCAACTGGGACACATATGTAATTATTTTAAAAAACGAGGATATATACGAGATTGTGCTAAGTATGGGAAAGTGAGGGAAGGGAAAGAGAGTTTTTCCAGGAAAATCCGACTCAACGGTATAATAAGTTTCTTCTTTCTCTCTTTCATCATCTGACTGACCCTCCCCTTCGGTAATTACATCTCCGGCGAAGTTACGGAATCCGTCAATCCCCTCTCTCACGCTTAGACGTATATTTATTCGTTCCTATGACGCTTCCAAATGCTTCAAAAGAAAATCAGCATTGAAAGAGAAAGCTAAGTAAAAAAACCCAAAACCACACTGAATACCACCTTTTTCATTCCGATACCACCCGTCTCTTCCCCGCCCGCATCTCCTATACCGCCCAAAATCCCATTCCAACCTTGTTTTCCTGTTTTCCGGCCTTCTCGTGTCCATTTTCTCAGCGTTCAAATAGATACTTTCCCTGTCCTTCCTTTTCATTTTTTGTTAGGGAGGGTTTCTGCTAATACCACTAATCCGTGCATTCCAGTCTTCAATTCCGGTTGTCTGGACTTCAGGGTACTTTGTTTTGCGCGCAATTTGCTCTCATACCAAACAGAGGGTTTGGCGAAGATTAGGAGGCTGTGGTAATTGATCATGGCCGTACATGTCGAGGGCCGAGACGATGGAGTTTTGAGGACAATGGTGGCGGCGCCGCCGTGGGGCACGTGGGAGGAGCTGATCCTGGGCGGCGCCGTTCTACGACACGGAACCCAAGCCTGGGCCGCCGTCGCTTCGGAGCTCCGAGCTCGAACCCTATATCCCTACAGCTTCACTCCCGAGGTCACCATTTGTGTCATTTTAATTTTATTGCTAATACTAATATAGGCATTATTTATATGTTCTATCATTGTTACATTATATTGCACCCATTTTTAAATGTTTTGGAAAGTCAAAAATGACTTTTTAGGTAAAGTCTTGTCTAATTTTTGAATTTTAAAAATAATATTGGTGTTGACAACTACTTTTTTAACCTAGGAGATTAGATGTGTCATGGCCGGCAAATTAGTGGAAATTGCAGGGTTTGATCACATTCACACCTAGGTGCGGCATGAGAGATTCAATGATGTGCTGTTAGGTTTACATATCAATGTCATTAGTCCTTCATCCCAAATGGTTATAGTCACATGGGACCTAGGGGTACATTGGGCCCCCGGGGGGGGGTTGTTACAGGAGACTTGAACTTGAGATCTCAAGTAATTCTTACAAACTACCACTAGGCTATAAACCTCAAATATATTGCATTGATGTTGTAACTTAGTTGTTGAATGATTCATGGTTGTTATGACATCAATATTGTTTGGATTAGGATTGTATCCTTTGGCTGGGAGTGTGATTTTGTGGGGGTCATTACACTAATGGTAAGATATAAAATAATACCAATGTTCATTCTTGATGGTTATTGGATTAGAATTTGTACACTTGCCGTCTATCTTAACAATTATGAGAAAAAAGGGGACCAAAAAAAAAAACTATAATAATGTATCAAGCCTTAATCTTTCTATTTAGGTTAGCTACATGAATTCTAGCTTGCCCGTCATTTTTATCTATGGCTTTATCTGCACAAAAACAAAAGAGAAGGGGGGAGAGGCAGGGGATGGGGATGAAAATAGTAAAGGTGAATCATAGAGTTTAGTTTGCATGAATGATTTTAGTTTGTACTTGTTGGGGAATCATAGAGTTTAATGTTTTGAGAGAAAGAAGGTATTTAGTACATGATGAATACACCAAATTAGATTAGACATATCAAGTAGTGATAAATTTTATGAATAACAAGTTATCATATTGCATATATATGAGAATAAGAGAGATTTTAGGAATTCAAATAGGAGTTCTAACCATGAAGTTTGATGAGTAATTTTATATTTCTGTTGTGGTTACTTTTCCATTTTATTTAGTTTTTCATGTTTTAAAAAGTGATTTCTAGTTCTAGAAATCAGCTTTTATAATTCTAGAATTCATGAAGTTTTAGACAACTAAAATTTGGTGCAGGGATCAGGCAGGGCTGCCATTTGGACTACTTATTTTCATAATGAATTTTGAGATTTAATATTTGGAGGGCTCATAACCCCCCTACACTTGCTATATGTATTATGTTATGTATGTTTTGAATATACACATAAGAGTAGTGCTTGTTCTCATTTTTTTTTCCTCTTTTGGCACCTTTTGGTTTCTAATGTTTTTTTTTTCCCAATTCGATCATTTGAGTAGTCTAAATTTGCCTTCACTTTTTGTTTCTTTTATGTGAATTTTTATTGACAAAGTAATCCAAACCTTAAAAATAGTTTTACACATGCCTAAACATTTTATTATATGCATCCATGCATATATAAATTTTGATCCTATACATTATGGCATGTATGTTAAATAAGAATTTCAATCTATCACATTTATCTTTCAATTATGTCTGAATTTAGCTAATTCTAATTATTTTTTAGGTTAAAAATTTTAATCTTCCATCTACTTTTAAAACCCCACAAAGGGATTGAGGCCTGTGATTGTCGTGTTGTTCTATCTACTTAAATATCTTCCTCTTTAAACCATGTTTAACCCTTTTTTTTCTGTTTCTTTTTCTTTTGCATTTGTTGATGTTAGAGTGATGCAATAGTATGGCACCACACACCCAAGAACACGGGCGCGGGGGGGTGTTTGGTTGTTTGAATTGGGTGTCTTAAAAATTTGTTTTGAAGATTATTTTTCTAAAAACAGTGAGTAAAAGGAATAATAGAGATTTAACAATTAGAGTGCAATGTAATGAAAAGCTTTGGGAAAATGTGAAGGCACAAGAAACAACAAGATTTTGAGTAGTTTGGCTCAGCCTAGCCTATATCCACTACTCTAGCTCCCCACTAGAGATTTTGAAATCCACTAAATAACTTTCAAATTGCAAACCATAACCTTTTATACCAACTAGCACCCAAGCTCGTTCTTCTAGCACAACCTAGGAAGTATACAATACAATAAAGATAATGAGAGCAACAACTCTCAAAAGCACACCACTGTCTTAGATAACAAGCTATAATACAAGGCTTTGAAAAGAATTTACAATGAAAGAAATAGCCTTGACAAAAAATGAGAGTTGAAAATAGAACCAAGTTTTTTGAGCTCAAAAATGTGTACCATTTGGATCTTCCTTAGGTTGTTAGACTTGAAAAACAAGGAGCCTAGCTCTAATGCCAATTGTTAGAATGATGCAATAGTATGGCACCGCACACCCGCAGGCGGGGGGGGGGGGTTGAATTTGGTGTTTTAAAAAAAAAAATTAAAGATTATTTTTCTAAAAGAAATAAGTAAAAGGAATGGTAGAAATTTAACAATTAGAGTGCAATGTAATGAAAAGCTTTGGGAAAATGTGAAGGCAAAGAGAACAAGATTTAGAGTGATTCGGCTCAACCCAACTTGCATCCACTACTCTAGCTCTCTACTAGAGATTTTGAAATCCACTAAATAACTTTCAGGTTACAAACCACAGCCTTTTACGCCAACAAGCACCCAAGCTAATTCTTCTAGCATAACCCGCTAAGAAGTATACAATACAATAAAGATAATGAGAGCAACAACTCTCAAAGCACACCACTTTCTCAGATAACAAGATAATACAAAGCTCTGAAAAGAATTTACAATGAAAGAAATAGCCTCGACAGAATGTGAAATCTGAAACTTGTAAGCCCAAAATGATCAACTTCTTCTGATCTTCAAATCTTCTACTATTTATAGGCTTTTTTGTCCCTTTTTGAAGTTATAGTCATTAGAGACAAAAACCAAACCTGCAGAGATTAAGTACAATTAACCGTTTGAATTTCTGTGACAAAAATGGTCGACTGATTTTGACAATCAGTCGACAAATTTTTGAATTTTTGAACAGGCCGGTCAACAGAATAGACAAACTAGTCGACAGTTCAAGAAAACTTTCGAATGAAATGTTTACAGAAGCAGTCGACAGCAAACAACTGGGAGCCTATATAATGGATGGTCAACAGTTTTAATAACTGATTGACAGTTTTGAAGATCTGTCGACAGTTTGTAAATAGTGATCGACTGTTTTAACTTTTTAAAGCATTGTTAAGGGGATATTGCAACAATCATTCAACAAGTATCATTACTCAATCGACAGTTTTGACATTGGACTTCAAAATGAATGCTTCAACACAACAACAACAACAACAACATATCCAGCCGTTATCCCACTATGTGGGGTTGGCTACATGAATTCTAGACTTCTATGTGGGTTACATCCCAACAGATAGTTTGTCTAGAATTCATATTTGGATCCGACTAGGTTTTACGCTGGTTGTCGGCTACCTAACGCAACCCTCCTCCTTTATCCGGGCTTGGGACCGGCAGTGGATAATATCCCCTGGCGGAGTAATAATGAAATGAAGTTTGAACACCATCTTCACATGGAGAAATTTCATGAGATGGTGGTGAATAAAGATAATTGATATAGTTGTGTTCCATAACTTAGTTGACATGGTGAAGCCAACAAGTACAATATGGAAACACAATGCTTCAAGCCTATTTATTAAAGTTTTGTGAATTTAGTGTTCATCATCAAACATCATCAAAATTAATACAAATTACAACAGCTGAAACATCATTTTATTTTATAGTTTTATGTATTGGGCTACCATAAACCTGACCTAATATAATTTTGTATAAGCAATTGAATGCATTAAACATCTACTCTATGTTTTATTTACAAAATTCTTGTGTCTTTTATCCCTTAAAGATATATGGATGTGTGTATATATATCACAATTTATATCAGAATTTGTTAAAATTTTTGAATGCTACTATTCTATATGATATGCATTGCATGGGTAAGATGGCTAGTATGCATGTATGCTATCCCTAAATCTTTTAGGTACTGCTTGGTACTTTTTCATATAATTGTATATATTGCTAAGTCGTTCATATATTTTTAGTATGCTACAAATATCCCTATGATCACTTGGAGCTAGCCAACATATAGTCTTAACTTTATGTATGCATCTCATGTTGGGTCATCATATGATAGTTGACATTTGCCCGGGCACCTTCCCTGATGTGGTTATCTGTTTAAGTTTCTAGTTGATGTCCAATAAATGAATGTTACAGTTGACCACCACTTTGATGTTTATCATTTGCATTCAAGCCTACCCCACAGTGGGATAAAGGCTTGATATGTTGTTGGTGTTTGCATTCTAACCACAAAATCCTTCTCACTGTTACAGGCATGTAAAGCCCAATATGAAGACTTGCAACAACGGTATTCTGGCTGCACGTGAGTAGGACTCTTCTTCTTCTTTTCCTTTAGTTCTTTAGACAGTCAATCTTGCAAAGTTTGGTTGGTGATTTATTAGTGTGCACGCAAATTTGTGATATTATTTGCCAGATAAATGGTTTCTTAACGGATGGCTACCTTTTAATCTTGTGATACATGCCTGCATACTGCATGTGACTTGAGGGTTAATAGTGGCTACAGTGCTACAATAGTACAATAGTATGTGAAACAATGCTTCAATCATTAGGCTCAATATAAGGAGACATTGCTTAAAAATTTAGTGTTTGTTATGTCTGCTTAAGGGAATAACCAATGCTCTCGAAAAGACTGGACGCTTGCAACTTCTTTGCTCTTTTTTGCTAGTTGTTGGATGCCAAAAAGGGCATGTAAATGTTTTACCTAGTTCAGTTTGTAACTTTTCACATGTCAGGTTCATGTTACAGCTAGAACTAAGTTACTACATGCTGTATTTAGTATTTTGCTATTTAGATGATGATTATAGATGTTGATATTGAAGAAAGTTCAACTCTTGTCATATGTATTACTAATTGCTTCCACCCCCATTCTCATTGGAGTTATAACAATCTAGTTACCTATGACCTAGCACATAAATCTACACCTCTCAATTTGTTGGCATGGAGATTGGTAAGAAGTTTTATTGTAACAATTGTGAGATGCTTTTTTCTAGTTTCTATAGTACCCTGCTTCTTGTTGTTTATCTTTTTACCTGTCTTGGCTTCATTTTTCTATCTTATTGTACAAACCTAAAATTATTTGAGTAAGCTTAAAATTTTTTATGCTATTTACTATTGAATGTTGAACTTATAAATGATTCATTTGTCTGCATTGGTGTTTTATTTCCCAGAGCTTGGTTTGAAGAACTACGAAAGAGACGTGTAGCAGAACTGAGACAGGAATTAGAGAGATCTAAGGACTCAATTGGGTTAGTAAGTTATACATCTGATTGTTAATGCATCTAGGAGCTTGATTACTAGCATGGTTACCATTGCATCTCCAAACTGCCTCCTTTTCTGTTCCCTAGAAAAAGTTAACTTTGGTGCCTAAATTTTGATGGCTTATAGCTTGAGCCTCAAGGTTGAGGCATGTTGTTAAGTACCTTGGAGAAGAACTTATCTTCAACACTGGTTAGGTCAGGAAATGTAGGGGAGAAGAAGAAATCAGATTGTAATTTGTAAATCTGAATCGTCACATGGTGCTTGGAGTAGCTTTGGCCGCCTATCTTTTAAAGTTGAAAATAAAGCTTTGGACCACATGTTTATCTTTAGATGATATGATTCATGGCGTAATATTTGTTAGTGAACTTGTATCTCATACGATTTCACAGTAATTATGGCATGTGATTTTCATTGGTCATGCTGGTTCCTGAACTCTTTTTTTTTTTTTCTGGTTTAGGTCTCTCGAATCAAAACTTGAAAATCTCAAGGCTGAAAAAGGAGACGTCAAGCATGTTGGTTATGGCTCCAGCCAGCCCAATTCTGCTTTGGCTGTAGTGAAGTCAGAAGGAGTTGAATCTTGTGGTAAGGATAACTCCAAGGATGGACTATCCGCTGGCAGTTTCACCCAGGATATACAGATGAACTGGTTACCAAAATCTCGGGTTTCGGCAACAGAAGCAGTTCCAGAGATTGATGTGAAATCAGAAATTTCCGAATCTTCAGAGCAGGAGAAAACTTCAAGCTTTAATGAATTGGAAGGGACCGGGATTGAACAAACAGGGGCTCTGCAAAGGAGGAGGGGGAAGAAAAAGAGGAAAATTTGTAGTAGGGAACCCAGAGAAGGGAGCACTGGAGAGAACGCGAATTTGCACTCGACCAACGTTCAAACTGCCTCCCGGAGTAATGAAAATTCAACCAGCAACTTTGGTCCAACAGTAAAATCTTCAATTGTTAATGATCACCACCGAGGCTCATGTGTGGTTGAAAACAATGCTTTGATGGGTATTTTTAACTGTGTTGCAGAGAATGAAAATGCCTTGGCCTTTCAACGCAGGCTTGATAGCCAGGTAATGCCAATCTTATATGCTGCGACTTTATCAGCTAACATTGCAATAAACCCAACCTTGAATCATTTGCTGATGTTATCTCATTTTGAATTTTGCATAACAGAAGCGAGCAAGATATAGAAAAATCATACGTCAACATGTGGATTTTGACACCATAAGGTCAAGGATCGCCAGCTTTGCCATCTCGTCAGTGAAGGAGCTGTTCCGAGACATGCTTTTGGTTGCCAACAATGCCCTGGTCTTTTATTCCAGAAGAACACGAGAATACAAGACTGCGCTTTTTCTCAGAGATATCGTCACCGAAGCTTATCAACAGCACTGCAAGAACTCCAGCATGAGAGCTGCCTCTCCTATTTTTCCTCTATCACTGTTGTACAATCCTCCTGTGAAGCCTCGAAGCATTCGTCCACGTAAACATAAGTTATCGGCTAAGCTGCCCGATGCTAAAAACGTCGTTTCTGGGATCCCAGATGGCTGTAGAAAGCCCAACAATGCTGAGGATGTTGCAGCTGGAGCTCCAGAAAGATGTAGAAAGCCAAGCAATGCTGAGATGGTTGCTTCTGAGACTCCACAAGTCTGTCGAAAGCCCCAGGCTGACAAAGGCACCAGCCAAGCGGGTAAGATGCGAGATGCATGCTCTGATCGACATCTGAAAGATCCGATAAAGGAAAGAAAGCGAGCTCGGTAAAGATGAACAATCATACAATTTTGTCTACTAATTCTGTTGTCCAGGTTGTATATCAGTACTTGGTCTGTGCTTCGTTTTGGCGTAGAATGTCTCATAATTGCCTTGTATAGTGACACCCTTTAGGCTGGAAATAGAAATGGGAAAGACAGAGCTATGAGGATCAATGTGAAGCTGTGAATTATTGAGATCCAATATGAATATGCTAAGTTTTCAAAGTTTATGCGACAGAATGAGCTGAATGATCTTGGAAGTTATAGTTCTATTGGTTGGAAGATAATATTGCATGAAGTTATGGGGCCAATAGGCCCAAATAAATATGAGAGCATACACACCATCATTTGGATGGGCCAAGCTGGCCACAAAGTTCCCAAGACATGCATCCTCAACTCCTTTTTGGTAAGTTTATCATCTTTTATCTCTATGGACTTTCTTTTGATTTATATATGGTATAATGACAAATTAAAATCTAATAACTCGATGTGTTATTTTTGTTCTTATCGATTTATAAACTAATTATAAATTTCACATAATTTCTCGAATTAGGATGAAAAAATTAAGTTTAGATCATAATAATTGTGAATTTAAGAAGCTTTTGAGCAAACAAATTGGAGCCCATCTTCCCTCATACAACTTTTTGAGAGGATCAAACCCTGATTTGATGCCATTTGCCCTAATTAACCCATCTCTAGAATCAACCAAAAAAACCCTTATTTTCAAAAAAGAGAGAGTGATTTTGAAATGAATAAACCCCAATCAATTGCTTCAACTTACTTGATAAGGGTAATTGGCTGTTCCACTAACTCCACTACAACCAACCTCCCCTTTGAAAACTTATCTTGTAAGCCACACCTTTTTTGAGTTTTCCTAAGGGCAATCGCTTGTTTCTCCCACCAACCAATTCAGTCCCCATCTATGCCTCTGTTCCATACTACAAATTAATATTAATTAATTTAAGTTCTGGCACCCATACTTTCCTCTCTCTCTTCAATTATTTGGTCAATTAGTTTCACTTAATTCAACACCTGTAGTTGATCCATTCATTAATCAAAACCAATTTGAGTACAAAGTCTGACTCCATATACCCATTTAAATTTACCTTAATTGGCTATAATATAATCAAGTATCTATCAAAATTATTAATCTTGGAAATCCATTAATAATCCAACACTTAACATATAGTTATATAGGATAATATTTAAGACAATATAAAGTTTCAAAAAACACATTTTAAGTGTATTATTTTTAATTTATTAATTAATATAATATTAAAAAATACGATATATTTATCATTCACTAAATATAAAGTAATGCTAATCATTATCAAAAAATTAATATATTTTGTTATTAAATAAAAAACATTTATTAATGTTTATAGGTCTAAATGGTGACTAAACGTCAAAGTGTAGCAGCTTTGGGAAACTGCTCCAACCTAACAACCTTCACCGGATCTTACACATTTTATATTAATAATTTACTGAATTAAACAAACAATATGGGGGTGACAAACTGGAAAGCAACATCTTATTTTATTTAATATATATATATATATATATATTAATATGAATCACAGTTCTCATCATCCCCATCACTGTCACGCACAAAAGTCAATATTTTATCCTATGTTTTGATATATTTATTAAAAATAACAAATAAAAATGTTTCTGATATATAGTTGCGTGGCAGGCTAGGCTAGCTAGGAAAGCATGAAAGCTATCTATCAGACGTGGGCGGGCTTGATGACTCACAAGCTTCGATTCGATGCTCAATTAGAAAGGTACGGATAAATCACGTTAAAAGTCATAAAATTTTAATCTCTTTTTTAATTTAATTATTAAATTTTAATTCTTTATAAAGTGATCATAAAACTTTAAAATATTTTGTAATATGGTCACTAAAAAGATTTTTTATGATTTTTAGTCAAAATTGCTGACGTAGCGATGATGTGGCGTTGATGTGGACATTGCCACGTCAACAATTCTGACCAAAAATTATTCAAAAATCACTTTAGTGATCATATTGTAAAATATTTTAAAATTTTATGATCATTTTATAAAGAATTGAAGTTTAATGATCAAATTAAAAAATAGATTAAAATTTTATGACTTTTAGTGTGATTTACTCACAAAGACACACACGAATGCGGATCCATGCGATGATATTAAATCACAAGATGCACCTTTACCCTTCACAACGAGGCGGGCAGCGGTCCCCTCCCCTCGTGCAATTAATTAACTCTTCATTTGTGTGGGTATTTGCATAGCATAGGGTACGGCTGCGATGCCCATGTCTGCATGTCACGTGACATGAGAGTGATTTACAACAGCTCAAGAAGAAAAATGGAGATTGAGAGTGACTTTCTTCTTTAATCAATGTCGACAAATTATATATAATTACTAACAAGGGTGATGAATCGATTCAGATCCAATCAAATTATAATTGAAATTAATAAAAAATTTAGATTAAAGATTGCAACAAACTAGTTTAGTCTCAACTTATTAAATCTGTATGAATATGAAATATGTCGTATTTATAATAATATAAACTATAAAGATAATAATATATGGTTGTTGTATTGTTAAAAAAATAAATAAAGTAACACACACACACACATATATATATATATAATAATTTATTCAATCTTTAATTTAAAATTGGGATTAGACCCGACCCAACTTGCTTGAATACTAATTTTTAATTTTTTCACGCTAAAAACTATTTTCAAACATATTTAATTTTGACCCAAATCTATTTTTTCAATTGATGAGGGGATATTTTACTATAGGCAAAATTACTATACTACCCTCGGAGACTACTAATATGGTGCTGCCACGTGCCTGTCTCAAGAAACACCACGTGTCGTCCGGATCTTCATTCTTCATCTCATATTTGATTTTGAACGACGTCGACTTGGTCAACCGAGATTCTCTCCAACGTCCGTTTCAGAAGTTATCTTATCTCTTCGGAGTGTGCTCTACGTAGACATGGCCACGGTTCATGAACCGCCGGTTCCGGTTCAAGAAATCTTCGAACCTGAACCGAACCGTCCAAGGGCGGTTTGGGACGGTTCGGTTCAGGTTCCGGTTCATGCCGGTTCGGTCAACGGTTTGAGCCGGTTCGGTTAACGGTTCCGGTTCTGGTTCAAACCGAATTTTTTTAATTTTTTTTAAATATTGTTTGTAACGCCCCACTTTTTCCCAAGCGTGCGTTAATTCGAGATTTCGAGAAAATTTAAATCAATCACCACATAAATCCCTCGATAGCCACCAAAACTGTTTTCCCGACAATCTCGATCGTACCTTCTTAGTATAACAACATTTAGTAAACAACTAAGACAGGCATCATCAATCATATCAGCGGAAGCAAGATCGAAACCTCAAATATATACATATCACTGACAATTTCTTTTACAACAACTGAATTGATGTTTCACATGAAAATACATTACATAATCTCTGAACATTGAAAACATAGATAAAACCAACTGCTACATCCTGACGACACTCTTCCCCTTGACGTCACTACTTTCACCTGGAACGTTTGAATATTCCAGGGACATAGTTCAAATTAGATGCTGAATCATCTAAATGAGAGTTTGAAAACATTTTCATGAATGTATGCAGAATCATGTACACAAAATCGATAAATCTTAACATGCACCAGCCTAAAAGAATCCCAACGCATTTAACCCTAACCAGGGAAAACGCAATCTCTCTAAGGCGACACGACCAAATCGACCCATTGGCAACCGATCCTGCTTAAGAGGGACAACCTCGACACATGAACCCAGGAACCACCCCACGGTCATTGTCAGGCTTTACGCTCCCACTCAAGCATTCCAAAACACAACCCTAGCCCCAAGAGTGTCACGTCAGCACTATCCCTGGAATCGACGTCACCTCGGCATTAATGCTACCGCTCAAAGGATCCTGGGGTAGTGTCCACTCGCAGCCCCGCCACTTGAGCCAACAACCGGGGTGGTGTCCATTCGCAGCCCCGCCACTTGGGTCCCGTAGGGTGAAGTCCGTCCCAGTCCCGTCCCAAGTGGTCACCAAGCATTAATCCAGGTACGCATCCCGAGTGCTGTCACTCTGCGCTTCGTCACAGGTTAACTACCCACATACCACATGAACGACACAAAATAAGCCAATGGTCAAAAAAATCATAACATGCATCACTTAAACTCATAACATGCGTCATTTAAATCGATACTTAAAATCAATGTTTAATGCACATGTAAACAGTCGTTTGGGGTGAACACTCACAGTAAATCGAGTTTTAGAGGAGAACTACTCACAGTAAAACCATTCATATGCTATTTGAAATCTTTCGGGCAGAACAACTCACAAGTCAAAACCGAGTTTGGGGAGAACACTCACCTTTAGACGGATTTCCAACTGCTAAGCGCGATCAGCCTCGATTTGCGCGCCTGCCTCGATCTACGTGCCCAGCCTTGATTCTCGCACCTGACGCTCTTGTACTTCAACCTCGAGTCTCCCGATACCTTAGCCATCACATTTGTTCAAAATCACATCAATATCTATTTTTCCAATTTTTTCATAATTTCTTCCCATTTTCTTTATATTTATCCTCAAAAATTCTAATAAATACCTACTCAAGGTTTTTCCTTGATTTTTCTTCACCATAATTCATAAATAATTAATTCCTATCTCCCAAAATTTTCTAAGGATTTTCTAATTCCTTTTCCTATTTTTCATAAGCCTTTTTCACTTTGAAAATTGCAAAATGACTATTTTCTTCAACATTTTTCTAAATTTTATTGCACCATAATTCATAAAATAATTTTCTCAAAATAATAAAAAAAATTTCAAAAATACCTGACGTGTCACGCGCCCTCACGCGTGGCGTGTGGATGATGTGGCTTGAACTAGCGCGTGCCAGTCACGCGCCAGTCGTCTTCAACCTTAGGCCGGTCACCGACCGGTGCTCCGATGACCTCGATTCGGGTGCCGTCCGAAAGCCCACTCGAATTCGATCCCACCCCCGCTAGTTTTAGGCCGAAATAACGTCGGGAAGACGTTTAAAAGTGGAGTTGCAGGTGGCAAAAATCGGTCCGCCTCTAACCCTCGGCCACCTTCGAAACACCCTCGATCCTTCTCCAAAACGCCTCAAACCGATGCCAAAATGATCCTTGGCTCCAAGAGATCAAAAGCCCTCTATCAAAACTCCAAGAATCGTTCGAAAACGAGCTCGATTTGGTGCCTTCTTCTCGGCCGAAACCCTCGCCTATTTATAGCCCAAAAACGACCCCACGTGGCCGATTTTTCGGCCATTTCTTTCCCCTCACGCCACCAGGACACCCTAGGCCACCCCCTTGACAAGACTTGACGGCCAAATGGCCGGATTTTCTGGCCAAATCGTGCGGCCAGATCTGCCATGCGCGATTGAAGTTTCTGAAAATTGCAGTTAGGCCCCTAAAATTTCTCTTTTGCATTTTGGCCCCTTTTCTCAAGCCCCTGATCTTTCTAACACTATCACTATGACCCTCAAGGTTAGTATTTCTCATTTCACCCTTGAAACTTCTGAAAATTTGCCGTTTAGAACTCCTTCGGGCATTTTTAGAAAATTATACTTTGGCCCGACTGATTTATTTGACCTCAAATCCACTCGATTCAACCTGAAACCTACTTAAGGGTTGTTCTACACTTCGAATACTATTCCATGACACTCTCCGTTAACTTTTTGGACGTCGTTTACAGTAATTCGGTAATATGACCTAATTGGGCAACTGTATTTTGCTGTACCGAAAACTGTTCCCGATCTTCTTTATTTCATCGCTAAAAATCATAATTTTAATTTCTTATCGATACTATACCATTTTCTTGGGTAATCTAGGGTCCGAGGTACTCCCGTTGACTAATTTGGTGGTCCAAAGCCGGGTTAGTGTGTCCTAAAGTCTCATTTTTCTCAAATTTCCAACTTTGCCCTTTACTAAATATCATTTTATCCTCAAAAATTTTCTCGGGTGTTACATTATTGTATTCAATTTTGGTCCTTGTTCCGTTGTTCGGTTCGGTTTGGTTTCGATTTTTAATTGTTAAATGTAGTTGTAAATATAGATATTCTCAATCATATTTTTAATAAAAAACACTACTAAAAATTGAAGAAATATAAGTAATAATTTCATTAAAAATAATTAAAACAACTAAACAAGTATGTAATACAAGTAATTAATTTTTACAAATGTGAAAAATAAAAAATAGAATTAGACTTAATTTCATTAAAAAATAATTACAACAAAAATGTAATACAAGTAATTAATTTTTACAAATGTGAAAAAAAATAAAAAATAGACTTGGATCCTACGCATCTTCATTGGAGTCGGAAGTCGCCGTTGTTGAACCATCATTAACCCATTCGTCAGATGATGATGAATAGATAAGTTCTTCTTGACGTCGCATGTTAGCTCTTTCCCAATCATCGAGGCAAACTTGAGCTTTCAATGATTCTGGAGCCAATCTTGATCTTCTTTCGTCCAAAATATTGCCTCCACTACTGAATGTTTGTTCAACGGCTACAGTTGAAGCTGGAACTGCAAGAAGTTGACTTGCAATAATTGCAAGAGTTGGAAATGTCTCCTTGTGCCTTTTCCACCACTCCAAAATTTCAAAATTTAAACCTGTATCATCACCAAACTCAAAAACTGTGGTTAGATAAGTTTCGAGCTCCGAATGTGAGCTCGATCTAGGTTTTTTCCTCCTTTGATCTAAAAATTTATGACCCCATTTCATTGGTTGGGAGGAAGAGGAATGTGAAGCCATGGATGGAAATGATTCTTCACTACTAGGAGCAATAACATATGCTTCATATAATTGATTGCATAAAGTTCTAACCTTAGAAATTATAATATTTACATCAATTTCTTCATTATTTTCTAATCCTAACAACGAATAATAGTTAGACAAACACTCAATTAAACCATCAAATTTACACATAGGATTAAATACCATAGTAACAAGAAAAATTTCAGGAATAAATTGATAATAACGTAACCATTTTTCTCTCATTTCTAAAACAGCATGACAAATTTCTTTAACATTAATTCCTTCCATTAATACACCGACCACATTCTTTTGGAGGTGCAAAAATGTGCCCATGCTTTTGCAGTTCGAGGGTGTACCCAAATATAAGAAATAACATTTCTAATTGGATCTAAATAAGAATTAAGTGACTTAATACCATCTTGAACACATAAATTTAAAACATGGCATGCACATCTAACATGAAAAAATCTTCCACCAAAATTTGGTTGGCAAATTCTTTTTAATTCATTAATAGAAGCAGTATTAGCCGATGCATTATCAAAAGAAATTGAAAAAATTCTATTAACTAATCTATATTCTTGTAAAATTTGTTGAATTAATCTACAAATATTTTCAGCATTATGACTTTCATCAAAATATCGATCCGCAAGAATTCTTTTTTGTAAAACATAATTTTCATCAACCCAATGACAAGTAATACCCATATATGAATGAGTTTGCCAATGATCACTCCAAATATCACTACAAATAGAAACATTAATATTATTGTTTTGAAAATATGTTATCAATTCAATTTTTGAGTTTTTAAACAATTTTAACAAATTCATTTTCAAAGTATTTCTAAGAATTGATTTAAAACTAGGATTAACAAAGTTTTGACAAAATCGAGTAAAACCTAATTTTTCACCAAAACTAAAAGATAAATGATCAATTGCTATCATTTCAGCTAAACCAGACCTACAATTAGCTTCATTATAATGAAATAATTGAGGAGAGTTTGAAGAGGTAGCA
The DNA here is from genome assembly GCA_036245055.1 of Diospyros kaki. Classification (NCBI taxonomy): domain Eukaryota; kingdom Viridiplantae; phylum Streptophyta; class Magnoliopsida; order Ericales; family Ebenaceae; genus Diospyros; species Diospyros kaki. Next base: position 2,906,826 of record BSEG01000005.1, on the reverse strand, counting down.
AACCCGGATATTTGTGTTTGATCGCGGCTCAATCCAACCTTGAGCGGGTGCTTTGTTTGCAAATGTCGGGCGAAAGTACCATATCCACCTCCTTGCTTGAATTTGTATACCTGATTACAATAATTACAAGATACATCAAATTTACCATCTCCTTTTGGTGTTTTCTTGAAATGAATATTAAAAATATCAGAAGTAGAAATTTTTTCACCTCCCTTTTGTTGAGTTTCACTCTCTTGTGTTTGAAAATTTTGAGTTTCAAACTCAACATTTTCAACATTTTCAAAATTTCTACCTTCACTTGCCATTTTTTTGAAAAAAGTATGATAATAAAAAAATATAATAATGATAAAATAATATAGTAAAAAATTGACAAATATAATGAAAATATTAGTAATAATATAATATAGTAACAAGTAATAAATAATTAACAATATAATTGAATAAATTGACAAATAACAAAATGAGAAGATTGAAGAAATTGAAATTGAAATATTAAATGAGAGACAAAATAGAGAGAATAATAGCTTGAGACTTGAGAGAGAGAGAGAGAGAGAGAGAAAGTGTGAAAAATGAGTGAGGGAGGGAGGGGTATATAAAGATAGGAATCATAAGATTAGAAAAAAAAATAAATAAATAAAATTGGGCTGCTGCCCGTTGGCAGCAGCCAACGGTCCAATTTTGGATCATTGCAATGCATTGCAACGGTCCAAAATTGGACCGTTGCGGGGGGAAGGGGGGGTGCTGCAGTGCAGCACCCTTCCGCGATTCCGCGGAACCGCCGGTTCCGGTTCCGCGGAACCTCGAACCGGAACCGGACCGAATTTCGCTGGTTCGGTCCGGTTCCGATTCCGGTTCGGCCGGTTCCGGTTCCGGTTCGAACTGCAGGTCCGGTTCAATTTTGGCCATGTCTAGCTCTACGTCATCTTTAAATAGATGTCGACTTCTACAGGTACGGATCATCTGACTACTGATTTAATTTTCATTTTGGGCATATTCTTCTACTGACTTGAGCATCGGAGTTCTCCCGGGGGATTAAAGCCCCGCTCTTGCAGGTACTCAGTTCAAGACAGACCTCGATGATCGGTCCAGTATTATCATCAATTCAAATGGAAATTTCAACAACTATAATTATTAATTGCACGGGTCTTGGTCCAACACTAACTAAGTAGCTTGAAATCACTAATTTGTGAACCGTATCCATGGAGTTTGAAGAAATAAAAAATGAACAAATTTATAATTCTATTCTCGTATTTTCATTTTTTTTGTATAATTATTTAAATTTTTTATTATTTTTATTACACATTTATATTTATATTTTTAAATCAATTAAGACCATTATAAGATTCAAAGGATCGTCACAATAGCTTTTAGGGTAAATTAGTGTGAGCGTCCTTTAGAAAAGAAAAAGATGAGATGAAGGATTAAGGATGCTTTAGATATTTAAAAAAAAACTAACATACATCAATTTGCAATAAAAAAAAAATTAATGCATCATCAATAAATAAAATTGAGCTTACAGTCTCTACCATTGCATAGCACCATTTCCAAAAAAATAAAAAATAAAACAATATATATATATATATGTGTGTGTGTGATTTAATTGAGTTTATTTTTTTGAATATAAAATACTTAATTACAAAATTAGAAATCACAACAGAAATCAAATAATCCTTAAGAATTGAATTAGATTATAACTAAAGTGGATTTTTGGGACGAGTTACCATGTAGGTGTTCTCGAGTTAGTTCATTATATGATTTCATTCAATAATAAGTACCTACACACTTGCATTAATATCACCACACAAATAGTTAATACGATTAACTATCTCCTTGCATAATATGTATCGGTCTTACTAGTACTATAAAGATACCCTTTATAATCTTACTGTTGTGAAGTATTCTAAAATTTTTTAAGTCTTAAGAAATCTCCTAATGATTCTATTCTCGGAGAGTCTCCGAAACAATAGCCTCTTGCGTCTTTTGAATAATCTCCCATGAATAGTCTAACCTCATTCATTTTGTTTAAGTTCGAGGACATATTTTTGGTCTTCTGGACCCAAGTCATCTGATAGCTCCAAAACTTCATTTTGTTTAAGTTCGAGGGCATATTTTTGGTCTTCTGGACCCAAGTCATCTGATAGCTCCAAAACTTCATTTTGTTTAAGTTCGAGGGCATATTTTTGGTCTTCTGGACCCAAGTCATCTGATAGCTCCAAAACTTATTTTGTTTAAGTTCGAGGGTATATTTTTGGTCTTCTGGACCCAAGTCATTTGATAGCTCCAAAACTTCATTTTGTTTAAGTTCGAGGACATATTTTTAGTCTTATGGACCCAAGTCATCTGATAGCTCCAAAACCTCTTTAGGCCATCCGAAGATGGCCACAAAGATGTTCTTGTGTTCAATCTTTTCCAAGAGAAATGTTCTTGTGTTGAATATTCTTGTGTTCAATCTTTTTCAAGAAGAAAAATAGGGTTTTATGGGCCACTCATCAATCATGCAAAGAAATCTTCAAAGAGTGGATGGATGTGTCTTCATTTATGCCTTGTCACAAATTTTTGGATTTGGTATATATCGTTTTGGGATATTCTCTTTCTTATTTAATTTACACTTTCCTCTTCGGCTAATTAATTTGACTGCGGATTAGCCTATCAATCATCTTTTTAATTCATTTAATTATTCATTATATATATTAATTAACTATATATATATATATATATATATATTTGAACAATGTAATTGTAAGCTGCCTTCATCTTTACACCATGGAGCACGCACCGTTTGAAACCCCACAAGGCATAAGAAAAGAAAAAAAAAAAATTTCAAGTATGAACCAAGAGATGGGAAAAAATATGCATCTCTTGGTTTGTCCACGTTTAAATTACCTTTTCTTAATTTGTTTTGTTTAATAATTTGTCCTTTACTAATTAATTATTTTTTTATTATTTCAAATGACCCCCTTTTGTGTTTGAATAATGTTAGAACCCATAATTAATAACAAAATTATTAGTTATGTGACATTTTTTTGTTAAAAGAATTTGAAGAGATTATGTGTCATTATTATTTTAATAAAATACGATACATGGCTAATAGTAATATCACTAATCATAACTCTTAACATTACTCTTTATTTATAGTTCTATGTAATTTTCCTAATTACATCACAACTAAAATTAGCATCTAATATATAAATATTGATAATATTAATTATCGCCTTAATAATAATGGTTAAATAATAATAATGCTATTATAATTCAAATTTTAACCCTTATATTTTAACATTTTTTTCATGTAACAATTCAAATTTTTTGCTATTTTAATTACACCATTATACTTACATTTTTTAGTTAATTTAACACACATATTATGGTGTGTAAAAAAAAAAAAAAAGATCAAATTGACTCATCTTATTTTGTTTTTTTTTTACACATTAAAAAACTACAAATTTAATAATATAATCGAAATAATAAAAAAATTGAATTATTATATGAAAAAAGTTTAAAATATAAAAATTTAAATTAAGAGATATAATCGAAATAATAAAAAAATTAAATGGCCATATAAAAAAAAGTAAAAGCATTTAGTAAAAATAGGATTTGGCCATAAAAAAATTGACGAGCGCCGTCACTAACCATAATGGCTTTGTGTGTTTAAATCAGCCTAACCATGGCCGAAAATAATGCTTGTCTTGGCAACAAACACCGTGGTTGACAAGGCAGGCGGTTAGTTTAGTGACTTTAGTCCTGTAATATCGATTCTATCAATATCATTTTAATTATATAGATAGATTTCAAAATAAGCTAATTTTGATCCAATTTTTCTATCCTAACCTATACCATCTTTTTTAATTTAAGTTATGAAGAATAAAATAAAAGAATAACAGTAGGGAGAGACCGAAAAATTCTTAATCTTTGTTTGCTAAAAATAAAGAAACCAATATGCGTATACTTCTTGAGATACTAATAAATGATAACCCAGTCACAAGAATATATACTACTTGGAAACCTAATCTGAGAATTAATAGCTCAGACCTAACTAATTAAGAAATAGTGAATTTTTAATATTATTTATATTTATATATACAACAATCCAAACACAACCTAATCCATTTACAAATAAGTGGAGTCCAAACACAACCTAAACCATTTAGACCATTAATAATAATAATAATAAAATTAAAAGAAATATAAACCCCCTATTATTAAAAAAATGATAAATAAATAAAATAAAAAATATATTTTGAGAGAGAATAATAAATTGAAGAGAAAAGCCCCTAATTTGCTTAAATTTCTGGAGCAGAGAGATTACTATATATGAATATTCCCACGTCCATTCCGGCATAAATATATATATATTCATACAGCAGCGCAGCATGTTCAAATCTAAAGAGGAAACTGAAACGCATGCAAAAGCCCCTCTCTCTTTCTTCTCTCGCTGTTCCCTCTCTCTCTCTCTGTCTCTCTCCGCAAGACGTGGCGCTTCCGGCACATCTCTGTCTGACTCTTTCGTTCTTTCCTATTTCTTGCTCTACATATTTCTCTCTCTTTCTCTCTCTACGGCACCGCCATATTGAACTTAATCTTAGTCGTATCTCAGCAATTGCAATATATGAATAGGTATCAATTGTGAGCGGACTGACCGGAGTGCGATTGCGATCGCCGGACGTCGCCGGAGGACGGCTGCAACTGCGATCTCCTGCTGCGGAATCTCAATCGCGGAGGTTTGTGTCTATTTCTCCAAGTCTCTGGCATGCAAAATACGAATCGGTCTTGTAATAACTGTTTTGTAGCTTGAACATGGAATTTCCTGGTGCGCGCGTAGCTGTTTCTCTGCGTCCAAATTGTGTGTTTTAGCCACATCTTATTGTTAGAAGTCGCGTTCGTATTGTGCGTACTTCTGTTTTCTCCTTTTTTCGGTCGTTCGATCCAATGTAAATGTTGAACAATTTTTTGGGTCATATTCCGGTTGCATTATTTATTTTCATACCGATTAGACATACAGGCTTTTTCTATAGACGCAAATATTTGATTCGTGAGATCATTGATTTGAGGGGGAAAGCTGCTTGCCTGCTTGCTTAATGTTTGTTCTGCGAAATGATATTGGTACTTCACGGGAAAAAAGTTGTTTGTTGTGTGCTCAGGGACACTCAAAATTTTCGGCTCGAATTGTAGTAATTTTTGTCTGTGATGTGGTATTGTTAGGTCTAAATCTTTTGATGGCCAAACATTTTGTTTATATAGTAGTTCAGATTGTGCCCAGATAATCCTTATAAAATTCATACAGTAAATGACAAACGGCCGGCAGGTCAATTTTCAAGTGCTGAATCATCACAAAACAGATTAAGCATTCAACAGTTATTTTGCATTATTTTTTTACTCTTTTTTTTTTTCCCCCTGAAGTTACTAGTATTTTACAACAAAGAAAAATAAATGTTCTGATCTTAGTGTTTGCTTTATATTCTTTGATACGATTTGTGCAGAAGATATATAGGAACTGTAGCTGTCCATGAGGGAATTTAAATCATGGAGATGGTTGGGAAAGAAAAAAAATGTATCATTTGACCAGGTACGTTTTATTTGATAATAGTTGTAGTTTATTTAACTTGGCAAACTAAGTGGATATTTAGGTGATTAATTTGTCTCATATTTGAAACTCTAATCAAATTTTGCTTAACCATTTGATGATCGGAATGCAGGGAATATTTGGAGTCAACATGAAACAATTGCCATTTATGGGATTTGTTTGTACAGTTATGTTGTTCATAGTTTACAGAACCACAAATTATCAGTATCGACAGACAGAGGTATGATGACATTACTCATAAACTGAATATCTTGTTTGGAATTAGTGTAAATATGGACTGGTGGGTTAGACTGCTCTCCCTTTTGATATGGCAAGAACTTACTGTATTACAGGAAATTACAGATTGAATGACTGATATGGCCTGCTTTAGTTTTGTCTGGAACAAAAGGGAAAAGAAATAAAGCAAAAAATTTTAAGGGTGTTGACAGTTCTCATCACCTTCCAACTTGTTTCTTGAACTATTTTATTGATAATGTAGATGACTAACACCTCATTCTTTCTGTTATGAATATCTTTGAAGCTGGCATTTTATTTATTTCTTCATTCCTCTCTTTCTTTCCCTCCCCCTCTTGCATAAATTTGCGTCAGCTAACTTTTTCTTCTTTTTCACCATCAGATAGATGATAAATTAAACCCCTTCTACACATCAAAGGTGATATTTTCATGCCATTTTCTTATTCATTTAATTTTGTTTTTGTTCTTGCATTTGTCTGCCTCAGATGCACCACTTGACACACTGCTTTGAATTAGGCCTAAACTTAAATTTTGTAATTTTTGTGAATTCTTCAGTTTATTTATTTATGAATCTGCACGTTTTTTGTAGCTCAACTTTGAGGTTCCTTGTATCTGCTATTATTCTCAGTTGTTTGTCAACGCTTTGATGTAGGACGTTGGCATAGCTTCCCATGGTCTGGGAAGTTTACCTCATGGCATCATCCATGCTAGAACAGATTTGGAGTTAAAACCCCTATGGTCAACTAGTAGTTCAAGGTCAAAGGTTAGGTTCTGTTCTTACTAAACTTTCAATTCTGCAACTTCTTTAAGTCATGAACTTGTTCAGAAGAGGTTTATTTTCAGTTGCTTGAGTTTTTTTTTTTTAATCTGATTAATCGATTCATACACTTTTAAAAATCGCTGATGATTATTGCTTTATGGTTGTTGCAACATGTGGCTTTTTGTTAAATTTCAGGTTAATGTTTCGAGCTCTCATAACTTGCTAGCAATTCCAGCTGGTATTAAGCAAAAGAGTAATGTTGATGCTATTGTCCAAAAGGTGTGACTATCTATAGCCATTAGTATTTAGAAGTTAGAACAATCTGTAAAACCATAACTGTTATTGCATGGATTTGCCTAATTTTAGTAACTTCAGTTTCTGTCAGAAAACTTTACCATCATATTATTCCATTATGATGGCAAAGTGGATGGATGGTGGGATCTGGAGTGGAGTAAGAAGGCTATACATATAATTGCTCATAACCAGACAAAATGGTGAGTTCATAGCTTTCTAATAGGGAAATACAGAGTTTCTTCTTTCAAGTATTTGAATGATTTAGATAAGGTATAGACATATAACTCACATGGAGCCTTGAAACTTCATTTAGTTGAACCTTTTGGTCCTCAAATCAAATGGTTTTAATCTATTTCTCTTATCATGAAATTTATGCGGCATGAGTTGTAAGCATGTCTATTTGTCTTTATTTAGAAGCTTTTTCTCTTTCCTCATTCTCAACTGGAACGTCCTATTGTCCAATGCCAGTTTTACCTTTTTAATTGCAGGTGGTTTGCAAAACGATTTCTTCATCCAGCTGTTGTGTCTATTTATGATTACATTTTTCTTTGGGATGAAGATTTGGGTGTGGAGAATTTTCATCCACAAAGGTATAGATATTGCCTTTTGGTTTCTCCTAGTCTATAATTTTTCTACTTTAAATTGAACCTTTTTATATTCTGTGAATGCATTAGTTTAAATAGTTCTTTGTGAATCCGAACCAGACTGTAAAATTGATCGATGATGAGTATTCTGCAGAAACTAGTACATACGAGGCAATGTACCATGTTTATACTTCAGTTCCCCTTTTAAAATTTCTGGGAGTTCTCTAGATCTCCTTGCAGCCTTTGCAAACAAAATATCAAGCCTTAATCCCACTAGGTTGGATCTGCTACATGGATGCTAGCTTGCCAAGCAAATGAATGCATTATCCTGGTGAAAGTTTCAACCAATTAAGCAGATCATCCAGTTTAATACAAGACACCGAGGAGGAAAATAGATGCCTAAATATCGTAGTTCATTTTGTCTAGTTATAGTTGCCGGCAATCACTTATTCACATGGGGGCCTTAATCCTTTGTAGAGCATATTAATGAGGTTATTGTTTGTAAACTCAGGGCCCATAATCTTTTCACAAAGCACAATGATAAAGTTGCGGTTTTGCTTATTCCAGATACTTGAACATTGTGAAATCAGCAGGACTAGAGATATCTCAGCCAGCTTTACACCCAAATTCAACTGAAATACATCATAGAATTACAATACGCTCAAGAACTAACAAGTTTCACAGGTACGTTGGGTTCCTTCTTCTACTACAAATTTCAATTTGAGATCTTCTGATACTAATACTGGCATATTTACATTATACAGAAGAGTTTGGGAGGTTAGAGGTAGTACGAAGTGCTCAGAGGACAGTGAGGGGCCACCATGCACAGGGCAAGTTGTCAGAACACTCGTATTGTGGCCATAATAGTCCATTAGTCATACGTTTTTATATATTCTTTTTGAATGCATTATCTTGGTTAATTATTGTGATAGATCTCCCATTGGGTCCAATCTGTATGGTGTTTGTTATAATGCACCAAAGCAGGTTTTTTGTGTAACTCTTGAAGAAATAAATTTCAGTTTCTTCAAGTTCTCCTGTAGGCAACATTTGAACATTTTAAAAAAGTAATATGATTCCCAGATACGAAAATATGGTTTCCAAGTAGACATCATTGGAAGTCTCTTATTTCTTACTGAAGTGAATAAAACACTTCAAACTTGCAGATTTGTGGAAGGTATGGCTCCTGTATTTTCAAGATCTGCTTGGCATTGTGCATGGCATCTTATACAGGTGAATTAAGACTTACAGTTCCTCTTTTAGGTTTCGTGTTACATTGAAATCTTTTAGATATTACTGGAATAAGCACTACTATTGTACATAAACATTGGTGGTTAATATTGTTCTAGTTTTTTAGGAACTTGTTGCTTGAAGTGGAATCATTTCTTAATAATCTGATCTAATTTGAGAAAATTTTAAGATTTATTGTGGGATACAGATGCTATGAAATATTTCTTTTGGTGGTGACAGTGAACATTATTTGGGCTGGAAGTTGAGCATCTGGGTCTGATTCTTGATGTTTTGGTTGAGATTCTTATTATTGCATTGTGGCAAACTGATTTTTGGCACGTGTTCAACATATTGTTTGTCCTAAAGCTTGATTGGGTAGTCATCTTGAAAGGCGCTTGTAACCCATTGACCTGAATCTATTCTAGTTTAAGCACCTAAAATTGTCTTGCTGTCTTTGGTCAATATGTGGACATAATTAGTAGTCCTCGTCTCAAAAGAAATTTCAGATTTCCAGTGCACTTTATTTTATTGTATTGGGTATGTGTGTCACCAGTCTGTCGAATTGAAGCCCTAAATTCACAGAGCTGCTTTTTTCATTTGTCAGAATGATCTTGTTCACGGATGGGGAATGGATATGAAACTTGGTTATTGTGCACAGGTGAGATTAACTTGCTACACCTTTCTATACGTCATTCTAGCATATCTATTGTTCTCTTTGTTTTCTCTTCTACGGTTCCCTTTGTAAGTTGAGGAAACTGAACCCTTGTTATAGACATATCATCTACGTTTCCCATGCATCCTGTGAACAGTTTTTCTCATAATTATTTATAGACGTCTTCATGCATCTTCATTTGTATTCAGTCCAGAGAATCACACCTTTATTTAGTTTTCTGGATATGTTGTTTACATCTTTGTTCTAAGAAGGAAGTAGCACCATAGCTCTCTTTATCTTTAACTTCGGTTTAGTTTTCTCATCCACTGCTTTTTCAATGAAAGTAAAGTAAAAGTAGAAGAGTGTGAGCCTTGGTAGCAATGGTAAAGTTGCTCCTCCATGGAAGTTCACAGGTTCAAGTTGTGGAAACAGCCTCTTGGCGAAGAGAGGGTAAGCTGTGTACAAAGATGACCCTCCTCTAATCCTTGCCAAATGGGGAGCCTCATGCACCGGGGATTCCCATTTAATTAAAGTAGAAGAAACACAAGAAAGTAGTTAAATGAAAGAGGGATTTTGGCAATCTTTGGTGATGCATCACATAATTTTTTGATGTTTGTAGGTCTAAATCTCTGCTTAAGAGGCCAATATTATTATGGTTTATCATAAAATTTGGCTTTTACAGGGGGATCGGACAAGAAAGGTGGGAATAGTTGATAGTGAATATGTTTTTCATCATGGAATACAAACTTTGGGTGGAGCATCTGCAAAAAAGGTCACGAGAAAGGTTATGATATAGTCATAAGCTATTCCTTTTTCTATTTCCTATTCAACTCACATACTTCTTGTGTCTTCTTTACCACTTTGTTTATTTTGATTGGATATTGCATAGTTGCCCGGAATTGTGCTTATTAACTGCTAATGGAGCTTCCTGAGCCTGGTATTGATTGTTGAGGAAAAGTAGACAGTGTCTGATCCAAGGACCTAGAAGCACAATTTCGTTCTTGATATTCTCTCTCTGCGGTTCAAGAAAAGTAATCCTGTTTTGTTTTTGGGCAGAGTATTCTTTTTTGATATTTGTGTCTTATCTTTTGTTACCTTAAAAGTACTTTCGTGTTTCTTGAGCTTGCTTTGTATTTCCTTGAATGGTTTCTTTGCTTTAGGGGGAAAATTAGTTCGTAGAAAAGTTTTTGCACACACTCTTTGTGAGGCTGGGTGTATGTCCCAAATGGACCTTTAGTTTTGGGACTGCTGGAAATATGATCTTAACCCTTAATTTGATTTCATGAAATAAGTCTTCCTTTATTCTTGAACAATCCCCTCTCAGTCATGTACACTCTGACAAAGGTCAGACAGGGATGGAGCTTCATAAAATCTGGTTTACAGTAGAGAGCCTTGTGATGACAGCAAACAAGTTACACCCTTATGTACATAATGTCTTAGAATAGAAATGACCATCTAACTTTAGTTGTTGACTTAAGAAAAATATCTAAGTTTTTGTCCTGAATGTAGTTTTTGAAAATTTTAAAGGACATTAAGAGCTGGTTGAAATATTTCATGTATGATAAGAATAGTGGGTCCTTCCTCTACTTTTAAGTTGCTTTGTTTCTCCATTTTCCTTATCTTCTAGAAATTCTATCCTAAGTCACCACAGCACAACTTGAACCCGTTTGGACCTGTCTATGCCAATCCTTCTTCTTTATTAGCCTTCCATGAATCTTGCAAAAGTTTCTTTTGAATTAGGGGCAATATTGTCTTCCAAATGGATCCTGAATCTAAATAGATATAATATCCAATGAGCTTACTTAGCCCATTACTTTCTTATCTGTGTGCCAAAACGTGGCAAGAGTTTCCAATATTCTGACAAAAGAAAATTTGAGTTTTCTTCTTGAGAAAGGGAAAAGAAACTAATGATGAAGAGAGACTGGATTTGGTTCGAAGTCCATTTGTATAGCATATAGTTGTTACTTGGATACATTAGATGAGATGCATTAAACGCATATGGCCTTCAGTAAGGCATGTTATAATCAGTGAATTTAGTGGCTGATTAGTGTAATGCTTCTGGTGTCAGCTTCCACCAAGTAGCCTACACTGGGTTTGGTCTTTGGGGTAGTTGGTTTAGAGGATCTTGTGCTTAGTGGTTACAATTATTAAACTAAGTAAACCAAATGCATGTAGAGGTATTAAACAGCTGGATTCTGACATAGTTCGTGAACTGAATTGGAATTTAGCTTCTATTTTGCAAGTTTTATATATATTCATCTTTTACTACTAAGAATTTTGAGAAAACATAAGAGAAATAACAGCAGGATCGGTAATGCTTCTTTGTTGTTCTGTCATAATATTATTGCCACGTTCCGCTGTTAATACTTTTCTGTATTTTCATGCAGACTTCAATCTCTGAAGAGTCAACTAAGGTGCAAACTACCTTCTAATCCCACATTTCTTTTTTGGTTTCATCTTCATCGTTTCTCGAGCAGTTAGTGACTTTGTCATGTTAACATCTTCAATATTTTCCATTTTCTTACTTAGTTTTTCCATCTTGATTTTCAGAAGCCTGCTGTTGACGTGCGGATCGAGGTAAGCAAATTTTAACTCGGATCTCTCCAGCAACTATAACTGTAAACCATAATAAACGCCACCCTCTTTCTGGAATATGAATGGCGGATCTCAAGGGTGGGCGGCAATGCTACTAGTTGATCTACTTTAGTATGATAACTAGCACTAGTGCTGCTATAATTGGTCACTGATCACTTCAAGTTGGTGCTTCTGGTAGACAATACTATACCATTCCTTCCTAGTTTTTAGATTTCCCAGATGTTTTAGAAAGAAAACATATAATAGAAGTGTTATTTTCCGACTTCCCTGCATATGGAGCTTCAAATTTCTCCTTGGAGGGACTAATGTCGAAGTCCCGCTGCTATGTCTTAATCAGGACTTACTTTTTGGGGTTCTAAAACTCGAAATTGGATTGAGCAGATAAGAAGACAATCCACATGGGAGCTTGAAATATTTAAAAAGCGCTGGGAAGAAGCTGTCAAGGAGGACAAGAACTGGGTCGATCCTTTCCCAGGACAGAGGTGGCCCAAAATTGGTCGCAAGGCTCGGAGCCGTAGACTAACCACCTGATGGGTTTCTGCTTGATTTCTGTCAGCAGCTCTCTTTTGTAAGCAATAGTCTCAACACACCCATATTCTGTAATGCAGTCCATAGAAGGCCAGTTGTATCCTCATGATTATTTCATTATCAGAGTAGTCAAATCTTTTCCATTTACTTGTGACATGTCCCCTAAGTTTTTATTTCTTTCCTTTTCTTTATCTTTAAAATGGTAAAATTCCAAGAATATAAAAAATTAGATAGGCCTCTCAGTTATTGCTTGAAAAGGCAAATACATGTGCTTGCATATTTTTAGTTTTATTTCTTGTTATTTGTTAAGCAATCGCCCCACGCGTTCATTTGCCGAAGCACCAAAGTTCGAGCCCTTTATGATGGGCCTGTGGAATTAAGACCTGCATCAAACCCATAGGAGAACCCATTTGGGTCTACTTGTTTCTCCAGTCTAGGCGGGTCACCGAGGGAAAAAAGAATTCTGCCAATACCCAACGAGCAAATAGACTTTCAACTTTCAAGCATACCAGAGCAATCGAAACAAGAATACACACGGAACAATTTTATGAATATCATTTTAAATAATAAAATAATAATAATTATTATTATTTTTGGTTAGGCTGGTTGTTTTACTTTGAGAGGACCGACCCATATCGTCGGCTGAGCTCAACTATTGTCATTTGTCATTTAGTCATTCAGTATTCAAATGGGGTGAACTATTTGTAATAGTCTCAGAGATATTGCCATTTCTTTTTAAAAAAAGCCGGCGCAAAATATAATAACAATAAAATAAAAGGGTCAGCTAGCTAAAGGTTCATTTCAAGTATTGTTTTTCTCCTCCTAAAGTATTGTTTTAACTCTTTTAACACTAGACTTTTGAGTTTGGAAATTTATAAAACAGTAATATATATATATAAATAAATTTCACTATAACCTTATGTATATGATTAAATGCATTTTTACAAACATGTTATGTTATGTGGCTTAAATTTTAAGAATCTAATATATTAAAAATAAATTATTAAAAAAATGATATATTATATGCGTCAATGCAAATAACATAACAAAATTAACTTAACTTGTTTAGTTGGGCTAACACAGGAGGTGGGTGTGTGGGTCCCAGACCACACTTCTTTCAATTTGTCTGTGTTAAGTAAATGTTAAGTTTTGGCGTCAAAATCGACTACTAAAAATCTGTACAAATAGTTGCAAGTGGCACGACATCAGTCTAGTCACGGGGAAGTCAACTTAGCACACATTGACAATTCAGTTGATCAAGAAGGGAGACATAAAATGTTTTTTGTGGTAAATTTTGAAATAAGGATCAAGGATTAAAACTCGCAAATGACAGTATGGAGGTAACTTCTCTTTAAAGTGAGGGAGACTCTTTGTGCGTAGTAAGAATGGTCTAGCTACTGCGTTCGGTTGGGTCACCATGATTAAATCTTTCACGTCTTGTCGGGTCGAGGGTGGGAGCATCCGGGATGAACGATTTTACCTTTTGAAACAAGAAAAAGTCAACGTAAAAAAAAATAGAAATTATTTAATTAATTGTTGTGACTCGATCTCGTCTTTCTTCGCCGTCCGTTAGGCGTTAGATGAGGTGTTGGTTTGGTTTGTGAAATGCAAGCTTCTTGTTTGCGGGTGTGTGGTTTATCCCCAAAGTGCAAGTCGATATATTCTTCATTTTCTCAATGTCTACAAGAATTCGTCCCTTTCGTTTGTTCCTCCGAGAAAAGGTCAGTCGACGGTTTCAATTCAATCGACGTTTCCAATGATGAGCATTTCCTCAACCTCCTCCGCTATATCTTCAGATCCTCGTACAGCCTGCAACCATGAACCTACTCCTCTACAATCACCGCCCCCATGGCCTCCCCATTCGATCGTAACACCTTCCACGAAGATCAAATCAATCCCTTCTCTGTACTACTCTCTCTCTCTCTCTCTCTCTCAACTTGTTTAGTTGTGTGAACTTGATTGAATTCTTGAATTTCGATGCCTCATTTGGTTACAGTTTTGAAGCCAGCGACTCCACACTTGTGATCATTTTTTTCTTGGATTATTACTTAAAACAGTGTTTTGACATGAAAGCATTGTGCAAAATTCTCGCTTATCCTTGCGTTGTATATAATTTGTATACTTACTGGTTGGCACTTTCCAGAACTCAAATTCCAGGCTCTCTCCTCTTCCTCTTGAGCCAGTGGATTTCAACCATGGCTATGCTGTCCCAATCGACATTCCTCTTGATACTTCTGCGGTAAGTGCACTTCTAAAATCAGTGAAGACGCAGTTACTAAGATTTTTGCTTCTTTAAGTTCATCTTCCAAATGTTTGATATTTTCTTGAGTTTCAGGATTCAAGAAAGAGAGAGAAACTGAGAGAGAAAGAGAAGGAGCTGCATGCTAAGGAGGCTGAATTGAGAAATAGGGAAGAGGTATTCAGTGATGGAAATATTAACCTCTCAACTTTCGTTGCCTATTTGATATATAGCGTCTTTAATTATGATCATTGTTTTGTTGAGATATGCAGCACGTCAAAAGGCTGGAAGAGGCGGCAGCTCGAGGTGCTTTCCATTTCTCTCCTGTTTTCTCTCCTTTTTATCTAATTTTTATGTGCTATATCTTAAGCAATCACTTGCTGCATTGACAACTGTAGACTTCCAGTGTGTTTTACATTAACTTTGATTTGAAGAGTCCATTATTTTTCTGATAGTTTTTATTCAAGTTGTATAGGCATTTCAGTTTGTTTTATGTTCTCGTTCTTGTGTGAGCGCGCACATATATATATATATATATATTATTCAAGTTGTACAGGCATTTCAGTTTGCTTTATGTTCTTGTTCTTGTGTGTGTGTGTGTGTGAATATATATGAACACTCCTTTTTCCCTCTTTTGTTTGTTCTTTTGGTTTATATTCCTTTGCTTCCTTTTTCCAGAACAAATATACTCAATTTCCATGGAATTTGATCATTGTGTAGTTCAACACTGTTTAACTTATGTTCTTCCTTTGGCTTTGCAGCTGGCATAGTTCTTGAGGTGGCAAATTGGCCTCCATTTCTCCCACTCATCCATCATGACATCACAAATGATGTACAAATTCATCTTCAGAAATTGTTGTATATTGCCTTTGCAACATTTTTGGGTACGTCAAACTTTTATGTGTTCTTCTGGGAGTTTATCATACATTATAATGATTCTATTGCTCTTTGTATCTGAAATGTATTGAATATGTGCCACTGAAGATTGGCTTAAGGTCCATAATTGTAAACGCTCATGGATTCAGGGGTGGTGGGGTGTCTGCTATGGAACATTTTGGCTGTTGCTGTAGCTGGGATTACATTGGGAGGTTAATATATATAGAATTCTGTTATGTTTTGTGCCCTTGTTTTTTTATGTTAATATTTTTCCATAACTCATCAGATATTACCCTTAACAGATCCTAATGTATCTTGATGCAGATGTGAAAATCTGGTTCCTTTCTGTTATATACTTCGTCTTAGGGGTTCCACTAGCATATCTGTTATGGTATCGTCCCCTTTATCGTACTTTTAGGTAAGGATATTTGTTTTCTCCATGCCATTAACTTTCAGGTCAACCGCAAGCCCATTTATCTTCATATAAATCTGTTGAACATTTGGTTCTTTGTTTGGATTGCTGGCTTTAGTTAACATCAGAGGCCTCGTTGCAGGAAGGAAAGTGCTGTGAATTTTGGCTGGTTTTTCCTTTTCTATTTGGTGAGTTTTCTTTTCTTTTACTATATATCTGTTATATCTACATTGAGTTGACCCAAAATTGTCTCATTTTTTTGCCACTGCTTGCAGGTTCACATTGGCTTCTGCATCTTTGCTGCGGTTGCTCCACCAATAGTTTTCAAAGGAAGATCTTTCACGTATGTTCCCTCTTAACTA
Organism: Diospyros kaki; assembly: GCA_036245055.1. Classification (NCBI taxonomy): domain Eukaryota; kingdom Viridiplantae; phylum Streptophyta; class Magnoliopsida; order Ericales; family Ebenaceae; genus Diospyros; species Diospyros kaki. The sequence continues at coordinate 2,890,482 of BSEG01000005.1, read as the reverse complement.
TTGAAACAACATTCGACAACATACCAAGCCTTTATCCCACTATTTGGGATCAGTTACATAAATTTTAGCTTATCATTTACTTTATTCATGAACTTATCTTCTAGCAGGCTCTTATAACGAATATCTTCCAAAGTATCTTTTACCAAAATTTTCATCATCTTTGAAACAGGGGTTTCCTGTCTGCCGTAGATATCATAAGCAAACATCCTTTTCTGGGGGTAAGCCAATTCCCAAACTAGCATTCATATTTTGCTACTTTTTATTCTTGCTGTTTCCTTCTATTGTTTAAGTTGATTTCATTTCATTCTGCTCAGATATTGTACTTCATTGGGTTTGGATTGTTCTGCCTCGAATCGATTCTCAGCATCTGGGTTATCCAGGTCTGGTTCTTTGGCTCTTCAAACATCTTCATTTCATCAAGTCACCAAAGAACAAGGACAATTGCTACATATGCCTACATGCTGACTAATTAATTAAGCATTTTTCTAGTTTCCTTCGCTTTATTTACTTTTTGTTTGTTAATATATTCAAATACGACCTCACAGAGCGTGGAACCGTGCACTAAAACACCTTCTCCCTTTTGTTATTTTTACTATTAGATTTACTTCTTGTTTCATACCTCCATCTTGCAGCAAGTATACATGTACTTCCGGGGCATGGGCAAAGCTGCAGAGATGCGCGAGGCTGCCAGAAGAACATGAGAACAGTGATTCAATGCCCTCAGTTCAAGAGAAAAGAGAGAAATTAAATACCATACTAAAAAGGGTTTGTTTTAAGTGCTGCTTTTTCTTGTTCAGAATGCTTTTACTAGGTTTTTAAGAGAAATAGCTGTTATTGACATAGAAAAGTAGTTGGGGCATACAAGGTGTACCTCTGGAATACTTGCATTTTGGTGTGTTTGGATCGAGTTTGTTTGGCTTCAGAGAAAGTATTTTGGTAAACACTTCCTGAGAAAAGGGCTTGACAACAACATCATTATCCGTTCAAGTGAAAGTTTTGCCAGCCAAATGAACTGTGCAAGGGGGACCCTGCCCTGGCCATATTGCTTAAAATGAATGCTTTTATATTGCCCTTTGCATTTCATATATATGATCGAAGGTCGATTATAGTAATGAATGGAATGGGATGAATGGACATAACGAGAAGTACTTTTTCTTGCATGGGAGAGCAAGGGAAATGGATAAAATAGAATAATATTAACGTAATTCTCTTTTAATGTATAGTATACTATTACATATACCTCTCTAATGTAAATCTTTAAAATATTATTAAGATTAATATTGTTATATCCACTTTGACTGCATTCTCCTCGATGGTTCAAAATCAAACTCAGTAATAGGACACTGATTAGTGGTTTCATTGGGTTACAAAACCAAAGAGGTGGCCATTATATACGTGTCATTTTTTAATTAATTTAATAAATTTTAAAATTTATTAAAATTTAATTAAGATTTAAGTAAACCCTAACTACAGCTATTTTTCCCTCAATAATAACCCCTTTGCATAGTGAATCTTTTTTGCCACAATCAAGGGAGAAACCAGCTTGAAACCCTTTGAATGAAAGGAGTGAAATTAAGTTCTCCTCGCAAGAGAATACATTGCTTAAACCTTTCTCAAAGATCTGCCTTCCACCTTAACAAAACAAAAAGATTTAACATATATATATATATATATCTCATCGATCTGCCATAGCTATCAAAATCATAAAATCACACGAAAACCAAAACCAAAAAGATAACAGAAACATTCATATATAGACTCATTAAAGCCATCAAACCCATAGAAGTCCAACCAACCAAGTCTTCCACAAAGCATTACATACTTGCTTTTATATATCCATATATATATGGGTAGCAACTGCTAAATAATTAAGATACCAACCTACTGCAGATATATATATATCTCAACAGTAAGCAGCGCACTTCTTCTTGCAGTCCATGGTGCATCCGCCGCCGCCACCTCCCTCGCCGAAGTTCTTTCCGGCGTGGCTGTAGGAACTGAAGCACTTGGCTGGGCAGATCAGCTTCTTTTTGTAGCACGGACCCTTTTCCTTGCACACAACGCTGGGCCTCACAACGCCACCTTTCGCGTACCCTCCGTTCGGGCCGCCGAACCCGGCTCCGTAGCCGCCGCCCATGTTCCACCCATTTCCCATTCCGGGTATGTTGAACCCGCCGCCTGGGCCGAAGAACCCTCCCGGCCCTCCGCCTCCGCCGCCGCCCTTCTGGCTGTTTGGGGCGCTGTGGCGAGCCTTTTCCTTGCCGGAGGCGGGTATCCCGGGTCGGGTCTCGGCGGAGAGGAAGGCGGTGGTGGAGATAAGGAAAGCTAGGAGAAGAGTGGAGATCGTGTTCATGGTGGGGGGGAAGCTTTTTGGCGAGGTGATGAGGGGAAGAGAAAGTGCGTGTGGAATATTTATGTAGTGGAGATGACAGGGAGAGCAGCATTAAAGCGAGAGAAAAAAAATAATAATGTAAAAATAATTTAAAAATATATATAGATTAAATGTAAAAATAATGTTAAGAGTGATGATCAGTTATGTGATTTTTTTTATTAAAAATTAAAGAGACCATATGTCATTATTTCCTCTATTTATTACTTTCTATAATAAGGATACGACATACTACTGGTGACATCGTCATCGATTATGACTCTTACCATTACTTTAAGGGGCGTTTAGTATATGAGAAGTTTTTAGATTCTTATGAATGTTAGATTGAAAATTTACATTCTCATGTTTAGTATAATTTTTTAAAAAATAAATTATAAAAAATAATATTTTCAAAATTTATTTTTAATCAATTTTTTCACAAAAAGATTTTCGAGGTTGAGAGTTTTGGATTTCTATGAATTAGGAAAAGTTTTTAACAAATAAAAAGAATAAAACACCAATTACCCTAATATAATCCCATACCTCTTATCTTCTTATAATCTCATAGTCTGATATTTTATATATTAGAAGGAATTTATTATTTTTAAACAAAAAATCAAATAAGAGTAATTTTTAAAAAAATAATATAAATTTTCAAAAATATTACATTTAAATCAAACATAAAAATATAAAATTTAAAAAAAAAATACTCGTGTGAGAGTGTTTAAAACTAATCAAATATAAAATTACATAAATCTTGCAAATCTTTAAATCCCAAGAATATTATAGGAGGTAAAAAAGAACATATCCCTCCCCCCCCCCCCAAAAGAATTAATTTCTCTTGTTTTTGTGAAAAATATGCCACTTTTGTACTTAGATGAAAAATAAATTCTATAAAAAGAAATTACCAAATCAAACACTCAAACTTAAAATTTAGTTGGAAAATATTTTTTTTACATATTTTTTATACCGATCAAACACACTCTAAATGTAATTATAATATTCATGTTACTATCTCTTTCTTAAATTTATCTAATTTGTAAATAAAATATCATTATAAATACTATACTTAAATATTTAAATTACTCTTAATTTCAAATTAACTCCTCTCATCTCAATTAATAAAATGCATAATTATTACATATATATATATATATTTCCCAGATGATAACATAATATGAACCTATAATAACACTTAAAAAATATAAAATGTATTCAATTATAAATTTGTTTAGAGAGAGAGAGAGAGAGAAGGGGTAGATGGGAGTTGAAGAACTTTGAAGGTGATGATGGGTTAGTTGGATGCAATAATGACTCATCCATAAAGGTATTAAGACTGAATTCTGAATACATGAACATGGGGAGACTTAAATGCCTCGCGCCCTTTCCTAGCTACTAGGGCTCGCCCTTTGCAAATTTACACACAAACCATATAACAATATTATTATATTTCTTTATAATTATTATATGATACATATATATGTAACGAGTTTATTATTCGCTTGACCCACTTTTGAAAATTATTAATTCTTTTTAATCCAATCGACCCATTTTTCCCTCCCACTCACCATCAGACTTTAAAAACACTGATTTTAATTCACCATCTCTAGATTTCCTTCTTCTTCTTCTTCTTTTATATATATATATATATATATATATGTTAAGGAAGGAAGGAAGAACTTGACAACCACTCTGCAATTAATTTGTCTGGAAACTCCATTCAATTTTCTTCCTGCTCCATAGTAGTGAAGTCACATGACAAGTGAACCTGGTGCATTTAAAATGGGTAGGCAGACCACTGTTTTTAGTTTGACAATTCGTACCCATTTCAGATCTCCATTGACAGGTAGCCAAGCTTGTTCAAATCTCCATCAACAAGCTTGCAATCCCCATCGCTTGCCTCTCGTGTCTGGTCCAGTCCGGTCCGTTCACACTTGAGCAACAATAATCCCGGCATTATCCAATAGTAAGGTCATTCTTGCGCAACTGAAAAATTATGAGTTTTTTAAGTTATGAACAGAGTTTCTTTGCTTGCAAAACGTAAGAGTAAGGCTTCTTCTGCTTTTCCGTCTCTTCTTATATTGTACAGTAGTTAACTGTAATGATTCCAAGTTATTGCACAGACACAAATTAGAATTAACGGTCGACTTTACCAATATGGACAGTTGAAGCAGTTAACAGGAGGAATGATATATTTCAAACTGAACATAAAACCTTATTACAGTAGCAAATGGCAGACAGAATTGAAGAAGCATGTATATATATAGATCAGAGGCTGGAGGAGTTCCAGCTAGCATCTACAGCTCTGATAATCTTCTCGTGTAGTTTGGCTCCAGAGCAAGCAATTACACCGCGGTCGAGCCCTTCTAAATATATGCCTTTGGAGAAGTCCAAGAGCCGGCCTCCTGCATCAGTTACCATGCCCCCGGCCTCTTGAATGATAAGAACACCCGCTGCATGATCCCATATCTTCTCCTTATAACCCGAGCGAGCAAATTTCATGAAAACCTCGGCGTGTCCCCGCGCTATGGCTGCGTATTTCACCATGCTGTACACCCGTAATGGTTGGTTCCTACAATTTTGAACGCAACAGCAGCATATCAGCCCTTTATCTTGGTATGTAAGGTTGGTTATGTAAATTCTAGCTACCAGTCATTTCAATCTGCGGCCTTATTTGTAGTAATCAAAGTTTAAGGAAGAAGAAGATGGAACTAGAAAGAAATTAACTGACCTGAGCCCAACACTGTGGGCTAATCCTGCTGTGAAGGAATGGCTTGAATTTGCCTTTTCAACTGGTTCACAAAAGGTAGCCAATGCTGGGTTATCTATCGATGAGACTTGGATTTGCCTCGCGTGGTTTGGCCACACAAACTTCTTATCTGCAGGGAGCAATGGTTGCATCCATGCCTTGCCACCACCCTCCTTGGCATAAATCACACAGCCTTTGTCCCATGTCTTAGAGCTTGGAGGAGCCAACTTAGATATGAGCTTATGGTAGCGATAATGGTAACTCAGCCATTCTTTCTTCATTGGATAGTTGGGGCAGCCAAGAACGCCAAGCACAACTTCTCCATCTTCTATCAATGCCAGAGCAACAGCATACTGATCCCCGCGGACAAACCCCAACGTGCCATCGATGGGATCAAGCACCCAAAATCTTCCAATAGGGCCCCCAGTAGAGTTGCACCGGCTAATGGCCTCGAGTACCTCTGAAGTTCCAAGAGCCATGACTGGACCTTGAAGGCCAAATCTAGGTGCCTGTGCTAGACATTGGTTCACTGTCTTCACAACAGTTTCTTGTAAGCCGGCTGAATCAGCTTTGGAGAGTGCTTCAACATCTTCCTCAGCAACAATCGATACGTTTTGGTTCCTGAAAGTTTCAGCCAGTATCCAGCTCACAGTTGCTTGAACACTCCAATCTGTTTAATGATACAATTAAGAGGATAAGCCAATCTAGTAGGACAAAAGAAAAATATTTCCTAAACAACATATCAAGCCTTAGGATATTATGTACTGTCAGCTACATGAATTCTAACTCGTTAGTTATTTATATCCATCGTCTTATCTTCATGCATACAAATTTCATAAGTGACTCAAGGGATTGCAGTGAGCTCTTATCTGATTCAACTCTCCTACATATGTTTGAGCCAATTAGAGTGTTTCTAGTTCTAAGTTGATGAAAGTTCTAGACATCTCCAATACAGTCATCACAATAAGCAAACTTCTCACATAAGAAGTACTAAGAAATCTCGAGTGAACTTAATGGTTTTGAACAAAGATCAATCATAAAAACACGGTTGCCTAATATGAAGAACCGAGCTTCTCAACTTGAGTAATCCACATCAACCCATTTGTAACATGAAAGCTTAATTTCCAGAGAAAATAGTTTGTCTGGCATGTATTGGAATTTGGAATTAGAAGGTCCAAGGCTCAAATTCAACATCTGAGAAACTCTTGATTGGATCACAATGCAGTTTAACCTTTTGAGTGAATCAGAAGAAAATCTTTCTAGCTACATCCTCTTAATTGATTAGACCATACACAAAACGTAACCAAGCACAAAGCAAATCAATACTGCAATTATCTTCCCACATTCCAAATTCTTCACAAATGATTTGAACTGGGTTCTGAACCACACAGGGTGCTTATGTTTGCCCTTCATCCGAGTAATAGATAACCAAGTACATCAAATATTGGTCCATGTTGTAAAATGTCCGATTTCTGTAAAATGGGCTACTCATGTTTGATTCTTTACCATGCACTCAATCTTTGATATAATCTTGAAATCCAAGAGTAAATTAGGAACCAAAGAAAAACTCTTTTTGGGGCTTTCTCTTTCATAATTGAAATTTCAACCTTAATCGCTCGAAATTCAATCCTCAATGAAAGTGTTTATCTGCTTAGCTCATACTAGAAACCCGATTGTACATCATTTGGCAACTCTGAACCCTTTTAAGCACAAACCACGATGAATGGTCAGATTCTGCAAAGATCTCAAATAGCCCACAAAAATTCAAAATCGAAGTAAACCATTAAACTTTTATCCTTAAAAAAAAACATGTCTCCAACACACAAGGTTCTCCGCTTTGCAAGGATTGAGGAGAGTCGCATTTGCACAAAGCCTTGCCTTTACTTTATTATAAAGAGGCTATTGCCTTTATTATTTTGCAACAATATGTAACCTTCCGATCACAAATGAGCATCCTATGCATGCTTGCCCTCCAACATACTTTAACCTAATTTAGGACAATACCAAAGCGAGAAAAATGGCTAGCAGCTTACCGGCAACTGTGACAGGGGAATTGTCATCCTTGGACTGCAGATGGCCATGGCTTCCGGAAACCAAACTGTCCTGAACTGTCTGACAGAGAAAACAGGCCATTTGTACGGCTCTGACAGCCACTTCCAATTCCTTGGAATACTTCTCTGGCACAGAGGAACTCAGCGCCAACTGGGTCTGCCCCTCCATTATATCAGTTTGATTGGAAAAGGAAACACTGGGCCTTGAGGAATTTGAATTTACCAGACTTCTCTTGCTACCTAAGATCAAAAGGAGGGAATTTTCTACATTGGCGGGCAAGAAATTGTTCCTTCTGTTGTGAACAAAGCCATGGGGCAGTCTAGTGGCGAAGTTTGCACTGAAATACGGCATTATATATGAAATCTTGATTCTTGGCTCGGTCCTTTTATATCAGAGGATGGGTCTTGGAATTGAATTTGATTGGGATTTGTGGGCAGAGAATGACATGGGAAGGATGAGAAATGACGAAGCGGGTTTGAGATGAAATGATTGGGCAAACAGTTCCCATTTTTTCTCCTGGTTCTCGCGTAGGCGGACGAATAAGCTGATGACACATGTATAAGCAACTGGGTGGTGCTATTGCCAGGACTTCCTTGGCTTTTGCAAGGGAAGGTACAACTCTTTGGAAACATAAGCACTAGTTAGTGCCCCTTAGAACAGAAAGGCCAAAGTTGCTACAATGACCTGACAACTAGACTCCAAAATTAACCGGCCTAGCTCAATTTGAATTATTTGGAAGTTAAATTCAAAGTGTGATTTGAACATAGTTGTACGTATTTTTGATTTTATACAATTTGAACTACCCACCCAACAAGGCATATAATCAAATATCTCTTCGTCCTCCAAATTAATGTTATAGACTTGATGATTGTGAACTTGTGATGTATGACACAATACTTATCCTAGTGGACTTGCCCATCTTCAAACATCTTCAAATACCCAATGAATTTGATTACATATCAAATGTTACAGCACAACCCACTTACTAGCCAAGTTGGCCCAGCAACATTGGCTTGCTCTTGCTGCAAGTTGAAGCGGCGTTAGATGTCATTCAATGCTCAATAAAGAACATAACGGGGCAAAATTGACATCTTGACAGCCTGTGTGTGTGTGAAAGAGGTGCCCGTCAAATCTTTTCAAGATGATAGCCTGATTGGAATGAGACTTGAGAGGGAGATAGGAGGCCTCGAGTTTGAATATGACATAAAATTTAAATTATCATTTATCATGTTTAAGCAGTATTAAAAGAGATAGTATTGGTTCAGCTCTCCTTTAAATGGGGACCATTTTAACATATTTGAGTCTATGTTAATCCATCGTTCATTCATCGCAAACTAGTGTCTCATAATAAAAGATAACTTAATCATGATAAAATTATTTACTCCCCTATATTCTACTTCTCAAATACATTCATTTGAATACTTTTGTGCACTATAAACAGTGAGCACACTTAGTCAAAATTTTATATATATATATTCAATGTTATTTTGGTTGATGATTAGTCGCCTCTTTTAATAAATGCTTGCAAACAAAAACTCAGTGATGCAAAGTTGCTGTCATTGTTTCATCACCTTCAAGCCGACTCAAAGCAACACACACACACAAGATCCTTGTTATGTGAACACTTCTCCTTTCAAAGACAATTATTTAACTACTGGGGGCACGATGATAATCAAAAGGCACAATTTGTCAAATTTGTACATTAACCCAATACAATTCCTTTAAGCAGAGGCTTACTTGCCAATGGAAGTTTAGTGATGCACGGCTCTTGTCATTGTTTCATCATCATTGGGAGTTGCAGAGAAAAACAAGCCCTTAAATTTGACTTCTTTTCTATGGGTTCGTCAATGCTGGAAGGAACCGAAAGTGTGAAGTTTAGGAGATATGATTGAAGCCTTTGTTCAAATTTTGCTGGAATTTAAACACCCGGTTCAAGTGGGCCTGGCCATGAGGCCATCTGTGTCCATATTGGGCCAAGCCCAATATGGGGCATTTGGCAATGGGAAAAAAGCCACTCCTGCCATGTCCACTTACATTATTATATATAAGTAAAGATTATTTGGTATTGTAAAATATTATTAATAAAATAAAATTTTAAATTATTTTATATATTTTTATTTTAAAAAATAAAGATAAAACTTAGTGACCAAGATTTAATTTTCATGACTTGTAAAAATAAAATAATTATTTTTATTACTCTACTAATTTAATTTCCATTTAAATTTTGTCTTAAAAAAATATAAAAACTACACTATAACTATTAATTGTGGTCTAATAATTTTTTATTTAATTTTTTTTTTTACTTACACGTGCAAACCATGACCACACTTCTACTTATATATAAATAGAGAGGTGGGTCATGTGTACACTTGTAAAAAAAATAAATTAATAAAGGTTAATTGATTAGTATTTGATAATAATATTTTTTTTTATAATGTGGGAAACTCAAAGGGTCCGATCACAAAGTCTTTGGCCTAGACCGTTTCATTTTCTCTAAAACCCTCAATTTGCCTTTATTCTACCTAAGTGCATAGATAAGTTCACCATGTACCAAATCTCATGCCTTGAACCCTAGGATAGGCACATGTGATTAGGAGGGAATAAAAGTTCGATTTATTAGACTGGACAGTTTGGTTAATTTTTTTCAAAAGTTTATTTTAAATTTTTGGTTCGATTTTTTGTTTGAAATAACTCAACTAATCGAATTGACCAAAATTATAAAATAATGTTGTTTTGGGCACATCACAAAAGAAAACTAGACACAATGGCGAAATGACTGAACTGATGTTTTGATCCTTTTGCCTTAGCATTTACTTGACATTTTCCTTTCTCTTTTGTCTCCAACTCTCCTATCGCTCCCTCCAATGCTAACACTCACCCTTTTTCTTTACCTCCGACATTGACGATGACTAGCTTTGTTCCCATCAGCCATCGCTACCAACATCTCTCTCTCATTTCCATTTGCACCACCGTGCTTGCCTATCGACTCCACTTTAGCAACCACCATTGCCTCAAACGATCTCTATTTCCTTCAAATATTCACGATATGTGGGCTTGGCCCCATTTGGTAAGGATCTACAACAACCTTTTAATGGGTAAGTATTCTACATTAAAATTTAGATCTATTCAAATTCAATCTATTCTTTTGATTTTTGGGTATGTGGGTCACCAAGTCAATGCTGACCTAATGGTTAATTTCAATCATCGAAATCTGCTATAGATAGTGGTTGGTAGCGTTATTCTAGAAACTAGTTTTGAGTCTTTTCACAAAAAAAATTAAGTTTTACATATACAAAAAATCAACTATTTGATCAAACTCTTTTTTAGACACATAAACCATTGTAGTCGGGGGAAATTCGATTATTAGTTTTGATCATTAGAATCACCACTTAGTTAGGTGGCTGACAACAATAGTAAGACTAAAAATTAATTCGATTGGTTTGATTTTTACGAATTTTGTTCAATTTTTTCAATTTTCAGTTAGTTTAGTTTTTGAGCTTGTTTAGTTCAATTTTATACAACGATTCACTTTTTTTGATCAGTTTAGTTTGTTCAATTGGATTTGTTCAATCATAGCCGAACCAATCATTTGCACAGGTAATTGTATAGTCTCGCATAAATGAAGAATCAAATCCATGATCTCACTCTATCTCAAGCTCCGACGATAAAATTATTTTAAAAAACTAGTTATTGTTTAAATGTTATAAATTTCAACCTCATTACTCTATTTAATTTTTAATTTTTAAATAAAATGCATGAATATTTTATTGATAAGACCATAATATCAAAATATAGTGCTAATACTATCTTCTAATTCGCTCACCGAGCCTAGCCTGTTATAAACTCGTAGTTTAATGAAGGGTGGGTTAAATGGAATCTTTGATGTAACGCAATTGTTATAGCGCAATAGTGTGCCAAGTGTCCCATCGATTATTATAATGTGACACATGGCCTATTTACTCGCCATAACCCAAGGAAATTATCCACGCGGATGATATCCCATTTCGCAATCTGGGAATCCAGATAGACAATTTTACTAAATATCTCCTCCGTCTGTCAAGGACCTCACTTTATTGTCTAAAGTTTAACTCATATAAAAACTAATTTCTTAATAAGTAGCATTGGGGGTGTTAAAAAAATTAGTACAACGTGAAAATTGGTCAAACCAAATTAAATCAGATTGAATTGATTGATTTTTTTTTTTTTGTGATTCAAAATAATTTGAAGATTGTACAAACTGTGCAATTTGTGATTTATACAGTTGGCAGTTCGATTTTAAGCCGAACCATCCAAAAAAATATAAAAAATATATATATTATATAACACCCCAAAAGCCCAACAGCCTAAAAGATTATATAAAAATAGAAAAAAACTACCAGCCCAACCGCAAATCTTATTATATATTATCTTTTTCACAAGAGTTGTTTTTTCTTTTTAAATAAAAAATAAATACTATTATAAAAATCACCTCAATAATAATTCTTATTATTATAAAAATTATTAAATGCAGTTTTATAATAATATATAACTATTCTATATAATATTTTTATAATAAATTATAAATTATAACAAGTTATAATAATATATTATATGTTGTCAAATTATTTTCAAACTGCGGTAAAATGCACCAAATTAGACAACAAATAAGGTGTGATTTGACTGCACCCAAACCAGACCGGTCTGGTTTGATAGGAAAACTATACTAGCGATTTAGCGTGTTAAAAATGGTTCAGATCGATCAAATCGCACCGTATACACCTCTAAGTAGCACTCTACGACACTTTTTAACCCACATAAACACTTTTAACTTCTCTTAGATACTAACTTAATTATAAGGGACAAAAATAAGGCACTTACAAAAATCTAACACTCAACGTAATTCAAATCGATTGAGAAGAGACGTGTAAAATTAAAGTTCCATGTGGTTATCTTTTTGTTTGTTTTTTTTTTAAAAAAAAAACATAGAATCATATGAAGGGAGTGCAGGATTTCCTATTGGGCGGCCCCACTAGTAGTAGTCATTCTCGAGGGCCCAAAAGGAAAGGAAATTTTGTGTGTCCGAAAATAGGTGGTGGATGTCTCAGTCTTTCCCTTTCACGTGTCTAAAATCTAAATTAATTTGACGAATTATCTATGCTTGAGTGTAACTTGAACCCACAAATTTCAAGCCTTATAGTAGTGGAGAAGACAAGATTTGGGACCGTGAAAGATAAGTATATATATATATACAATTAGTTGATAGAAAGCAGCAACGCATTGTGAAGGTAAGAACTATGGGCTTGATTCAATGCATTTGTTAGTGTTCTTAAGACGCCATCCTACTTTCTTGTGAAAATAATGGGTGGATAGACGGATGGATTGTCGTCACCAACTTCTTATAATTTGTCAGCAAATTTGTAGCCTTTTTGGTTATGTAGAATTAAGATCCAACCTGCCCATTAAGTTAAAACTCAATTTAACTGATTAAGTTAATTATTAATTAATATCCTTTCTATGTATATTTTATCATTGCATAACTTAAAGTAGTGTTTGTTAACATAATAAATCAAAAAGTAAGATATGAAAGCTTATAGAACACAAATCAAGTGATTGCATCATAATAAATTGAGATTCGCATCAATAGGTTGCGTATTCGATTATTTGTCTTTCGTAATAACACAAAATCTCCATCTACAATTCACCTCATCTGTCGAAATCGATGACACGACCAGTTGAGGATCACGATGGTAATCTCAAAAGTGAGATATAAAAAGTATTTTAAATAAAAATATTTTTTTATTATATTTGTTAAATTTATTTAATGACATTTAAAAAATAAGTCACGTGACTTTTTATTTTAAAAATTTTAGATAAATTTATCTTTTTTTAAAAAAATAAATTTATTTTAAATTTTATAGATAAGAAAAATTGTGTATATGTTTTTTTAGTGTATTTTAAAAAATTTAATAAAAATTTTAAAATATATTTAAATTTTATCTTGTAGTCTAAAAAATATTTTAATTTTATTTTAATATAAACTTTATCTTTTTCTTAACAAACGTGGCCTAAAACAATTGGCACCTGGCTGGCTTGCCTGGTCGTTTGCCCTCCTGTTTGATATGACAAGATGGCCCCTCAAAAGAATAAAAATAAAGCTAAATAAATTAATGCACAACTTCTTGAGTGCTTTCATTGCAATTCTAAATTGTTAGGAATATATTCCAGTCTCATCAGTCATGATTACTCCTGTAATATCAACTTGCAATTTATTTATATTATATTCATCTTGGCACGTGCTCGTATTGCTTTTGGTAATATCTTTAAGTAAGAGAGATATTCATAAAAGTTTCAAAATATTGTATGATCGTAATAAATCATAATTAAACTATCAAACACACAAATAAATATAAAAAATTTATATAAAATATTAAAATTTAAAAAAATTATGAACAAAAATAATAAAATATCACTTATAATGATATTGCTATAATAATTTTAATGTATTAGAGTTAATACTCATTTATAGATACATATAAAAAAAATTATGTAAATTTATATTTTAATCAAAATAAAGCATTCAAAAAAGATAAATTTTTAATTATAAATGTATTTGATGACGATTTTTAGGACCGACCACCACGTGTCACCTCTAGAACTAGACCTCTGGTATAGTATCTCGGACTTGACAATGTTAAACCTCGGGTATAAAACCTGCAAGACAATGGAAAGCCGGGGTTAGGATCCCCTGCGGTGGATTTTGACGCTCAAATTAGTAGAATAAATACAAATAGAAATAAATATGAGAGCTGTAGAGCTTGGGGATACTTGGCGATAATACTTATCTTTTATAGGCGGACCCGTTTTGGAGTACTCGAGATGAGCGGACACGACTCTCAATGATCTCGGTCAAGTTGAAACGGGTCTTGCGGTCCGGTCCAGATTTTTCGGACTTCACTCTGGATTGTTGACTTGTTACGGGTCGGTCTCTCAAGTGATCTATGTGGCAGGTGAGACTATTAGCACGTAGAGATATTCTAGTAATTTTAGTTGGTGCCACATCAGTATTGTAATTATAGTTAAATTTAAATTTTGAATTATAATTATCACAAATATTAATAAAGATACTTCATTCTTATAATTTTAAAAGTTGAAATATTTGAATCGTAGCAAATTACTTAATATTAAGTGGTAAAAATCATAAAATTAGAGTAAAATATAAAATCATGTAATAAAGTCACCAAATTTCATACCCAAATATGCAAATCACAAATAAAAAAAATGTCAAAAGAAATAAAGTTGAATTCAATATTTTACCAAAAGAAATAAAGTTGGCGTGAAGGCAATAAGGTCAAGATGGTCACCAAATTGACAAATTTACAATGAGTCGCATATAGACAAAAGCAAGGGCAAATTAAGTTACTTTTATTCTTGTCTCCCAACATCTGTCTATGAATGTCTCCTATTCATAGACCACAACAAAACGTTTTCCTTTCTTAATAATACATAGGATAGGAGACCACCCTCCTATTATGTCTCTTCTAAACTTAAATTTATCTAAAAACTTAAATCTAATATGATTTTATATCAAATAGACAAAATTAATACTTATAACAAAAATACACAATAAAAAGCGATATCAAAATTACAAGCTAAAGAAATAATCTAATATAGTTCAGTTTTTTTTCTTATACTAGTTCGGATTGATTAATTTTTCTCAAAAATTTGATTTTAAATTTTTAGTTTTTAATTCAATTTTTTTGCCAGAAAAATTAAACTAATCGAATTTTAAAACGATATTATTTTGATATTTATAAAATGACGTCATTTTTTTTTAAAAAAATTTGTGTGCTTTTTATCATTTTTTTAAAATTTTTTTTACATTTATTCAATTTAATTAGTTTGATTTAATTTTTTCAACTATCAGTTAATTTAACTTTTTAAGTTAATGAGTTGAGTTGTTTGAATTTTACTTTTTGATTCGATTTAAACCCATTTAAACTTATCTAAATATTCATAAAATTACGTCATAGACTTCTAATTTTGAAGTCACTTAGTTTTGTGTCAAAATGTTCAGTTTATCCTAATTAAATTTTGAGATTGTGTCAATTAGTATTAATTAACATTTTAATCAATAACAAACATGTCATTAGTCATCCCTAATAAGACGCGACTAGGGGATAATTCATCCCCCATCTTTAGGAAAAAAAAAAACAGAAATATCTTTACCCAAATGAATCCAAGTCACGGTACGAGCAAGTTGGTTGTGAAATAGTCAAGATGTTGACTAGACCAATGGACTCCTTGAATGTGAAGGTCTCGCTACGGAGGGTCAAAATTGGAAAAATAATGTCTTGTACAGTGCACCAAAAATAATGAACCATAGGGACCGAAGCCGCCCACTCATCTCATAATAATAATAAATAAATAAATGAGATAGAAACATAATTGAAGCCCCAGCCTAATATTCATTGAATCTACCTAACTTCAAAGCTTCGCTCAGTTCGATGTATTCACACATATGCCTAATATGTATCCATTGATAACTGGGCCAGGGAAAGAGCCCACGTGACCCCGCCAAACCAATGTGGCACGTGATTCTTGTGTCCAGATCGTGGTCTTGGGACCAGGTGAAATTCTTCATCTTAAGGGTCCCTCTCAGACTGTCCTACACTACGGGAGAGGTTATAAATTAGGTACACAGCGGTCATGGTCAATGAGAGGTCCAATGCTAACTGCCCACAAGGATCTCACTCCTGAGGAACAGAAATCCTACACTACGGCTGGCCAAATTCAAACTTGACTCCTTGAAACTAACTCTACCATCCCACAATCAACTGTGCTACGCATTAGGGGCGTTGAGATCGTTGTCTGATCCGCACCCACTAGTGCGGCTGCAGCCTCATCTTTTTTAATTGACTGAAATGTCCTTCATCGAGTTCAAGATATCCACGTGTGTAACGCAGCTTATTTTAATCAGAAGGAAGGAGAGAAGGTGTGAACGCGGAACGCCATGAGGTGAAAATGGTCAAGAGGTCAATTACGTAATTCTTGGCAAAAGCAAGGGCAATTAGTGGACTTCATCTCTATATGTATGTAGGCAAGTAGCAGTGAGGACAGGGCATCACTCCCACGACTCGTCACAGTTCGTACACTTATTTCAAAGCCACTGAAGGATCAGTCACCGGAGAGCGAAGAGATCAGAGATGGCAGATGGAAGGAGATCGGAGATGATGATCGGTGCAAGTAATTCATCGAGGAGGTCTAGTTGTGGCCGGCAGATCCCGAGGCGAGGACAGGTGAAAGTGGCCATCGTCTGTGGCGTGGCCAACTCTTTGGCGTCTCTCTTCTCGCCCAAGATCGCTTCTCCTCCTCGGTTGATAGGCCGATAAGTATTTCCGATTGTCTCAGCAACTCAGTTTTCGTCAGTCGCCCCTACTCAGTGATCGGTCAACGATGTTAATAGTGAGTGAGAGAGAGCTGTGTGATCGATCATGTTGCCGAGCGGCTTGTAAATTTGAGGAGTTCGATTTGCAGAAATTATAAATTTTCTCATAATATTTTGCAATTCGCCTTGCGTTTGATTGATCCTCTGTTTGCGATTGATTTTGGCTGGATTCTAGCAATCTGAAATCCTTCTGGTGAATGAGCTCGTTGATGTTGAGAGAGCGAGAGAGAGAGAGGGAGCTGTGTGATGGATCATGTAGCCCAGGAGCTTGTAAATTTGGAGTAAAATTTGCAGAAGATGAGAAATTTCCAAGTTTTAGTTTGCAATTTGTCTTAAAATTTGATGATAATCTTCCTCTGTTGCGATTGATTTTGATGGTAGCTATCCAAAGTCCTTCAAGTGAATGACCTAACAGTAATTTGAAAAAGGGAAAAAGCTTATCGTGGAGGAATAATTAAGAAGCCACTTCCATCTGCAGAATCCACTGTAGCTTCTGCCCGCCACTGGCTTAAGCCCGCCCTGCCGCCGGCGCCACCATTGATGGATGCCTTGGTGGTTGGTTTAAGCCTGTCCCCTTCCCTGTCTACCCTTTTTAAAAAAAAGTAGGTGATGTGGAAGCATTTGATTGATAACTTTTTTACAAAAATTACTACTTAAAATGGGTGATGTGTTGGGTAGGCAAGGAAGGGACGAACTTTTGGGACAACAGACTTGTTTACACCATGATATAATGACAGGAAAACCAATCGCAATAAAAAGCACGTGTTGTTTTTGAATTAGGGCCTATGACTCATGTTCCACTATTAGAAAAAAAGGGTAAATTAAAATAAAATGAGAGAGGGGGAAAAATGAGATGTCAGGGTATTTTTTGTAATTAATTAATTTTAATGGTAGTTGTATGGTGGTTAATGTGATACATTTTTAATAAAATATGATAGGTTAATGTAATTTTTAATATATGCATTATCTTATGTGATTAACTCAAATTGTAAAAAGAACAGTTGATCATGGTTTGATAATTTTAATAATTATTTAAAATTATTTAGTTTGAGATCTGAGTTTTAGATTCCAATAAAACGATTTGATTATAATTTGAAAGATGGATAAATTGTTAATTAGGATTTGCTTTGAAAAATATATTTGAAACCGTCTATCCCTGTCACAATTAACCTTCAAGCCAACAACAATAACTCACCTTTTTATTTGTGGGTATAAAGTAATGGACTCACAAAAATAATGAAATTCAAATAATTAATTTAGAAATAAATATAAATAAAGGAATTTAAAGCTAGACACTAAAGTCTCCAAGTTCTATCTTCTCGCTAAGCCAACCACACCACAATTGAGAGTTCATCCCATGACAAGTAATACAAAATTTAAATTCATTAAAGGGCCCAAATTAACCTGGTCGGGCAGCCAGGCCACTTCGACCCATGTTGGGCCGAGAGCTTTGGGCCTTTACAGCCCGGCCCAACAATATTAAAAACCTATCAGTACCGAGTAAAAAACACAAGCTAGAAGCATTTTTCCTCCTCTCTCTCTCTCTCTTTAAAAAATAAAAATAAAAAGAAAGAAAGAAAAATCCCGCGCTGCGATTTTAAATCGAAACCCTAGTAGTTTTGAGATCCGAAACCTCAGCGATCGCTTGGTTCGGCAAAGGACGGGGAGAGAGAGGCCGGCAATTTGAGTGAGAGATCGAGGGAGATGCCTTCTGCGATGGAGAGTGGGAGACGCGGCGATCGCGGGAGGAGTACTTTCCGGAAATCCGTCGGTTTGCAAGCAATGGAGTGAGTCGGCGCCGAGAACAGACGAAGAGGCTGAGATTCATTGAGTCGAAAGCAATGGACACTGCTCGACCTCTTCTTCATCGGTTGGATTCTCTTCGTGATGATGCGAGAAAAACCCGTACATCCGATTCATGGTTGGTTTTTCCAGATCTAGGTTTTCAAAATGGTTGGTTTTCGTTTTCGTATCCAACTTTCTTTTTGTTTTTTCAGATGTACGGGTTCGTAGAGGGCGGGAGAACCGGGACGGGTAGCCGGTTCCCGGTTTGACAGACCGATCCGGCCGGTTTTTCCTGCTTGATCGGACCGCTTGAATGGGGGTTTACTTGAGCTTGGTTAGTCGAAACGAAATTTTCAATGTCTTCAAGTGACTAAGGTTTGATTTCGACGTTGGCATTCTAAATCATGTTTTCGTTTTATGTTTTTATATTTGTTTTCTCTGTTTTAATCATTCATACCTGTCTGTTCTCAGGTGCCTGTTGCTTATGACGGAGTATAATTTTCCCAGAAGAATAATTATTTAAGTATAATTCATGCTATGTGAGATTCATTGCGAAGAATTTGATTTTGTTCAAGCGTAGTCCACCGCGCGCCGCCCCCCACCCCCCCCGGCGCCGCGGAAAGAAACGAAATGAACATTAATCGGTTTTAGATCTTTGTCTTGTTATCAAGGTGGCATTTAATGAAATTGCATCATATTAAGGCACATTACTTGGGGAAAATTTGAAATCTGAATTCGATTTTGAATGGCCTCTTGTCGGTTCCAGTATTTTATAAGTTATTTCAATGCTGTAATACAAACAAACATATTGCTGTAAAAATTAGCAAAAAACCCTCTGTATGCATCTAACTTCATAAAGTGAGCTTACAAAAACACCTTTGGCTAAATGTTACCTGGGGTAACAAGGGAAAAGTTCATACCTTCTCCCCGCGCAACATATAGGAGAAAAATTGTTGGATCGATGGGTCATTTCCGGGGCCCCTTTAGCATAAGAACAGTGACCTGCACAAAATTTGTTGGTGCTGCAATCTATTCATAGGTTGTAACTGCTAGGGCTTATAATTTAGGGAAGCAACAGGAAACTACATAAGTTCTCCTGGGATGAAATGAATCATCCCTACAGCCTAAATCGTAAACACCTTTTAAGGCATCTAACACACTAAATCATGTTCAGAAAAATGGACTCTAGCTCAACAAAATTTGAACTTTCAGTTGAATGAAAAGAGGATATACGAAGACTGTCACGACCCAATGGTAAGTAGAAGGGCAATAATGTAATTAGTTATCTTAGTTTGTTAGGGGTTATTTCTGTTATTTTGTTACAGCACATGGCAATAATGTAATTAGTTGAATTGAATGAATTCTAACTCTCTCTCTCTCTCTCTCTCTCCATTCTCCGCTGTTCCATCCCTTCTCTTTTCGTAATTCTATCTGTGAAGTCATTTGTCTTAGATTAGTTTTTTGTACTTAGTTTTTCCTTATGTAAATCTGTTGGCATGTTTTCTTCATTGTAAATGAGGGTTTTATTATTTAGCATAGGCTAACCGAAAGTTGTTAGATTCGGTCAGGAGGGTCATTCGGTTATAGCTGACTTGCCGCCCCTTATGGTTTATAAATAAGGGCTGGGAGGGCTCGGATATGACATGAAAATTAGTCGGGTATCTTGAGAGGGTAAGCGAGTATGTGTTAGGCCGGGAGAAGGGGTTATCTTTGTATGTCTCTCGGGTTTTTCATCTCTGTATAGTCTAGGGTTTTAGACTGTGGGAAGAGAGGTAGTTCTAGTGCATGTAATCGCCCAAAGGATTCAAGATAGTGGAGTTTTCATGGTGCCCAAGGCAGTTTGGATGTAGGTCTCATTTATGAGACTGAACCAAGATAAAAACCCTGTTTCTTGTGTGGTTTGTTGTTGTTTTGTATTCTTGTTCTTGTTGCTTCTATCGTGTGCTGTGTGTGGCTTAGCAATTGGGTGTGTAATCGGTGAGTTCTTGAGGGATAGTAGGCTATGTGTGTGGCAATCCTAAGTACAACAATTTGGTATCAGAGCGCCGGATATCAGTTCCAGCAAACCTATTAAGATTTTTCCAAGATTCTCTAGAAATCGAAGTAATTTTTGGTAGGCGATTATGGCGCCCTCATCGACCACTCGATATGATGTGGAGAAGTTCGACGGCAACAATGATTTTGGTCTCTGGTGGATCAAAATGGAAGCACTGTTGTGCAGTCTTGGATTGGAGAAGGCAATCGAATAAGAGGCAACTACCGAGGGAAGCTCTGAAGGTAAAGATCCTAAAACTATATCTTTAGAGGATAAGGAAATCAACAAGAAAGCGTACAACACGCTTATCTTGAGACTTGGGGACAAAGTTCTCTGAAAAGTATCAAAATTTAAAATAACCCTGGAAGTATGGAATAAATTGGAGTCTCTTTACCTAAAGAAGGCTTTATCTAGTAGGTTGTATTTGAAGGCCAAATTCTTCACTTTTAAGATGCAAGAAAATCGAAGACTGCAAGAACATCTAGATGAATTCAATAAGCTATGTCTTGACTTAGAGAATATAGGAGTAAACTATGAGGAGGAAGATAGAGCCCTAGTTCTTCTTTATTCATTGCCCAAGTCTTATGAAAATTTTGTATATATTCTACAACACGACAGGGACAAGCTATCTTTAGAAGATGTAATAGGATCCCTAAACTCAAAGCAATTGAGAATAAAAACGGATGTAAAATCCATCCCTAGTGATGCCCTAACCGTAAGGTCAAGGAGTACTAAAAAGGACTCTAAAGGGAATAAGGGAAAGTCTAGATCAAAGTCTAGGAATGGTAAGGGCCCTATTAAATGTTATTACTTCCGGAAAGAGGGGCATATCAAAAGATATTGCCCTAAAAGAAAGAAAGACATGGCTGAAAAGAAACCATCTGATGGTGGAGCCAATCTAGTTGATCTTGGTTATGACAGTTCAGAGGCATTGACTGCCACTGAAATGGCCGGGAATAATGATTGGGTGATGGATTCAGGTTATTCATACCACATGACCCCTAGGAAGTTTTTGATGCAAAATTATAGAGCAATCAATGGGGGTAAGGTCTTGCTAGGCAATGACCATGAGTGCAAGGTTGTTGGAGTGGGTGATGTGAGGCTAAGGATGAATGATGGCACTTTTAGGACTCTCATTGCAGTCAGGCATGTGCTCGATCTCAAGAGGAACTCAATTTCTCTTGGAGAATTGGACAGAAATGACCTAAAGTTCAAAGGAGAGAGTGGAGTCATAATAGTGACCAAGTGGTCACTTGTCTGCATGAAGGCCAAACTGCAGAATGACATTTATATCTTCCAAGCCTCTACCTTAAGTGGTGAGGCTACGTCAGTGAGTAGTAAATCCCAAGATTTGGCAAAGTTGTGGCATCTAAGGATATCACACATAAGTGAACAAGGGTTCAAGGAGTTAGCCAAGCAAGGGATTCTTGAAAATAGCCAAGTCTTAGGGCCTGTTCTCTTTGTTGTTTTCGGGCCGTTTTCTGTTTTCGATTTTTCAAAACACCCAAAACGCGTTTACTTACCCATTTTCAGAAATACATTTTTCAAAACACACAAAAAATTTGCACACAAAACTCAAAACAGCAAATCCGCGTTTTGGCCGTTTTCAGCCAAAAGCAGCGAGTGATTCGAAAACACGGAAAACACCTCTCGGTCCTCTTCTCTTTCAGCGCTCTTCTCCTTCATTTCAAGCTAGGCCTCTTCTCCTCCAGCTTTCTTCTCCCTTCTCCTTCTCTTCAAGCTCGGCCTCTTCTCTTCCAGCTCTCTTTCTCTTCAAGCTCGGTCGCCACTGCCATCACTGCCATCCACGCTCGCCACCGCCATCGCCACGCCCAGATCCGTCGTCCACGCCCGCCACCGCCATCGCCACGCCCAGATCCGTCGTCCACGCCCGCCACCGCCATGCCCAAATCCGTCGTACACGCTCGCCACCGCCACAGCCACCGCCACACCCAGATCCGCTGTCCACGCCCGCCACCGCCACCGCCCTGTCATTTCTTCATTCCGCCACCACCTCTGCCATTTCTTCTTTTCGCCACCGCCTCTGCCATTTCTTTCTTCCTTCACCGCCTCACCCAGATCCGTTGTACACGCCCCCCACCGCGACCGCCACCGCCACCGCCATTGCCACGCCCAGATTCGCCGTCCACGCTCGCCACCGCCTCTGCCATTTCTTCTTCATTCACTGCCTCACACGCCCTCTGCCATTTCTTTCTTCCTTTACGTTTATGATTTATAATTTTTTTTAATATTTATGTTGTGATAATCTTAATACGTAGATAATTTCAATTTGTAGATAAAAAAAATTATTATGAAATTAATAATTGAGTCAAATTAAAAATAATTTTAGAAAGTATTTTGTAATTTTAATACATTACATATGATTAAATTATAAGTTATCTCTAATATTATATTTTAAATTTTTTAAATTAAATTTATAACTTATTAATAAATATTTATAATTTACTTTGAATAAAATTTTTTAAATAAAATATCATAAAATAACATTTTACAAAATTTTAAAGTAAACGCGTTTTTCAGTTTTCTATTTTGAGAAACAATTTTTCAGAATGACAAAAAGAACGCGTTTTTAAAATTTTCAAAATAGAGACTCAAAACACAAAACTCAAAATGAATTCAAAACTCAAAACTAAAAATTGAAACACAAAGAGAACACCACCTTAGTTTTGTCCAAATGTGAGTCAGACAACTCATATAAGTGGAAGAGTTGATCGATTTTCTTGGAGGCAAGCAGGAGGTTGACCTGTGGCTACGATTGCAGTGAGCAAGAGTTGAATTGGTAACTCGGTGCTGGCTATTCGATTTTCAGGATTGACGAACTCCTTACTAGCGTGATTTCCGACAGCTAGGTGAACTCCTTACTAGCGTCAATTCTTTGTTGTTTTCTGTTGATTAATTTTTGGTTGAATCTCAGAAATTGAGTTCAACGCACGAGGAGGTGAGGTCAGTTGATATTTGAGGCTTGGAATTGGAAGACGACTTGGCTAATGGATTTCGATGCACTGAGCTTGACTCTTGAAAATTGAAGGCGATAACGGAAATCAGGAGTAGCTGGCTATCTAGGGGGCTTTAGAAGGCTGATCAAGTTGCTGTAATTGTGCAACTTCTTTCGCTGCTACAATAGACTTAACCTTGAAGCAGAACAATGGCTGCAATTTGCCGCTTAGTGGATCAATTTTAGAGGTGACTGGGTAAGGTAGTTACAAAAGGGAAGTGTGGTGAATTATGATGGAAATAGCTGCAATTTCTTGGCCTAATTCTTTTCCAACTAGTGAGATGTCAGCCATGGGAAGCAGTGCACACATAAAACAAGTAGACCCTCAACTGCAGAAGAAGAGTGATGCATTTTTAGTTGGCCAAAAGCAACAAACAAGGGAAAAGAAGTTTGAGAACGAGATCAACCAATGGGACAAAAAAGCAAGCAATGGGATATATGATATGAGCAAGGAATTTGGCCTTATGATACGCGAGAAGCTGCAAAAGTTTGCGATGATACTTATTAAGAAGTATCATTACAACTTTCTGGTGGAATACTTTGATTATTATTGCAAAAGTTTTAACAAGGAGGAATTACTTGGAGTGGAGCAGCCGAAGGAAGAGACAAGATTACGAACGACTGACTTTGGGCAGAAAAAGAAGCATTCTGATGGAGGCAACAGTACTTGACTCGGATTAGTCAAAATGCACCTCTTAAGATTTAAAAAAAAAAAAACCATAATAAAAATTGTTTGTAGAAAGATGGCAATATCATTAAAGATGTTCATGAATTAACTTATTTTGAGTTTAATTAAAATTTAAGCTCAATCCAATCAAGAGTTCATAATTTTAGACTTAATATCAATCCAATCCTAACAAAAATAAAATAAGAAAAGCCTGATTAAAGTCAACCCAATTTGGTCGAATCTTTTGTCCAAAGATAAGTAATTGATATTGAAAGTTTTGGTTGCACATTGTAGCAACGACAAGCCTAGCAAAAGTATTTAAAATAACTTAAGTATTAATTAATAAGGTTAATAGCTTGATTTATCTAGAATTTAAGGTAATTTTACAATTTTATCTCGTTTTGAGATTTGCTTCAATTTGGTCCTCATACTTTAAGATTAATGTCAATTTTATTCTCAATCAACTTAGCGTGTAGCTCAGTGTACGTGGCGTGGTGATTTGTTCAATAATTGATTTGATGTGTGGCCCAACCTATACATTACTATTTTATCTTATATTTATAAGTAGGATATTTAATTTTTTAGATATAAAACTAAAAGATAAAAAAGATTTGTAAGTGTAAGAGGATATTTAAAAAATATTTTTAAATATAAAACCAAAAGCACAAAGTAAAACATCACCATGCCACTTTTGACAAAGGGAATCATGATTACCTCTTTTGACAAAATGGGGCTAATGATGATAAAAGACAAACCAAAAATATAAAGAAAAATATCATCATGCCACTTTTGACAAATGAAGTTATGATGATAAAACACAATGATACGAACAAGACAAAACACTCTCAAACATAAAGGACAATTGAAGGGTGATATCATCCATGACAACAGTTATAAGACTTGGGCTTGTTAGAAAGACTTAGGCCTGGTAGATGGGTTGATTGCTTGGGCTTGATCATGGAGTGTCTAGGTTGCATTCTGGTTCTAGGCTTCTAAGGAAACAAGCAATGTGATTAATTTGAGCTTTAACTCCTTCACTCTGGATTCTAACTCTTCCAAATGGGTTGGAGTTTTCCCAATAAATAACTCAAGTTCCTTTTGCAATTCTTTAGCCATTGAACGAGTAATTTGCCCAAGACTTACATGCTCTTGGATAACCCTTGCATTTGCTTCTTTACTGTTCACATCATCATCTCCTGGTTGAATAGGATTTGCCTTCAAATCAATCCAACTCTTCGGTGTCCTCCAAATAAGGTGTTAAATCCCTTACATTGAATGTAGTTGATACTTGATATTCACTTGGAAAGTAAATTTTGTATGCATTATGATTCACCTTTTCTAGTACTTTGAAAGGACCATCTGCTCGTGGCATGAGTTTAGACCTCTGTTTGCTTGGAAATCGCTCTTTCCGAAGATGAATCCACACAAGATCACCTGGACTAAATCGAACTTGCTTTCTTCCTCTATTTGTCGTTTTCTCATAGGTTGCATTTCGCTTCTCTATTTGTTGTTTCACACTTTCATGCAACTTCTTGATCAAGTCAGCATTTCTTTCTCCATCCAAACATGCTCCCTCATTAGGCGAAAGTGGCGCTAAATCAAGTGGTGTAATGGGATTAAATTCATAAATCACTTCGAATGGAGAATGTTTGGTTGCACTATGCATATTCTTGTTATATGCAAACTCAACAAAAGTTAAGCAATCATCCCAATTCTTCAAATTTTTATTAACAACAACGTTAAAGAAGAAGTGTCTGATTTACCACTTTGGTTTGTCCATTGGTTTGAGGATGACAAGCGGTACTAAAGAGCAACTTTGTGTCAAGCTTCTTCCACAATGTCTTCCAAAAGTAACTCAAGAATTTTGTGTCCCGATTAGACACTAAACTCCTTGATATTCCATGCAATCTTGCAATATCTCGAAAGAATAAGTCCGTTACATGAAAATGTCGCACCAAGCACCCAAATAGATTATTTTCTTATGAGACAATTGGACCGATTATGTTGTAAGGATTGTGAGGTGATACCGGGGGAGTGTTTGACTACTCAACATAGACTTTTGATACTTGATGTCCAAGTAAGAAATTGAAAGAGAAAAAATCACATAAAACAAAATCTAAAAATTAGGTGGTGGGATTTAAAAGGGGAGAACCAACTAATCTTCAAAGAAAAATTAAGGGGTAGAAGGGAATGGAATGGAATGGAGAAGGACAGGCAAACCAAATGTGGAGGGAAATGGCTACTGTCCTGAGAAGCATGACAAAGGTAGTCCTTGGATAGACAAATGGTAGAGTCTCGAACCTTAAGGAGTCTTGCTGGAATGAAGAGGTACAATTGAAAATACATCAAGCATTAAAAAAGATGAAAAATCATAAGGCGATGGGATCAGATAATATACCAATAGAAGTATAGAAATGCATAGGTGAAGAAGGCATCTCCTGGCTAACGAAATTATTTAACGCGATTTTTAAATAAAAAAAAGATGCCAGATGAGTTGAGGAATGGTACTTTGGTTCCTATATACAAGAACAAATGAGATGTTCAAAATTGTGAAAATTATAAAGGACTAATTAATGAGCTATATTGTGAAACTCTGGAAGAGAGTATTAGAGCAGAGACTCAGAAAAGAAACAAACGTCTCGAAAAATTAGTTTGGTTTCATCCTTGGTAGGTCAATAATAGAAGCTATATACCTACTGAGGCACCTAATGACAAGGTATCAGGATCATTAGAAAGACTTGCATATGGTGTTTATAGATGTAGAAAACGCCTATGATAGGGTCCCTAGAGAAGTATTATGGAGGGTTTTAGAGAAGAAAGGAGTCCGAATAGCCTATATACAAGCCCTTAAGGACATGTATCACGGTGCAGAGACGAGTCAGAACATGTGGAGGGGATATTAAATTGTTTAAAATTACAATGGGACTACATAAAAGTTCTGCACTAAGTCCATACTTATTTGTTTTAGTAATGGATGAACTCACTAAACATATTCAGACAGAGGGGTCATGGTGTATGCTATTTGCAAATGACATAGTGTTGCTAAATGAGACAAAAGAGGAAGTGAACACTAAGCTTGAGTTGTGGAAAAATAATTTAGAATCTATGAGATTTAAATTAAGTAGAAGAAAACAAAATACATGGAATGTAAAATTAATAAGAATGCAAGAGTGGAAGATGTTATAATAAAATTGGAAGACCAAATCATATAAAGAAAAGATCATTTTCAATATTTGGGATCAGTGATTCAAGAAGTTGGAGAAATTCACGAAAATGTCATGCATAGAATTAAGGTAGGTTGGCTAAAATGGAAAAATGTATCGAGGGTGTTATGTGATCGTAAAATCTCATTAAAACTGAAAAGAAAATTCTATAGGATAGTTATAAGATTAGTTTTGTCATATGGCTCAGAATATTGGGCAATCAAATACCAGTATGAGTAAAAGACGAATGCAGCGGAGATAAGGATGCTAAGATGAGTGTGCGGCCATACAAGAAAAGATAAAATTAGAAATGAGACTATTTGTAATAAGGTAGGAGTAGTGCCAATCGAGGAGAAGATGAGGGAGACTAGATTAAGATAGTTTGGTCATGTGAGAAGAAGACTAAGAGACGTTCCTGTGAGAAGAGTTGATGAAATGGAATAATTAGCAAAAAAAAGATGTAGATGTAGACCCAAGAAGACTTTGAGAGAGACATTATAATTTGATATGAAGTGTATGGACTTAAATGAAAATATGACAAAAAACAGAAATACGTGAAAGTCTAGAATTCATGTAGCCGATCCCACATAGTGGAATAAAGGCTGGATATGTTGTTGTTTATAGAATACTTACACTTTTTTTTTCAAATATGTACCTATAGGAAGATAGATGTAAATTCTAAATCATAAATGACAAATAACTAAACTATAATAACAACAAAGATTATTATAGAAAAACAATTTAGTTTCTTCTAAATTGCAACATAAATTAGAAAAAAATAAAAAACATTTGAGTAGGACGTAGCAAATACAATTACAACAAAGAATTACATCACTGCCAAAGGATTTTGGTGAAGAGGTGGTCTAGCAGACCTCCGACTTACATCACTAGGTTAGTCTTTCACGGATATACAATAATATACAATTAAGTCAAGAAGAAATATGATTTAAGATGACAAATAGGCAAGAAATAAAATTTTAATACACTTATATATACAAGGGATGCGCCTAGCCAGCGCGTTAAGCGTGGCTCTGCCCTCATGCCTCAGCTGTGCCTTTATGCCCCCTAGTTGATTTAATATGTTACTCCGGGGCCAAGAAAGGAGAAAAACGGTTGGATCATTGGATCATTTCCAGGGTGCCTATAGCACATGAATGGAGACATGCACAAAAGTCAGCTGGCTCTGTAAGTTGTAGTTTTCTTTTTTTTTACCCATAATTAAAAGGGCAAAATAAATTATTACATCATAATATCATGTAAGCTTTTCACAAATACCGTACACCATTTGGCCAGCCTTAAGGCGCATTATAAAAAATGGTCTAATCCCTCAAATGAAAAATCCTCTTTGGCGGAATCTTTAACTTTTTGAAAGATCGCCATTTCCTTAATGAAAAATAAGGTCATTACTATACGTGCTTCACATCACAGTAACGTTGTTAGAAGCTTGTTGAAATTGAGCATTGGGCATTTTTGCCGATGCTGATCTGCAATGCTCTACACTTACGAAGCCTGGGCCTGCTTAATCATATTTGACCGGACTGCTCAGTTGGTCCATCATACGTTATACTTGATCTTTTTAACTGTTTTCTTGGGTGTTGTATATTTTCCAGAATTCAAGGAGTAAAGTTTACAATGCTTCTGAGATTTTTTGAAGAATTGTTGAAATCTGAAAGGCATGGAACTCGCCTTGTGGATGGTAGAAACAATATTTTGGGAGTTGCTAAGGTCTGTCGGCAACGTTATTTGCACAACTATATTGGGTTCTGACGTTCTCAATTCTTTCTTATTCTTTATTTTATATTTTGCAGAAACATAGAGAGCAGCTGGGATGTTCAATTGTTTCGGAGTTTTTACTGATTTGCTCAAATCCATGAAATCTGCCTGTAAATTACCAGCAGTCCGAAAGAGACTGCACAATCTTTGTTGATCTCGCAAGGGGAGACAGACATATGGGTGGGAGGTCGAAGTTCTGGGGAAAGAAAATTCATCAATATCTTGAAAGTTTTTACTTGGTTTTAAATCAAACCAATGATTATTTGGAATGGTGTCTAAAGATGGTATAATTTTCTAGCTGTAAGTGCACTTTTTAGAAATTTTGCATTCCAGACTTGTTAATTCTGCAGGTTGCATTTCAGGAATTTTGCATGAGGGCAGCCGGTTGGCCGCCTGGCCGATGAGCAGATAGGTACTTAAATTGGAACCTAAGCTAGATTCCCTTAGATATCTAACGACTGTCAAATGTTAGGCCGTGTATGTCTATTTCGGAAATATGCAAGGCAGCCTTGTTTTTTCTTTTTTTATAAAATTATAAAGGCCATGTGGGATTGATTAAGTTGCTAGGAATGAGCAAACGTGCTGTTCCCCTTTGGCCAAAAATTTTTTTACCCCTTCAATCCTCTAGTTTGCAACGACAAAGCCGAGTTTCTGGGGCCGTTAGATGTTTCCGTTTGATTGGGCCAGACAATAAACTCGGCCCCTTTATTTGGTCGACAAAATTGTCGGCCCGTGTGTCGGCCTGACAATTTGGCGGCCTAGGTTCCTTGGCCGACTGTTCAAAGGCTGACAAAGTTGTTGGCCCATCTGCTTGGGTACCAACTTTTTGCGGCCCAGTTTCTTGGGTCTCCGGTTATAGGCCGACAAAATTCACCGCCCAAGCTATTGGGCCGACAAAATGCACTGCCCATGTGTATGGGCCGCTGACTTTTTCCCGCCCAGTTTCTTGGGCCATCAAAAATGTCCGATCTTTTTGGGCCCAGTTTTTTGGGTGGCCGATCTTTCCGGGCCCAGTTTCTTGGGTCTACTTTTATAGGCCGACAATTTCACCGGCCCATCTATTTGGGCCCCAAAATACCTGTTTTTAGGCCAACAATTTTTCGGCCCATCTATTTGGGCCGCAAAATACCTATTTTTGGGCCAACAATTTTGTCGGCCCATCCGTTTGGGCCGCCGCTTTTCTGGAGCCCATGAAATTTGGCCCCCTGCTTATTTGCCGACAATTTTGCGGGCACAGTTTCTTTCGCTGTCTGTTGTGCCCGACATTTGTGTAGCAGGCCTTGCATTTCACCCTATAAATCTCACTGCTCATTTATCTTGTTCCTGTGAGTCGGATACATTTTTGTGAACCAACGAATTACAGTGGTACACGTGCGGACAGTTGACGAACGCAAGCTACCGAATACTTTTAAGTGGGCCCGGCATAATCATTCTCCTCACGGCCTCATCGGCACCGATCTGCGTTTGGACCAAAATACATTATTTACTTCTTAGGGCCGACAGAATAGATTGCCCATTTTGTCAGGTTGACAAAACTCATGGCTAGGCCATCAAATGCTGGGCTGTTTGGGCCCTTAATAGAGCCCAATCAAGTTTCGCAAAAAAGAAGGGGCTATAAAACTGACAGTATACAACTCCTAGTTCAGTCGGCGCAAAACGAGAATGGCCTGTTACAGAACAGCAAGATTCTAAAAACGAACATATAAAAGCCTAACCACCTTCGTCCAACTTGATGTGCAACAGGCTACAGAGGACAATGTTTGACTTGATTGGGGCTTTTTGGGCCTGTAAATGTCCAAAATTAGGGGATGAGAAAGTCCAGTTCTTTATCGACACAATCTACAACCCAAAAGCGTCAACTTCAGACATCTTTGCACCCCGCACAAATCCAAGCTCAGTGATGGCATCAATTGCTGCAGCAACTGGGTGTAAAGAATGATGAGGAACCAGCAAGTAACCGCCAATCCTGTTGACAGCCTACAAGCATTGAAAATTGCGATTTACTCAAAATCAACATTCAGAAAAAAAAAAAGAAGGAATATGCCAAAGTTAGCCTATTCATTCTAATAAACACTACAGACTTTTCCCCTCTCCACCCCAAAAACCATAAATGGATATTTATAACATAGTAATAAAGCAAACGGTGAAAGAACAATTGTTATCAAATATCAAATATGAATATGTAATTTTTTCTTCGTAGCATAAATGGCAAGAGAGCTACAGTCTATAATATAGGTGCAATGGTTCTACACATAAAAACTACTAGAAAACACAAGAAATGTAACCTTTGCCTTTTATACGACATTGGAGAATGTAATGCCCCAAATGTTGTGGAAAATGTATATACACACACACACACACACAAACGAACACAAATTGAAGGATAGGAAAAAGTAATAGTAATATACATATACACGTATTGATTTAAGAATGCATGCACATGTGGTATGAAAGAAAAAAAATAGAAAAAAGAATAGCCACAAGGCAAAATGGGCGGTCTATTTTAGGAACTCATGGCTAGGTGCAGCACAAGGCCCAAAAGATAAAAAGAAAGAAAAAATAGCCACAAGCCTATACTAGCTAAATATCAATTCAAGAAATTCATTTGGAATTATCTATTTGACGGAACATTTAATGGAAGCATCCACGTGGCCTTGACTCCCAAGTATATAAATAGCAGCAGTGAAAAGAAAGCAAACTATGAGAAAGAATGCAAGAGGTAGTGAGAAGGAAGAAGGCAAGTAACAAATACATATTATTTTGGAAAGATGGCACTTTACATATGTTACATTTGAATGTCTATTCTCTGTTACAACAGGCTGTTATGTGGACAATGCAAAAAGATTGTCAACTAGCGCTGATTCAAATATGTGAAAATTCTGTTTACGGTCATGATGCAACATATTGTGTGCTAGTGTATACGTCTCTGTGGTAATCTGCGTTATCTGTATTGTGCCACTCCCTAACACCATGAGAAGGACATTGTGTGTAAAATGTGCTTATTTTTAATATCATTTTACCGGATTACATAAGAACTTATGTCCGTTTGGTTTTTGAACTTCTCAGATAATGCTCCATCTGTTACAAGGATGTGCTCTGGAGGCTTGAATATATACATATTATAGTTCTCAATACAACAGGAAAAACAAACTAAATAAGTGGCATGTCACCACAATGTTTTCCCTTTGTACTTTTCTACTTGACGTAAGCAATAGTATTAAAACTATCTCAAAGTGAAATATCCACCTTCAGACACCAAAGGAGAAGGAAGAGATGATAACCGAAAAAAAAAAAAAGCAACTTCTCTCTGCCCATAACCTCTACTTCTTTCACACCATGTATTACCACATAACACTAAAAAGAAAAAAATCAATCAGGCTGTACTTTGCGGTGTTTAAAAAAGCACACTTTAAGCACAAAGCACAGCATGGTTGGGGCTTTTTTGCGTGCAACTCAGCGACTTTAGCTGAGTGATTAAAGTGGGCTTAAGTTGAGCTTTTAACTGAGCTTCAAAACAATAAAGCGCCTTTTTAATTGCAGAATATAAATGATTGATTTGTTTAAATTTTTGCAATTGTGTGGCTGCTTATATGGAATTCTTACTCAAAAAAAAAAAAAAAAACTATTACCGGATCTTAGAAAAATCTAAATAAAACCATATATACATATAAAAAAAGGAAAGAAGACACAGCTGTATTTATTGAGAAAAAAATATTGAAGGAAACATGTAATTAGGTGTAAATTAGAGGCTCCTAATATATTCCTAATTACCGTAAATTAGAGATTAATGATTGATTCTAGGCTGCAATAAATTAGGGATTGATGATGATTCCTTATTGCTATAAATTAGGGTTTATTGAATGATTAAGGATTGTTGTAAAATAGAGATTGATTAATTGGAAAACGTTGTAAACTAGGATTATTTTGTTTCCTTATTCTTCTATGTGGTACTCTATATAAATAATCATAATGAAGTGGAATGTGCTTCTTTTTTCGCCAAACTTTTACAAAAAACAAAAAGAATCAGCAAAATAAAAAAAATAAAAAATAAAGAGTAAGAAAAAAAGGCCTTTGGATATTCAGATCTTTTTAACTAAGAGTTTTGACCAATTTGTTTCCCAAGTTCCATTAAAACCTGTAGCCAACCAAATTGTATCCTTATATATCCCTTATGTGTTTTTGCTAAGGTTGTTCGAACTTGTAAACGAGTATAAAATATAAATGAAAAATGGAATCTCATTTTTTATTAAATTAACAATCCTAATTTTCTTAATAGTTTATGTTTTTTATCCGTAAAAAAAGTTTATAATCTTTATTTTACTTATATACACTTTACTTTGTGCCTAAGGTTCATAGGCCTCTATGCTCAAGTCTAGCACTTTTCAAAGTACTAGGACTTCGTCTCTCAAGAAGACAACTCGAACCCCAAAAAACCAACAATTGAGGAGTATCTAAACCTCTTGTAGCTCTACAATACTAGAAAAGTGTAAAGACCTAGTTAGCAAGGGATTCCCAGAAAGATTACAACCAAAGAATTGTACCCAGTGTACCATTGATTTGGTTCCAGGAGGGTTGTTTCCAAACTGTTCCAGTATACAGAATGGCACTAGTATGCCACAATTGAAATGCAAAAACAAGTTGAGGAGTTGCTTGCTAGGGGTTTGGTGCGTGTGAACCACAGCCTACAAGCTTGTCTAGCCTTGCTTGCTCAAAAAGAGGATGGCTCACAGAAGATGTGTGATTTACTAAGCATCACAATCCACAAACATCTTCCATGAAACATCATTTTTTGGAGCAAGCAAAGCTAGACAAGCTCGTAGGCTGTGGCTCGCATGCACCAGATCCCTGGGAAGCAACTCCTCAACTTGTTTTTGCATTTCTTCATGCTATACTAGTGGTTAAACTCTGTACATTGGAACAGTTTGATAATAACACTCCTGGAACCAAATCAATGGTATGCTGAATACTGGATGCTCCTATTTGATAGTAATCTTCCTGGAAATCCCTTGGGCCTAGACGCTCCTTGATGGTCTGTGCCCGCTTGGAAGCCTTCCAAGCGCCCAAGGTGCACCTTGAGCCTAGGCGCGGGCCTAGGAGCACCTTTAATAACACTGGACTAGAGCACAAACAACCTTGTTTCCCTAGTCTCAACTTCAAAATTTTCAATGGATGAAAACCCAATTACCTTGCTGCCAGCATGAGGAGTTTCTTCTTTTGCTTATTCCTTAATAGGATGCAATGTATATTTTTTATTACCTTCGTAAAAGTAAGACTAAGTTTAGTATGATAAAATGTTTCATGATCATAACCATGTCTACTCCAAGGGAACATGCACAATCCACATGAAAAACTGTCACGGCCTAAGCCTAATAACGCCTTTCCTCCCAATTCCGATATGAATTAGAAGATTGATAATCTACATCTTCAACTACATCTGTGTCCATCACAGCACAAAGAAGGAAATACCAAAACCGGCTGACCTTGTGTGAGAAGCTATCTGTATTCTTGGCTTGAAGCCTTGAACCAAACTAATTTCCAAACTGGCTTTCAATTTTTCAGCTGATTTGACTTTGGTTCAACAATTTAAAAAATATAATACTGTAGACTTCTCAGTTGATCACAACTTGAGAATGTTTAGTCATTAACACATCCTGGCTTTTCTCTATCATGTGGCACCAAATGTTGTCCTTCACATCCACCCTATGGGTGTGCAAACAACCAGTGAAAATAGAGAAACTGAACCAAACCAAAGCAATCGGTTCAGTTTGGTTTTAGTTCAAACCTTAAAAAGAAGATTGATAATCTAAAACCATCCTACTCCAACAATCACAAACTGTTGTAAAAGAAAAGTAAAAAACCTCTGTATGCATCTGACATATTAAATCAAGCTTAAAAAAAAATTCCAAAAAAAAGTTGGATATATCGGTTGTTTCCAGGGCCCCTTACAAGAAGCATGACATGCACAAAAGTCACTAGAGCGACAAGCTGTTCCTAAGTTACCAGAACAGCTAGCAGCTTACTATTTTAGGGAGCAATGGGAAAGTTCATACATTCTCCCAAATGGGTTAACACAACTCTCTCTAGCTCGTGGTTTTCTCCTCCCCATTTTCTTCAACCTTCCCCATTCTGCCAAGGGCTCATTTGATTGAGGGGTATTTTTGTGTATTTTATCTAGAATTATATATCATCTCCCTGTCAGGAACTTGGACCTGACAGTGGAAATTCTCAGCCAACGGCGAGAAATAGGGCAGAAAGTGGCAAGAGATAAGGGCAGAAAATAGAGATAATTGAGAGAGACAGAATTCTGAGAGAGAGATTGAAGAACTGAAATTTTATTAATTCATTGAATGCCTCCAAATAGCTAATCAATCAACTGTTACAATTCAGTTACAACTTGTAACTGCTCTTTACAGAATATTAATATGCTACAGCTATTATGCCAATTAAATGACTACACCCTACTGAAACCTAAGATCCTGACACTCTCGCTCATATATCCATATATAAAATTGTATTTTCCTTCAAAATTGGAGAATTGATCTCAACCATCCATTTTGATCTAAGGGTTCTCAAATATCTAAATTTCTTTTCAATTTCTTTTATTTTTTCATTTCTTAATGCACAAGACAACAAAACATTCCTTCTTCCTAGGCTAATGGAGGCTAGAGTGGAAATCATCTTTTGACCTTGCATTTTATACCATTCAGGTGTCTTCTCCCATTCTTTATTTACCCCTAATTTAATATTTATATGAGGTTTTCCATTTCAGTGAAACTTTCCTTATTTTTGCTTGTGTCCACTATCACTAGGCATGACAAACCCTTTAATAGCCTTCTGGTTCTCTAATTTAAGCAAGGTCAAAAGTAATCTTTTAACTTAAAATGGAAAGTGTATTTTGTATTTTATTTTCTAGGCACATGTTTCTCAGTAGGTCATTGAAGTTAATACAATAGCTAAAATAACCTTACATGGATAAAATTACCATTGTTAAACGCGTACTTCGTATAATTACATACTGTCAACTAGATTTTACTATTCAGTCTCAGACAATGTAACAGATAGTGCAAGCAAAAAGACGTATTTTTTTCCAACTCACTATTTACAACTGAATCACACCATTAGACTCATTTTGCTTGGGGAAGTAATGTCTCCAATATGGCAATGTTTGGACATCATTTGATTGGTCATTTTCAATCTTAAGCTAAACCCCTAGAAGACAATTTCAGAACCAATTTAACAATGTTGCTGCAAAGTTTGATATTGACTGAAAGACAAGAAATCCGAAAACCTAAACCACATATATAGTTGTCAAAGGTGCGAGACACATTAAGGCACAAATAAGTGCTTGGAGCTAAGGCACGAGGCGAAGCATGAGCCTCATGCACATGAAATGCACATTTATTCAAGATGTTTATAAAATATTTATACACCATTCTTGATAATATGTACATATAAGAAGTAGATGCAAACTCATACAACCATAAATGACAAATAACCAACCTTATAATAACATCTAATATTATTGTAGGAAAACAATTAGTTTCTTTTGCAATTAATTTCTTCTATCTAAAAAGATACTAGAGGAAAGAAAAAATTATAGCAAAAACACACTACAAAAAACAATGATAGGAATTACTTTCTTCTAATTTCTTTTGCAATTAAAAGAAAGAAAAAAAAAAATTACAGCCAAACATACAACCAAAACAATTACAAAAAAACAATTAGTTTCTTTGAAATTGCAAAAGAAAGTATAAGAGACAGAAAGAGAAAAAATCAATATAGCACACAATTAAACATTTGTTTCTTAACAAGTAATTTCTCTAAATTGCAATAGGAATTAAAAGAAAGAAAATACAGTAGAATACACAATAAAAAATAATTACAGTAAAGAATTAGTTTCTTCTAAATTGTAAAAAAAAATAGAAAAAAGAAAAAAAATGAAGCAGAATACAAACGTGAGTAGCTATCCAACTAGTGAACATCATTAATAAAGGATCCCCATGAGTAGGAGATCCGACAGGCCTTTAACTTACATTGTTAGGTTCAAGGTTGTTAAAATCAATATTTTAAATGGGATCTTAAAATGGTTCATAAAATCGGATCAAAAAATTGAATCATAAGATCTTACGATTTTACGAATAATTAAAAATACTCTTTAATTTATGTAAATAT
Source organism: Diospyros kaki (assembly GCA_036245055.1). Classification (NCBI taxonomy): domain Eukaryota; kingdom Viridiplantae; phylum Streptophyta; class Magnoliopsida; order Ericales; family Ebenaceae; genus Diospyros; species Diospyros kaki. The sequence continues at coordinate 2,853,238 of BSEG01000005.1, read as the reverse complement.
ATATTTATAATGATATAAATCTTGATTAAATATATGTTTAAGTGATATTTATTCTATAATACATGTCTTCAGTAAAGAAAGAAAGAGAAAAGATAGAAACTTAAAATACTGTAGAACTCTCAGTGGCAAGCAAAATTAGCTCGCTCTTGGTCCTCTAGTCAATATGCATTGGACAAGAGGATAATTAATTCGTTTCTTTAGCAGATCCAAGTTCTCTGGTGTGCACCTGTGATAATTTTTCTAAGAAAATGCTGTGTTCACTGTTTTGACATTTCTAAATGCATAAGTTTGCATTAAATTTTGGCACGAGGATAATTAGGACTATAATATCTCAAAGGACGCTAACACCAAATTTGTATCCTAATTTTTACAATAATATAGTTGTTTTTATTACAGCATTGAAACAACTAATAAAATTATAAAACTCACATGAAACGATTCAAAATCAAATTCAGATTTCAAAATTTCCCTGTGTAATGTGCCAGAATATGACGCAATTTCCTTAAATGCCATCTTCATAGCATGTTCATTTGTGTGTGGGTTGGGGGGGGGGGGGGTTGTTACTACGCTTGAACAAAATCAAACTCTTCACAATGTGAATCTCGCATAGCATGCATTTGAAAACAGACAGGCATGAATGATTAAAACAGAGAAACAAGCATAAAACATATAATGAAAGCACGAATTTAGAATATCTCAAATCCGAAATCAGACTTTTGTCACTTGATGACATTGAAAATTTCGTTTCGACTAAGGAAGATAAAGTAAACCTCCATTCGAGCGGCCCGATTAAGCGGGAAAAAACCGGCCGGTTTTAGGGCGGATCGGGCTGACAAACCTGGAACCGGATACTTGTCCCGGTTCACGCCTTCCCACTATGAAAACCTAGATCTGAAAAGACAAAGAAGAAAGTTAGATACGAAAGCGAAAACAAACCATTTTGAAAACCTAGATCTGCAAAAACCAACCATGAATCCGGACGGTCACACGACTCGATATTTTCTCGTACCATCTCGAAGAGAAGCTAACAGATGAAGAAGAGTTCGAGCGGTATCCATTGCTCTCGAACTCTTCATCTGTTCTCGGCGCCGACTCACTTCATTGCTTTCAAACTGATGGATCTGTGGGAAGGACTTCTCGCACCATCTCGGCATCTCCCTCTCTCCATCGCATAAGGCATTTCCCTCGATCTCTCACTCAAATTCCCGGCGATGGCGGCCAGCCTCTCTCCCCGTCGTTTGCCTAAACCAGCGATCGCGGGGTTTCGGATCAGAAATCACTAGGGTTTTGATGAAGAAGAGTTCGAGCGGTATCCATTGCTCTCGAACTCTTCATCTGTTCTCGGCGCCGACTCACTTCATTGCTTTCAAACTGATGGATCTGTGGGAAGGACTTCTCGCACCATCTCGGCATCTCCCTCTCTCCATCGCATAAGGCATTTCCCTCGATCTCTCACTCAAATTCCCGGCGATGGCGGCCAGCCTCTCTCCCCGTCGTTTGCCTAAACCAGCGATCGCGGGGTTTCGGATCAGAAATCACTAGGGTTTTGATGAAGAAGAGTTCGAGCGGTATCCATTGCTCTCGAACTCTTCATCTGTTCTCGGCGCCGACTCACTTCATTGCTTTCAAACTGATGGATCTGTGGGAAGGACTTCTCGCACCATCTCGGCATCTCCCTCTCTCCATCGCATAAGGCATTTCCCTCGATCTCTCACTCAAATTCCCGGCGATGGCGGCCAGCCTCTCTCCCCGTCGTTTGCCTAAACCAGCGATCGCGGGGTTTCGGATCAGAAATCACTAGGGTTTTGATGAAGAAGAGTTCGAGCGGTATCCATTGCTCTCGAACTCTTCATCTGTTCTCGGCGCCGACTCACTTCATTGCTTTCAAACTGATGGATCTGTGGGAAGGACTTCTCGCACCATCTCGGCATCTCCCTCTCTCCATCGCATAAGGCATTTCCCTCGATCTCTCACTCAAATTCCCGGCGATGGCGGCCAGCCTCTCTCCCCGTCGTTTGCCTAAACCAGCGATCGCGGGGTTTCGGATCAGAAATCACTAGGGTTTTGATGAAGAAGAGTTCGAGCGGTATCCATTGCTCTCGAACTCTTCATCTGTTCTCGGCGCCGACTCACTTCATTGCTTTCAAACTGATGGATCTGTGGGAAGGACTTCTCGCACCATCTCGGCATCTCCCTCTCTCCATCGCATAAGGCATTTCCCTCGATCTCTCACTCAAATTCCCGGCGATGGCGGCCAGCCTCTCTCCCCGTCGTTTGCCTAAACCAGCGATCGCGGGGTTTCGGATCAGAAATCACTAGGGTTTTGATGAAGAAGAGTTCGAGCGGTATCCATTGCTCTCGAACTCTTCATCTGTTCTCGGCGCCGACTCACTTCATTGCTTTCAAACTGATGGATCTGTGGGAAGGACTTCTCGCACCATCTCGGCATCTCCCTCTCTCCATCGCATAAGGCATTTCCCTCGATCTCTCACTCAAATTCCCGGCGATGGCGGCCAGCCTCTCTCCCCGTCGTTTGCCTAAACCAGCGATCGCGGGGTTTCGGATCAGAAATCACTAGGGTTTTGATGAAGAAGAGTTCGAGCGGTATCCATTGCTCTCGAACTCTTCATCTGTTCTCGGCGCCGACTCACTTCATTGCTTTCAAACTGATGGATCTGTGGGAAGGACTTCTCGCACCATCTCGGCATCTCCCTCTCTCCATCGCATAAGGCATTTCCCTCGATCTCTCACTCAAATTCCCGGCGATGGCGGCCAGCCTCTCTCCCCGTCGTTTGCCTAAACCAGCGATCGCGGGGTTTCGGATCAGAAATCACTAGGGTTTTGATGAAGAAGAGTTCGAGCGGTATCCATTGCTCTCGAACTCTTCATCTGTTCTCGGCGCCGACTCACTTCATTGCTTTCAAACTGATGGATCTGTGGGAAGGACTTCTCGCACCATCTCGGCATCTCCCTCTCTCCATCGCATAAGGCATTTCCCTCGATCTCTCACTCAAATTCCCGGCGATGGCGGCCAGCCTCTCTCCCCGTCGTTTGCCTAAACCAGCGATCGCGGGGTTTCGGATCAGAAATCACTAGGGTTTTGATGAAGAAGAGTTCGAGCGGTATCCATTGCTCTCGAACTCTTCATCTGTTCTCGGCGCCGACTCACTTCATTGCTTTCAAACTGATGGATCTGTGGGAAGGACTTCTCGCACCATCTCGGCATCTCCCTCTCTCCATCGCATAAGGCATTTCCCTCGATCTCTCACTCAAATTCCCGGCGATGGCGGCCAGCCTCTCTCCCCGTCGTTTGCCTAAACCAGCGATCGCGGGGTTTCGGATCAGAAATCACTAGGGTTTTGATGAAGAAGAGTTCGAGCGGTATCCATTGCTCTCGAACTCTTCATCTGTTCTCGGCGCCGACTCACTTCATTGCTTTCAAACTGATGGATCTGTGGGAAGGACTTCTCGCACCATCTCGGCATCTCCCTCTCTCCATCGCATAAGGCATTTCCCTCGATCTCTCACTCAAATTCCCGGCGATGGCGGCCAGCCTCTCTCCCCGTCGTTTGCCTAAACCAGCGATCGCGGGGTTTCGGATCAGAAATCACTAGGGTTTTGATTTAAAACCGCAGCGCGGGATTTTTGTTTATCTTTTCTTTTGAAATAAGGGGGAGGTGAGAAAAGATAGGGAAAAGGAGAGGCGGGATAACATTATAAATAATTCACTCTTTATTTAATTTTGTTTAAAAAATTATATATGCTTCAATTACACTCCATATCTCATTCTCTATCTTACTTATTTATTAATAAATTTTAATTTTATTTATTTTATCTTATTTATAATTTTTATTATTATAAAAATTATTAGTTATTTGATAATTTAATAATAAATATGACAGTATTATATTTTTATAATATTTAATATATTTATAAAAATAATTATTTAACAAAATTATTTAGAATATTTTCATAATTAAAAAATTAATATTTTAAACAACGATTATATTCTAACGGCTATATTCCAATGGAATATTACAACTACAGTCATATTCCAAACGGCTATATTCTATTTAAAGATTATAACAATTATCATATTCCAATGACTAAATTCTAATAAAATATTCTAACAACAGTCATATTCCAATGGCTATATTCTGTTGAAATATTCCAACAATGGTTATATTCCTATGCATTATAAATAGATGATCTATTGGGTTAAAAAATTTACAATCCACAAATCTACAACACCAACTATCATCATCAATCTTTAATAATCTTGTTTCAGCCATCATGTCCAACAACATTCGTATGTTATTTCGAATGATCCATGAATAAGTTGAAGACGATGAAGAGGATGAGGCTATTGCTACAGTTTTAGTTGAACAGTATGCTCAACATATTGATCACGACTCTTTTTGATATCACGGTGGATCCGTGCTGAACCACCATGTCATCAATCGCAACAGGACTGAAGGTCATGATAGGCTTTATCGTGACTATTTTGCAAATTCACTAATATATTCAGCACAATTATTTCGCAGAAGATTTCGTATGCATTGATCATTATTTTTACAAATTCAAGTAACAATAGAAACACGTGATCAATATTTTGTTCAAAGATTTGATACTATAGGAGTTCCCGGATTATCATCACTCCAAAAAACGACAGCTGCATTAAGGATGCTCGCATATGGATCACTTGCAGATGTTGTGGATGAATATGTTAGGATTGGCAAAAGTACAACAATAAAGAGTTTGAAGAGGTTCACAAAAGCAGTAGTTGAAATATTTGGAGAGCAATATCTGAGACAGTCAAATACTAGTGATATTGCAAGGTTGATGAGCATGGCTGAACAACGTGAGTTTTCAGGTATGTTGGGTAGTATTGATTGTATGCATTGAAAGTGGAAAAATTGTTAAACTGCATGGCATGGAATGTATACAGGTCATACCCGTGAACCAACAATTATTTTAGAAGCAATAGCTTCTCATGATTTGTGGATATGACATGCTTTTTTTGGATTGCTAGGATCATTAAATGATATTAATGTGCTAGATAGATCCCATGTATTCTCTGAATTGGCAAAAGGTCGTGATCCTGAAGTTTCGTATACTATCAATGGATATGAATATACCATAGAATATTATATTACCGATGGTATATATCCCTCATTGCGTACTTTTGTTAAAATCATTTCATCTCATCAAGGGAATAAGAATAAATTTTGTGCTGCATAACAAAAGTTCGCTTAAAAGGACATCGAACAAGCATTCGAAGTCCTACAATCACGATTTGCAATAGTACATGGACTGGGACATATGTGGGATGTTGAAACACTCAAATATATAATAGCGTCTTGTATCATATTGCACATTATGATAGTTGAAGATGAATGTGATACAATTCATGAAGATGTGGATTTCAACTATGATGCAGGTACTGCTACTCCAGCAATTGATTTGTCTCGTAATCACACAAGTGTAGTTATAGAGTTCATACAACTTCACCATCAAATTCGAGACAAATAGACTTATGTACAACTCCAAAATAATCTTGTGGAGCATTTGTGGGAATTGCATGATAATTATTCGACTTTAAATAAATTAATGTATTTTATTAAATAAATTAACGTGCTTCATTAATGTACTTCGTTTCTATTAATGTACTTTATTAAATAAATTAATTTACTTTGTTTCTATTATATTAGAAAAAAAATAGTCAGTTTCAAAATAGTACTCATGAGAAATAACCATCAATACTAAATACAACATCTCATTACATTACTAAAAGAAAGAGTTACATTACTAAATTAATGTTTATGAAATTCATTTAATCCCAACTCCATACATTACTAAAAGAAAAAAGATACATATGTTAATCCCAGCTATATTTTTACAAATTTGATAATCTTGCACGTTGCCTTTTCTGAAGAATTTTGAGTTTGAATCCGTTATAATATTCAGATTGAAATTCATCCATATTACTGATATCAACACCAATAATTATTTATTCATAAAGCAGTTGTTCTTGCTCTTCTTTTTTTATTTCTCGATCTACCATTTCTTCATAAAACAGTTGTTAATAATGCGATACACGTATACATAATCAATAATTAAATACACATACAAAATAAATAATCAAAATCGCACAAAATAAATAATTAATAATAAAATAAAATCTTAAATAATCAAGAACTTCTTAATATTAGAAAGTAAACAAATAAAACAAAATAGTAAATAAAATTGCAATTACCATATAAATACTTCAATTTAAATAACTCAAAATTGATTATTTATTAAGAAGTTTAATTTAATACAAACAAAATCTCACAGTGTGTGCATTGCAAATGAAGTTCAATTTAATATTAACAACTTCTTTATATTAGAAAGTAAACAAAATTTCAAAATAGTGAATAAAACCCTCAAATCCTTGTAGCGACGTTGTAGATGGCACAAACCTAGAAGGAAAAAGGAGCCCTCGCCGCTATTAGAGAAGGGAACTAGCGCCGCTACTGCTCCGTCTTCTTTGAGCACCGCTGTTACGCTTTCTTTTTCGCACACCATCACTGGCTCATTCTTCTCTGTGCATCGTCACTGCTTCTTCTTCGCGAGTTGCCGCTGCTGCTCCTCGTCGTCATCGCCACTGCTGTTGCTGAATCTTTTCTCCACTATTGCTGTTTTTATTCGAATATGAGATTGAAAACAGAGTCATTGAACTTCAAATTTCAGAAGCAAATAGAGCCGTTGAGATATATAGGGAGCAAAACATGACTTCTCAACTGTAGGGAGCTATTTCAAGCTCTACAAAAATTTGAGGAGTGACTTGACAGATAAAGAGCTGCGTTGGAGCAAAACTTTGGAGAAATGCTCTCCAAATGTTGACTTAGGGAGTATGTTGGCTTTGCGTTGGAGATGGTCTAATTTGTTTTTTTTACTCTAATACGAAACACAAGTTTTGAGGGTAAATTGTATCAAGCATATTGAGATTTTTTAAAACAATATAGATATTTTTGATATATCAAAAGTAATAATGATTTCTTTCTTTTGAGATTGTACATCATGTATTATTTTTTTTTCTACAAATAGATGAGAATTAATAAAATATTCTTTCTACCATCTTTGCTCTTTTAGATAAAAAAAAAAATTAAATTGTTGTTGGCTTAAGTTACTATTGTCAACCACCATTAATGATGAGTAATGGTGTGCAAAGTTCACTCTAACCTAACTAATCAAATCAAACCGATGAAATGATCAACTTGATTTGATTTTTTTAAAAAAGTTAAGTCTTTCAGTTTCAGTTCGATTTTATTTAGTTGAAAATAATCAAATTTTAAGATGATAATGTTTTTTTTATTAATATTATAAAACAACATCATTTTCAACCTATTGTACAGTTTTCTAACTTGTTTGATTTTTTGTTAAGTTTTCCAATTTGTTTGATCTATTGAGTAGTTCGTTTTGATCCTTTTTTTTTTTATTTGTGTTTGTTCAGTTTATTCAGTCAATTTGATTTATACGATTTATATTTAATTTTTTCAATTATTAGTTAGTTCAATTTATTTTATTTAATTTGTTAATCACATTTGGTTTAATCCTCTAGTTCGATTTATTCAGATTGTTTATTTCAATTGATTTAATAATTGAACCGATTGTTTATACACCTCCTAAAAAAGGGATTATTTATTTTATAAAAATTTAAATGAAGAATGTTAATAGTAACTGTCAATTGAAAAAAACCAATAATATAAGAATACTTTTGATCATAACACATAAGAAGTTATTGTCAATTTATAACTAGATAGAAGCCTTTGATGTGAGCCACCTTGGACCAGCCGAAAAAAAAAAATAAAAAAATCGACCTTGGCGAAACCATTACAAATAAGGTAGAAAAGCAGGGGCTAAGTTATCATGAGTTTGCTGGTTTATTGAACTCTAATGAAAAGTTTAGCCAATAAATGAAAATCCTAACTATTGTTGCACTGAAAAAAAAAAACAAAAAAAAAACAAAAAGAAGGGTTACTACTAATTATTGAAAAGGGAAAGGGCTAATTTAACATTTAAAGTCAGTGGTCGTCACTATCACTATAGTTGTTGACTTCAATAAATCAAACTTGTAGAATCTTGACACGCATCTCTAAGAGTTAAAGAGTTTGATTGAACTTTATAAAAAGGAAAAGATGGACAAATAAAAGGATTATTATAAAAAACGAAATTCACATAATTACAAAAAAAAAAATAATCATCATCATCAGAAAATGAAAAGTTACATATGCCCTTATTATTAGTTTAATATAATAAAATTTGATAAACTCTTATCATTATAAAAAAATATATTGATGAGTAAATGGATATGCATAAGAGTTAATGAAATTAAGATTTTTGTTCAGGAAGATAAAAGTCTAAATTTATATATTTAATTTTTTTAATTATTTATTTTATTTTAATTAATATTACTTAATTATCCTTATTTATTTGTATGTTTTAGGTACTTTGTTTATTTAATTTTGGAGGAGATTAGCCTTCTCCCTAATTTAGTCTCAGGATTAATTAGATGTGATCACAAATTTATATATTCTCAAACGAATACATGATCAGTTCTTATTAAATTAGAGATTTCTATTTCTAGTTAATCTTTTATTATTTTAAAAAAATATAAATTTTTTATCACTTGTCCAATTGTCCTTATTTTTTTATTTGAGGGCAACGTGCTTTAACTCCATAGCCATCCCTCCATATGACAAGGAACGAAAAGCACGGTTGGTTGTGGGATGATAGAGTTGGTCTTAAGTGCCAAGGTTCGAGTCTGGCCAGCCGCAGTGTAGGTTTTCTGCTCTTCAAGGGTCCTTGTGGACAGTTAGCACTGGACCTCCCATTGACCATGTAATACCCGAAAATTTGGGTTAATTAAAAATAAGTAATTTATTAGAGAAAAGGGGTTTCAGAGAAAATTGGTATCTGAATAGTCCGAAAAATTGACTAAATGGACTGTCGGGAGTACCCTGGAGTCGAAATGACAAAGGAAAATGATGTAACATTAACGAGCACCCCAAGATATGATTTATAGCATCGAAATAAATTGGATCGAGAACAGTTTTCGGTACAGCTAAAATACAGCTACTAATTAGGCTGCAATACCGAATCGTCATAGATGACTTCCGAGAAGTCAACAAAAACTTGAGGGGGCTTCAATTTTTCATAAGGAACAACCCTTCAGTGGTTTCAGAAAGAAACGAAGAGGTTTAGGGCCAAAACGGAGATTCGGGCCTAAATGTAGTTTTTTGAAATTACTCAAGAGAGGCCGAAACGATATTTTTTCAGAATCCTCAGGGGTCAAATTGATGTTTTAGGACTTTAGGGTCTTGAGAGAAATTATCAAAAGTCAAGGAGCTTGGTGAAATGAGCCAAAGTGAGAAAACCAAAGTTTGAGGGGCCAAAGTGTAATTTTAAGAAAATCTCCAAGCAACCATGGCCGACCAACCCATCAAATCACCGAAATTGGCCACAGGGATGGCACGAGGGTTGCTCAAGGAGCATCTTTTGTAAAGGGCTTGACCGACAACAAGCAATGGAATTGCCAGAAATTGAAGAAAAAGTAGCCGAAAGTTTGGCCATTTAGATCGCGAAAATGGAGCTCTTTCGGTGGATTTTGGACTTGTTAAGGGCAATAGGGGACATCAGAGGCCTTGATTGAAGCGAGATCCGTCATTTATGGGGCCAAAATCGCCTATAAATAGAGGATATGGTGGCTTAGAGTTTTGCAAGATTTGAGTTTCAAATCGACCTCACTTTTGAACAAATTGAGGCACTAAACCATAGGGCTTTTGTTGCCCATGAGCTGAGGATCATTTCTGGAAAGTTTGAGAAATTTTGGAGTTCATTTGAGGGGTGATCGGAGTTTCGCCGGAAAAATCGGATCTCGCCGGAACCAAACTGAATTTTGCTCGGAGGGAGGTCTTCCAAGTGTTCTTTCAAGCTCAAATTTGGACAGAATGATCAATTCAAGGTAAGATATCTTCTGGTATAGTCAGTTTAATTTTCCGGTGTGCCGGCGCCGGAGAAGATGACCGGAGATAATTTTTAATATTATTTAAATGCTGAAATAAAGAAAAATAGAGTAAAAATAGAAATAAAAGAGAGAAAATTCTGGAAAAATATCCAGAAATACAAGAAAAAGGAATAGTTCAGTTTTATAAAATTTTATTTGAGAAATGTTATGATGAAATAATTATTTTGAATTTTTGAAAGGAAACTTAATTAGAGAAAAATAGGAAGAGATTTTGGAAAATTCTCAGAAAACTCAAAGAGATTAGAAATGTTATTTTAGGAATTTTCATGAAGAAAAATTAAATAAATTACCTGATTAGGTATTTATTTTGAATTTTGGAAGAAATTATGACTATGAAAAATAGAGAAAAAATAGAGAAAATAAGGAAAAAGTATGAAAAAATTAGATTATTGATTTTACTTGGAAATGATTGGCCAGGAAGTGATTTGGCCATGGATCTTGATGGTTTATGTTATTTTCAAGGTTGGCACGCAAAACGAGGTTATACGCGTTTTTCGAGAAAATTTGAGTTTACGTCTAAAAGTAAGTGGTTTTATCCCGAGAACCTATATATGAAACGTTTGCTTCATTATGTATGATATTTATTGAAGTTATAATCATTTCATATTGCATGGAAAGACGTTATTCTTGCATAGTACGATATTATTCGCATATTGATACTCATGCATGGGATGGGGATGTCGCCCTAAGAGTGTAGCCGTAATTCCCAAGGGCAATGATGGAACAACGTTAGGATTATCCTGCAGAGGTTCGGGGTTCTGCCTAGGGTTCCGTGCCAGGCTGGTAGGCTAGAGAAGTTACACTAGGGCACATGATTGTTTATGTTATTGCATCATGTATTCATGTATCATGTTTTTAAACCCTTACTAGAAGATTCATCTTCTAATGGGTTATGCCCCTGGAACATTCAACGTTCCAGTTTAGACTTGCAGCTTAGGCAAGGATCAGGTTGAGATGAGACGGCACGTGATGGCGTAGCTGATGGATTCAGTAAGCTGACTCGGATATGTTTTGGCTGATGCTTTATTGATGATTAGTCTTGTTAGAACATTATGGAATCTCCATGTATTTATATATTTCAATATTGAGGAGATGATGTTAATGTATGGTACGAATTCTTATACGGTTATAAAGTGAAATTGATTATGTACCATATCAGGTTTCGATTTTAAGCTTCCGCATTTATGATGATTACCTGTCTTAGCTTATTGATTCTTATTTAGTGAGTTGAGAAGGTAAAACGGGATTGTCGGGAGATGGTTTATAAAAAAAAAAAAAAAATATTCCCGAAATTCCTAAGTTATTTAACGCTCAGAAAAGTGGGGTGTTACAGACCATGACCGTCGTGTACCTGATTTACCTTCTCTCCCGTAGCGTGGGACAGTCTAGGAGAAGCCCACAAGATGAGGGACATCACCTTTTGGTCCAAGGAACTAAAAAAACAAAAATATCATTAAAATAAATTTTGGATATCATTTGGAACAAGGTGCTGTCTGCTGATGTGATGGTCCGATTTTGACTAGACCGATGGGCTGAACATTTAATATACCTTGTGGAGGGTCAAAATTAGGCGAACACAATCAAATTGGCCATGCTGATGCAGCAAAGGGGACCCTCATCCTGAGCCACCCCCCCACTCGAGGGAATTATCCGGCCAGGTTGAGAAGGACCGGGAGGAGCCCACGTGACCCCTGACATTCGATTCCATTTGTAAAAGGAAAAGAAAAGAAAAGAGGCACGTGATTTTTATGTTTTGGCAATATAATATTGTCAGAATAAATTCTAAATTCAAAATTCACTCACCTTGAACTTTGAAGTCAGTGCAGCCCCAATTATTGATATGACACTTGACATTGACTTGTCCCCTCCACTTTGATTGACGAAATTCCCTTCACCAGACAAAATCAATTTGTCCTAAAACATTTAGAGTGTGTTTAATTATATATATTTTTTTATAAAAAATATATAATTATTATATATTTTTTATAGAAAGTAATTAAACACTCTTAATTTTTTTATGAAAAAATATGTATAGTATAATTATTTAAAACTTATTTTCATAAAATTCATTTTTCAATGGGGTAGGATGATTTTTATTTTCTAAGCAATATTACCTAAGTAATGCAATAGAGTGTGTTTGATTACACACATTATCATGAAAAATATGTAATCATTACATATTTTCTATGAAAATCAATCAAACACTATTTATTTTTTTATAAAAAAATATATAAGGTACAAATATTTAAAGTTTTTTTTCTATAGAATTCATTTTCTAAGGAGTGAGATGATTTTTATTTTCTAGCCAATATTACTTAGAATTAAATTCTAAGTAATACAATCAAACACACCCTTATGATGTGTGTGACATTAATTTTATATTTTTGTCTTTATATTTTTTTATGTTTATTTAATTTTTTTATTTCAATTACATTCTTACACTTATATTTTTGAATTAATTTAATACATGAATTTTGACATTTTTTATGTGATAATTCAAAATTTTTATTATTTTAATTACACATTTAGACTTATTTTTTGAATCAATTTAACCAATATACTTTAAAATAAATAAAGTGTGATGTATGTTTGTCATTTTATTTTATATTTTTTTTACAGATAAAAATATAAAAATTAAATTGATTTAAAATTATTAATTTAAAAATATAATTAAAATAAAAAAATTCAAATTGACACATAAAAAGTACATGAACAGAAATATAATTTTGCCATGTGAACTTAAATTATATTAATGTAAAGAAAAGGAACAAAGAGGTGAACATTGAATGCCATGGCGTCAACACAGTCAAGAAGGTTTTTTTTTTCCAGATATTCAGATTTTGTCTGCATGGTCTTGGAAGAAATTGATTTTTCACTTAATTCGGCTTCTGAATAAATTTGATGTAGTCACAAATTTATACTCTCAAATGAACACGTGATCAATTCTCATAAAATAAAATATTTTTATCTTTATCAAAAATTAATCTCTTGTCATTCTTAAAAAAATTTAAGAACTTACCATTTATCCACACAACCGAGAAGTTGTCAATAATGAGTTATTGACAAAAACTGGGGGAAGAATTGGACGTATTGGGAAGAAGTTGTCAATAATGAGCTACAAAAGCTGGGGCAAGAATTGAACGTATTGGACTTCACCTCTATATTAAGTAGCAGCGAGGACAGGGCCTGATTCCTGCGAGGCCACAACTCCTCGTCCCGATCGTACAGTCATTTCAAAGCCACTGGACTGGAGGATGCGTTGCCGGAGGACAGACAGGAGAGATGGCAGGTAGAAGGAGATCGGAGACCATGATCAGCGCCGGCAATTCGTCAAGGAGCTGTAGTTCCGGCCGTCCTCTCCCAAGGCGAGGGCAGGTGAAAGTGGCCGTGGTGTGTGGCGTGGCCAACTCCCTGGCTTCTATTCTCTTCCAAGATCGCTTCTCCTCCACGGTTTGCCTGCCGATGAATTGCAACTGCTTCAGCAACTCACGGTCTTCAGTCGCTCCGACTCATCTTGATGATGTCAATGGAGAGCGATGTGCCATCGACCGAGAGGACTTGTAAATTTGAGGAGTGCAATTTGCAGAGAAGATAAGAAATTTTCACGTTTTATTTTGCGATTTGTCTTGCATTGATGATCCTATGTTGCGATTGATTTTGCTTGGATATGCTAGCAATCTGAAATCCTTATAGTGAATGAGCTCATTGACGTTGAGAGAGAGAGAGAGCTGTGTGATCGATCATGTAGCCGAAGGGCTCGTAAATTTGAATAGTACTGCAATTTGCAGAAGAAGAGACATTTTCAAGCTTTATTTTACAATTTGTCTTGCATTTCAAGACGCTATCTGTTCAGTCCCATCCCATGGAATCAATTCAAGCTCAGACCAATAACTAGGACACACGTTGCCATGGCTTATGCCGCAGGCGCCAATAATGTTGCTTTGGCTTTTTTGCCTTTTCATTTGATTGATGCTTCATTAGCGACCATAGTGATAAGGATAGGAAACAAATCGTCTACCGAACACCACTTGATGTTTATGACTTTTGAGACATGTTCCACTTTTATAAATATATATATATATATATATATAATATAACACATTATATTGGAAACAATATACAATTATAAAAAGAGAAATATATATAATTAGTCAATAATAATTTAATGTATAGGTATTATTTTTGATAAGCGAAATCTCCTTTTAAGACAATGTCTCTTAACTTACAACCATGTCATAATAATTAATTAAAAAAAATATTTTTCTTGTAATCTTATAAGAACATCTAATTATAATACCCATTTTCACATCTTGGCCGTGCCATCAAATCAATTGAAGAAAATCAGGATTTTATGATCTAGTTGGATTCAATTTGGTTAATTTTATGATTTCCTTGCTCATTCTTAATTATATTGTTTTGAAGATAATTAAAAAATATAAAAATATTTCACAATAAGCACAGTCACAACCCTTGTTAGCAATTCGAGATACGGGAAAAATTCGAAACGGTAAAAATACGAGTATTATTCGGTTTAATATATTTTAAATACAGTCAAAAATTCAGTCAAATATTCGTCATTCGAAAAATATTCGGTAAAGACTTAATTCGTGTTTAAAACGTTTCAACTGAATAAATTTGACAATAAAAATTCGACATATTATATATATATACACAATTATATTATTAATAAATAAAAAAATAACTCATTAAACATAAAAATATAATTCTATATTTTTATCAATATTACAAAATAATAATTTTTAAGACATGATAGAGACATATATGGGAGGAATGAATAATAATTAAAGGAGAAATGTGTATGGGAGGAATGATTAATAATATTTATTAATATTTAAAAATAGCTAAAGGACATGTTTGTGGAATTGAAAAGTGGGAAAGTAGGAACAATAAGAAGACATGTTTCTTTAGTGGTGATTATAATTATAAATATATTAAATAATAAAATTATTATAGACTATTAGTCATAATAATAATAAAAAAATCTCATTGTTAATTTGCTACACATGGAGTTGGTCGAATTTTTCAATCGAATTTTTAAAAATTCAGTTGATATGTGTATTATACTTCTTAAGTGTAAAATACACTAATTAATCTATATATTTAAAAAATATATAAGTATAATATTTTTGATAAAAAAATAAAATAATTCACGAATAATTCGCGTATTTACTAACAAGGGTCACGACCATTCAGGGATTTGCTGGGACTAGAAGCTACCAAACTACACTGCCATGGGCTATGGCCAATGTGAACCCGACCTTGTCAGAGACCCCACGTCACGTGTGAACTCATCGAGGGTCAATATTGTCAATCAATGAATTATAAAGTTGTAATTACCGGCAAAACCAGGGGCAATTTCTAAACCCTCGGCCTATATATCACGCACAACATAACCGTCGAGTTACTCACTTCTCCACCGGTTAACGATACCGGAACTACCGCTCTCGAGGACGATCGTCTGTGAGTTCGAGACCGAAGACGCCGACGATGATGATCAAGGGTGCCAGTTTCTCGAGAAGGTCATCTTACGGCCGTTCGATTCCCCGGCGAGGCCATATCAAGGTTGCGATGGTTTTGGGCCTGGCCCACTCCTTGTCTTCTCTCTTCTCTTTCGGTTCTCGTTCTCCGTCCCGCCGCCGACACCAGCTCGCCGGCGAGAGATGAAGAACAAGAAGAAGCCACAGTTTTGGTAGTTTAAAGAGAGAGAGAGAGATGAACTGTGTGACTCTGTTCGTTTGATGCACAGTGAAAAGGTTGGAAATACAATATGATGCTCCTCCTCCATAAATGATGCTGTTGAAATTAGTAGTAATTCGGAGGCTTTTCGACGTTTCAATGCGATTCATCGTATGAAACTGCAGCTGAACTTTATCAATTAAATATCGATGAGAGTCACTATCATCTGTGCTTGTGCATAATATTTCACAAATCATGCTTGCTTAGTAAAAGAGATTCAATATTAATCCCAAAGTATAATTGTAAAGTCACTTTTTTTGGCATTTCAATGTCGTTTGGAACCCCTTCAAATATATACCCAAATAACCCTCTTTCCAATTTGGCATAAAAAGTGATGGAAAGGAGTTCTTATTTGCTGAAAAGAGATTGGCATGGTACCACAATATATGTGTCTAATTCTTGGCATTTATGTGCCACCAAACAGATCCTGGCCACATCTGGGTCTCGACTGTTTGGCTGTTTCTTGTCCTAAGCTTGGAATGCAAATGGGATGAAATTTTCTATTAATTAATCATGAGAGAGTTTTCTCCCTGCAACTTTACACATTATTCGTTCTGAGTCTGAGAATTTTCCACAATAGTCTAAAAATATAAAGGGAAAATGGTAAGCTTACAAGAACTATTGTTACACATAGTTTCGATATGTAATCCTGAGACAAACCTATGGTCTGGTATGAAGAAGGATCTGTGTTGAGATTACTGGGTCCTTCTGGTGGGCCAGTTAATCAAGTTGCTACAGCCAAATCTTCATCTGCTTCGCCAAAAACCCGGTTTAGAATCATTGCTAGTCGAACTCCTCCCTGGGCTATTCGTTTCATGACAATTGGAAGCCTTGAATTGAAGTAATCATCTGTAGAATGCACATTAAACATACAAGTCTTTATTCTATTATACGGGCCGGCCACATAAAGTTTAGGAAGTCAATCATTTTTATCAATAGCCTTATCTTCTATAAGGCCGTTATAGCAATTTGGTGCAGTGAGATTGTATAAAGCAAACCAACTTCTAAAAGAAGTACTTGTTTTCATTGCAACTGTGCGTAAATATGATGGAAATGTTGACATACCCTCTAGGGTGACACCAGGTTCAACATCTTTGTAAGCCCATTTGCAAGCTATGTTTATACTTTCTGAAGCCCACCTGTGTTCATGCCATTCAAGAAAGGCATAGCTGAGACGTATGACTGGAAAATATCTATAGAAAGCAAAATAACAACCTTGCTTGTGGATTCCTATCTATAGTCAATCCCAAGAGTGGACAAAAGAGGAGGATTAAATTAGGTAGCCAACAATTAAGCGTATATATATACATTTGAAACACACAGTTGAAGTATTCTAATAATCCCAAGAGAAAGAACTCACTTGTTCACACAAGCAGAAATATCATTACATTCCTTCCAGGATGCAACATCACTGTGCCAGATTCCCTGCGTACCGAAAATTGCAGTGAACTGAATGGTTTGGAACTAGCTTTCATGGATGACTCATTTACTATCTCAAGCAATTTTTCAGATAATTGTGAACTTATTTACAAAATAAAAGCATTATTTTCAAGATGCTGCATAAAAAGAACCCCTTACATCAGTGAAGTTCCCCTCTATGCTTTCTTCGAGGAGGGACATGTCATTTCTATAGTAATCTTTAGCAGCAGTAAGAAGGATCTCTCTATCCCAAACCTATATGTTGCAAGAAAGCCGCTTAAAATCTTGAAGAAGTTCAAAGCTTGTCAAGCTATGCATATTCAGATATATGTTGAAGAGTTAAGATTAGAATCAGATCAAATTTGAATTGGGCTGATCTTTCTTTAAGTTTCTTCTCTTGTATAGTCTTATTACTTGTAATATTCTCCATAAATAGCTCTGTACGTTGACACCCATAGAATTCATTCAAAACGATACACAAATTTACTGTTTTAAGCCTATTCTTTCTTTTGATGAGAGAAAATGTGGTGTAAGCATGAAAAAATTAACCATAAGAAATACTTGTACTCACATGATGGAGATTCGATTTGTGCCTAAACCAGCGCAATTCTATAGTATTACCTCCCTCATCGCTGGTGAATGCTACGTGCATTGGCTGCAACAGCAAGGAAATGGAAGATTTATGCTCCAAACAAGAGAAAAACACAAAACAAGCATATTGAACCCAAATCCTACTATGGGTGGTTAGCTAAAGAGAGAGCCACAAAGAACAAAAGAAAAAGGGAAATCAAACTTTGCACCAAATACCTGGTGAATATCACCCACAAAGTGTGACAAGAATAGTAAGGCCTCAGTTATATTATCTGCACTCAAAAGAGAAAAACAAAAACCATTAATTGGTTTGGGAGACCATATTGATTACAACACAAAAACTCAGTTAATTAAGCTTGATTAGGCTGTAATTACAACGACGATCAGAAGTTCCCTCTTTGTAATGTGAGAGTTGAGTGGTGAAATTTCTTATGGCACCTGCAACGCACATATCCTCCACTCCATGAGGATCATGGCAGTCCCCTGTGCCAAGTTTCGATGTAAAATGTTAATAAGTTTGTCTATAAAGGTACAAGAATTAAGCATAAATAACATATCAAGCTTTTATTCTAACATGTGAGGTCGGTTACATGAATTTTAGTTCGCTATCATTTCCATCAATGGCCTTATCTTTAGAGAGAAGAAATTAAGAATTAAGCATGAGCAAGCAAATTGATTGGCAGCTTACTTTTGTACTTAAAGTTGCAGGCTTCATCAGGAGTGTCAATGAAGTGAAGAGGGCTCGTCCAGCGGTATCTGTACCAATGCCTTACTTGATCAGGCCATACACACAAAGCCGATAAGTCACCATTGACATAGTCGGGCAACAGCATCTTAACAGCATGTGCTGCCTCTGGCTCCAGCAGCTCCTATATTCATCAAGAATGAAGATGCAAGTTACCAATCTGTTGGCTTTTGTTTTCAGAAACAGAAACTGAAAAACTTTTCAAGCAAGAAAAGGAGACTTTCAAGCTATCAGATCCGATGACTGGCTCTTTCATGTTTCAGTTTTGGAGACTTAGCTAGAATATTAGACACTGCCTTGGTGAAACGAGACAGAAACAGCACTAAGTCATCACTGCTTAATTATTTCTATTATATTAAGAATAAACTAGCGTCTTAAGTTATTGAACAGCATTAGGGAAAATCTGAATACATGTTTGGAGCGAGAAACGAGAAACATCTTGTATAGAAAAAGACTACTCAGACAGAGACACCCCCAAAGAGTAAAAAGCGATAAAAAATGTCAAATATATGTCTGGTTTCTCAAACAGAGGACTGGGCGACAGACATTTCTTGGGGTTTTGACAGAGGGGGGGGGGGATTTTCTCATTATTTTCCTCTCTGTAAGAGCAGATGAATGGGCTGCACCTGTGCAATTTGGCAAGTCATAATATGACCCTCTTTGCTCCAAGCTTGAACCCCAGTTTCCAAAATGAACACAAAACCAAGAAATAAAACAGAGCACATCAGAGACATTCTCATCAATCCCCTGAACAAATCCATCCCTCTCAAGCTGTCTTTCTCTAAGCTTATCTACTTCGCTTCTTAAATATGGAACACCAAATGCAAATGGAATGACCCATAATGGTAGGCTTGTTTTATATACATAAATAAGAGAGAGTTCACATTGAGTGCAAGTCTAAAATTTTCCTCGTGTTTGAAGCTTGGAAAAGTTGGATGTAAACACAAGCAAAATGGGCATATTTTATAGCCATACAGGAATCTTAGCAATTAAAGAAACAAATGTGAGCCAGGAGCTTACAATAAAGTACATTTCTTGCCTTTCTTTATAAGTTTACTTCAATGACAACAAATTGTTAATAAAGGTAGGTAGGAGACTGACGTGCAAGACAGTTCAAGCTATGCAAGATGGCGATCAGAGGGCCCCGATTTCAACTAAACAATCAAATCTTAATTCTCTATCCTCTGTTTATCTCATCAGTATGACACATAAATGAGGTTGCTTCTCTATCCCTTCATTCTTGTGCAATTGATGATCGGGCAGCAAAGATACGATTGAGGGTGGCAGCCAACCGGATTCCACTCTGGGCGAGCCTCTTCTCCACGACAGGCAGCCGAGAGAGGAAGTAGTCATCTACATCAAAGCAGAACATTGAAGACTGATCAGATTTGAGAGAGAAATAAGAAGTTATTATAAGCAATTTTTTTTAGGTCAATATGGCCACATTTGAGTGAGATTATTGTTGCAGATTGGTGGGCATGCCCTGCGTTTATCGAATCACATGAATAGCAGGACAGAGTCAACCATGGGAAGAAGCCAGATTGTCCAAACAAGAGAATTGGTTGACCGCCACAGACAATATAATTGGCTAAATAATTGTCTAATTGCATCCCTTGCTTAGTTACATGTGCAGAATTTTAATGATAAACTGAAGAATAAATTTTGTGGTGCATGCCAAACCCTCTAAACTAAATTAAGATAAGAACCACAAACATGTTGAGAAGGCCCTACGCATATATTAGCGGCATAAGCAGGAAACAAGAATATTCTGACTACTCCAAATTTCCAATTTTTAATTTATAAACCAAAATAATAGTCGGATCCAATGAAGCTTACAAGAAGATGCAAGAGACTTTTTTTTCCCAGGTAAATTCTTCATGACTTCACTAATGCAAACAAACTTTCATGCTCGAGAATGCAGTCAATCTACTTAATTTTTCCAGCCAAGTTTCATGTCTAACTTCCAACATAATGTTTTGTCATTACGACCTAAAAAAAATTGGAGATCAAGTACTGTATCAGGCCAACTTCTTTTTAAAGGAAAACTAATACAAACAATGGATGATGTACCTTTCAGAGTGCTTCCTGGTGTGGCATTTCTATAGGCAAATTTGCAAGCCAAATTAATACTTTCAGAAGCATACCTGCAAGGTAAAATATTCTAGCCATAAAACTTATGCCCGCTTTACCAAGATTCAATTCGTTATGAAGTTTCAAACATGACTCATTTCCACAAATTTTCCTTGACATCCATTAAGAAGCATAATGCACCAAGTACCCATATGGTTTAAACATAGTGTGTCAGTATATTAAGCATCTTAAAGCCATCGTGTATAACATGCATCCATGTATCTACATATGAAATATGAAATATGCTTACGGATCTGGACAAACTGTCTGACCAAGTGAACAACTTTCCCACACTAAGATATCATCAGACCAACCAACCTATCACAGGAAGAAAGAGAAAGGAAATATGTAAATAGATGTATGTCAAGAGAGAAGGATAGGAGATTGAATGGTAAATATCACATGTGAGAATATCTAAAACGGTAAGGCAAAATATGGTTTTCACTTCTAGATAAGCATTTTGGCATTTGTCAACTCACAGTAATAATAGGATATAAAGAAGTTGCAGGTTACACTAGGATTTTAGCTTCTATGCTGGTTATTCTTGTCAGAATTTCCATATTTATAAATCCAACGACAGATTATGTAGATTTAACAGTTACAAAAGTTGAATATGAGGATCATATCATGATGGTTTGCAAAATAATGACAATTACATGCATATAACATCTAAGTTTCAACAAGATTTCAAGCTTTAAATCCCATTATGTGGGGTCAGCTATATGAACTTTGGCTCACCAACCATTTCTATCTACAGCCTTATATTTTATTAGTTCCTTATAACACATACCATACCTAAGAGTCTCCCGTCAAGGTTTTTTTTTTTTTTCATTATTATATCTTCCTTGACCTCTTTTGCTAAATAAATGTTCCATTTCATCCATTCTCCTAAGAGGAACCTCTATTAGTCTTACTCTCATATGACCAGATCATTTTAATCGTGTCTCACACATCTTTATTTCAATAGGAGCTGCTTTAAGATAACCTCATTTCTAATTTTATCTTGTTTTGTATGGCTGCACATCCATCTTAACAACCTCATCTCCATTATACTCATATGTTCACATGTTGGAGTTCTAGTAGTCTTATAGCTGTTTACAAAATTTTCCTTTTAGCTTTGGCCTTAATTCTATGTGTAGAAAAAAAAATCGAGTGGGATAAAAAATGAGGACAAATAAGCTAAAAAGGATTTGAATGATGAAGATGGGGTATAGATGACGAAAAGAAAAAAGAATAATTAAATAAATACA
Organism: Diospyros kaki; assembly: GCA_036245055.1. NCBI lineage: Eukaryota > Viridiplantae > Streptophyta > Magnoliopsida > Ericales > Ebenaceae > Diospyros > Diospyros kaki. The sequence continues at coordinate 2,831,277 of BSEG01000005.1, read as the reverse complement.
AAGTAAGTACTTCAGGGTAAAATCAGTTCTTTTTGCTAGTAAAAAGCAGTTGTTACAGTAAATCATCTTCAGTTAAAGGCACCCCATAATAAATAATGCTTCTCTTGTAGAGAAAAGCAACTTCAGAACTTTGATTGGTTGCCTCTAACTTGTATCAAATGATTTCAGAGAATTCACTTCACTGTATCCTATTTGACGAGTCATGCCCACAAGCTGTGCATTTGGAATTGTATAGACACAGGGTCTTCCAACTTTGGACATATTACAATCCTTCTAATATGCTAAGAATCATGAAGATTAGAAGAGCATACCGTAATATTTTTCTGGATAGATTCGATCATATTTGAAAGATCAGAATCATAGAATGTCTTCTTGGCAGATTCAATGATCATATTATCCCATACCTGAAGTAAAGCAAAAATAAATAAATAATGATAACTACAGTCAAAATAACTGGCATCTGCATATTGAAGAACGCATTCCTGCTTCATCACTATCTGACAAGCCTCCCTTCACATGAATCATGTTCAGGACATCTTTGGTGTTGAATATTGATCTAATTGCTATTAAATCTACCATGCAGATTCTCTTGCTACTTAACTGTTCCTCCCAACTTCAGTTTTCTTAAGGACCAATAAATAGCATGAAGTTATGAGAGAGGAAGTTAATTTTGATATCGACCTAATTCATGGCGTTCCCTACAATTATAAGAGCTTATTTCTTTCTTTCGTTTTTCCCCAGATAGGCCCCTAGGATACAATAATTACTTAGAATAGAAAAAGAAATTGTTATAAAACTATAAGAAAGAAAAGCAAAAAGCTTTGATAAAAAAATCTTCTAAGCACCTACATGGTGTAAGTTAGTCTTCCTCCGGTACCAACGGACGGTGATGGTGTTCCCACCTTCATCTCCAATGAAACCAACATGCAGAGGCTGTCATCATAAAACGGGACAATAGGAGTAAACGAGTACTTCATGTTGCTTGTTCAATTTTTGTAAAATAATTTTGGACTACAAGTGTAGAACAACTAGGATTAGGTGAAAGAGGAAACTAAAAGGGCACAACAAATTTAAGGTGTAGAATAAAAGATCAGTGATTGGCTGGTTGCACCCTTGCATACGTCCCAGGCACCTGAGCCTAAATACTATGGTAGGCTTTCCATTTATCACAATCAAACATGTATGGTGATTACACCACAGTCATGGGATAATGACACTATCATGTCCATATTAACATGGCAACCAGCGATATACGACATTTCATGTACAAATTCATCGAATGCTCTAGCAATAGCACTGTGTAATGCTGATCAATTAGACTTCTTCAGTGATAAATGGGATAATATGTGGAAATCGAATCCAGGAGAAGTGCATTTTAGAGGGATAAACTCTGTTTCATTTGTAAAAAAATTAATTGATCCCCTTGGTCACTCAGGAGGAACAAAATGTTATGTGCACCAAATTAACTTAGTTAACTGGGTTAACTTGGTCAAACTCTTATTGACCCTCCCAAACCCATTTCCCCCCTTCTAGCTCTATGCCCACCACCTGCAAACTCAAATACTGAAATAAAACCTATCTTAACATCACCATATTCGTGTGACCACCATCAGCAGCCCACCCACAAACCCTACCATACAAAGCCACTTCTAGCATCATGGAGGAAATAGTTATTGTCAGAAACCTGAGGTGAGGTAGTTGTAATTGGCTTAAAATTTTAGTTAGCTTTTTGTAGGTTGAGCTTCAATGCAAACCCCGCCTAATGTGATTAAGGCTTTAAAGTTGATTTTTAGCTCAAACTTTTAGTTAGGTTTTTGTAGGTTGAGCTTCGATGCCAACCCCACCTAATGGGATTAAGGCTTTAAAGTTGATTTTTAGGTTGAGCCTTAATATTGATGTTTAAATTAGGAATTTGGAATGGCAAACCTGATGGACATCTCCGACAAAATGTGATAAGAACATGAGTGCCTCTGTCAAATTGTCTGTCATAAGGAGGGTATAAGTACCCAGAATTTTAGTGATACTGAAAACCAACTAATCAGTGGGGCTTACATTTTACTTCCGAGTTGGAGCCATTATAAGCTGACATAAGTTGCATTGTATAGTTGTAAATTGCACCTGTAACACACATATCTTTACGCCCAGCATAGTCATGACAGTCCCCTATTAGAAGGTGAAGAGAGGTCATTTTCTGAGAACTGCCTTAAAAATTTGACAATTAGATCACACATGACACCAAATTGACGTTTACCAGAGTTTTTCCCAAACTACAAGCCAGATTTAAGATGGAATGTTCTTGAAATAAATATATAAACCAGATAATGATGGACTAACAAAGTTACGTCTCTAGTGAATAGTGATGTAAAAACAGAAACATTTGCAATAACTGATATGTGATGACTGGCACAGTAAATACATTAAACTAAAAGATAAAATGTACTTACGGCAGTACTCATAGTTACACCTGAAATCAGGTGTGTCTACATAGTGGAGAGGTCCACTCCAACGCCAGTGGAAATGGTGCCGAATCTCATCAGGCCAGGAACAAACGGAAGCAAGGTCACCTTCAGCTCTATCAGGAAGCAATGCTTTCACAGCAACTGAAGCATCTTCAGAAAGATATGCCTGAGATACTGAGCAGTCTTTGCATCAATTTCCTCAACAGAACTTTAGAAACCAGTACTATTTTTTGTAGCGTACAAACATACCATGAGTGGGCTAGACATTAGACTTATTTTCTTCTTAAGCTTACGCATAAACGACATTTCAGTACACACGGCTAGTCCCACTAATTAATATAAAAAACTGATACTTGAGCTGTTTAAGGAGTCAAGACGGAGTCCGGCAGTAACCAAAAAGATGCACATCATGATCACGAATTACGAACACCCAATTTTGTATAATCCAAGAATCTACTGTACTTTTCAAGTAACTTCTGACAGGTAAACCATGCTTAAAGCACAAAATCAACAGAAGATAACAATCAATTCTCCAGTCCCTAACTTCCATGTACTTGTCTGATCAGTATATATAAGCAGGCTAACCTATACTTCATCTGCAAATAAAATCCAAACGATTTTACGAGAAGTATTTTTTTAGGTAAGATTGCACTTAAATCAATATCATTCACATAAGCATGGTTTACCTGATCAGATTGAGAAAATTTTGATAACAGACACCCAATTTTTTAGAAAATTTTGAAAGTGAGATTAGTTGTAGATTCATAAAAACAGACACCCAATTTTTCATCAATCTTGCAACTTTACCTCGGCAATCTTGCAGATAACATAGTGTCCTTCCTTTCCCCAACCTAGAACTCCTGGAATCAACTGCAGAACAAGAATCAGCCTGCCAATCCACAGCAGCTCAAACCCATCCATGTCTGTCACTGATCAGCACTAAAAAGCCAAACAAATCATACATTCAAAGTGGATAATACGAAAACATAGATCTATATACATATATTTATGAATATGCAGATGCAGATACCTGATCGTTGAAATTCTGCAGATAAACCTAGACGTTAAAGGATGAGGAGTTAGTTCTCTCTGAACCGTAGCGAGTAATTTCACACTTTCCCAGTTTCTGGTATCAGAGAGCCATACGACGTCGGAAAACCAGAACGCTGTTGTCCGTACATTTCCGTAATTGTAAAATAAATCAATCAATAAATAAAATGACTATTTTTCCCCTTCTAATTAAACTTTAAGGGTATTTCTTGGATTTTTTAAATCTCAAAGATATTGCATGAAATTTTTAATATAAAAAAAATTGACTTAAAGTTGATGCATATTAATACTGACAGAGATTCAAGTTAGCATATAAAAATTATACTAATTACTTTTTAGTCATTAATTCCTTAAAATTTGCCTACTTAGTAAACCTAATGACTAATTAACCTAGAAAGGGTACGAATGAATATAAATAAAGAAGGTTTGACATTAATTTTGGTTTTAATAAACAAATGTTCATTGTTCACAGAGGAACAAGGAAGAACATTAATTACAAACTCAAGGGGCTGAATAGCATGACTCAACTTTAAATTCCAACATGGTTTGGCCATGCCAAGTGCAGAAACGCAAACTTGCAGTGAAATCCTGCTTATTAAATGAAACAAAATATCATTCATCAAATCAATCCATGGAAAATATATAATATTTCGATATGTAGCTGCTTGTGGTAAAGCTTCAATCTTCATGATGATCATTTCCTGCAGACGAGGCCGCCATATCTACTGCCATGGCGGGCAACCCCTGTGGTGCAGTCCACTGGGCCGTACTCAATCGCCAGTGGTACCGAGCTCTCTTCGGCCACAGCTTTCTCAGGCGAGAACACGCACGAAACACAATCCGCAGAGAAAAGCGAGCTAACCCTGTACTTGTCTTCCCCGCCAACCACCGGCATCGCAACTCCCACCTTCGCAGGATTCTTGAAATCCGGCCTGTAGGTCCGGCCAAGAACTCCCTCAACTCTTGACGAGAAGCCGCGGGTGAACCTTGAAGGAAAAGATGTGACAGAATGAAGTTGAGAAAGAAAAATATATATCAACAAGCATTGTATTATCTTATTTTGTAGCTAGTTTTGCATATCAAACCTGAACTGTATCTCCAAGTGAGCAAAACAGTCGCCGGAAGGTATCTGGTAGTTGTGGATTCTGTTATCTTCTTCGGTCACCGGAACGGCACTGACCAAGATCTCGACGATTCCTGGAGCAGTGACCGTGACGCTGTTTTGGCACGCAGTTCGCTCTATTTTGAGCCCATTGTTTGGGGAAATCCATTCCCATGAGTGGATTTGGGGCAGATTAAGGGCTTTTCCGTCGTAAGAAAACTGCAAGTGATCGACCTTGCTGTCCCATTTTTGGGCTTTGGTAGCTTCGACAGAGAAGTTGTGGGAGCCGAGCACCAGGCCTATGGCCTGAATCCATGTGTAGTCGCGTGGTCGCCCGGCGGGCCGGTGGCCGATGAACCGTGCGTTGATTTGGAGACTGCCGTCGGAGACCAGGCTGAAATGCTCGCTGCTCTTGCCGTGGAAGTAGAAGATAACCCCATCTCCCCCCACAAACCGCGGATCCTTGCATACTGCTCCTTTCCCGTGGCAGGTTGGTTTATTCTCTGTTCAATAGAAAAACGAAAAAGAAAATTCATTATTAAAACTACAATTATTTATAATAAGATCATCGAAATAACTCTTATTGAACACAGAAGGCTCTCACTTCTGCAAACAGCCTCGCATTTCTTAGAGTTGCAGTCAAGATAGCAGCATTTAGCATCGGGCTTGGCATGCTTGCCAGGCTTGGTGGTGGGACACTCCGCAGGGCACTTTACTTTCTTCAAGAAGCATTTGCTATAGCGATCGTAACAAGTCACGATCTGCGGCTTAACATACTTGTCTTTGCTCGGTTTCGCTTCTCCCACTGAAGCACACAGGATGATCATAACGATCACCAAAGATTGAACACAGCTCAACGGCTTCATGGTCTAATTCTGATACTGAAATGATGACAACTGATGATGGCTGAAGGAAGGTAGCCAGCTAACTGATGAATGAAACTAGCCGATCCCCTTGCTGTTTATATAGAGAGAGAACTTAGGCCTCTCCGATGTCGAGAATGCAAGTGGAAAGTTATCAAATCTGTAATAATTCAAGCCACGTTTATACCATTAGCCGGTAATGGAAGTGGGAAGGTATCAAATCTCTAGACCATTAGCAAGTGTTAGGCTAAGTTTGGCATTTCAAGACATGGGGGTGTTTTGCTTAATTTTAACTTAAAATTGTATAATTTATTCAGTTATAGGTTTGTTAAAAATTAAAAATTAAAAATTGTTGAGTTTAAACCCTATTTTAGTAGTGTTTTAAAAAAATTCTTCCTAGTTTTTTTCAAAACGCTGTTATCAGCTTATTTAGATGATAATATATTTTACGATTTTGATTTTCAAGAATTCTAATATTTCTAATCTTTTTTGCCCTTAAATATTCTTTAGCCTATTGCTGCCTCCAACTTCCATTACAACATCACTGTCTCTAGCCCATCGCTGTCACCATTGCCTCTATCTCCTAATTCGTCACCTCCAACCCATCAACATTCTCTCTCTCTCTCTATATATATATATGTATGTAACATATACATTAATATTTATTGTATTAATATATTTAATATTTTTTATAAGTTAAACTTAAATTTTAACATAAAATATTGTATTAATATATTTTTTAATAATTATATATAATTTATCAATATCTAATGGTGGATATTAATTTATAATTTTTTATTAAAAATTAATATTTTTATGAATTTTATTTATATTATTTAGTAACATTTTAATTTTAGTTTTTTTGTTAAGTTATGATAGATTAATATTTTTTTTCAAACTAAATACATAACTATATAAATAATAGTTTAAAGTACATTTATTTAAATATGTTATCAAATTAAATGCTAATCAAATTTAAAACTTTACAAAGTTTTTAATCAAGAAGGCTTAAAAACCATCAATTATAAAAGGTAAGATGGTCTCTTGGCTTTTGTGGAAGGAATTTCAAGCATTTGGGCTTCCCTAGCGAATTCTCATTGACTTGATAAAGATTTTGCTTTCATCCCTAACCCACCAACTCAAGGGACTGTTCGATTGGATTCTTAGCTTCCTTGCCAAATTAAAAGATCAATGGAATGATTTCTGCTCATGGAACAAACCTATGCTTCTCCCCTAGCAAATAATTCCACGATCCAGAGCACACTAAATTAGCCTAGCTTTCATGTAATCATGCATTGACCTTATTAAAGCTTTGTTTAGTTTGTGATGCTGTAAGTTTTTGCATTAATAAATATATTTTGATTGGAGAGTTCCCTTGACACCAATTAGAACCATTTTTGTTATTTTCAACTTAGATTACACGGAAATAAAAACGAAAAATATTTTTGATATGAAACAAAAACGTGAAAATAAATATTCTTTTAAAAAAATAAACATAAATAAGATTTGAAACTACAATGAAAAATGTTTTAAAAACGTTTCGAAAACGAGAAAACAGTTCCTGTGAGCCGTTTTCGTGCAACATAACTTTCGACAAGAGCGCAAATGCTTCCATAAAGATTCTCTTGGGTTGTGCAACATAACTTTCAACAAGAGCGCAAATGCTTCCATAAAATTCTCTTGGGTTGTTATGTTTAGGGTGATGTGACATAATTAATTTAGAGTGCATTATAAGATGGGTCTTCTAATGTTGGTTTAACTTGTTTAGATAGTTGAGGTATATACCTTAATGTAGTGACTCAAGTGGGCCTCATCTGGTGGGCCCTATAATTGAGCTATAAATTTAGAGTTTAACAATTTTATAATTTTATGGGGATCTGATCTACATTCTAAAATTATTTTCAAAAAATATAAATTAATTAAGAATTATAATTTATAAATTTTATATAACTTTACTAAACTAATAAGTATGATAAAAATCATATAAGCTATGAAATTCAGTGAATTTAATAAAATAAATTTATAATCGTCAAATTTAAACAAAAAAGAGTACAAGAGGGTGAAAAATAAAAAAAAAATTATAATAGGATGCCAGGGGGGGAGAAATAAGAGAAAAAAAAGTTTTGGGCTGCCTGACGGGCCGATTTGCCGTATGCCTATGTGGGCCTAATTCTGATCCATGAATTGCTGCCCAGTCCGGCCCATAAACCACTTGGTACTAAGCCGGTGGCCACCGTAGTACTATAAGACCAGCGCACGGGTCAGTGCATCAGTCGTGTCGAGTTCTCCAACCACCGTACGACCTCGCCGGAAGATTACTTCTTCTGACCACCGCCACCGGCCACGATGAAGGCAATAGTGATAACCACTTTCGGTGGTCCCGAAGTTCTGAAACTACAGGAAGTCGAAGACCCAGTAGTTCGAGACGACGAGGTTCTGATCAGAGTGGAGGCCACCGCACTCAACCGCGCCGATACCATCCAACGCAAGGGCTCCTACCCGCCGCCGAAGGGCGCGAGTCCGTACCCGGGTCTCGAGTGTTCCGGCACCGTCGAGGCCATCGGGAGGAACGTTAGTCGGTGGAAAATCGGTGACCAGGTCTAATTTAATTCTCAGTTTCACTGTTAGGAAGATGTTTGATTGTACATCTCTGGGTTTTTTGATCCTTTGGTTTGTGTTTAGTTCGATGAGTTAAAAGGTGGAAAATCGGTGGCAAGGTAAGGTCAAATCTCTATTTCAGCGTTGTAATAAAAATATTTAATTGGGAGAGTATTGATTTGAGTTTCTGGGTTGTTTTATCAAGTACCCTACTTTTATGGGTTTGATCTTGTGCTTTTAGTTGCTGAGAGAGAGAGAGAGAGAGAGAGAGAGAGAGAGAGAGAGAGAGAGAGGTTGGGTTTGATTCTGAATTCTACTTCTATTTGGGGACAAAAGTAGAAAGACTTATTCGTTAATGGTGTGTTTAGTTGCTAAGTGAGAAAATGAGCTATAAACTCCGTTCCTGAATTGTCGGATTGAAGGAACTTAATCAGCTGCCTTGGCTTGGCCCTATAAGTGCTACTTTGGCAATTACAGTCTGAATTTGCAGTCGTTTTATTATAAACCATATGATGTTTCACTTACTCGAGGAAACTGGTTCGCTTTTCTTGTAATTTCTTCTTGTTGGGATTTTAATATTAGATTGCAAGCTTGATATTCATTTGCAGATCTCCATCTATTCGCTTCCATTCTCTTTCTCTTGTCCATCTTTCAAATTATGTTATTTATTTATTTTTTTGGAGGCGAGAGGGATGACGTGCTTATAAGTATCCATTGCTTGCACGATTGCTTTCAAAGTAGGAAATGTTGGAGTTGGTTGACTAGTTTGGCAACCCCATTTAGTAGATATGATGATAGGAAGTCTTGCTGGTCGGGAAACATGTGGTAAAGAACACGTCTTGACAGCTTTGAGCCATAAGTTAACCCAACCTCGTGGAAATTTAGTAAGTCATGATATCAACGCACATAATATTTTTCAAGGCAAGTGCTTGCAACCACTTGCAATTAAAGGAGAAAATTTCCAATAAATTGATTATATTTGGGTTTATGTTCCAGTTTTAATATTATAGTTGGTAATTAACACCTGTTTGGCCACTAAAAACTTTTGAAGGGATTAGGCATTTGTCTGAGGTTAGCCTAATACTATTAAAGGCAACTGACAATTAATTAATGTCAACATCATTTTCTTCCTCTCACCACAGGCAATAGAACTAAACAGAGATTGACATGTCTTGCTGGTTCTTGATCTTGTCTTTCAGGTTCTTAGGCATTCAATACATTCATAGAAGAAAAATATTGCAAGGTTTCTCAGTGATATAAGGAGTGTTTTCCAGGTATGTGCTCTTCTCAGTGGAGGAGGGTATGCAGAGAAGGTGGCTGTTCCTGCTGGACAAGTTCTTCCCATTCCTAAGGGTGTTTCCCTTAGAGAGGCTGCTAGCTTCCCTGAAGTTGCATGCACTGTTTGGTCAACTGTCTTTATGATGAGCCGGCTATCCGCAGGAGAAACATTCCTGGTAATCTATGAGATATTCCATTCTTCATCTTTTAGTGCTTTGTTTTCAACAATCAATTAATGCAAGCCTTTGGAGCATAGTGCTTCTTGCAATGTTTGTTGCTTTGAAATCTCTAGATATTTATAAGCTATATAGTAGATATGTAAGATCACCTAAATTTGTGATTGTGAACACACACAAAGATTACTTCCCAAATGTGTTATAGCTGTCGGTGAAGCTCAAATTGCTGAACGAGTTGTCCTTTTAGTATTTTCATATTTCCAACCTGAACATAACAGGAAAATGCAAATTCTCATTTTGACCACTGAGGCTAGATACCATTCTGATATGGTAAATTAATGCAGCAGTCTTAAAGGGCATGCCTAATATGATGTTATTGAGAGGACTTATTTTTCAGGTACATGGGGGCTCCAGTGGAATTGGCACATTTGCAATCCAAATAGCCAAATACCTAGGTGCCAAAGTGTTTGTCACAGCAGGTATGTGGGCTCATTATCTATTGGCACATTTAGGGCATATCATTATTAGTTGAAACACCATCATCCTTGACAATTTTGCTGACCAGGAAGTGAGGAAAAATTAGCTGCTTGCAAGGCTCTTGGAGCTGATATCTGCATCAACTACAAGACTGAAGATTTTGTCACACGTGTGAAAGAAGAAACTCAAGGGAAAGGTATACCATCTTCAGATCCATCATTTTGACCCTTTATGTGCTTTTTACTGCATATACTGCTTTAAGTACAACATCAGCATCTTCATGGAAGCTAGAAACACATTCTAAATGATCTGCTTTTCTCACAGTACTGTTAGGGATATAAAACCTAATCTTTAAGGGTAACTGGACAGGTGTAGATGTTATATTGGATAGTATTGGAGCATCCTACTTTAAGCGCAACCTTGACAGCCTAAATGTTGATGGGAGACTCTTTATTATCGGTTTTATGGGTGGAACAATAACAGAAGTGAATCTTGCTAGTTTAGTTGCAAAGCGACTGACAGTGCAAGGTACACATTATGCCCCTCTCTATATTGTTTGTAGGATTTGGAATTCCTAATATAATTTTGTTCTATCCCATTTTATTGTTATTATTTTTTGCTAGTTTGATTCCCATTTTATTTTGTCATGTTGTATTAACATGTTTGTTATACTTCATTAATTTTGTGCAGCTGCTGGTCTGCGCAACAGAACTCCAGAGAACAAAGCTGTTATCGCAAGTGAAGTGGAGAAGAACGTTTGGCCGGCCATTGCTGCTGGCAATGTGAAACCAATTGTGTGCAAGTACCTTCCCTTATCTGAAGCAGCAGAGGGTCACCGGCTTATGGAAAGTAGCGAGCATATTGGTAAAATACTCCTCCTTCCATGATACTTCTGGATAGTTCTCGATATATTGAGTGGATGAAGTGATCAATACAACCTCATGAGTATGCTGTACCATTCCACTGTCATGCTTAAATATGACAAACTTGTTAATGCTTTTCTTCATTTATAATGTAGTCAAAGACCAAAATTTGGGGCATTTGTAATGAGAAAGCTTATTAATGAAATGAGCTGGCTGCAAGTTCATCTGCTGAAACCCTAAAATTGGAAGGTAAGCATTTGGTTGGTGGGAGTATTGTCAACGTAGTACCATATCATCATGCTAACATGGTATCACAAGCTAATCAAGTACTGTCATGTAAGTAGATCTGAAATACATTATACTTGGTGGGGCTAAAGTATACTTTTATTTTCAGAATTTATTAAAAACTATCATTGCAATGTATTCAGGATCCGTATGCGTAAACATACATGATTGACTTGTGATATCGTATCAGCAAGAAATTTAGACACTACAAAGGGCTTCAACTGCCAAGCTTTTCAACATTCCAGGACAAGGGTCACCTAGCTTAGAGGTTGATACAGGAATTGAGCATTGTTGCTGGCCAGTGCATGCCTGCAGTGTTAACCATGCATTAGTTCAAATAAATAATGAACCAAAAAACTTTTAGTTTGGTTCTTCATCCTCTTTAGGAATGTCATTTTAACTTAAACATGACTGTAAAATTTCTCTGTTACCTGCTGAACAATTGGCAATACATCGGCATGACAGCTTCCTAGAATAAATGCACCACAATGTCCTGTAGGATTTCCAAAGCTTGCAAACACAATCTTAGTAATGAACCATCCTTGTTCGCAACTCAAGCGAACTTGAGGAGTTTGGAACACAAAACTCGACTTTGGTTTCCAAGAATCAGCGGGTGGCGGGTCAGCCTCTGAGACATGAGAACAAACCACTTGCCCCGTTCGTGTTGAAAAAGAAATTTGTGAAGGGTCACCACCAAGCTCTTCATGGAGAACCAGTAAGTTCTCACCAGGATGTACCCAAGAACGTGGGATATGATACCTGGCACATACAACACCAGAAATTTGTCCCCTTCAAACAGTGTCATATGATGAAAGTAAACCTGAACGAAAATGCAGCATTTGAGAAATAGTCTATTCCCCACTTACAACGTTTGAGCAGGATTACCACAGTATTTCAAACATTTAGCTGCATCATAGGTTCCCCTATAGTCACAGTTCTTCGAGCAACCAGTTGATGGGGAGATATATGCTGGCCAATATCGCCCTATACTCTGCCCGTTAACCCATGCTTGACCCTTTCCCATGCTAGCAAGATTCACCGACAGAGGACCGCTTCCTTTAGGAGCTTGGAATGTGGTCTGAGGATAAGAGATAAATCATCAAACCAAGCAGGGTTAAGAGGGAAGAGCCATATGCTCATTTTCATTTTCTTCTTCATTTACTCAAAGGAACATCACAATTTCTAGTCAAATGAACCCCTCCTCATTGAATGCTGAAAATTCTCGAGGGTTGATTTGTATTACAGCATATATATTTTGTAGACCAAGTATTTAGTAAAAGAGACAGAATTTTATGCATAATGAAAAATTGCAGCCAAATAAAAAAAAAAAACAAATAATTGAGTCCTCGTTCCCAATCCAGAACTTCAGGAAGTTATCTCCATCCATATACCTTATACCATATCAAACTTTGATTAATTGGAATGGAATGCCCCTGAGTCCATAATGAACTATTTGAAAGACTCATATTATCAAGTCCAAGGTACTCTCCTTCAACTCCCACCTGAAAGAACATGTCATGGATAAATATCGTGTTGAGATCAAAGATGTACAACAAAATCATCAAATGGCGAGCGAAACTGATACTACACAAACAGCCACAAAATCACCAAACAGATACTGCTTAAACAGATACTGCTTAATGCAAAACATTGTACAATATCAATCAAACATAGTTGCAAAATATATGTAGTTGCAGTTCTATTTTAAGTAAAAGTGTAGCCTAAACCTGATAGGTCCATTCTGTAGAAGAAATGTCTTCCTTGCCATTACTCAGATCACCAAGAATGACAGAAAACAGTCCTGCCCCTGCTATATCAAACCACGGCCCATAGTTCTAGAGAAGCACAACAAAAGAAAACATTTAATCAGGATGCTGAACAAAAATTTTTGGTTTTTCTAGCTTAATAAGCAGAGTATCTTAGAACTTAGCCTTCATGTGAAAGAAAAGTTATTGGCAATATCCATTAAACATCAATGACAAATTTCTTCCAAGAAAAAGGCGCTGATGTTCATGCCAGCAGATTGAAACAAATGCATTGACTTTCTTATGGTTAAAGACATTAGTAACCCATGCGTCAAATATTATGATATCTCTTCTCAATCAAATATGGGAAGCTGCCATAATCATAGAGCTCAATCTACTATGGCTGCTATAGTTAAAGAAGTAGATGAGATAAGGTGCTTAAGGACACACAGAATTCTATTACCTGCAAACCAATCATCATACTCAACGCATCCAATGTATTGGTTCCGTGATTCAGACTGATCTTCTTACTAAGAACAAAGCTTGGATCATCATGATTACCATAACCAAACCCTACAGGATATACCAAGTAGAATGGTTGTCAATATATGTATACACGCGCAAACTACAGAGGCAAGAAAACACACCTAATAGTAAGCCGTAGCCGTACCATATTTAAGGCACATAACTTGGCAAAGGGGATTTTCTGTTCAATTTAGATGTCTATGATTAAATGGTCAAAAAGAGTGGAAGATTATTGAGGACATTATTCATATTAACATATGATGGTAAAAGGGGAGACTTGCATCTATCATTTCATTTGATCATAAATCCCTTCAAAACTAATACTATCAAATGACTATAATACTATATTTGTTATATGACTCAGAATCTTAGATATTTGAATACCAATATGTGCAAAATATGACTAGAATATTAGGTATTTGAGTACCAATATGTGCAAAATATGACCGTGACTATGATGAGGATGTTGCAGAGGTTGTATGGTCGAACAAGAAAAAAACAAAATTAGAACAAGATTACACACAATAATGTTGTGAGTGATGCCCGTTGAAGAAGATAACATGAGACATGATTAACAATTTTAACTACCATTTTTTGACAAAACAGAAATAAAAAAGAAATAGAATTAATGAGTTTAACTACGAAATTTACTCTTAACAGCATAAATTTGGCAATTAAAAATGTAAAAGAGCATAAAAATGGAAAGCTAAATGGTCAGGTCATTGCATCTGGTGGAGTTACCGACCAACAAGTCTCTTGTTGACAAAAACCAGAGCTGCATGTCCCAAACTTTCAACAACTAGAAATGCTTCTTTTTCCTGACCTTGCGTGGTGCTCTTATTCACATTTATACTGCCACAACAGAGAATAGCAAAGCAGTTAAGATATCCAGCATACATGCATGTATTATGAATTAAGCAACTTGTAGGGCAAAAGAAACAAAATGTAAAACATACCAACTTCACTAGTAAAAAGTTAATTGAAATTAGAGTAGTTAATGCTGAGAAAAACTAGTATGGGAAAGCTGTTCAGAAAGAGACACGATAGTGCCCACAGAAAATTTGAAACGTTTACACAATACAGTTTCTTATTCAAGTCAAAGATTTTATACTTTTAATTCACCAAAAGAAAACTGTAATTCAAGCACTGGAAAGAAAGCAAACAATAGTGATGCCCATTTTTAAAATCTAAATTTCTGTTCAGAACCAAAAATCCAATATGAAAAGAAGAGAGAGAGAGAGAGAGAGAGAGAGAGAGAGAGAGAGAGAGGATAAATTAACACTGGAATAACAGCTGAATGTCAGCATCCAACATGATGGTTAATTTCAAGGCTTTATTCCATGTTTTATCGACAATACTTTCTCACAAGTTACCTTGTTGTATACCATAGAAAATCACTAGTATCTTTTGTCGTATTTATCTGCTCCAACAACCTTGATGCAGTAAATGAATTGTTACCCCAAATACCCACTTTTTCTTTATACCAACTCCATGATGTAGATGCCAATGAAAGTTCACTAACACTAGTGGCATAAGAAACTGCAACATCTTCAATATACTTTTGTGAAACAACCTGTTTGACAATGCAAGAAAATTACCGAGATAAGAGCCAAGATACACAATGCCTAACTAGTCCTAAATAATCAAGATGAGCTACAAAAGCAATTAAAGCATCGGGCATACCTTAGCTGTGTTAAAAATCACATTCTTACAGTCTGGTAGAATGCTCACAGACCAAGCAGGAAGGAAGTATGAGTTCCCATTGAATGTGACATTCGCATCCGAACTGCTGTCATAGTTGGCCAGAAAGGACGCACAGTCATGGGGAGCTTTGTAGTAGACATGAGCCTAGTGACCAAACTAATTTTGTCAAAAAAACTACCAAGGAGCAAGCAAGCAAGCATATGACATGAACAATTAATCATAAAAACTGTGACCATCCATTTTCATAGGCACCATATGATTGGTATTGACAAGGTGTATAAGAGAAGGGTTTGATTGATTTCACTTAATTTTTTTTTTTAAATCTCCCATGTTTTACTTTATGCAGTTCAAACTGCAATTTTTCTTCTAAGAACATGCATGCATTCATTGAAAGCCTGAGTACACACCTCTAGATTCCTACCAAGGGACTGCCTCGTTGGATCTGCACTGACCAAATATTCTTCACAGTTCTTTATTGCTATGTGTAAATCACGGAGGTGCCCCCACTTTGGCTGCCTAACAAAACCTGTAAATCAGGGCATCTCCTTTGAACAGTAGTAAATAGAGCAAAAACACGTCAAGTGCAATGCTATTCAGCTAACTGGCTCATCTTCTTGCCATAATCATCCTATTTGCCATTATCCCATAGCTTAATTGGTTCTTGGAAGAGTGTGTTGATTTAGCCAAGTTCTGAGACTAACGAGTGTTTGAACATGTTACTAGACTTACCATATTCGTCTACTGGGGCATCATAGTCGTAGCTTGTTGCAATTAAAGGGCCACCAGCTGTTCGTCCAAAATTAGTACCACCAAAGTACTGCAATAAGATACCAGAAGTAAAATAGGGTGGCATCATGCTACTCCATTGAACTTCGATAAGAGAGATGAGTTTTTACGCAGCGCACCATATAGTAGTTTTGGAATGTGCCACCTCTTTCAAAAAAGCGTGCAACTGCAAAAGCAAGGTCCTCAACAGGTCGGTAAGGGACTGCATATCCAAACGAAAGGAACCTGTAAGATCATCTTAGATGTTAAACAGATCCAGTCTTGGATGAATTAAGTGATTAAAACAGATGCACAATGGCAAAGGTTGATCCTCATACGGATTTTAATTACCATCCACTGTAGTTTTCTGTCCATATCGTTGGCTTGGAAAGTGAATTTGGCGTGAATCCATCGCAATAAAAGCCATTACATGTGTTTATCTACATAATCAACATGTGAATTTCAACCACCAGGCAGTGACAGTATAAGACTACCAGTTTTGGTGCTTCAGGTACAATAAGCATAAACTGTTTGAATTTAACTTAACGTGGGAAGATAAAGATTCGGGTTGTGTGGAAATTACTCACAATTGGATTAGGAGCATCCTCTTGTGCACACATCACCCAAGGAACAGTGATGTTAAGACTGACGGCCATTTCTGCAGCCCATTTGATGTACAATTGTCCTCCGATTCCGTAGGCCCATTCAACATTGCCATATTCATTTTCAACCTGTTATAACACAAGATAACAAGATGTAAATCAAAATAATTAAAGTATTAACACAATAACTAAGTTCTGATAAGTTCTACGTCATCACCACTTAATTGATGAAAGCTATGTACAAGATAGCAAGGTTAAGACAAAATGCTATCTTTGGAAATATGTATGTATTGCAGGAGGAGTTCTATCTCAAAGGAATGCCAATAGTATAAAAGGAAATCACCTGTGCAAGAATAATTGGTCCTCCTTGTGATGCAAACAGATTCTCTCCCTTCATTAAATAAACAATTTTGGCCACAAAACGCTGCATTTCTTTCTGCACTGATGATAACAATTTTACAAGCAAGCCAGGATTTGAAGAATTGTGCACTAATCTTAAAAATAATTGCCTTAACAAACAAGAATTCTAGAAAAATATTCTTTGTACAAAAATAGCCATATAGAGATTCCAAAAAAAAAAAAAAGTTCACCTTGAATAGGTCATTTGTTGTTCGAAACCGTATTCCAGGAATGAAGTGTAACCAGACTGGGAATCCCCTGTTTCAGTTTCAAATAAGGCAAAAGTAGAAACAGAAAAAATGTTTTAGAGCTTGTCTAAACGTATTTGCAGTCAACAGAACCTCATGAATATCTTTGAGCAGCTGCCATGGTTGAACAAAGAGCAGTCTTTAGTTCTAACAATGACAGTAATGGGGGGTTCGTGACAATGTCCAGAAGAGTAAATAAATCGTGTGAAGTTCAGTATAACATCTACAGAAGCTATGAAGACACTAAAATGACAGAGACACTTCATATACATAAAAAAATACAGCAGATGAAAGCTTACAAAAGCAGAAAAGAGGTGAAGTGTGATATGCTGCATTACAATGCAATTTAATAAACAAACTGACCCATAATTCCATTCAGCACAAACATAAGGACCAATCCTCAGATGTACAAAAAGCCCAACTTGTTGCACTGTCTTCACAAACTTTACCAGGTCAAACCTGCCTTCAAAATAGTACTGTAATGTTTAGAAAAATAAACAATTACAATGATGAAAAGCCAGCCTATAAGAAAGATCACGATACAATCTTAGCAACAACAGTTGTCAACATTATCCATTAAGCAATGTTCAATCCCCGAGTTTGAGTTTACATGTTGCCAAAATCACTAGAGAAAGACACATATCAGGTCTTTCAACAGGAGATTAGACAACCCACTTATCATTTGCATGATAACAAAACAACATGAATATAATTATTGTAAAGGCAAAGCTAAACTCTATACCTCTCCCCTGTTGGGCTCATGATGGTTCCAGAAAACATAAGTCTCAATCACATCCAACCCTCCTTCCTTTGATTTCCTAATAAGTTCTGGCCACACCTAAAATTAACCAAAAACACAATTTCATTTTGCAGAAATTAGGAAACAGTTTCATTTTCACACCCCCCCCCCCCCCCAAAAAAAAAAAAAAAACCACACTTCTGGCGTGCTTCTAGGATAATGTATTGATCCAGACTGCAAAACCCGCCTCTTCCCATCAATAACAAGCGCCTTTCCATCGTACGTAACGTTCGCCGATAACCCTATCTCAAAATAGCAGCCTTCAAACACTGAAATCACCAATAAGATCACTGCCCAAGTAGTACTTCTTCCCATACTTGAATTCACCAAAGTGCCCAAATTAATACCAGACAATCGACATGTATTCAGTGTGTGTGTGTGTGTGTGTGTGTATAAATCATCTCTGTTTTCAACTTCTTGTGGGTGGCTGTGTCTGTTTAACTCCTTATAATGTGAGTACATGTGTGCACGAGCATGAACGTATTTAACAAAATCTTATTGACTGAGTTGATTACGAAGCGTTTGTTGCTATAGAAAATGAAGAATCTGGGAAGAATTTTAAATGAGAACGATGACATGCCATGGGGTTTTTCTGGGCGATGCTTACGAAGCTGGGTTCTTTACGATGATTTTGGAATCAGAGATAGCTTCCTTCCGAAGACCAGGATCCAAATGTAGAAACAGACATAAAAGAGAAGCTCAGGATTTTCTTGGCAGTTTTTGGATGAAGACTGAAGAATGGTCTTTATACTCTTCGCTGTTGCCATGCGCCTCCCCCTTCCTCTCTATGTTACTTAATTTTTATTTTTAAAAAGGCTAAATGAATAAATCCACCCGCAACTTTTATTTTTTTTATTGTAAGGCTCTCAATATTACTTCGATTCTAATTGCACTTCTTAATCATCTCATATGGTGTAAATTTATCCTCAATTTTCACTTTTATTTATTGTGACATTTTTATTTTTTTTTAATTTTATTTGATTTTAATTGTCACATTAAATTAACTAATTTTAGGTCATATAAACACTTAATTAATGTGATTCACAATGTATGGTGTACATTTATCTAATAAAAAGTGATAAGTTTCACAATACGTGATGTGCACTTATTTGGTAAAAAGTGATAAGTTATTAACGATAGTGATGTAAATTTATTTGTATTAAAAATTTAAAAAAAAATTAATTTCTTTATTTTTTTTCTTTACACTCTTTATGAATACTAAATTTTACTTACCAAAATTAAAAAAATCAGGCATATCTCCAACTTAATTCCCAATTCAATCACCGTACCTTTATTTTTATCATCATCTTTGTTGAAAGATAAAATTTGAGCAGAAGCAATATTATTTAGTTAGGTTGGATTGAGAAGTTTTGAAATTAAAACAAAGATGATGTCGAGTGAAATTTTATTCTCATTAATATCGATAATGGATTATATGATCGATTTAAATTTCAAGACAATGAAACTCAAGTTATCAAAAGCATGTGAATCTAAATCATAGCTATAAAAGTGGTCAAATGTCCATATCACGTAAAATTAATTAGTTTAAGTGTAATTGAGATAAAATAAAATTATTTATGTTATAATAAAAGAATAAAAATTAAAAGATAAATTTATGTCATATTTAAGGATGTAATTGAAATTAATTAAAGTTGAAATAAAAATTAAAAATAGGTAAAAGTTGAAAAGGGAATTTATGCATTTCGCCTTTTTAAAAATGTTAAAATAAAAATAAAAAATACTGAAAATAGAGGGTGGACCAAACGGATTATCTAATCCATTTTCCTATTTTTTTTTATCAAATAATCCATAATAACGCGTCGGTCGCTGATTGGACAGACGTGAATCACGTTCTAATCGCATAGCTCATAAATGCCGACTCAAATTACATACACGAAGACTACACTGAAATAAATAGATCTCTCAGTCGATGATCGATCCTTGAGCCGTCCAAATCCAATCACTGGTTTTGTGGACCAATCGGATTTTCCAGGGAAATCTCCCCGTCGGCCGTCGATTGCAGTCGAATCAGTAAGAGTTTTAGTTCAAGATCACAAACCCTGATCAGTCCAACTTCCTTTCATTCCAATTACTGAAACATTGTTAACTGTTCGTTTCTCGCTTGTTTGCTTATTTCTTGTCCTTATAATCTGGTAATCCTGTGATTGGTTGCTAAGAAACTCGAGGAAACTATGAGGAAAGATGATTGAAGTGAACTTCAAGATCAGATTTTTTCATTTTCCCACTGTTTCTTTTTGCTTTGGGCATGGTTCCTTGGCAAACAAACTGGGTATTTAAGCCATTGTGTTCTTGACAAACATGCTTTGCTCTTGCGGAAATTTGTGACCCTGTGTCTCATACCAGAAAAGTGATTCATCATAAAATCCATACTTGTAGCAATACTTTTTCGAGCTTGAATGTGGCTTCATAGGACATGGCCATGGATAGAGATGATTGAAAATTTAAAAATCACGTGGCCAATCCGGATTAAGCCTTGTGATTGTTGTTTTTCTTGTTTATATAGACTAGAGCTTGCTATACAAGCACCATGATGCATGAATGCAGAGATAAAAGGAAAATTTTGATCAAACTGGAGCCTTAATAATCAGATTAAGAAAATCTTTTATGAGTTTCTCAATTTAGAAGAGAGTTTTTGCTCATCAACTCAAATATCCTAATCATTGCTTTACACCTATTTTGCAGACTGCGTTCTGGGGTCCTTCGACTCACTTTAAATAATGGATATAACTGCAATGGATCGTGGACAACTTACTCTTCTAGGAGCTGCATCTTGTGTGATGGCTACAACGTATTTTACAATACAGCTAATGTCACAGCATCTCTTTTACTGGAAGAACCCAAAGGAGCAAAAAGCCATAATCATCATCATCCTTATGGCTCCATTGTATGCCATTGACTCGTTCGTCGGTTTGGTGAATGTCCAAGCAAGCATGGCATTTTTCACATACTTGGAATCAATAAAAGAATGCTATGAAGCTCTGGTAAATCCCTTTTACATTCACGTGATGTAGTTTATGGTTCTTTTAGCAAGTTCTGGTGACCGTAGCTCACAGTAGAGCATCCCTCTCTCCACCTTTGCTTTCAGGTGATTGCAAAGTTCTTATCATTGATGTATAGTTACTTGAAGATATCCATTAGCAAGAACATAGTGCCAGATGAAATTAAAGGACGGGAAATTCACCATTCCTTCCCAATGACACTTTTCCAGGTGAGGATATCCTTTATGCTTTCTGTAAAGTTAATCCTGCCAGTTGAGATAGCTACATAATTTCTAGTACTTCAACCAAAAAAAATGAAAACTAAAGAAAGAAGGGAAAAACAAAAAACCTGATAGCAAGGGTAACCTGTAAGTGTTTATTAGATTTCTAATTTCGCATCTTGTTCTTGC
Organism: Diospyros kaki; assembly: GCA_036245055.1. Lineage (NCBI taxonomy): Eukaryota > Viridiplantae > Streptophyta > Magnoliopsida > Ericales > Ebenaceae > Diospyros > Diospyros kaki. The sequence continues at coordinate 2,809,930 of BSEG01000005.1, read as the reverse complement.
TAAGAAATGGGTTTTATTACAACAACATGAATCATGAGCCTCAGTCTCACTAGGTGGATTAAGGAACAAATTTGAACTGATACAAGTGGAATTAAGACAGGGATTCATTTAAAGCAAAGCAGCTTCTTCTTGCCGCCAACTATTTTGTGTGAAGCTGCTGTTATGAGAATATAGTTGGATCAACAATAATAACCTCCCTTTATATGTTGTAACTGAAATACCTGCAGCAAGATGCAAAACACATGGGTTATAATCATCCTCACCAGTACTTCTGTATTGCAGCCAGAACTTGGGAGTCCCGGAAAAAAAAAAATGTGACTGCAAAAATTACAGAAAGAAAGGTTTGCAGGAAATCAGTTATTTTTTCTTTTTGTTCTCACTAGAACAGTATACGAGTCTTTTTCAGTCAACACTATGTGAAACTAGTCCAATTTCAGTGGGTTAATTGGGTTAGCATTTGTGCCTATGTTTATTCACTGGTTTATTGTTCATAAAGCCTATGTTTGATTCATTGTTGTTGTTCAAACAACAGCCTCATACTGTTCGTCTGGACCACCACAACTTGAAGCTTCTAAAATCTTGGACATGGCAGTTTGTTATCATCCGCCCAGTATGCTCTATCTTGATGGTAGCACTGCAGGTTCTTGGAATATACCCCAGTTGGGTTAGCTGGACATTCACCATCATTCTCAATGTTTCAGTTACATTGGCGTTGTATGCCTTGGTGATATTTTACCATGTCTTTGCAAAAGAGTTGGCACCACACAAGCCACTTGCGAAGTTCATGTGTATCAAAGGAATTGTTTTCTTCTGCTTTTGGCAGGTAACATGGTAGCATTTTTTTTTAATTTACATTAAGATAAATTTCCTTGAAGTGGGCATATAATCAGACGTTGAACAAGCCAAAGTGTGCTTTTGATTACTTAACATTAAGAAATTATCAGGCCTTCCTAAGATATGGCAGGCTACACATGTTTATGCATATTGACTTGTGTGTATGTGCTTTATTATCCAATTGTGAACAAAGTTTGTCACGAACAAAGGAGTAGAAAAAGAAATTCCATAGGAATAGTACTGTGCTGAGAAAAAAAAGAAAACAAAGGGGATTGAGGTAGGCAGATAATCTCCTTTGAATGGGAGTGAGCAACAGTCAATTTGGGCTGTTTGGAAGGGGTTTCTTAAACCAAGCCACCAATGGCGGCTTGGCTGCCTTCCAATCCACAACCAAAGCACCATATGTTTGGAACTGCCCAAACCATAGCTTATCAGTTTGGGCAGTTTGTTTTTTTCTGCTCACCCCCACCTCTGAACTACCCAAAGAAAACTTCATGCTAAAAGCAATGCATCATCCATTTTGAAGATTGATGGGAAAGACTACCAAGAGTAGGTCAGGAGCTACTATCTGATGTAATGGATATATCAGAGGGAGAGAGTCCTCTTACCAGTCATTAGTCATTACATTGTTTTTACAATTGCTCTCAACCACAAAATGGGCTAAAACTCATGCCCTGTATCCAGTGCAGTACTCACCTTGAATAACATTTGTATTAGGCTTAAGATAAGTTGGAGGATTCAAAGGATTGCCTGGGATTTAGGACTAGCCGTACTAGTGGTGAATTGTTTATTTATGCCTTACTGCATACGGAATGTATGCCAATTGTTAATTATACAGAAATTACATGTGCATATATATTTCTATACGTCTCTTGAGTTATATTTATCTTTGCCGTGGTCAATTCTCTTCCGAGACTATTTTTTAATGGTGAACTTATAGATTAGGCATGCTATTTTACAAGTCATCTAGCATTTCACAGAGTCTTTGTTCCTTGGTAACTTTTGTTTTTTTTTTAAATTTGCATAAAGGACAATTTAAACCCACTAAACCATTTATTCTCCTAGAAATAATGTTCCACTAAGAAGTTGGTTGGTATGACTTTTATGTGTACAATTGAAATTGTAACATGTTTTGGTTCATTACAGTTCTGAAATAAGTTCCACTTTTGGGTTTGATTATCTAGACTTACTATATCCCACATGTGGTTCCCCATTTGGCATTTTTTTTTTTTTGGTTGTGTTAATCTCTTGCCATAGTTCTTTGTTTCTGCTTTCCTCCTTTTACCTTTTCTGTGCCTCTTCTTTTTGTTGAGGATAGTGCTTTACTTGGCCATCCCTTAATTTTTGAATGTTTAAACATGCAGGGAATAGTCCTTGAAATTCTTGCTGCAATGGGCTTCCTCAAGGCTAATCATTTCTGGATTGATGTAGAGCATGTAGAAGAAGCTCTTCAGAATGTCTTGGTTTGTATGGAAATGGTCGTCTTCGCTTTTGTCCAGCAGTATGCATATGATGTTACTCCTTACACTGGAGATGTTCATAAAATGATATCAAAGAAAAATGAGTGAGAAAAGTCTGAACATATCTCAATCAGGGGGAAGATGCTATGACTGCACTTGCTTGTGCATTTTTCATGGCCCTTCGTACCCCCAAGCTGTAGCAAGAGAATCCTATTGGCTACACATCTTCTGTGTGTCTGTCCATTCTGTTTTTGTGTTTTTTTGTCTTTGGATATGTTTCCTCTTTTCTTTAATGTCTATAAGACACGAGTATGGTGATGAAACTACTATTTTGGTTCTGCTGCTGTTTGTGCTACTGGTTTTGTTGGATCATGGCGTCTCTTGTTTTCATCTGATCGTGGTGTATTCCCCCATCGGTTGTACCATACTTTCTGCTCCAATAACCTTCTGGCATGTCTTATGAGCAGTTGTTTGTGACTGTTGGAAGAATCAAGGAGCTTGCTTGTCTTCCATGCTTTAGGGTCACAATTTTGAACAGATTTTCTGATTTGCTTGTTGAAATGAGGGGAGCGTGGGAACTTTGACTTGATCATTTTTAATCACTGTTCAAGATTGTTTATCTTATCAGGCTGAGCTTTTAGTTTCTCTTTTTGCCAAGTGCAGCAGTCCTGCTGAGCCATTCTTCAAACATTAGTCACTGTCACTGAAGCTGCTAATTCTCGAATTTAAATGCAATTAGACCAACTTGATCTGCATTCTTGGCCGGTTTTAACCAGATGTAAATGTATTGTGTATGCATGATTAACCCTAGAGAAACAGTACGGTAACATGCAAACATGAGAACTCTCAAATAGCAGCTCATCATTAAATCACAAACCAAGAAAAGTACAATCACCTGCTTGCAGGGAAAGTTCAAGAAACTGAAGCTTTTGACAAGGTATAGAATCCACATATTAAAACCATTTAAGTTGGAGAATGCATACAAGCACTAGTGTATCTGCATAGGAAAAGGACAGCTCTGGTATAAATTAATACAAGTAGCTACAGCGGCTACGAAACTGAAGAGCCTTCGTATTTCACAGTTTCAGAACTGGAATTTGGTTTTACCTACAATGGCATGGGGCGATGCTTCCCATATTTCAAGCAGAAAACTTGTATTCTGTGCTTCCAATTCTTATTTGAGATCAGAAGCCCGAAGCAGAAAGCTTGTCTTCTGGGCTCCCAATTCTTATTTGAGATCAGAGGCAACTTAATCTTCCAGTGTTACTTTTGAGCCTCCATAAGAGAACAGGTGAATTGCATTTCTGTAGCTTAGTTCTGCAAGTTCTTTTTCAGTCATCTCAAGTAAAGATGCAACATACTTGAGTACATGATGGATGTTAGCTGGATGATTGAGTGCTGCTTTTTGCTGTCCCGATTCATCTCTTGGATGTTGGGACTGATTATTAGAGGGATTACCATCATTTAAATTAAGATTTCCTTGTTGGACCTGAATTTCTTCAAGGACAGAATCGTCTGCTTCAACCAAAAACAGAGAATCTGAATTACTTGACTTTGGGAGGGCATCAGGAGCATCTGTCTCCAATAAGATCCTTTCTGCGGGTACTGATTTCAGCATTTTCTTTGCCTTGCTTTCTTTCATGGACAAAAGAAACCCAGAGAATGAAAAGTATGCACCAAGCTTTGCAAGCTCAGGTACCATCTCAGCTGAACCCAAGAAAGAATGCAATATCACCCCATCAGGGAAAGGCCCTGTAGATTTCATTATCTGAAGAAGATCACCAAAAGCACGAACACAGTGAACAGATGCAGGCCTTCTCAACTCTTTTGCAAGTTCAAGTTGTTGCTGGAAAATTTCAATTTGATCAATGAAATCAATCTCCCTTCCCCTTTTACCTTTGTCCAAACCGATCTCTCCAACTGCAGCAGAGGGAGTAGACTTGAAAAATTGCTTCAAAGTGTTCAACCAGTTGGGAGACCGCTCAGCAACGCACCAGGGATGGACCCCAAAGCATGGAACCACACACTCGTAAGATTCACCCATCTGTTTGACCAAATCCCAGTCTTTCTCAGAGATTCCATTGACAACAAAATGAACTATACCAGAATCAAGGGCTGTTCTAATTAGTTGGGGCGCCATGTTGAGGATTCTTGGGTCCTGGAGGTGACAGTGAGAATCAAAGAGTTTCACCATGCTTCTTGTCTGGTTGTGATGCGGAACCTGAACCAAAGAAACAAGAGTAATCCCAATTACTCAAAACTAATATCAATATTCAATATTGTTCATTAAAATCTGTCCTTCAATACTTCATTGGTTTATTTATAGACAATTAGTAGATATAAACCTATTCTAACAAGATTCCTTTCTAACTAGGATTCTTTGGTATAAAAGTAATCCTAATCTAATTAAGATTCTAGGACATAAAAGAAACTAGGAAACAAATTAAAATAAAGAAATTAATAAAATAATATTAATTTCTACTTACTAAGAGCGCCCATAATGATGAATGGAAATGCACTAGTATTTTTCAGACATGCATTAGGATGTTAGGAACCTAGGGTTTGAATAGGAAAATTGGAAGGAATTGGGAAGATAGAATCAAATTAGAGAGAATTAGAGAGGGAATTAGACTGAAAGAGAGGGAGATATCAGCAAGAATAGAGGAAGAAATGCTGATAGAATAGAGAAAGAGAGAGAATCAGAGGGATCAAGAGAGATATCAGAAATGTTGAGAGAGAAATCAAAATTCAAATATCATTCATCCCTATGAACATTCTCTACTAATCTAATCTATTTATAGGCAAATCTATACTTTCAGTTACAAAACAACTATAAGGTACAACTGCTACAGCACTAGAGTACAACTAAAAAGAAATACATAATACATAATTACTATTATGTCCTTGGGGTCATGACGTATGAGTGGTGAGAGAACTTGCATACTAGTTATTGATGGGGGTAGTACTATGAACATGGTTTCTAAATCTGCAATTACTCAACTCAATCTTAAGGCAAAACCACATCCAAAACCATCTAAAGTTGCATGGGTGAATAACATAACATTGCCAGTCACTGAGAGATATTTTGTTCCTATTCAACTGGGTGATTACAAAGATGAAATTTTCTGTGATGTTTACCCATGGATGTTGCCCATATCCTTCTAGGTCACCCTTGCCTTTATGACAGGAATTAGTTAATTACAGGCGAGAAAATACCTACGTCTTTAAATATAAGGGTAAAAAACTCACATTGATCCCTGCTAAATCTTTTAGTAGAGGCACTAGGACCAAGCCTAAGCAAATACCACCAGTCCCTAGTAAAAAGCTCATTCATTTGATAGCTCCTAAGGCATTTGAAAAAGACTTGTCAAGAAAATGGATATGAGTTAGCCATCATAGGTAAGGAGTCCCCTTTAAGTTCTTCTAAGAGCTTGGGGTTTGCTATAAAGTCCATTGGGAAAGGTCCTTTTAAGATTGTTCATGGTTACTCCCCTCACACCCCTATTGATCTTGTACCCTTACCCCCAGAAGCCCAAATTTTTGAGCCTGCTAAAAATTTTGCCCAACACATCCATTGCTTACATGCTGAAATTAGAAGGAAAATTGTAATGAACAATTTTAACTATAAACTCACTGATGATGCACATCATAGAGCTCAGGAATTTAATGAAGGTGACTATGTCATGTTTCGTATTTGCCCCGAGAGCTTCCCTAAACATTCCTTCAAGAAACTACATACCCGAGCTAGTAACCCCTTTCCTATCATTCAAAAACTTGGACCTAATGCTTATTTACTCAACTTACCTAACTAGTTCTATTTTCAATGTGAAAGATTTAACTCCTTACCGAGGCACATTTGAGCCTCCTTTCTTGCCTTCTAGTGTTTTTGTAGGTCACCAAGTTCCTTGTATGCCACGCTTACAGCAACAAAAGGATGTGGTTGATGTTGTGCTTGACGATGAGATTGTGGCTTCTTCTCGTGGTGGTGGTTATTGCCATTTTCTTGTCAAATGGAAAGACCAACTAGATTCCAATGACAATTAGATTACTGAAGACGATTTTCAAGTCCTAGATCCTGAGTTTTTAGAGTGGTATTTTCAGTTCAACTCATTGGAGTTGAATTCTTTTCAACCGGGGTAGAATGATGAAGATAAAGGAGACAAATATTTTGAGAGACAATATTTTAGACATAACAATAGAAATTAATATTGTCGCCTCACATTGTTAACTTGTTTGACCAGATCAAGATTGTCATCAACCTCTTCTTCTCCACTGAAAAAATCTAATAGATTAACCATTCTATCTTCATCCTCAAGTTGAATAGTAAGTTCTTGCTTGTGCTCTAAAGTTATGGCACACTCAGGACAGCGAACAGCTATACGTCCCTTCTCATGACAATGGTGGCATTGAATGGTAGGGTTATGAGGACAAGAAGCACAAGGTTGGGAATTATTGTAAAGAAAATTTCTATTCCTAGCAAAGCTATCTCCAGAGGCTGAATAAGGGACTGCCCTGCAAACATTAGTATCTCTAGGGGAGGGTGGAGGAAAGGACCTTAATGGATGGAAGTCAAATAATTGTGTGGACACTCAACGAACAGGAAGGGCTTTAAGGTATTTTTATCTGCAAGGCTTTATGATAAGCTTCCTCAGTAGTTTTAGGGGAGTGTAACATAATCTCTTTCTGGATGTCCATCCTTAATCCATTTATAAACCTTTGTGTTGTAAAGAAAAAATCCTCATTTAAGTCACATCAGATGAGAAGGTTTTCAAATTGGGTCAAGCATTCATTTACACTTAAATTGGACTGTCTTAGGTTCAGTAGTTGTTGTTGTAACTGAGCCATAAGAAAGAATAGTAGATATTTCTCTTTTAATTTTCGCTTCATGAGGGCCCATTGGGTGATGGGAGGTTCACCTAATCTCTCAAAATTATGTTTAACATTTTGCCAATATTTCTTTGCAGAACTAGTTAATTTCATTTTGGCAAAATGAAATCTCTCAATATTAGTCATGTTATACCAAGTGAAATAATCTTCCATGTCATCTACCCAATCTAAAAACACATTAGGGTCTAGCCTACCATCATACTGTTGAACATCCACTTTCACATTCATATTGTTTTATCTATTGTATTCCTGCCTATTACTATGGGGTGGATGCGATTGCCTATATTCTCTTTCTAGATTCCTTGCTGACAAATTCCCAGATTTGACAAAGGTCCGTGTGGGAATATTCAAGAATAGGAGAAGAATTTAGGGAGAGAGAGAGAGAGAGATGACAGAATGGAGAGAAAAGATTTTATCTCATTCATCACACGATCTCATATTCTCTGGCTGTGGATATACATAGCCTCCAGCTGGAGTACAACCAACCGGAATGTACAACCGGTGAAGCATGGCTACTCCTAACTAACTAGGTACTATCCTCACAGCATAAAGGAAATTACATTTACTATCCTGCCCTTAGGAATGTGACACTTGCGTGATATGTTTCGATTAAAAAATTGTCACCTATAGGTTCTTCAAAGTTTGGACATTGGCGGTCATACCTAGGTGCTTTAGGACGTGAATGAGAAATCTTGTTGGAAGCAGTGTGTATTCCTGGGGTATGGCGTGCACCATGTATAGACTCAGTAGAATGAGGAGAGTCTACAAAATCATCTCCTGTCTTTTGCTTACCTAGTATTTTGAGGACTTGTGTCATCTGCTCAATAAGGATTCCCACCATATTTGAAAGACTCGAGATTGTTCAATTCAATCAGGTTTCAATGGATTTTACTGAACTTTAATGACTGAAGATCAGTCAGTGAAGTGGAGGAAAGAAGGCTGTTCATGTTTGTTGGGGGTCATGGGAAAGGAAACAAATAGCAAGGCGAAGAAGGCTAAGGAGGGCTATAGGAAATTGAGTGAATGTTGAGAAGACTCAAGGAACCTGAACCTGTTAGGATGCACAAATAGGATTAAGAAATTTAAATTAAATGACAATATTAATAACCAAAAAATAATGCTCCAGCAAATATGGTAAGAAATTCTTTTTTTTGTTTCTCTCTCTCTTTTTTTTTTTTTGGTGATAAAAGGAATATTAAATAGAGTTAAAGCAATTTAATAAAGATACTTAATAGATAAATATTAATATTAAATGGACCTAAAGAATATAAATATTAAATGTAGTTGATAGCGTAAAAGGGAATGAAGGTATGTGTATTGGGTTGGATAAGGGTTGTTGGGTTTTGGAAACAGTAGGGTCCAAGTTAGGAAACGGGTCAATTGATAATTGGGTTGTGGGTTTAGGTTAAATGGGTCGGGTCAATGGGTAAGGGATCTTCCAATCGGGTTAGGGTATGGGTGAGAAATTGGGTAGGGTTCAACTTACAGTGCAGCAGCAAGAGGAAGCAGTGAAGCCGCGACTCACGGCGGTGACTGAGGCGCAGTGATGGTGGCCACCGGCGACGGGAGCACCGTAGGCGCTGTTGACGGCAGATGAGCACACCAATGGCTTCGAACAGAAAGTATCGTGCGCGCGAGGAGATCGAACGGGGCCTATTCGGCGTTGTTTACTGCTGTTACGAGGCCGGCTCCGACGATTCCTTCGCCGTCAAGTCGATTCCATCTCGTTCGTTGGTTTGCTTCGAACAGGGCGGAGAAGGCTTCCGATGGTTCCGGCTTCACCGGATATGGCTTCCGACGACGCAGTTTCCGGCGAGACTGTCGCCTAGGGTTTCCGACGTCTCCAGCGAGGACGACTCGACAGGAGGATTCGGACGCTGCTAGGATTTTCGGCGACGAAACAAGACGTTTGATGACGAGACGGCGTCGTTTTAATGTGCCTGAGGCTTACAATTGCATGAGTTGGCGTGGGCCTGACCCTAGCTCTAGTTGAGCCCTACCCAGCCCAAGATTTTTTAATAAATTTAAAAAACCATTTTAATAAATTAAAAACAAAACACCTTCTTTTAAGATAATTAAAAAAGATAATACTATTCGAGAAAAAAGTCTTGAGAGCCCGAGAGAGTTACCAAGAGCCTTACAAAAAGAGGGTAAAAAGATAAAATTATCTCCTCAAACTTTGCAAATTTGCAAAGCACTGTCGCCTCCCCTGCTCTTGCCTCACTCTCCTCCCATGGCCGCGCCTCTATTGCCTTCGCCTCTCTATGGCGTCTCGTCGCCTCGCTGCCATCGCCGCCTCTTCTCGCCTCATCAACCGTCGCTGCATCTTCTAGCAACGATCAGCGAGGCGACAACAGTAAAGCAACGAGGCACCGTAAAGAGGCGAAAGCAGTGGAGACGTGGCCATGGGAGGGGAGCAAGGCGAGAGCAGGGGCAAGACTTTGCAAATTTGCAAAGTCGAGGGGACAATTTTATCTTTTTGCCCCTTTTCTATAAGGCCCTCAGTAACCTTCTTGGGCTCTATAGTAAGACTCTTAATCGAGAGCCCTACAAGGGAGGGCATCCCCAAAAGGATAATACTAATCATTGATCAATAATAAATAGACGATATTTTATTGTCAATATCTAAATGATTTTATTAGTTGATGATAAATGGATTATATTTTGAATTATTTAATTAATTAATAAAAATAATTAAATGTTAAAATAAAATATTATAAATATATTTTATAAGAAAATAAGATATATTTATTGTTATTAAACCATTGTTCCTAGCATTGCCCAATTAAAATTTGTTCATTTTGACAAATTAACTCTATAGGTTGTGTTAATGCATCATTTTATTAAAAATTGACATAAATATATTTATTATTGTCTATATTTAACAGTATGATAACTTATAAAATAATTCTTGTCACAGAAAAAATTGATGTAACGAAATTTTGTTGGGTGAATTATGTTTGGGAGTTCCTACCTAACCCAATGCTAATCCAAGCATTGGGTCACTGATAAAATCAATTAAAAGTTTTTGCCTTCAATCTTGATTTTTTGCATTTCTTGGCTGATGAACCAACTTTGAGGTACATGGCCAACCAAAATCACATCCCAGTCCATGTTGGTTGCAACTTTGGGGACTTTTCAAAATAAGGGTTATTGAAAACAATCAAGGAGTTTATAATTATCAAAACTATAAATTAAAAAAAAAATATTCAAGTATGTAACAATTTTAAAATTATTTATTTTTATACATTGGCACGCGATATTATCTCTAATAATTCTTATTGAGTATGAACTAAGATAAATAACTATTAATTATAAAACGAATATATTCGAACTTAATAATATATTTTTTTGATTCAAAACATCATTACCAAGTTACATGGATTTTGCAAGAGAAAGAACGATAAGAGGATGTGGGAAGTTCTCACACAAACACTTCAATATTTAAATCAGATATTAAAGATTAATAAATTATATTAAAATTTGTATCAGAGATGTATCTCTTTTAGAATAAAAATTCATCTATTTATAAAGAAATATGGAGATTTTTTAAATCCCTTAAAATTAGGATGATTTTATATAATATTTATCCTAATATTTTAAAATATATTAGAATTATGATTTTTATAAATAATATTTATTATGACACTTTAAAATTTCTTAAAATTATAATTTATATTAATAATGTTTGTCATAACTTTTTTTAAAAAAATTTTAAATGTCAAGGTTATCTTATATACATTATGTTCAAAACTCCTTCTTAAATTTTTTTAAATTTTTAATAAAGTTTTATCTATAACACATCAGATAAGAGTAAGGAATATGTCTATAAGTTTATCGTCTCCCAGCATCCTCAAAGATGCAGTTGGGACTATTTTAGCTATTTTTTTCTTGCTGGCGTGGATGATTGCATCATTAGCGTATAAATAGTTGGTTTTGTACGGAAGTGTTTGATTCTTTCAAGCTCAACTTGCTGCTGGCCCAACAAAGAAAAGTAGCTTTGGGGACAATTGACGGCCAGGCAGAAGAGCCTGTTGAGACTGTTTTTGGCCGCGGGCACAAATGGCAGCCTCCGGACGGAAGGCGGCCTAATAAAAGTCAATTGAAGACAGCTGCTATTGGCTGACTATTTGACCTCTCTCTCTGGTATTCTCCAAAGAAAGGAAGAAAGAGAGGGCCGGAGACTGGTATTCTCCAAAGAAGAGGGGGGAGAGAGAGAGAGAGAGAGGGGCTTAAGCGGCTTTGGGAGGCCACCATGAACGGGAAAGCCAGTGTTTCCAAAGAGCTTAGCGCCAAGCACAGGAAGGTTCTGTCTTATGTTCCATCTTCTTCTTTCTTGTTCCGTTTGAAATGTATGTATGCTTGGTTACCTGAAACCTTTATGGGTTTCTATCATTGGTTTCATGTGAATGAAGCTTATGTAGTGATTTCTCTTTTTTATTTGATCATACACTTGCGGCTGAATCTCTTTTCTTTATCACATAATTCATCAAGATTCTTCTGTTTGTGTTTTGCCAAGCTTTGCTGCTTGACACGAACTGATTAATCTTGTCTTTGCCGAAGATAGACACTGCATTGCAGAATTATCAAGAACACTTGAATCTTAATTGTGTTAGAAGTTCACAGCCTTCTCTTGCAAGCTCTTTTCATTTATTTATCAGATGGTTATCAGTCCTTTGAATCGAATTTTCTGGAATGATAATTATAATTTCTACCTCTACTTTACCTGCTCACAGTATTGTAAATGCCCTTGAATGTTGTTTAAAATGGTTGGTTGGCTGCCACTTGCCGGTGGTACTTAAAAAACGAAATTATTGGGTATGAATTATGCTCGTCTGAAGTATGAGAAGTTTTCTTTGTATTTAGTTCACAGAATAGCTGTCAAACAAAGGTGATTTGATGAAGCTTTTGAAGCCTGGCATAAGGCCCCACCTTGTTAGTTGTGACTGGTTTAATTAGAATAAATTGCTCCCCAAACACTTTATGCTTAAACAAACATATACACAGCTGTATGTTCTTTTACTTGCTGCTTTTGTTCTCGGAATTAAGGGATTTATGTGTTTTCTTTATCATTTCTATAAATATGTGTGTACTTGTTAAATTAGCTGCCCGTCACCTGATTGTTCTTTTGGTTCTATGAAAGTGTTTTTCTGGCCTAAAAGATGTTATTGCGGTGTTACTTGGAAGATATAGGTCTTTTTGGCTCCACTTATTAAGTAGGCTCTGGGGGTCAGTTCTTGCTAATTTTTTCCCGCTGCACTAAGATGTCATCCATAAGACCGATGATACCTTTGTTAAACTTCAATAGAACCATGAAAACAGCGTTAGCCCCTTCACCCTTAAACCCGAGATAACTTCATGACAGATGAACAACTAAACTCCAAGGGTAGAGAGAAATTGCTCATAAGGAGACTTGAACACGAGACCTTTCAACCGAACATTTCAACTCTCATGCCACTTAAACTACCATCCTAGTGGTTTTAGTACTATATCACGATACCATGCATTAACCCTCATTCTCATACTGCTGACTTGTTAAAGACTAATGCTTTTTAAAAAGCTTGTTTCACACACTCAATCATGAACGATAAAGTCACATCATTGTTTCGTAATTAGTCTGAGGATTTCTAGAATCCTGCTAATAAAATATTTTTTTGTTAAGTTGCAATCATTATCTTTATACGATATCTTCCTATGAACCAGTCTTTCATATGGTGATGGATTAAGAAACAATTTGCTCTACGAATAATACTCATTACAGAGAACTAAGAAGCCCTTTAAATTTAGTTTTCTTTCGTACCTTTCAATCCCCAAATAAACAACTTGGAACATTCTTTTTTTGTTTTCAGAACTCCTATCTGGTACTCCTACAGGAGTGTGACACACTTGATATGGAAAATATCGTCTATCTTGCCAATTAAAAGAGTTTACTCTGCTCTGATTTCTTTCTTAAGTACCAATTAGATCAAAATTTACCCCACCAATCACCTCTGTTACCTTTTCATTTTTTGTAATTTGAACTATGACCTAGAGATCAATATATCCGTCTTGGTGTTTTAACTTGCAGATATTGGAGGAGCTTCTTAAATTACCAGAGAACAGAGAATGTGCAGACTGTAAAAGCAAGTAGGTATCTTGGAGTCATATGGTCAACTGATTTTGTAGCACAGGAAATATCATGGGTGTTTGAATAGTAAACATGGGAAACAATGTACACAATACTGTTGAATCTCTTAAACATGCTTGAATTCCTCTTACTATATGCAGAGCACCAAGATGGGCCAGTGTGAATCTGGGAATCTTCATTTGCATGCAATGTTCTGGGATTCACAGAAGTCTTGGAGTACATATATCTAAGGTGGATACAACTCTTTCTTTCTTTCTTCTCTTTTTATTGATAACAGCGACACATCAAGATTTTATCCCAATATGTGGGGTAGGACTACATGAACTCTAGCTCAATAGTCATTTCTTTTTGTGTGGTAAAATTCCCAGTTAGGCATTTTCTTGTACCGAAGTAGTGCCACACATGCAGCTCATAAATCTAAACTTTGACACAATGGCATGCAATATTTGAAGTGATATTTAAGTAGATGAACAAATTGTATGCCTCTAGCTGGATCATGCCTAATGAATTCCTTCGATATTGCCGCAGGTGAGATCAGCCACACTGGACACATGGCTTCCAGATCAGGTTGCATTTATTCGATGTGAGTACTAATCCAGAGATAATCATCATTCAAATCTGATAATTATGTTATAGTGAATCTGATAATTTACTTTTTTGTTCCCTGCAGCTATGGGAAATAGCAAATCAAACAGCTACTGGGAGGCTGAGCTACCCTCCAAGTACGATAGAGTTGGAATTGAGAATTTCATCCGTGCAAAGTATGATCATTTTACATTTCTGTGCAAAGTTTGTGTTTTTCCCAGTTTTGGTCTTAAGGGTGCTAAGGTCATCTTCCCAACCAATTTTGTGAATCCATAAGGTATGTGGAGAAGAGATGGGTCCCTAGAGATGGAAAAGCAAAATCATCCTCCACTGCAAGGGAAGAAAAGGCTTCAGTTTATAAACCTGGAAGTGGGATTACAAGTGCCATTAGACATTCCAACGATATTAAACAGTCTATCATAGAGACGAAAGGGCCTCATCTGCCAAACATAAAAAGTATTCCTGCTGCAAAAAGTAGTAGTCCTGTGCCCCCTGAAGTATCCCAAAAGGTAAAATAGCATTTATCAAGTTGGCCTTTTACTATGTTGCCTCAGCTCTTGATCATGAATTTTCTTTTATCCTTAACTGCTATTCTCTTCTTCTTCTTTTTTTTCATAGTGCGTTGCGGTGCCATTATTTATTGATACAATTGTTCAGAGTGCTGCCTAGAAGTGAAATTATAATTCTCTATTTTAATTTGCATTAACTTATTAGTACAATCAATTTATGTGATTAGCTGGGTTGTGCCAATGAGTCTGAAATGTTCACTTAAAAGAGTCTGAGTTGAGTTTCTCTCAACATGGCTATGTAGATTGATTGAGCAAATATGGTAAATGCATGCATGAATAAGAAATCAACAACATAGAAGTACAAATGTGATCTTTTCATATTTGGTTTCACCTTGTAGAAACTTCACCAATTAGAGGTTGAGATTTCTGTATTCACTGGCCCATATCTTTAACTACTTTGAAAAGAATACTGATTTTGGGAAGCTAATGAGACATCTGTTGAACAGGTTTCTCCTGTTCCAAGCACACGAGAAGTTCATAAGAAAGCAGAAACTATAGCTTCGAAGACTGAATCAGGGAAGCAGGGAGCTCATGCTGCTCCTTTATCTTCAACATCCAAGGTTGATTATGCTACTGAACTTTTCAAATTGCTCTGTGTCGAGGAATTCAGCGAAAACAAATCCAAGCCCTCTGCTGATGATGACAACACACGGGTTGGAATCCAGTGTATGTTCCCCTTCTTGGTGGTTTCATCTACTTCTGCCAGTCCTGGTAATTTGATTCTACTGTTGCCTCGCCTTTAACTTTGAAAACTTACAGCTGCAGAAAGAGTGTCAACATCTAGGCAGAATGTTCACTCAAACTCAGTTGAGATCAAGAATCACTCCAACTCTGGCATCGAGGAATTATTTGAAGATTTACAGTGGATTGTGCCCCCAGTTTCCGGTAAACCTTCAAAAGAAGTGAAGAACGACGTCACAAATCTCCTTGAGGTGCGTGAAAACAATGGGGTATCAAGAACCAGAAGACTTATCATAGAAGCAAAAGCTGCATTTATCCATTCCAAGTTTAAGGCTTCTGGTTGTTGTTGTATTTGCAGCCGAGTTTGGCATTGCCGTCTTCTGTCCATCAGCAACAACTACCTGTGCTGACTCAACAACAGTCTTCTGGGCTTCCCCAAGCATTCTACAGGAATTTAGATCAGCATGGACAGAATGGTGTCCCCTTTCCCTCTCAGAATTGGGGAAGCAAAGGCAATCTTGTGCCCGGGATGATCATGCCTACAGCAGAATTACAACAACATATGCAGGTCAGGTTCCTAGCAAGCTTAATTTTGTCAAATCAAAATCTAATGCCGTGCTTAATTCGTCGTTATCATCTTGTGCCAGATGGGAAACATACAACCTTCATTTCCTCAACTGAGTGCTTATCCTTGTCCAACCCCCAGGTACACAATATAAACTTCGTCTTGTTCATGTTTTACAGTTCTCTCTTTGTGAAGCAAAGGGAATGATCAATGATGTATACAAATGCGACCCTCCTGGACCATCGCAAAGGGGAGAACCTCGTGCACGAGGACACCCTTTCTTTTAACTGAGATGTTCACAGACAATGCATCTCATACTATTGCCACAACAAATTCTGCTGCAGCTTGTACACTGGAGGGCTTGCTGCGCCAGTTAGCCATATGCCAGGCTTGCCGGCCACCGCTGCCATTGCCACTGCTCCAAAGGCTCCGGCAGCATCAGCCGTTTCAGCTCAACTGGGAAGAGATTACGATTGCTCTTCGTTAATGCAAGGGATGTTTGCCAGACAGCGAGCCACCGGATGAGTCCAGCGAGTTAGCCGATTATTGATTGGCTTCCAATCCCAAGATACAGTAGATCTGTAGGATTTGCCATTGCATTCTTCATTGTTGGAACCTGCAAGCTCCGTGCAGAGCCAAGATCTTTTTTCTTTTCTTTTCTTTTTTTTGTCTTTTTGAGGTGGGTGATCTCGTTTACCTATTGAAATGCTTTCATGTAACTATTACATATTATTGTTTCATCCATGGCTAATAGAATTATTCTATTTGTATCACCTATAAATGATACGAGGATTAAAGTATTCTGAACAATAATTTCATGTTTATGTTCTTCCTTGAATAGTCTCTCTCTTTACCCTTAAAGATCTGATTACCTCAAGGGTGAAAGAAGTGTTGCCATGGTAAGGATTTACCAAGAAGATTCAACCCATCGGATGGATCATGGATGACACTTGTCAACCATCTAAGAAATGGACGGTGCTCTTTATCTTCGTAGCTCACAGAGGATATATATGTTGACAGCAACTTTGACCAGCTTAGAAAAGAGAAGATCACCGATCCCCAGAACACCGGCCGTTACCCGTGTCACCTGCTACCGTCCAACTCCCATCCATCCATAACCAACTGTAGAGATAAGGCTGCATAGTGCATGGCACTTGGCGGTCATTGATCAAAAACGCTATTGACACTCTAGAGCTGCTAGAGGTAAAAGGGCAGCTTCTTGGTTGGTTCGGTTCTTTCAGTGGCTCTGCTAGCAGCCAAAACAAGCTTGCCAGTAACACTTTTTTCCCTTCCCTCTTGATTATCCCTAACCAATTGTAATTGTAATTGTAATTGTAATTGTAATTGTAATTTGAAAGCAACTTTGACCAGCTTAGAAAAGAGAAGATCACCGATCCCCAGAACACCGGCCGTTGCCCATGTCACCGGCCACCGTCCAACTCCCATCCATCCATGACCAACTGTAGAGATAAGGCTGCATGGCACTTGGAGGTTACTGATCAAAAACGCTATTGACACGCTGGAGCTGCAAGAGGTAAGAGGGCAGCTTCCTAGTTGGTTCGACTCTTTCAGTGGCTCTGCTAGCAGCCAAAACAAGCTTGTCATTTGCCCCTTTTTTCCTTCCCTCATGATTATCCATAACCTATTGTAATAGTAATTTGAAAGCAATGTTAAGAGACAAATTAAGAAGTAAGAACTAAGAAACCCGCCTTGAACCAATCAATGGTGAGCGTGTGTCCGGTGATTTGCGTTTTGGGGTTTGAAAGTACCCGTCATAGACTTTTCAATGGTTTTATCTTAACATTTATTTAGTGAGACATGCGTTAAAAAAAATAAGATATAAAAAATATTTTAAATAAAAATAATTTTTATTACATTTATTAAATTTATCTAATAATTCATTAAAAATAAATGATGTGACATTTTATCTGAGTTTTACAGATAAATTTATCTAAAAAAATAAATTTATTTAAAATTTTATAAATAAAAAAATAATATATACGTTTCATCTCATAACAATAACAGTACAATTCTTAGTATATTTTAAAAATTTTAATAAATAATTTAATATAAATTTTAAAATATTTGACAATCTTATTTAAATTATTTTATATCTCGATTTTAAAAGTATTTCAAGTTTATCTTTGTATAATTTTATTTTATTTATTTTAATAATTTATATATTTATATTAATATAATATAAAATTTCATCAGAGTGTGAAAGGGTTAATTACACCAATAATAATCTAATTTTGAATTCTATTACTATTTGGTCACTGAACTTTGAAATGTTACCTATTAATTACTGATATTTCAAAACAGTTACTGCTTATTCACTGAACTTTGAATTGTTACCTGTTAGTCACTGATATTTCAAAACTGTTACAACTTAGTCACTGAACTTTAAAATATTACCTATTAGTCATTAATATTTCAAAACTGTTACACTGAATTTTAAAATATTACCTGTTAGTTACTAATATTTTAAAATTGTTTCTCATTATTTACTCATGAACTTAAAGTTCAATGATTATTGAGTGACGGGTGAAAAACGATTTTGAAATATCAATGACTAGCAGGTAATATTTTAAAGTTCGATGTAACAGTTTTGAAATATCAATGACTAATAGGTAATATTTTAAAGTTCAGTGACTAAGTAGTAACAATTTTAAAATATCAGTAACTAACAGATAACATTTTAAAGTTCAGTGATTAAGTAGTAACCGTTTTGAAATATCAGTGACTAACAGGTAATATTTCAAAGTTCAGTGATCAAACAATAATAAAATATAAAGTTGAGTTATTATTGATGTAATTAAATTATGTGTGAAACGCAACTTTTTTGTTTAATAAAAGTTAGGATAAGCTTTATTTATTTATTTATTTTTAAGTGCCAGTCACTCAAATGCTTCACCAATAGTTTTGGAGCAACAGCTTGCTTCATCTTGTCGGCTGAATCAACTTTCCAAATCAAATTGAATTTAACTAAAAAAGGCAAACTGAATTAAACCAAATTAATGGATCCAATACAAAAATTTGTCCATGCTTAATCAGATTCTTAGACTTCATAATAAGTATTATATTTAAAATTTCTTTAACAAAATATTAATTTGTAATTAGATTATAACAAATTCACTTATAATCAATCTAAGATTTTATTTTATTTTATTTTTAGTTTATAACTAATTAATCATAGTTTTAAATTAATTCCAATATTCTTTATAACACGATAAGTTTATATCAAAATATTATTTATTTTCTTATATTATTATTTTTAATAGCACCAGAGAGGGGCATACTTTATGGGCCGTACGATCGATTTTAACTGTGGGGTATAACCTTTTACAATTTCTTTGATCAAAAGAAGAAATACTTTATTATTGAATCGCGCTACAGATAAAGGTGAAGTAAGAAACACAAAAAGGGGCACGTGGTCGGTACCGGGTCCGCCCACGAAGCCGCCCGGCCGTTCCGGGTCGCAGGACAGGCTCCGCCGCTAACGGTCATTTATATTACCGTTGCGGTTTCTCCATTTAAATATTCAAAACTGGTAAGTTCTGATTTCTGACACGCTCATTTATAATATTACTGTATTAAAAGAAAAGAAAAGGCAACTGCTCTCTTGACTCTCTCCATGAGATTTTGTTATTTAATTTATATTTTTAAGATGATAAATTAAAGAAAAATAGAAATAATATACTTTACAGCCTAAACACTCATGATTAATTAATTACTTTAATTA
The DNA here is from genome assembly GCA_036245055.1 of Diospyros kaki. NCBI lineage: Eukaryota > Viridiplantae > Streptophyta > Magnoliopsida > Ericales > Ebenaceae > Diospyros > Diospyros kaki. Next base: position 2,790,480 of record BSEG01000005.1, on the reverse strand, counting down.
TTTGTTAAATTAAAGTGCTGAGAGCAAAATTATACTACAAGTGGCATGGAAATAGAAAGTTACTTCTGCCTTTCTGGCCTAATCCGACGGTTAACGTTTCATCACAATCCACATACGGCGTCCTCCACATCCACCATAAATATCAGGACACATAACCCAGTGGATTACCAGCAGCTCCCCTTTCGAAGACTCCCCGTCTGAAGAGCGAACTTGACTTGAGTAGTCGACCGGCAACCCTCGCCGGAAAAGGTAAGGTTCCGACCGAAGATGGCGGGTTCAAGCACTTGGGTTTTCTCTTTGAAAGCTCTTTTGATTTCGATTGGCGTTGTGTCCATAGCCGTGATGATGAAGTTCTCTGTTCCATTGGTGATGAGCTTTCTGGCGAATGAAGTGCCTCTGATCTGGTCCATTTTGATTTCATGGCTGAGGCCTCCTTATCTCTACTTCGTCATCAACGGCATCATCATCACGATAGCCGCCACTTCTCGCTTCCACCACAAGAATGAATCGGAGGCGCCGATTGTTCCACCGAAGCCACCGCATCCGGATCTGACCTTAGATTATGCGGTGCCACCTGATCAGCAGGAGTTCGGTGTAGCGTCGCCGGCGGAGTACGAGAGCGGCATAGCGGTTCCGGAGGTGAAGACTGTTGTGATGGAGGATCCGGAGGTCAAGACTGTGGCAATGAACGGTCCAAAATCCGAGGAAGACGAAGACGAAGAAGAAGAAGCGTTTGTGATCTCGAAGTCAACGTGGACGCCGCCGAAGAGGATGGACTTGTCGGATATTCAGCCGGAGTATCTCCTCCCGATTCCGGAGAAACCTCCCGTTTCTTCAAGAATCGGTCACCGGAAACCTTTAAAAGTCAGCCCGGAAGGTACTTGGTGGATTTTTCTTCTTTTCTTGAATTTCAATGTTTAATTATATTATGGTAACCGTTTAGATTTCATTAGTCAATCTTTGACCACCGCCGTAGACCGCTGTGGACTTTTTCAAATATAAAAACAAGAGTTGTCCGGCGAGACCGCCGAGACGTTGCCATGCAAGCCGCGCTCGTATTTTGCTGCTACGTACTGCCGGAACGTCGCGGCCCTCGCTTTCTGGTTCCGACGCTAACGCAGTTGGTTGTCGGTCGGACGACGACGTTTTACCGTTACCGAAACTGATAAAGATCAAAGAAAACGGAAAGAACATAGCTTGCATTTGACGCACAGAACACACTTCGGCGCCGCAATAAATGTTGTGAATAGGCAAAATAGTAATTTGCGGTGTCGCCATGTGCAGGTGTGCGGGCGTTGAGGGTGGCTAAGCCGAAGAAGCAGGAGACGCTGGAGAGTACGTGGAAGACGATAACCGACGGTCGTCACGTGCCGCTCACGAGGCACCTGAGGAAGCCGGACACGTGGGAGCATCATGGCCGTCCGTTCAACAACCCCCAGCCCCAGTACCACTCGCCGCCGGTTGCGAAAAAATCTGAGACGTTCAGGGACCGCACGAATTACGATCCGAAAACGCCGTCCCCCGGGTCCGGCAAGCTCCGGAAAGAGCCGTCGCCGAGTCAGGAAGAGTTGAACCGCCGAGTCGAAGCGTTCATAAAGAAGTTCAACGAAGAGATGAGGCTGCAGCGCCAGGAGTCGCGGAGACAGTACATGGAGATGATCAACCGTGGGGCCCACTGAATTTTTATTTTTATTTTTTTTTTGGTGTGTTTTCCTGAAGAAAGAAAGGTAAAGTGTTAAAAAGAAAATTGGAATTGAATTAATTTGTTACTTAGAAGAAGAGGCTACAACAGCCTCTCGTGGTAGTTACAGAGATCGTAATGAAATTGAGAATTATTATTATTATTATTATTATATTGAAATGATCTTGTGCAGCAGCAATAGCAATATTTTTTGTTAATTTTTGCGACACATTGGGTGCTCTATTTTTTATGATTTGGGTTGTAATTAACATTTAGAAGATTTGATGTTTATAAATAATTCTCACATTTTTTCAATGGTTATGGTATACTTGATGTGACTACCTCCCTGTGGCCGAGACTTGTTGATTGAAGTTGAAAGTCCAAGACATAAATAATTTTCACATATTTTTAGCAATGGCCGTGTGTGTGACATTGCTTAATTAATTAGCTGTATTTTGGGTATACTGGAAGGGTGATTAAGATCCTTTGTTGATCATGGGGATGCCTTAATTACCAAGATAAAATGATATTATATTATACCTAGGAAATCGAGCATGTTACAAGTGAGATTATATAATAATAATATTATAATAATAATGTATGTTTGTATTATTGGAGGGAAGTCAAATCATTTTATTATGAGTGACAAGGTTGTTCACCCAAACAGTGTTTTTATTTTATTTTATTTATTTAATTTAAATTAAATAATATATAAACTCTAAACTGAAGACAAAAAAAGATGTTAAACAAAATCTAACGCGGTTAAACAAATAGTTAAACACGACTAATACTGATAGTCTCTCAAATCAATCAATCAATCCATCCATCAATCTCATGTGTGAATTCAATCTCCGCGTCAACGGAACGGTTGTAGCGGATTCGTTTCCCATTATTATAATAATAATAATTAAGGTGGTGGTAGCTGGCAAGTGGCAAGAGCCTGTCGTGACCGAAGTAATGCTACGATGCGAGCAGCCCCACACGCAACCGCTCTCTCTCTGCTGCAGCGCATGCCATCCTTCCATCATCTTTTCGCCTTCTTCTACCATCTCTCTCTCTCTCTCTCTCTCTCTCTCTCTCTGTAACAAACCATCACTGCGCTCCCCATTTTTCAAAGCCGCGTTTCATCTCTTCTCTCTGTAATTCCTCTCTCTCTCTCTCTCTCTCTTTCTCTCTGCATTTGTCTGTATAAGAATATACTTGCATTTTATTATATATGTCTGCTTGATCAGTTGATTTCTAGAGGCCGTGAAGCCTTCCTTTTGAGTTTCGGATTCTGATTCTGATATTAGGGCTTTTCTGAAGATGGGTGGTTTCTTTAACAGAGCCATGGCTTTGACGCGGAGTTGCCTCTTCTCTCAATTTACGTACTCGTAATTTGCTTATTACTTAGTTCTATATGCATCTTTTTAGGTTTTTTTCTTTTTTATTTATGCGTAAAATTTTTAGTTATATGATCTTATAGGATCTTGGTCTTGTTAGTTCCGGGTCATGAATGCTTGTGTTTTTGCTGATAGCATCTTATAGAATCAGAAATGGGTTTAGCTGGAAATGGATTCAGTTATCATGCATACAGTTCAACAAGGACAATCATACAGCCTAGATGACAATCTAATGCAGAAATGTTGTTTCTGCATTTTTTATTCTTGAAGACATAGATAACATATATATTTGCATATATTTCATGTATGCAACTTAGGATTCTAATCAGCCTGATGGGTTTTTGAATGTGATTGTTGTCCAGCAAAGTCTGGCCCTTTTTGCACGTGTCCCGTACTCTTCTCCATTTCCAAATCTTATCCAAATATGAAGCCATCTTTGATAATAATTGAAGGAAAAGAAGAACTTTGATTTTTGCTGTCATGGAGGTTAAGCCATGGCATGACAAGCTGCAGAGAGAGGTATATGAGAACTTTGTCCTTCTCTATGCTATAATCAAAGCTACTGAAGAGCTGGAGAAGGCTCATGTCCGGGACATCGTCTTGCCAGCAGAGCGGAAACGTGATTGCCAAAAGCAAATTGCCCGCTTCAAAGCATTAGCTTCCACACTCAAAACCACTGTTCCAAGCTTTGAGCGGTTCCACGAGGACCATGACACCTACAAAATGGATTGCCTGGCAGCCTCGAATTGCTTCATCCTTTCAGGGGATCCTGAAACAGTTGAATACAGGGCAGCTGAAGCAATGCCAGCCGCTAATTTGGCTGCCTCCGTGGCGGAGTATGCCCTGAACTTCATTATGGCAATGGGTGTGTGGGAACTGAATATGGTTGCTATCAATCAGGTCCACCAATTACCCTCAGAACTTTCTGCTTCAGTCAACAAGCTTACCATCGTAGCCCCAGATTTTGAGGTGAAGACAAACATAGAGTGGATTACGAGATTTTTGAAGACGAGGGCAGCTAATGAGTTGCCAGAGAAGCAGGCTCGGCAGCTTCACTTTGATTTGGAGTACAACCCGTCCATGGCGGCATTGCCCACTGCTGGGACTTAACGAACTGGGGTAAGCCTGTAAATAAGCAGTCACGATGTTGATTTGCTTTTGCGGCTTGTTCATATAGTGAAGTTGCTTTTTTGGCAACTTGATAGAACCTTGATGATTATTTGAGGGGATATTGTGACACTTTTGTACGCTGTCATGTAATGGGGGCTGGGATTTTCAGTGCTTTAAGTGATCATTTCTGCTTAATAAAATTGTCTTTTGTTCAAATCATAGTGTAAATTGGTCTTGCTTCTTGATCTTTGATCATCATTTTCTTGATGTATTTGGTGATACCATTATAGCTTTTCAGTTTTGATCATTTGATAGCATATTATGTGATGCCATTATGTTAATTTTACTCTATGGAAAGAAATTGCCTTGCCTTGTTGCTTTGAGATCTTGGGTATGTCCGTTTGTATAATTCACAAAGGTACATGTGCTCGCTCATATTGGATGAAACTGTGCCAAAGAAAGCAGCGGTTTACTGCATCTTTGGGTTTAGTGATTAGAACTGGGTTAATGAATTTAATGCTGTTATTCCAAAACATTCTTTCAAGCTCAACTTGCTGCTGGCCCAACAAAGAAAAGTAGCTTTGGGGACAATTGACGGCCAGGCAGAAGAGCCTGTTGAGACTGTTTTTGGCCGCGGGCACAAATGGCAGCCTCCGGACGGAAGGCGGCATAATAAAAGTCAATTGAAGACAGCTACTATTGGCTGACTATTTGACCTCTCTCTCTGGTATTCTCGAAAGAAAGGAAAGGAAGAAAGAGAGGGCCGGAAACTGGTATTCTCGAAAGAAGAGGGGGGGAGAGAGAGAGAGAGAGAGGGGCTTAAGCGGCTTTGGGAGGCCACCATGAACGGGAAAGCCAGTGTTTCCAAAGAGCTTAGCGCCAAGCACAGGAAGGTTCTGTCTTATGTTCCATCTTCTTCTTTCTTGTTCCGTTTGAAATGTATGTATGCTTAGTTACCTGAAACCTTTATGGGTTTCTATCATTGGTTTCATGTGAATGAAGCTTATGTAGTAGTTTCTCTTTTTTATTTGATCATACACTTGCGGCTGAATCTCTTTTCTTTATCACATAATTCATCAAGATTCTTCTGTTTGTGTTTTGACAAGCTTTGCTGCTTGACATGAACTGATTAATCTTGTCTTTGCCGAAGATAGACACTGCATTGCAGAATTATCAAGAACACTTGAATCTTAATTGTGTTAGAAGTTCTTTTAACACAATGATAATTATAATTGTGTTAATTTATTTATCAGATGGTTATCAGTCCTTTGAATCGAATTTTCTGGAATGATAATTATAATTTCTACCTCTACTTCACCTGCTCACAGTATAGTAAATGCCCTTGAATGTTGTTTAAAATGGTTGGTTGGCTGCCACTTGCCAGTGGTACTTAAAAAACGAAATTATTGGGTATGAATTGTGCTCGTCTGAAGTATGAGAAGTTTTCTTTGTATTTAGTTCATAGAATAGCTGTCAGGTGATTTGATGAAGCTTTTGAAGCCTGGCATAAGGCCCCACCTTGTTAGTTGTGACTGGTTTAATTAGAATAAATTGCTCCCCAAATACTTTATGCTTAAACAAACATATACACAGCTGTATGTTCTTTTACTTGCTGCTTTTGTTCTCGGAATTAAGGGATTTATGTGTTTTCTTTATCATTTCTATAAATGTGTGTACTTGTTAAATTAGCTGCCCGTCACCTGATTGTTCTTTTGGTTCTGTGAAAGTGTTTTTCTGGCCTAAAAGATGTTATTGCGGTGTTACTTGGAAGATAAGGTCTTTTTGGCTCCACTTATTAAGTTAGGCTCTGGGGGTCAGTTCTTGCTAATTTTGTCCCGCTGCATTAAGGTGTCATCCATAAGACCGATGATACCTTTGTTAAACTTCAATAGAACCATGAAAACAGCGTTAGCCACTTCACCCTTAAACCCGAGATAACTTCATGACAGATGAACAACTAAATTCCAAGGGTAGAGAGAAATTGCTCATGAGGAGACTTGAACACGAGACCTTTCAACCGAACATTTCAACTCTCATGCCACTTAAACTACCATCCTAGTGGTTTTAGTACTATATCTCTATACTATACATTAACCCTCATGCTCATACTGCTGACTTGTTAAAGACTAATGATTTTTAAGAAGCATGTTTCACACACTCAATCATGAACGATAAAGTCACATCATTGTTTCATAATTAGTTTGAGGATTTCTAGAATCCTGCTAATAAAATATTTTTTTGTTAAGTTGCAATCATTATCTTTATACGATATCTTCCTATGAACCAGTCTTTCATATGGTGATGGATTAAGAAACAATTTGCTCTACGAATAATACTCATTACAGAGAACTAAGAAGCCCCTTAAATTTAGTTTTCTTTCGTACCTTTCAATCCCCAAATAAACAACTTGGAACATTCTTTTTTTGTTTTCAGAACTCCTGTCTGGTACTCCTACAGGAGTGTGACACTCTTGATATGGAAAATATCGTCTATCTTGCCAATTAAAAGAGTTAACTCTGCTCTGATTTCTTTCTTAAGTTCCAATTAGATCGAAATTTACCCCACCAATCACCTCTGTTACCTTTTCATTTTTGTAATTTGAACTATGACCTAGAGATCAATATATCCGTCTTGGTGTTTTAACTTGCAGATATTGGAGGAGCTTCTTAAATTACCAGAGAACAGAGAATGTGCAGACTGTAAAAGCAAGTAGGTATCTTGGAGTCATATGGTCAACTGATTTTGTAGCACAGGAAATATCATGGGTGTTTGAATGGTAAACATGGGAAACAATGTACACAATACTGTTGAATCTCTTAAACATGCTTGAATTCCTCTTACTATATGCAGAGCACCAAGATGGGCCAGTGTGAATCTGGGAATCTTCATTTGCATGCAATGTTCTGGGATTCACAGAAGTCTTGGAGTACATATATCTAAGGTGGATACAACTCTTTCTTTCTTTCTTCTCTTTTTATTGATAACAGCCACGCATCAAGATTTTATCCCAATATGTGGGGTAGGCTACATGAACTCTAGCTCGATAGTCATTTCTTTTTGTGTGGTAGAATTCCCAGTTAGGCATTTTCTTGTACCGAAGTAGTGCCACACATGCAGCTCATAAATCTAAACTTTGACACAATGGCATGCAATATTTGAAGTGATATTTAAGTAGATGAACAAATTGTATGCCTCTAGCTGGATCATGCCTAGTGAATTCCTTCGATATTGCTGCAGGTGAGATCAGCCACACTGGACACATGGCTTCCAGATCAGGTTGCATTTATTCGATGTGAGTACTAATCCAGAGATAATCATCATTCAAATCTGATAATTATGTTATAGTGAATCTGATAATTTACTTTTTGGTTCCCTGCAGCTATGGGAAATAGCAAATCAAACAGCTACTGGGAGGCTGAGCTACCCTCCAAGTACGATAGAGTTGGAATTGAGAATTTCATCCGTGCAAAGTATGATCATTTCAAGTGCTTATTACATTTCTGTGCAAAATTTGTGTTTTTCCCAGTTTTGGTCTTAACGGTGCTAAGGTCATCTTCCCAACCAATTTTGTGAATCCATAAGGTATGTGGAGAAGAGATGGGTCCCTAGAGATGGAAAAGCAAAATCATCCTCCACTGCAAGAGAAGAAAAGGCTTCAGTTTATAAACCTGGAAGTGGGATTACTAGTGCCATTAGACATTCCAACGATATTAAACAGTCTATCATAGAGACGAAAGGGCCTCATCTGCCAAACATAAAAAGTATTCATGCTGCAAAAAGTAGTAGTCCTGTGCCCCCTGAAGTATCCCAAAAGGTAAAATAGCATTTATCAAGTTGGCCTTTTACTATGTTGCCTCAGCTCTTGATCATGAATTTTCTTTTTTCCTTCACTGCTATTCTCTTCTTCTTCTTTTTTTTCATAGTGCGTTGCGGTGCCATTATTTATTGATACAATTGTTCAGAGTGCTGCCTAGAAGTGAAATTATAATTCTCTATTTTAATTTGCATTAACTTATTAGTACAATCAATTTATGAGATTAGCTGGGTTGTGCCAATGAGTCTGAAATCTGTCTGCAATGTTCACTTAAGAGTCTGAGTTGAGTTTCTCTCAACATGGCTATGTAGATTGATTGAGCAAATATGGTAAATGCATGCATGAATAAGAAATCAACAACATAGAAGTACAAATGTGATCTTTTCATATTTGGTTTCTCCTTGTAGAAACTTCACCAATTAGAGGTTGAGATTTCTTTATTCACTGGCCCATATCTTCAACTACTTCGAAAAGAATACTGATTTTGGGAAGCTAATGAGACATCTGTTGAACAGGTTTCTCCTGTTCCAAGCACACGAGAAGTTCATAAGAAAGCAGAAACTATAGCTTCGAAGACTGAATCAGGGAAGCAGGGAGCTCATGCTGCTCCTTTATCTTCAACATCCAAGGTTGATTACGCTACTGAACTTTTCAAATTGCTGTCTGTCGAGGAATTCAGCGAAAACAAATCCAAGCCCTCTGCTGATGATGACAACACACGGGTTGGAATCCAGTGTATGTTCCCCTTCTTGGTGGTTTCATCTACTTCTGCCAGTCCTGGTAATTTGATTCTACTGTTGCCTCGCCTTTAACTTTGACAACTTGCAGCTGCAGAAAGAGTGTCAACATCTAGGCAGAATGTTCACTCAAACTCAGTCGAGATCAAGAATCACTCCAACTCTGGCATCGAGGAATTATTTGAAGATTTACAGTGGATTGTGCCCCCGATTTCCGGTAAACCTTCAAAAGAAGTGAAGAACGACGTCACAAATGTCCTTGAGGTGCGTGAAAACAATGGGGTATCAAGAACCAGAAGACTTATCATAGAAGCAAAAGCTGCATTTATCCATTCCAAGTTTAAGGCTTCTGGTTGTTGTTGTATTTGCAGCCGAGTTTGGCATTGCCGTCTTCTGTCCATCAGCAACAACTACCTGTGCTGACTCAACAACAGTCTTCTGGGCTTCCCCAAGCATTCTACAGGAATTTAGATCAGCATGGACAGAATGGTGTCCCCTTTCCCTCTCAGAATTGGGGAAGCAAAGGCAATCTTGTGCCCGGGATGATCATGCCTACAGCAGAATTACAACAACATATGCAGGTCAGGTTCCTAGCAAGCTTAATTTTGTCAAATCAAAATCTAATGCCGTGCTTAATTCGTCGTCATCATCTTGTGCCAGATGGGAAACATACAACCTTCATTTCCTCAACTGAGTGCTTATCCTTGTCCAACCCCCAGGTACACAATATAAACTTCGTCTTGTTCATGTTTTACAGTTCTCTCTTTGTGAAGCAAAGGGAATGATCAATGATGTATACAAATGCGACCCTCCTGGACCATTGCAAAGGGGAGAACCTCGTGCACGAGGACACCCTTTCTTTTAACTGAGATGTTCACAGACAATGCATCTCATACTATTGCCACAACAAATTCTGCTGCAGCATGTACACCAGAGGGCTTGCTGCGCCAGTTAGCCATATGCCAGGCTTGCCGGCCACCGGTGCCATTGCCACTGCTCCAAAGGCTCCGGCAGCATCAGCCGTTTCAGCTCAACTGGGAAGAAATTACGATTGCTCTTCGTTAATGCAAGGGATGTTTGCCAGACAGCGAGCCACCGGATGAGTCCAGCGAGTTAGCCGATTATTGATTGGCTTCCAATCCCAAGATACAGTAGATCTGTAGGATTTGCCATTGCATTCTTCATTGTTGGAACCTGCAAGCTCCGTGCCGAGCCAAGATCTTTTCTTTCTTTCTTTTTTTTTTTTTTTGAGTCTTTTGAGGTGGATGATCTCGTTTACCTATTGAAATGATTTCATGTAACTATTACATATTATTGTTTCATCCATGGCTAATAGAATTATTCTATTTGTATCACCTATAAATGATACGAGGATTAAAGTATTCTGAACAATAATAATTTCATGTTTAAGTTCTTCCTTGAATAGTCTCTCTCTTTACCCTTAAAGATCTGATTAGCTGTGAGATATTCCTAATTTAAGGGTGAAAGAAGTGTTGCCATGGTAAGGATTTACCAAGAAGATCCAACCCATCGGATGGATGACACTTGTCAACCATCTAAGAAATGGACGGTGCTCTTTGTCTTCGTAGCTCACGGAGGATATATATGTTGACAGCAACTTTGACCAGCTTAGAAAAGAGAAGATCACCGATCCCCAGAACACCGGCCGTAACCCGTGTCACCTGCTACCGTCCAACTCCCATCCATCCATAACAAAGTGTAGAGATAAGGCTGCATAGTGCATGGCACTTGGCGGTCACTGATCAAAAACGCTATTGACACTCTAGAGCTGCTAGAGGTAAAAGGGCAGCTTCTTGGTTGGTTCGGTTCTTTCAGTGGCTCTGCTAGCAGCCAAAACAAGCTTGCCAGTAACACTTTTTTCCCTTCCCTCTTGATTATCCCTAACCAATTGTAATTGTAATTTGAAAGCAACTTTGACAAGCTTAGAAAAGAGAAGATCACCGATCCCCAGAACACCGGCCGTTGCCCATGTCACCGCCACCGTCCAACTCCCATCCATCCATGACCAACTGTAGAGATAAGGCTGCATGGCACTTGGAGGTTACTGATCAAAAACGCTATCGACACACTGGATCTGCAAGAGGTAAGAGGGCAGCTTCCTAGTTGGTTCGACTCTTTCAGTGGCTGTGCTAGCAGCCAAAACAAGCTTGTCAGTAGTACCTTTTTTCCTTCCCTCATGATTATCCCTAACCTATTGTAATAGTAATTTGAAAGCAATGTTAAGAGACAAATTAAGAAGCAAGAACTAAGAAACCCGCCTTGAACCAATCAATGGTGAGCGTGTGTCCGGTGATTTGCGTTTTGGGGTTCGAAAGTACCCATCATAGACTTTTCAATGGTTTTATCTTAACATTTATTTAGTGAGATATGAGTTAAACAAAATATTTTAAATAAAAAAAAATTTTATTATATTTATCTGACAATTCATTAAAAAAAAATGATGTGATATTTTATCTGAATTTTATAGATAAATTTATTTAAAAAAATAAATAAATTTATCTAAAATTTTATAAATAAAAAAATAATATATACGTTTCATCTCATAACAATAACAGTGCAATTTTTAGTATATTTTAAAAAATTTAATAAATAATTTAATATAACTTTTAAAATATTTCACAATTTTATTTGAATTATTTTATATGTGGATTTTAACAGTATTCTAAATTTATCTTGATATAATTTTATTTTATTTATTTTAATAATTTATATATTTATATTAATATAATATAAAATTTCCTCAAATTTGAGTGTGAAACGCGACTTTTTTTGTTTAATAAAAGTTAGGATAAGCTTTATTTATTTATTTTTAAGTGCCAGTCTGATACGTGCAAAAAAATAAAATAAAAACAGTTAACAAGGAAATGGAGATGGCAATATGGATATGGTTACGTGGGTCAAGACTTGGTCATTTTATTTGATTTAAGTTTATTTATTTTGTTTAGATAATATTAGTGGATATTAATGGGTTAGTTTGTTGTTAGTGCTTTCCTATTTTTTAGCTTAGTGGATTTGTTAAAGTCTATTTAATAGGCACTTGAATTGTATTAGTGATTGTGAAGAATTAAGAAAATCAAATCTCTCTCTTGAATCTTTCTCCTACGCTTCTCTGTTCTTCTTTTCACTGCAATTTACGACAGGTTTCCTTCCCCTTAAATTCTATCTCTATCAATGGTATCAGAGCTAGTTCCGACCATGGATGTGGTCCTAACTCAAATCGAGTCTAGGTTATTCCAAGTTCAGTCAACTCTCGAAAGGATGTGTACTGAACTTCGATCCATCCCCAAGCTCTTGAATCTACCGTCTTCCCCAGCCAAGACTAACAGCAGTAACGCGGCCAACGCTCACTGCAAGATGGCAGCAGCTCCTGCGAAGGCGGCCATGATAGCGCCAGTCTTAGTGCTGACAATCCAACAAAGGCCTTTCCGACAGCTTAGTAGTGGCATCCACAATAGCCTCTGCAACAACACCGTCTACTGGTGTGCCTTCTTAGGCGCTTTCTTCCATTCCTTCATCGGAAAGATTAACTCACCGTATGGTTCTGGTGTATGGACCAAAAAGGAAAGTATTTTCCGGCCAAAAGATTTTCCTTTGTCCTTGAGGACAAGGACAATTTTTAAGGGGAGAGGAATGATACGTGCAAAAAAATAAAATAAAAACAGTTAACAAGGAAATGGAGATGGCAATATGGATATGGCTACGTGGGTCAAGACTTGGTCATTTTATTTGATTTAAGTTTATTTATTTTGTTTAGATAATATTAGTGGATATTAATGGGTTAGTTTGTTGTTAGTGCTTTCCTATTTTTTAGCTTAGTGGATTTGTTAAAGTCTATTTAATAGGCACTTGAATTGTATTAGTGATTGTGAAGAATTAAGAAAATCAAATCTCTCTCTTGAATCTTTCTCCTACGCTTCTCTGTTCTTCTTTTCACTGCAATTTACGACAGGTTTCCTTCCCCCTAAATTCTATCTCTATCAAAGTCACTCAAATGCTTCACCAATAGTTTTGGAGCAACACCTTTCTTCATCTTGTCGGCTGAATCAACTTTCCAAATCAAATTGAATTTAACTAAAAAAGGCAAACTGAATTAAACCAAATTAATGGATCCAATACAAAAATTTGTCCATGCTTAATCAGATTCTTAGACTTCATAATAAGTATTATATTTAAAATTTCTGTAACAAAATATTAATTTGTAATTAGATTATAATAAATTCACTTATAATCAACCTAAGATTTTTTTTATTTTATTTTTAGTTTATAACTAATTAATCATAGTTTTAAATTAATTCCAATATTCTTTATAACACGATAAGTTTATATCAAAATATTATTTATTTTCTTATATTATTATTTTTAATAGCAACAGAGAGGGGCATACTTTATGGGCCGTACGATCGATTTTAACTGTGGGGTACAACCTTTTACAATTTCTTTGATCAAAAGAAGAAATACTTTATTATTGAATCGCGCTACAGATAAAGATGAAGTAAGAAACACAAAAAGGGGCACGTGGTTGGTAGCGGGTGCGCCCACGAAGCCGCCCGGCCGTTCCGGGTCGCCGGACAGGCTCCGCCGCTAACGGTCATTTATATTACCGTTGCGGTTTCTCCATTTAAATATTCAAAACTGGTAAGTTCTGATTTCTGACACGCTCATTTATAATATTACTGTATTAAAAGAAAAGAAAAGGCAACTGCTCTCTTGACTCTCTCCATGAGATTTTGTTATTTAATTTATATTTTTAAGATGATAAATTAAAGAAAAATAGAAATAAGATACTTTACAGCCTAAACACTTATGATTAATTAATTACTTTAATTATTTGTTAAATTAAAGTGCTGAGAGCAAAATTATACTACAAGTGGCATGGAAATAGAAAGTTACTTCCGCCTTTCTGGACTAATCCGACGGTTAACGTTTCATCACAATCCACATACGGCGTCCTCCACATCCACCATAAATATCAGGACACATAACCCAGTGGATTACCAGCAGCTTCCCTTTCGAAGACTCCTCGTCTGAAGAGCGAACTTGACTTGAGTAGTCGACCGGCAACCCTCACCGGAAAAGGTAAGGTTCCGACCGAAGATGGCGGGTTCAAGCACTTGGGTTTTCTCTTTGAAAGCTCTTTTGATTTCGATTGGCGTTGTGTCCATAGCCGTGATGATGAAGTTCTCTGTTCCATTGGTGATGAGCTTTCTGGCGAATGAAGTGCCTCTGATCTGGTCCATTTTGATTTCATGGCTGAGGCCTCCTTATCTCTACTTCGTCATCAACGGCATCATCATCACGATAGCCGCCACTTCTCGCTTCCACCACAAGAATGAATCGAAGGCGCCGATTGTTCCACCGAAGCCACCGCATCCGGATCTGACCTTAGATTATGCGGTGCCACCTGATCAGCAGGAGTTCGGTGTAGCGTCGCCGGCGGGGTACGAGAGCGGCATAGCGGTTCCGGAGGTGAAGACTGTTGTGATGGAGGATCCGGAGGTCAAGACTGTGGCAATGAACGGTCCAAAATCCGAGGAAGACGAAGACGAAGACGAAGAAGAAGAAGCGTTTGTGATCTCGAAGTCAACGTGGACGCCGCCGAAGAGGATGGACTTGTCGGATATTCAGCCGGAGTATCTCCTCCCGATTCCGGAGAAACCTCCCGTTTCTTCAAGAATCGGTCACCGGAAACCTTTAAAAGTCAGCCCGGAAGGTACTTGGTGGATTTTTCTTCTTTTCTTGAATTTCAATGTTTAATTATATTATGGTAACCGTTTAGATTTCATTAGTCAATCTTTGACCACCGCCGTAGACCGCTGTGGACTTTTTCAAATATAAAAACAAGAGTTGTCCGGCGAGGCCGCCGAGACGTTGCCATGCAAGCCGCGCCCGTATTTTGCTGCTACGTACTGCCGGAACGTCGGGGCCCTCGCTTTCTGGTTCCGACGCTAACGCAGTTGGTTGTCGGTCGGACGACGACGTTTTACCGTTACCGAAACTGATAAAAATCAAAGAAAACGGAAAGAACATAGCTTGAATTTGACGCACAGAACACACTTCGGCGCCGCAATAAATGTTGTGAATAGGCAAAATAGTAATTTGCGGTGTCGCCATGTGCAGGTGGGCGGGCGTTGAGGGTGGCTAAGCCGAAGAAGCAGGAGACGTTGGAGAGTACGTGGAAGACGATAACCGACGGTCGTCACGTGCCGCTCACGAGGCACCTGAGGAAGTCGGACACGTGGGAGCATCACGGCCGTCCGTTCAACATCCCCCAGCCGCAGTACCACTCGCCGCCGGTCGCGAAGAAATTGGAGACGTTCAGGGACCGCACGAATTACGATCCGAAAACGCCGTCCCCCGGGTCCGGCAAGCTCCGGAAAGAGCCGTCGCCGAGTCAGGAAGAGTTGAACCGCCGAGTCGAAGCGTTCATAAAGAAGTTCAACGAGGAGATGAGGCTGCAGCGCCAGGAGTCGCTGAGACAGTACATGGAGATGATCAACCGTGGGGCCCACTGATTTTTTATTTTTATTTTTATTTTTATTTTTATTTGTATTTTTTGGTGTGTTTTCCTGAAGACAGAAAGATAAAATGTTAAAAAGAAAATTGGAATTGAATTAATTTGTTGCTTAGAAGAAGAGGCTACAACAGCCTCTCGTGGTGGTTACAGAAATCGTAATGAATTGAGAATTATTATTATTATTATTATTATTATTATTATTATTATTGTATATATAAAGTATGAGTTTTTGTGTAAAGAGGATAATATTGAAATGATCTTGTGCAGCAGCAATAGCAATATTTTTTGATAATTTTTGCGACATATTGGGTGCTCTATTTTTTATGATTTGGGTTGTAATTAACATTTAGAAGATTTGATGTTTATAAATAATTCTCACATTTTTTCAATGGTTTTGGTATACTTGATGTGACTACCTCCCTGTGGCCTAGACTTGTTGATTGAAGTTGAAAGTCCAAGACACAAATAATTGGGTAGATTATATGAAATCCTCATGTGTAATTTACCTGTACTTTTAATTGTATTAAAAAAAAATTTGTATTTTTAAAATATTATAATCAGTCATAATTTGTTATTTTTTTACATAATTTTATGTAATTTATTGTTTGATTAATGTAAAATTTTATATTTTTTTGATATATTGAAATTATATATGTAGAATTATGTATTTTGTATGTAGATTATTATATAAAATTATGTAAAAAAATAACAAATTATGACTGATTGTAACATTTTAAAAGTACAAAGAGATTTTTTGATACAATCAAAAGTACAGAAGAGTAAGTTTTACATGACCCTAAATATAGGGAGATTTCATATAACTTATCCTAAATAATTTACACATATTTTTAGCAATGGCCGTGTGACATTGCTTAATTAATTAGCTGTATTTTGGGTATAGTGGAAGGGTGATTAAGATCCTTTGTTGATCATGGGGATGCCTTAATTACCAAGATAAAATGATATTATATTATACCTAGGAAATCGAGCATGATGCTACAAGTGAGATTATATAATAATAATATTATAATAATAATGTATGTTTGTATTATGGGAGGGAAGTCAAATCATTTTATTATGAGTGACAAGGTTGTTCACCCAAACAGTGTTTTTATTTTATTTTATTTATTTAATTTAAATTAAATAATATATAAACTCTAAACTGAAGACAAAAAAGATGTTAAACAAAATCTAACGCGGCTAAAAAAATAGTTAAACACGACTAATACTAATAAGTCTCTCAAATCAATCAATCAATCCATCCATCCATCCATCCATCAATCTCATGTGTGAATTCAATCTCCGCGTCAACGGAACGGTTGTAGTGGATTCGTTTCCCATTATTATAATAATAATAATAATTAAGGTGGTGGTAGCTGGCAAGTGGCAAGAGCCTGTCGTGAGCGAAGTAATGCTACGATGCGAGCAGCCCCACACGCAACCGCTCTCTCTCTGCTGCAGCGCATGCCATCCTTCCATCATCCTTTCGCCTTCTTCTACCATCTCTCTCTCTCTCTCTCTCTGTAACAAACCATCACTGCGCTCCCCATTTTTCAAAGCCGCGTTTCATCTCTTCTCTCTGTAATTCCTCTCTCTCTCTCTCTCTCTTTCTCTCTCTCTGCATTTGTCTGTATAAGAATATGCTTGCATTTTATTATATATGTCTGCTTGATCGGTTGATTTCTAGAGGCCGTGAAGCCTTCCTTTTGAGTTTCGGATTCTGATTCTGATATTAGGGCTTTTCTGAAGATGGGTGGTCTCTTTAACAGAGCCATGGCTTTGACGCGGAGTTGCCTCTTCTCTCAATTTACGTACTCGTAATTTGCTTATTACTTAGTTCTATATGCATCTTTTTAGGTTTTTTTCTTTTTTATTTATGCGTAACATTTTTATATGATCTTATAGGATCTTGGTCTTGTTAGTTCCGGGTCATGAATGCTTGTGTTTTTGCTGATAGCATCTTATAGAATCAGAAATGGGTTTAGCTGGAAATGGATTCAGTTTTCATACATACAGTTCAACAAGGACAATCATACAGCCTAGATGACAATCTAATGCAGAAATGTTGTTTCTGCATTTTTTATTCTTGAAGACATAGATAACATATATATTTGCATATATTTCATGTATGTAACTTAGGATTCTAATCAGCCTGATGGGTTTTTGAATGTGATTGTTGTCCAGCAAAGTCTGGCCCTTTTTGCACGTGTCCCGTACTCTTCTCCATTTCCAAATCTTATCCAAATATGAAGCCATCTTTGATAATAATTGAAGGAAAAGAAGAACTTTGATTTTTGCTGTCATGGAGGTTAAGCCATGGCATGACAAGCTGCGGAGAGAGGTATATGAGAACTTTGTCCTTCTCTATGCTATAATCAAAGCTACTGAAGAGCTGGAGAAGGCTCATGTCCGGGACATCGTCTTGCCAGCAGAGTGGAAACGTGATTGCCAAAAGCAAATTGCCCGCTTCAAAGCATTAGCTTCCACACTCAAAGCCACTGTTCCAAGCTTTGAGCGGTTCCACGAGGACCATGACACCTACAAAATGGATTGCCTGGCAGCCTCGAATTGCTTCATCTTTTCAGGGGATCCTGAAACAGTTGAATACAGGGCAGCTGAAGCAATGCCAGCCGCTAATTTGGCTGCCTCCGTGGCGGAGTATGCCCTGAACTTCATTATGGCAATGGGTGTGTGGGAACTGAATATGGTTGCTATCAATCAGGTCCACCAATTACCCTCAGAACTTTCTGCTTCAGTCAACAAGCTTACCATCGTAGCCCCAGATTTTGAAGTGAAGACAAACATGGAGTGGATTACGAGATTTTTGAAGACGAGGGCAGCTAATGAGTTGACAGAGAAGCAGGCTCGGCAGCTTCACTTTGATTTGGAGTACAACCCGTCCATGGCGGCATTGCCCATTGCTGGGACTTAACCAACTGGGGTAAGCCTGTAAATAAGCAGTCACGGTGTTGATTTGCTTTTGCGGCTTATTCATATAGTGAAGTTGCTTTTTTGGCAACTTGATAGAACCTTGATGATTATTTGAGGGGATATTGTGACACTTTTGTACGCTGTCATGTAATGGGGGCTGGGATTTTCAGTGCTTTAAGTGATCATTTCTGCTTAATAAAATTGTCTTTTGTTCAAATCATAGTGTAAATTGGTCTTGCTTCTTGATCTTTGATCATCATTTTCTTGATGTATTTGGTGATACCATTGTAGCTTTTCAGTTTTGATCATTTGATAGCATATTATGTGATGCCATTATGTTAATTTTACTCTATGGAAAGAAATTGCCTTGCCTTGTTGCTTTGAGATCTTGGGTATGTCCGTTTGTATAATTCACAAAGGTACTTGTGCTCGCTCATATTGGATGAAACTGTGCCAAAGAAAGAGCAGCGGTTTACTGCATCTTTGGGTTTAGTGATTAGAACTGGGTTAATGAATTTAATGCTGTTATTCCAAAACATTGTAATAGAAATAAATGGAACCGGCTTATTTCAAGAATGAAATTGTGTTCCTGGAAGCAAAAGCTAGCTCCTGTAAGTTCATTTTTTTTGTTCAAATACGAGCTTTTTAACTGATTGCTCACTAGTACTTGTGCTCTTTCTAGTATCGAAGAGAATCACGTTTGTTGCACGATATCCATTATTAGTGGTTCAAGTATATATCTTTCACCGAGATACATGATGAGGGAACGTAATTACAATTGAGAAGTTCCCTTTTCAGTATGTGATGTAATGTAACACACTTTGCGAAACGCGGAAGGATCTAACCACGCGCTTTATGTATGCACACAAATAAGTAATATGCCTATATGTTACGACACTTAGGTTCTCTGGGTACTCCTCTAGTGCAAGCCAGCCCTCGATTGTGGCGCCTTCCTACTTTGGAAACAACAATGGTAGTAAGACGGGTAGAAGAATGAGTACAACAAGGATAATTCCCAGGATGATGGCGTAGCATGTCCACGTCCTCCAGCTCTTCTGGTATTCCCTGGCGTCTTGAAGCTGCTCGGTCCCTCTTCTCACGAACGAGCTTGCATGTGCTACATGGCTCTCAATGCTATTGAGGTGCTGCCCCTGAGCTTCCACAAGTGCAGCCATGTCCAGGAACACCTGATGCAGCTCGAGTAAATTCTTCTCTATCTCCTTCACTGCATCATGTCTTTCTTGAATCTCTGATATGGTGTCAAGAATCTGACCTCTGCCTTGTTCCTGAATGGCCTTTTGCAGGAAACTTTCACTCTCGCCGCTTGCTATCAAGTTTTCAATCATGTCTTCCTCGGGCTTCTCTCCAGTGATTGTGAAATACCTGCGCCCAACCGTTTCCTTGTATTCATCTGCCATTTGGGTTCGCAAGGCCTGAAAATCATCCATCATGCCTTTGAGTTTCTTTCCCAATCCGCTGACCACTGAAACCCTGGTACGATCGGCAGATGACCCCGGACCCTGACCGGGGAGTTTCCGGTGAGCCGCATTCGACCGGTCAAGGGCTTCGAGCTTCTTCTTAATGATCTTGACCTGCTTCAGGACCTGTTCAACATCTGAGTCCATCTGGGCTCTGAGCTGTTTCATGGTTTTGGCATTGTGGACAGTCTTGCTCTTTTCATTGGATTCCTGCAATTTCTTGTGCAATTGCTCAACTATTTTCATGTCATCTTTCACATTCTCAACATCCCGAAAGAAACTATCAAGATTATCCTCGTCGTTTCCGGCTTGTCTCTCCACATCATCTTGGCAAGTCTGTTGCCTAAGGTCTGTGTACTTTTTGAATGAACCTGAAAACAAATCGTTCATCTTGGCTACTATTGTCTATCAATCTTCCTTCTGCAAATTGGTGTTCCGTACCATGAATGAAACCCAGATCGAACAAAGAGTCAAAGAGAACCCAATCAAACTCTCTTCTTTTGCTAACAGATTTTCTCTCTCTGTAATATTGTTCATGAACACTGTAGAAGAAAGGAAATTGGTTGGGAAGGATGGTTTAGAAAACAACCGTATCCCTGAGGCTATTGGTATTTTATCTCCTGGCTGATTTATTTGAAGATTCTGATGGCTTTTGGCTTAAGCCTTAATCACATGTTGGAGATTATGTTTGGCCAAAGAAACCTAAAACTGAACCAAAGGGCTTAGCTAAAATAGCTAATGCCCCTAAAAAC
Source organism: Diospyros kaki (assembly GCA_036245055.1). Taxonomy (NCBI): domain Eukaryota; kingdom Viridiplantae; phylum Streptophyta; class Magnoliopsida; order Ericales; family Ebenaceae; genus Diospyros; species Diospyros kaki. Next base: position 2,770,060 of record BSEG01000005.1, on the reverse strand, counting down.
TTGGAACTTCGCAGGTATCCCTAAAAGTAGAAATTCGTCTGACTTGGTCATCCCTATTCTTTCCTTCCATTAACTAGGACAATGTATATATACACATTTTCTTTGACCTCCATTGTCTATGGTTCTTTATTTCTTGTTTCCCCTTTTCCGTCCTTTCCATTTTTCCTTCGTTGGCGGGGTTAAACCCAATCTTATCGAAGTTATAAATTAAATTTGAGATCTAGTATTAATTCAAATTTTATTTTGATGGTTAGAAATGAACGTCACCTCCTAATACAAGCTACCATTTCATCATCGAAGACAAAATCTATCCTATATTTATATATGGAGTACTCCGAATGTTATTCAACTATAAAACAATGTAAATTAAGATTTAATTAAGCAATACTTTTTGAAGATTATTTAATACGTAAATCAAAATTGATTTCCAAAGCTTTTATGTTTTTTTTTTTTATAAAACTTGATATAGCTTATGACTTGTACATGTCTAATTACCTAGAGACGCCAACTTTCAATCTCTTAGTTCCAAGTTATTCTCCATACATAGATAATGAAGATCTAATTTATGGGATTATCACGAAACTTAGGAACAGATAAACCAATAATAAAATAAGTATTTTTTATAATTCAAAGACCACTCAGTTGTCAGTTCATCTATATCCTCCAAGTCAAGTCAAGTTGCATGTACAATTACCAATTTTGACAAGAATAGAAATAACTCAAAAGGAGACGCTAGGGTAAATTACACTTAGTGGTGCTGACCTCTTACTAAATCACAACATACCTATACACTATATGTATATATAACATTCAAAAAAATTAAACTGACATCTGAGTCAAATGTTAATAAGGAATACATAAAATTTTATATGACTTCAAAGATACTTCATAGTATAGATCTAACCTCAAAAGATAATTTGACACCACAATGTATTTTGGCAGACAGACACGGAGTTAAAATATACCTGCAAGCAAGCAAATTCCTATGACGGGAAAAAGCAAAGGGAGAAGTAAAAGCAAAGTTTAGCAAGAAAAAAAAAAAAAGAAGCATATATATAGTTTAATTACAATATAAAATAGGATGGTAAGCTTCTGAAAAGATAACTAGTAATATAGCTAACTAGCTTCGACTTCAACCCACTACTGGTTCGAGTCAAAGTTACCATTTCTCTTTCCTTTTATCGCCCTGGTGCCTGCCTGCCTCTACTCATGCAAAGGACGTGGGCATAGCCATAGCATATCAATCGGCAAAATTATGGGTTGCTACACCATATGCCCCTGTTCTTCCTAACTTCTCTTTTTTATGTACAGAATCTGCACATGTGCGGTGCCATTTCCAGTAAATGTACAACAGCAGAAGCCATCCCGCTGGTTCAGCAGAAGGCGGCTGCGTTTTCTATCTCTCAGGCGACAAGGATGCCAGTGGCTTTGTAGAAGAAGTTACAGAATGCTCGGCCTCGGCCACGCCGTCCTTGCTGCCATAGACAATACCTTGTCCGAAGCTTCCCCCTTGTCCGATTCCACCACCCAGCTGCTTCTCATTGCTGGCCGGACTACTTCGGTTGTTAGAGCTTGAGAGCCTCTCTCTGAGATAGGTTTCAGTGGCATCCTGGATCAACTTTATCATGCCACCAGAATCTGAAACAGGTGACAGATCTTCATCCCTTTCTGGCTGGATATTCAGGTCAATCTGGCCTTTGAAAGGTGAAACGGAGGATCTTATCCTGCTGGGATCATCATCGGGGTCATCGCTGCTCACCGTCTTCCGGTTTGGACTGCCATTTCCTGCAAGGTCGTCTGGCAATTTCTCGGGCAAATATGGATGCTGTTGCGACTGATTAAGTGTAGTTTCAGCTTCTTTCTCAGATTGTTTCTTTTCACGCCGCAACATTAGGGTTCGGAAACGGCGCTTCACCGTCAAGCAGACATTACATGTGCATGTTTGCTTGTGCTTAGGCCCCTTTCCACTGGGTGGTTGAATGCATACAATGCATGTGCAGCCAGCTCTATGACGAGGGTGCTTTGTGGTGGCCTGCGATGATGAGGTGAGAGACTCACCCTCTTCCTGGATGGCTAGGTTGGCCAGCGCATCCAGCCCCTCTAGCGCTTCCACTGCATCAAGGTCCTGTTTAGGAGCCTTTATTTTCTTAGAAGCAACTGCACGATGACAATGACAATTAATTGAAAGTTTGATAAAACCAAGCATTTGAGAGCCTTTGCATAACTGATGCTTGTAATCCTAAAAAGTGCAACCACCTGAGAGTCTTGTCAGTTGTCAGGCTCAAGTGGAAATGTGCTTTTTTTTTTTTTTCATATTTAGATAATGAAATGCCAACAAGAAGACAACAGAAAAAACCAAGAAATGGTTTGTGTGCCATACTCTGATCATTAGTGAGTAGCAGATCTTCAAGCTGTTCTGCCGTCAACTCTTGCGCTACTGAACACAACGATCTGACAGCAAAAAGGAAACAAAATGATAAGAAATCCTGAGAGTCCAATTCCCATGCATTCAAATAATTTAATACCAATTAATGACGACATTACCCAGACACGATTCGGAAAAACAAACAAGTGCACAATGAATGTATATGTGTGTGTATGCGCACACGCGCACATGTGTGAGAGAAAGAGAGATTCCAAATGAACACTGCTTATTGGCAAGTTCATAGTTTTAGAATATATGATAGGTTTTCAGAAAATCTGACTTAAACAAAGCAATCAAAACTAAAGGAAATGTTCCCGCATTTTGATTTTTGCTTGTAGTGACAACAATCATAAGCCTTATTCCCACTAGGTGGAGTCAGTCAGCCCCATGAATTATAGACTATCCATAACAATATATTCTATAATGTGATTAACCTATGTCATCTTTAAGGATCTCCCACTAAGTTTCCTTTGGCCACTCTTTTGCTTCAAACTTCCACCATTTCATTCACTTGCCTCCCAAGTCCACCTATCAATCTTCTTCTCACATGTTCAAACCTAATTGTATCTCATGCATCTTATCTTCAATAGGGATCACTTAACATTATTAGCTATAATCTCATTTTTATTGTCTTCTCTTGTACGGCCACATTTCCAGATAACATCATCATCTCAGTTACACTCATATGTTACACTCATATTTTGCACATGTTGATATTAACTGCTAACATTTTGAGTCATACAACAAAAATAATCTTATACCTGTCAGATAAATTCCCTAACACTGACCATCCCTGACCCTCATAAAGTAAAGAGCATTGTACACTGGAGACACCTTTCTCTTTGATAAAAAAAAAGTAAAAAGGAACCTGATGGAACAGCAACCATTGAAACCACTCACAGCTTTTGAAAAAATTATGGAAACAAATGCATTTGTGTGTGCCCTAGTGAGTGAGAAATTACTGCAGGCAATGGTACTACAGCTTCCCAATTTCCAACTCTTTGAATCCAAAGCATAAAACTATAACCTAAACCATAATCATCACATTGAACAATCAAATCATCTGAGAAAAGCAAATTAAGCTCTGAACGCCCATCCCTGAAGATGATGAAAAATATAAAGCAAAATTATCACGTGTTTTGGGTAGAACATGTTACAGGTTTCATAAGCAGGAAAGGTTCCTCTTTTACCTTTCTGGATCCCATGTATTTCCAGAGCACGTCCACCTTGAAGGAAGAAAAGCATCAGCAGGAATTTTGCGCCACTTGGAACAGTCTTCACACTGAACCCACTGAATCTTTTCCCTAACATAGTTGCAAAGCACCAATGGGGTTCATTTGGCCAAAGGAGAAATGATACAAGTCATTAACACATCAAGGAGGAAGACCATGAAACATGGGTATATATAGTACAAAAATGGTGTATATAAAATATATAAAGAGAATAAATGTGATTCATTTTAAGACAAAACTAATAATGTGTCTCTGCGCTCATGCACGTGTGTGAGTTTGAAGGTAAGGGTTATCATTCCAAAGACATGCATACAACTTAAGCCCAGCATATTGATTCAAATAATACAAGATTATTTTAGGGTAAATTTCATGGGGCACCACTGAGGTCTGACAAAAAGACTGCAAGCACCTGTGTTTTTGGAAATACCACTGATCTCCCTTACCATTAACAGAGCATGTAAATTGTCCATTTTACACCTATACTTAAACTCTTCCCTCTTTCTTTCTCTGTCTCTTCCCTCCCCCCTAGTGGACGATGATGAACCTTCCTTGGCAACATTAAACCACCCCGCCTCTCTCCTCTCACGCTCTCCTTCCCCTCCCCTTCTTTGTCTCTCTCCTCTCCCTCTTTCTCATTGCCAAACCCCCACCAGGTTTCTCCAGAAACCCCTCATGATGGGGTCATCGGAACCAGTGATGGAGACAGCGATTGTGTGGGTGATGGAGACAGAAGTAGAGCCGGTGTCCCTCCCTCCCTCCCTCCCTCCCTCTCACATAGGAACCTTCAAAGGAACCTAGTTTTCTGGGTCCTTCATCCTTGCCTGGCAATGGGGGAAAGTGATCCGCAGTTATTTCTGAAAACATGGACAGTCAGTCTGTTTTTGCCAAGCCTTGGGGGTGTCACGTGAAATTTACCCTTAATTTTATTGTTTATAGAAAAGGCATTATTACTCTCTTCGAATGTTATGAGGGAAAAAAGAACACTACTTTCCTCATAAAAATAAAACTCCACAGGTGGTATATAAGAAACTTGATCAAACTAAAAGTATTCACATAAAAGTCTTGACAGATCAAGTGCTTTACCCTATATGATCTGTTGCAAAAATTGTAGGCCTCCCAATAACTGGTGCGTCCTGCTAAAGGGCGAATCAAATCAGCAGGCCTGCTGCCATTAATATCACTCATAGACACCAAGAATGTTTATCAGAAACTTGAATGTAAAGCACAATTGCAGTGGATCATCAGTTGGAAACCTAGTTAATTTAGTCAAGGCGCATCATTTGATCTAAGTTCTAGAATCCAAGGCATATAACTTGAAGAAGCTCACAGAAGATTTCGAAACAGTAAAGTCTCAGCAATTTATATTGACCTTAAACTAGCCCACGCATTCATGAGGTTGAAATTATAAAGTTTTAGAAAGTTCCGTTAACCTTGTTATTATTATCATCCTGTTACTTTTTTTTTTATTTTTTAATTTCACTTTTGATTTGATTATATCTCCTCAAAATAATTATATTCTATACCACATGCTGTCAGTTCCCACTCATGTGATCCCATTTTCAACATAAAGGAAGAGCTAGGGCACACTCCAAGTAATAGGAACCAAAATTTCGTAAACAATGTCTGGAGGATATTTGAAATTCTAAACCCCAAACAAACCAACAAAGACTCAAAGGGCTGAAAGTTACAGATGACATCGCATTAGCACTGGAGGGAAAAAAGATAGAATTTATTATAAGCATTAGTACAAAAAACCAGGCACCATCAAATTAAATGTGACTAAGATGAAATACCTCAAATTCTTCGAACTCACAGCCTTCAATTACCACAACACTTGGGACACAATTTGGAGCTGGCCGTATCAGTCCCAGAGCTTGTTCCAATGTCACCTGGAGTTCTACAAGATCTTCGTTTTCTAATCTTAGACGTTTACACTTTGAATTCAGTGTACTGTTCTTCCTCTTACTGCGGAAAGAAGATTTAGCTCCAAGTACTTCTTTGGAATGTGACACAGATTTCTCATCTTTAGACCATGGACTTGCTTGATCTGCTAAATTGGCCTGGTCAATTGATGAAAAGCCAGTTGATATTGAATTACCTTTTAATTTGTGAGGAGTCAAAAGTACTTCACCAGGTTTAGTTTTTTTTGCACTAACATTTCCATTCATGGGAACTCCATCACCAGCAACAATAGTTTCACTACCCTGTAGATAAAGAGCAAAACCAAATAGTTATTAGTTATTACAGGATGTGACCATTACATATTCCATAAGAAGCCAGAACTTATTACATGCAAGAACTTAAATGTTAAGGACACTGGATTTCAACGTATGATAATATAATACTCTGAAATTAGGTGCTTGAAAAATATAAAACAGTTAATAGATGCATTTTCAATTCTGCAAACTTATGCCGGGATGCTAATTCCTTATGCTTAGATGTAAGAACCAAAATGAATGCACAAATTAAACATTCCCATTAATAAACAAGAAGTGTTTTCACTGAAATAGTTTCAGGCTGTCTAGAATGAGCAACATAGGCAGAGAAAGACCATAAGTGACAAAAGACATTTTGTCAAAAGGACAATGATGGTTTCTATAAACATCTAACTGCAGCTTATTGCAAGCCACTAAGCCCCATTTGGCATTCAGTTTCAACCCATGTTGAGTTGAGTTCAATGCCAAACATGGTAAAGAGGGAATTTGATAACCTCAATTTTGCTTCAACTCAATTCAGTTAGGTGGGTTTGGGAGCCCAAACTCAACTTCAAATTTTTGGTGTTAGGTGAGTTCAAGAGTTGAACAAAACAATTATAATTGAAATTCCACACAACCCATCTCGCCTCACCTCAATCCCAAACAGGAATGTTGTATGTGAAAGGAAGTTGACCTCAAGCACCATCGTTACTTCATAACATATTTTCAGATGGTACAAATGCAATTTGGTATGTAAAATGTTGTGTTTTGCATTGAGTATAACCTAGAAGATTTAGCAGAAATCAGGAGATCTCTCGGGTGAATCAAGCGGCTGAAATTAACTAAATTAGAGTCTTAACTTAAGTAGTATTATAAGGGGTATTCTAGAGATTGTGTTGTCTTTTAAATTGTCCTTGTATTTTCCGCCCTAATTGTCTATAAATAGGAGGCATAAGGGGGCAGTTCCAATCATCATTCACTTTCTGAAATCGAGTGCTGGGAGAATTGAGAGAAAAGTCTAGAGAAGTAGTGCTTTGTAATCTCAGTTGTATTGTACTCATGTGAGAGGGTTTCTTGTACTAATTTCTTCATGATTTAGTGAATTGCTCTCGAGAAACTAAAGGCTGGATGTAGGATTGCAATTGCAATCTGAACCAGGATAAATCGCTATGTCTCTTCTTTGGTTTGCATGTCTTTGTCACGAACCAGCTTGCTCGGAGTTTTTTTTTAATTCCTTAGTAGCCGAATATTATCTTATTTCTTATTGCTGTAACTCTTAGTACCTAGCTGTATTTTTCTGTTATGAGTTAGTTTTAGGCCCCACATGCAAGGGGCGAATAGGACAAAAAGGTTGGTTGTAACCGCATGAGGGAAGGAGTCTGCTATGGCAGACTTACCCTACCTCTGGCTAGTATATATCCTCTCCAAGGTTCTCTGGAGAAGGCATCAAGCAATAGAATCTGAATTTCCTTCTACATCTCATTTCCTCCCTATTTCTCTCTATTTTCCCTCTACATTCGTTCTTCTATTCTTCTACGGAGCTAAAACCAGCTTGTCACAAATCAGGTTGTGACAGTCTTTTACCTTATTTCCATTACTGTTTCATTACTGATTTATATTTCTGTTGTTGGGATTGGTTCGGGTGTGTGTGTGTTGTGAATTGGCAGTGATTAGAGTGATCCTAGTGCTCTTAATTGTAACATAAAACAATAGTTTTAGTTCCAACTTTACCAAATAGAAGACATAATCTATGCTATCTTCTTTTTGTATGTCCTTCCTTTTTGCAGCTTATAGATGATCATCTAGTTAGTCATAGCGGATAATGTGAACCTCTGGTTCCCATTATTCTTTACAGGGTCTGCCCTCTTTAAGGCATTTTTTGTGTCCTAAAAATTGTTATTTATCAAAAAGATGATGATGGTGATGGTGACGATGATATCTGCTAAACAGTAAACAAGCCTATCATATCTCCCATGCTAATGTAATTATACAGGGGTGTAAAAAGAAGAACAAAAATGGAGTAATGCTTTATTCTAACTGACAAACCTGATTTGATGTTGAAGCAGTTGATGCCTTTCTGAATCCCATGACTAACTTTCCTTCCGGCTCTATCCGACTAAATGTTACTGAGGAAATAAAATTAAACCACAGAATATAAACAATGGCACTCAAAATTAATGAATTCAAATACTTCCAAGGGCCACTTGTGAGAGAGAACGTAAAAAGAAGTGGAAAAAGACTAAAAGAGGCAAATAGAAAGCAGAGCATTCAGAATACAACTTTTCCGTTATATTGGTTAAAATTCAAGAAAAGCTTCAGCAATCCTTATGATCCATAAATGGCAATAAAAAAAATATGAAGAAACCAAAGCAAACACAAAAACCATGTTAAGTACTTCATAGATGAGAAGGCAATCAAAAAGGAGCAACAATAAGCAAGGTCCAAACTAGAAAACCAGGAAAATGGTAAGCAATAACTTCCATCTCAACCAAGTATCACCACCTTGAGCTACATGGAAGGAAACCATTTAGCTAAAGCAGAAGGCGGAAGTACCAAAATAACTTTTTCCTAGCAATGTCAGAGCATTACCTATATCACCAGCTTGCAATTGCATTGACTGTATACAAGGAGTGACCCCTTCTAAAACATACATTCTGCTGTTATTATTCGGCCAGAATCTGAACTGAAATATCCATTCCGTCCCTTTTGAGTCCTGGACTTTAAGAGGTAAACCTTCTGGCTGGGAAATTGCAGGAAAGTAAGCCTGCCCCAGTAATAATACACAATATCAGTTAAGTTTAAAAAAATGAGACAAAACTAAATGAATTCAAGTCTTCATGTCAAAATAAAACACGCATTAGGGTGGTTAAGAGCCTGAACTCAGGATCACATTGAAAACAACCTTAACAGCAGAAAACATACCTAACACTGTTTACCTATCTTGTTCTAAAAATTAGCTTCAGCAATGAAATCAAAATGATTCCATTAAGAATCAAGCTATTAAGCAAAATAATTGTCCATCAAATATGGACCTACTGGTAAAAAACGATTTGGATAACATAACTTCTTCCATAACTTTTGTTGGCACAAAGTTAGACTAAATCAACGAAAACTGCAATTAAGTTTAGTCTTCCAACTTAGCAAAAAGAAAAAGAAAAAGTTTGTCCTCCAAATAAATATGCTTGCTTTTGTAATTATTTATCCAATTGTACCCGAATGCTGTCAAACTCCCTAACAGTAGGAATTGGCACAATTGAAATGCTAAACAAAGTGGCATGTCAATCTGGGAAAATAAGTATAAAGATTCACCTCTGCACATTTTTTTGGTAGCACTAAGCGCCCTATCCTTCCAGCATCACTAGCACTTAACATCTTCTCAAACAAAGGAGTAATCACAGAATTTGAACTTGAGTGCCGTTAAGGTTTAAGCAGGAAAACTTCTACACTCAGAAATCGAAATAACAGGTTAATAAAAAACTGGTTGCTGAATTGAAATTTAAAATTTTTGGAATGTACGTGCAACCCTTTCACCAGCATCAAATAAAGCTTAGAAACTCTCTTGAAATTCAAAACCAAATTAACATAAAAAAGAGATCAGGTGCACATAGGGAATCTGAATTCGTAAAACCTGTTGGGCTGCTAATATTTGATGTATTGACATTAGTATGGATAATCATAACTAAAACTCTAGAACACCACAACATCAAAGGGTAGGATACTCTCCAGATATTTGTTGCAATTCTTGATCAGTTATCCTGGGCCAATACCGAGGAAGCAACTGATTTCGTGCCCGGGCATCTGCTCGAGGCCTTCCATTACGTAATGGAGTCTCGCTTGATGAGTCAGCTCCATTATGCCCAGTGACCTGCTTCCCGATTCCAGTTGACAGAGTTAAGCGTGATACATGAGTTCCAGAAACCTTCGTTTGATCATTTGCTTCATTTATTGGTGTAGAAGATACAGCTAAACTAAAATGTGAATTAGATGTGCTGTTTCTTGGAAATGATGCCTTCTGAGGAATATTTACACATGGAATAGTGCGCTCCCCGCAGTTGATTCCTGCAACAAAATACCCACATCAGGTGGCAGATCGATAGAAATAAACCTTCTCCGTTCACCAGATCATATATATGTAAGGAAAGGATCACCACCTGCATTCCCATTTTCAACTATTTCAGATGCTCCAAGCTTCATGCTGCCATTCATTAATCTTTCGGATGAATCATCTACTTTCTTCTTTTCTAAAGAAGAGGCAGATAGTCGCTCACAGCCAATAAGTCTATCAATGCCACTTGGTCTGTCAACTTCGAAAGGCAACCTTGGATGTAACTCAGAATGAGCAGATGAAGAACTGAACATACTGGGAGCTTGCCGCCATGGCACTGGACCTGATCCAGCTATGTGACACCAATTCTTGCCAGATAGGTCTTTAATCCTTTCAGGCAGTACAGGGAGGAAAAAAGAAGGTGGTGGCCAGGCAGGATTGGGTGTCTGAAACATTCAATAAGATATTGTACAGGAACATGCTCATTTGAACAAGCAGAGGAGAATAATATATTACATATTGCTGCTACAAGGTGGGAAAGCATAAATGGAGGTACCCACTCATAAAAATGGTATACCTAAGTAGACAATCCATGATTAATAAGAGAACAATTTGTCACTCTTTTCCCCTGGTTTTTTTGTGGCGGTGAGAGAGGAGGGATTTATGCTCTACTTCATGGTTTGATCAAGTAATTAAAAAAGGTAAGCTATATCTTAAATGGACAACAACATGCTTTTACACATGCTAGAAGAAAGTAAGAAATGGGGCAAAGAAAACAATTAAATTAAGACGAGCTCCAACCACTTGGGATCTACTACAAGAACTGGGGGATCTACTAAAATTATACGTGTCCATATTCCTTAAGAACATAGCATTTAGATTACTTATGAATATGCATATGAAGCAAGCTCCAGTTACTGTTTCTACATCATATTTAATCAGATAGAAAAGCTGACAGACATGAATAATTTTAGCACAACCAATCAGGTTACATTCAGTTCAAAGGCATGCATAAAGAAGGTTCATGATTGAAGAAAATTGGTATAGGCTACTTTCAAGAACGTCAAGTTAAATTTTTGGTTATTAAACCCAGAACCACCCTCTGATTGACACCAGCTAAATCAATCCTATATTGTTAATTTTAGTTCGAGAAAATAGTGAAAAATGTCAACCCAATTTGATCCTGTAGGGAATTAGCAAATATATGGAATTTGCCAAGCAAGTTCACCTACAATTGCTATACTGGCAATGTAGTGGTTGAAGAAACACCAAAAAAGATGATTGATAAAAACGTAAGGGAACTCACCAAAATGAAACTTTTTCTTGCACATGTTATGCACTCAATTCCTCCAGCATCCAAGAGTACAAACATATGGAATGACACTATACACCCACAATGTATTTGCTGCCAAGAGAAATTTACCTTTAGAAGATCAGGAAGATAAAATGCTAAAATTACAAAGGAATCAAACCAAGAAGCAACCCGTTTAACCTCCTGTAAGCTCTACAGGGCAGCATAAGATCTACCATACTAGCCTGGATAAAATAAAACTTCCACCAACCTTCCCACAAGACTCACAGCACCTCCATCCAGAAGCATTCAAGTGGAAAGTCTCACAGAATTTTCCTTCCTCATAAGCAGAACTACAGTCATAAAAGATTGGTTAGCATCTCAACAAACTAAGACAGAAAGTTGTGATGGGATTGGGTAGTTTTCTTTCTTTTCATTTTTTATTTTATTATGCTTATTAATTATATATTTTTGATAGACAAGCAGGGGAAGAACTCAGTTCTCTTTGTTGGGGTAATGGCATAAACTATAACCCCACCCCCTGGGCGGCAGGCATAGGGGGAAAAGATAAGGTACAGGGCTTCTCAGGAGCTTAGGAGCCCTCATTAACAACCTGTGGTCAAATTGACAAATTGGAGACTCTGAGGTCAAGTGTTGAAACAATACCCGCTGTGAGATAAAGGAAAACCAACCACTGGTGATTTGCTTCTATCTTCTTTCAAATGCTTCTAGCACTTAATTATGTTACCAGAGACTCTAATACAACAAATCCTTAGCTATGATTAAACTTGAAGTAGTCTTCATATATAACAGCTTAAGACATACCAACAGGCATTAGAACACACCCTAAAATTCAGGTGCTTTTCTGATAATTAATACTTAAATATATCAACAACATCCGTATTATAACTACTAAAACTATTAATAAATAGTAAAATTAGCAAATAATAAACAGTAAAACTATTAAAAACAAGAATATCAATATTATAAGTTTTTAAAATTGTAGAAAATAATTAAAATTTATAGTTAAGATCATTAATGATTTTTATTTACATTATAACATTGATACTATAATGAATATTGTCATTGCTAATGCTAATCTTATAACATTACCAGTCTAATTTATTCACAATTTTAAGATAATAATTACAAATAAAGTATTATCATTAAAAATATAATATTAGCAATATCATAAATATTGTTTTGATAGTATGAATGCTGTATTAATAATTTAATAATATAAGTAATTATTAATATTCCAATATTATAACAATATTATTCAATAACAAGACCATGCGTTACATAATAATTGAACACATGTTTCATATAACCATTTTGAAGACGCATTTCAATTTTCAAAATTGAGAGTGAATATTGGTAGCAAAGGTGAGATAGCTTCTTTATGACTAGAAATTCACAATTTTGAGTTGTGGAGATATCTTTGCCAAAAAGGGTAAGGTTGGGTACAAATACAACCCTCACCCCGTCGTTGCAAAGTGAAGAAGCTCATGCACTAGGGAACCTGATATCAATTTTCAAGATAAGAAATAGTTCTCCATAGTTAATAATTGCACATGTTTTTCGAACTCCCCGTGGAAACGGAAAAAGTAGAGATGGAATATTAAAAAATACTTTTGTAAATAAACAGTCCTTAATAATTTTAAAGAATATGGGAATTCCATGTTCCATAAATGTTTTTGCCTAAACAACATAATGCAAGTATCAAACAATATGAATAGAAAGCCCATTGAACCAGATAATCCCCCTACAGAAGCATGGAAATGCATGGAAGAATAATGCATTATTTGGTAAACAAAACTACTAAATGTAATCCTTAAATTAAAAAAAAAAAAAGGATGTCAGGTGAGCGGAGAAAGAGCACCTTAGTGCCCATTTATAAGAATAAATAAGGTTCTGAAAGTGGTGAAAATTATATAAATATCAAGCTAATGAGACACATTAGAAAAATAATGGGAGAGGGAAATTGAGAAAATGTTGAGGAGAGCAAATAAGGGCTCCAAAAACCAATTTGGATTCTACCTAGTAGGCCAACAATGGACACTAAAAATGTATTGATACACCAAGTGGAAAGGCCTAGAGATAAACAAAAATATCTATAATTGTACTTACACACTTGGAAAAAAAGCCTATCACAATGTCCACAAAGAAGTCTTGTGAAAGGCATTGAAGAAGAAAAAAGTTTGAAGTGCAAAAACATATGCTAGGACTTGTGAAGGAAATATTGAGAGATTTAGAATTGTAATGGGAATACATAAAAGATTTGCATTGAGCCCTTGCCTCTTCGCTCTTGTGATGGCTTAAGTCAAAAAAACACATCTAAAAAGGCATGTCTACGTGTATGTTATTTGTAGACAATATTGTTTTGATGGATGAGACAAACTAATGCATGCATAATCTTGAATTGGGGGGGAACACCTAAGACTTTTTTAACCATAATTTGATTAACACTCGAGCCTCAACTCCAAGCACCCTTGTGCCTCAATGTGCCTTGAGCTTTTGACAACTATGATCATGATAGAGATGAGATTCATGTAGTCAACTCTATCTAGTGGCATTAGCACTTATGATGTTGTATACTTGCTTATCTAAAGGAAAAAGGAAACAACCAAACATGGTCGGGAAAATTCTAATCCAGTTAATACCATGAAGATAGAAAATAAAACTAGTGAAATAAAATCACCCATAACAATATTAACAATGCATTAAGACTTGTGAAAGACATACTAATACTAAGACTTTCTCAACTTTAATTTGATTACATCAAGAATTTGTCCTAAACCCTTATCTCTTTGCTCTAATGATAAATGAACTTACTGAGCACATCCAAGAAGAGATGTCTCAACATATGTTATTTATAAATAACATTATCTTCGTGGATGAGACAAAAGAAAGCTGAATACTAAGTTTGAGGCATGTAGAGACTCCTAAAATTCAAAAACAAGTTGAGTAGATCACAAGCAAATATAAAATATGCAAGTATAGTAAAAATAAAATGGGGATGATGTTATATTGTTATGGTAAGATAAAATCAAGTCCTTCCAAGAAAAAATCAGTTCAAATATCTTGGATCAGTTGTTCAAAAAGGCGAAGAGATTATTAAGGATGTTATGCATTTAAGGCATGACACACAAAATAGAGAAATATTTCTAGCATCTTGTCATAATTGAATTCTGACAGGGGGAAATTCTCCTTGAATTGAGTAGAATTGGGAAATTGAGGGGGAAGAACAGAGAGAAAAAGGGGAACGAGAGTTAAAGAGAGGAGAGAATTGGCGAGAGAAAGATTTTGTATTGATAATTCTCTTAATGGTTTGGAGCGGTATCAGTGTGCTTTATATACTAATCTGGCTCCCATAATAGGTGTCGATGGCCACTTGATCAAGCAACCCTTCTCCCTCCATGTACTGGTCAGCAAGCAACCCTTCATCCAAAGAAAGGTACAAGAAATTGACCCTCTTAATCTACTTTTGATCGAGTATAAGGACCTATTTGCAGAATCCCATTCCCTTCCACCCAAAAGAACCTTTGATCACTCGATTAACCTAAAACCCCAAGTTAAGCCTGTGAACCTAAGATCATACCGATATCACCTCAAACAGAAAACTGAGATTGAACGACTTATCAAAGATATGTTAAGCAAATCACTCATTCAACCCAGCAACAATCCTTTTGCTTCACCCGTTAGTCATGACCCTAAGAATAATAGAAGGGCATCATTATAATAAGGTTGCAATGGTTTGTCATGATATTTTTACAAGTTGTTAGAACACATGGGTGCTATTAGGATGCTGGTAGAAATTAGTTAACTAGCTACTATGCCTATAAAAAGGCCCGTTGTAAGAGGAGAGGATAGGTATGAATTGATTAAATGAAATTCTGATTCTCTCTACAATTCTCTCTCCCTTCTCCCTCTTGTTTCTCTATTGCTCTCCCTCATTTCTCTCTAATTTCTCCCCCATTCTTCAATTTTCCCTCTAATACATTATGTTCTTGACATTAATTCAATCGAATCCTTCTGATTGCCAATTTCAGCCCATTATGAACCCTAGGTTCATGACAAATGGTATCAGAGCAATCAATCCTTGGCTGTGGATTTGATTCCAGTTGAAAGCGACTACTGTGGTGAGTGGTTTTCCTTGACGATTGCGGTAAGGCGGATTTCGACGACGTATGGATTTGATTCCAGTTGATTGGAACTTCCAGACGAGCAAGCAAGCCCAACCCAGACAGTGAGAAGCGATTCTAGGTGAGGCGAAGCGTTGTGAACAGACAACGCTCGCGATTGGTGAGGGAGTCCGTCAAATGCGTTCTCGGAAGCTCGTGGCCTGCTGTTTGCGCATTGTCTAGTGAAGTCAAGTAGTAGTGTCGAAGGTGAGTCAGGTTGCTTAAGACGAGGACGAGACTCACTTCAGAGGCGACTTTGAAGGACGATAACAAAGCCGACCTCGGCCATCCAAGCAAGCTTAGGGAGCGCCAGCAGTGACGCAGGTTGGTCGGACGACTGGAGTGGGTGACGCGAACGGCCAGGAGGTCGCGATTTGGACTTAGGAGTGTTGCGACCATCCAAGGCAAGCATAAGCCCGTCGGAGGTGAAGCGAACGACCCAAACCAATAAGCTTCCTATAGGTGTGGTTGTGGCAGTTTTGATCGGGAATTCCATTCGGAATTCTGTGGGTGTGGCCACTGGATCGAAAGGCACGATGGTGCTGCAATTTTTGGGCCGAGAAGCAATTCTAACCATTCGGGTGAAGCGAGCTGCCCACCTTGATCGGAAGGGGATTCCAACCATTATAGAAGAATCAACCCAGAGAGAACCAAGCCCATAAGTAGCAACTGAAGCAACGAGCAAGGCAGGTTGTTCCAACTGATCCTTGGTGGAATTCCTTAGTCACGGCTAACAGCGAGCAGTGATTTTCGTTGGTTATTTGGAGGCAACTACTAAGAGGAAGATGGCAATGGATTCTCGTGGTTAGATTCCGATTGTGATTTTCGGCTGGGAGTTGGATGCTTTAGGAGACTCCAGGAGGCCATCAAGTCGCTATAACTAGCAACTTCTTTTGTTCCCAAAATAGGCTGGAATTTGAAGCGAAGCAACGCATGAAATTTGCCACTTATTGGATCAATTTTAGAGGTGATTGGGTGAGGCAGTTATAGAAGGGAATTAGAATGGAAAGAGCTGTTCTTTCTTGGCCTATTGCTTTTCTAGCCAGTGAGATTTCGGCTAGGAGGAGTAGTGCACGAAGGAGTCCAATGGAGTCTCAATTGTAGCAGAAGAATGCTTCATTTTCAGCTGAAATGGAGTCTTAATGGCAGCCAAAGGAGGCTGCATTTTCAATTGGCAGCAACAGGGACAAAGGAACAAGCAATGAGATTCATGAAAAGTGCAAGGAATTCGGTCGAATGTTCCGCGAGAAACTGCAAGAATTTGCAATGATACTTATTAAGAAGTATCATTACAACTTTCCGGTAGAATACTTTGATGATTATCACTGAAGTTTTAACAAGGAGGAATTCCTTGGAGTAGAGCAGCCAAAGGAGGAGACAAGATTACGAACGATCGATTCACTGCCTACTCTAGACTTTGGGCAGAAAAAGAAACATTTTGACGGAGACAGCAGTGACCAAAAAGATGGCTACAATATTGAGAGTAATTTTGGTGGCGAAAAGCATAATCTCAAGGAAAATTATATTGATCAGGTTGATAGGACAGCAAATCAAAAGGAGCCCATGAATCCTTTTGAAGGAGAAGTGCATGTAGAGAAATATCTCGACGAAGATGGAGAAAAAGAAGATGTTGGATTACTTGCATGGAATCAAGAGGAACCAACTGAAAAATCAATCAATATTAAGAAAGTTGTTGTTGGAATCACAGCCAATTTATCAATGGTAACTAAGGATTCAGAACATGAAAGTAGATTAGATGAAGAGATCTGTAAATATCACACTTTACAATAGCAGGAAACTGATAAATCGGGGATTGAAATCACAGCAACCCCTAATTCCAATGCTCACAGATAGCATTGGTATGAGCACCCAAGGCAAGTCCACAACTCTTCATCGCTATATTTCCAGGATGATGTTGATATTTTTGCAACAGAGATTGGCCATGAGTTGAATGGGAACACAGTAAAGGCAGCTATGGCTGTAGATTCATTATCCATCCTTGTATTGGAAAGGGAGACCGATTTTGGTCGGCCAGCTATTGCAGAAGGTGGGGGCATCGAACTTGAACTCGATTAGATTTCTTCAATTGAAGCTCTAGGACAAAGTATGCTTGGGATGGATCTTGGAAACCTAAGAATGAAGAAGAAGAGGCCTAAAAGATGCAAACAAGCAAGAAGAATGAAACGGATTGAGAAAGCAGGTATTGGATGAAAAGCAATGAATAGTTGTTGCGAGTTCTTGGCGACAAGAACTCTCTCAAGAAGGGTGAAATTATCCTGACCTAAGGAATAATAGAAGGGCATCATTGTAATAAGGTTGCAATGGTTTGTTAGGATATTTTTCCAAGTTGTTAGAGCACATGGGTGTTGTTAGGATGTTGCTAGAAATTAGTTAATTAGCTACTATGCCTATAAAAAGGCCCATTGTAAGAGGAGAGGAGAGGCATGAATTGATTAAATGAAATTCTGATTCTCTCTACAATTATCTCTCCCTTCTCCCTCTTGTTTCCCTATTGCTCTCCCTCATTTCTCTTTAATTTCTCCTCCATTCTTCTTCATTTTTCCCTCTAATACATTCTGCTCTTGACATTAATTCAATTGGATCCTTCTGATTGCCAATTTCAGCCCATTATGAACCCTAGGTTCATGACACCGTTTTGCTTGTTAAAAAGGAAGATGGCTCATGGAAATTTGGTGTTGACTACCGTCAACTAAACTTCATAACCATCAAAAACAAGTTTGCAATACTTATAGTAGAAGATCTACTTGATGAGCTTAAGTATGCCACTGTTTTTACCAAGTTAGATCTTAGGTTGGGTTATCATCAAATTCGAATGAAACCTGAAAATATCCATAAAACAGCATTCAAGACCCATCAAGGACATTATAAGTTTCTTGTAATGCCTCGGCTTGACCAATGCCCCAGTTACTTTTTAGTCCTTGATGAACCGAATTTTTGAACCATACCTTCGGCAATTCATTTTGGTGTTCTTTGATGATATTTTAATCTACAGCCCTTCCTTTGCTCAGCACATTGACCACCTAAAAATCACTTTTGAGGTCCTTAGGTTTAATCAATTGTATATTAAAGAGTCAAAGTGCGCCTTTGCTCAAGAGTAAATGGAGTACTTGGGCCACATTATATCTAAAATAGGGGTAAGCACGGATCCTAGCAAAGTGGCAGCGATGTTGGAATGGTCGTGGCCCACTAGTGTGAAGGGACTTCAGGGATTTCTAGGGTTAACGGGCTGCTACCGTCGGTTTGTCAAAAACTATGGTATTATCAGCCAACCCTTAATCGAATTATTGAAGAAGGATGGGTTCCATTGGGGTCAGGAGGCAGAACAAGCTTTTGTTGAACTTAAGAAAGTTGTCAACAATGTTCCAACGCTAGGTTTGCCGGATTTCAGCAAACCCTTCATGCTAGAAACGGATGCAAGTGCTAGTGGAATTGGGGTTGTTTTGGTTCAAGAAGGCAGACCCCTAGCCTTTCTGAGCCAAGCATTGGCACCTAAGTTCCTGGGATTGAGTATATATGAGAAAGAACTGCTGGTTGTATTGATGGTTGTGGATAAGTGGCGCCATTATTTGGAAGGAGGTACATTTGTGATTAAAACAGACCATCACATTTTTGTTGCAACAACGGTTACATACTCACTTGTAGCAAAAGGATATGACAAAATTAGTAGGGCTGGATTATTCTAGAGAGTATAGGAAGGGGAAAGAAAACAAGGCAAGAGACACTTGCGCGATGTTTCGAAGGGGGGCCATTCAGCTGCATTAACTATGGTGATTCTAGATTGGTGCCAAGAAATTAGTTCAACTTATGAAACAGACGGGGCAGCTAAGGAACTATTGCAGCAGTTAGTGGTCAGCCCAACTGCTAAACCGGGGTATACTTTGGCCAATGGCATCATCAGGTACCAAGGAAGGTTGGTTTTGGGAAATGACAGAAGGCTTAGACGTAAGGTGATTGAAGCTTTGCATAACTCACCAATGGGAGGACATTCTGGTACTGTCAATACCTATCATAAGGTGAGACAACTTTTCCAATGGCCGAGATTAAAGAAGGATGTTATGGAGTTTGTGACGGGGTGTGACATTTGCAAGAGGTGAAATATAGAAAATGTGGTCTATCTCAGATTATTAGAACCATTAGACATTCTAGAGGGACCTTGGGAGAGCATTTCCATAGACTTTATTGAAGGACTTCCAAGGTCAAAAGGGAATGATTGTATTACGGTGATTGTGGACCGATTCACCAAATACAGCCACTTTGTTGGGCTCTCTCATCCTTACACCGCTCGAGAAATTGCTAAGGTCTTCATGGATCATATAATAACATTGCATGGGGTACCTAAGGCTATAATATCAAATAGAGATAAGAACTTTACTAGCCTACTTTGGAAGGAGTTAATGCGGTAATTGGGGGTCAAGCTCAATATGTCAACCACTTGCCTACCATCCTGAATCTGATGGGCAAACAGAAGAGGTTAATCAAAGTCTAGAGATGTACTTGAGGTGTTTATGCTTCTTACAACCAAAAATCCTGGCACAAGTGGTTGGCTACAACACAATAATGGTACAATTCCAGCCACCATAGTGCCATCAAAAGGTCTGATTTTGAAGTCCTTTATGGTTACAAACCACCCCTACTTCCGGCAGTAGGAGAGTCATCATCGGTAGCAGCTCTAGACACCTACCTCCAGTAAAGGCAACAGGGTCTATAAGTGATCAAAACTGAGTTGGCCAATTCAAAGAACAAAATGAAGCAATTCGCAGATAAAAAGATGAGTGACAAGGAGTTTGAAGAGGGGGAGAGGGTATATTTGAAGCTACATTCGAGGCATTTAAGATCTCTATCTCAAGGCCCTATTTCAAAGTTGCAACCAAAATATTGTGGTCCATTTCTCATAACTGCAAGGGTGGGAAGTGTGGCTTACAAACTGCAACTCCCGGAGAATTCCAACATTCACCCAATGTTTCATGTTTCTCTTCTTAAGAAGTTGGTAGCCGAACAACAAATCCCACGCTGCCTAATTCTCTACAGGGTGGAGACCAACCTAAAGAACCCCATGACTATTCTGAATAAAAGAGTGATATACAAGCATGGGGCTCCCATTACTCAAGTGCTAGTACAATGGTCAGGCCTACATTCAGACAATAATACCTAAGAATATCTCCTAGATTTATTTAATCAATTCCCATGAGTGGCAAGCCTTCTCAGCATTTCTTGAGGACAAGAAAATTTTGAGAAGGGTCGAGGGGGGGGGGGGGGTTGTTTGTCATGTATTAACTTGTAAGGAGAGTCTACTGTAATTAGAGATAGTAAAGAGGTGAAAACAGTATAAATTGAAAGCTAGTTGTAAGGGGTTGTACTTACTTAGTTGCTGCATTAGTAGCTGATACATTCCCAGGCACATGTAGGCGGTTACAGCACATGGGAGGTTAAGAATCCAACTATATATAGTGTTGAATTCTCTTCCACGGATATATGAAAATTCTAAGAATATTTTGATCCCTTTCTCTCTTTCTCTTTCTCATTTCTCCCCCTTATTTTTGCACTCTCTCTCTCTCTCTCTCTCTCTCTCTCTCTCTCTCTCTCTCTCTCTATTTCTTTCATCATCTCAATCTTATTGTTTGATCGAGAACCATTGTCAACATTTGAGAAGAAGCTGACATTGGACTTTAAAATTTTTTGTACCTTCCTTCCGATGATCATTTTACAAACTCCAATCTCCAAACTTCCAGTAAGGGTCATCTTCTTGACTTCCTTCTCAAAAGTGACTTCCATTTTGTTGAAGTCAAAACTTATTGGCTAACTCCCTTCATCCAATCCACACTCAAGACTATGTCACAATCTCCCAACTTAAGCAACCTTAACAGTCCGTTTGGCTAAGCAGTTTGACCGCTTATAAGCTATTAGTATAGCTTAAAAGCTGTTAAGCTTTTTCAGTTAAAGTGTTTGGCAAACTTAAATAGCTTAAAAGCTATATAGAGAAAAAGTTGCGTTGACCATTAAAATTACCTATTTACCCTCAACCAAAACACCAATTTCCAACCCATATTCTTCTTCTTCAACCCTCTGCAACCAATTTCCGACTGCCACTGTCGCCTGTCGTCCGTCGCCATCCGCTTCGTCGTCGCCCCAACCATCTCCCCTACCGTCGCCTTTGGCTGTCGTCTATACCTCCACCGTCGCTAGTAGCCGCCGTCTCAAACCCATCCCCATCCCCATCGATCGCCGCCTCAAACCCATCCAGCCTCAATCGCTGCCCACGCCTCCATCGTCGGCTCCATCCTTGGTGGCTGCCCCAATCGCTACTTGCTCTAGTTGTATATATATATATATATATATTGTATATATAGTGATATTAATCTAATGATAATATATTATAAGGAAAAAAAATAAAAGTGTATATATAGTGTATTAATATATTTTTTAATAATTATATATAATTTATTAACATTTAATGATAAAATTTTACATCATTCAACATGTCTATTTTTGTCTTTTTATCAAGTTATAATAGCTTATCAGCTCTTTCAAACCAAACACATAACTATTAAATTATTAATTAATAACTTAAAAGCACATTTATCTAAACATTTCATCAACTTAAACGCTACCTAACTTAAACATTATAACCAACTTAAACACTACCCAGCTTAAAAGCTTTAAAAAAAAAAAATGCATAGCCAAACTAGCCCTAAGTTTGCTTCAAAAGTCTACCCATGCATCTCCCAACAGAATCCCACACAAGCAAATCGGCATATCACCTTGTGACCATTTGCTACAGTCACATACAGTGGTTGTGTCCCTGTCAATTCACATTTCAGCTTCTTGGTTGTCCCCTCCCCTCATCAAGGAAGCTATGAGTGCTTCTACTATCTATCAACACCATAAGCCTGTTGTCTTGTGCCTTCCCTTCTACTCGAATGATCTTACTGTTGGTGAGCCCTGTAAGGGCGTGAAGTGAAATCTCCACATTCTCCTCTCCTTCTCCTTCCACCTGTGTGATTGTCCCTTCATCATTCTCCTATGTCTCATCTTCTCCTTCAAGCAGCAAGAGTTGCCTCCGGCATTGATGCCCTGGGGTATACCTATCCCCACAACGATAGCATAAGAGACTGCCTTATCTAATCTACAAGCTTCCCGTTGTTTATAGGCACGAGAGAAATGGCAATGGATTGGCTCACTCCCTTGCCTCCCTAATGGTTCCTTCCTCCTTCCCTTCCTACACTCTTGCCATCGAGCTGGAGTGTCCCCAAATTCATGCTCCTCATCTGCCACCTCTGCTTCTTCATTAATGCCTCCATTGTCAATTTGTCAATTCTTGCAACCGTGCACAATCAACTGCTTGTTTGATGGTTTTAAGTTGTTGCATCTTGACAGTAGGCCTTAGCTTTTCACTTAATCCACTCACAAAAATGGAGACAAAGTACCCCTTCGTCAGATGTGGATTCAAAATCAACATGGGTGACTTGAGCTCCTCAAATCTCAATTGGCAGGACTGCACTGATCCCTCCTAACATAGCTTATTGAACTCCTCCACTACGTCCAACATATTTTTATCATTGAACCATTCACAAAGATCCTCCACAAATTCAACCCTTCTTAGCACCTATCCACCCCTAGAACCACGCATCCCCAACATCATTAAGGTATGAAGCAGCACGAGTCACTAGTAGTTGTTCAGGCACATGGTAGAAACTGAACATCCTTTCACGCCTGTGCACCCATCATCTCAGATTCACCCCATCAAACATGGGGATTTCCAATTTTGGAAATGAAAAACCCATAGTTATTAAAGGCGCGCCTAGGCGCAAGGCGATTTCAGCGAGGGCCTCGCCTTGTAAGGTGAGGCACCGAGGCGAGAGGCGCGCCTCATGAAACCCATGCCTGCATCCTCTCTTCCTCTCCTCTCCAGCCTCCCCTCTTCTCAATTCCAGCATGTATACATTACAACATATTTATATTTCTTTAATTTAACTAAATGTCCACATTTTCTTTTATTTATATTTTACCTTCCATTTACTTTAATACCTAAATGTAAATAAGAGAGTACCCCCCCCCCCCGCCATTTGGATTCAATAAAAATATCTAAAAAATCAAAATCCATAACAATAAGAAAATAAAATTTTGGTTTTAGTACAAACTCGGGATTTAGCGATTTTACCACCCCCAAAATACATACCTACTGTTTCTTGAAAAATTCATTAAAAATCATTTTAACAACAATGAATATTAGCTATCAAAATACCGAGAGATAGTTTTTGAAAATGAAAACATTTTCTTATATGTCTCCTTATAATGCACTAATCTTCCAGACTTAAAAAAAATGCGCTAATCTTCCAAACTTAGAAAAATCGCATTTTTCAAAATGAAAACATTTTCTTGATTGTAAACTTGTAGTGTTTATTGATTGTGAAGAGTACTAAAACTTGTCCAAAATGTCCTCCTTCAGTAAAATAAGAGATTGGAGAGTACATGCAAAAGAAGAAAAATAACAAGGATGAGCAAAATATGACACCGTAAGATGATAATTTTCAATTTGGTGAAGGGTATGATGACGATGATGATTAAAACTTTTTTGTTGATTGTGGACTTGTAGTGTTTATATGTTTGTTTAGAACTTTGCATGATGATTGGTACTTGTTTGAGTTTGAGACTTTAAATTTGAACTTTGATGATATTTCTAGTTTAGAAATTGCATGATGAATGAATCAACTTTGATGTTGTTAGTTTAGAATTTGAAGATAATGAATCATTAATGATATACATGTGTTATTATTGATAATTTGATAGTTTTTTATGATTTTACAAGATTTTGAGTTTTTTTTCTAAAAGGTGCACCTCGCTTCGCAAAGGCACGCCTCGTCTCGTGCGCCTCAGGCTCCAGGACCCTTTGCGGCTCGCGCCTTTCAAAACTATGGGAAAACCAGGCTGATGAGGAACAGCTTGAATTACCTATCTCCGCTCCATAGTATTCTCCCCTACTACTGTCGGATCTACCTCAAATTCATAAGCATTTTTCGTCCGTGAAGCCAGAATATGTCCCGGTACGATTAGGTCTAATCTCTCTCTGGGTGGAAATTCTGGAGAGAGTCTTACCTGGTGGTGGTTCATAAACGTCCTCATGAACAACTGCATCTGATTCTTCAACTGATTGTGTTGCTCCCGCTTTCCTCCCGCCATCACTCCATGGCTCCATCGATTCTCCTTTCCACCACTGTCTCCACAGTTGACTCCATACTACCCATTCGAATTTGCATATCGGCTACTGTCGCAGTGACTTGCTGCAACTGTGCCTCCATCTGCTTCATGTGGGTGCTGTTGGCCATGGTGAATTCCAAAAATGATCTCCACCCAAGATTGTGCTCTAATACCAAAATGTCAGAATTAAATTCTGACAGGGGGAAATTCTCCTTGAATTGAGGAGAATTGGGAAATTGCGGGGGAAGAACAGAGAGAAAAGAAGGGGAATGAGAGTTAAAGAGAAAAGAGAAAAGAAATGGCGGGAGAGAGATTTTGTGTTGATAATTCTCTTAATGGTTTGGAGGGATATCAGTGTGCTTTATATACTGATCTAGCTCCCATAATAGGCACCAATGGCCACTTGATCAACAATTACAAAATAGTTTGAATTTGAAAATTAGGCCTAACTGCCCAACTAATATTCCTGCCTATTCAAACAATCAACTAATTACAATTTACCCAGCTATATCAACTGCAATCCCGTGACACATTTTATGCAATTTAAAATCCCTTTAAAACTAAAAAGAATAGTTTTAACAGATAACTATAAGACTAACTTTATTGCATGACACAAAATATTGAGCAATAAAGCAACATGCACAAGATGTAAGCATAACTGAAATAAGAATATTACGTTAGACATACATCCATACAAAAAAGACAATATTACAAACGGAGTTATTTGTAATAAGGTTAATAGAAGAATATGAAAAGGAATTTGGATGCAAAGGGTTCCATCCAATCTTCTTCAAATCAACATTTTTTGTCTCCCCCAAATTAGGGAGAGATGGGTGGAAATAGTGTTATAATGTATTGACAAATCTATCCCCACAACTTTCATATATATCATCCTTTTATAATTTTGTAAGCAAATTATGTAGGGTATAATTGACATTTGCTGTTTAATGATGTTCTGTTCCATCCATTTCCATAGCTCTCCCAAACAAGGAGAAAGCATTTTCCATTACTTTTCATCCTCTTCTCTCCCAAATAACAACATATCCAGCCGTTATCCCACTATGTGGGGTTGGCTACATGAATTCTAGACTTCTATGTGGGTTACATCCCAACAGATAGTTTGTCTAGAATTCATATTTGGATCCGACTAGGTTTTACGCTGGCTGTCGGCTACCTAACGCAACCCTCCTCCTTTATCCGGACTTGGGACCGGCAGTGGATAATATCCCCTGGCGGAGTAATGATGAAATGAAGTTTGAACACCATCTTCACATGGAGAAATTTCATGAGATGGTGGTGCATGAAGATAATTGATATAGTTGTGTTCCATAACTTAGTTGACATGGTGAAACCAACAAGTACAATATGGAAACACAACACATCCTCTTCTCTCCCAAATGAGGAGGAAAATTTCTCATTCCATTCCGCTCATTTTCATTACAGCACATTACATTCCATTGCTAAATCTCTCCCAAACATAGCCTAAAACAATACCGAAAGCCAGTGATAGAGTTATTTGTCTTTTGTCTTCTAGAAACAACGTATCATGATTAAGTTTCTCTAGACTCACACAGTTTGTCCTACTAAGAGCAGGTTAGATATAGGCTCCAGCAGCTGTAGAAAGATTTGTATCATTTGTTTTAATCAAGAAATGGTAAAACCAGAGTTTATTAGAAAAACTAATGCTTAACATTACTACAACAGGCCTAAGTCAAGCTACCGCAAAAGGAGGAATGACATATTTCTAACATAATTTTTAGTTGGCAAGAAGATCCTACCACGGCAAGTCTTTAGTATGACAATTGCATACCCATGTATATTCCAATGCCAAAGAAATTAAATTAAAACTAAAGATATAACATGTGGCAATGTTAGGATTGAGACAGCCCAAACCACAAGCTGAATAGATGCCAAAATTCAAGATGAACCTGAACCACACAGTGACACAACTATATCCATGCTAAATTAGGATCCAATCCAGATATTAACTATAAATGGCAGAGTTCTTCACTCTCCCAAACAACCATTCAGGTCACATAATCCAAGAAATATTATCACGATGACCCACATGTATTACGATTGGCCAGTGTGTGATTCTGGATACAAATCAAGAAATTCATTAAACCCGTGTTTTAACTCCCAGGTAATATTGACTAAGGAAGATGAATGGCCCAAAATTTTACAACTCAGCAGCCCCAAGCTGCATGGTCCAGTGCAAAGAACAAATAAAAATAAACTCCTTCACATAATGCCTCCACCGCTTGATTCAGTTAATCCCGGCCTAAAGGAGATTTATGAAGAAAAGTCACTATCCTTTTCTTAACTTATTTCTGCTGAAACCTTTACGTGATTATTCGTAAAATTAAATGCACTTCAGAACTTCCTCTTTCCCAAGGTCTTTTCAGCAATTTTTTTCTATCAATTTCAATTATTTTCCAACTCCCGTATGACTCATCCCATGACAACAATTTTAAAAGCTAGCATATTCAACACCACGAAATGCACGATCCTACTAGAAAGTTCAGCTATTCAGCACAAATTCCATATAACGAAGCCTAATTCCGCACTACAACAGAGCAACAAAATCAAGCAAAACGAATAAAAGAACAGCACTGGAAGGAAGGAAAAAAAAATCAGCAGCCATCCATTTTCTTTTATTATCTGTCTTTTCATGGCTGCGCCAATTGAAGAAGACCAAACGGTAAAAACCACTCGAAACCACTCCACTTAATAGCCAAATTCTAAAAGACCAGAACAAAACCCACTCAATCGATCAAAAAAAGAGTAAAGCAACTCGACGGAAAATCACTTACGCGCATCGATCGCAAAGGTCGGCGAACTCGCCGGTCCGGCGCCGCCATCCTTTCCTCGGCCGGTCGAACACAGTCTTGCAGGTCGAATTGAAGCAAAACTTCGCCGACGAAGACGACGACGACATCGAAGCTCACCTCCAGCCACAAATCTCCGCGAACATCAAACCCTAAGCCACTCCACAGAAACAAATTAAATGAAACAAAAACTACGAGGCGAGAGAGAGAGGGAGAGTAGGACGACGGCGATTTAGCGTATGCGAACAGCTTCGGAATTGAAGCAAACAAAGACGACAACGAAGAAGCAAAGCGGACGAACATAAACCCTAGGTTTAGTCTTCGAGAGAGAGAAAGATAAAACAATAACAATGGCAGAGTTGGGATGGGGGCTTTAGCAGAGGGACAAGTGAGAAAATGAAAGATATAGAAAACTTTGTACGTTTGGCGTCGTCGTTTTTTCTCTCTCCTGTCTTTCCCTCGTCGCTGTCGTTCGGAGAATACTAATGTAACCCCGCATTATATCACAAACACTCCTATGCCTTCTAATTCAAGGGTATTTTCGGAAGATCGCTATCAAAATATCCATCCGAGGAAACTTGAATTTCACACACTAGGCAACTCAACCCGGTTTTATTTTAATTTTTTAAATTTTGTGTACAAAAATAAGATAAATTCATATTTTTATTTTTATACTTTTATATTTTTTTATAATTATTTAAAATTTTTATTATTTTAATTATGTCTTTAAATTTATATTTTTAAATCAATTTAACTCTTTTACTTTAACTTATTTTTTGTATAATAATTTTAAATTTTTTACTATTTCAATTACATCTATATATTGACATTTTCGAATCAATTCAATCCATATATTTTGATGTGTAAAAAAATAAATAAATATGTCATTTTAACTCATTTTTTATATATCAAAATATAGAAGTTAAATTATTTAAAAAATACAGATAGAATAATGTAATTGAACTAACGAAAAATTTTAATTATTATATAAAAAAAATATATTAAAATATAAAGATTAAATTAATTTAAAAATATAAGTATAAAAATGTAATTAAAATAATGAAAAATTATATAATTATACGATAAAATATAAAAATATATAAACAAAAAAAATATAAATTTGACCTATGCATATATGAGATCCAAGTCAAACTAAATTAACCAGGTTGACCCAGAAACCAACCAATTGTCTTTTTAGAATTAACTTGGTTTATAATAAAAAAAATAATTGATAAAAATTTGAGCAAATCATACATTTTTCTCATTTTCAATTTAATATTTAAAAAATTATATTAATAAGTTGAAATGACAAAAATACTCTCAAATTTGAGCGCAGGGCACTCTGTTTCAGGACTCTGTTTGGTATGGTTATATTCGAGTGCAAACAGGGCAATAAATTTGACCTTTAGAGTTGGCGTTGGAGTGGCATTAATGGGCAACCACTGGCATAAAGTTGTCTGCTGGATATATTGAGTGGGCCCATTCAACTTTGAAATCCCTAAGCCGGACGAACTCTCGTTAAAATCAACCATGAACGTTGGCCTGCATATGTAAAAGATGGCCAAATTCTATTGTATTTTTATATTTTTTTTGTATAATTATTTAAATTTTAAATTATTTCAATTCCACCTTTATATTTATATTTTATAGTCAATTTAATCTTTATATTTTAATATTTTTTATGTGATGATGATAGTTTTTGAGACCGACAACCACGTGCCACCTCTGCGACTGGACTTCGAAAATAGTACATCGAATTTGGCGATATTAGACCTCAGGTATAAAACCTGCAAGACAATAGAGGGCCGGGACTGAGATCCCCCAGAGTAGACTCTGACGCTCAAATTAGTAGAGTAAATGCAAGTAGAAATAAATATGAGAGTTGTAGAGTTTGGAGATACCTAACTAGAATCTTTGTCTTTTATAGGCGGATCTGTTTTGAAGTACCCGAGATGGGCTGCCACGACTCCCAAGGATCCCAGTCAAGTTGGAACGGGTCTTGCGGTCCGGCCCGAATTTTTCGGGCTCCGCTCCGAATTGTTGACTTGTCACGTGTAGGTCTCTCGGACGATTCACGTGGCGGGTGAGACTATTAGCGAGTAGGGGTATTTTAGTAATTTTAGTTGACGCCACATGTGACAACCTAAATTTTTTATTATTTTAGTTATTTAGATTTTCAAGTTAATTTAACTTCTTTATTTTGATATGTAAAAAAAAATAATTAAATTGATTTATTTCACTTTAAGTTCTTTTTATACATTAAAAAATATAAATTAAATTAATTTAAAAAATATAAGTACATGAATATAATTGAACTAACAAAAAAAATTAAATTATTACACAAAAAAATTAAAATACATAAATTAAATTGATTCGAAAATAAAGGTGTAGATGTATAATCAAAACAACGAAAATTTATGATAGACATACAAAAAAAACATAAAAATATAGGGACAAAAAAACATAAAAAACCAATTCGTTTACATGAATTAAATATGAGTTGAATTTTGTTTAGGTTATGGAATAGTTAGTTTTTGCACTTATTTTGAGATATTTTGATATTTTATTTAATTTATGAACTAATTAGAGTTAGCAATTATATGTTTTCAGTTTGTCCTTTATTTTTCTCTCGTAACTTGTTAATTTGTGCCATTTTTTATCCACTTAAGAGTAAGTTAAGTATGTTCATTTTTAATTAATTTGTACAATTAAATTGTGTTTACTTATTTAGGATTAATTGGGGACATTGTGGTCTTTGTCTCACATGTAAATGTAATTTTTTATCAATAAATAATGTCAAATAAAAATATCAATAAAAATAAAACTATTAAAATATTAAATGTCATAAATTGTAAACATTAGAGTGGGGTCAGTGGGTATTAATCTTAAATTGTAAACATTAAAGTGGATATTAATCTTAAAATTGTTATGAGTTTTGATTCTCAAGTGTTCAAAATGTTAAAGCGATCTCCTATTTAAAATGTTGTGTTATAGGTCCAAATTCAAATAAAGATGTCCAAAAGTCCGTAGAAATAAAAAATCCATATAAGCAAGGTACATGTGAAGAAGTATCACACGATCAATATCAAGGGATACTAATTCAAGTGATCGAGATTGAGTGACCTCACCCAGGAGTCTATTTCAATACTTTCAAAAGACCCTTCCAATAATTTACGAGTCACTTGATAATTATTATTTGGAAGACTCTCTAACTCACTATGATTCACAAAAAAATCACTATATTAGGTTATCTTAGGAATAACATCAACTGGATGGATTATTCAATATTACAATTATTGAAATGTTGTCCTTACACGATATTTGATATTCGTATGTTCAATTATATCATGAGAGATAAATCATATATTAAACTTTTGAGTTTTGTATAGGACAAAAATTAAATTACTTATCTGACCTCTCAACTTATACTTAAAACTTAAAAGATGTTAAAAGTTACAACTCTTGCTAGATACTATTATTGAACATGCATGATTTTAATAACAATTGGCGGCGAGTGCATTGGAGAAGAAAAGTGTGCTCGTGAGTAACCTGCAACTGCGAGTGGTTGAAGAATCTTTGTCGTATTGGGACCTAGCTGTCTCCTTCTCATTTATTCTCAGGGATAAGGCGTGCATGCAGGCAGACCAACATAGATTGCATATTGTATAAACAATCCCTTTACTTTTTGATCAACTCCTTCTCCCATTCGATGTGTCCAGATGGTTGATGCTTTAACAACTTTGATTTGATTTTGTGCAAGGTGAGCAATATTTTGAGTAAATTGAAATAATTGAATTAAATTGGATAAAATTATCACTTTAATTCATTTTAAGTTATAAATCAGTTTGGTTCAATTTGATAATTTCAATTTTTTTCAGTTTAATTCATTATTTATATTAAAAAAAATAATCAAAATAAATGAAATGTCAAAAATAATATTATTTTAGCACTTTATTATTTTGATTTGTTTGGTTTGAGAGTTTATTTGGTCAGTTCGATTTAA
Organism: Diospyros kaki; assembly: GCA_036245055.1. Classification (NCBI taxonomy): domain Eukaryota; kingdom Viridiplantae; phylum Streptophyta; class Magnoliopsida; order Ericales; family Ebenaceae; genus Diospyros; species Diospyros kaki. The sequence goes on along the minus strand of BSEG01000005.1, from coordinate 2,738,641 downwards.
TTTAATATTTTATACAAGTTCGATCTATTCAATTTAAGCAATTAAATGGTTTGGTAATTAAATTGATCGAATACTCATCCCTAATTCAGTACTTTCATAATTTGGTTTGAATCAAATTGAAAAACTCAATTTGATTCAAGACTAAATAAGTTCCATCTGAAAAAATTAAAAGGGGTTCCTCTATTCATGTTTTAGTTTTCAATTTTGATTTTTGAATTTATTTTTAATTTTGTGCTTTGAGAATTTATTTTAAAATTGTTGAAAATAAGTTATTTTTTATCTATAATATTTTCCACATTTTGAAATTTTTAAACGTATTTATGATAAAAATAATCAAAACAACTTTTTATTATTTTAAGTTTTCTTTACAAATTATTCCCAAGACAAGTGGTTGGCCTCTGATAAATTTGGATTCATACTAATAGATCATAAATTCAACTCCTTATTTTGTGCAGTGAGACAAACTCTCTATTTGTGATTTATCTCTTCTGCCAAAATTGAAGGCACAAGCGATAAGAAACCGTACAATAACAATAATTTTAATTTTTTTATAATATTTTTTTAAAAAATACATTTTTTAAAATATGAAGTAAACAAATTTTCATTGTTTTAAAAATTAAAAACTAAAAATAACTTAATAACAACGATAAAAACAAGGCTTAAAGAATTGGTCATCCGTCTAATTCCAATTTTGGATTAAAAAATCAAATAAATTACTATTTATATAAAAAATATAACTTTGCGATAGTACTGCTTTGAAGTTAGAACGTTTTTTGTGGCAAGCCTTCACAATCATGGCGGTAGGGAAAGAAGGTGGTTGTTTTGTTTGAGGAGATGGCACGGCATGTCGGCAATGCTTGCCTTTGCTGTTCTCATGCACATGCATTCTCACGTAATTGACAACTTCATGCAGTTTCGTTTGTTTTAGTAGTACTCCGCCGCGGCTCGTCAACACCGATGACCACCCTAGTTATTTAAAAATTATATTAGATTATTCTGTGTCGTTACACACAAGATACCTCTTGACATTTTATACATTTACACGGATTTACTAACATCCGCTCAATGGAGGGGAGATCAATGTATTTCCCAAAATATGGCTGTACATGTAATTTAGCAAAATCATTGAGTATAATTTACTCAAAAAATTTATAGAGGGGCATATATAACAGCCAAACCTTGATCCACTACTATCTGGAGCTTCTCATAGTTCATCAAGGTCTTCTGCTCAGACTTGTAAGTTCCTTTTCCTCTAGCTATTACCTCTCCATCTACATCTATGATCCCTTCTTTTGTTGCATCATCAGTTCTTGGACCAGGCTCCAAAACAAATGCTTTCACCTGTAGTAAATTAAATAAAAGGTAGAGCAGGTAATTATTTCAATTTATACTGATAATGATACAGGCTAAATAGTATAAATGATCACTGAACTTTACACTAAAGTATAAAAATATTATTGAACTTTAATTTGTAGTTAAAATGTTACTGAACTTTAATTTAATATACAGTTTCATAACTACTGTCAATTGTTGTTAAAAGAGACTAACGAAATGTTGACATTTTAATACTTTAATATAAAGTTCAATGACATTTGTGTACTTTAGTAAAAAATTCAGTAATATTTTTATACTTTTGTGCATAATGATCATTTGTGCCATTTAATCGTCCATGTTGTTAGCCATGTCAACATCTCGTTAAACTTTTTTAACGACAATTGATAGTAGTTAACTACAAATTGAAGTTCAGTAATTTTTTTTGTATTTTAGTGCAAAGTTTATTAACTGTTTATGCTATTTAGTCATCATGAGACCATGTTTATACAGTGTCTAGAAGCTTGTCAAAAATGAAGAACTCACCTTGAGGTACAAAACATATGGTGATTTGACATGATCCCCGTTGCTTAGTTTAGTCATCAATGATAGCAACGCGAACTTTGGACAGTTCTTAGTAAGAATCAAGTCCAAATAACCATCCGAGAACTGCATATCAGCCAACAAACAGAATATAATAAATCAAAAGGATGAGTTGTTAAGAAAATTTAAGAATTTAAATCTTTCATATCATCCAGTTAGGCAAGATACATGGAAAAGACCTACCTATAATTTTTTTTTGGCCCCATTTTCTACATAGAGCATGGAAAATTGGAAATTAACTAGCGATGTTTGATTCTATTGCTGCATTTGCTGTGAGTTTGTTGAGTAACTTGAGGACAGATAGGTTAATAAATGTGTCCTATTAGTTTATTTAAGGGAACGATCTACTGTCATTAAATGTGGCTTAAAAACTTTTAACCACTAAACAGAATGTACAAAAATAATCTTCCTTTGCCTTGCGTTAGATTTTTGGTCGGTTGGTAATAATAAGAGAATTAGCACTGCAAAAATGATGGGTACTAACTTATAGTGAGAGCATATATGGAACAAAGAAGTAAGCAAAGCAACAAACAGAAAGATAGCATAAGGATTCCATATAGGGATAAAAAAAACCTTAGCATCAGGTGCTGCCTTGGTGTCTTCACCACCCCAGGGTACATTATGGAGCCAGATTGAAACAAATGGACCATCAATCTTCCTCCATTCTAAACTCTCCAAGTCAACTTGAGGACCTTGGTAGCCACGTTGGTGAACCTTCAGCTTCATGGGCTCATCCTGACTTGGATTGTTGATATTGCTAGGTAATACATCTTTTGGACTGCTGGGCTCTCCACAAGCTTCAAAGCCTGGAGCAGGCACAAATGAAATCCAGCCACTGTATTTCCTGAGATGAAATATACGTTGAATAGCCTGAAGGAAAAGCACTATAAGTTAGTCTACAAGATCCCTTTTCATAAAACTTTAGGGCTTGTTTGACTGCAATTTCGTTTTCAATTTTTTATTTTTTTATTTTCAAAAGTTTATAACCAATTTTTTTTTTTTTCAAAATTTTGAAAACAAAAATTAAAAAATAAAAACGAAATTGTAGTCAAACGAGCCCTTAATAATCCATATTATAAACAATATAAGACAAGTAACATTAGGTAAAACATAGCTGAAGATGCTCAAAAGAAACAGCAACTTGGAGTTTTCTACAAATGCTAGTGAGGTCGTTCCTATAGGACTGATGCATATAATTTATAATATTCATGGCTCCTACAAACATCAGCTGGTTCCATCAAGAAAAGACCCTCACATTAATAAGAATAAAAAAAGGTCAAAGGTCAGAACCAAATGGTTGACAAAATTAACATATAGTGATAATCTTGATTTGTGGTGGTTTACATTCTAGAAAAGCATAAATAATCATTTCAATGCAAATAGATTTAATTGAAATTCTATATATGCTGTTGGAAATCCGAGATAACAAGCTAACTTATGATAAAGATAGCTTATGGAAGAGACTCGGCCACATGAAGCTAGCTGAAGATAAGGATAAAGAAGATTGAAGAGATTGAAATCAAGAGCCCCTAGATAATAGGAGAAATTATAGGAGCTGATATTATAAGAGATAATATGAAAAATAATAAAGATAATGTACTCTAGTTAGCCTATCTTTAAATTGTTGTATATCTGTACAATAATTTAGTTTAGTTAAGATTCTATCTCTTGTACAATAGGGTTAGCAACATAGAGTAAAATATATATAAATAGGCAATCTCGCATGAATAAAATTGATTGAGTTTTGGTTGTTTTCCTCCAACTCGGTTCTTCTAGAAGTTGCAGGGTTTGTTTAGGGTTTGTTCATGGTATCAAAGCTTGATTGATCCAAGTCTGAAACTTCCGCAATCATGAGTGACTCGAACAAGGAGAGTGCAGTCCACACAACTGCCGAGTCTTCCAACCCATGAACAGCTATCCTTCCAGGCGCTTCCTTATCCACCAAGAGCCACACCTTGCAGATTACACAGCATCGGTTAAATGGCAGGAACTTCCGTGAGTGGTTCCAATCGGTTGCTTTGGTAATCAAGGGCAAAGGTAAGTATGGACATCTGTCAGGAGAAGTTACTGCACCATCCAAAGATGCTGCTGATTATCAAAGATGGGAGGCTGAGGACTCTATCATCATGGCGTGGCTAATCACTTCAATGGAGCAAAAGATTGGCCGAACCTACCTTTTTTACAAGACTGCTAAGGAAGTGTGGGATGCAGTCCAAGAAATATATTCGGATCTCGAAAACACAGCTCAGTGCTTTGAGATTAGATCGGCTATTCGAAACACTAAACAAGGTAATTCTAGTGTGACCGAATACTATAATACATTGCTTGAACTATGGCAAGAGATGGATCTATTTTATGATCCAAATTGGGAGTGCAAAGCAGACAGTCTGAAATACAGCAAAATGCTGGAAAAAGAAAGGGTTTTCAACTTTCTTCACGGCCTCAGTTCAGACCTTGATGAAGTTCGTGGTTGGCTTCTTGGCACGAAACCCCTTCCTTCACTCCGAGAGGTCTTTGCGGAAGTAAGAAGAGAAGAAAGCAGAAAAAAGGTGATGCTCACAGCCACTGATTCTCATACAAGCTCAGCCCTCGCAGCAACAAAAAAGGGAAGATTCTTCTAGGAGCCCAACAGCAACAAAAAGGGAAGAATTTTCAAGGGATAAACCATGATGTGAGCATTGCAACAAGCCTTTTCACACCAAAGATACCTGCTGGAAGCTACATGGGAAACCAGCAAATTGGAAGCTAAGGGGTAAGAGAGAAAAAAAAAGATCAGCCTACACAACTTCAGTTGCCGCAACACCTCCACTCGAGAAAGGTATGCAGCTGAACCTATCTACTGAATAGGTGCTGTTCTTACAAAGATTATTGCAGGATACTCACCTTGGGAAAGAAACCGACAATACAACCACTACGGCTACAACATTCCCCGTCCAAAGAGGTAATCTAATATACTCCCTAACCTCTAGAAGACCTAGTAGAAAGTGCTGGATTATAGATACAGGTGCCTCTAACCGTATGACAGGATCAGCTGAAATTTTTCAGCAATTTCAGTCTCATTGGCAGCCAAGGGACAAGGAGTTAACAGTGTTATTAGCTGATGGAAACACCTCGGCTGTTATGGGGGAAGGAGATATAAGTATTGGTGGTTTAAAACTGAAAACAGTTTTATATGTTCCAAATTTGAAATGCAACCTGTTATCTGTTAGCAAGCTTAGTCAAGATATGGACTGCATTGTAACCTTTCTACCCTCTCATTGTATTTTTCAGGACTGGTCCTCAGAGAAGATGATTAGCAGTGCTGAGGAAAAGGATGGGCTCTATTGGCTTTCAGAAAATAAGGCTTCCCTTGATCAGTCCACTCATAGTCTCTCTCTTTCGGTTACTTCTAATTCTGATATCTTATTATGGCATAGAAGGCTTGGCCACCCCAGTTTTTCATATTTGAAACGTTTGTACCCTGATTTATTTTTCAATAAAGAGAGTTTAGTTCTTCAATGTGATAAATGCATCCTTGCCAAGCAAACACACAGCACTTATCAATCTCATCCATATACTCCTTCTAAACCATTTTACCTAATTCATAGTGATATTTGGGGCCCAACAAGAATTTCAAACTTGACTGGTGCCCGATGGTTAGTCACTTTCATCGACGATCATACAAGGGTGTGCTGGGTGTATCTTATGAAAGAAAAATCTGAAGTCAATACTATTTTTCAAGGTTTCCATAAATTGATTCAAAACATATTTCAATCCTCCATTTGCATTCTTCGAACTGATAATGGCCGGGAATATTTCTCTCATCCCTTCACCCAATACCTTACCACTCATGGGATTTTTCATCAAAGCACTTGCCCCTATACTCCTCAACAAAATGGGGTAGTTGAAACGAAAAATCGCCATTGACTTGAAATGGCTAGATCTCTAATGTTTACTAGTTCTACTCCAAATAGGTATTGGGGAGAGGCGGTCCTCACAGCCTCTTATTTGATCAATAGGCTGCCATCCAAGGTCCTAAACTACCAAACCCCCTTGAATCATCTAGTGTCCTTCTACCCTCATGTCCACATCATAAACTCTCTTCCACCCAAAGTCTTTGGTTGCACTATGTATGTCTATCAAAACACTCCTCGCCATCACAAACTTGACCCAAAAGCCCTTAAATGCATATTCATTGGTTATTCCTCTACCCAAAAAGGCTACAAATGTTATTGTCCCCTATCACAAAAATCTTTTGTTTCTTGTGATGTGACATTTGTTGAGAATGAGTTCTACTATTCCATTGACTTGATACAAAGAGAGGAAACTCATTGGGATCCCACAATCTCACATCTCTTCCCTCATTTGTATCAGAATTCTAATCTTGATGCCACTCATCACCAAAAATCTGTTCCTATTGAATTAGCCAACATTGAATCTTCTAGTATGCCTGCCCATCAACAAGTTGAGTCAATGGTGACTGATTCAGGAGGGGAAGTCAGCCTAGAAAAGTCCATAGAAGAAAAAGGCATAAAAGTTTATTCAAGAAGACCAAAAAATCCTGATCCTGATCCTCAACTCGGCCAATCATTAGAACTAGAGGAAGGTCCAACAATTGAGGGGAATGCCACAAGTCATAATGATCTAGATATTCCCATTGCTATCTGGAAAGGGGTAAGGTCATGTGTAAAGTACCCCATCTCAAATTACATGTCATACTCCAAATTATCCTCACAATTCAAGGCATTCACCACGACTGTTGATGAGGTAACGGTACCTCAAAATATTTATGAGGCCCTAAAAGACCCAAAGTGGAAGGAAGCTGTTAAAGAAGAAATGAAAGCCCTGGTTGAAAATCATACATGGAATTTGGTTGAAATTCCCAAAGATAAGAAGGTTGTAGGCTGCAAATGGGTGTTCACTATCAAATACAGATCAGATGGAAGCATAGATAGGTATAAGGCAAGGCTAGTGGCCCCAGGATACTCTTAAACCTATGGGATAGACTATGAAGAAACATTTGCCCCTGTAGCTAAATTAAATTCCATAAGAGTATTACTATTTATTGCTGTAAATCTTGATTGGGAATTGTTTCAGCTTGATATAAAAAATGCTTTTCTCAATGGGGAATTAGAAGAAGAAGTATACATGAGGATTCCACCTAGGTTTGAAGAAGGGAAAGTTGGCAAGGTATGTAAGTTACAGAAATCTCTCTATGGGCTAAAGCAATCTCCAAGGGCATGGTTCAAGAAATTTAGCACTAAACTCACTGGGTTTGGGTATACTCGGGAGAAGCAGATCATACCCTCTTTACTAAGTGTTCAAATGGAAAGAGGTGCATTCTCATTGTATATGTAAATGATATCATTATTACAGGTGACAACACTCAGGAAATTGCAGCACTCAAACGGAGGTTAAAGGAGGAATTTGAAGTTAAAGATCTTGGAACTCTGAAATATTTCTTGGGAATAGAAGTGGCCAAAAGCAAGGAAGGTATCCTGATTTCACAAAGAAAGTAGACCTTAGATCTCCTTAAGGATACAGGTATGCTGGGTTGCAAACCAAGATATACACCTTTAGAAAGAAATTGGAAGTATTTTGTAAAAGATGATGATCCTGCAGTTGATAAAGAAAGGTATCAAAGGCTAGTAGGAAGACTCATTTATCTCTCTCTCACTCGTCCTGATATTGCCTATGCAGTGAGCATCATGAGCCAGTTTATGCACTCACCAACTCAACAACATTTAGATGCAGCGTATCATATTTTGAGATACCTGAAGGGAACACCAGGAAAAGGGTTATTGTTCAAGAAAGGTAATAAACGAGGGGCTGAATGCTTTGCTGATGCAGATTGGACAGGATCTGTTATTGATAGCAGATCAACCTCAGGCTTTTGTACCAATCTATGGGGAAATCTGGTAACATGGAGGAGTAAGAAACAGACAGTGGTGGCAAGAAGCAGTGCAGAGGCAAAGTTTAGGACAATTGCCCAGGGTATTTGTGAGCTTATATGGCTGGTGAGACTGATGGAAGACATGAGGATGCCCCTAAAATTTTCAGCATACCTTTACAGTGATAGCAAATCAGCAATAAGTATCATCAATAATCCTATACAGCATGACAGGATGAAACATGTTCGGATCGATAGGAGCTTCATACAAAAGGAAATTGAAGAGGGAGGAATTAAATTGATCTACATTTCTACAGAAACTCAAGAAGCAGATATCCTTACAAAGGCAATGTCAAGACCAGGGTTTGAGATACTGATTAGCAAACTGGGAATGAGAGATATCTATTCACCAGCTTGAGGGGGGTGTTGGAAATCCGAGATAACAAGCTAACTTATGATAAAGATAGCTTATGGAAGAGACTCAGCCACATGAAGCTAGTTGAAGATAAGGATAAAGAAGATTGAAGAGATTGAAATCAAGAGCTCCTAGATAATAGGAGAAATTATAGGAGCTGATATTATAAGAGATAATATGAAAAATAATAAAGATAATGTACTCTAGTTAGCCTATCTTTAAATAGTTGTATATCTGTACAATAATTTAGTTTAGTTAGGACTCTATCTCTTGTACAATAGGGTTAGCAACATAGAGTAAAATACATATAAATAGGCAATCTCGCATGAATAAAAATTGATTGAATTTTGGTTGTTTTCCTCCAGCTCGGTTCTTCTAGAAGTTGCAGGGTTTGTTTAGGGTTTGTTCATATGCATAGAGGGACACCTTGTTCAAAATACTATATTGGAGATAGGGTGAGGCTAATAGCTCAGGAAATTAGAATATGTGGCTGCCAACTACAATGTCTAGGTTTGGATCCTTCCACACACACGAGCCCAAAAGTAAAACATTTTTCCCTGCGGGTGTAGGAAATCAAGACAATGATATAAGACCAAAACTTGTGCAACTTGGTTGGATCTTTTGTTGAATCCAGTGGCCTTAATTCTACTTTTCCTTTAGTTACTAATTGTAAATGGTAGGTTTACTGTGGTAGACACCAATTATTTACTCTATCACATACAATGTTGGTCCCATGTATAAGTTGTGGTTACACAGTTTATTTTCCCTTAAACAGAAACTGTAGATTGCCATGGAAGTACAAGTTTTAAACTGAATATATATGAAAGTATATCTTATGGACAGAACCATACAAAGGACAAGAATATATATCCATCAGTGACAAGATAGCCACTGCTTAAAAACAGTGACTGTCATAGTGAGTTTTGTACAACATAACAAGTAAGATGTTGGCCAGAACTTACATAGAAGTCCATGCGAGCACTGCCCATCCATCTATACTTCTCAGATTCAATGTCGATATCTGCCACCAGACCTGGAATACAGTAAGATTGTCTCAGCAAAAATGAAATAGCTACAGCCAATGGCCATGTATACTCTGAATGTACAATTTCATGATGATACTATCCACAACAACCAAATACAAAACCTAAAGAAGAGGAAATAAATTATTTTGGAATTCAATTCAGTATCAAACTGAAATGCATTAGTTTCTTACCCCAGGCAAGCATCAAGACGCTAAAGAACCTGGTCTCTCCTTGCAAGATACTAGCCACATCCAATGGGCGCTTATGCCCTGCCAATTATTTGAATGCACAGTAACTATTGTATCAAAACAAAATACCATTTGAAAGAAAAAGGAACAGTTAAAAGCTTTTCTAGACAGAAACCGAAACTCAAGACCAATGATCAACCTTGGATAATAGCAAGAACAGCATTAGATGCTATACAGGGAAGACCAACTGAATCCATGAGAGATTTTGCCATGCCATTTCCAGTACCTCCATCCAAAGTTAAGTCATGTTAAAACATAACATCCTATAGAAATAAGCAGGAATTAAAGAAAAATTTCATTACTTTAGGATTGTGGAACTTCATTAAAGAAACCATAACCCAAAACATAAATTAAACAACAATTAAGTAATAGGTATCACAAAAGGAATAACTAAACATACCTGCAGGTACTACGCCAAGAGGCATTTTTATTGCAGCATTCCAATCCTCCCTCTCAAGTAGTCCATTTACTACCTACCAATGTTAGCATTCTTGTGAGAGGGGAGCTCAAAGCAATATCACCATATCAAGCTATATAATATATATTTTAACTGGTATGGAAATTAAATAATTCCACTAGGATTGAGTAATCCCCTTAAACACTTCTATAATTGAAGGTATTCTTTTAATTTATGGCCAGTCCCAAGCCCCGGTAAAAGAGGGAGGGTTGCATTAGGTAGTCGATAGCTATCCTTAAAAACATAGGATTTCATATCATGTCGAAATTAAAGAAAATGTATGTTGCCAAATCTTAATGGACTATTGCTTTTAGATACAAAATGCATAGAAGTTTACATTTCTTGGCAGTCCTAACCATAATAATTAATGTATAAGCTGAGGACTATTACTTAAAACCAATCCACCAACAAGAAGTCAATGTTTTGATGTGCACTCTTTTTGGTGTTCTTCCTTGGTACGTACACTCTTTGCTTATCAAAAATTGCTACATGTGTATATGCATCCTTGATGTGATTGGAAATTCACTTAGAGAACCTTAAACGGTCCTCCACAGTTAAAGTGTCCCCTATAGGATGGTATTCAAACATTAAGCACTGAAGGGTTAAACTCATTATGAAGATCTATGTTCAATCTAGAAACAATTCTATTATACAGCCAAGAAAAGCATGATTATTAAATTAAAATGGATACTGATAAATTATGGAAAGAGTAGAATAAGGTGTTTTTAGAAAGTTCTGTGGAAAGCAACTTAAGAGAGCAGGAGCACTAACAGAAATCTCTTAGTCATTCATTTGACTTGCTGCTTCTTTTTTTGGAAGTTTAATTAGTTCAATAGGTTTAAAAAATTTAAGTAAGGTGGAAATGGCTCATAGATTAAGTATCCTTCATGGATAACCCATTGTCATGAGCCTAAGGGCATAACTGTAGCTGTAATAAACATACAGTAGCATGTGTACTTAGCGGTTACTGCTTATGAGGATTGTACCTAGTTGGTTACACCAATAAGCTAAGGGTGATAGCCTATAAAAGGCAGAGGATGGGAACTATCAATGAAAGCATTTGGTTCTTTCCCTCTAAATATTCTTTCCCTTTCTTTCTTTCTCCCTCTCTTCTTTCAAATTCTCCATCCAATTTCTCTCTAAATCTATGACACTCTCAGAATTGTCCAAGACTTGACAATTGGTATCAAAGTTGGCGATCTTCAACAGCATTTTTGTGATTGGAAGCGGGGTGGATTGTGAGCAGACGATGGTGGAAGGGACGAGACTCAAACAATTGGAGTTGAGAATGGAAGCGCTGGAGTTTGGAATGACGCAGACACACGAAGCTATCACTCAGAGCAGGGAAGATATAGTTGCAATCAGAGATGGGGAATGCAGGAGGAATTAGCGGCATCTCGTGAGGATATGTAGCGGGAATTGGAGAGACATAGGGACGCAATGGATTAGTTTGGCCAAAGGATTAGTAGCATGTTCAACATGCTGTCGTCCCTACCTCAATTCCGCTTGCCTTCAGAATTTCCCACTCGATCCGGAGCTGGATCGAATTCAACCAGATCTAGCATACTTCTGAGGCCTCCAAGGGAAACATAGTCGGAGGGGGTGCAAGGAATGGAGTTGGACCTTCAGGTAAGGGATTTCAATTCCCGATCCGATAATCACATGCCGATGCCAAGGTTGGAGATACCGTTGTTTGATGGATCCAAACCAAGGTGGTGGATCCGCTGGTGTGAACGTTTTTTTCAATACTACAATGTGGCTAAGCCACAACGAATTACCCTGGCAACAGCCTATCTCAATGATACAGCTGATTCTTGGTTCCAAGGGTGGTTCAGGTCCAAAGGGATTGGGATGAGATGGATCGACTTTGCAAAAGAGTTGTGTAAGAGATTTGGAGAAAAGAACATAGCAGACATAATAGAAGAGTTCAATAAACTCAAACAAGAGGGGGCTATCATAGAGTATCTAGAAAAGTTTGAGGAGTTAGGAGCCTTAATGTGGAATGCTCAGCCAACACTTACGGAACAATACTTTATGTCCAACTTTATTAGTGGACTTAAGAACGAGTTGAGATCAATGGTTAAGATGATGATGCCAGCCACCATTGGACAGGCCGCAGAGAAGGCTCAACTATAAGAATTAACGTTGGAAGCGATTTACAAGAGAAACAGGGCTCCCTCTCAGGTGGTTCCCCTAATTAGTCTACCTCCAAACACTAAGGAGGTAGGAGTAGCAATGACTTCAAGCCTGCCAAGAGGAAATCAGTAGGCTCTGACCATCAAAAACCCCACTATGGAGCAGATGAGGTTGTGTTACAAATGTGGGGACCTTTACAGCCCCAGCCATCAGTGTCGAAGGCAATTGTTGAACATGGAAGAAGGTGAAGAGAAGATAGCCGGGGAGGAGCAAGAGGATAATGGGGAGGCCATGGAAGAGACCCCTCAACATGACCCTGTTGATGAAGGGGGGAAAATTTCATTTCATGCACTCAAGGGGGGACCCGCGGGCAAAATCATTAAAGTGGAAGGTCAAGTAGGGAAGAGGAAGATCATGGTGCTGATTGATAGTGGCAACATCCACAGCTTCCTCAATAAAGCAACTGCCACTGAATTGGGGTGCACACTCATGGCTACTACTCCTCTCTCAGTAACAGTAGCTAACAGAAGCAAGATGTATAGCCATTATAAAAGTATGGGGTTCAAATGGCTGATGCAAGGGGAGGAGTTCTCTACAGACTTGAGAATTCTAGAGCTAGGAGGCTGTGATATAGTCCTAGGGGTGGATTGAATGAGAACAGTAAGCCCTCTAACCTTCGACTTCAACAAATTGGAAGTCACTCTAGATTTGAAAAGAAAGAAGTTGACATTAAGTGGTAGCCTGGAAGCAAGAGAGTGTAAGATGATCACGGGTAAAAGGCTGCAAAGGCTACTATCTAAGGGAAAGGGGTAAATATCTCTGATGTTCTCCATTCGAGCTATGGAGATGGATGAGAGAGAATAAGAGGGCCCTCCAATCACTAACCTCTTTGCAAAGGTACCTTGCCCTACTGAATTACATCTGTTACTCTTAGAATTCAAAGACCTATTTGTTAAACCACACACACTGCCCCCAAACCAACTTTTCAACCATTCCATCTCCTTGAAACCCAATTAAAAGCCAGTCAATATTTGAGCCTACCATTACCCCCCTTCCCAAAAGGCTAAAATTGAAAAACAAGTAAAAAGCATGCTTAGTGCTTAAATCATTCAGCCTAGCCAGAGTCCCTTTGCATCTCCCGTACTTCTTGTCAAAAAGAAGGACGACACCTGGCACTTTTGCATAGATTACAGACAACTAAATGACCTCACTGTGAAAAATAAATTTCCCATTCCTTTGATTGAAGACCTACTAGATGAATTAAATGGGGCTGCCATCTTCACTAAACTTGACCTGCGCATAGGGTATCATCAAATGAGGATGAACCCTGCAGACATACCAAAAACGACATTCAGAACCCACCAGGGCCTCTATGAGTTCAAGGTGATGCCCTTTGGGCTCGCCAATGCCCTAACCATTTTTCAAGCTCTAATGAACCATCTATTCCCCCCCCCCCAAAAAAAAAAAAAAAACAACATATCCAGCCTTTATCCCACTATATGGGGTCGGTTACATGAATTCTAGACTTCCATGTATTTCTGTCTTTTGTCATATCTTTATTTAGGCTCATACACTTCATATCAAACTTTAATGTCTCTCCCAAATTCTTCTTGGATCTACCTCTACCTCTTTTTTTGACTAATTGTTCCATTTCATCAACTCTCCTCACAGGAGCGTCTTTTGATCTTCTTTTCACATGACCAAACCATCTTAGTCTAGTCTATCTCATATTCTCCTCGATTGGCACTACTCTTACCTTATTACGAATAACCTCATTTCTAATTTTATCTTTTCTTGTATAGACGCACATCCATCTTAGCATCCTCATCCCTGTTACGCTCATCTTTTGCTCATGCTAGTATTTGATTGCCCAACATTTTGAGTTATACAACAAAACTAGTCTTATATTGTCCTATAGAATTTTTCTTTTAGTTTTAATGGGATTTTACCATCACATAACACTCCCGATGCATTTCTCCATTTTAACCAACCGGCCTTAATTTTATGCGTGACATCCTCGTGAATTTCTCCATCTTTTGAATCACTGATCCCAAATATCGAAAATGGTCTTTTCTTTGTATGATTTGGTCTTCCAATTTTATTATAATATCCTCCACTCTTGCATTCTTACTAACTTTACATTCCACATATTATGTTTTCCTTCTACTTAATTTAAATCCCTTAGATTCTAAATTATTTTTCCACAACTCAGGCTTAGTGTTCACTCCCTCTTTTGTTTCATCCACCAACACTATGTCATCTACAAATAGCATACACCATGGCACCTTTGTTTGAATGTATTTGGTGAGTTCATCCATTATTAAAGCAAATAAGTATGGACTTAGTGCAGAACCTTAATGCAGTCCCATTGTAATTTTAAATAGTTCATTATCCACTCCGCATGTTTTGACCCTTGTCTCTACACCATGATACATGTCCTTAAGGGCTTGTATATAAACTATTCATACTCTTTTCTTCTCTAAAACCTTCCATAATACTTTTCTAGGGACCCTATCATAAACCTTTTCTAGATCTATAAACACTATATGCAGGTCCTTCTGATGATCCCGATACCATTCCATTAGGCGCCTCAGTAGGTATATAGCTTCCATTGTTGATCTACCAGGCATGAAACCAAACTGATTTTCTGAAACATCTGTTTCTTTTCTGAGCCTCTGCTCTATTACTCTCTCACAAAGTTTCATGACATGGCTCATTAACTTAATTCCTCTGTAATTTTCATAATTTTGAACATCTCTTGTGTTCTTGTATATAGAAACCAAAGTACTCTTCCTCCACTCATCTGGCATCTATTTGCCCCCTACTTAAGGAAATTTATGTTAGTCTTCTTTGATGACATTTTGGTCTACAATCCCAACCTCAAACAACACCTAATCCACCTTAAAACCACCTTTGAAATCCTAAAAACCAACCAATTATATGTGAAACCCTCAAAGTGCTCCTTTGCAAAGAGTGAGGTGGAATATCTAGGCCATATCATCTCGGGTCAGGGAGTTAGTACGGAGCCCAAGAAAATCGCAATCATGTTGGAATGGCCTAGGCCTTCACCTATACGGGAGTTGAGGGGATTCCTAGGGCTGACTGGGTATTACAAGAGGTTTATACTACATTGTGGGGTAATCAGTAAGCCCTTGACCGAGTTACTCAAGAAAGACAACTTCAAATGGAATCCCCAAGCTGAGGTTGCTTTCATTATACTTAAGAGAGCAATGACACAAGCCCTGGTTCTGACCCTACCTGATTTCTCTAAGCCCTTCGTAATTGAAACAGATGCATGTGACATTGGGGTGGGAGCAATATTGATACAGGAGGGGAGACCCTTAGACTACATTAGTCAGGCATTAACTGCTAAGCACCGGGGAATGAGTGTGTATGAAAAGGAAGCTAGCCATGATCATAGACATTGATAAGTGGAGGAACTACTTGGAGGGAACTCCATTCATCATAAGGACAGACCATGAAAGCTTAAGGCACCTTCTACAGCCGAGATTACATACACAACTACAAAGAAATGGGGAATCAAAATTATTGGGCTTGAATTATGTGATACAACATAGAAAGGGAAAAGAGAATATAGTGGCAGATGCCCTATTAAGAAGAGAAAAAAAAGGGGCGTGTGAAGCCATTACAGTGGTGGTGCCCGATTGGGTCAAAGATGTAACTGAGAGCTATGATAAATCCGAATGGATTAAGTCCCTACAGACTCAGCTAGTCGTCAGACATACTAATGCACAGGGGTATTCTATCTCCAATGGTCTGATCAAATTTAAAGGTAGATTGGTTGTGGGGGATGACAAAGAATTGAAGTCCAAGATATTGCAGGCACTACGCAACTCTCCTCTAGGAGGGCACTCGGGGGTCAGAGCTACCTACTATAGACTCAGACAGATGTTCTTTTAGCCAGGGCTTAAAAAAGAGGTGACGGATTTTGTGGCAGCCTACATGACTTGCCAATGATGCAAGCATGAATAAGTGGCTTACCCGAGGTTGTTACAACCACTAGCTATACTAGAGTAGGCTTGGGAGGAGATTTCCATGGACTTTATTGAGGGCTTACCCAAGTCTGAAGGCAAGAACGCGATCCTGGTAGTGGTTGACAGACTGATGAAGTTTGCTCACTTCATCAGCCTCACACACCCCTTCACAGCCCAAGAAGTTGCTCGAGTGTTCCTTGATATGGTGGCTAAGGTGCATGGGATCCCTAAATCCATTGTTTCAAATCGAGACAAAGTATTTATAAGCCATTTCTGGCAAGAGTTGTTCAAGGGCCTAAGGGTAGGGCTGCATGTGTCGTCTGCATACCACCCTCCCTGAGTCAGATGGGCAGACCAAGATGGTCAACCAGTGCTTGGAGTCCTATTTGAGGTGTATGTGTTTTGCAAGGCCTAAGAATTGGGGAAGGTGGCTATCCCTAACACAATGGTGGTATAACACGAGCTACCACAATTCAATCAAGAAGACCCCTTTCAAGGCTCTATTCAGGTATAAGACCTTAACATTGCCCGCCGTAACTGACTTCCAAGAGACACAAACCACTATAGTAGAATACTTGAAAAGTAGGAAGGAGATGCTCACTATACTCAAGAAAGAGTTAGCTACAACTAATAACAGAATGAAACAAAATGCTGATCGCAAGAGGAGTGACCGGAGTTTCAATGTGGGGGACCAGGTCTTTTTGAAGGTAAAGAGGTTTTTGCAGCACTATTTTTCTGCCACAACCCCATCCAAGCTAAGTCCAAAGTATTTTGGACTTTTTCTCATAACTAAACAGGTGGGCAAAGTGGCCTACAGACTACAGTTGCCTATGGGGGTGGAAAGCCACTTGGTGTTTCATGTGTCTCTCCTGAAGAAGTATGTGGAGCCTAATGCTACTGTTAGCCTTGACTTACCGCCAGTGAATGAAGATATAGAAGTAGAAGTGAAGCCACAAACTATCATAGATAGAAGGGTAACCATCAGGGGCCCTTACCCCTAATTCAAGTGTTGATCCAGTGGTCCCACCGGCACCCCAAGAACACCACTTGAGAATACCTGCCACAATTGCTGAAACAGTTTTCACGAGCTGCTCAATTACTTACCTTCCTTGGGGACAAGGAAGATTTCAAGGGGAGAGGACTATCACGAGCCTAAGGGCATAACTATAATAAACCTATAAGGGCATAACTATAGCTGTAATAAACATATAGTAGCATGTGTACTTAGCGGTTACCGCTTATGAGGATTGTATCTAGTTGGTTACACTAACAAGTCGAGGGTGATAGCCTATAAAAGGCATTGTAAAAGAGGATGGGAACTATCAATGAAAGCATTCAGTTCCTTCCTTCTAAATATTCTTTCCCTCTCTTTCTTTCTCCCTCTCTTCTTTCAAATTCTCTCTCCAATTTCTCTCTAAATCTATGACTCTCTCAGAATTGTCCAAGTCTCTGATCCGCGACTTGACACATCTCATCTCTGAAGGTGTAGTCCATTATCTATTGAAGTTTATTTCAGCCTTCTTGATGTTGTATTAACCATAAAAAATTCACTGTGACAATGATTGTGAATTGTTCTACCACCAATTACCTTCCTAAGTATCAAATATTCTGTATCTTGAATTAATTAATGGTGAGACAAAAACATATTTTCCATGCAATTGTTAAACAAAAGCAACATACCTCAACCAAGATTCCATCCCCGCTGACACAAACTATTCCATCATATTTTGAGAGATCCATTGTTTGAACAATTTCCTTCGCATGAAGTTGATATTTAGTTTCTAAAAGTCAAAATCGAAAATCAGAATGAGCAACCAATCCAACATTCTGAGAAATCACAACTAGCACATAGAATCATGGACTGCAAACCTTGCACTGTACATTCAATATTAGCATCATCTAGTAATGGTTTCACATCATCAATGAATATCTTATACGCATATTTCTTCCCCCCGTATGGATTCACAAATATAAGCAACCTCTTCGGACGGCCTGTTAGAGAAACATGACAAATAAAAGGAAAATGAATTCAATAGCTATGAATGTTTAAGTTCAGAAAGCTATTCATGTAAGGCTCGCTGATTGTCCAAATCAGTAATCACAACAAACCAAAGAACCGCAAAAACCACATTCAATCCATTACCGCACTGAGAAACTAAATCCAGAGGAAGCAGCCAAAGTCAACTTCTAGATGCCACTAAACCACATAATGTGGAGATATTATTGGAAAAATATCGTTGAACACAAAACTGAAGTGCTAAACTTCATACTTAGTAACTCATGTATATACTACACAACTCTGTTTCCAAATTCATTAATTGCACAAGCTTGAAAGAATACTTATACAAAGCTGAAGTGCTAAATTTCATCAAACTGATGCCAAATTAATTAATCAAACATGCTTGTTCATTAAAAATAAACAGAATTATACAAGCACAAAGCAGCATATATTTACTTATAGATTTGATTGGGGAACTACCTAGAGAATCGAAGTACTCTTCGAGCTTTCGGCACCAGAGCCGGAGTGAATCCTCGGACAAGGGCTCGAACACGTAGGTTTTCCGCGTCGGATGTCCTCCGCTATTGAAGCAGCAACTTCCGTCTCTGTCCTCGGCGACGGCCCGGATCTTGATCGTCGGGCCTTCGGCGGAGAATCCGAGGAAGTCCTTTTCCCCCACCATGCAGCGGCGGCTTCCGCCCTCCATCCATTGGAGTCCAACGCCAGCGGTGAGCGTCGCCGGCGAGACAGCCCCGTTTACCCGGACCCGGTCAGACAGTATCGGCTCTCCGCCGTCGGTTTGCTCCATGTTTCCGCAGCCGAAGTTGGTGAGGTTTCTTCCGTCTCGAGTTGGACCAGTTGCTGGTATTTGTTTGACGGCTGATGGGCTTCCCTAGGCAAAGGATCAGGTTGAGTAATCGGATCTGATTCTTGTCCGCCGGACAAGGTTAGTTAGTTTGTAACTCGTATAGTGCGCTGGCCGTTTGGTGTAATAAATATATTTTTTAATTAATATTTATTTTATTTTATTTTATTTTATTTTTAAAATATTTTTAATTAAAAATTAGAAATATGTTATATTTATTATCAATTAATAAAAAATATTTTTTAACAAAAAATAACGTGTAAATCATTGTTTTAAAACGTTTTTAAAAATAATGATTAATGTACGTATATTATTAATTTAAAAAACTCATAAGGACTAATGTTAAGGTAATTTTTATTTTATTTTTAACTAAAAAATATTATTATTCATTGAAAGTATATATATATATATTGTTAAGTGTTTATTATCAAATTTTCAAACAATTGAGTTTTAAATTGGAATAATTTAAATTTAAAATTACAAAATTCAAATGAGATTATTTCCAAATGCAACCTGATAAATTTTAAAAGTTTAAATTTCTCTAACTTAGTAACACTTTATGTTATATATAAAAATAAACATAAATTTTATAATGTATTTAAATAAATAAAAATTTTATATTAATTAAAAATAAATAATAAATTAAAATTTCAAATATAATACAATTTATAAAAAAATATTTAATTTCATCATTATCTTTTTCTATTATCTCAGTATCATCTTCATCAAAGATGGTTTATAATTCTTAAAAATAATTAATTTTAATATAAAAATTAAATAAGTTAAAAATTTTGAGATGGAGACATAAACTCCATCTCTAATCTCTGACCAAATTTAATATTTTTTTGTAATATTATGAAATGATCTTAAATTTTTTTTAAAATATATAAATATTTTTTTAATATTTTTCAATATTTTGATACAAAATATATTTTAAAAATACCGAAACCACACTTCAACATATTTCCGTGCAATCGTAGGGATAAGGGTAATGGGGGGCGTAATACAAGCAAATACCTTATGGAAGGCGGACGGCGACGTACAAGCAAATAAAGCAGCACGTACACCAACTTTGACAAAAGCAGCACGTACACCAACTTTGAGTCTTTGACCGAAATATTTGTCCTCCGGCGAGGGTTTAGCCGCTTGGAAGAATAGGAGGCGGTGATGGAAGAAGAGGAAGCCGGCGGAGAAGGCGGAGGAGAGCTTCGGCGGCCGCGGGCTCGGCACATAAAGAAGAGGGCCCTCAAGAACAAGGCTTTCGCCGTCTCTTTCGACGAGAAGGACCTCAGGTAAACCACTATATACGCCCAAATGTGGGGGATTATAGGCATTGTGATTGTGTAGCCTAACTAGGGTTTTTGGCTTTGAAAAGGGACTTTGTGACCGGGTTTCACAAGAGGAAGAAGAAGAGACGAAAGGAAGGGCAGCAGCAATTGGTGGAAGCTCAGCGCCGAAAGCGCATCGAAGAGCGTAAAAAGGTCGGATTTTAAGCCCCTTTGATTGGTTTTTGCTTGTACTGAAGTTGAATCTGGACCAAGCCCGTTGTGTTTCAGTCGTTTTTGATAACTTGAAATTGCTAATTTAGGGGAAGGGGAAATGAAAGTGAGAAGGGGATTCGCTTCTTTTGTGTTAGGTTAACAAAATTTTGTCGACTGCTAAAATATCCTGAAAGAGAACGAGAAACAGTGTACTTGACTAAGTCGATCAAATTTTATCATTACATTTTTAATTTCAGAATTGTATTCTATGGAAAAAATCATACCCTTCTCCTCTCCACTATCCAAGCATAGGTCAGCAACACCACCACAACAACAACAATCACACGCCTTAACCCCACTAGGTGGCATCGGCTACACGAAGTTTAAACCTCCATCTATTTCTATGCCCCTTTTATTTAAAGTCAATAGGTCAGCAGCAGTAGTATGCTTTTAATCTTCTATTGTACTCATTTGGCATGATCCTAAGTCTGAAAGTCAGGATTGCATGCCCATGCTTAGGATGTCTGAGCTCAAATGGAATTAGAGAGGGGATGCAGGGCCATATGAGTAGGTAACAACCCCATCCAACAGGCTGGTCTTTTGAGTTGGAGCTTGGCAGTTTAGGCGGAGTTATCAGTTTTCCTGTCTTTATACTGTAAGAGAAAATGGCTATGGTTTCCTTCAGTGCTCTTTTGTTTCTTGTAAGGAAGTTCACAACGTTTTTTAAACTACCCAAATTCCTTTCCAAATTCAATTTGTAACTTTGTCAACTCTTCTTCTACCTGCTCACTGTTCTTATAATTTCCAATATCCTTACTCTCTTCCATGATGCCATTGATGAGTTGTTCTCGGATGGAAATCCCATTTGACAATACATAAAAATTTAGAATAGTTGCAACTGGTGGGCTAGTTGTCAATTTGTGGGCCTCTTTGATCTGTTCAAAAAAGTTGGTTACTTGTTAGTTCATATTTTTTTGTTCTTAGTTATCTCACTTTCCTGGAGTTGATAGTTTGGTCATGCTGTCTTATTTTCTTTGACCCAAACATGTTGATGGCTGCATTTTTTTTATCTTGAATATTGTTTGATACTCTTCGTGATCTTATAGGTTGTCTACAACGCAATTCTTTGGCCTTGTGTTTGCATTTTAATTGTCACTAATCAAGATGTTCTAGTAGGCATGTAGTGCAAGTTTGAAAATGAAAATTTGGTTTCGCTACGTCTTGATTTTGATTCTGTCAAAGTATAACGTCTGATTTTTTTTCTTTTCAACAATTGTTGAAGTTGTTATTTGAACTCTAAAGTTTTAGTGGTGACTGGTTAGTTGCTGGAGGTTGGGTTGATGAAGTGCATGACTAGTTAATTGAATTGAAACTGAGATATAAACACGGAACTGCCTTTTTTTTATTTCCATTTTTCCCCAAAAATGAGAACTGCATTCACTTTTTTGGAAACAAAAGCAGCACATTGAACTTCGTTTCCTGTTTACCTTTCAAAAAAAGGGACAATAAAAAAAGATCTGAAAGTGACAGCAAATCAAACAGGCTCTAAATAGTCAATGGTAGATACTTTGTTATGGAAATATTGCTTGAAACATAAACATTAAAATGAGTTTAAGGATAACTAATCAATACTTAAAAAGTTAAGTAGTTGTGTGATCCTGTGTCTTCATATGTTTCTCTTGATGAAATATTTATAAAGGATGTCAATATATATTAGTTGGGCCTTACTAAATTCCAATTGAGGAAATCAATTTGTCATTCTAGATCTGCAACTAATAAAATGAGGCTAGAGTGACAGTTACTATTTGTTATTGCTATGACTATAGGCTTTAGTGTCATCATTTGCATGCCTTCATGCGGGTTTGATCTTTATAGATCTACATGTTTTTCCACAGAGAAAACTGGAAAAGGAATTGGTTTATGGTGGAGCTCTGCCAGACTCAAGTGCAGGACCTGATGAAGTGCTGGATGATTCTGAGCAGGATGAACAAAGTGAGCCAGTTCCTTCAGTTTCAGGTAATTCTCTAGCAAACTCTAAAAGCCACTGGTGGTTTTTTTTTTCTATAAGATGTAATTATAATTTATGAAAGGGGCAATATTTAATGTACTGTCCAAGTAACATAGGTAGCTTAAACCATCATAACCTACACCCCCCCCCCCTTCTTCCCACAAAAGAAAAAAGAAAAAGAAAACAAGCCCAAGCACTTTAAAGGTCAAGAAAGGATGCACTAGCTGGGAAATGTTTCGTATGCTATTCGTTGAAAGATTGAAAATAAAAGAAGACAACAGCAGATAAATTTCAGGTAGGTACTTTCCTTTGTTTATGTTAGTAGAATGAGACCAGGAGGGAGACAAAAACAAAAACAACAACATATCCAGCCTTTATCCCACTAGAGGGAGACAAAATGCAAAGAAAAAAAAAATCTTTCTTCTTTTTGTTTAGATGAAAATGTAGGGCCAGTTGCTTAACGCAACAGTAGGAGCGCGGTTGCCATGTGTGAGGATGCATGTTCAAGCTTGATGGCAGCCGCTTGGTACAAAAGGTCACCATGTCGTGTAATGCTTTATTGAAAAGGTACAATTGACCCTTTTCTGCAAGCGGCGCTAGGGAAGTTTGCAAAATTTAAGATTTGATTACATGAAGGTGGTTCAGCATTCAGTGTTCATGTTGACACTCCCTCACCCTCTTGCTGTCCAAATATACTGCCATCTATGTGGGTGGTGTGAAATTGTTGCATGTCCGAAACACTCCTTCACAACTACATGCAAGTTGTTGAGCTCCTGTAAGGTACCTACCTTTGTTGTTGACTTGATGCCTTGAGTGTGTCTCTCCACCTTGTGGTGGTTTATGTAGTACTATTTATACATGCTTGTTAGGCTCGTAATGTTTGTTGGGATTGTGAACTTTCTCAGAGAATTAATTGCTTGCCTCCTACAGCCTGTAATAGAAAAATAGTATCTATTGCTTCACAAAGAACAATGAGTGAGCTATTACCATGTTGGTGTGTTTATATGTAGAAATTAGGTGTGACTGACATATTGTCGAAGCTTCAAGGAAATGTTTTGAGTCTTACTGTATTAATGCCATCAAGATGGTTGAGAGTACATATGAAATGCAATATCTCGTTACCCCATACTCTGTAATCTGATCTGGCTTTTTGGGTTTGTTGGCTGAAGGAATGACAACATATGACAGCGGTGATGTGAAAGTTACAGTGACAACGAGTGAGATATCACGGGACGAAGAAACTCCAAGCCAGAGGCCTCAGGCAGTCGGCTCCATTGAAGGGAACTTAAAGAAGCTCCAGAACGTGCATGTGAGCAAGAGGCAGCCCTTCAAGAAAATTGCAAAAAGCAGCAAACCTCGAAAAAAGCCACATAACAAAAGGGTCGTGAAGAAGGGAAAGAAAAAAGGGAAACACTGACCTTAACTTCTTGCCTGCTTCCCCCTTTGCCAGGTTTCCGATTAATCATTTCTTCGTGGGAGGGGGGGGGGGGCCTTTTTTTTTTTTTTTTGTCCCTTGAACCTACTGGGCTGCCGAGGACAAACTAAGGTTTGGTCTCAGTATTATTGTGGCAGTTAGGTGGTGGGGAATTGGGGCCTTTCAACAGAAATCAGAAATGGGATACCAGTACCAGATGCTATTTTACTATTGATGAGAACCCGCAGCACCTACTCTACGCTACTCATCATGTGTAAATGGTTTTTTCCTTCTTTCTCACAAGGCGGCTGCATTAGCGGATCCCAGTTTATTTTATTTGTTTCACCCTTGAACTTCTTCTTTGTTGTTATTGGATTTGTTAACGGGTTTTGAATATTCTCTCTTAGGACTCTGGAAGAACGTATTCGTTGGGCTGCTTCTCGGAACCTAACCTGACTAAGTGGGGGGAAGTGGTTCGTTTTGGTGGTACAAATATTAAAAAAAAAAAAAAAAAGAAAGAAAGAAAGTTTTAACTTATCGTGGTGACGGGGTTCCATTTTACCATAATTGGCCCCTAGCCTACTCTCTCTAAATATTCTTAATTTTTGGTTGGAAATATCTAACTTTTGGTAATGTTATGTGCACAATAAATTTATACACTAATTCTTTGTAAATGTAACGCTGATTTTATGCCGATTATCAAATTGTGTCACCTAAGAAGACAATATTCAATGCAACCTTTGATATCAGAAATTTATTTCTATTTTAAATACAGATGGGAGTGCATGGCATAAACTTCGTTTATTATAATTTTACATCTATTAGAAGCTATGCTGTATTTTATGGGCTATGGCAAGGCAAGCTGCAATTAAAATCACGTCGGGGAATCCTGGAAAACAGAGTAAACCTGACAAGCCCAATCGGACGGCCCAGATTCGTCCATCATCATCATCATCATCGTAATCACCGTCCAAATCCAATCACCAATACCAACGAACCAGTATCACCTAAATACTGTTGCCGGTGCAGTTGCAGGCAAAAAAATAGGGTCTATAAAATTTTATTAATAAAAATGTCAAATTTAGTAACGTCTACGACATGATATAATTTTGGCTGAGCAAAACGACAGAGAAGGGAACGAACTGTGTGTATGTATGCACGTTGACAAGAGGAGGAGCCATGGAGAGACTGTGGACGATGAGGCGTCAGTGTTGAACCGCGAGTGCGAGTGGAGCAGCGAAGATTCGCAGACATTTCTTTTGAACTTTCCTGGAAACCTCTTACTTTGCTGAAAACGATTCAATTTTCCCGCTTTCCTCTTTCGCCTTTGTTCCCTTTCTCTCTCCCATTCCCGGTCCCTCCCCCGCCCCTCTCTTTCTCTCTCTTTCTCTCTTTCTGTTGGAATCTCCGATAAAGTTTTATCCCCTCCCCTGTACCCAGGCTCAAGTACCGAAGCTCTCGCGCTTCCGGATCAGATCTGAGCTGTTCTTCTTGCCAGTGCGTGTTTGGGAGCCGAGAAAATGCAGACCAGGTACATGGACAGGTCTAACAGCATGACCAGAGAAAAGCGAGCTCTGGATCCGACTACCGCCGCCGACGAATCTCCTCGCGACCACAAACGCCCTGCTCTTGCTAGGTGATGTCTCGAAGTTCTCTGTCTCCCCCCCCCCTCTCTCTCTCTCTCTCTCATTTTCTGCAAAATTTGCTGCTGTGAGGACGTTTTAATTTTGTTTTGTTGTATTCAGGCGTGAAGTATGAAGCGTGATTTTTTTCGTTTTCATCTTCTGCAAATTTGCCCCTTTTTTCTGATTTCTTCGTTGTATTTGGGAAATTGATGCTGAAAATGCCCGCAAACAGGGGTATGATATGAGAGACTGATAAGGGAAGGGAAATAAGTTGTCTGGTTTAGATGTGTATAAGTTTGACCTAATTATAAGTCAACTTCCTAGTAATATCTTGGATGGTAGAAAGCTTACTAGTCAAAGGAATTAAGCTTTACCTCAAGTTTTGTGGTATAACGTGATACAAGTATAGATGTAGTGAATATAATAATATAAAATATATGAATGCCCCGTTTCTTTTACAAATTCACGTCTTTAGGTGGGTTGTTGGTTAATAGTTTAATATGGGTACTAGAATAGACAAAGTTCATGACTTCAAACTTTACGGCCAACCTTATCCATGAAATTAGGCTTCACGCAAGGGAGCATATTAAGAGTAAAAATAATAGTCTAAAATATATTAAGTGTTTTGCTAGCAAGTGTCTTTTAAGGTACTTCATAAGGTGCGTTTAATGCACTTTATTTTCGGATAAAGTGCAATAATTACACGTTGTTTTTTTAACACTCAAAAGCCCTTATTAGTTGCTAATAAATACTTTGTATTTTGAAATATTTTATCAATTAATAAAAGTGTTTAGATGTTAAAAACAAAGAGTATTAAATTCACCTTAACACAAAACTCATATATTAATACCTATCTCTCTATACTCTTAAATATTAAGTTGGGCTGGTGATCTTAAAAAATTCAGCTGGCGTTTTTTTGGAAAGTGGAGGGGCATGAAATTATTTTCCCAAATCCATGCTTGGGTGTTACTTTAATAGGGTTGGCTTTCTGCTTTGTCACATTCATTTTTGCTTTTGGAGGTTATTCTTAACGTGGAAGTGGACATATAATCTGGTGTCAGTTGCCTGTAAAAAGGCAAATGCATAAAAAGGATGTCGTTTTTTCAAGTGAGTGTGTGCTGCACCTTCTATTTTCATATTGATTTCGTTTTGGTATTTTTCTAAGATGCCTTATTGAGGAAATAATTGTGCTCTTTATTCTTTAACTATTTAAATGTTGTGAGGTGTACAACATCGTGTGTAGTGTCTTACTATTCGACATAGAACCCTTCCATTATGGCCCCTAGTTGACTATAAACTTACCTTTGAGACAGATGGCTACTGGTGTGGACATTTGTTGTTTAGAGTGGTAACCACGATGTCTGGATCCTGGCAGTATATTCTGATAATTACTTCCAGTTCAGATGGGTGATATGGCTCCAACAGTTCTCTGAGCTGAATGCTTGCCGGTGTAAATGTGGGTTGGACAGCTATTCCGGACTGAAGTGGCACTTGTGTTGTGGGATTTGATTTGGCTGAGTTTGTTATTATCTGAGTGGTGGGTGGACGGATGTAATATAGGTTTCAATTTGGTGCAGCCTTAGGTTGATTGTTTGGCAGTTGAGGGTTGCCATTTCCTCCTATTCTTTATGCAATGCTTTGCCTTGCTACTTCATTTGCTTCTATTAGCTTAGGCAGCTTTCCTCCTAGTTCCTCAATGGTACTATTAAAACCACATTTTGGTCTTGATTGATGTTTTTAGATCTTCTCATGTTTTGATTTCTTTATCAACATGAGTACTTACCAATTGAATATTCTTCCCTTTGTAATATTCTATCATGTGGCTAATTGTTTCATGTGTTGAAGTTCTGGTTATTGTTCTGTAACCAGTTTATTGTTGCATTAAATATAGTTTATTGATGGATTTATGTTCTCTACAGTGTTATTGTTGAAGCCCTTAAGGTGGATACCCTTCAGAAGCTTTGCTCCTCACTAGAGCCTATTCTGCGGAGAGTTGTAAGATAACTTTTCCTACGTGTGGAATTGTGGATTCTGTTTTGTTTGAGAAATAATCTTTCAACTTCAGTTGCTCCAATATAGTTTGGAAAGCAAAACAGATGTGTAACTATGAATCTCACATGTTTCAAATATATGAAGCATTGATTTGTTGCCTTTTAAGAAAGGAATCACTAGTGCACAAGGTTCCACGCTTTGCAAGGGTTGGGGGAGTGTTGTTTCCACAACTTGATTTTTTTCCTTTACCAAAATCTTTGGCAGTATGTGTCCAACATATTATTTTTTCTGGAAACCTTTTTTAGCTGGATTCATTTAAAAGAGGCTTCCTGAATTACTAAGTTTAAACTGGTGTTCAGCAGTAATTAATGCTTCGGGGAGTAACTATAACATACCTAGAACTCTCTCTCTCTCTCTCATACACTCATTGAGAAAATGATGGTGCTTTGTTGATTGCAGATGGTGAATTTCCCATTTCAGCATTTGAAAAAGTAGTCTACTAAGACCCAAGAGGGCAGAGATCCATTGTGTGTCCATGGATATGTGTATATATACGTTTCTATTTTTTTTCTTTGGTTTTTTTTTTTTTGGGGAGAGGGGGGGGTGCCAATTTAATATTCCGTATAGTTAACTTCGAGAAAACATGGGAAGGAGTATTAATGGTGTTGTGATGTGAAAATAATAGAAATGCATGTTTAGTAGCTATGGTCAACTCAAATATACTTTTTCAAGATGAAACAGTTAACCCATCTGGATTCTCCAAGGGAAAGATGGCATAGTGAAATATACTTCATTGTTGAGGCAAATTTGTCTGCCATTCTGTCTTCTTTAATCATTCCATTCGAGCAGAGCATACCATCAATAGATGTTATTGGACATGCATCAATAATTGTTGATTTATATGCTTGTTTGTGCTATTTGAGTATTTCTAAATGTATTTGATTTCTTGAACTCTGAACAGGTAAGTGAAGAGGTGGAGCGTGCTTTAGCAAAGTTAGGGCCCTCTAAACTTGCTGGAAGGTACAGCATTTCCTTAGATCTATTGAAACAACATCAGTTATACTAATTTAATTATTTTTGTTTCCATCTGCTTTCTAAGGAATGTTTTATTTTGTGAAGTTTGTTCTGATTCTTTTGTTTTCTCCAAGTAGCAAAATTGTACATCTTACTGAATAAGATTGTAAAATTTATGTTCAATGTCTTTGGCATTACCACTCTGTGTTAATTGAACTTACATTACTGTAATAGTTCTGGCTTGGGCAGCCTGTCAATTTAGGACTTCATTCATCTTCCAGTATCATGGGGCTGAGCATGCAGGGTTGAACTCTAGGGGCCTCATTTGACCCTGCATAACTCAGACAGGTTTGATTGAGCTTACTGCTACTTGGTTACTTCATCAATAGATCACATGTTCATTTGCTCATTTTAAATTGGCTGACTTCTTTTGTTTGTCTTCAGAGGATTTTTTTATCATGGCTTGTACTGTAATGGTCTTCTCTAGTTTCAAGTATTCTGAAAACATGCTACATCATGCATATCCAGCAAGTTAACTGTAACCAACAGGAATTCTATATGAAAAGGGCATAGGTGAATGTGGTTGGCTAAATTATATACTCACTGAATTAGTGTTAAAAGAATTTTTTGTTTAGGTTACCATGCTTGATGCCATCATGTATGAGAAAGAAGAAGAGAAGAGGCAACAGTAGAAGAAGATTAGGAGGAGGAGAAGAGAAGATGCAGAAAAAGAATCTGCAATGGTGACTGCAGAAGAAACAAGAATAGCATGGAAGAGGGCAGGAAGAAAAGAAGGGGCAAGAAAGAAGAAGAGTAGAGAAAGCGAGAGAGCTCCTACTCTTCCAAATATTCAACATTTATTCTTCTCAAAAAACCATAATTTCAGATTACACCACTTGAACCATATTTATAGCTCTGATAACACTTCTAAAACAACTGAACTCTTTTTAAAATTAATCTTATCTAATAAGGTAACCTAAGATCACTCAAATTCTACCACATCATCTATTAGAAGTTATAATAAAAATAAAATATACCAAGTTTAGGAAAAGAAAGAAATTTAAATACACTAAGATAAAACCAAAAACTGCTAATCACGTAAATCTAATTTCTTTTTATGTATCTTGTGGGTCATAGTTATCTTGACTGCATCATACCATGTGTATGTCCAGTCACTGACACAGTTATTTTCCCCATGGCTTATTCATCATTACAATTTTCATGTCGATGATTTCTCAGTTATTAATGGATGAATGTTGTTGTCAGTTGTAAATGGTTATATTCCATTCTCTATTTCCTAAGTGCAAACATTTAGGAGATTTTTTAGGGCTTGTGCATCTCTGTCTGATTAATCTGTTTTACTATTTGTTTAAGGATGTTCTTGTTCTCCCTTTTTTGTTTTGTTTTTTTTTTTTTTTTCAAATATTTGTTCCCTGTTTGATTGAAATTGAGGGGGAATGCAGGGTCTCTCCAAAGCAAATAGAAGGGCCAGATGGAAGAAACTTGCAGCTTCACTTTAGGTCCAGGTTATCCCTCCCACTCTTTACAGGGGGTAAAGTAGAAGGGGAGCAGGGTGCAGCAATCCATGTTGTTTTGCGGGATGCAAACACAGGTCATGTTGTAACATCAGGACCAGAGTCTATGGTGAAACTTGATGTGGTTGTGCTTGAAGGTGATTTCAATAACGAAGATGATGAAGGCTGGACTCAAGAAGAATTTGATTCACATATAGTGAAAGAGCGTGAAGGAAAAAGGCCTCTTCTGGCTGGTGATTTGCAGGTCATATTGAAGGAGGGTGTAGGAACCCTGGGGGATCTTACATTTACTGATAATTCTAGCTGGATAAGGAGTAGAAAGTTCAGGTTAGGTCTGAAAGTTGCCTCAGGCTGTTGTGAAGGCATCCATATTCGTGAGGCAAAAACAGAAGCCTTCACTGTCAAGGATCACAGAGGAGAATGTGAGTGCATGTCATTAAAACATATTCAATATTTGTTTTACATGTGCTTTCTTTTTCACTTCTGTATCTGATGGACATTTAGAGGCAAGTCATAAAATTATTTTGACTTTACAGTGTACAAGAAGCACTATCCGCCTGCCCTAAACGATGAGGTCTGGAGATTAGAGAAGATTGGAAAAGATGGATCATTCCACAAGAGGCTTAACAAAGCTGGAATTCGTACTGTTGAAGACTTCCTACGTCTTGTAGTGAGAGACTCACAGAGACTGAGGAATGTAAGAATCGCATATTTAGTTGTCAAATTGGAATATCTTATATTCATGCACTAACAGAAATTGATCCAACGTAATTTTTTGTAGATACTGGGAAGTGGAATGTCTAATAAGATGTGGGATATCCTTGTAGAGCACGCAAAGACTTGTGTTCTGAGTGGGAAACTTTATGTTTACTACCCCGATGATGTGAGGAATGTTGGTGTTGTTTTTAACAACATCTATGAATTGAGTGGCTTAATTGCAGGTGGGGAATTTCATCCGGGTGATTCTCTTTCTGATAGTCAGAAGGTATATAATACTGAAACCGTCTTCTCCATCTTAATAATGTTTTGTGTAATATGTTAACATGTGGACCTCCACTTGCTAGTTTTGTTCATATCATAGAGAAAAAAGATGAAAATGGTTGATTTACACAACCGAGTCCATATTCCTGATCCTAAAAGTGGGATGAATATCTGAGTTCGCAAATGAAAACAGCTTTTGGAGAAATAACTTTCTTTTCATGCATGCTTTGTGATGGAACTTTCTTTTCTTTTCATTTTGTAATCAATGTTTGAAGGAAATTTAGAAAGATATGTATTGTTCAACATTGCTGAAATAGAATGACTTGAGACTCCTCTGATGATTTGGCTCTGACAGGTCTTTGTGGACACACTGGTGAAGAAAGCATATGACAACTGGATGCATGTTATTGAGTACGATGGCAAGTCTCTACTAAGCTTCAAGCAGAATAGTGACTCAGCAGATTCTCAAAATGATGATACAATTGGCCCTCAAGATTATTCCAACTCCTTTGGCCCACAGATTGCCCTACCAACTCTTCCACCCTTAATTGCTCCAGGGCAGCCATCTATGAATCCAGGCCTCACAACAGGAGGTATGATAAACTTGAATAGAAATTAAGGAGTGGGTCAAAACAAGAAGGGACTAATATATGTTAAAATATTCGAAACAGACCTTCTGTTTAGAGATTCTGAGTTTTTAAGCTTTTCAAACATATTTTTGTTACCATTTACATAATTTGTTCTCACATTGCATGCTCTCTTCAAATAGGGCATGATGTTTGCGGGAATGCTCAATACTCGATACAGTCACAGCACATGAACTTCAGTAGTCCTGTTCAGTTTGATGGCACTTCATATCTTCTGCATAATCAGACAGTCAATGCTTCTGAACAAGTTCAGCCTTCTGGAAGCGGGAACTTGCCAGCCCTTGGTTCACAACAATCTTCCGGGCCAAGCTTCCAGACTGGCGGCACATCAAATTTTGCTTCTTATAGGGGATTTGAGGACTTCTTCTCAGAGGAGGAGATTCGCATGAGAAGTCACAAGATGCTTGAAAATGATGACATGCAGCATCTACTCCATCTTATCAACATTGGTGGCCATGGTCACGCACCAGTTAATGTCTCTGGTGATGGTTATCCTTACCCATCAACACCATACCTGCCCAACCAATCATCAAACTATGTACTTGACGATGACCAGACACGCTCTTCTGGCAAAGCTGTTGTTGGGTGGCTGAAGCTCAAGGCGGCCCTGAGATGGGGCATCTTCATCAGGAAGCAAGCTGCAGAGAGGCGGGCCCAACTTGTTGAGTTGGATGATTTATAGATTCCGTCTCTGCTTGGTTTTGGTATCTTCAGGCTTCCTCCTAGTGCATTACTCTATCCTCGTCTGATTTCGTGTACTGCCGAAAATTGAACTTGAGTTAGACCATGGCCATAGATTTGGTTGGTCTGATCCCAGAAAAATCTGGCATCTTTTGGACTTAACCCCCGTGTCTTGCTAGGTGTCTTCCTGCTTGTACAATTTCGCCCTGTACAGTAAGGTCGTTTCTCTACCAACCACATAAATAACAGTTTGTCTTTTATCTCTTACAAGGAAGCTTCTCGCATTAGTTCCATCCCAACTAAAGATGCTTGCTGAGACACAGCTTGGTACCTGGAGGACCAGTAGCCAGGAATTTTGGCAAGATCCATCTCTTCTTGCCTATTAAGCTTTATGGTAAAACCAAGATAGCTTTCTAATAGTTAGTCTGTTGAAACTTACTGTTTCTTATTTGTAGCGTGTTAGTGGAAATCTGACACAGTAGTCAGGTGTTCTGTGCTTATTGTAACTTGATTATTTTGTATTATTGATTGTACTCCTTTGTCAAGCATTTTGTGTCTGATGCATAATGCCAGTCGAGTCAAAGTTAGGGTAAAGTTTTGCAGGGCAGGTCTCAGAAAAGTCCTTGTAACACATCAAAGTTTGGTTTGTATCCCCCTTTTATCCAATAATTTAAGGCAGTTATATGTAGAAGTAGAATCTCTTCAGTGAAACAGCTAGTCCTGGTATTCTTGCCCCTGCTTAATTAGTGCGTCTGCTAATGTTTTGGCATGGTGGCTTCCTCTTGGTTGATTATTTTTCATGTGCAAATGCTGCCACTGTATTGATATGTCAAACCTTTAAGCTATTTTGCATACTTTCAGAAAATTTTATCGAGAGAACAGCTGTTGTCTTTAATGCACAAACCCCTCTTATCTTGTGAGGGTGGGTTATCTTTGTAATTAAATTCATAAATTTAATTAACTTATAACAGGTTTAATAAGAATTATATTCATCGTATCTATACTTTTTGATTTTAATTGTTGTATGAATAGTCAGTTAGGACATAGTTTTTTAATATGTTTGGCACCTTTCTTTTATTTTAATATGCAGTGAGCTAGCTTTTTATGTTATCTTTTTTGTAGTTTTACTTTTAAAAATAATATTTCATATAATTTTTAAATATAAAATTCACGAAAATAATGTGACAATTACATCTTTTCTATTGAAATTAATTTTAGTGAGTTTTTTTATTAAAAATCTGAATATGAATACCACATCATCTTAAATTAAAAAATTTATATTTTGTCATTTTCTTTTCTCAAACTTTATTATCTTAACAAGAAATATCACTTATACTCTCATAACGTTGTCAAATTTTTAAATGTTTTTATGCATATATTTTTTAACATAAAAAATGTAAAATATATAGTTACAAAACATATTTATTTATATAAAATATTTTATATACAAATGCAAAATTAAAGCAAATTTGATGCAAGACTTTCAAATCCATAAGATTTTCAACACAAATACAAATGGATCTCAATCAAATCATTACTTAATAAAAAATCAAATAAAATAGATATTGGTATGCTTATTTTCAGTGACAGAAATAAGCTAATCGTGGCAAAGAGAAGGAAGAAATATAAAATATTTAAATTGCTTAGCAGTCCTTCACATACAACAGCTAACATCACTTGTACAGTGCATGAGTGATATTAAGTTACTCTACAGTCTACATCCTAATAAATTGAAAAATAAAAGTACACAAAAAAAGAAAAACAAGTTGCTTCTTATAATAATAATAAACAGAATAAATAATACAATAATAAAGCCGACTTGTCACTCCATATCTGAAACTTCATCTTCATCCTCCTCCAGGATATAGACCAAGGCACGCCTTCTTGCAGCAAAAATGCAAGCCACTCCCCTGGATGCTGAGAAGCAGTAGAATTCAATAAATATGTCAGACCATTTGTAAAACTTTGAGTTTAGTTAGACACCATGTTTAACCAATCCATCATACAGGTTGTTAGAACAATAGAGCTCAGTTACATTCAGTGGAATAGCTTGAGCATGTGGCTCTTTCTACGAGGCACATAACTGTAACCAGAAATAATATGCTCTCTGAGGGGAAATGATGCCACCAAATTACTGTTCAACAACGTGGATGAATTTAATATGCGTGGAAGTGAAAAAATAATGTGAAAGCATAAAGCTACGTGATGTATATAATATGGTTGAAGGAGAAATTGAACGTTTTGTGAACACTTTTTTCTTTTCTACGGAATTTTTTATGCATAAATCCATCTGTACATGGTCATCACAATGAAGACCATTCATTGCCTTGCAGTAAATACTTTTTGGATGCCCTAGAGTCGAAGATGAATGGCATCTAAACTGTCCACAATGTGATTTTTTAAGCATTTAGTAGTGTTGGTTGCGCGGCTCTTACGTATTGAGCTGTGCTTCAAGATGATCATAGGCATGGTACAGAATGGACCTTTCTCAAGCCATTATGGCACATGAATGATCTATGCGCCACAAATTTGTTTAACAATTCCATTTTCTAAGTAGTGCCCAAGTGTTCCCTTATGGACCTTTAGTAGATATTTAGCCATTATCCAGACTAAGAATAACTGGGTTGGCATAGTTATCCGGACTCAAGTACATAATTCAAATAATGGTGTGTGCCTAATGTCAGACATTAAAACTAAACCTCGGGATATGGGCTCAGCTTAAAATGCATTCAGATGTTGGGTAGTAAGTATATGGCATGTCTTTGTCATGACCCTAGGGTTTAGCTAGGGTTTAGGAGGTAAATTAAAAAAGAGTTAAGAGAAAGGAAGAGCAGAAAAGGAGGGAAAAGAAAGTGCCGAACAGAATTGAGGAAGGAAGAGAGGAAGCTATGAGAGAATATTGAGAGAGAGAATTGAGATTCAAATCATTCATTCATTAACTAACCTCCTCTAACTACTCAAGCCTATTTATAGGCTTACAATTGAATATGCTAACAACAACAACATAAAATGCAACTAATGCAACTAATAAGGAAAACACAAGACATGTATTACTAATATATCCTTGGGATTCCTTGGGGTCATGACAATCCCCACCCCTTCAAACAATTCTTGTCCCCAAGAATTGATAGTTGCTGGCCCCATTCCTCATCCGATTCCAGCTCTAGCAATCTGGTTTCTTCTTCACCTTTTCTTGTGCTTATCTCATGTCTTCTTTTCCTTTTGTCTTTTCGTGTCTTTTTCTTCAAAAACATTAGTACTATGACTTGCTGCAACAACAAGTCCAGCCATCCCCCTCATTCTGATTTCCATTGAGAATGGTTCCAATTGATCCGTTATAGCTGCCACCATATCCTTTCCAATCATAGAAATAATTGCAAACCTCTCTATAGACAAAAATCTGTACAATACTCCCAATTCTTCTAGTTGCAACGTTACCTTTGTCTTGTCTTGTGTGCCCATGCCAATGACATTTGTATGAGATGTTCCAAGCAAATTGTCCGATACAATCCTCTCTTCTTCCTCCTCCTCTTCTACCTCCGAATCACCCCACTGTTTAGTCTTATTAACTAGTTCATTCTCATAGTTGGGCTGGTCTTGTAGCAGAATTCCAGAAACATCACCATCAAGTGGACTATCATATTCTTCAGCCGGAGGGTTGCCCCAACCTCCTACTTGCTGATTGCTAGAGTACACCATAGGCACACTTTCAGCAAGTATTTCCTCCTTTAGCAACTCAGTCTCATACTTTGCATCAGCTGTATGTACACCCTCTTCCTTTTCCACTGCTACTTCATCAGCCCCCTGCAATACATGATGAACAGCCTTAGGAACTCCTATGATAACATGAGTTTTGGGCCTTTCTCCAAACCGAGTACACAAGGCATTTACAAATTGTGGCCAGCTCCATTCTACCCTTTCCAAGCTCCAATTTTGGAACCAAGCAACTGCAACACCCTCCAAATAAGCTGCCGCCATTTTCACTTTCTCCTTTTCAGCTACTCGGTATTGGTAGAACACCCTCTCGCACCTCCTAATCCACCATTTAGGTCTATCTCTTTCAAACGCCGGAATTGCCATCTGCGGTGCCTCCAACCACTCCCCTGATTCCATAGCATCATTAGGCCCTTGCCGAGATCTTGACGTCGTTAGAATTGGTGTCGATGAAGCCTTGGGATTTAAATTCGTTGGAAGGCTGGCATTAGGTTGTTGAACTAACCTGCTCAAGGGGACATGCAACTGCTGGCTAATTTGCTGGCTTAATTCAGTAATTTCCTCCCGGAGTCTACTAAAGGCTCGATCTATATGGGCTGCACACTCCAACCGGTAGCAACTTGCCTCCACTTGAAGCTAATTGACACCAATTACCAGATTGTCTATCTTGGTTTCCAATCGTTTCATTCCCATCCCCTCTACCATGGCCTATTACCAGGTTGCCCCAAACTAATTTGCCTAACCGTTTGGCGTTAGGACAAATCAATGCGGCAGCCACAGCATGTACCTAATGCTGCCTTCTGATCACAAACAGCAACACAACACGCATACTGGTCTATTACTTAACCTAACAGAATCAAATCACCTTCAGATCAAGTGAGCAGCAGCCAAAGTTGATCGCAATAGCCAATAGTGACTTCACCTCCAGCTGGAATCGGTGTCTTTGTCTCTCAATTCCGTTAATCCGACCAATCTCAAGTAATAAATTGGAGCAGCTCACTGACAAAGAGGCTTCCGAATCGATTGCTAGCTTCCTTCGGTCAATCAGATTCAACAATCGCCCCAACCCATGCCCAATCACCGTCCAATTGCCCCAGAATTTCCCAGCGTTTGCTGCTTCTTGAATCTCCTTCTGTAACTTGTTCGATTCCACACCCAAGCACCGACCAACGTCTTGCTTTTGAAGCCACTTCCGCTGCGCAATTCCTCCTTACCTGATTTGATTTCGTCACTGAGAGCAATAGCCTATGGCCGCATGCAGAACACAGTCCTCCTGTTCCGCGTTCGGTTAACAGCAGATTCAAGATTGCTTGGACTCGATCGCGATCGCTGTAGCCTCCGATCGCTCCAAGCTGCTTCTCTTTGACGCCTTAGTCTACTTCAATCGTGCCTTCCTTCTCGACCTGATCACATGCAACGACCAGATTTGGAATCACAATTGAAATTACCGATTTATTTCCTTCGAAGTTGTGACAGTCAGAGCTTGATCGGCTCTGCTTCAATCGCGCCTCAACTTCGCCTTTCAAATCCAATCCACTTCTGAATCAATACCTCTAATCAGCCATTGAATTGCAGACTCCAGTTCGCCTCAATCAACCGCACCTGACCTCCTATCGCCGCAGACCCCGTCGGAATTGCCTTCCGATCACACGTCTTCCAATCCGAGCCGAAGTTGCTTCGCTCGGCTTCGGTTTCCAAATCTGAGTTCGCTTCGCTCGACTTCACCTTCCAGATCCGACTTCAATTCCGAATTCAATAGTCTTGACTCCACCACTTGCTGGACTTGCACCAGCGGAAGAGGACGAAGGCCAAGGATTGCTCGGAAGTTTGATATCTTGGCTCGCCTAGCAGCCCAATCACCGACCACACCTATGGCCGATCAGATTCGTTTACGTGATAAAGGCCACCTTCCTTCTTGCTATCTACATGATCAAACACAACAACCAGCCGACGTGTTCTTCTTCTACTGCTCCTTTTCCATCACCTAATCACCATCTGCTTCAAGAAAATCGAAATTTGCAACCGCAAGACTGCCTCCACCACAAGCAGCGACTTGGATCCAGCCTCGCCTTTAGCTTGTTAATCACCTAAAGTTGCGCGACACTTCTCGTAATCGCGGCCTCTTCTGTCGGGACTGAATGCTAACGATTTAATGGATTCAAAGCCAAGGAAAGATTGGCTCTAATACCAAATGTCATGACCCTAGGGTTTAGCTAGGGTTTAGGAGGTAAATTGGAAAAGAGTTAAGAGAAAGGAAGAGCAGAAAAGGAGGGAAAAGAAAGTGCCGAACAGAATTGAGGAAGGAAGAGAGGAAGCTATGAGAGAATATTGAGAGAGAGAATTGAGATTCAAATCATTCATTCATTAACTAACCTCCTCTAACTACTCAAGCCTATTTATAGGCTTACAATTGAATATGCTAACAACAACAACATAAAATGCAACTAATGCAACTAATAAGGAAAACACAAGACATGTATTACTAATATATCCTTGGGATTCCTTGGGGTCATGACAGTCTTCTACATATGAGCATTGATTAATTCTGTATACAAGTGCAATTTTGACACGCGGATTTTTGCCATGGTTTGTAGCTTTCAATCTAAGGGGGAGTTGCGAAGGGGTTCTGTCCCATCATCAATATAGGGAGCTACAACCCCTTATTTGCAACCAAATATAAAATTCCTATACTCAATTAGGGTAACTGGAGAAACATGGCCCATGCGTGTACATACTAATAACTTTGCAGTGTCTTCTACATGGGTACCTGAGAGGTTTCAAAATAGTCTATGCAAAGACAAGTTCTATCAAATATGACAACTTGCAGAAATATTCGTTATGTAACTTAATAAACAAAATTTTCTGAGATGAAATGAGATCTTACCACTAACTGCCAATGGAGAAACCACAGAGTGGGGAATATTCCGAACCTTTTCATTCTCCATCTCCAGGTACATGACAGAATCCTAGAGGGAAAAAGAGTGATTCAACTATATTATCTTTAAGCAAATTGGGGAAGTGATTAAAAAACAATGGCAGTTAAGGAACAAGCATGTATCAAACGCATAGAAAGCTAATCTATCAAAGAAAAGATATAAAATGAGGTAAAACACACTGAAATTGGAGTTGAAGGCAGATGAGACAGAAGTCTCCCCTTTCTTTGTCATGTTTAATATATGCTTGAACCCTAAATGCATGAACAAACCCAACAGATTCTACAAGCATGAACAACAACATATGGCAAGTAGTTTGATAAAACTCGAGGGGAATATACCTTCAGCTCATGCAGACTCCAATGGTTTGGACCACTGAATCTTGAAATAGGTACAAATTGAAGATCATTGGCTCGCACAATCATCATACAAGCATTTCCAGAGCTTTCAGAACTGCTAGTTGATTCATTTAATAACAGAACAATTTGGCTTTCCTGTTTAAAAAATAAAAGATCATATGGTGAACCAGTTACAAATACTGAAGGTTTAGAAATTACCAAAATTCTTACTTTATAGAGACAGAGATCCACACAGTGGTAGCCATCAGGAATAGATAAGAAGACAGCTTCCAGTGACGCATTTCCCTTGTTTACACCACTCATATCCTGAATAAACCCCCTCATGATGGCTATGCAATTTCTGATATTTGAGAATGACTCATCAGGTATTCTGAAAGAGATGTAATCAACAAGTCTTGTTTTATGTGTTTGATAATCTGTAACGGTGTCAGAAGCTTCCTACAAAGGAAAGGAAATCAGGCTAAACATAAATTTTTTGTCAAGTGACATCAAAAGACAAGAAGGGAAAAAGAAAAGACATCCAAACAAGGCTCACAGAACTAGCTTTTGCATAACAACACATAAGAAACTGATCTCTTGTTATAAAAGACAATTTATGCGCTTAAGAGCATACCTGGTAGTATGAAATTGAGGCGGCAAAACTTAGGGATGCAGACTTCGGTGAAAATGCAGTTGGAAACAGTGGGAAAAAATCCTCAAAAAGTACCTTCTTGGAAATTGTCAAAAAGGGCACCTCAAAAGCTTCCTTGAAACTGACACCATGGAGTGACTATTATAAGGCATTAATAACTTGAAACTAAGTAGCCCATCATTCAAGCTATCCCAAGAGTAAAAGCAACAAATAAAATTCCAACTTTTCCAAGAATAATCTAATGTTTACCTAATCTTCACTACCAAATTTGAGCAAAATGTACAGCAGTTGCAATTGAAATTCGCAAGAGCTATCATGTTGACAGATCTTTTAGCAACAAATATGCAATATTCCTTTATCTTTTAGCAAAAAGTAAGCAGTATTCTTTTGCATCTCTTTAAAACCTTGCATTATCAAAAAGTAATTCCATTTATATTTCATAAAGGGAACCTTTACGTTATCCCTTTTCAACTTCCTTTCATAAATATTATGGCCAGAAGAAATAGAGAAGAACAATACTTACAGAAAACAACCTAATCTCCATTTCAGTAGGAAGCATTATAAATAAATACTCACGTATCATTTTATATCTATCTATCAATACCATGAGAAGGCCCCAAGCACCAAGAAAGTGAGAATAGGAGAAATTAGAGAAGGAATACCAAGATTCCATTTGCTGAAATTCTTTGGCTAGTGTCCGTTGCAAGTATTCAGTGTCCAAATATCCTCCAAATTGAACTAATTCTCTTACTCTTTTCATAGTTTCCCTGAACAATCAAGCAAATAATAATAACAACAATCAATCATGAAAATGCATGCATAATGCCTACCATTAGATCATTAAAATCATAATAACAACTTACGAGTCCAAATTACAAGCTTGCCTGTAAAAGCTCTGATAACAAAAGTAGTAGCATTACTCATAATCAACCAAAGAAGTTAGTTGAACACTTGAAGTTGCTAGAATTGTCTAGAGTCTCTGATAATGCAGCTCATCTTTGCATAATCCAAGATCACATAACACTTGAAATGTAATCATAATTTATTTGAGGCAAAAACTGGCAAGTAAACACGAGTTGAAAGAAAACTTCACCAGTTAGGTAACTTAGATTTTCAATCACAAACAATTTTCAGATACTACAGTCACCCTCCCTGTATCAGTAACAGGAAAAAATGTCTCATCAAAACTCTGAATGGTGCTTCACAGAAAAAAAAAAAAAAAAACTAAAAAATCTTTTGGTTCTCTGGCAAACTGGAATGGCTAATAAAATGCAGTTCCATGAACTGTAAACGAACATGAAACCAAGAAATAATATTTACTAAAGGGTGACACGATAGATTGCTGCAAGAATGTAAGTTTGAAGCATAGAATAGAGCACTCAAAGTTGCTTGCAATTGATGAGAAAGCTTACATATCAATTTCAATGGTCTGATCAACTTCAGAGAATTCAAGCAATTGCCTCACAGGATCTTGATCATATAGAAACTTCAAGAATATAATCACAAGTTCACTGCCAAAACCAAGAAGTACAAGCGCAAATTATTAGTTCAGGAAATCAGCAAAATCCACCAGAACAAAAAAGAACATGTAAAAAATCAAACCTGCTGAAAGGTAGAAGCTGATCACTTGGTTCTGACATTAGTGTCTTTACACTCTTCTGAAGCCAGCTGAAGAAATTTGAAAACTGACAGAAAGACATGAGCTCAAAATGCATGCATGTTTATGAGAAAGATAAAGAGGTAAATAAAGAGACACAAGAAACAAGAACAGAAACGGAAAGACATTAATGTGTCTCCATAATCAAAAACCTTTGTATTCTAAGGTGTGTCTCCATAATTTGAGTTTATTATTCCTGCCTTCTTGTGTCTCATCTTTCAAGTAATCTCATCTACAAATAACATACACCAAGCACTTCTTCTTGGATGTGCTTTGTGAGTTCATCCATCACAAGAGCAAAGAAGAAATAAGGACTCAATGCAGATCATTGGCATAATCCAATTGCAATTGGGAGAACCTCAGTATCTCCTCTTTAAGTTCCAACACACATTTATACTTGATGATACATATCCTTAATATATAAGCAATCTGAACCAATTTCTTCTCCAACACCCTCCACAAGACTTCTCTGAGACCTTGTCATAGGCTTTTTCCAAGCCTATAAATAACATGAGTAAATCTTTTTATCTATCTTTTGACTGTTCCATTAAGTGTCTCAATAAGTAAATGACTTCCACTGTGGACCTACCAGGCATAAAACCAAATAGGTGTTCAAAGACCTTAGTTTATCTCCTTAACCTTTGCTCAGTTATCCTCTCTCAAAGTTTTATGGTATGACTCTTTGGCTTGAACCTTCTATAATTTTCACAACTTTGCACATCTCCTCTATTCTTATAAATAGGCACTAAAATGCTCTTCCTCTGCTCGTCTGACACCATTTCTTGTTTAAAGCTCACATTAATAATTTTATTAACCAAAAAAGTCCTTTACTCCCATGTATTTCTATGCTTCTGTTGGTATATTATCTAGAAAAACAATTTTACTATTTTTCATCTTTTTCAATGCTTGTTTTACTTCATTTGGACAAATATGTCTATAGAACGTGTCATTCCTATCTTTCTCAGAGTTACTAACTTACTAAGATGCTCTAACATAATACTTATTTCTCCACCTTCATTCAATAACTTTGAGAAATAGTCCTTCCATCTCTCCTTGATGCCCCCTCACTTACGAGTACCTTTTTTTTTTTTTTTGGTCTTTCATGCATTTCACTTGTATCTTGACAAACAGAACAACCTGGATAGCTACCTTAGAAGTCCATAAATTGTATATCATGTAAATGTACTAGAGATCAGAACACCTTAAAAAGCTGCAGCAACTACTAGGATTATGACCAACAAAAGATTCAAATGTTCACATTCAGCCAATGCACTTCTCATTCAAAGTGAAAAGGGAAGATTTTTCATAAGTCCACCAACAATAATGAAGTTTTTACAACTCTTTTAACAAGATTACAAATTTAAAAGAAGAAAATACAACCAACTATGCACCCCTTATTTTTTTTTTTCCTTTTAGAAAAGGTGTTGACAATCAGGGCAAATGGGAACCTAATGAATGTAAACAAAGATAATCAAGAATGATACCGTGCTCCTGATGGTAAAGCATACCTGCTGAACCACAGAGGATAGAACCCTCATAAATCTTTCAACTTGAATGAGCAGCATACCAGCTTTTTCTGTTGCGTTACTGATTAATGTCTCATCCAAACCAATGCCTTGAAAACGTGCTCTCCATTTTGAAAGCCCTCTTAATTCTCCCACTCTAAATGCAATTATTTCTGCAGCAGGCTGGAAATGAATTTATGGGACCTTAAGTTTCTACTGAAGGCGCCTTGGGTAAAATATGAAGGACTAAACAAACTTGAACAACAACAAACAACAAAAAATATGTATTAGAAGATAATGTTAAACAAACTTATAGGCACAACTATATATATATATATAGCTTGAATGGGCAAGTTAGAAAACCCCAGATTTTTATCAACATATCAATCCTTATCCCACTAGTTGGAGTTGGCAACATGAATTATAGCACACCAATCATTTCTATAAATGGCCATATCTTCCAAGAGACTCTTACAACAACCAAACATTTTTGTCATTATATTAAAAAGCATTTTAAATTTGGATAGTAAGAAATAAAGTGAGGAAACTAATGGGCTTATTTTCTCTGTGCTTATGACCAGTAGATTAAGCATTTCTCATCTGATCCAGTTACTCATCCTTCGGGAGGGGGAAAAAATTGACGATGATGATCCCACTTGGTTCCTGTTTTGGTTAAGATGGCCCTTTAAAAAGACAATTTTGGTTCTATAATGGCTACTCAATTTTTATTGAGGCTCTTATCCTTTGGACGTTAACATTTTCCAAAAGTTAAAACTAATTCTATTTCT
Organism: Diospyros kaki; assembly: GCA_036245055.1. Taxonomy (NCBI): domain Eukaryota; kingdom Viridiplantae; phylum Streptophyta; class Magnoliopsida; order Ericales; family Ebenaceae; genus Diospyros; species Diospyros kaki. The sequence continues at coordinate 2,694,753 of BSEG01000005.1, read as the reverse complement.
CACCAGTTACTTCTACAATTCTATGTCTCTACATACAAGATCCTGTTGCTTCTACAGTTCTATTTGTCACCAGTTGGAGGTAAATGAATTTTTGTGGTAAAGCTGATAGTGTTGCTAACAAGTATTATATTGCTTATTTTGATCTTGATTTTAGGGTTAGAAATGATCAAATTCATGATATAATAGAGGTAGTTTCTATCAAAAATAAAATGGGTCAATTATGATGGTTTGGCAATGCATTACCAACACCAAGTGCATTGTTAGGAAGAATGGCAATATCTAGATAGAGAATGATGCTAGGATTTAAGAAATTCATAATTAATTTTGGTAAAGGTAACAAAGAAAGAAATGTCATACTTGATTTTCGTGAGACTACAACCATATATGTGATGGTTAATCCATGTAAATTTGACCGCAAGCAGTTGCCAGAGACTCAAGTTGGCTTGAGTACTTAAAATTTTGTTTCATTGATTTTAAGCAAAATAGTGCATGCACTGTAATGGCCAGTTGCTCTTTAGTTCTGAATGGAATGATACTGACAGAAGGGAGTTATAATCCAAGTATTCCCATGACTATTCAAATGTTAAAGTTTGTCTTCTGAAAAGTTTGTATAACTTTTGACCAAACAAAGGCACTTAAGACAACAAAGGATAAACAAAAACTTTGTTCTTGGCACCAAGTAATCCATGAAGATTAAGGTAAGAAAGATGAGAGTATTTTGGATCGTCCAAACCAATTGAAACTTAAGCAAACATCTCCATGCCAATGTTTGGTACTTTACAAATAAGTGAAGTATTCACTAAGAGATTTATCATACTCTACAACTTAAAAAGTGAATTAAATGATACAGTTAAAATAACCAACATGCATTCATAATGAGTTAAGCAAAATCTATATGCAAGATCACATCTGAATCAAAATTGAGAAGCTTCAAACTTAGAGCGCAGGAGACACATAAACTTCATACAACACATACAGTTATATGAAAAAAATTATACAGAGCACATAAACAATGTCTGGTTGGTGTGGCTCCAATGGTTATTCTTCCATTTTCGGAATGAACAACCAAGATATGAAACAAGGGAGATAATTGTCATTGTTATAAGCTCATAAAAGACACTAAAACTCAGGAAGGTGGCGAACCTATTTGTCATGTGGATAAAGAAAAAAGGAAAAGTCATGCCATGTAGACTTGTTCCCACTTTCCCCAAAATCTCGAAGTGATAGAAACTGGGCAATCTATTGTGTCACCTTCCTCCCTTTTTTCTTGCGTTGGGGAGGAAAGAATAGTCTGGTTCCTGATTTTTTTTTTTTTTTTTTTGTGTGCGCAGAGTAGCAGGGGTGGACAGCACTTGCCATCACAGCATACCACATCCCCAGAATGTCTGGTAAAGTGAAAATTAAAAAATTGCAAATGATGAGAGCTGAACAGCTCTTGGCTCCATAAATTATTATGATCTCTTTCTACCATTTTGATAGTTATTTGTTTAGTTATCAAGCTACCTCATGCCAGATTGTTCTGTGGCTCTAGCTGCATTGAAACTAAGCAGAAAGAGCCACACATTAGCCCCACTACCAATATCAAGAAATAAGATTTGACATAGATATTATAAATGAATTAGAGTTTGGTGAATGATGAAATAGCCCCTGTTCTTTATTGGAAAGAATGGAGTATCATTTTTGATGTGTTTCTGAGTAAACAAAAAGCACTGAATGAAATAAGCAATCTCTAGAGACAAAAGACAAAAATAAAATATGGCAGGTTTGGAATGGAATCATGTAGATCCATAATCTCTGTATGCACTGAATAGTCATAGAGGAGAAGAATTAAATTAAGCAATACACCCCACACTCATCTACTAACTGAGCAGGTCAACCCTACAAATATCACTAACAAACAATAGCAATTCCCTAGAAAAAAAAAAAAAAAAAAACTCTCTAAAATAAAAATATAAGAAAAAAATACAACATAACAAAATAAAAGATACCTGCAGATGATCAAGGACAATAAGCTGAAGCTCTTTCCCAGCACCACCAACAACCTTCGCCACACGCTTGACACCCTATTAGATAACAAATAAAGCAATTAGATATTATCATAATTTACTTTCATAGTATAATGTCATCTAAGGCTGAGCATACTGCTTCTCCAAGAGAATTGACTAGAAATTGATGAACTGGTGGACTTGTTCGTGCTCCTCCTAAAAGGCTTAGGAATTCCTCCTGGGGAGTAGAATCCATTCCTGTGTATTAATCATGAGTAAAGTGAATGGCAAACAGAAAGGAAAGACAACAATAAACTGTGATTGTCCTCGGCTACTACCATGATCAATAATGAGAGTCGATAGGGAATCAAATTTCTCATGATAGGTATGCATGGCATCAGACCATTGTTTAGACATGACTGATAGTGATGCCCGGATGACTTCCATTAAATCCTCTATATTAGAAGCTTGTTGAGCCACCTGGTGAAGTTCATTTTTCCTGCAGGTGAAGATGAATAAAGCAAAAGGATCAACTTGACAGATAATTGTTTTGTCATGTACCTACGGAATACTCTAAGGAATACTATAATAAATAAAACAGTAGGGAAGAGATGATATAAACAATTGTATAAGGGTAGTGGTGAGCTGTAAACTTGGGCGGTTATTCTTGGCAGGAGATGTAGCTAGTGAGGAAGGCTATAAATAGCGGTCGGCCTCATTCTGTCGGCATGCACGTTTTGAATGAAATTTGAATTTCCCTTTCATTCTATCTCTCCAATTCCCTCTCTATTTTTCTAGTTCTTTTCCCTCTCACGCGAGATTCTTCTCATTCTCTCGTGGTCTCTCCTGTTCAGAAGAGATCAAACCTAGCACACTGTCAGATCCACAATTTGGTATCAGAGCCATTTTCTGGGAGTCGTGAGTCGAAGGAATCAACAATGGTGGAAGGCACACGGATGAAAGGATTAGAGGCACAAGTGCAGCAATGCGGATCCTCGATGGCCGAATTGCAGGCAAGGGTAGATCAATTGGAGTTGGGATCAAATAGGAATCATGAGGCGATCATCGCCATGGACAGGAAGTTGGATGTAGCGGTAGCTCATGTCACAACCCTAGGGTTTGGTTAGGGTTGTGATAGGAATTTAGGAGAGATTTAGGGAAGAGAAAAACAGTAAGGAGGGAGGATAGAACTGAAACAAAAGAAATGAGGGGGAAGATTAGAAGAAATAGACGTGAGAGAGAGAGAGAATTAAGAGAGGAAATGAGAGTATTCAATATCAAAATCCAGATGTCTCCATCTGATTACAATAGCCCCTTATATAGGCATATCAAATTGCATAACCACCCCCATGCTTCTAACTAATTGCTACAATATCACCTAATAAGCCTATTACTACATTACCCCTTTATTTTATTCCTATTATAGCATTGACCCTCCTATACTCCTAGGTACATGACAATTCCCCCCGCCTAAAAATGTTTCTTGTCCCCAAGAAACTTATTATCATTGAGCCACTTCACTTTCTCATCCAATGCCCACTTTCATTTTCTGTTTAATCTCTTTTTCCCACTTTCTCCTTCTAGGCTTCTTCTTCTTCTTGCTTGGGTACTCCTCAATTGAAACAAAAATGACAGTCACTGCAGTAGTTCTCATGTCCATCTCAACTAGAACACAATCAAAATCAATCACTCTCCATTGGTCAAAGAGAACAACTGAAATTTGGAGTCTAGAGGAAGAAATAGCTGTGTCCCTGATTTTTTTTGGTAGTTTATCACTGCCCCATACCAGTAAGCATGGCAAACTCATACCCATAGCTGCAGTTTTTGTATTTCCATTCATCCTACAGCCATGCTCTTCTGCAAAAATTTCAGCAACTACCTGGGAATGCAGCAGTGAGGATTTGTTGACTTGCCTTGGATAGTCAGTCCAGGTCTGTCCTTGCACATGAGATCTAGGATCTGCTGCAACTTCAATCCTAGCTAATGCTTCCTTAGGGGCTGCCACATAGCCTCCACACTGATCTTCTTTCCCAAAATGATTTACAACCACTCATTTTCCCTCTTGTTTGCTGAAATTTTCCCTTATATGCACTTCTTTTTCAGCAATATCAGATGATGCCTCTACAATATGGCTTACTCCTCCTGGAATGGCAGCGATAATATCCTTGCATTGGGGTTTCCCAATTTCCTCCTCCAGTCTGTTGATAGGCGAGTTTGAAGGCCTTATTCCTTCTTCCAAATTCTCAATCACTGCAGCTAAATTTATCACCAAGCCCCTCGATTCCTTGTTACCCCTAGCCATTTCTGTTTTCTGGTTGGTTGTCTCCATCATTTCTTCTTCTCTAAAGGAACCAATATGTTCCTTTAATCCTTCTTTGGACCACACACCTTGATCTAGACCCCCATAATTGTTGCTATTGCTGAAAATGCTGTCACATGGCTGGAAATCAGCAATTTTCATAACATCCCCTTCCTCTTTCATGGCTGATTCATCAGCTTCCTGCCTCCTTGACTTCTCATTAGAACACTTGATTGCAAGGAACTCCTCCTTATTAAAACTTCCTCTATAATCATCAAAGTATTCAGCAGGGAAGTTGTAATGATACTTCTTAGTTAGTATCATTGCGAACTCTTGCAGCTGCTCACGTATCATAAGACCAAATTCCTTGCTTGCATCCTGTATTCCACTGCTTACTCCCTTGTCCAATGGGCTGATCTCCTTCTCAACCCCTTGCTCCCATGCTTGAGGCTTCTGGATAAGCTCCCCA